>OU785245.1:9020000-10276669 GCA_917051295.2 Erebia ligea
ACAAACAAACAATTTTTATTTATTATTATCATAGGAAAATCAACAGATATTCTAATATTATAAGCGACACAAAAAACAGGATTAATAATATGGCCAATTACAGATTTTCTCAAAAATAAATAAATTACAATTAGTGAGAGTGAATTTCCTCAAAGTTATAGTCTATACTAATATTATAAATGCGACAGTGTGTCTGTCTGTCTGTCTGTCTGCTACGTTTCCCCGGCCCATCTTTACAACCGATTTTGCTGAAATTTGGTATAGCGGTAGGTTACATGATACATCCCGGGAATGGACATAGGCTACTTTTTATCCCGGAAAATTAAGAAGTTCCCCGGGAATCAAAAAAACGTAATCCACGCGGACGAAGTCGCGGGCATTACCTACCTAGTTACATATAAAGCTTATGTAAGTAAACCAATGAGTTTATTAAATAAAATGACTATATAACTATTTATAGAAATGACGAAATTATTAAAGAAATTATAAAAATCCTACCTACCTATCCAATCCTACATGTCACCACCACCACTACCACTACAGCCCATTGACGTCCCACTGCTGGGCACAGGCCTCCACTCTCGACATAGGAGAGGGGAATTAGAGCTTAGACCACTATCTGTGGCTTAGACCCACCACGCTGCTCCAATGCAGGTTGGCGAGCTTTAAAGAGCTTTAACGACTATTATCATGTTAGTGATAAACCGGGACCGACGGCTTAACGTGCTCTCCGAGGCACGGGGGTGAATCACCGCCAACTTATTCCTAACTCCGGGCTAGTACCTACTGAGAATTTGTAGTCAGAAAAACCCAGTACTTTATTATATTTATAATTGTTTTGTTTATATTAGTTTATCATATGGTATTGGTTAGTTTATTTAGTTATTAGTATTTTAAGTTTATTATTATTTTAACACCACCTCCCTTTATCCCTTTCTTCATTTTCTCCCTAACGTTAAGGTTGTCAGCCCCCCTAGCATGGGCCGAGACAATTTTCTCCCCGAGGAAAGGATAAAATTTTTATTCCTAAATAAATAAATAAAAACGCTAAATAACGGTGGATAAATAGTCCCCCGAGTCCCCGTGAAATGTCAAACGGGGATAAACTTCTCCTCTGCAGGGCTAGCATGGGCCGGAGATAAAAATTTTATCCCCCGATTTTATCCACTGACAAGAGATAAAATTAACTTATCCACTTCTCAGAGCACGGCAACAGGGGAGAGGAGAAGTTTATCCCCGTTTGACATTTCACGGGGACTCGGGGGACTATTTATGCACCCTTATTTAGCGTTTTTATTTATTTATTTAGGAATAAAATTTGTATCCTTTCCTCGGGGAGAAAATTGTCTCGGCCCAAGCTAGAGGGGTTGGAAGAGATCGCTATTTAGCGATAAGACCGCCTAATTGTACCTACTTATTGTAGTTTTCTGATTTGTAACGTGTTTCTTTGTATATTTGTGGTGTACAATAAAGTATATACATACATACATACTTACATACATACATACATATATTACCTACATACCAATACTACAAATTGAACCGTTTCTAAAGTGGAAGTTGTTTTCAAAATACCGCATACCTTTCTAATTCTGTACGGAATTACTAGTATACCTGGCGCCTTTAATAGGTCTTCAGGAAGCTATCGACATTCCTTCTTACCCAACTGTGGTGGAGTTAAAATGCTCAATACCTTTTTTTTATTCCACTACAAGTTAGCCCTTGACTGCGATCTCACCTGATGGTAAATGATGATGCATTCTAAGATGGTAGCGGGCCAACCTGTTAGGGGTACGCTTAGAATTATTCTAAGGGGGTACGGCAATTATATTAAACCCATACCCCTAGTCGGTTTCTACACGGCATCGTACCGGAACGCTAAATCGCTTGGCGGCACGTCTTTGCCGGTAGGGTGGTAATTATAGCCACGGCCGAAGCCTCCCACCAGGCCAGACCAGGGAAAATTCAGAAATTATAAATTCCTAAATTGACTCGGAATGAGGTAGAAATTGACAAAATTGAGGTCGTCAAAACTTATTTAATACTAGCTGATGCCCGCGACTTCGTCCGCGTGAATTGAGGTTTTTCAGTTAGCGAGGGAACTCTTTAATTTTCCGGGATAAAAAGTAGCCTATGTGCTATTCCAGACTATAATCTATCTCTGTGCCAAATTTCATCCAGATCCGTTCATCCGTTGGAGCGTGATTGAGTAACAAACATACATCCATACATCCAAACTTTCGCATTTATAATATTTACTAGCTGATGCCCGCGACTTCGTCCGCGTGGATTGAGGTTTTTCGGTTCCCGCGGGAACTCTTTAATTTTCCGGGATAAAAAGTAGCCTATGTGCTATTCCAGACTATAATCTATCTCTGTGCCAAATTTCATCCAGATCCGTTCATCCGTTGGAGCGTGATTGAGTAACAAACATACATCCATACATCCAAACTTTCGCATTTATAATATTTATTTGATTATTTGATTATTTGATTTGATTTGATATTTGATAGTATAGACTATAGAAGTATAATAATTATATGTAAATCGATTCTTATGGAGGTAAACTCCATAAAATAGCTACACAAAAACAACGAATAACTTTAGTTGTATTTAACTTACAATGAATTTTTTGGGTGTTTTTGTCTTAGTTCCGACCTACGTTATGCTAGACATAACATATAAATAAATCAAATATTCATTTTTTTCATGTTTTGGTGCAAACTTATGGCCGTCTTCAATGCAAATCGACATTGTATCCAATGTTTTGGTTTATTAAATGCATAGCTCCCGTAGTATTCCGTATTCCATATGTATGCTATACGAAACGTAGACTCAGTTTTGTATATAATATCATTCCAACCCATAACCTGCTCACTAGTCTACGAATCTCTTCTCTTAGAATGAGAAGGGTTAGGCCATACTCCACCACGTCTAAGTGCGGATTGAACTTTTAACGACATCCGTGGCGCAGTGTTGAGCGCTGTTGTCGTTACGTGCGGAGGCTCCAGGTTCGATTCCCGGCAGGGCCAATTTGGGTATTTATAATTACTGAATTTTGTCTGGTATGGTCTGGTGGGAGGCTTCCGTCAAAGACGTGCCGCCAAGCTATTTAACGTTCCGGTGCCGTGTGGAAAGTTTGGAAACCGATGAGGTGTATGGGTTTTATATAACTGTCATACCCCTAACAGGTTAGCCCGCTACCATCTTAGACTGCGTAATTTTTTACCTTCAGGTGAGATCGCAGTCAAGGGATAACTTGTCTCTCTCTCTCTGCGTCGTGTTCCTTATTACTGAGGGTTGTGACCCCTTTCCATTAATCAAATAATGGTAGGAGTTTTCTTGAGATAATAATGCGGTGGGTTCCCAGTCCCACGTCCTTCCGCATACGTCTCCACTAAGAGTATTTAAACTCTTAGGTTTTTGTAACGATTATTACCAGATGTTAGTGATAAGACCGACGGCTTAACGTGTTCTCCGAGGCACGGAGGAAACGAAAAGGCCAAATTTGAACCTCCAAATTCGGTCACCCATCCAGTTACCGACTTAGGTCAACGTTGCTTAACCTTCGCAATCGACTGATATGCGTTGTCGCAACTAGGCCACTCGTCCCTCATAACTCGGGATAACTTGTAGTTGATAAAAAAAGTAGCTCAGGTATATTGTCATGAACTGTATTGGGGGGTGTGGTGATCATGTGGTGATACGGTAACATTTAGTTGGAAGGAATTTCTTCTAAGAACTATAAGGTGTCACTGCCTCAAAAGTTCCAGGAAGAATTCCCCAAAAGCACTCTAACAACAGCCTATCTCTTCACCATATAACCATTTAACTAAAAAAAGTTACCCTAAAATTGAAAAAATCTCGCCAATAGAAATGCCCGTGCCCAGTGAAACCGATATGGAATAGTTTTTTTTTTACTTGTTTGAACGAAAGAAATGGGGATAAGTAACGACATTGAATGAAAAAACTGACGGCCTAGATCCCGTAGCGGCGCGCGTTTCCATTGCCGCATGGCAACAGACTTTCACTTTTTTATCATCGGGCGGTATCATCATCGCTATCCATCGCCAGCCCTCTAAAACCAAACGTATTTTTAACTGACTTCCAAAAAAGTAGAAAGTTCTCAATGACGCGTATCTTTTTTTAAATGTTACATACATGTAAAAAAAATACTTATACGATTTATGGTATAATAAAGATACGCAAAGTTGACGCGTCAGGCTCCCCCGACTTTAACATAGTGTGTAGAAATCAAAATTATTTTTCAATGAATCTACCACTGGTTTGGAATGACATATCTATCGAGAAGAACCAGTAGAAAACTCGGTGGTTGCTATTTTTAAAAAATAATTAACAAATACATCAATATGTAGATACATAAGTTACTGCAGTTACATTGCTGGAGCAAGTCAAGACCACTCTACCCAGTAGAGTCTACGTAAATTCAAATTTTTACAAGTGCTTTTGAATCGTCAAGTGAATCTGTCATTACGAAAGCCATTCCTTCCTAGATCAGCAAGAAACTCTGCGATTGCTCTTTTAATTCATTAACACATCATTAACTAAAAAACGTTAGGTAACAGAATAATATTTTTTAAACCAAATTATCTATACTTACTAGGTAATATTATAAATGCGAAAGTTTGTATGGATAGATGGATGGATGGATGTTTGTTACTAAATCACGCCAGAACGGCTGAACGGATCTAATTTCTAAATGAAAGTTGGCCTATAGTCTGGAATAACACATAGGTTACATTTTTCCCGGAACATTAAAGAGTTTCCGCGGGAACCAAAAAACCTCAATCCAAGCGGACGAAGTCGCGGGCATCAGCCAGTATTATCATAAAATAGTTAAACTCGAAATATCGTGTCGTGTGTTACAATGAAAACGCTTTCTATTTTGGTTTACGTGACAGACTGCACGGACAGACGAGCGGACGACAAGACAATTAACATGCGACACTCACAATTCAATCTAGACCTTACTACTATTTGTAATAGAGTTGAAAATCGGTTACTTTAGATTGGCAGATAATACCTGCATAGAATTTTTCCTACGTCTTACTTTGGTGAAGCGATAATTATTTGTAAGTGCATATTGGTTTATTCTATTTAGGCCCACTTGCACAAGGACTCTTAAATGGATTTAGTTAAATTTGATAATGCTGTCCCTTTTTGGCAAATGCATATTGTGGTTGGCAAAACGGGACAGCCTTACAAAATTTAACTAAATCAGTTTGCCGTTGACGGTGAGTCATCATAAGGCCAAAATTTCGTGAATGCTGCAGGCTTCACGAGATATCTCGCGACGAGAGAGAGAGAGATGTCATCGTTGCCGGCTAATTTTTCATTTACCCCAACATGCACAAACTGGGGTAAGTATATTACATAAATTAGTTGGCATGTAAGGGTTCACAGAGAAAAATACAGTACGAGACAAGTAATCATGTTAGCTTCGGTAGACAAATAGAGATATCGGGAAGACATAATTTTACTCGTTGTGCGCATGCTAGCCAAGGGCGTGCAGGTTTTCTCACGATGTTTTCCTTTATCGTTAAGCAAGAGATATACTTATCTCCGAAAATTTAGAGATGCTTGCCTGGGAATCGAACCCGACCTCCCGAGTGGAAAGCCGGGCGTTTCAACTATAAACGTTTTTTTGTTTATAATTAAGTTATTTCTAAGTTATGTGTGGCAATATAGAATGTATCTATCTATCTATCTATCTATAAACCGCACCACATAGATTTGTCTGCTTTGGCTGATTATAGCGTACTAGCTAATGCCCGCGATTTCGTCCGCGTGAATTGAGATTTTTTGGTTCCCGCGGGAACTCTTTAATTTTCCGGGATAAAAAGTAGCCTATGTGTTATTCCAGACTATAATCTATCTCTGTGCCAAATTTCATCCAGATCCGTTCAGCCGTTGGGGTGTGATTGAGTAACAATCATCCATCCATACATCCATCCATCCATCCAAACTTTCGCATTTATAATATAAGTATAGATTAAGCTTCTTGTTCCTTGATTATCATGAACTTCCACAAAGTAACGCCTGCTTCTTAGTATCCAATATCAAAATCGCTAGTCGTTTACCGCTATTTAGTGAGTCTCAGTCTTTTTATATCTTTAGATAGTACCATCGATTTACCAACTAGTACATTCTATGCACAGATTAAAGACATAAACACTTAGTATATATACGATATGATATTGGATACGTATTGGTACCGTACTACACGTGTTCATGAAAGGATATACGGCAAGCGTACGCCACTAGGTACCTATATTGACTACTAGCAGATGCTCGCGACTTCGTCCGCGTGAAATAAGTTTTTTAAATTCCCACGGGAACTACCTAATTTTTTGGGTTAATATATAGCCTATGACACTCACATTTATATTTCTTCTTTTTTTTTTTGTCCACTACAAGTTAGCCCTTGACTATACTATCTCACCTGATAGTAAGTGACGATGCAGTCTAAGATGGTAGGCGGGCTAACCTGTTAGGGGCATGGCAGTTATATTAAACCCATATCCCTATTCGGTTTCTACACGGCATCGTACCGGAACGCTAAATCGCTTGGCGGCACGTCTTTGCCGGTAGGGTGGTAACTAGCCACGGCCGAAGCCTCCCACCAGGCCAGACCAGGGAAAATTCAGAAATTATAAATTCCCAAATTGACCCTGCCGGGGATCGAACCCGGGACCTCCGCACGTTAAGGCAACAGCGCTCAACACCACGCCACGGAGGTCGTCAATTCTTGTCCTTGTCCCACGCTATGTGGGGTCAGCAGTCTCTTCTGTTATTCGTCAACCCTTTTATACGCATATCCTCTTTCACACAATCCATCCATCTTTTCTATTATATTATTATTATATGTATTAGGCTTTCTATTGGTACCAGAATTTTCTAAATCGGTTCAGTAGATCCAGAGATTACCCCCTACAACCTCACAAACTCACAAACTTTACCTCTTTATAATATTAGTATAGATGATAATCACGCTTAATGACCCTACCACAAAATGTAATAATTACAATGTACACGTCTCGTCAGCGCCAATTGGGTATTCGAGAATACTAGTTCAATCAGGTACTTTTTTTTAAACTTCAAAACGCGCGATTTTTATAGGATTTTGTAATTGCTTGCTTGCTTAATTGCTTTTTATTATTCCCGCGGAAATTTCCGGGATAAAAAGCCTATGTCCTTCCCCGGAATATAACCTAACTCTATACAAAAGCAAAATCAAGTTTCATCAGCAAAATCGGTTGAAAAGATGGGCCGTGAAAGCGTCGCAGACATACAGACAGACACTTATAATATTATTAGTATAGAAGTATAGAAATAGATTATAATTCCTAAGAATCTTCAAGGCAAGAGTGAATATCTTCTAGGTAAGCGCGCTCCAAGTCCAACCTAGACCTCATCAATGCTTTGTATCAAACTTTGCTTTTTGGCGAACTCCGTGACGCAGTGTTGAGCGCTGTTGTCTTAACGTGCGGAGGTCCCGGGTTCTATCTCGGCAGGGGCAATGTGGGAACTTATAATGTCTGAATTTTCCCTGGTCTGGCCTGGGAGGCTTCGGCCGTGGCTAGTAACCACCCTACCGGCAAAGACGTGCCGCCAAGCGATATAGCGCTCCATTACGATGCCGTGTAGAAACCGAATAGGGGTATAGGTTTAATATAATTGCCATGCCCCTAACAGATTAGCCCGCTACCATCGTAGACTGCATCGTCACTTACCATCAGGTGAGATCGCAGTCAAGGGCTAACTTGTAGTGAATTTAAAAAAAAAAAACCTGCAAGTCGTAACGTAACGTGTAGTATGATATCGACCGCGCCCCTTCCCGTTATCAAGTCATCAATGTCAGTGTTTGCCCATCGTATTAGGAGGCGAGGCGCGGGAGCATTTCACTACTACGTCGAATGATCGTACGATGCTTCCACGTGTTTCCTGTTTGTAGGGTAACAACGGTCTCTGGTGCTAGCGGGATAAAATGATAAATGATTTATTTAAATGATAAATGATTTATTTATTTCACCTAGGACAACTTGTGTCACTTATGAAACGTTAAGACTCTACCACCGGTTCGGAAAGCTATTGTACTCAGAAGAGCCGGCAAGAAACTCAGCAGTTGCTCTTTTCTTAAAAAAGAAAAGGTTACAATAAGTAGACAATACAACACACGTTACAAGTATTACACTGACTTGTGGGTCACTGGATGCGAGGCCGGTTGCTTCCATGCAACTTTGTCATCAATAAAATCATCGATAGTGTAATAACCTTGACTTAACAAATGCTGTTTAACACAGTCTTTAAATATATAAGGGATAGTCCCGATTTTTATTGCAAAACTAGCTAAACTAGACTAGAATTTCGAAAAATAACCTAAGCTCAAGCGTTGGCAGTATGGCAGGCATCATTGCTTTGTATAAAAAGAATGCTTATTTCGCCTGAAAGTTCGTCTCTCGTTTAGCACCACCCAGGGGGCACGTGCAGGGAGGTAGAAGGTAGTTCCTGTGGACGTGAGCGACGGGGCATCCCCCAGCGACGGGGCATCCCCCGCCTACATAACGCATATATGTAATAAACGCCATACGATTAAAAAATTGCTCTGTATCATGCATGATTGTCGTCAAGCGCAAGCCTGCAAGTCGTAACGTAACGTGTAGTATGATATCGACCGCGCCCCTGCCAGTTATCAAGTCATCAATGTCAGTGTTTGCCCATCGCATTAGGAGGCGAGGCGCGGGAGCGTTTCACTACTACGTCGAATGATCGTACGATGCTTCCACGTGTTTCCTGTTTGTAGGGTAACAACGGTATCTGGTGCTAGCGGGATTTTTTTATTTATATATTTAGTACCAAACTTAAAAACTAAACATAAAAAATTGACTTGGTCCCATCTGCCCCGCTGGCTCTGCCCCGCTAACGGGGTAGTTGGGAGAAAAAGTGTCATCGGCCCCGCCAGCCTCGGCATAGTCGCTTAACGGGGCAGATGAAACTTTTTCACACAGATCAAGTGACATTTGCCCCGCTACACTTCCGTAAGAAACTTACGAAAAAACTTATTTTTGGAAAAAGTTTGAATGAAAAGGACATGTACAAGGACAACTTATCTCTTGAAGAGATTTCTTCTAGCAGCCCTAGACCTTGTTATTGCAACTAAGCTGTATAGGCTGAGTGACTCGCCTGTTGGTAGCGTTACACTACTGTACAAACTTACAATTTCTGATATGTATGTAACTTAGCATAGTTTCTAATTTTGATTTATTTTGTACATTTTGTGTTTATAGCTGCCAATAACGATTCTATTCTTATTCCATGTCTTCGTTCTAAAGTGAACGTCTAGTCTGTGCAAAAATTGAGTGCAAAGTTGTCAATATAAGTGTTTGCTTCCAGTAGTTAGGAGGCGAGCATATTTACTACTAGCTTTTACCCGCGACTTCGTCCGCGTGGAGTACACAAATTTACCCCCTTAGGGGGTAAACTAACCCCTTATTTTACCCCCTGAGGGGTGGAATTTGCAAAAACTATTTCTTAGCGGATGTCTACCTCATAATAGCTATCTGCATGCTAAATTTCAGCCTGGTTCGTCCAGTAGTTTGAGCTGTGCGTTGATAGATCAGTCAGTCAGTCACCTTTGCCTTTTATATTTACAGACTACGTAAAATGATCGTACCATGTATTGTTGCCACGTGTTTCCTGTTTGCAGGGTGACAACGATCTTTGTTGTAAGAGGGACAATCCTGTTTTTTAATGCTACGAGAAATAAGCCCTTGCACTCTCATTTGGTGGAAAGTTATCTAAGATGGTAGCGGGCTAACCTGGTAAGGTTTCTACGCGGAATAGTACCGGAACGCTAAATCACTTGGCTTATACTAAGTCACTAGAATACCGGACACAATTTTATTACATCTTATTACCTTAATTCACGCGGACGAAGTCGCGGGCATCATCTAGTATTTGAAAAAAATTAGTCATAGGGACTGCCGATAGAAGTGAAAACGAATATTATTTAAAATAATTTAAAAAAAAATGTATATTTAAAATAATTAAAATAAAACCTTAAAACTAAGGCATTAAATTTTAATAACGAATGTAGCATATCTTCGTAACTGTAACGCGAGCATGTCGGTGTCGGTGACGCGAATCCACAAGTTTACCCCCTACCAAAAAGTGCTCAACGCGGCTAAAGAAGTTTTCACTTCAATAAAAACAATTCGAGGTATGCATAAATAAGTAACCAAATTTAATATTTATTTCAACAGTCTTTGTAATAAGTGTATTTCATAATAATATCTCAATATTGATTACTTATATTATTTGCTACGCACACATAATATTATTAGTACCTACCTGTAATAACATTTGGATTTTCCTTAATAAAATATGGAAATTGTTTTATCTAAGTACGTTTATTTGAATATTATCATTGACGGGCTGTTATCATAAGAAACCTAATAGCCTTTATGATAAAATCACGAGCCTCCTTAGTGATATAGATTAGGTACAGTTTGTTGTGGGCTCTTCTCAGACCTGTGTGCTTAGCATGCGCACAACGTAACTGATTATCACCATCATATTTTATAAGTAAGTAACTGGACGTCAATATGTAAAGTGTACCTAAATTTAATAAATATACTATTGACTTTGACTTTGACTTTAGATTTACTCAGTGGGTGATGGAGAGACAATTCACATACTTTAGTTAGAGTTTTGAAATTTTGAACACGTAATTTTGTTCTATTATTTTTTACTAGTGTTGCCCGCGATTTCATCAGCGTGGTTTAAGTTTTTTTATTTCCCGCGGGAATCCCTTAATTTTCCAGGATAAAAAGTAGCCTATACCACTCTCTTTGAACTATACCCACGCCAAATTCACGTAGATCCGTTGCTCCATTGGGTCGCCATTGAAGGATAAACCAACAAACAAACACACATTTATAAAATTGGATAGAAGCAGGCGTTAGTCGTTACTTTGCGGAAGTCCATGACAATGAAAAAACTAGAAGTTTAATTCTCTATAATCCGCCACAGAAGGTAAATCTATGTGGTACATCTATGTGGTATCTTGAACTTGCAGCCCGCGATATTCTCCACACCACATAAATCTTCCAATATACCCTGAACGTACGCTTCACTCCGACACCGGAGCATCATCAGGAGATGGTGACTCTACAATGCAAGATCACACACACGATAGTGCATTGTAGAGTCAACATCTCCTGATGATATTTCCCGCGGGATTCTAGGAAACCTATAGGTATCCACGTGGACGAAATCGCGGCATCATCATAAATATTATATAGTTGTTTATAAAATAAAAAATAAACTTGTAATGCCTGCTTCTAGGCTTAGCAAGGCTAGGCTTCTAGCAATCCATTAGTTGGAAAGAGTGTCCGCCTCTACAATAAGCTTCCAGAAGACAAGTTGAAGATAAGTTCAAAATTAATGTAAAACGTAAACTTACTCATTGAAAATTCCTATTACCATGTGAAGGATTACTTAAATGACAAGGAAGCTTGGCAATAATTTGCTCTAAGGACTCTGATAGTTTCTTAGTTAAGATGATTTGTGAGATGGTGATAATGAAAAAAAAAACCCAGCTAAGTTTGTCGTGGGCTCTTCTCAGACCTGGGCGCGTTTGGAACCCTCGTAGCTTTAGTTTTAAGATACTGTAACAGATTATCACCATCATATTTTTATGTAACTGGACGTCAATAAGTGTATCTACCTAAATTGAATAAATATTTATGACTATGACTAAATAAATTCTGTACGATCTCTATAAAATATGACATAATACTCAGTACTCAATTTATTTATTTCATGTAGGACATACAGGTGTCTCTTATGTTACGTCATATTTTGAGTCTACCACCGGTTCGGAAAGAGGATTCTACTGGGAAGAGCAGGCAAGAAATTCAGCAGTTGCTCTTTTAAAAATCAATGTCACAAAGTCAACAAATTGCGCATAAATTTTATTGAAGGATATAAATAGATCTTAATAGGTTTATAAAGAAAACATTTAACTTTTTTATCACATAGTCTGCCAGCCATAATATTATGATTATACTATTTTCTATAATACATAATATTATTATGTATTGACCTCGGGGTAAGTCCGTTTTGTCAATAAATTATTATCGTCCTTTCTATACTAATATTATAAATACGAAAATTTTGATGGATGGATGTTTGTTACTCAATGACGCCAGAACTGAGCGACGAAGTCGCGGGCATCTGCTAGTTTTATGTTATATTACAATATTATTAAGATAATATTTATATTATAGATTATAGATAGCTGGTGCCCAAGACTTCGTCCACCTGGTTTAAGTTTTTATAATTTTATTTCCCCTACTCTCTCTGCGTCGTATTCCTCATTACTGAGGGTCGTTACCCCTTTCCATTAATCAAATAATGGTAGGAGTTTTCTTGGGATAATAATGCGGTGGGTTCCCACGTCCTTCCGCATTATTTTCCCGGGAACTCCTTAATATTCCAGGATAAAAAGGAGCGTATATCATACTCCAGGTCCTCAACCATACCCAAATTACCCATGCAAAAAATGACGTCGATCCGTTTCTCTGTTGCAGCGTGATTGAAGGACAAACCAACACTCGCATTTATAATAATCACATTTAAAGAATTTAATTTAATTTAATTTTTATTTTATTGTTAGTAGGTATTATATAACGATTTGTTTTAAATTTATTTTATAGTTAGTTTAATATTTAGTTTTTAGCATTTTAATATTGTATTAAGTATTAATCTGAAATATAATTAAATTTTAAAGAATAGAATAGAATATAATATTTATTTGCTTAATTGTAATGTACATAGTAGGTACGGTGTTATTAAGAAATAAGGTGAGCAAATTACAATCTTTTACTAATTTAAACAATTTATATTACTCGTACGAGTAGTATGATGTTAGAAAAGAATTTCAGACATTACACCTGAGTAGAACTAGTCGAGTCTGCTAGTTCTAAGATAAAATGTATTTTGCATAAACAAAACGTTTAAGATAATATTATCTAGTTAACCAGACATAACATAATGTACCTACCTACTTATCTGAAATAAATTGATCAATTGAAAATAATAGAATGAAAGTTATTTTTGTTCGATCAACAAAATGGTTAAAATTATTCGCTAGTACATAATATTCGCATACAGTGGGTCGACGACCATACAAATAGAACCGGAGTACCGTCACAGTTGGACATCTATACTAATATTTGATGGGTTCAGAGGGATATCTCCGTAAAATAATACTCGAAACTTTCACGAAACCAATACATCCATCATTTCCTTATCGTTCTCACACAAACTTCTAATCTTGAGTAATACGAGTACTTTCACATCATTAACAATAATTTAAAGCGAATCTACCGCTGGTTCGGAATGCCACGACCTAGCGAGAAGAACCAGCAAGAAACTCGGTGGCGTCAAACATTAAAAATAACCTTTTCACAGCCACCGATCAGTCAACAAAACTATCACAAACTGATATTAATTTCTAATCACAAAGTTTTTTTTTTTTTTTTCCTTGCCATAAAGTTCCATTACAATTTCATGTAATGGCAACTTTATTGACTACTACCATCTAGCCTATGGGCTAATAAGTAATTTTAATTTAGCTTAAACTTCTACTTATAATTAATTTCTACGTCTAATTTACAGTTCATCAACTGTCCTTAGTTTGTTCTAATATACTTAGTGTTCACTACGTTTTTGTGACCTAGATAATCACAAGTAAAGTAATACAAAAATGCTACTACGCAATTAGTGAATACCTTAATTAAAATATTGTATAATATATTCACTATGTTTTAGTGTTAAGTAATAGGTACCTACTAGTTATTAAGATTAAATTCGCAATAATATATTGTATAATAATTATTATATACTTAACCATTGACACAGTATATCATTTACACGACTAATTAATTAATTGATATACAATTTGACATTATGATACATAATTTGGCATTATGATGACATTGTGATAAACTTGATTCTGAAGGAAAATAAATAATTTAATGCGTAAGGATAAGTATAATAAATAACATAGCTTATATTTATTTTATTTTATGTACAAATGAAATGAATGTGTTGTAATGTAGGTGTAACTAAAATAATGATATTGTTTTAAAATTGAAGAGTGACTACAGGATTAAAACGTCTAAATATGTATATCTAAATAATTCATGTACCTACCTATATGATGTCTTTGGTTGACTAATGCTGTGAGTCTAATTGTTGATAGCTATTTTATTATAAATACTCCATGTTAGATATTATCATTATCACTATAATTTTTGCAATGTTATTTAAGCATGTTACGCATATTATTTGTACGCCACACTGTGGTAGAATACAAGAAACTTTTATAATTGTAACACCTTTTGTACCTACTGTATTCACAAATAAATAAATGAAATGAAATGAAATGAAATGAAAGTAAACACAATATAATCCCATCGAACATCCAGTAGCAACTTCCTTTTCCCTCTAGCGTCTCGTCTCGTTCTAATATTTTTAATGTACCCCCAGCTCAAACTCAAACTCAAATCATCTTTATTCAAAACTAGCGGATGCTCGCGACTTCGTTCGCGTGGCATAAGTTTTTTTAATTCCCGCAGGCACTCCTTAATTTTCCGGGATAAAAAGTAACCTTTATTACTCTCCAACTATACCCATGGAATTTTAAAAAACTGTGAAACACGTACTTCTTTATTTCTTACCGAAAGCCAAAATACCAAGTTTCGTCGATATAACTTGAGAATATCTTGAGAAATGAAGGACTTTCATAAAAACTTTCATCCCCTATTTCACTCCTTCGGGGGATGAATGATCAAAAATTGTGAAACACGTATTCCTTCATTTTTAACCGGTAGCTCGTATACCAAGTTTCATGGATATAACTTGAGAAATGACGGACTTTCATACAAACTTTCACCCCCTATTTCACCCCCTTAGGGGTGGAATTTTGAAAAATCCTTCCTTAGTGGGCGCCTACGTCACAAAAGGAACCTACTGTCAAAATTTCAAGTTTCTAACCCCAGCGGTTTAGGTTGTGCGTTGATTAGATAACGATTTTATATTTATATAGATAGATAGATAGAATAGAATAGATTGGTACCTACAAAGTACACCTTCTGAACGTCATGTTTAAATTTGTGCGTTGAAATTTGATGACGTCACAACTGTGAATTTCATACAACTTCCATAGTAGAAGTGCGTTTTTAAGTTTTATAAAGAGTTGCTCATTTGATTAAGTTGTCATCATACCTATTAGTAAGGGCGTCGACCCACTGTACTCTGTACATATGGTGTGTTATTAGTATGGAATTTGTCCCTGATTTTTTATATAATGCATGGTCACCATCGGTCATTCATAGATCTCCCGCTGGAATGTGCCCACTTTATTCTTTAACATACCTACGTCGCGTCGCAATGATGATTACGTTACGTCCTTCCTGCCATCGAAAAGGACCCAAGAATTTTACTCCGAGTGTACTTTCTTCTTTCCTTTCTTCTTTCTTTCTTTCCCACGGAGACGTCAAGACACAGTAACACCCTGGGGTGTGACGGGATAGGGTAATCTCTAAGGTCGCAGAATCCATATCCATACTAATATTATAAATGCGAAAGTGTGTCTGTCTGTCTGTCTGCTACGCTTTCACGGCTCATCCGTTCAACCGATTTTGATAAAATTTGGTACAGGGGTAGGTTGTATTGTATCCCGGGGAAGGACATAGACATAGATATAGACTGTCTAATGATTACGATTTGCTTAGACAATTGGGCCTCTGGTCTGCAATTTCTGGTTGGCATCGATCCACTGTAGCCTGTAAGGTTATATGCTTACACTGTGGTATTTTTTTATCCAATACAAGTTAGCCCTTGACTGCGATCTCACCTGATGGTAAGTGAAGATGCAATATTTTACCTACACTTGATCTTACACAGGGTGGTCCGGATGAACACTACAATACATTCTTTGATTTGTTAAATTCTCAGTTTAGTTCCATTTTTAAAATAGTAGAAAAAAAATTGTTTAAAAACCTTAAATTTAGCGACTGGGCTACTGTTGGCATTTATAAAAGTAGGAATAAGTTGTTTGATTTGTATGCTGAAAAGCAGTATAATTACACTCCTAGATTTGTCCATTATGTAAGAAATTATTCAAAATTATTTAGAAATGTCTGCATACAAGCAAAATCACTTTATATAAAACAAAAAATCATTAATTCTGATAGTAAAATAAAAGCAGTTTGGGATATTATCTCAGAAGAAACTGGGAAACATAAAGTGGAGAAGCCTAAATTAGAGCTAAAAATTAATGACCGTATTACTGACTGCGATACGGAAATTGCAAATACATTTAAGAATTTTTTCCGAAATATTCCGGTAACCACTACTAGCTCCCTTAATTCCTCGCCAACAGAAGCCCTTAAGCTTCTTAAGGGTAATGTCACCGAGTGCAGTGTGCTGTTTAAGTTTGAACATGTGACCCCATATGATATTATTAAAATATTCAAATCTTTGCAATGCAAAAAAACCGGGGATCTATGGGGGATATCAGTAAAAATATATAATTGCACCATATCTTGCTCTAATATTTAATGAGTCTGTAGATTCAGGATCCTTTCCAGACCTTATGAAATGCAGTAAATTGATTCCACTTTTTAAATCTGGCAGTAGAAGTGACCCTAATAATTACAGACCAATTTCTATTTTACCAGCACTCAGCAAGATATTTGAAAAAATTATGCTCAACCAACTGCTTCTGCACTTTAACTCAAATAAACTACTTCACTCTGAGCAGTATGGTTTTACTAAAGGCCGATCAACAACCGATGCGGGCGCAATGCTGCTAAAGCATATATTCGATGCATGGGAGAAATCACAGAATGCTATTGGTATTTTCTGTGATTTGTCTAAGGCATTCGATTGCGTTGAGCACGAGACGCTTTTAGTTAAGTTGAACCACTATGGAGTCAAAGACACTGCACTTGGCCTCATTGCGTCTTATCTCAGTGATCGCATTCAAACGGTATGTGTTAACGATGTGAAGTCATCCGGATCAGCCTCACTAATGGGTGTTCCTCAAGGCTCCATTCTGGGCCCCTTCATGTTCTTGGTGTATATAAATGATTTACCATATTACGTCCAAAACACTTGTGATATTGTGCTATTTGCTGACGATACGTCCTTGATTTTTAAAGTCGATAGAAATAAGGACAATTATGACGACGTAAATAATGCAATTTCTCAAGTCACTAACTGGTTTACTGTAAACAATTTACTTTTAAATGCAAAGAAAACCAAGTGTGTTGAATTCGCATTGCCAAATACCAAGTCCACAGGAAACATGAATTTAACTGTAAATAATGATATTTTAAAAATAGAAGAGACCACTGTGTTCCTGGGGGTGACCTTAGATTCAAAGCTTCAATGGGGCACCCATATATCAACTCTGGCTGGCAAACTCAGCTCTGCTGCTTACGCTGTTAGAAAGATTCGACAATTTACTGACGTAGAAACTGCAAAAATTGTATATTTTGCTTACTTTCATAGTATTATGTCTTACGGAATCTTGCTATGGGGTAAAGCAGCAGATATTCAAAAAATTTTTGTATTACAAAAAAGGGCAATACGTGCAATTTATAATTTAAAACCGCGCGAATCCCTTAGAGAGAAATTCAAGGAAATAGGTATTCTTACAGTAGCCTCGCAATACATTTACAGTAATTTAATCTTTGTGAAACAGCGCCTTCAGAATTACAAAAGAATTTGCGATCTGCACGATAGGCCAACTAGAAACTGCCATAAGCTCGTGACACCATCGCTCCGCCTCAAAAAAGTCCGAAGGTCGTTCGTGGGAATGAGCATTCTATTTTATAACAAAATTCCACAATCTATTTTAAACTTGCCTTTACACAAGTTTAAGAAATCCATTAAAAGTATGCTTTTGAAAAAAGCTTATTATACTGTGGAAGATTACGTAAATGACAAAAGTGCATTTCTATGATAATATATTCATTTAAACGATAAACTAAAACATGAAGATCAATATTTTTCTACAATTTTTTCCGACTAGCTGTTGCCCGCGGCTCCGCTCGCGTGAATTTTGGTTTTCACAAATTGTGTAAAGTTAATGATCCATGGATTTTTCCACGATAAAGAGTAGCCTATGTGTTAATCTAGGGTATAATCTACATCCATTCCAAATTTCAGCCAAATCGGTTAAGTAGTTGCCGCGTGAAGGAGTAACAAACATACACACATACAAACTTTAATATTATTATTGCCGATAGGTGGCGATTTGCACCCTTAAACAGTATTCAATTCTATGCCTTGATATGGGTAGTCGGGTATGTTACACTCTCTTTAACGTTTCTGTGGTGGTGTCGTGTGGTGCGGGTTGTTACGTTCCCTCAAATATGGTTGAGCGAAGCAATGGCTGGATCATGCGTCATGCTCGTGAACGGGTGCCACCGTCGGAAATGGGGCTGCCTCTGTCTGCCAGTCTTGGCGTGTATTGAATATTGTAGGTATGCTCGTGAAAAAAGCTTACTATACAATCGAAGATTACGTAAATGATAAAAAAAACAGCGTGGATTTGATTCGCTCCAGCTATGCGTGGGACTGCAGTTACTTGTATCATTATGATGATTGTAAGTTTTGATGGAAAAGAGCAACCACCGAGTTTCTTGCTGGCTCTTCTCGGTAGGAATGGCATTCCGAACCAGCGGTAGATTCATATTATAACGATTCAAAAGCGCTTGTAAAAGCTTATTTGAATAAAAAACATTTTGAATTTTGAATTTTGAATTTTGCAGTCTAAGATGGTAGCGGGCTAACTTATTAGGGGCATGCCAGTTATATTTAACCCAAACCCCTATTCGGTTTCTACACGGCATTGTACCGGAACGCTAAATCGCTTGGCGGCACGTCTTTGCCGGTAGGGTGGTAACTAGCCACGGCCGAAGCCTCCCATCAGGCCAGACCAGGGAAAATTCAGAAATTATAAATTCCCAAATTGACCCTGCCGGGGATCGAACCCGGGACCTTTAAGGCAACAGCGCTCAACACAGCGCCACGGAGGACGTCATCACGTATTTTGTCCTGGTTTTTTTATATTATGCATGGCCACCGTCGGTCATTCATAGATCGCTCGCTGGAATATACTCGTGTGCTGGAATGTGGTCGCTTCCTATAGGTATACCTACGTCACAATGACGATTACGTCCTTCCTGCCATCGAAAAGGACCCAAGAGTTTTTTTACGCCGTGTCTAGACATTTAAATTTCACGATACCCGGCCGGTAATAATATTGCTTTGTTTTTATCAATACTCAATTTATTTATTATTATTATAAGTATAGATAGCTGATGCCCGCGACTTCGTCCGCGTGGATATACCAAGTTTCATCGAAATAACTTGAGAAATGACGGACTTTTATACAAACTTTCAACACCTAGTTCACCCCTTTGGGGGTGGAATTTTGAAAAACTGTGAAACACGTATGTTTTCATTTCTAACCCGCAGCTCATATACCAAGTTTCATGGATATAACTTGAGAAATGAAGGACTTTCATACAAACTTTCAACCCCTATTTCACCCCTTCGGGGGTAAAATTTACGAAAACTGTGAAATACGTGTTTCTTCATTTTTAACCGGTAGCTTGTATACCAAGTTTCATCGATATAACTTGAGAAATGAAGGACTTTCATACAAACTTTCAACCCCTATTTCACCCCTTTGAGGGTAAAATTTTGAAAAACTGTGAAACACGTGTGTCTTCATTTTTAACCTGCAGCTCTTATATTAAGTTTCATGGCTGTAACTTGAGAAATGAAGGACTTTCATACAAACTTTCAACCCCTATTTTACCCCTTCGGGGGTAAAATTTACAAAAACTGTGAAACACGTATTTTTTTATTTTTAACCGGTAGCTTGTATACCAAGTTTAATCGATATAACTTGAGAAATGACGGACTTTCATACAAACTTTCACCCCCTATTTCACCCCCTTAGGGGTGGAATTTTGAAAAATTGTGACACACGTACTTCTTTATTTTTTACCGTAAGCCAAAATAAAAAGTGTCGTTGATATAACTTGTAAAACATCTTGACAAACGAAGGACTTTCTTCCCACTTTTCATCCCCTATTTCACCCTTTTGGGGGTCGAATTTTCAAAAACTGTGAAACACGTATGTCTCCATTTTCAACCCGCAGATTATATATCAAGTTTCATGGCTATAACTTGAGAAATTAAGGACTTTCATACAAACTTTCAACCCCTATTTCACCCCTTCGGGGGTAGAATTTCGGGATAAAAAGTATCCTATGTCCTACCTCATAGTATGGGCTCAAATCGTGCCAAGTTTCGTTTGAATTCATTCAGTAGTTTCGGCGTGATGCGCGGCCAAGATACAGACAGACAGACAGACAGACAGACAGACAGACAGACAGACAGACAGACAGACAGACAAAAATGAAAAAAATTACAGATTTGGCTTCAGTATCGAATAATGAGTGCCCTCCAAAAAAATTTTTCAAAATATCTTCAATGTACAGAATTGGACATGTTACAGTTTTATTATAAGTATAGACAATATGTATGACATACGGGTGTCTCTTACGTTACGTCATGTTTTCAGTCTACCACCATTTCGGAAAACAAATGCTACTGAGAAGAGCCGGCAAGAAACTCAGATTTTTATTTTGATATTATTCATGTATAATTATTATTTCTTCTTTGTTATTGGATAGAAGCAGGCGTTACTTTGCGGAAGTCCATGATAATGAAGGAACTAGAAATTTATTTCGCTATAATCCGCAACAGTAGGCAAAATCTATGTGTATGTATCTATGTCACTTTACAATCGTGCATTGTCGAGTCAACATCTCCTGAAGATGCTCCGGTGTCGGAGTGAAACGTACGTTGAGAATATTTGGGAAGATTTATGTGGTGGTGGTGCAAGCTACAAGTGCAAGATACACGTCTGTACCACATAGATTTGCCTGCTGTTGCGGATTATAGCGAAATAAATTTCTGGTTCCTTTATTCTTCTTTGTTATTAAGGATTTTTGTAGTTGTATAATTAGAATGCAAATAAATTATAACCGGAAAATTAAGGAGTTCGGAGTTAAATTAAAGAGCACTGAGTCAAAAACCTTAATCCACGCGGACGAAGTCGCGGGCATCATCTAGTAATTGCATATAAAAGTTATTTCCGAGTATTAATTACTAATCAAACATCTAGACAATAATTAAAAGCCAAATATGAAAAGAATTACCGTTTTCCGTTTGTAAGTCAATCTGACTTATTGAACTCTGATCATGGATAGGTAGTTAGGAATAGGATAGGAAGATAAGGATAGGAAGTAATAGGTACTTTTCTTGGATAGAAGCAGGCGTTACTTTGCGGAAGTCAATGATAATGAAAAAATAACTGGAATTTTCAAAATCCCTTCTTAGCGGATGCCTACGTCATAAAAGCTACATGTATGCCTAATTTCAGTTTGATCCGTGTAGGGGTTTCAGCTGTGGGTTGATAGATCAGTCGGTCAGTCAGTCAGTCACCTTTTGCTTTTAGTATTTAGATAAAAAATGCGAAAGTGTGTCTATCTGTCTGCTACGCTTTCATGGCCCATTTTTTCAACTGATTTTGATGAAATTTGGTACATGAGATAGGATGCATCCCGGGGAAAGAAAATAGGAACTTTTCATCTCGGAAAATCGAAGACACGCGGACGAAATCACGCAATACCCACAACTTCATCAGTAGGCCATTGATTATAACATTGAAAAGAACGTTCACGGATTTTTATTGCAGGAATCGTTCAATGGGTTTTATAAGAAGAAAAAACCACAGAGTGCTATTAAATTAGAGGGTGGAAATTGAATATAGGGGCGAATAAGCACCCCTTTTGGGGTTTCCAATATATCTCCTAAACTAAGCAAAATTTCGATATATTGTAAAACTTTTTGTACAGAATCAAATTCCCAACGGAAGAACATTTTTTAAATATTGAAAAAAAAAAATACAATGCCAAAACAGTCGAAATAAACTTTAAAAAAAGCCAAAATTTCATCCCTCTTTTACGAACATTGTTTTCGTTCGCATTTAAAAAAAAAAAGATTTTTTTGAAAAGTTTATTGTTTTTCTCAACTAAAAAAGGTTTTTTACTACGATCAATTTTTTTTAGTTTGTTTTTTTAATTGTTTCTTTCGGTCGAGATGACCCCCAAGTCGACTTAAAAACCCACCTAATGTGCAACACGTCCAACATCGTACGATCATGCGATGTTGTCGCAACACATGATGCAATCTGATTTTAGCACGCCTCAGCATTCTAGTGTATACCTAGACCTACCTATTGCAATTCGATACATGCGGAAATATGTACAGTATGCCAAACTAGGCATATTTTAATCCATACTAATATTATAAGTACGAAAGTATAATATTCTGTCGATCTGCTATCCTCATTTCATAAATAATTATTCTATGTGTACGGGAGCAGGTGATATGGCTCGACCGTAACAATAGGATGATCATCCTCCGAGCGTGTGTTGTGCTCGGGGACCACTGGTCCAACCGTTCATCTTTGGAGGTTGTATATATAGCGTAATTCAGAGAAAACTTCGTAAGCGTGAGTTATGCCATCTATTGGATTATGTGCGGACTGCGAAGACCGCCACATATGCCACAATGGCTATGCTTCTGCGGCCATCAATATATATGTAGGTACTAGATGGGCCCTTTCATAGAAAAAAATTGGGCGTCTGTCCTGTAGAGAGCGCTCCACACCTGTGTAAGCCTGTCCTTGTCCCCGCCATAGCGCTGTCCCGCTTTTCAGACTAGATGGCGTTAGTAAAATACGCCCACATTCTTTGTTTGACAGGGCCCGTCTATGTAAATTGAGGTCGTTGTCTGCGGCCCATTGACGCACGTACCTTGACGTAGGTACTTAAAATAAGGATTTAAATAATTCTGCGATTTCAGATTAAGCGTAGGTATATTTGTGAGCATAATATAAGCTCTTTTCGGGTTACACTTTTTTTTATCCACTACAAGTAAGCCCTTGACTGCGATCTCACCTAATAGTAAGTGATCATGCAGTCTAATGCATGCCTGCATGTGCATGCCGGGTCACAGCTGAAAATCAGCGCCCTGCACAAAACGTGCAAATGCAAGTTTTGATGTAGGACAAAAGGCTGAGCTGTACACCCATTCTGGGTGGTGTCACAGACAAGCATATTATTAGGTACAATAGTAGTCTATGATTGTTTGCTTGTGATACCATCATTGAATAAATTTATTTTCTTTCTTTCTTTCTTTCTAAGAAGCGGGCTAACCTGTTAGGGGCATGGCGGTTATATTATCCATACCCCTATTCGGTTTCTACACGGCATCGTACCGGAACGCTAAATCGCTCGACGGCACGTCTTTGCCGGTGGGGTGGTAACTAGCCACGGCCAAAGCCTCCCACCAGGTCAGACCAGGGAAAATTCAGTTCCCTAATTGACCCTGCCTGGGATCGAACCCGGGACCTCCGCACGTTATACAATAGCGCTCAATACTGCGCCACGGAGGTTGTCAAAACCCAGATCCGTTCTACTCATTTTTAGGGTTCCGTACCCAAAGGGTAAAAACGGGACCCTATTACTAAGACTCCGCTGTCTGTCTGTCTGTCTCCAGGCTGTATCTCATAAACCGTGATAGCTAGAAAGCTGAAATTTTCACAAATGATGTATTTCCGTTGCCGCTATAACAACAAATACTAAAAATTAAAAAAATATATATATTAAGGGGGGTCCCCATACAATAAACGTGTTTTTTTCGTATTTTTTTTTAATAATTTAAAACTTACTACAGGTTTGTACGGAACCCTCGGTGCGCGAGTCCGACTCGCACTTGGCCGGTTTTTTATTCAAATAAACTTATTGAAAGTGCTTTTGAATCGTCGTGTGAGTACACCACTGGTTCGGAATACCATTCCTACCGAGAAGAACCAGAAAGAAACTTGGTGGTTGCTCTTTTTAAATAATTAATTTACCCTTATTATATCAATGTGTACATAAGTAACCGCTGTCCTTAACATTGATAGATTAACTCGACGATTCAAAAGCACTAATTGTAAAAGTTTATTTGAATATAAAATCTTGAGTTACTTATGCCCGGTTTCTGAGGTACTTAAAATTCTTGAAGCAGAACATCAATCGTTCATTATTTCAAAAAGTGTACCAAATAATTATACCATCAAAATTTTTATGCTCTCAAAAAAAAATCATAGGGTCAGCCGTTAAATTAAATAAGCTCTACTAAGAAATTTATGCGTTTTTCCTGCTTATCAATTTAGTACTCTATTGATATTTACATAAGGTATATTTTGAGTTTTAGTTTTAATTTGAAGTTGTTACATTGTTAGTTTAATTTGAGTAATGGTCCTAGAGTAATTTTGAAAACAAAATAAACCTAGTGATTATTGTGGGCTTCGGAATTATCTTTAGTGATGTGCTTCGTCGCATGCTATCGATAAATTTAAAAACTACTTAAAATTAATCAAAGATAAAAATATTTAGTCGGTATTATTTATATGAAAGTGTGTATGTTTGTTGGTTTGTCATACACACGACAACAGAGCAACGGATTTAATTAAAATAATCTGAAAGGAGAGATCGAAGAGAAGAAAAAAAAGTAAGTACTTAGTAGGTACTATTTATCGCACAAAAACAAAGATTTTCTTGGGGGTTGGACTTGGGATAAAAAAAATTGGTGTATCGTCGTATAGTATTATCCGACAGTTCAAAATGTTCAAAGTACCTATATAACTAAAATATTTACAATGTTAATAGATCATCCGTCTCCCTTCATCTATAACTTAAGGAGAAAGACTGACGCTTTTCTGTCCTGGGGCCATACTGCCAACTATTTAAGCCATAATATTGTTTCATTATTATTGACTTTCATGTTTTAGAATTATAATCCTTATTTTAGGAACGTCAATGTACGTGACATCAAACTGTCATTTTGAGTAATATTGCTTAAGTATTGCTTTAAATAAGCGTTGACAGTATGGCCCACATGGCCCCTGTTCATTTTTCCCTGCGTTTTATCCTGCCTTATAGAAGTAACGTTCCAAAAAAGATTGTCGATATAAAATGAGTGCCCCACAGGACATCACTACTCTCCTCGTTGCTAACCAATTATAGACAAATTTTCTCTTCAGGCTATTCTGTAAGTTCCGCGTATTGTTTAAATACTTAGTTGTTCTATTCTTTGTTTTATTGGAAAATCTAATTTGTATAGACTAAAGTCCCTTTACCAGAAATAATATAACTTAATCGAATTTCTAAATTTATACCTAAATTTTCCTCAAGTTCTAAATAAATTGTCCATACTTCAATAAATTACAACTTATATTTTGGTAGAAATTTTACTTGTTGACATTCTTTGAATAACAGTATGTACCTATGTCCAATATGGATAATGCCTATGTCAAAAATAAATTATTTCTCACTGATCATTTTAAATAAAACTTACTAAGTATAGGCTTCTTCAAAAAGACCTAAAATTCACATCCTCGGTTAGTTTTAAGTATGATAAAAGAAAAAAGTGCGTTGAAATTTGATGACGTCACAAGTATGCATTTCAAACAAACTTCCATACTAGGTACGCCTGCTTCTATCCAACAAAAAAAAGTATGCCGTATATGAATTGATTGACATTATGATAACTTGATATACAAAATGATAAGTGACGTCAAACTTTTTTTTTGTTACAAAAAGCGAATGACTAAATTCTAAAAAAAAAACATGTCGGATGACAAAAAAGGCGGCAAAAACGAGACAGCAGGTGTGCTCCGAAGGACGAGTGCCGAAGAAAGTCGTTTTGCCGATTTAAAAAAGTTAGAGATACCTAAACGGTATATAAAAACCTTTGACAGTTAACTACCTACTTGTTGACGACCTCCGTGGCGCAGTGCGTAGCGCTGTTGTCTTAATGTGCGTAGCTCCCGGGTTCGATCCCCGGCAGGGTCAATTTGGCAATTTATAATTTCTGAATTTTCCCTGGTCTGGCCTGGGCCCCAATCATGTAAGAATGGCCGATCAAACGTTAAAGATTTTTGTCAAAGTAAAATAAACCATAAGTGCATTGAATTAGAGCTCAATTTCGTCTGCCTATTCTTATACGTTTAGGTATGTACGATACCCTAAACGTATAAGAATAGGCAGACGAAATTGACCTCTAATTCAATGATGTCATGGTTTATTTTACTTTGACGAAAATCTTTAACGTTTGATCGACAATTCTTACGTAATCGGGAGGCTGGTGGGAGGCGTCGGCCGTGGCTAGTTACCACCCTACCGGCAAAGACGTGCCGCCAAGCGATTTAGCTTTCCAGTACGATGCCGTGTAGAAACCGAATAGGGGTATGGGTTTAATATAACTGCCATATGTCCCTAACAGGTTATCCCGCTACCATCTTAGACTGCATCATCAATTACCATCAGGTGAGATCGCAGTCAAGGGTTAACTTGTAGTGGATATAAAAAAAAACACTACACACCTCATTATACTCTTAAATGATAAAATACTTTTATATGATAAATATGATTTACTAGATGATGCCCGCGACTTCGTCCGCGTGGATTAAGGTTTTTTGTTTCCCGCGGGAACTCCTTATTTTTCCGGTATAAAAAGTAGCCTATGTCCTTCCCCGGGATATTATAAACTACCTCCATACCAAATTTTAACAAAATCGATTGAAAAGATGGGCAGGGAAAGCTTAGCAGACAGACAGACAGACAGACGGACAGACAGACAGACACTTTCGCATTTATAATATTAGTATGGATTTATTGCACGTAGGACAACTTGTGCGACTTCTGATAAGTCATAGTCAACCTCTGCCACCGGTTCGGAAAGATGATTCCGAACCTTTGCCACCGGTTCGGAAAGATGATTCTACTGAGAAGTGCCGGCAAGAAACTCAGCAGTCACTCTTTTCATAAAAATGATTGTTTTGTTGATGATATAGGTATGATTTTTTCTGAAAATTTGACATATTACATTTTGTCAAATTAAAAATAATTATCAAAAGTCTACCTTCTGTTAAATATTTTTTGGATTTAATGATAAGTTATTTAGATAAATAAAGATGTTTGCTCTTTAATATTAGTTTGTCATCTTTTATTGTACAATGTTTCTTGCAAATAAACGATTGATTGATTGATTGATTGATTGATACTTTGACTTATACATCAAAGAATTTTGATATTTAGCCCACTCGTAGTCATATCTACTGTCCGTTCCGCTTTGCCATTTCCCGCTCACTACCCTTTTGCAGTGGATATACTCTATATATATATAGGAATAGGTCGGCAAAAACATGAGATTTCAAACAAACATTTATAGGTAGGTACCTATTATATCTCAAGTCAGTTTTTTTTTGTCATACAATTCAAATGTCAAAAAATTCACGGAACCCATTTAAACTTAAAACTTATTACATTTAAACTTTTATGAGAGTGGAACAACGCGATTTAGTTTTAATACTCTACTATTCTAAATTGAGCTCTACCTACAAAGATTTACAGTCTATTTTCAATTAAAAAATAATAAACCATTGGACTGTTCCAAAAAAAAAACGTTGAAAAGCATTTCTTTCGAGCGTTAATTCATTTCTTGCAAAAAAAGTACAAAAAAGTTCTGTGGTGTAACATGACGTAAGCCTTCTCAAACTGGTTCAGATATGACCTTCTCCTTTCGAATATTTTGGTATTTACATACAATGTTGGGAGCTATGTCTGATCATTGAGGTATTTATGTACTTGTACATATAATTCAATGTGTCTGATTTATTTTATTTACTAGCTGATGCCCGCGACTTCGTCCGCGTGGTTTAAGTTTTTTTTATTCCCACGGGAACTCCTTAATTTTCCGGGATGAAAAGTAGCCTGTGTCACTCTCCACTCTCCAGGTCCTCAACTATACCCATGCCAAAAATTACGTTGAGCCGTTGCTTCGTTGCGGCGTGATTGAAGAACAAACCAACAAACCAACAAACAAACACACTTTCGCATTTATAATATTAAGTATGATTTACCTATTTATTTATTCACTTCTTAAATAATCTTTACAGGAATCCCTAATACGAATAGAATAGATAGAAGAAGGCGTTACTTTGCGGAAGTCCAGAATAATGAAGGAACTAGAAGTTTAATTCGCTATAATCCGCCACAGTAGGTAAATCTATGTGGTACAGTGTGTATCTTGCACTTGCAGCTTGCGATACTCACCGCCGTAAGCCAGCAATGCGCACCGGCACATAGATAATAACTCAATGACCGGCACAACACCACGCCACACAAATCTTCCAAATTATTCTCAACGTACGTTTCACTCCGACAACGGAGCATCTTCAGGAGATGTTGACTAGACAATGCACGATTGTAAAGATCTTTACGGTTATTATAGCGAATTAAGCTTCTGGTTCCTCCATTAATTCGTAAAAAATTAAGGAATTTTTAATTAATTTGCTGTGTGTGAGCTGTAGAGATGAGAATGTTAGGAGTGTCCCTGAAAGATTCAAGAATTGAAGAAACCCGCAAAAGAATTAGGGTTAGGTTGAAAATTGAAAAGTAAACATAATATTATATAAATAAAACCTAAGTAAATATATAAAAGGAAATGGCTAAGTGACATTTTTTTTGAAAATTGGCATGATGAAACAATGTAGGTTTAGGCAGTTATTCAAGGATATCAAGTCACATAATTTTATTTCAATATCTAGAGAATACTTATTTCAATTCTTTCGACGCAATCATGGATATATATCGCATGCTGCTAGTTGTACCTATCACAAAGATTAATTGTCTGTTTCAGCGGAGTATAGCGAATTAAGCTTCCTGTAAAGGAACGTATGTAATTGTTTTTGTATGTATGGAAAATCTCCGAACAAATTCCAGGACTCGAATAATAATTCCATTACCTTGATATTGACCCTCATTTTACTTTTTTTTTTTGCGGTAACCCGATACCGGCCTGCTCATAAACTGCTCCGGACATCGCAACTGATGAGTAACACGCTTAAGAGAAGACATGTAGCCGTATTCCGAAAAACTTTTCGTGTTTCTCTGGCCCGTAGTGAAATTGAATATTAAATTGCAAGCTGTGGCAACCTGTAACCTCTATTATCTAGCTATATTTTTCCTGTAAATGTATTGTAACCTGTTGGATGTCCTGAAATGAATAAAATAAAAAAATCTGCATCAACCATTGCCACTCTGAATTGCTGTGATAGGTGGAATTTATGATATTTTCGCTGCTACAATTGTTTTTAGTCAATAGTGATAGAGCCTTTGGGGATTATTGTTGTCGTTTCGCTGTAGCAATCATAAAAATGGTCTGGTGGAAGGCTTCGGCTTGGCTTGGCATGGTTAATTATTACACTACTGGCAAATAATAAATAAGCGTTCTAATCAATTAAGTGTTTCGGTACAAGGGCTAACTTTTAGTGGAAAAAAAGAGATCTATTTATTACTGTAGCAATAATTTTACCACACTGAGGCCCCTGCAGGCCTATCGCCGTATAGCTATATATTGTGAGGATCGCAATCACATCTGATTGACCAACCAATAAGTTGAAGAGGCTAAGAATCTCTTAAATGGCAATTTTTCTCTCTCTCTCGTGTCTGCAATTAAAAAATCGAGACATTGTCAAATTAATTACATCCCCACATATTTTCTTGACCGAGTGGTCCAGTTATTTAGCAAAACGAAAGGCTATCTATATCACCTCTCAATAGAGCTATGCGTCGCTGTATGGGACATCGTAACGAGAGAAAAAACAGAAAAAAAAATCGATGATGTAACGAAATATGACGTCATTTCCGACGTTTCTGCTAAGCGATAATCCTTTTTACCGTGCACGTTTTTTGTGTCATTTTTTACTTACGAAATAAGTGATGAGTGTAATTTATTATGTAAAAAAACTTTTTGCCCGTTTTTTGGGTGAGTCATTAAAAAGCACCTGGTAAGCTTTACTCGGAAATATTCGTAGGTGGGTATGTCACGTTTGGACAAATTTTTTACGCGCTTATCTAATCATAATCCATATAGACTTAAAATAAAACTGTAACTGGACGATTTCTGTATTTAAATATACATTGAATACTTTTAAAATTAATTAATCAAACATTAAAACGATATCAAAAATATCTTTGCGCAAAGGACCAGCCTGGCTGTCCAGCGCAGAAATGCAGCCTGCACATTCTTGCCACCACTTCATGCGAGCATAATTTATATAGCAATTACTAATTAGGTTGGACTAGCTAGGCTAGTTTTATTGAATCGTTTTCAATATGAACTTATAAGGAAAAACATTTTATTGAAAACAATACAATTGAACAATACAATGAAACTATAGCCTAACCTAATTATCATATAAACCCGTTTTTATTCCTTTTAAAAAGGCAATACATTCAATAGAAAGTGCAATAGGATTAGCTATGTATTAATCCGTTGACGTAAACGCGAGTGCATGACAACTCTAGGGGAACTGGGTCAGTGCATCCGTGGACGGCGCTTTGCATCTGCGTCAGTGGACCCCTCATAAGCAGTCACCAGGTAAACTGGGGGTTTTGGGTTAATTTCTTAACGAGCTATATTGAATGGATGAATACACTTTTATTGTCCGATAGCGATCTCTTCCAGGCAACCAATGGTGTAAAAGGACATAGCTACAAATACAATATGTTTCTTTTGCAATTTTTATTTGAAATAACTACAGAAACAATAACTTTTCTTCAATGTGTGTACCTACTTTTTCATAATTCATAATTTTTATTTTTTTATTTTTATTATTTAAGTGCAATAGGATTAGCTATGTATTAATCCGTTGACGTAAACGCGAGTGCATGGCAACTCTAGGGGAACTGGGTCAGTGCATCCGTGGACGGCGCTTTGCATCTGCGTCAGTGGACCCCTCTTATGCAGTCACCAGATAAACTGGGGGTTTGGGGTTAATTTCTTAACGAGCTATAAAGAACTATAAAATATATTATATATTATGTAACTGAAATAAACAATAAGAAAAACCGCTCGTTGCCCCTGGACCAAATGTACCCATTAAGCTTGCAGAATTAGCTATAATAATATGTTTTTTTGCTATTTTTTATTTGAAATAACTACAGAAACAATAACTTTTTCATCATACCTATTCGAAAAACGAATATTGGCTTCAGAGGATAGCGGGAGCAAAATGTATTTTTTAGGCCCATAGGACTTTTCATTTCTCTGTTCTGATTGGTCCGCGTTCGTGCTTCTGATTGGTGCTTAAACGTATAGGTAATGTCCATACATAGTACGTTGATACTCCTAGCTTTTTCTCATACGTAATGATGAAAAATAGTGTGTGTCACTCGGGGCCAAATTTTTTGTTCTCGGGCGGCGTATATTGAATTCCTCGCTACGCTCAGGGTTCTACTTTAGAATCCTTCACTTCGCTCTGAATTCAAAATAGCGCCCTCGGGGAACAAAAATTTTCTTTGGCTCCATATATAACACAAATAACTATTTTCAATGTGTAGGTACCTATTTTTTGGGCCTTTCATCTTTTATACTGAAAAAACGATCCTAAGACTAGACTTAGTTATTGTTTTTATAGTTATTTTAAGTTTTTTTTTATAATTTTTTTTTAATACACTACAAGTTAGCCCTTGACTGCGATCGTGATGGTAAGTGACGATGCAGTCTAAGATGGTAGCGGGCTAAGGGATATGGCAGTTATATTAAACTCATACCCCTAGTTGGTTTCGACATGGCATCGTACCGGAACGCTAAATCGCTTGGCGGTACGCCTTTGCCGGTAGCCGAAGCCTCCCACCAGGCCAGACCAGGGAAAAATCAGAAATTATAAATTCCCAAATTGACCCTGCCGGGAATCGAACCCGGGATCTCTCACGTTAAGGCAACAGCTCTCAAAACTGCGCCAGGGAGGTCGTCATAAGGACTTCCGCAAAGTAACGCCTGCTTCTATACAACAAGGATTCTAGAATAGCTGAGTCCGAAGTTCGAATTCAACGTGTTATCAGTTTATCAGCGAATACAATTAACATACATCCGACTCCGTTATCAGTCATTGATAAGCGATATTTAAACAGGTGGAACGGTATCTAAGCCTAAATCAAGATTTCGTTCAGAATAATTCAAGAATATACGGCATCTTTTTTTGTAGCTTTGCATTCCAATTATTCTTTTTTTTTTGTATTGCGTGATAGGCTTGCTCATTACGACAATCTAGTGCAAAGCAATGATGAGGTCTAGGTTGGAACGCGCTTGCCTAGAAGACGCCTATTCACTCTTGCCATACTTTCTTGTAAGTAACTAGATTATTATACACTACAAGTTAGCCCTTGATTGCGATCTCACCTGATGGTAAGTAATGATAATCTAAGATGGTAGCGGGCTAACTTGTTAGGGGTACGGCAGTTATATTAAACCCATACCCCTTTTTTTCTATTTATAAAAACCCATACCCCCATCAGTTTTTACACGGTATCGTACCGGAACCACAGACGGAACGCTAAATCGCTTGGCGGCACGTTCTTGTCGGTAGAAGCCTTCCACGGTCCACCAGACAATATTCAAAAATTATAAATTCCCAAATAGACCCTGCCAGTCATCGAACCCGAGACCTCCCACCATAAGACCACTGCGCCATGGAGGTCGTCAATAATATTAACCACTACTTAGCTAATGCCCACGACTTCGTCTGCGTGGACTGAGGTTTTGTTGCTTCCCGCGGGAACTCTTATATTTTCCGGGGTAAAAGTAGCCTAAAATGTGTAATTCTATCTCCGTGTCAAATTTCATCCAAATACCCAATTGTCTAAGCAAATCGTAATCATCTGACAGCTTAAAACGTATTACTCAAACTGTTTAAGGAGTTCATAAATGCTTTTTGACGTCAAGGCATCTATGAACTCCTTAAACAGGTCGAATTATCTTTTTTGACAAACGATTACGATTACAATTTCCTTACACAATCGGGGGGCAGATCCGTTCAGCCGTCCTGCCCCCCTAGCATGGGCCGAGACAATTTTCTCCCCGAGCGAGGACAGGAAATTTTTTATTCCTAAATAAATAAATAAAAAAGCTAATTAACGGTGGATAAATAGTCCCCCGAGTTCCCGTGAAATGTCAAACGGGGATAAACTTCTCCTCTCCCCTGTTGCCGTGCTCTGAGAAGTGGAAGTCTCTTGTCAGTGGATAAAATCGGGGGATAAATTTTTTATCTCCGGCCCATGCTAGCCCTGGGCGTGATTGAGTACCCAACTTTCACATTTTTAATATTAGTAACTGACTCATACTTCAACCGGTTGGATACAGTGCGAACCACCCCTGCGCCCTTAGCCAATGTCAGTTAGTTAGAGCGCAATGAGCAGCCAATAAAAGCAATTTGCACTAATCAGTATTGGACCAGCGAGCGGCGTGTAGTTACCGATCGCACACAGAGTAATGCGCCACAGAGACTGGACTTATATCCATATTGCATACTAATATTATAAATGCGAAAGTTTGTCTGTCTGTCTGCTACGCTTTCACGGCAAAACGAATCAACCGATTTTGATGGGTACAGAGATAAGTTACATCACGGGGAAGGACATAGGCTACATTTTATCTCGGAAAATTAAAGAGTTCCCGCGGGAATCAAAAAACATCAATCCAAGCGGACGAAGTCGCGGGCATCAGCTAGTACTATCATAGGTTAATATTATAAATGCGAAAGTGTGTTTGTTTGTTGGTTTGTTGGTTTATTGGTTTGTTAGTTTGTTGTGCATTTTATCTCGGAAAATTAAAGAGTTCCCGCGGGAACCGAAAAACATCAATCCAAGCGGACGAAGTCGCGAAGAAGAAGTTGGTTTTTGAAATTGAATTCGCTATAATCCGCCACAGTTGGTAAATCTATGTGGTATATATAATAATAAGATAATATGATATAAAATATCTCATTGACTTAAATATGTATACATTTATGTCAATGGTAACAATGTGTACCTATCTTGAGAAATGTTGACTCGACAATGCACGATTGTAAAGTAAGATTGTAAGATTGCTTTACAATCGTGCATTGTCGAGTCAACATCTCCTGAAGATGCTCCGGTATCGGAGTGAAACGTGCGTTGAGAATAATTTGGAAGATTTATGTGGTGTGGTGAATATTGTAAAATACACATTGTACCACATAGATTAACCAACTGTGGCGGATTATAGCGAATTAAATTTCTAGTTCCTTCATTATCATAGACTTCCGCAAAGTAACACCTGCGGAATGAATTCAATGTTTATTGGTTTGTTCTTCACGTTGCAACAGAGCAACGGATCGACGTGAACTTGGCGCAATTCTAATCCTTTGATTAATTATAATTAAAATAATTTGTTTTTTATCTCGTGGCTTAATTTAATAATTTAGGCTTATTGAATTGCAGCAATGGATACCGACAAGAGCCATCCTGTGCCTATAAGTATAATAGGTAATATAAAATACTTATTACATTAAGTACATAAAATACTATAAGCCTTGAAATCAATTCGGCGTACAATTCAATGTAAAAGAATTTTAATGAAATTCGCAACGCCATATTTGATACGGTCTGTGATAGAGTTACTCATTATACCTACCTACGATGGGAACGTGAATGGGACGTTTAGTTCGGCCTTTAGGCTGACTGCATCATAGATTTAGGATGAATCATGACTGTTGACTGCATTCAGAAATTGTCAGTCAAAAATCACTGCTAGTCAGGTTTCTTGTAGGGACTTCCACACGCCGTGGTCTGGTAATACCGCCGCCATCTTTTCCTTAGTTAGTTAGTTAGTTACAGGTGAAGCTAATAAAAGCGTGTTAAAATGAGGTTTATTCTTTTGACGAAGCAGCCTGCCTGGAGCAGCGGTGCGTGCGGTCTTTAAAGTGGGAGGTCACGGGTTCGATCCCCAGTAGAGTCAATTCGGGAATTTATAATTTCCGAATTTTCTCTGGTCTGGACGTTCCGCCAAGTGATTTAACGTTCCAATACGATGCCATGTAGAAAACTAGAAACCGATTGGGGGCATCGATTTAATATAGGTATATATATCTGCCATACCCCTAATAGGTTAGCCCGCTACCATCTTAGACTACATCATCACTGTCTTGATGTAGGTAAAAAAAATTGGCAGTCATAGAAACTGCCGATAGGTATGAAAACGAATAATTAAAATAATATAAACCTTAAAACTAAGGCATTCAAGTTTAATTACGAATGTAGTATATTTATATTTAAGACCTTTTGTCTTCGTAACAACGCGAGCATGTCGGTGACGCGAATCTACAAGTTTACCCCCTACCAAACAGTGCTCAACGCGGCTAAAGACATTTTCACTTCAATAAGGTTTTGTAATTGTTCCGCCTCTGTGGCGGATTTGCTCTGCGCGAGTGCATTAAATGGTCTCCAAGAGACTGCATGGCGACGCTAGATTGGAGTGCTTGCAAACATTCGATGGACTTTGAAGCGTTGCATCCATCGACCACACAACCAATAGACGCATAATTACTAAGCTTTCGTAATGCAAACAATTCAGTCAAATGACTGAGGTAAGCGGGCGCGGGGTACTAAACGCTGATTGGTCTACTCAAGGTCAAAAAAATCATAAATCAAATGGGATGGGGTCCTAACTCCTAATAATTATTTATCGATAATTAATTATCGATATACTCTAATTAATATTTAAATAACTCGGTAGGTGTTGTTACAAGGGCGTGGAATTATATAAGACCTATTAAGTCTGATGTGTTGTCTGAAAGTGTTCGCCCTATATGAGGAGTCTATTAGTTGTATGGTCGATGGTTGCATCACAACGCATGCGTTAAGGAAAAAGCTGCACCCATCTTATTATTAACTGGCTGATGCCCGCGACTTCGTCCGCGTGGATTGAGGTTTTTGAAGTAAAACTTTACGCACACTTGACTTGGGAAGTAAGCTGGTGAATGCGTGACGAGAGCGTTACGAAAAGTGCGAACGGAAGTTGAGAGGGAGATACAATAAGTTAGTGAAGATAGAAAGAGAGAGAGTTACGTTTCGAATATTACTGTAGGGGCAAGAGAGAGAGGTGAGAGCACACATTTTCTTTCTCTCTTTCTCTTTTAGCCAGCCAGTTTACTTCAGTCGTGTGGTTTAAAGCACACTCGTTTTTTTGGTTCTTGGAACTCACTATTTTTCCAGGATAAAGAGTAGTCATTGTCACTCTCCAGCCCCCCGATTACGTAAGAATTGTCGATCAAATGGTAAAGGTTCGGCGTCAAAGTAAAATAAACCATGACAGCATTGAATTAGAGCTCAATTTCGTCTGCCCATTCTTATACGTTTAGGGTGTCGTACATACAATTCAATTCAATTCAATTTCAATTTCGTTTATTTGCGTAAACATGTTTACAATAGGTGTTAAACAGAATGTCGTGTAACAATGTTTCGCCATAATAGGCATGCAAAAATAATAAGTTAATAATCGTAATATTATCATCAGTCTTAATCATAGACAATTAGATTACAATGAAAATAGGCAATTACATTAAAAACATTAATCAATATAGTCAATAAAAATCAAGAAATAAATTATTAAAATACTAATGTCAATCTTCCCAACTATTTATGTCAACCACAGATGTCAACACGGTTGATTTTTTTAATGGTTCAAGAGTTCTTGGACCGAGTAAAAAGTTTTTTGTAAGAGCCACTTCTTTAATGTTATTTGAAACTTTTTTACTGTCAGCTCTTTTATATCTTTTGGCAATGCATTAAAGATTTTTACACACATAGCACCACAATTCTTTAGGTACAGAGCTGTCTTTGGCGGTTTTTGAAAAACTAATCTGTTTTTATTCCTTGTACCTCGTGGGAATACTTCATAAGCTTTTCTGAAATAGTATGGGTTCAGCTTCACAAATGTAGCGAGCTCAAATATATACATACAAGGAAGTGTTAGGATTCCTAATTCTTTGAACAGTGGCCTGCATGATTCATATGGTCTTTTACCGCACATCGCACGTATGCATTTTTTTTGGGCAATAAATGCTCTTTGTATATTAGTTGAGTTGCCCCATAATAGAAGTCCGTATTTTAAAATTGAGTATACGTAGCCAAAATAAGCTGTGCGTAATGTTTCTACAGACGACGTTTGCCTTAATTTACTGAGCACATATCTGAATTTATTTACTTTATTACATACCTTTCCGATCTGTGGTTTCCAATTACAATATTTGTCTAGGGTTATGCCCAAGAAGGTAGTTTCGTCTACCTCTTTAATTGGTTGACCATTATAGCTAAGTAATAGTTTCGTATTGATTTTACTATTATAGTTGCGAAATTGTATAAAGTTTGTTTTTGATATATTAACCGTTAAGTTATTGTCGGTCAGCCATTTTATAATTAATTGTATTTTATTATTTATGTCATTTTGAGATTCAATATCATTGTTTGGGTATGTCAATATTAGAGAAATGTCATCAGCATATAGAATACATTTGTCAGAAATTATGTCCGGTAGATCGTTTATGTACAATAAAAATAGAAGGGGGCCAAGTAAACTACCCTGAGGCACTCCAGATTCATTTAAATGTTTGGCTGATTTGTATTCGGTAACAACACATTTTTTGTTAAGGTTTGTTATTTGGACAGACTGCGTTCTACCCTTCAGATAGCTTCTAAACCAATCTAAGGCAGGTCCACGGATTCCATAGTTTTCAAGTTTATTTAAAAGTAGGTCATGAGATACGAAATCAAATGCCTTCGTCATATCAAAGAATATCACAATTGGTCGCTTAGAAGTATCTAGGTGAGTAATAACAGAATTTACAAGGTCAAAACATGCATGAGTGGTTGATTTATTTTTTTGAAACCCATATTGTTCTTTTTTTATTATGTCAAATTTTTCGATAAATTCTAACAAACGTTTCTGCATAGCCTTTTCAAATATTTTAGAGAAGATTGATATTAGTGTTATGGGTCTATAATTTTGAAGACTTTTTTTATCACCCTTTTTGTGAATAGGTTTTATAATTGAACATTTTAGGGCCGTCGGAAAACAACCATTTTCAAGTGAGCAATTAATAAGAAATGTTAATACAGGTGCTATTTGGTCAGCGACTGCCTTTATTACTTTTGTTGAAATTTCATCGTATCCTACAGCATTAGTGCTGTTTAAAGATTTTATTAAGTTTTTGACTTCGTTTATAGTAAAGGGTTTCAAAAATAAGCTATTGCTTATTTTACTTTTGTTGGTGTTTTTTGTCTGATTTCTATCTGATTTTGTAAGGTCTATTAGGTAGTCGTTAAAGGCATTAGCAATTTCTATCGGGTCAGTTATAATTTTGTTGTCAACTATTACCTTATCAATAAAACGATTGATTGTACTTTCATTGGTGTGTTGTTTAATAATTTCCCAGCCAGCTTTGCATTTATTTTTTGCTGTAGTTAAAAACCTATTGTTACAATTTTTCTGGGCTAGACTAAAACAACATCTAAGAATTTTTGAGTACTTTGTATATGCATTTTTGTTTTTTTCATTCTTGTCCCTATAATAAGTACATATGCTGTAGCTTTCGCTTAGATCTGCAACATTTTCGCAGTCCCTTGGTCACCCATTTAAGCTTAACTCTTTTATTGCTTATCTTTATTCTATTTATTGGGAAGCATAATTTGTAAAACAAACAAAAGGTTTCGTGAAACTGTTCAAACGCTTTATCAATATCTAGTTCATTATATATATCTATAAATGATAGATTGGCTAGACAATGACGAAATTTCCTTATATTTTCGTCACTATAATCGTTTTTACATATATAAAATGTGCTGGTTTGGGGAAGTTTTTTCTGTATTGGTATACTTAGACACTGCGCAGTGTTGTGGTCTGAGAGTCCCAGATTATAAAGCTCACCTATTGCTAAGTCATAACTACTTAAGATATTGTCAATACACGTTTGTTGCCTAGTTGGCTGCTTAATATGTACTGTTAAATTAAAGTTATTAGCGATGTCAAGCATACTTGTAGTCAAATTGTCATCAGTATTTAATATGTTAATGTTAAAATCGCCAGCTATTACAACATTTTTATTGCGTTTATTGGTTATTTTGTGTAAAACCATCTCAAGGTTGTCAAAGAATACTTTAGCATTTCCATTAGGTGTCCTATATATGCAGATTATCGTGGTCTTATATTCTGGAAGGTCTACTCCGCAACATTCAAACGCACTATCTATGCAGAATTCTTGTACGAAGTCAGTTTTTGAGAAATTAATAGCTTTTTTTATGAATATAGCAACTCCACCTCTTTTTTGTCTGTTTTGTCTACAGTATGTTGATGCAAGTTTGTAGTCATTAAGAATAGCATTTGATATATTAACTTGATCTAAGAATACAAAACGTATCAGGATGGGCAGACGAAATTGAGCTCTAATTCAATGCAGTTATGGCTTATTTTACTTTGACGAAAATCTTCAACGTTTGATCGGCCATTCTTGCATGATTGGGGGGCAGGTCCTAAACTATAACCATGTAAAAATCATAGTTTTACAGTTTTACGATATATTAAAACTGTGGTAATGCATAAGCTGAAAAAATATTTGTTTCAAGAAAATTGTAGTGTTTCTGATAAAAGGTAAATATAGATTAAATATCACTTGCTTTAACGGTTAGATGACATCAAGAGGTAACCTGATCCAAATGGCTAATCTCTCTCGGGAGATAGGCCACCGTGGCCGAAATTCGGTCGGGAGGACATTATAACACAGATATATAATTATAATTCATAGTAGGTACTGACCTATTGCAAAATTTAATCCCCCTACTGTACCCTATGTAGAGCAATTTCTTCAATAAAGTAATTTACTTTATAATAAGTAAGCTTTGTTTAGTAGACATTTTTGAATGTGTTAACAAACGATATAATTATCAGGATAGGATAAAAAATTCAAAATTCAAAATTCAAATGTTTTTTATTCAAATAAACTTTTACAAGTAAGTACTTTCAAATTGGTTTACTAGGTACTCGGTGTTTTGAATCGTCGAGTGAATCTACCACTGGTTCGGAATTCCATACCTACCGAGAAGAACCAGCAAGAAACTAGGTCTTTTGAAAAAAAAAATTAACAATTTAATTAATTTGTAGATACAAAAGTAACCGCTGTCCTTAGCATTGCTGGAGCGAGTCAAATTCACGCTCTTTTATCATTTACGTAATCTTCAACAGTATAATAAGCTTTTTTCAGATATATCACAATGGGTTGAAATGATTAAATGATGATGATTAGGAATCATTATCCAGTATCACTTTCTACATGCATTATTATAACAGATGATACGTCAATAGCGATCTATTGATTCAACGTTGCGTCATCATGACGTCATATATGTCCCCGACATACATTACATACGCATTTGATGACGGATATCTTTTATTATCTACTGTTACATGAATTTAAATGAACTCTCATTTGATACTTATTACATTTTCTGTTGAGGTTAAAAGGATCCGTTAAGGCTTAGTTGATTACTTCTTTGTCCGTCCCTCTGTCTGTAAACGCTCTATTTCTCGGGAACGTGTGGACGTATTAAGTTGTAATCAACATCAAATACTTAGGTCATTAGACCAGAAGTTACTTCGTAAGATGAAGAGAGTTTAATTGACCTCTCTTTCTAATTTTCTTGAAACAAATATTTTTTCAGCTTATGCATTACCACAGTTTTAATATATCGTAAAACTGTAAAACTATGATTTTTACATGGTTATAGTTTAGGACCTGTCCCCCAATCATGTAAGAATGGCCGATCAAACGTTGAAGATTTTCGTCAAAGTAAAATAAGCCATAAATGCATTGAATTAGAGCTCAATTTCGTCTGCCCATTCTTATACGTTTAGGTATGTACGACACCCTAAACGTATAAGAATGGGCAGACGAAATTGAGCTCTAATTCAATGCTGTCATGGTTTATTTTACTTTGACGCCGAACCTTTACCATTTGATCGACAATTCTTACGTAATCGGGGGGCTGAAATTGTTTCATTCATGTTTTAGAATTATAATCCTTATTTTAGGAACGTCAAGGTACGTGACATTAAAATGTCATGTTGAGTAATATTAGGGTAACTACTAACTAGCCACTCATTTCACTGTCTCTCTCTGCATCGTATTCCTCATTGCTAAGGGTCGTGACCCCTTTTCCTTTAATCACAATATATTGGCAGGGGTTTTCTTGGGATAATAATGCGGTGAGTTCCCAGGTCTTTCCGCATACGACTCGACTAAGAGTATACTAGGTATTTCAACTCTTAGGTTTCTACCGATTATTATCAGATGTTAGTGATAATAACTGGGACCGACTGCTTAACGTGCTCTCCGGGGCACGGAGGTAACGAAAAGGTCAAATTTGGACTACCAAATTCGGTCACCCATCCAGTTACCGACTTGGGTCAACGTTGCTTAACCATCGCAATCGACTGATATGCGTTGTCGCAACTAGGCCACTCGTCCCTCATTTCATTGTACGCCGTATTTATTTTTCGACCGTTGTTGTAAGTTGTAACATTTTTATAGTTTATCATTTTTAAGATAGACTTTTGAACTAATTGCCCAATAACTGATTAAGTATCTTTTTTTTTTCATCCACTACAAGTCAGCCTTTGACTGCAGCGATTCTACCTGTAGGTAAGTGATGATGCAGTCTAAGATGCTAGCGGGCTAACCTGTTAGGGTCATGGCAGCAACAGCGCTCAACACTGCGACAGGGAGGTCGTCAAAACTGAAAAAGTTTGGGAACGCCTGGTACTTATAACATACTAGCTGATGCCCGCGACTTCGTCCGCGTGGGTTGAGGTTTTTCGGTTCCTGCGGGAACTCTTTAATTTTCCGGTATAAAAAGTAGCCTATGTGTTATTCTAGACTATAATCTATCTGTGTGCCAAATTTCATCCAGATCCGTTTAGCCGTTCTGGCGTGATTGAGTAACAAACATCAATCCATACATCCATACATCCATGAAAACTTTCGCATTTATAATATTACTAGATACTAGATGATTCCCGCGACTTCGTCCGCGTGGATTAAGTTTTTTTGATTCCCGCGGGAACTCCTTAATTTTCCGGGATAAAAAGTAGGCTATGTCCTTCCCCGGGATATAACCTGCTAAAATTTAGTGCAGAGGTACACTAAATTTTAGCAAAATCGGTTTAAAAGATGGGCCGGGAAAGCGTAGCAGACAGACAGACAGACAGACAGACACACTTTCGCATTTATAATATTAGTATGGATTATATATTATACTAGTATTATGTATATTATATTAGTATGTATAGATTTCTTTTTCGACCGTTGTGACATTTTAATAGTTTATCATTTTTAAGATAAACTTTTGAAATGATTGCTCAATAATTACTGATTAAGTATCTGGTTCCAGCTCGATTTGCACCATCTTCTTATCCATTATCATGACATTATAGGCACGTGCGGAGAATTTTATCTTAGCCTCAATTTTAGCACATAAGGCTTGGATTACACATAAATAAATAAATAAATATCTATAGTATAAAGACGTACCCGCCAAGCGATTTAGCGTTTCGGTATGATGCCCCGTAGAAACCGGATAAGGGTATGGGTTTAATAAAACTGCCATGCCCCTAACAGGGCCCCAATCATGTAAGAATGTCCGATCAATCGTTTAAGATTTTTGTTAAAGTAAAATAAACCATAACTGCATTGAATTAGAGCTCAATTTCGTCTGCCCATTCTTATACGTTTAGGGTATCGTACATACCTAAACGTATAAGAATGGGCAGACGAAATTGAGCTCTAATTCAATGTAGTTATGGTTTATTTTACTTTGACAAAAATCTTAAACGTTTGATCGAACATTCTTACATGATTGGGGGGCAGGTTAGCCCACTACCATCTTAGACTGCATTACCTTCAGGTGAGATCGCAGTCAAGGGCTAACTTGTAGTGGATATTAAAAAAAAAATGATTTGCTCAGACAATTGGGCCTACGAATATGGATGCTACCCGAGTGAAGCTGGGGCGGGTCAGCTAGCACTAGAATTAGGCTGTTAAAATCACGATTTCATCACAGTCTAAGGAAAGACATTCTTTCTTACCAGTCATTCGATGGAGGCGTCTAGACAAAGCAACGCTGCGGGGTGACAGGGACGTGACGGAAGAAACTGGCAGAACTTCCAATACGACATTGACGACCTTCCTGGCGCAGTGGTGAGCGCTGTGGTCTTATAGTGGGAGGCCCCGGGTTCGATTCCCGTCAGGTCAATTTGGGCATTTATAATTTCTGATTTTTCTCTGGTCTGATATGGTGGGAGACTTCAGCCCTATCTAGTTACCACCCTAACGGCAGTCAACAAAAGCTAGTGAACTAATGAACGATCTCTTACATTCGAACTGCCAATTGAATTATGACATTACTAGCTGATGCCCGCGACTTCGTCCGCGTGGATTGAGGTTTTTCGGTTCCCGCGGGAACTCTTTAATTTTCCGGGATAAAAAGTAGCCTATGTGCTATTCCAGACTATATAATCTATCTCTGTGCCAAATTTCATCCAGATCCGTTCATCCGTTGGAGCGTGATTGAGTAACAAACATACATCCATACATCCAAACTTTCGCATTTATAATATTTATATGGATTCGCTCTTAGCAAAGTATAAAGATGTAACTGACAACTGTGTCACAAAAGGTGTTTTGCGTTACAATATACCTCATCAAGCACCCAGCAAGTCCTACAGCCTCCCACATGGGCGTCGGCCCACTGTACACTACGAATGTAATCTTATGCTGCGATCTAATCTTTTATCCAGTGGTCACCGGTAGTAATGTATCAAATCACATCGACCTGATTCAGTGCCAGCGACGTCACAGCTTCCGGTTATACTCTCACTCGCTTCTACCCGTTGCCGGATCACTACTGGGGGCTTACTATGATCGCTTAAAGCAATATTATTTTAATCTTGTTGGCGCTCTTGTTTCAGAATTGTAATCCTTATTTTAGGGCCATTAAGGTTCGTCGCGCAGTGTAGGACGACCTCCAGCTCGCTGGTCCGATGACCTAAAGAAGGTGGCGGGAAGCGGGTGGATGAGGAAGGCGGAGGACCGTGTTTGGTGGCGCGCTCTCGAAAAGGCCTATGTCCAGCAGTGGATGCATACAGGCTGATGGATGGATGGATGGATGGATGGAAGGTTCGTCGTATAAAACGTTAATTTTAAAATAATAGATAGTAACCCTCCTGAGCAATTGTTTCCTCTCAGAATGAGGTGGGACAAGTCCACCACGCTGGCTAAGTGCGGATCGGCCGCGGATTCGACTTTTTTTTTTTATCCACTACAAGTTAGCTCTTGACTGCGATCTCACCTGATGGTAAGTGATGATGCAGTCTAAGATGGTAGCGGGCTGACCTGATAGGGGCATGGCAGTTATATGGCCTCCCACCAGGCCAGACCCGGGAAAATTCAGAAATTATAAATTCCAAAATTGACCCTGCCGGGGATCGGACCCGGGACCTCCGCACGTTAAGGCAACAGCGCTACACACTGCGCCACGGAGGTCGTCAAATGGTCTGTTTACGGAGTATCAGTAGGTATGTATGAACTCCATAAAAAGTTCGAGTAATACGTAAGCTGTCAAATGATTACGATTTGATTAGACAATAACTACCTCGTGGGTCTAGTGGTTAACATGTTCGACTGCGGCCGACGAGGTCCCGGGTTCGAGTCCCGGGTCGGGCCATAATTAAGTATTGGGTTTTTCTGACTAGAAATTCTCAGTACTAGCCCGGAGTTAGGAAGTTGGCGGTGCTTCACCCCCGTGCCTCGGAGAGCACGTTAAGCCGTCCGTCCCGGTTATTATCACTAACATGATAATAGTCGTTAAAGCTCGCCAACCCGCATTGGAGCAGCGTGATGGGTCTAAGCTCTAATTCCCTCTCTCCTATGAGGGTGGAGGCCTGTGCCCGGTACTTTACGTACGTACGGGACGTTAATGGGCTGTAGTGGTACCTAGTGGTAGTGCGACACGGCTACGGGACGATCACCAGCTCACACCTGCCCCCCGATTACGTAAGAATTGTTCATCAAACGTTTAAGATTTTTGTCAAAGTAAAATAAACCATAATCGCATTAAATTAGAGCTAGATTTCGTCTGCCCATTCTTATACGTTTAGGTATGAACGATACTCGAACGTATAAGAATGGAAATTGAGCTCTAATTTAATGATGTTATGGTCTATAAACTTTGACGACGAACTTTAACGTTTTGATCGGACATTCTTACATGATAAGGGGGCAGGTGGTTGAATTTAGAAGCTGCCTGCCTAGCATGCGCACGAGTAAAATTGTGTCTACCCGTCGTCTCTATTTGTCTACAGACGCTAACATGCTTACTTGTCTCGTTACGTCAAAAGTAGAGATAAAAGTATCTAATATTTCTTATCTGTGGTATGACAATCGGACCTCTGGGACATCATGATCCACGATTACGTGATTATTGGAAAAGGGGTCAATACTCAATACTCCAACAATAAGGAATCCGACACAGACTTGAGGTAGGTACATAATAGGTAAGTAAGTTGATAGTTGATACCTAAGTATCAAATAACGTCATGCAAGTAAATCCGCAGGTCATAACACGTTCTAAATCACATGATATTTTCGCTTAGTCGGTATATTCCAGTGGTATGCGTTTCGAAGAAACTGAGCTAAGACATAACTGTGACCATCGACCACTAACTGTGACATACTTTAACATTTACGTATGTGCATCTATACTATACTAATTTCGTTACTGCGAAAGTGTGTTTGTTTGTCCTTCAATCACGCCGCAACAGAGCAACGGATCGATGAGATTTTTTGCATAGGTATAGTTGAGGACCTGCCTGCCTAGCATGCGCACCGCGAGATATTCTCGAAACGAGAGAGAGAAATGTTGTCGTGTCGGTTTATTTCTCGTTTACCCTAACATGCACGCTACGCGTGACAAAATTCTCGTGGAAGATTTGGCCTTGTCGTGTGGAGAAACCAATGTTGCCCTTTCTCAATAACATACGATATTCTAATGTTGCAACACCGATTTAGTTCATTCATTGTTCATTCTTAATGCATAAATCTTTCTCTGTCTACGCTTAAAAATAGATTTAATTATCTGTAAACTTTAAAAATGACGTCTCTAAGACACTGACAGTGACAACTGACAAGTACTTGTTGTTGTTTTTTTTATTTTTAAAAACAACTAATTATGATAATAGGATCATAGAAAAAATACTAAATAGGAAGTTAATGAATTTGGTGATAATATGGATAAATACAGTGTACTCAAACATAAAATAATTAGGTACTTACACGGCCTCTTTCAGAATACGATCAAACAATAAAAAAATTGTGCTAATATATTATTCAGGCGCAGCACCGGGGACTACAAATCGCCATTGGTTCGAAGCTGTAGTAACTTATCTGGGAAGTTCGCCGCAGCAAGTTCTTGAGTATATAAGTAATACTAGACTACAGACGACCCGCGACTTCGTCCGCGTGAATTAAGGTTTTCATTCCCGCGGGAACTCTTAGATTTTCGGGGTAAAAAGTAGCCTATGTCCTTCCCCGGGATACAAACTATCCCTGTACCAAATTTCATCAAAATCAGTTAAACAGATGAGCCGTGAAACCGTAGCAGACAGACAAACTTTCGCATTTATAATATTACTAGATGATGCCCGCGACTTCGTCCGCGTGGATTAAGGTTTTTTAATTCCCGCGGGAACTCCTTTATTTTCCGGGATAAAAAGTAGCCTATGTCCTTCCCCGGGATATAACCTACCCCTGTACCAAATTTCAGCAAAATCGGTTGAAAAGATGGGCCGGGAAAGCGTAGCAGACAGACAGACAGACAGACAGACAGACAGACACACTTTCGCATTTATAATATTAGTATGGATTATGCACTTGTACGAAATTGGAATGTTTCTTGTCTGCAGAAATTTTAAAATTGGTTGGCAATGATTGAAACTAATTTGAAATTAATGTTCTCAGTACCTAGATCATATTTTATAGTTTCCTCTTAGGACACTATAAAATTAACAGATATTATGTAACATTCATTGTACTAAGTAATATTATGAGTTCTACATATCTATTCACAAATAGTTATTATTTATTTCCCTATGTATGAAATCTACGTTTTGGTTCTGGCTTAAATCAAAATTCAAATACAAATTCAAATGTTTTATATTCAACTTTATACACTACAATAATAATAGTATCCTGCAATTAATTGTACTAGTTTGGCCTGGGAGTGTAAAAAGACGCCTAGATTCTTCCATCATCTCCCTCCGAAATGAGCACATTTTCATTTGCAGTGCCAATCCGGTATATCTTTGCTCAGGAGTGTTGAGTTCAGCATGCAGGATTGGAGTCGTTAGCCATGGTTCCAATGGGTTACCTGAATCACCTGTAATAATAAATAAATAAACTAAATGTCTGTGATGACAGTAAATATTACATGACAGTAATTAATATTACATGATAAGAAAGTAATTATTTATCTTTTTACAGGTGCCATGACCGAAATGAGGAGTAAATGTAATAAAAATGAAACAAGGAGTAAAAAATGTAGCAGTAAACTATAGAATTAGAACATCATTGACTCAAGGTGCTAAAAATTAAATAAATGATTGGACAGGAATAGTTATTAATAATTCTTAATGTTAAAATCTAAGCTATGGTATGATGACTGATGATAATGTACCTGTATAATTTTAATATTCATTAAATATTTTTTAATAGTTTAGTTTTTTAATTCTGATGGGAGACCAATATACAACAGCAGGCTAACTGGGTTTTTATTAATGTATTGATGAAGATTTTTATAATAGAATTACTATCTATGAAATTTCATCTAGGATTCCATGAGGCTGACATACTGACTGACTGTCTGATCTATCAACACACAACTCAAACTGCTGAATTAATCTGGCTGAAATTCGGCATACAGATAGCTCAATTATGTATGACAGGCTACTAAGAAGGGATTTTAGTTCAATCTCTAAGGAGATAAGTGGGGTTTGAAATTTGTATGAAAATCAAACTTAACATAAGCAGAGCTGCAGGCAATATCTAAACTAATATTATAAAGAGGTAAGATTTGTTTGTTTGTTTTGATCTCTGAAAGTAATGGACCGGTTTTAATTAATCCTAATTTCCTAGGTAATAAAATGATAAGATATTTTCAAAATGATACAATTTCCTGTATACAACTCCATAATCCTGATACTTGTAGGGTTACTGCCTGCCTAAGTTATGGAGATTCAGGAATTGTTACTGGTGAATTTATATTGTAGATACCTAGCAACGACTTCATGATTCAACTACTACAAGACGTCAGAACTCTTTAACACTGATGAGAAATCATGCAGCACATTCCTACCTTAAATAAGTATTTTTATTGCAAAAAAAAAATAAACAAATGTTATAGGGAAGGCACTAGCTCCCTTAACACAGTTTTGACTTTTTTGGGAGATAGAAGCCAAATTATAAATGTACCTTTGTAATTTTTAGAAATAAAGAGATTTTATTATTATTATTTAGGAATCCTTGCTGGTGAAATAATATTGCAGGTAGGTACTAAGCACAGAGTACTTTGAGTAGGTACTAAGTATTTCTACAGACTGCATTAGGAACCATGTTGTAAGTAATGAGACAATAAAAAGCCTAAAATAAAACTTTCAAAAAATGGACAGACTTCAAAAGCACTGAAAAGCATAAATTACCTACTTTCATCCAATTTACTCTATGCCAATGAACAAGAAATCAAAACTTGTACCTACTGTACTAATATGTAGTTTTTGAAGTTTATTTTACAATGTCTGAATTTTAGTGTGTGTTCCGTTATAAGCACTGCGAGCACTGGCAGTGCTCTTTACTGGGGACTTTCAGTGCTCTCAGTGTATTTCGGAACGCACCCTTAACCTTAGTACCTAAATAGTTAGTAGGTACATAGACCGTATGGTTAGGTTACCTAAAAGGAAGTAATTTCCAATTCCTCTATCATGGAGCCTTTTCATCTCTGTTCTTACGGATGAATGTAGCCATATTATAAATGCATCATGTAGGTACCCTGCAGTTTGAATCTGCAATCTGTAATACTTATTAATTTATAAATGCATTGTAAAAACCTGCCAAAAGCGCTGCAGTATAAAAAAATTAAGAAAATTAAGTTTGCATAAATGTGAATTACTTATGTTGTAGGTAAGGTGTTTTAGTTATTAACTTATTAGTTCTCTGCCAAAAGAAATGATGGAAACTCATACCAGTTGCACATTTATTGTGTGTGCATCTTTTCTCCTATTTTTATACTGGGTTCCTTGTGGTCCTGATGGAGGAAATACTTATTTTCACGTGCGTGCAGTCAATGAGTCCCAATATAACAGCTGGCACATTAAATTTATTTTCAAAGCCTGAAGCTATCTCCTGTCTATCTCTATCAAGCTAACTCCTCCGGGCTGGTTCCGAAGCAGGAAAATGCATCCATTCAGCAAAGAGTTTGAAATTTGTACATATACCTAGGCATTATAATAAGATGAACACTGGAGGAGAATATTAAAGTAGATGATGATACCTTCTTTAAATAGAGGTCATAAACTGTCCGAGCAAGCTACTGACAGTGGTCCGAGCCTCGCACATGATGTGGTCCGGCCCAAGTTTGTGAGGCTTACCTTTAAAATGCCTTTAAATGAACGGGCAGGCCGTCACTGCTTAGGTAAGTACAGGCTCCAAATCCTCGGCAAGTTTCTGGACAATATAGATCGCCATAGGCTTGGAGATTCGCCAAAGCGATTGGAACCCTCCGTCGCTCAAATCAATTACATCACAGACATCCCTATTATTCGTAATTTTCGCGTTTCTCGCTCTTGATATACACACACACCCGACACTAGCTGTAAATAAATACCTACCTAATTGTACTATGGACCCATTGTATGGACCCGCCATCATAATCGTGGAGGAACCACCCGAAAATTTACAAGTTTATTGTTGCGAAATGTTTGTTAATCTATCTCGTATGTTTCTCGCCCTCAAGATTGATAGACGATAAATAACCATGTTTAGATGTCAAAAAACGAGAATAAATAGTCGGCGATAGTCTGCCATGTTAGGGTTCGTAGAGAAAAATACCACAGATAAAAAATATTACTGTTATCTCTACTTTTGTCGTAACGAACCAAGACTTAAGTGTAACCATGTTAGCTACGGTAGAGAAATGAGATAACGCGATAAAATGGGTAGACATAATTTTCTCGTAGTGCGCATGCTAGGCACACTGGAGAGTGACAGGCTACTTTTTATCTCGGGAAATTCCCGCGGGAATGAATCGACGCGGACGAAATCGCGGGCATCATCTATCAATCTATCAATCAATCAAATCATTTATTCAATCTAGGTACACTGTAGGTACACTTATTGACGTAAAAATTACTTACTTATAAAACATGATGGTGATAATCAGTTACGGTTTAAAACTAAAGCTACGAGGGTTCCAAACGCGCCCGCCTGAGAAAAGCCCACAAAAAAACTCAGCCGGGGTTAATTTTTTTATTATCACCATCTCACAAATCATCATAACTAAGGAACTATCAGAACCATTAGTGATTAGAGCAAATTATTGCCAAATCATCTATAATTAGTAAGGAAAAAAACTGTAACTAGACTGCGGTAACATCTTCATAGAGCCCCACTTTTTAGGGTTCCGTAGCCAAATTTGGCAAAAACGGAACCCTTATAGATTCGTCATGTCTGTCTGTCTGTCCGTCCGTATGTCACAGCCACTTTTTTCCGAAACTATAAGAACTATACTGTTGAAACTTGGTAAGTAGATGTATTCTGTGAACCGCATTAAGATTTTCACACAAAACTAGAAAAAAAAACAATAAATTTTGGGGGTCCCCATACTTAGAACTGAAACTCTAAAAATTTTTCTCATCAAACCCATACGTGTGGGGTATCTATGGATAGGTCTTCAAAAATGATATTGAGGTTTCTAATATAATTTTTTTATAAACTGAATAGTTTGCGCGAGAGATACTTCCAAAGTGGTAAAATGTGTGTGGATGGTATATGGATTTGTCATTCAACTAGTAAATATGTGGGACTGGGTAGGTCATTTTAAAAGCTATTCACAGGAAAACCAGAAAAACATGCTAGTATTAGAAAACGATTCAAAGAATAAAGAAATATCGCGGATTTGGCACGCGTTGGCATTCATTCATAACTTAAAAAAATTAGACACGCTGAATTATTTATGCATATTTAACAATATATTATGAATTTTACTACGGCTTCAATTTAGCAATAATAACTACCTTAGATACGCTTTCAACAATTGCTTGGAGTACAATATTTTACTATGCATTGGTTAAATTAGAAGTAGGTTATTAGTTATTACCTACCTATTTATTTTTTGTTAATTTAAAGGTTTCTTTTTAATAATAGATAATAATATTATTACAAGCAGATGCCCGCGACTTCGTCCGCGTGGAATAAGTTTTTTAAATTCCAGCCCCCCTAGCATGGGCCGAGACAATTTTCTCCCCGAGGAAAGGATAAAATTTTTATTCCTAAATAAATTTAAATAAAAACGCTAAATAACGGTGGATAAATAGTCCCCCGAGTCCCCGTGAAATGTCAAACGGGGATAAACTTCTCCTCTCCCCTGTTGCCGTGCTCTGAGAAGTGGATAAGTTAATTTTATCTCTTGTCAGTGGATAAAATCGGGGGATAAATTTTTTATCTCCGGCCCATGCTAGCCCTGCAGTAGGAACTCTAATTTTCCGGTAGCCTATGTCTGTCTCATTTATACGAGTACCTACCCATTCAAAAAATCACGTCGATCTGTTGCTCAGTTGCGGCGTGATTGAAAGACAAACCAACAAACGAAATCACTTAGGTACCAACGCTTTTTATTATATTAGTATTGAAGTCTAATAGAAAACCGAAAGCTGAATTTTTGTTCTCACAGGGTGTCCAACAACACCACACATGACACAATGTCCTCCCGATAAATTTTTGACCATGGCGGCCAATCTCCAGAGAGATTAGCCATCTGCGCGGGAAATATTGTAGTGCACAAGTGTGTGCGTAAACACAGGCACTCTCTGTCCCTTTACTCTCATAGCTCGATGGGACGGTAAATCCGACACGATCGGAGAGAGATCTGGCGCAGGACCGACGGCCTTACGTACTCTCCGAGGCACGGGGGTGAAACACCGCCAACGTCCTCCGGGAAAGTACTGAGAATTTTTAAATAGAAATGCTTTAATAGAAAGTAGACAAACATTTCCACAACTCAAAATAGATTTTAAAATCATTTTCGTTTGAATTGGAAATCTACTTCGACAAATAAAACACAGTTAGAATCAAAATTCAGATCACGTGCTCGAAGTGGTGTTAATTTTTTGCAAATCACGGACTTTAATATGTCACCAATGACATACGTTCGTGTCAAAGATACGAAGCATGCAAAGCTTTGGCTTTGTTTATTTCTATGCCAATTTCCTGTTTTTGACATCAGGTGACAGATTTGTAGGTGAAAATTGTCACTTAACCCTAGGTGTCTTTTTAGTATTTTTGCCTGGTGGGAGGCTTCTGCCGTGGCTAGTTGCCACCCTACTGGCAAAGACGTGCCGCCAAGCGATTTAGCGTTCCGTTACGATGCCGTGTGGAAACCGAATAGGGGTATGGGTTTAATATAACTGCCATGCCCCTAACAGTTTAGCCCGCTACCATCTTAGACTGCATCATCACTTATCATCAGGTGAGATCGCAGTCAAGGGCTAACGTGTAGTGGATAAACAAAAAAAAGGTGTCCCCGAAAATTCAGGCAGTGTTGCTGAAAATGGGCATAACTACATTGTAAGTATGTACCTACTTAAAAACACAGGTGTTGTTAAGTAGGTACTTAGTACTTACAATGGGTAGGTAATTACTTTAATTTTAAACAAAAGATAGCTACCTCTTAATAGTCAATCTACGGCGACTATTTTCAGAGGAGCATGAATATTAATCCCAGAAAATACAAAACGGAGAGATTTTATAGAGACTTATTTAAAAGAGAAATGGTTTTAGTCAATCTTTTAACAGACACCCCAGAAACTTTAAAGCGCATGGCGGGTTTCACTAGCATTAGAATATAGGTTTCGAAAGACACAGTTTCTTAGGAACAGTGTATCTTTGACATTCTCATATCAACGCTTGCAACCTATCAGATTTTCAATAAAGCAGTAAAAATGTATCAATAAATCCCACTTAGGGCTGATTTTTCAATCATCAGATAAAGTTTATCTGAGGAATAAATTTGACGTTTTGGCAGATTTTCAATACAAAACCTGTCAAAACGTCAAATTTATTCCTCCGATAAACTTTATCTGACGATTGAAAAATCAGCCCTTAATCATCGATGAACCGATAATTCCATGGAGAGATCGATGTTATAGTCGAAGTTATTAGACTAGATGGTGCTGCGACTTCGCATGAATTTAGATATTATATATATCAAACTGTCGTTTTAAGTAATATTGCCAAAGAGATTTAGATTTTGAGAACTTTTGATTTTTTTTAATTTTAGTAGTAGTAGTAGCAGTAGTAGTAGTTTAGTAGTAGTACCTTACAAAGTTAGAGCGTATAGGTAAGTCTAAGTATAGATTGGGGCCTGTTAAAACTATCATTTCTTTTTTATTATTACCTATTATTACGGCATTTATGTTAGACCCCTATTGGGTTTTACATGGCATAGTACCGGAACGCTCAATCGCTTGGCGGTACGTTTTTGCCGGTAGGGTGGTAACCAGTGGCTACTAGCCACTAGCCACGGCCGAAGTCAAAAAAGAACCTTATATATAATATAATATCGCAAAAGCCGGCAACGCATTGGCGGTTCCTCTGGTGCTGCAAATGTTTATTTGCGGCGGTAATCACTTACCATCAGGTGACCAGCCTGCTCGTTTGCTTGCTATATATATTATATGTCGCATTAACGGTGGCCTATGTCGGAAAAGACGGGTGACGCGTCGGGAAAGCGCGTCTCATTTTTCTTTTTAAATCAGCAGAACCGCTGACCTTTAGTAGGTCACCGTCTCTGCTGTCACTATCTACTGCACTAGAACTGTTATTTGCTTATCCAAATGAGGTACTGAAGTTAATTATCGAAAAGCAAACTAGAATAACATCCATCGCGGACTCCCGCGATGAATGACCTTGATAAAATAGCCACCGCATATGCGGATACGTCACGGATTGTAACTGCAGGTTATTATTTGAATAAATGGCTTTAACACTGATTTTAATACAGTAATTGTAATTATTGATTCTAATAGTTTATCTATCACTGGCTTGCAAAAGCCTTACTACCGTCACAATTAAGGAAATCACTAATAGCGAAGGAAATCAAATGAAATACTACGATTATTACCATGCGTAGGTAGGTACGCCTACGTAGGTAGTTTAATAATAATTATTTAACCTCACAGTTTCTAATCTTTGATTACTTTAAAGAAACACCGAATTAAATGTTTAAATTCAAATTGTTTTTATTGCAATTATGAAATGAACAAGAGAAGCTACCACCAGCTCGGAAATGGCCACTCACGCTGAGAAGAGCTGGCAAGAAACTCAACGGTAGCTCTTTTAAAAACAATGTTATTACAATATTAACTTAGTTTACGATATTCAAGATCGAAACCTATTCACAAATATTTATCACTACTGGAACATTATATTTTGAATTAGTCTAGAATCAAACTAAAACCTAGCAAAACCTAGGCACACAATTTTAGGTGGAAAATCAAGTAGAAGTTGGTCTTATGACCGTTGTCTTACCGAGCTCGAACAATAATGCGTGATCTTTAGTCAATTACAATATCTAGGCGCACAGTCGCGCCCCCAGTCGGCAGCTCGCGGCGTAACAACGGCCGACTCGCTCCGATTGGTGGAACGATATGGCGAGTGAACAATACAAACTCTTATTATTAACAAATCACTTAACTACCAGCGTAAATAAGCTTAGCTAGCTTCTAAAATCATTAAAACAATTTATGAGCAATTTAAACACACAATAAATAGTGAACCGACAAGTAAGTACTTGCGGCCAAGACTATTAGTTTAGCATCAATAAATAAACAAGACAATAGCACAGTCGCGCCCCCAGTCGGCAGCTCGCAGCATAACAACAGCCGACTCGCTCACCGATTGGTGGAACGATATAGCGAGTGCACAATACAAACTCTTATTATTAACAAATCACTTAACTACAGTCTTATTAAGCTTCACTAGCTTCTAAAAATATTAAAACAATTTAGGAGCAATTTGAAGATCAAAATCTACTTAAAATACTTAGTGAAGAAACAGGTAGGTACTTGCGGCCAAGACTAGCCTTTTAAATCAATAAACGGTTATCTAAATGTTGGGATAGTAGTAACAATAGGCAAACATCGCTAATTATTATGACAAGATTCCTCAGGTCGGGTTGCAGGTTCGAAGCCCTGCTGGCTTCTCCCACGATACGGCGATCCTGGCGGGTGATGCGCGCTCTGCATTACCGACGCAATTCTGTTGACAAAAAAAAAACAGCTTTTTGGCTACTGGCTAGGCACTTCCACAGTGAACCTAAACCTACAGGTTCTTTCTTTTTATTTTTATTAATCAGGCAAGATTTTTGCAAAGTAAGATTTCCTTAAGCTAAGGTAAACCTTACGAGTTGAAATAGTTCTTGGTCTACCATAAGAGAAGTAAGTTCTCCGATTTGCTCAACAAAAGGCAGGTAAAAACAAGTAGTTAAATAAACTGAAGTGTTCTCTGCTTTGCTCCACGAAAAGGCAGGTAAAAATAAATGGGTGAATCAAACTGAACCGTTTAATACTAATGACAACAGTTAAATGAAATTATTATTCTCACATACCACGTGACAAAACTTGAGTAAACAATTTGTGTTCATATCAAGTTATTATGATACTGTTCATTGACTAGAACAGTAATTTAATTTAATTTGTAAATTCCATAATATGATAAACCGTTCACTACACGTGAAAGCAGTAAAGTAAATCTCATAATAATTGTTCAACTAAGCATTCCACATGCCAGTCAAATTTGTCATTTTTATGTTGAGCTGCACTTTCCACAAGCCTACAGCTTTTATTTTTGCATGATACTGCCCATAATTTTTATATGAGTACAGTTATCTGCTTATAATTTTCAGTCATTAATAGTCAAAGTCTCAGTGGAACGTCAATTAAACAATAATGAAATCCACAATATTGATGTTTTGTTTTACTATTATTTTCTTTATATTTTGTCATGTGATAATATGAGCAAGAGAATAAAATGAATGTGTTTTATTTCATGCGGGTAGGACAACTCGTGTAACTTTTATACTTTACGTTACTAAATAAAGAGTAATTAGAAAGAGATAGTAAATGAAACGATCACCAAGTGTAAGATCCAAACACGCTTTTTCCATCAGTCGAAGTAGGTAGTCTGCTCAATAGCAGCTGGCTGCAGAGAAGTCTGAAGACCCAGATCTCGGGGCACCACAGCCGTCGGCTGCCGCTTCTTCGTAGTTGATAGTCTGCATTAGAGAAATAAAAGTTTTTAAATTTTATCTAACCGCATCGGTCAATCCTATGCTGTACGGTTGTTTGGAACGCTTAATAATATAGGAATTTTATTTGTAGGTACCTACTACTGATCGTCTAACTAAGTCAGCAGTATAGTTATTTGTTATTTGTTTTTATGTCATTGAACGTCTAACTACGCCAACAACTATGTTAGGAATTGTACTTGTAGGTACTACTGATCGTCTAACTACGTCAGCAGTATAGTTAATTTGTATTTTGTTTTTATGTCACTGAACGTCTCACTACGCCAACAACAATGTTAGGAATTGTACTTGTACTACTGTTCGTCTAAATACGTCAGCAGCACAATCAATTTTTATTTTGTTTTTATGTCACTGAACGCCTCGCTACGTCAACAACATTTTATAAAAGGAAGAAAGGTTGATGCTGGGGTCTAGGCCTTATTTTTATGACCGTGGTCCCCAGGGGATAAAGGAATATGAAAGGTTGATGCTGGGGTCTGGGCCTTATTTTTATGACCGTGGTCCCCAGTGGCTCTAGAATATACACACATGCGCACATGGAAAACGTATAGGCGTTTATATGAATAATCTTATTATAATAGTCTTTGATTAAAGGAAGAAAGGTTGATGCTGGGGTCTAGGCCTTATTTTTATGACCGTGGTCCCCAGGGGATAAAGGAATAAGAAAGGTTGATGCTGGGGTCTGGGCCTTATTTTTATGACCGTGGTCCCCAGTGGCTCTAAAATATACACAGAAGCACATGGAAAAATACACACATGCACATGAAGAACGTAAAGGCGTTTGTATGAATAATCTTATAATAGTCTTTGTAGCTATGTTGTGCATTTAAGGATAGTCTTTGTGACTATGTTGTAGGTAAGTTGTATCACTTGGTTATGCATTGTAATAAATAAATTAATTGCTATGACAAAAGCCATAACAACATAAGTAAATCAAATAATAATAAGTTTAAAACACTCACAAAATCCGATCTATACAGACCAAGTCGTAAGTAGGTAGAATACAACCATTAGGGCTCGTGCACTCCATAGTCTACGTAGGTGTACTCGGTCCAGGCGCGCTCGCAGGTAGCGCCTCGGGCTTCACACCATTTGAATCAGGATCTGAAACACACAGAGCGGCAGAAAGGGATCGCTTGGAGCAATCCCACTTCTGATGTCGCATTAACGGTGGCCTATGTCGGAAAAGACGGGTGACGCGTCTGGAAAGCACGTCTCATTTTTCTTTTTAAATCAGCAGAACCGCTGACCTTTAGTAGGTCACCGTCTCTGCTGTCACTATCTACTGCACTAGAACTGTTATTTGCTTATCCAAATGAGGTACTGAAGTTAATTATCGAAAAGCAAACTAGAATAACATCCATCGCGAACTCCCGCGATGAATGACCTTGATAAAATAGCCACCGCATATGCGGATACGTCACGGATTGTAACTGAAGGTTATTATTTGAATAAATGGCTTTAACACTGATTTTAATAGTTGCCTAGTCTATCACTGGCACTGCAATCACTAAATAGATAGACTACCTACAAATGCAATTCATAAAAACCCTACACAGTAATTGTAATTATTGATTCTAATAGTTTATCTATCACTGGCTTGCAAAAGCCTTACTACCGTCACAATTAAGGAAATCACTAATAGCGAAGGAAATCAAATGAAATACTACGATTATTACCATGCGTAGGTAGGTACGCCTACGTAGGTAGTTTAATAATAATTATTTAACCTCACAGTTTCTAATCTTTGATTACTTTAAAGAAACACCGAATTAAATGTTTAAATTCAAATTGTTTTTATTGCAATTATGAAATGAACAAGAGAAGCTACCACCAGCTCGGAAATGGCCACTCACGCTGAGAAGAGCTGGCAAGAAACTCAACGGTAGCTCTTTTAAAAACAATGTTATTACAATATTAACTTAGTTTACGATATTCAAGATCGAAACCTATTCACAAATATTTATCACTACTGGAACATTATATTTTGAATTAGTCTAGAATCAAACTAAAACCTAGCAAAACCTAGGCACACAATTTTAGGTGGAAAATCAAGTAGAAGTTGGTCTTATGACCGTTGTCTTACCGAGCTCGAACAATAATGCGTGATCTTTAGTCAATTACAATATCTAGGCGCACAGTCGCGCCCCCAGTCGGCAGCTCGCGGCGTAACAACGGCCGACTCGCTCCGATTGGTGGAACGATATGGCGAGTGAACAATACAAACTCTTATTATTAACAAATCACTTAACTACCAGCGTAAATAAGCTTAGCTAGCTTCTAAAATCATTAAAACAATTTATGAGCAATTTAAACACACAATAAATAGTGAACCGACAAGTAAGTACTTGCGGCCAAGACTATTAGTTTAGCATCAATAAATAAACAAGACAATAGCACAGTCGCGCCCCCAGTCGGCAGCTCGCAGCATAACAACAGCCGACTCGCTCACCGATTGGTGGAACGATATAGCGAGTGCACAATACAAACTCTTATTATTAACAAATCACTTAACTACAGTCTTATTAAGCTTCACTAGCTTCTAAAAATATTAAAACAATTTAGGAGCAATTTGAAGATCAAAATCTACTTAAAATACTTAGTGAAGAAACAGGTAGGTACTTGCGGCCAAGACTAGCCTTTTAAATCAATAAACGGTTATCTAAATGTTGGGATAGTAGTAACAATAGGCAAACATCGCTAATTATTATGACAAGATTCCTCAGGTCGGGTTGCAGGTTCGAAGCCCTGCTGGCTTCTCCCACGATATATATATAAAAAAATGGACACATGAAGGGATACGTGATACAGCTCATGTCGGGTGGGGCCTTTACCGAGCCAATCCTATGCAAGGCCGTGACTGCACTCAGGGCTGTCACCAGCTTTCATAATTTGATTTTAAATAGTTTTTTTGAAGGCATTTATTGAAATCAATACATTGGAACTTTAAGCTAGCCAAACCTAATCCATACTTCCATACTTAATATTATAAATGCGAAAGAACGCTTTCACAGCCCACCTATTCAACCGATTTTGCTGAAATTTGGTACAGGGATAGTTTATATCTCGGGGAAGGACATAGGCTACTTTTTATGCCGGTAAATTAAGGAGTTCCCGCAGGAATCGAAAAAACTTAGTCCACGCGGACGAAATCGCGGGAATCATCTAGTTACTATATAAATCATTCCCACGTGGAATAGTGGCAAGAATGCTGGCTGCATTTCCGCATAATATAGTTTTTTTGAAGTGAAAACTTCTTCAGCCGCGTTGAACACTTTTTGGTAGGGGGTAAAATTGTAAATTCGCCGCGTCACCGACACCGTCACCGTCACTGACACCTCGCGTTGTTAGGAAGACAAAAGGTCTTAAATATAAATATACTACATTCGTATACTAGTGGCCTCACACTCGACAAACGATTTACACGATTGTAAAGTCAACAATCGTGCATTGTAGAGTCAACATCTCCTGAAGATGCTCCGGTGTCGGAGTGAAACGTACGTTGAGAATAATTTGGAAGATTTATGTGGTGTGGTGAATATTGCAAGCTGCAAGTGCAAGATAAGCTGCAAGTGCAGGATAAGCTGCAAGTGCAAGTTACACTGTACCACATAAATATTTGCCTACTGTTGCGGATTATAGCAAATTAAATTTCTAGTTCCTTCATTTGACAGCTTAAAACGTATAACGAACTGTTCATACATGTGCAAGCTTATTGACGTGCAGGCATCTATGAACTGCTTAAACAGGTCGACATTTTCTTACACAATCGGAGGGCAGAGCACGCACCTCTGTTTTCCGACCTGTTTTTTAAGAAATTAAGTATCACTTGCTGTAAAGGTGAAGAAAAACTTGAGGAAATCTGCACGCCCAAGAATTCTTCATAATATTCTCAAGGGAGCGTGAACTCTACCAATCTACACTAGTGGATTATGGCCAAACCCTTCTCATTCTGTGAGGAAACTCGCGCTCAGAAGTGAGCCGGCGATGGAGATGATTTAAGCTAAGCTGTGACATATATAAGACCTATTTTGACAATTTTTGCACACACCGGGGTTCTTGGGCCATACTGCCAACGCTTAAAGCCATATTGGTCCATTATTGTTTTAGAATTATAATCCTTATTTTATGAACGTCAAGGTACGTGACATCAAACTGTCATTTGTAGTAATATTGATTAATAATTACTCTGTGCGTGAGCAGTATGGCCTCTTACAATGTAGACAAGGAATAAGGTCCAACGGGACTGATTTTTGAAGTGAAAACTTCTTTAGCCGCGTTGATCACTTTTTGAAACTTGTGGATTCGCGTCACCAATACCTCGCTCCGACATGCTCGCGAACACCGACATGCTCGCGTTGTTTCGAAAACAAAAGGTCTTAAATATAAATATACTTACTACATTCGTAATTAAACTTTGATCCCTTAGTTTTAAGGTTTCGGCAGTCCCTGTGACTGCCAATTTTTTTTTCTGTAGTGACAACCCTAGCCTAAACGGATAAAGGTCATTGCCCGTTTGTCTGTAGGAATGAGTTCAAGGCCACACTTGTCAGCGACACGCCTTTAACTAGCCGTTAATTGAGGAAAGAATTGTGGTATGACCTTTAGATAGGTACCTATTACTATAGCGGTGATATCCTAGTGATGACTTTACCACTTATTCAAGGGCTACTACGAACTCCGTTCTGAGTTTCTTGCTGACTCTTCTCAGTGGAATCGGCTTTCCGAACCGGTGGTAGAGTATTGACTTATCATAAGTGCCACAAGTTGTCCTACGTGAAATAAATAAATCACTAGCTGATGCCCGCGACTTCGTCCGCGTGGATTGAGGTTTTTCGGTTCCCGCGGGAACTCTATAATTTTCCGGGATAAAAAGTATCCTATGTGCTATTCCAGACTATAATCTATCTCTGTGCCAAATTTCATCCAGATCCGTTCAGCCGTTGGAGCGTGATTGAGTAACAAACATCCATCCATACATCCATACATCCATCCAAACTTTCGCATTTATAATATTTATTTGATATAAACTATAGATAGCGAACAAACGAGCAGGCGTGTCACCTGATGTTAAGTGATTACCGCCGCCCATGAACATGTGCAGCACCAGAGGAACCGCCAATGCGTTGCCGGCTTTTGAGATATTTGTTTAACCGCCCTTTGAAGAGCCCCGTATTATAATCATGAGGGAACAGAAGATGGAAGCTGGTTCCATATTATTTCCTCGCGATATTTCCTATCAAGTAATCGTTAAATTAAGTTATATTCAATACGGAGCCTATGTCATAAATAAATTATTTCTTACTGATTTTTAAATAGAGGGTCTTCCAAGAGACCTACAATTCACATACTTACTCGGTTAATTTGATAACTATTTGAAACTATAGATTAAACAAAAAAGGGCGTTTACATATTTTGATGACGTCACAAGCCACAACTATGTATTTCGAACAAACTTCCATACCTACTAGAAGCGCGTTTTTAAGATTGATTTAAAGAGTTGCTGATATTTTGATTACGTTGTCAATTGTCGTCATCCCTATTGCTTTTAACGCAGTAGCTATAAAGCTCCGAAAAGTACTAGAAGTAGAGGCCGACGCGACGTCTTCTCAGTAGAATATGCTTCCCGAACAAGTGGTAGAGTCAAAACATGACGTTGCATATGAGACATCTGTAGTCTGGAGTCTGTAGTATGTACTGTACCTATTACTTAAATGAAATAAACAAATTGAATGTTGATCATAGAAAGTTCTAAGCTATAAGCTATCACTACCGATGGGGACCTGGGTTAGAGACTAGACACTAGAGTATACCTACATCTAAAATCTAGACTTTGACGATGACCTGTGTGCTTAGCATGCGCACAACGAGATTATCTCGCGACGAGAGAGAGAGAGATTTTGTCGTTGCCGGCAAATTTTTCATTTACCCTACATGCACAAAATGCGGTGGGTACTAGACTAGGTACCTTAGAAAAATACCACAGATAAGAAATATTACTTTTATCTCTACTTTTGACGTACCTATAGAATGTTAGCTTCGGTAGACAGATAGAGATAACGGGTAGACATAATTTAACTCGTAGTGCGCATGCTAGCCATACTGGTAAATCTAATGTTGATAATAATTATGCCAGTTTGTTTTCCTTTTTTAGGGTTCCGTACCCAAAGGGTAAAAACGGGACCCTATTACTAAGACTCCGCTGTCTGTCTGTCTCCAGGCTGTATCTCATAAACCGTGATAGCTAGAAAGCTGAAATTTTCACAAATGATGTATTTCCGTTGCCGCTATAACAACAAATACTAAAAATTAAAAAAATATATATATTAAGGGTGGTCCCCATACAATACACGTGTTTTTTTCGTATTTTTTTGCTCAATATTAAAAACGGTAACAGGTAGACGGTTCAAATTTTCACAGAATATTAACTTGTATATTACCTTTCAAAATAAATAATTAAATATCAATAAAGTAAATATTAAAGGGGGGCTCCCATACAACAAACGTAATTTTTATTTTTAATACGTCATAAATCGTAAAACTTACTACAGGTTTGTACGGAACCCTCGGTGCGCGAGTCCGACTCGCACTTGGCCGGTTTTTTATAGGTATACTGTATGTACGTACTACGTAGGTATAAAGCGTAAGTAGTTAAGTATGTAGGTATATTATTTTATAAAAAAGTTGGCGCCATCCTTATCTATACCTCTATATACCTATTGTTTATTACATTGTAGATACTACCTACCTATTATGAAATCAATTCGTTAGATTTATTCAAGCCACGTGGATAAAATTATTTCCATAAACTATAAGTACATACAACTAAATATATTATGTACAATGTACAAGGTTATCGTGCTTAGAAACGAACGTTATTTTTCTAAATAAATATAAGAGTTAAATGTTATCATTTAACTTATATGAGCACATAACTAAAATTTCATTTATAGTCAAACGAATACATATAAAAACAAATGTTAACACAATGGAGTAAATCAGAAATTAGCATACAAAGCATCTCACTTACCTATTATTAAAACTCCTTCAAACTCGATGCGCCCAGTTAGGTTCTTTATTTTACTTTATGGCAAAATATAAATAATGTTGTATTTTGGACACATTTAACATTTTGTTTTAGAGAGAAGTTTGTAATATAAAGCACCACGTGGTCACAGAGTATATTTGACACAGAACGCGCGAAAGTTTACAACAAAAAAACTTACAAGATGGCGGTAAGTTTGAAAATCGAACGCGGGATGCCGGGAACGAAAATAGTGACGCGTACACTCAAAAAACTCGGGATATCGATAAAATATATTTTTGATGAATAAAAAAATAGACGTCTTTTATTCGCGGCCGCGCAAAGTCGAATGCGACGTCATGGCCTGACTGAGAAGGTATTTTATCAGTAGTTTATAGCTTTATAAAGAATGTAATGTCAACATTATTGACAGTAGTGTAGGCGTAGCGCAGTTCCACGTCTTATCGATTTTCGATTGTTCGGCATTTTTGGAATTCGATTGCGAGTTTGTAATCGATATTACATTAATCCATTTTATTATAATTACAAAACTGCGTGTGCCGACAACAGCTCGAGCTTCAAGCTAACTTGTTTCGGTGAGTATATATTATTATTATTACGATATTTTATTTTAAGGTAACTGTTAATGCATTTAAAAATTTAAATAGCAATTCGCGAGAGTTTTTATATTCTTTTTATGGCCGTCATTTTGGGATTTTATTAGTTTCGTGCGCTTTCTGTTCGATTTAAGTATTGTTAATATTTTATTACGATATTAAACTTTTGGTTTCGGAATTGGTTGATGTGAATTTTAAAATAAAATATCGCATTTCTTTCGTTATCTTAAAAAAATAGCTTGAGAGTTCAATCAGAGTTGATATTTAGTTACTAACATTGAGTTAAATAATTTTTCATGCAATTTTCATTAATATATTATAACGTGCTTTTAATTAAAGGCGTATACCAATAATTGTTTATATAGCAAAATATAAAATATATTATATAAGTACAGCTTCCTTCCTTAATACTTCCTTAGGGCCTTGATGCGTCAATTCCGTGACTTTAATTATTGTTACATATAACCTGTGCTTATAACTTATAACATAATTGCTATTACCTACAATGAAACTGTTAATTTCCATCGTTATAATAACTTACATATAATAACATAATGGTTGGTAATAATTACATACCTAATGATTGTGTGTCACCTCTAGTATAAAAAATAGCTTTAAGTACCTAAAATTATGAAAAAACTCAAATCCAACTTATGAAAGAGTTAATGTTCAATTTATTTCAATTTTTCAATTTATTTATTTAAAACAATATGTAGGACATACTTAAAGATGTCTCTTACGTTACGCCATGTTTTGACTCTACCACTCATTGTTGTATATATTATATTATTATTTAAAACCTTTAACATATGTTAATCAATAGTATAAGAGACTATCTAAAATGAAATATACCTACTATAGCGGACGTAAGAAAATAGTGTAGGTACCATTCGTGCATATATCTGTGATTATCATTCTGTAAAGACTCTACCATAAAAAAAATTTGGAAGTCATAGGGACTGCCGATACAAACCTTAACACTAATGCATTAAAGTTTAATTACGAATGTAGTATATTTATATTTAAGACCTTTTGTCTCCGTAACAACGCGAGCATGTCAGTGACGGTGAAGCGAGTCCACAAGCTTACCCCCTACCAAAAAGTGCTCAACGCGGCTAAAGAAGTTTTCACTTCAACAGAAAGCAGATTCTACTAGTCGGTAAAAAACTGAGCACCTGTGTTTCCTTACAATAAAAAGGCATAATGTTACAACTTACAATAATTAACATTGTATGTTTTTACTTTTATTATGTTGCTACTTTTTATCCCGGAAAATTAAAGAGTTCCCGCGGGAATCAAAAAAACTTAAACCACGCGGACGAAGTCACGGGCATCAGCTAGTAATGACATGATAATTGCAAATGGCGGTGATAGGTAACCTTCCTTTTTTTAGTCAAGTTAATAAATAAATCACAGGAAATGCAATGAAGGTAAAATGGCAACGTAAAGTTGAACGCCGCTATAGAATTACCGTAATAGGTCACTAGCACTGCTGTGAATTGCATTGTATTTTTTTAATAATACCTAGGTACCTCACTCGACAGTGGAATTTTATGACATAAGTATCAGTTAACTAGTAAGTCACCTTTGAGAATCTAGTGTTAAAAATTTGTTTGTTTGCTATTTTAACTTCTGAAATTAGAAACACCTAATCACTCTATCTGTAATCTCAGAAGTAGAGTATATCTATTGAAATCTGAGATTCGATAATTTCACGTTATTAGAAACTGGCATCACTGAATAATATTAATTAACTAGCTGATTCCCGCGACTTCGTCTGCGACGATTGAGGTATTTTAGTTTCCGTGGGAACTCTTTATTTTCTGGGATAAAAAGCAGCCTATGTGTTATTCCAGACTATAATCTATCTCTGTGCCAAATGTCATCCAGATCCGATCAGCCGTTCTAGCGTGATTGAGTAACAAACTTCCATCCATCTATTCATCCAAACTTTCGCATTGAAGAGCAGTAATCAGTTAATACAATCCACACTTATATTATAATGCAAAAGTGTGACTGTCTGTCTGTCTGCTACGCTTTCACGGCTCATCTGTACAACCGATTTTGATGAAATTTGGTATAGGGGTAGTTTGTTACCCGGGGAAGGACATAGGCTACTTTTTATCCCGGAAAATTATCCCGCGGGAATCAAAAAAACCTTCATCCACGCGGATGAAGTCGTGGGCATCATCTAGTATTAAATAATTAGATACAATTATTAGGGATGATGAAAACTCAATCAAATCAGCAACTAGCGACGTCCTTTGATGACCTTCCTGGCGCAGTGTTGAGCGCTGTTGTCTTAACGCGGTTCGTTTCCCGGCAGGGTCAGTTTGGAAATTTATAATTTCTGAATTTTCTTTGGTCTGGTCTGGTGGGAGGCTTCGGCTGTGGCTAGTTACCACCCTACCGGCAAAAGACGTACCGACAAGCTGTTAATGTTTCGGTACGATGCCGTATAGAAACCGACTAATGGTAGGTTCGTTCATTCATTCATTCATTCATTACTCGTCATCGATAGCTCGCTCCGCACTAGCGCGGGCTCGTTCGTGGGTGTGTCGTGACTCGTGACGTCACAGCGTGCCTACTTCATGTCATTTATCTTCCGAGCTGTAATTGTTAGGCTGAGCGCGCACTACTTTGTTTCAAGTTTTGGAATGACTCAAAGAAGTGTACCTACTTCCTACTTGATTGAGGATGTTTGGTTCCCGCTGGATATATCGATACCTCCCACGTAAGTTGTTGTATGCCACAAAAATGCCGTTTAGCGTTTTTACTGAAAACTATCCTAATTTGTATTATTTTATGCATTCAATGTGAAAAAACTTCAAAAATATGATTTTTTCAAGGATTTGCCAGACGTATTTTGTTGTAACTTTCGAACAAGAACAGACTAAAACATTGTATCTACCTTTGCAATGGTTTACGCGGGGTGAATCATCGCGCTCGCGTCTCGTATTTGTCACATACAACAGACCACGCCGGACTTTCAACCGGCCGCACGCGGTATGAAGGAAGAGTTTAAGTTCTCTCAAAATTAACTTGCGTAATTGAATTACTTCAAATATATAAAAATGAAACCTACAGGTATAATAACAAGAGGGCGCAGACTATGTGATTTGGTAATTAATACGAGTACACAAAATAGCACCTCCGAGACACCTATTGAAAATAACAATGTTTCATTAGATGAAATATAACTAAACAGTTTTCGTGATTCAAGCCTCCGAAATATCACATACTATGTTTTTTTTGTATTATTTTATTAGCATTTACTCAATCAATGTTACTTTTTGTAGTGATACCAACCTAAAATGTTGTATAGATTACTTACAACAGTATACGTTGTTGAGCGTTCATTAAAAATGTTGTATGTAATACATATAACATTTTACGTATACAATAAATTGAAAATATTGTTGTAAGTAATAAATACAACATTTTACTTCGGAAGTTTTTATTCTAAACTTCGTTGTATCGTGACATACTATATTTTACGTTGCTATTACACTTTTTTTTACTTAAATTCAATGTTGTATGTCAAAAGTCTTTTCTAAAATTGGGTCATAAAATTAGGTCCTTACATATGAAATTTGTAAGGGAGGAACATAAAGTCGTTTTTTAAAAAATATAATATAATATTTATTTAATCAAAGTATGTACCATTGCTATCTATGCACTTTTGCCATCTCATAGGTAGTTCATTGATCCCTTTACTAAAAAAAACCATTCCGACGGGAATCAATAAAATCTTTGAAGGCACTTTGGACTGGACTTTTTCCCTTGCAAGAAGTTATCCAAATTTCGAAAAAAATGGTAATCTGTTGGAGCAAGGTTCGGGGAGTAGGTACGGTGGATGTTTTAGACATTCCAATTGAAGCTCCTCTAATTTGGTAGCCGTCTGTTGTGCAGTGTGTGGTCTAGCGTTGTCCTGAAGCAGCAGTGGCCTAGAGCGATTGACCAGCCTCGGTTGTTTAGCATCTAGCTTTTCCGTCATGGTTTGCAATTGCTGACAATAGACATCCGCCGTAATCGTCTGGCCAGATTTAAGAAAGCTGTAGTGAAAGACCCCGGCACCAGTCCACTAAACGCTCGCAAGTAATTTTTGAGTCAATTTTCGCTTGGGGCAGGATTTGTCTGGTTCGCCAGGGTTCAGCCATTGCGATGAGCGTTTCCGATGCCTTCATTATTGTGCCGGTTGAGTAATGTAACACAGCAGTCGACGCGCGTTTGTCGGTTTGCTGCACTCAATTCATGAGGTACCCAGATTTCAAGCTTTTTCACCTTCCCAATTTGCTTCCAGTGGATTAGAACAGTTTTATTACTAACACCGCAGCCTGCAGCTAGCTCCGACGTGGTTTGCGATGGATCCGCTTCCACAATAGCTTTCAACTTTGCACTTAATGAGTCTCTGTCACAGTAGAATTATTCAAGCCACATATCACGACTTTTTCAGGAATCTGTCTTTTGTCGATGGCTCTCATAATGATGTTGAATTTTCTGATTTAGAATAGTACATCATTTAGTCTTTTCTTTTTTAACCTATTTAAATTTCTTTAAATTATGCATCTTCATAATAAAAACGTAATAAACGGGTACATACCACGATAAAATGACGATTTTAACTGTAGATATTTCGACCCAGTTGCATGGATCGTTGTCACGCCGGGACTGCTGTGCTGTGAGGTGGAGCTGGAACTGTCACGGGCTGTATCAATCTACCCTCCTTCACGTTTTTTTCGACCACGAAATAAGTCTTTAACCATTAGGCAATCTTCGTTTTTATTATTGATTCTCATAAAAATAAGATTAGTTTTTTACTGATTGAAATCTCCAATGAAACCAAAAAATAGGTTTATTTAATTGAAAGTAACAACTGTTTTGTTGATTGATTGTTTTATGTTGAGATATATTTTTGAAAATCTTTTTTTTTAATTTGAAGTTCAAGAAGAATTTGTTATGTTACTAAAATATCGTAGAGAGAGTGAGCTATGTTTTGATTTTTGTCCTTTTTATTATGTGTCTAAATAACCTTACTATGATTGTTTTTTTTTTTCGAATTTATTGATTACCTAGTAATTGAAGTGATTATCTATCTGTTTTTTCAAGATTAATGTTCATTATTATTTTGTTTTTTAAAGATATTACTTTTCATGAAAACGGCCCTAAAATGACTATTATGTATTGTTCCTATTAAAAATTGAAAGAAATTTATCCTTGATAATATTTCTTTTTGATTTCTTTACCCTAGAGTTTGATATACACATAAATTTTTAACCGATGTATATGGGTATTGCCACATACAATGGAATGAAACTTATATTTTGCAGTGTATATTGTTGTAACTATCATATACAACAACTGACGAAATCGAAACTCCGCGGTATAATGTTGTAAGTATGAGATACAACAAATGGCGCAGCCTGTACTCCGCAGTAAAATGTTGTATGAACGATATCTCAGAAAATATACATATTTTTTAAATTATCTTTCAACATAGTCAAGAATACTATAAATTACATTCATATACCAAATTTCACCAAGATACAATAATAAATGCAGTTTTTAGTCCAATTTGAATCTTTAAAATGCTCTACTGTAAAATTGCGGTTTTGGGGATACGACAACTTACGTGGGAGGTATCGATATGCTAATGTGCTAATTCAGACTGTAGTCTATCTATGTTCCAAAGGAGAAGGTTCACCTTCGGTGTACTCTTTGTACACTCTGCCATGAATAGAGGAAAATACATAGATTGTATTAAAAATAGTAGTAGTTCGTAACTAGTGGTTCGCCCCGAACTGAGACCTCGCGGTATCACAGAGCGCCATCTATTGACACCATTGTGAAGTTCTGTTAAAAATATCATCATCATTAAAAATTAAATAATTTCGTTTTCTTATAATATTTATCTAATTTTGGTATTTGTTGTTCAAGTACAGGATATAATTCAAATAATTGATCAAGTTTGAGGCTTGAGAGTTCAGAAAATTGAGAGTTCTGAGGTCAACTTTGGACGTTAGAAAATCGCCACTTTGAAAGCCCCCCATTTCGTCAATTTTAGGGGGAAAATTTTAAAAAAAATATTTTTGGACTCTATTCCTAATTATCTTTAAAATGATATACCGCAACCCTATGTAACGCTATAAAAAATATTTTACTTCGGATTCGCTTCTATGAGAGCCCCCCTGAAATAAAGATTTTTGTATTTTTTTAAGCCATATTCGGCGGGAGGCCATCGGTTTACATATTATATTTAAATTTGAAGTAATTACGTCCAGCAATTCAGAAGTTATAAGGCTCTGACAGACGGACGGACAAGTGCCAATTCACCCAAGTAGACTCAGAGACCTTCGCTTCGCTCGGTCAATAATTTAGAATATTAAAGTAAATAACGAGAAATAAAATAAAATGTATTTCAAGTTTTCAATACGTTTCCAAGATGGCAACCTTTAGCCATAGAGATGGCAGTAGGCGCGAAATGTATCAAATGTCATTTCTGACAGCCACTGTCAAGATAACGTGTTTTTCCCTACGGTTTTTCCAGTGTTGTGTTGACACTTGACAGAAAACGTCAAAAAATATGAATCCGCCATTGTTACCCGCTCCTGTTTAGTGTTGCTTATCGTGGAAAGATTAAATAATTACGCCACTGAAATTACGATGAATTCGTAGATTTGAACGATCAAAACTGGTTTAGTATTTTTTTTTCTTTCATTTCTCTACTTGTAAAAGGACCGGACCGACGCTCCATACAAATCTGGACCGTCTCCTTTCATGCAGATCCGTTTAGACGTTCTGAGTCTGACATGATTAAAAGTAACAAACATTCATCCATCCAAACTTTCGCATTTATAATATTAGTATAGACTATAGATCATAGGAACTCGTTGATTTTCAGGGATTAAACGTGGTCTAAGTTTTAAATCAAATTTCATCAAAATCGGTTGAACAGATGGGCCGTGAAAGCGTAGCAGACGGACAGACAGACACACTTTCGCATTTAGAATATTAGTATGGAAGTATGGTTATATGCTATATAATATTATAGCAGAGTCTGGATTACTATAGCGTGCGCAGTACGCATTTAGCGATGCGATGCGATGCGATGCACTCCGCCACGGCCCGCAATAATAGGCGCTTACCTTAACACGTATACCTGTCTAAAAAAATAAGCACACGTATCTCTTATTACGTAATTATTTTTAGGGTTACATAACTTAAGAGGGAAAAAAGAACCCTCATAGGATCACTTCGTTGTCTGTCTGTCTGTCAACTCCCTTCTTCTCAGGAACGGGTGGAAGTATCAAGTTGAAATAAATATCAAATACAGGTCTATGGACCCTTGGAGCTCTACAAAAATCAAGTTTCTAAGTCAAAATCAAAAGGTACGGCCGTTAATGCCACATATTTTGACAATCGCTAATAAATCAAAACCTTGCAAAACCTATAGTGTACTTTCCGTTGACATAGAATCATGAAATTTGACAAGAAGCAAGGTGAAAAAACTAGAAGTTTAATTCGCTATAATCCGCCACAGAAAGTAAATCTATGTGGTTACAGTGCGTATCTTGAATCACACAATTGTCAATTCAGAATCGTGCATTGTAGAGTCAACATCTCCTGAAGATGCTCTGGTGTCGGAGTGAAACGTATGTTGAGGGTATTTTGGAAGAGTTATGTGGTGTGGAGAATATCGCGGGCTGCCAGTTAAAGATACGCACTGTACCACATAGATTTACCTTCTGTGGCGGATTATAGCGAATTAAACTTCTATAGTTTTTTCACTGTTATGGACTTCCGCAAGGTAACGCTTGCTTCTATTCAAGAAGCAAGGTCTCACAGCACAAGTGTAGGAAAAAATCCGTCATCGTTAATAAAGGTTCCGTACTCATTAGGGTGTCGAATTGTTTGTCAGGCGCCACTTGTAAAAATTGACAGCTGATTACGTGTTGTTATGACATCTTTCTTGTTATTTACTAAAGTAATTATATTGTGTGGTGGTACGGAACCCTTTGTGCGCGAGTCTGACTCGCACTTGATCGGTTTTTTTTCTTTAAATTTTTATCACGCAAAATGTGCATAACTAATACATTTCATTTCAAAACGTGTTTCCGGTAAGTACATAGATTAATTTAATTCGCGAATTCACGAGGCGAAATCCATACTAAAGTTATTAATGTGTTTGTCTGCTACGCTTTCACGGCCCATCTGATAAACTGATTTTGATAAAATGTGGTACAGAGATAGATTGCTTCCCGGGAAAGAACAAAGGCTAATTTTTAGCCCGGAAAATTAAAGAGTTCCAGCTGAAATCAAAAATCTTCATCCACACGGAATCATCTAGTTAATACACAATAATTAATTTTACATCCTAACCGAATTTCGACTATGTACCTACCTACTAGGGTTTAATTAACACCCTAGAGGTGTACTAATTGAACGATTTTTCGAAATTTTGTTAAATACGGGGTGAAAATTAGTACCCACCCCCCGAGGGGGTTAATTGGGGGTGAAATGTTGGCACGTCACTTTTCAAGTTATATTCATGAAACTTCACAGTTTTTGAAAATTCAGAAAAATGGGATTTTATGAACCTAATTCCACGCGAACGAAGTCGCGGGCAAACGCTAGTTTCACAAATAAATGAGATCGATTTAAATATTATACCGATATTAAATATACAACAGATCAGCTGGCCACATCTTGTATTTAAATTAAGCAATATTTAATAGTGATATATTATATTTAATTATATACCCTGCCATTGATATCATGACCAAAGATATACTTACACACAGTATTAGGAATAATATGGTCAACTTTATCGAAGGAACTTTATGATTTTCCGCATGCAAGCTATATATCTCTGGCACTTTTAATAAGATTATTTGAATTAAAAAAATATAATTTTAATTTGAGTTTAAGAGTAGTAAAACTAGTAAATTTGATGACCTCCCTGGCGCAGTGTTGAGCGCTGTTATCTTAACGTGCGGAGGTCCCGGGTTCGATTCCCGGCAGGGTCAATTTGGGGATTTTCCCTGGTCTGGCCTGGTGGGAGGCTGCGGCCGTGGCTAGTTACCATCCTACCGGCAAAGACGTGTCGCCAAGCGATTTAGCGTTCCGGTACAATGTCGTGTAGAAACCGATTAGTGGTATGGGTTAATTATAAATGCCATGCCTTTAACAGTTTAGCCCGCTACCATCTTAGACTGCATCATCACTTACCATCAGGTGAGGTAGTGGATAAAAAAAAAATTAACTGTGATGCAAGCCACTTCTGTAGTCTGTACGTCAAAATAGATTGATTGAATGAGAAGTTATTATAGTCTCACCAACTTATGCCCGCCCGGTGGCCAAAATTGGAACGAATTGTTATGCCTGTTTAGTTTTTGTTTTTATATTATTTTTATTCCACTACAAGTTTAGCTGCGATCTTATCTGATAGCAAGTGATGATGCAGTCTAAGATGGTAGCGGGCTAACTGGTTAGGGATACGACATTTATATTAAACCCATACCAGTAATGGGTTTCTATACGGCATCGTACCGGAACATATAAGAGCTACGGCTGTTATTTTTTAGAGAGTTGCAAAAAACTGGGGCCATACTGCCAACGCTTAAGCCATAGTGTTTCATTAATTTATTCGTGTTTTAGAATTATAATCCTTATTTTAGGAAAGTCAAGGTACATGACATCAAACTGTCATTTTATGGCGCTCTCAGTTCACAAGATCAAAATATAGGCGCGCGAGGGTGAAATCGAGCAAGCGCATGGCGCAAAAAATGCATCTCATTTATAAAAAAAAAATATTTACTGTTCAATACAAATTAATCCGACAATGTGTTTGATTTAGAAATATAAATTTTATCTTCTATACTTCTAGAGCAAATTCTTAGTTTCAATAAGGAGAAAAACTGCTTTAAAAGGTAAACTAAGAGGTATGTTTAAAAAGAATTTCATTGGCTTATTAAAGGTCTTGAAAACAGCAAATTATTTTTACAAGCATACACTAAGTCACCGTTTGATTGATACACTGCTTTAAAAAACTCCGTTTTGCCGGTTTTACGCTATTACAGAGCCTTTAGCATTACATTAAGCCTTGGCAGTATGGCCCCTTTTTTTTTTTTTTTAATCCACTACAAGTTAGCCCTTGACTGCGATCTCACCTGATGGTAAGTGATGATGCAGTCTAAGATGGTAGCGGGCTAACCTGTTAAAGGCATGGCAGTTAATTAAAGCCATACCCCTATTTGGTTTCTACACGGCATCGTGCCGGAACGCTAAATCGCTTGGCGGCACGTCTTTGCCGGTAGGGTGGTAACTAGCCACGGCCGAAGCCTCCCACCAGGCTCCCTGCGTATCTTTGGCTTACCTATATCAATGCATTGAAATATTATATTTAATAATATACCCAAGTAAAATAAATCGATAGGGCTCATTCGTACATTACTTAGGGGCGTGGTCGATAGACATGTATCGATATTGAAATATCGAAATAGTGACGTTTATCGATAGCGAAATGATAGTTAATAGCGCATAATAGTGTGGGCGGTGCCTAACGTATCAATTTTGAAGACTAGCTAGAAAACTATTGCCACAGCTTTGCTCTCGTTAAGTGACGCTAACAACTGGCCACTAACACTACAAGTTAGCCCTTGACTGCGATCACACCTGATGGTAAGTGATGATGCAGTCTAAGATGGTAGCGGGCTAACCTATTAGGGGCATGGCAGTTATATTAAACCCATTCCCCTAGTAGATTTCTACACGGCATCGTACTTGAACGCTAAATCGCTTGGCGGCACGTCTTTGCCGGTAGGGTGGTAACTAGCTACGGCCGAAGCCTCCCATCAGAATAGACTAGAGTAAATTCAGAAATCATAGAGTCCTAAATTGACTCTGCCGGGAATCGAACCCGGGATCTCCGCGCTTAACACTACGCCAGGGAGGTCGTCAAACAAACATACTACCTTCGGTTTTAAGTATAGGCAACGGGGCGGTTCGTTGTATGGAGAGTTGAGACCCCCGCATTAAACCCTCAGTCGTTGAAACTTGGCAGGGTTGTAGTATGGCATGAACCAAAACGTATACAAAAATATCAAAAAAAAAAACCATGCGGAAGTTAGGTATTTATACCTAAAACTTAATATTTGTCGATTTCTTTTTAAAATAATAGTAGGTAGTATATTTAGTAGCCCGCCAACCCGCATTGGAGCAGCGTGGTGGGTCTAAGCTCTAATTCCCTCTCTCCTATGAGAGTGGAGGCCTGTGCCCAGCAGTGGGACGTTAATGGGCTGTTGTGGTGGTATATTTACACTCAAAACCGAAATATCAAACGAAATAAACATGAAGAACATCGACATTTAAAACAATTCTATTAATTATCAAACCAAAACTGCGTTTACGCGATAATGTACCTACCTTCCTGCTTTAACAAATAAGTACCTATATATCATAAAAACCTTACTTCCTTTTTCATTTTTTGTTGGATATTTATAATATACGTTTAAATCATGATACTTTATCATACTGAAAAGTTTCGTCGCCTGAGGAATTAATTATTTTTGGGGTCAACTAGCTTTATTGCCGAGACTATTTAGGGTATCGATGTATTTCAGGTTTCACCAAAGTAGATAGATAGATAAACTCTTTATTGCACACACGTAGAACAAGGACAATAAACAAAAAGATTAAAAGATACAATAGAAGGGTGCAAAGGCGGTCTTGTTGCTAAAGCAATCTCTTCCAGACAACCTTTGGGGAGAGGAGATTAACAAACAAGAGCGCGGGATAGTGCAACGTCTAAACCGTAAAATATATAATAAATATACATACAAAGATGCAAACATATATATAAGTATACATACATACATACATACATATATACATAAATACTAAATAATTCTGATCTAATTATAATGTGTGTAAAGTAAGTAGGTACTTAGTTAATAAATTTCGTGATCCCAAAAACCTCCGTAACATAGCAACGTTTGATCATGAATCATACCATACACATTTGGCTAAGGGATAATCTTTAGCCAATCAGTGAGATAATACCAGTATATTACAGGCTAAATATAGCCTTTCTGCCACTTACTAGGGTCTATTGAAGCTGTAATTATTACGTTAATCTTCCTCCTACGTAAGCCTGAAAATCCTGTTTTAAGGGTACTCGAGGACGCAGTAAAGCTGTAATACAAAGGTTGATGCCTATTCACTATCCACTACAGCCCAATAATATCCCACTGCACTGTTGGGCACAGGCCTCCACTCTCATAGGAGAAAGGGAATTAGAGCTTAGACCCACCACGCTGCTCCAATGCGGGTTAACGGGCTTTGACGACTACTGGGGCTGATTCTGTAGTGCAGAATCTCTAAACTAAACTAAAATTAGAGCATTACAAATATTGCTAACCCTTTCATAATACTCCCTACGGAAAGGGACAGAACTAGATTTAAAGCTGCCATTTTAGTTTAGTTTAGAGATTGTGTTATACAGAATCAGCCCCATTATCATGTTAAAGATAACCGGGACCCACGGCTTAACGTGCTCTCCGTGGCACGGGGGTGAAACTCCGCCAACTTCCTAATTCCGGGCTAGTACTGAGAATTTCTAGTCAGAAAAACCCAATATCCTAAATTATGGCCCGACCCGGGACTCGAACACGGGACGTCGTCGGCCGCAGTCAAACATGCCAACCACTAGACCAACGAGGCAATCTCCTAGATGCCTATATCAAAAATAAATTATTTCTAACTGATTATTAAACAGAGGGTCTTCCAAAAGACCTAAAATTCATATCCTCGGTTAGTTTTAAGTTTGATAACCATTTTAAAATATAGATTAAAGAAAAAAATGTGCGTTGAAATTTTATGACGTCACAACTGTGAATTTCATACAACTTCCATACTAGAAGTGCATTTTTAAGTTTGATAAAGAGTTGCTGATTTGATTGAGTTGTCATCACTCATCATCCCTATTGGGTATTTGACAACTAGTCAAACCAGTAACTATTGGATAGAAGCAGGCGTTACTTTGCGGAAGTCCATGATATTGAAAAAACTAGAAATTTAATTCTCTATAATCCGCCACAGAAGGTAAATCTATGTGGTACAGTGCGTATCTTGAACTTGCAGCCCGCGATATTCTCCACACCACATAAATCTTCCAAAATACCCTCAACGTACGTTTCACTCCGACACCGGAGCATCTTCAATCCAGGGAAAATTCAAAGATTATAAATTCCCCATTTGACCTTGCCGAGGACCGAACCCGGGACCTCCGCTTGCTTAAAATAACACTGCGCCATGGAGGTTGAAATGATGTTGATGATAAATGTTTTTAAAATATTTACAACTAGCTGATGGCCGCGACTTCATTCGCGTGGATTAAGTTTTTTTGATTCCCACGGGAACTCCAAAATTTTCCGGGATAAAAAGTCTATGAAGCCTATGTCACTCTACAGATCCTCAACTACTTATACCCATGCAGAAAATCACCTCGATCCGTTGCTCTGTTGCGGCGTGAATCGTGATTGAAGGACAAACCAACAAACAAACACACTTTCGCATTTATAATATAAGTATGATTTTATGATGAACTGTAAATTACCTACATCACATTACACTCGATTACATTGATTTACAATCGTGCATTGTCGAGTCAACATCTCCTGAAGATGCTCCGGTTTCGGGGTGAAACGTGCGTTGAGAGTGATTTGGAAGATTTGTGTGGTGTGGTGCGGTGCCGGTGCGAATTGCTGGGTGGTGGGTGTTCGCATGCTATTGGTGAAGGACACTGTACTGTGCACATAGATTTGTCTGCTGTGGCGGATTATAGCGAATTAAACTTCTCGTTCATTCATTATCATGGAATTCCGCAAAGTAACGCCTGCTTCGATTCAATATGAACTATATTTATTATTACGGAAATTGACGGTAATTGCTGTCTATTATCTCGACACGGGAGGTGATCTATTGGATACATTTGAGTTGCTTCTTTAATGGTTGTTTAGCCAATAACAACTTTGTGGGGGGTAATAAGACGCTATTTGTATCAGATTAAAGTGTTTTTCCTAATCTATAGGTACTTAATATTCTGCACAATGTATTCAATTATACCTCACTCTCCTATGAGAGTGGAGGCCTGTGCCCAGCAGTGGGACGTTAATGGGCTGTAGTGGTGGTACATCTACACTAATATTGTAAATGCGAAAGTTTGGATGGATGGATGTTTCTTACTTAAACACGACAGAACGGATCTGAATGTTTGGCACAGAGATAGATTATAGTCAGGAATAACACATAGATTACTTTTTATCCCGGAAAATTAAAGAGTTCCCGCAGGAACCAAAAAAACCTCAATCCATGCGGACGAAGTCGCGGACATCATCTAGTAAAATATAAAAAAAAACTAGACGGTGCCCGCGACTTCGTCCGCGTTGATTAAAATTTTTTGATTCCCGCGGGAACAAGTTAATTTTCCGGGGTAAAAAGTAACCTATATCCAGGATACAACCTATGCCTATAACAAATTTCATCAAAATCGGTTGAACAGATGGCCTGTGAAAGCGTAGCAAGCGTAGTATGATTGAAGGAATTTTTACTCTCTATTTAACGTCCTTGGGGATCGAATTTTCAAAAATGGTGAAACACGTACTTCTTAATATTTGACCGAAAGCTCAAATACCAAGTTTCATAACTTGAAAATAATGACTTTAATAAAAACTTTCAACCCCTATTTTACCCCTTCGGGGTGGAATTTTGAATAATTGTGAAGTACGTACTTCTTCATTTTTTACCAAAAGCCAAAATACCAAGTTACGTTGAAATAACTTGAGAAATATCTTGGGAAATGAAGGACATTAATACAAAATTTCATCCTCTATTTCACCCCTTCGGGTGTAGAATTTTCAGAAACTGTGAAACACGTATTTCTTTATTTTTAACCGGTAGCTCATATACCAAGTTTCATGGATATAACTTGAGAAATGACGGACTTTCATACAAACTTTCAACCCCTATTTCAACCCCTTAGGGGTGGAATTTTGCAAAATCCTTCCTTATTGAGCGCCTACGTCACAAAAGGAACCTACTGTCAAAATTTCAAGTTTCTAACCCCAGCGGTTTAGGCTGTGCGTTGATATATAAGTCAGTCAGGACTTTGAATTTTATATAATAGGTATATAGATACATTCAGTCACAAACGAAAATATGCTATTGTTCTAAAAGTTTAAAAGTCACGACTTATTTTCTCAAAAGCTTTCAAAAGTTTAATTTCATTGTTAAGTTAGAAACTTATGTAAGAAGAAATTCATTTCTTTATACTATTATAACTAACTGATGCCCGCGTCTTCGTCTGCTTGGTTTAAGATTTTTTAATTCCCGCAAGAGCTCCTTAATTTTCCGGGATAAAAAGTAGCCTATGTCACTCTCCAGGTCCTCAACTATACCCATACCAAAAATCACGTCGATTCGTTGCTCCGTTGCGGCGTGATTGAAGGACAAACCAACAAACCAACAAACAAACACACTTTCGCATCCATATATAATAATATATAAATATTATAAATGCGAAAGTTTGGATGGATGGATGTATGTATGGATGTATGTTTGTTACTCAATCACGCTCCAACGGATGAACGGATCTGGATGAAATTTGGCACAGAGATAGATTATAGTCTGGAATAGCACATAGGCTACTTTTTATCCCGGAAAATTAAGGAGTTCCCGCGGGAACCGAAAAACCTCAATCCACGCGGACGAAGTCGCGGGCATCAGCTAGTTTATAATATTAGTATGATTTAATAATAACTAAAAAATAATTTATTTGAATCAAATATCCATATCCATCCATACTAATATTATAAATGCGAAAGTGTGTCTGTCTGTCTGTCTGTCTGTCTGTCTGTCTGTCTGTCTGCTACGCTTTCCCGGCCCATCTTTTCAACCGATTTTGCTGAAATTTGGTATAGAGGTAGGATATATCCCGGGGAAGGACATAGGCTACTTTTTATCCCGGAAAATTAAGGAGTTCCCGCGGGAATCAAAAACCCTAATCCACGCGGACGAAGTCGCGGGCATCATCTAGTAAATATTATAAATGCGAAAGTTTGGATGGATGTTTGTTACTCAATCACGCTCCAACAGCTGAACGGATCTGGATGAAATTTGGCACAGAGATAGATTATAGTCTGGAATAGCACATAGGCTAATTAAAGAATTCCCGCGGGAACCGAAAAACCTCAATCCACGCGGACGAAGTCACGGGCATCAGCTAGTAGTTGTCAAATACCCAATTAACGTTCTAAATTGAATAATTGTCAAATACCCAATTGACGTTCTAGAAGTACTTATACAATGAAGATCTTATAACTGACTTTGACTTTGATTTGAATTTCTAAGTTCTGAAATGGTGATAGGTGAGTAGCACTTATCACCATTTTAGAACTTACTCGTAGAACTTTTTCGGGAACCCGCGACCTCCCACTTATAAGACCACAGCGCTCACCACTGCACCAATTGGGTCTTTAAAAGTGAACAAGTAGGTACTTGAATATTTTCAGAAAGTCCTTGACATTCGAGTTAGGCCGTTTTTTTATCAGGATCAGATTATCACCCAGTTTTGCTTCACATTAAAGATCACTGTCGTTCCACATTAGGCGATTTTGTGTTCGGGATATTAAATAGTCTTCTATACCTACTAATCAAATAAATATTATAAATGCGAAAGTTTGGATGGATGTATGGATGTATGGATGTATGGATGTTTGTTACTCAATCACGCTCCAACGGCTGAACGGATCTAGATGAAATTTGGCACAGAGATAGATTATAGTCTGGAATAGCGCATAGGCTACTTTTGATCCCGGAAAATTGAATCAGTAATAAATTTACAACAATAACCTTTGTTGATAAATATTCCGCTGGAAAACTCTAATTTTCCAAAAAAAGTTGCCTTCTCCTTCATGCAGCATATATTATCTAATAAAGGAAAGAGAGAAAAAATGATTTTTTTTTTTCAAAATTTTTGAAGTGAAGAACTTCTTTAAACGCGTTGAGCACTTTTTGGTAGGGGGTAAACTTGTGGATTCGCGTGACCGACATGCTCGCGAACACCGACATGCTCGCGTTGTTACGAAGACAAAAGGTCTTAAATATAAATATACTACATTCGTAATTAAACTTTAATGACTTAGTGTTAAGATTTATCCATACTCCCATACTAATATTATAAATGCGAAAGTGTGTCTGTCTGTCTGTTTGTCTGTCTGTCTGTCTGCTACGCTTTCACGGCCCATCTATTCAACCGATTTTGATGAAATTTGGTATAGCGGTAGGTTACATCCCGTGGCAGGACATAGGGTACTTTTTATCACGGAAAATAAGGAGTTCCTCCGGGAATAAAAAAAACTTAGTCTACGCGGACGAAGTCGCGGGCATCATCTAGTATTTTAAATATTCGTTTTCACTTCTATCTGCACTCTGCAGTCCCTTTGACTGCCATTTTTTTATTCTTTTCACATTATCTCTACCCCCCTAGCATGGGCCGAGACAATTTTCTCCCCGAGGAAAGGATAAATTCTTTATTCTTATATAAATAAATAAAAACGCTAAATAACGGTGGATAAATAGTCCCCCGAGTCCCCGTGAAATGTCAAACGGTGATAAACTTCTCCTCTCCCCTGTTGCCGTGCTCTGAGAAGGGGTTAAGTTAATTTTATCTCTTGTCAGTGGATAAAATCGGAGAATAAATTTTTTATCTCCGGCCCATGCTAGCCCTGCAGTGCCAAAATTCGTTAAAGTCGGTTGAAAAGATTGACTCTGAGTTCTGACAGACAGACAAACACATTGAATTTTTCATTAGTATGGCTCATTCACAGTAGTTAACAGGTATATATCAGCAATAATGTCACAATTACAAAAATTGCACGTTGGTAAAACCCGAGCAGGGTGCTTACTACCGTTGCTTGAAGCATTATTTTAATATTGTTGACGATCTTGTTACAGAATTATGATCCTTATCTTAGGTACGTCAAGGTACATCATATAAACATGCAATTTTAAAATAATACTGCTTTAACCGACGGTTGTAAATCCGAGCAGGAGTTTTCAGAAGTAAACCGACTGACAGATACCGCCATACCGGCTGTCTGGTAGGTATGCGATTGCAGACAAAATAATAACATGTTATAGGATCCTTTGATTTAATTGTGTTGACTTATTGTCTGTTGGGAATATAGGATTATATTACCTAGTCTGTGGTATTACTATAAAGTTCCGACTCTTCATTTTACGTTGACGAAAGATGCTTATGGATTTGACAGGCAATTTTAGATCCGAAATAATGATGGCATTTTTAGGTATTAAAATAATGATGGCATTTTTAGGTAACAAAATAATGATGGCATTTTTAGGTATCAAAATAATGATGGCATTTTTAGGTATCAAAATAATGATGGAATTTTTAGGTATACCTATCAGCAATAATGTCACAATTACAAAAATTGCACGCTGGTAAAGCCCGAGCAGGAGTTTTCAGAAGTAAACCGACTAACATCTGCCGTCATGCCGGCTGTCTGGTAGGTATGCGATTGCAGACAAAATAATAACATGTTATAGGATCCTTTGAATTAATTGTGTTGATTTGTCTGTTGGGAATATAGGATTATATTACCTAGTCTGTAGTATTACTTTAAAGTTCCGACTCTTCATTTTACGTTGACGAAAGATGCTTATGGATTTGACAGGCAATTTTAGATCCGAAATAATGATGGCATTTTTAGGTATTAAAATAATGATGGCATTTTTAGGTATCAAAATAATGATGGCATTTTTAGGTATCAAAATAATGATGGAATTTTTAGGTATACCTATCAGCAATAATGTCACAATTACAAAAATTGCACGCTGGTAAAGCCCGAGCAGGAGTTTTCAGAAGTAAACCGACTAACATCTGCCGTCATACCGGCTGTCTGGTAGGTATGCGATTGCAGACAAAATAATAACATGTTATAGGATCCTTTGATTTAATTGTGTTGACTTATTGTCTGTTGGGAATATAGGATTATATTACCTAGTCTGTAGTATTACTTTAAAGTTCCGACTCTTCATTTTACGTTGACGAAAGATGCTTATGGATTTGACAGGCAATTTTAGATCCGAAATAATGATGGCATTTTTAGGTATCAAAATAATGATGGCATTTTTAGGTATATCAGCAATAATGTTACAATTACAAAAATTGCACGCTGGTAAAACCCGAGCAGGAGTTTTCAAAAGTAAACCGACTAACATCTGCCGTCATGCCGGCTGTCTGGTAGGTATGCGATTGCAGACAAAATAATAACATGTTATAGGATCCTTTGAATTAATTGTGTTGACTTATTGTCTGTTGGGAATATAGGATTATATTACCTAGTCTGTAGTATTACTTTAAAGTTCCGACTCTTCATTTTACGTTGACGAAAGATGCTTATGGATTTGACAGGCAATTTTAGATATCAAAATGATGATGGCATTTTTAGGTATCAAAATAATGATGGCATTTTTAGGTATCAAAATAATGATGGCATTTTTAGGTATCAAAATAATGATGGCATTTTTAGGTATCAAAATAATGATGAAATTTTTAGTACCTATCAGCAATAATGTCACAATTACAAAAATTGCACGCTGGTAAAGCCCGAGCAGGAGTTTTCAGAAGTAAACCGACTGACAGATGCCGCCATGCCGACGGTCTGGTAGGTATGCGATTGCAGACAAAATAATAACATGTTAAAGGATCCTTTGAATTAATTTTGTTGACATATGCCTGTCTGTTGGGAATATAGGTATTATAGGTATATAAGAATACTAGCTGATGTCCGCGACTTCGTCGTCGTCGTGGAATAGGTTTTTTTGGATTCCTGCAGGAACTCCTCAATTTTCCAGGATAAAAAGCCTATGTCACTCTCCAGGTCCTCAACTATACCCATGCCAAAAATCACGTCGATCCGTTGCTCCTTTTCAGCGTGATTGAAGGACAAACCAACAAACAAACACACTTTCGCATTTATAATTTTAGTATGATATGTATTACAGGTTACATAATATAGGTATTACTTTAAAGTTCCGACTCTTCATTTTACGTTGACGAAAGATGCTTATGGACCTGACCGGCAAATTTAGATATCAAAGTAATGATAACAATTTAGGTCTCAAAATGATGGTGGCAATAGGAATGATGCATTCAAAAATAAATTATTTCTTATTGATTGTTCAAATGATTGAGACTGTAACAATGATTGATGCAATCTTTATGTAATAGGGATTCTGTACGTAGGATATATTATCAATCAGTTAGATTATCTTCTTATCATACTATAATATTATAAATGCGAAAGTGTGTTTTTTGCTGATTTGTTGGTTTACTCGTCAATCATGCCGCAACAGATTAACGGATGGACGTGATATTTTGCATGGGTGTAGTGTAGGGTATGGAGAGTGATATAGGATACTTTTTTTCCAAGAAAATTAAGAACTTCCACGCGGACGAAGTCGCGGCATCAACTAGTTTCTCGCAAATCACTTCTCAGAAGAGACTCAACTTCCGGAACATTTTGGCTTGCAAAATTCCTAACTAAAAAGTCCGCGTAGCGTTTCATTTCTAAAATCTAATACTTAATCACTTTTTGTACCACCATCAAATGATTTGAGACTCTATCATTAACATATAAGGTTGGAACTCAGTTGCGAGTTGGGCTTCCATTATGTTTAATGATGACCGTTGACAAAAAAATTCTCGGAAATCCGCGTCAAACGCACGTGCCTGACGTAGTTACGAATAAATTAAGACATCATTTTATCGTTATGGTACGATTGCGGATTGCGCGTGAATTTAGGTTATTGACATGAATTCGATGACGTCTCATGGAGGCGATCTACCCTAAGCTTTCCCTCTTTTTCTCCTTTCAATTTTCTTCTTGAAGATTCTTTCATTTCCAAGTCTCAGACATAGTACGGTGATAAATGTGGCTAAATCAGGTTATTGGCAATAAAATGTCGAAAATACTAGGTTATATTTTAATGTACCTACTTTAAGATTAGAATTAGAAAAATAGGAGTTGTTTTCGTAATTCTACGACAAATAGAAAATATTCTATATTAGCCTCGTCCTGTACGTCATAGACAAATAGACTAGAATAGAGAAATAGACAACGGACCACTAAAAATGATACTCGTACGTAGCACGGCTATCACTCAGTATGGGCCGTAAAATTTGGTAACAAACAGACAGACCTACAAACTTTCGCATTTTGTTATGATACTAGATGATGCCCGCGACTTCGTCCGCGCGGGAACTCTGCTTTTCCGGGATAAAAAGTCAATAGCCTGACCCGGTGACAACGTCGCTAGTATATTTATGAAAAATAAAATAAAAACAAAAACTAAACAGGCATAAAAATTAGTTCAAATTTTGGCCGGGTCAGTTAAGCTTGTGGGATTATAATTGTCCATAAGATTTTACGTATAGTTCGCGCGCGAGTTGAATGCAGAGTAAATGTATGGCGACACATACATTTACTCTGCATTCAACTTGCGCGCACTCTGTAGTTTTTTACCACACGTCACAGTCGCTTAAACACGCACAAAAGAGTAGTAGTTAGACAGACAGACAAATAGACACACTGCCGCATATATAACTATATTTGTATGGATATTTCAATGAAACGTTATTTTCCTTCTCTATTACAAGTGTCCCCACGTTATTACATCATTCATTCTTCCATTGAACCGTTCGAGTTGGACGAATTCCATATAGTGACTCATACGTTTTTTTAGGGTTCCGTACTCAAAGGGTAAAAACGGGACCCTATTACTAAGACTCCGCTGTCTGTCTGTCTGTCTGTCTGTCTGTCTGTCTGTCTGTCTGTCTGTCTGTCTGTCTCCAGGCTGTATCTCATAAACCGTGATAGCTAGAAAGCTGAAATTTTCACAAATGATGTATTTCCGTTGCCGCTATAACAACAAATACTAAAAATTAAAAACATATATATTAAGGGGGGTCCCCATACAATAAACGTGTTTTTTTCGTATTTTTTTGCTCAATATTAAAAACGGTAACAGGTAGACGGTTCAAATTTTCACAGAATATTAACTTGTATATTACCTTTCAAAATAAATAATTAAATATCAATAAAGTAAATATTAAAGGGGGGCTCCCATACAACAAACGTAATTTTTAAGCAATTTTTTTTAATAAGTCATAAATCGTAAAACTTACTACAGGTTTGTACGGAACCCTCGGTGCGCGAGTCCGACTCGCACTTGGCCGGTTTTTTTTTTTCGTTTCGTACGATTTATAGTGAATGGTTTTTAAATCATTGACTGATGGTACGATATACGATAACTAAAGTACCTATATTGAGTTTGATTTATGTAATGATTGGATAAATTTGAGGTTGAATGAAGTGACGTGGACGTACCTATCTATGGCCAAAGTTTTGGTTAAACAACTTTCATCAAAGTCGGTAAACGGGTGATCGAAGTTGACCTTTCCTTTATCATACTAATATTATAAATGCGAAAGTGTGTTTGTTTGTTGGTTTGTCCTTCAAACACGCCGCAAAAGATCGACGTGATTTTTGGCATTCGTATAGTTGAGGACCCTGAAAGTGACATAGGCTACTTTTTATTCCGGAAAACTAAGAAGTTCCTGCGGGAATAAAAAGAAACTTAAACGACGCGACGCGAACGAAGTCGCGCCTATCAGCTAGACTCAGATAAATGAAAAGTAAGGTTTGGATCATTAAAAACATTTTTAAAAACATCCATATATCGTCTGCCATATTTAATTTAGTGTGACGTCATTTTAATTTCCGTATTCTTCTCAGCAAACCCTTTTAATCGGGTCCGCCATCTTTGGGAGTCCACCATATTGGATTTAGAATGACGTCACTTAACTAACAATGCATTGTCAACTAAACCAAACGTTACGTCCAACTTAATAGGTTGGGGATAACAATTTTAGAATTCAGTTGCAAGATTTGACCCAAACATTGCAATTTTAATAATTAAAGCTTGTAAAAACGGTGATAAAAGTGTAGAAGTTCGGCTTAGGGTTGGGGGTGCAATTCTCGAGCACGCGAGTCTAACGCGCTGTTGTCTTAACGTGGGAGGTCCCGGGTTCTATTCTCGGCAGGGTCAACTAGGGAATTTATAATTTCTGAATTTTCTCTGGTCACCCTACCTGCAAAGACGTGCCGCCAAGCGATTTAGCGTTCCGGTACGATGCCGTGTAGAAACCGATTAGTAGTATGGGTTTAATATAACTGCCATACCCTTTACAGATTAGCCCGGTGCTGTCTTAGACTGCATCATTACTTACTATCAGGTGAGATCGCAGTCAAGGGGTGGGTAAAAATCTGACATATTTATCAATACGAAACTATACATTTCTGAATTAACTCTGCTGCGGATCGAACCCGGGACCTCCATCGTTAAGACAACAGCTCTCACCACTGCACCAGGGAGATCGTCAACATAAGGTCTACATATAGTTAGAAAGACTAGATGATGCCCGCGACTTCGCGATTAAATCTTTTTTTTAATTCTTGCGGAAACTCCCGTTATTCCAGGTCGTTTCTGCCACGTACCTGCAAATTATGGAACCAGCTTCTATCTTCTGTGTTCCCTAATGATTATAATATGGGGCTCTTCAAAGGGCGGCTAAAAGCCGGCAACGCATTGGCGGTTCCTCTGGTGCTGCAAATGTTCATGGGCGGCGGTAATCACTTATCATCAGGTGACCCGCCTGCTCGTTTGCTCGCTATATATATATATATATATATACTTACATATATATAAAATGTCTTTACCCGAGATATAACCTATACCTCTACACCAATTTTATCAACAAAATAGGTTGAAAAGATGGGTCGTTAAAGCTTAGCAGACAGACAGACAGACTCTTTTTAACCAATTTTCATGAAATGTGGTATAGAGGTCGGTTACATCCCGAGGAAGGACATAGGGTCATTTTTTATCCCGGAAAATTATTAAGGAGTTCCCGCGGGATTTAAAAAAAAAATTAACCAGGTGGACGAAGTCGTGGGCATCAGCTAGTATAATTTGATAAATAATAATTATTGTTCTGTTGTCCTTATCTGATAAAACAATGATGAAAAACCACGCAGTGTGGACCGACCGCCCGAGTAGGTATAAAAAGGGATGAAATCCATCGAACCAACGTATTCTTATGATAACTTTATCCCCGAACACATCTAGGATAGAATTATTATCGCACTAGTTCAGTAATAGAGTGAAGAATACAATAAAATAAGTGTTAAAGTTCTATAAGTGCTAGTTTATAGCTGTTTAGTAAAAGTTATTAAAAGTGATTACAGTGAAGGTAAGTAGAGCAGTTTTTTCGTAATTGTTTCAGTAGCGTAAGTGGTTCATTTCATTATGTATTTTTTTTTTAAAGTAGATATCGTAGGTACTTGTGTATGTACTTACTTACTTTGTGGACTTTTTGTGCAATATTTTTTTTATTTTTTAAACGGTCGAAATCTATGATTTTTTAATAATATTGCCTAACAATAAACAACAGTCTTAAATTTAAAAGTGGAACTACTATTTCCTTCTATCTCTGCGTCGTATTCCTCATTGCTGAGGGTTGTGACCCCTTTCCATTACGTAATCATATTATGGCAGAGGTTTTCTTGGGATAATGATGCGGTGGGTTCCCAGGTCCTTCCGCATACGACTCGACTCAAAGTAGGTACCTACTATACTTCAACTCTTTCAATTATTAATGATTATTAACATACTAGCTGATGCCTGCGACTTCGTCCGCGTGGTTTAAGTTATTTGATTCCCGCTGGAATTCCTTAATTTTCCGGGATAAAAAATAGCCTATGTCACTCTTCAGGTCCTCAACTATATCCATGCTAAAAATCACGTCAATCGGTTGCTCCGTTGCGGCATGATTAAAGGACCAACAAACAAACACACTTTCGCATTTAAAATATCAGTATGAAGTATGATGTTAGTGATAATAAATTTCCTAAAATAGTCCAAAAATATAAATACATACCTACTTACTAGTAAAATTGTGTAATACATTAGTTCGGTCAAAAAATTGCAGTATCAACCAATTCATGCTAGACCGTACCAAAAGCAATTTTCATTCGCTTACAAAGCTAGAAAATATTTTCCCCGCCGTTGTAAGCACGGGTCGTCACGTCCATACTAATATTAGTTATTATAAATGCGAAAGTGTGTCTGTCTGTCTGTCTGCTACGCTTTCACGGCCCATCTATTCAACCGATTTTGATGAAATTTGTTGACTGTTTATCCCGGAAAATTAAGGAGTTCCCTCGGGAATCCAAAAAACTTAACCCACGCGGACGTAGCCGCGGGCATCAGTTAGTAAAAAATAAAAATATTACATGCATTGACCGCTAAAATCATAACCCTTCCTTTTGGCGCTGCCGTAATCGGGTAGTAACCAAAATTTTTATCTTAGCGGTGGCGCCCGTCGCGTCTCTACGATTTCCTTTGAACCATTCCAGTTAAACCCGCCTTTGAATTAAACAAACCGCATTCAAATCGGTTTATTCCTTTGAGCTCTATACGATGAAATACATAGCGATACAAAAACCGATTAAATTTAATTAAATTCAATCAAAAGTTTTTTATTCAAATTGACTTTTTACAAGTGCTTATGAATAGTCGAATGAATCTACCACTGGTTCGGAATGGTGTTCCTACCGAGAAGAACCAGCAAGAAACCCGGCGGTTGCTCTTTTGAAAAAAATAATTTAAAATTTCATTAATTTGTAATTAGAACTGCCTCGTTGGTCTAGTGGTTGGCATGTTCGACTGCGGCCGACGAGGTCCCGAGTTTGAGTCCCGGGTCGGGCCATAATTGAGTATTTTCTGACTAGAAATTCTCAGTACTATAGCCCGGAGTTAGGAAGTTGGCGGTGTTTCACCCCCGTGCCTCGGAGATCACGTTAAGCCGTCGGTCCCGGTTATTATCACTAACATGATAATAGTCGTTAAAGCCCGCCAACCCGCATTAGAGCAGCATGGTGGGTCTAAGCTCTAATTTCCTCTCTCCTATGAGAGTGGAGGCCTGTGCCCAGCAGTGGGACGTTAATAGGCTGTAGTGGTAGAACTAGCTTTTTAACCGACTTCCAAAAAAGGAGGAGGTTCTCAATTCGGCGCGTATGTTTTTTTTTTTAATGTATGTCGGTGCATATCTCCGTTGTTTCTTAACCGATTTGAAATTTTTTTTTTTTCATTGGTTAGAGGAAACTCCCGAGGTGGTCCCATAAAAAATTCTGACTCCAAATCCTCAATCCTGATGCTGTAGGTGTACCATACTACATGAAATCCTCAAAACTAGGGAGTTAGGAAATTTCGATGGTGAATTCATATAGTAGATATCAAGTCACGTGTACACGATTCAACTCTGAGTCCCAACTCCTCAACCCTGATGCTGCAGGGTACAGAACTCCTGAAAAATAGCGATTTAGGATTTTTTATGTTGAATTCATATTGTAGGTATCAAGCAACGACTTCATACTTAAACCCAAGTCCCAACTCCTCAACTCTGATGCTGCAGGGTACTGCACTCCTAAGCCGTGCGGATTTAGAGTAGGTACACTAAAAAGTTAAAAATAAAAATTCTTTCGTGCGAGTCGGGCGAGTATAACAAAGATAGGTAAAGTTGACGCGCCAGGCTCGCCCGACTTCAACATAGTGTGTAAGTAGAAATCAAAATTATTTTTTACTTTACAGTGGCTTTGGAAGTCGGTTTTTTGGAAAGAATTTTTTGTCCGCTCGCGTTAGGATCGATATTATGGGACTAAGGAGTGAGTCCGCTTGGAATTTTTGGTCGCGCGATAGTTTTAATTTTGCGATAACTCCTAAGATATTTAAGTCTTAAGGGACTCGGGGGACTATTTATCCACCGTTATTTAGCGTTTTTATTTATTTATTTCGGAATAAAATTTGTATCCTTTCCTCGGGGAGAAAATTGTCTCGGCCCATGCTAGGGGGGCTGGATGAAATTTGGCAAAGAGATATATAGATTATAGTCTGGAATAACATACAGGCTACTTTTTAACCCGGAAAATTAAAGAGTTCCCGCGGGAACAGAAAAACCTCAATCCACGCGGACGAAGCCGGGGGCATTAGCTAGTGGTTATTACATAACTAACGTATTTAATTTGATAAGAATTTGTACTTGTAAGTTGTACGGTACGGATACAATCTGTCACAATAGTTTTCCAATTGTACCACAATTTTATTTATTTGGGATCATTTTTTTAAACTTAAAAATGGGTAGGTATAGTAAGCTATCCTTAAAAGATAGTCACATGCCATCGCGAATTTTTTTGTAGACAATTAAAAGAGGAACAAATCCACTTTACATGTTTTGTTATATTTCTAGGCAGTGTTTTCGACGAAATCTTTCAGTCGGCTTCATTTTTTCCGACATCTTTATCAATGATCATATTTCAACCAACTTACACAAAACAAAAATGAATTATGCTATAATATTTAATATAATAATCATTATTACTTAAAAACGATTTAAAACTATTTTTTCAGCGCAAGTTATTTTGTTTCAGGTTTTTGTTTCGCACCCTATCGCCATCTATCGGAAGCAGAGATGATCAACTTGGTACCGCTACTCGCCGCCGCGGCGCTAGTGTCGCTACAGTGCTCGCCGGCCCACGCTCACATAGACCAGGCGAAACTAGAACTTGACAACAGATTAATACCAAATGGTAAATGGAGTATTTTAATTTTATTCTTTTTTTTTATTTTAGAAGTGAAACTTCTTTGGAATCGTTGTGATTTGAAAATTCGATGAAACGAAAAAGTGACACCAAAACAGACAAACATATTCACAATAGGATAGGCCTGCGAGGGAATGATATAGAATACAAGTTAGGTATATTTATTTATTTCTCTCGTAGGCTACTTTTCTAAAGTTTCACTTCTGCCGTGTGTGAATTGCACACGCACACTTTTTTTCATATTTTGTAAATTATTGCGAATGTGAATTTGTTACGTTTTCACAGCTCATAATATTATTTTCAACCAATTTTGATGAAACACAGTACAGACATAGGTCCCGGGGCAAAGACACAGACTTTTTGTCCCGGAAAATTAAAACCGAAGGAATTAAAAAAAAACTGAAACCACGCAGACAAAGTTGCGAGCATCAGCATATATAAATACGACAGTCATAAATGCAAAACTGTTAATGCAAACTGTATATGCAAATTGACTAATATTAAATTTGTTTGACATAGAAATTTGTATAAATAACTTTATAAAATGTGTAACTGATAATTTTAACTTGGATCAATATTTAATTATTTTTTTTTGTATACCAGACATATTTTGAATTTAAATTTTAAATGACATATAAATTTTAGTGTAATATAATTTTTGCACACTGTCTCTGACAGTAGATTGTGTATGGGAAGATTCTACATAATATTATTATACAGCTGTTATTACCCACAATTTTGCAAAATAAATGATTTATGATTTATGAAAATCGGCCACCTTAAAACAAAGCAACGCTAAATAAAATGAATAATATAACCACGCGATAGATTATTCAGAATAAATTGGACATCTGGTTAGACCGCTATTGAATTTCAATCATCCAGACGAATTGTAAGGACAATTATAAAGTATAATGGCGCTTTTCGCGGAAAAAATCGACCTCGTGAATTGGTGATAGACTATAGAGTATTTGAAAAATTAATATAACTATTTGACCCGCCATTCGCACGAGTAGGTATGCCTTTTCAACCCACTGTCGGCTCACCTTCGAGATGTTAAATATATTATGATCTATGACCATAATCATACTAATATTATAAATGCGAAAGTGTGTTTGTTTGTTGGTTTGTCCTTCAATCACGCCGCAACGGAGCTACGGATCGACGTGATTTTTGGCATGGGTATAGTTGAAGACCTGGAGAGTGACATAGGCTACTTTTTATCCCGGAAAATTATGGAGTTCCCGCGGGAATCAAAAAACTTAATCCACGCGGACGAAGTCGCGGGCCTCATCTAGTTAAGTCATAAATATGTCTATGCTTGTGTTGATATTGCAAGATGCCCTCTCTCCTGTCCTGTAATAAAAATGTAATTATAAAATACTCCTGTGTATGTAATTACAAAATACTCCTCTGTATGTAATTACAAAATACTCCTCTGTATGTAATTATAAAATACTAGGGTCCTTCCCCGGGATATAACCTCAATCAATCAATCAATAGTTTATTTGCAAGAAACATTGTACAATAAAAGATGACAAACTAATATTAAAGAGCAAACATGTTTCGTCATTGCTGACGTGCAAATTTATAAAGTAGGTAGGTCTCTCGATGTTATCATCTTAATATCATATTTTATAACGGTTTGCGTACTCTTGTATGGTGTAAAATGCTTTGTCCATTAAACATTCTTGTAGTGAACGCTTAAATTAAACCTACCTCTATACCTACCAAGTTTCAGCAAAATCGGTTGAAAATATGGGCCGGGAAAGCGTAGCAGACAGACAGACAGACACACTTTCGCATTTATAATATTAGTATGGATGAAATGCTCAATAAAGTATGTGGAATTAACACCGACAAATATCCGTTTACCGAATTTTCAAATCACAACGATTCTAAAAAAGTTTCACTTCAAAAATATGAGTTTGAGTTTAAGAGTGGTTAGGTTATAAGTAGGTATGTAAATGTAGTTAATTAAGTATATTTTGATTAGTCGTATATTTCTATTGTAAATAATGTAAGGCATTCTATCGCATTAGGTAACCTGTAAGGATAGAATTAAGTTGGGTGAAATTTAAGTATTAAGATTTTCCCTATTTCAGAAATACCACCACCTCTCCCGAGTCCCAAGCGGCGTACAATCGGTAAATACGTGAAGATCTCCGCTCCGCCGCCGGAGAGCGCCCGGTTCGTTCCCGGGACTACGCTAGTACTGGAGTGCGAGATCATGGGCAACCCGGCACCGTTTGCTGCATGGCTGAAGAACGGGGTGCCGGTATCTGATGTGAGCACCTTTATTTTTATTGCGTGATAGGCTTGCGCTTGACGACAATCATGCTTAGTGCAAAGCAATGATGAGGTCTAGGTTGGAGCGCGCTTGCCTAGAAGGTACCTAAGTTTTACGTGGCAGGAAACACGTGCGCTGGGAGGTGTTTCACACCTTTGCGGTTCGTATCAGAAACGCGTCGTGGAAAAAAATATTAAAATAAAATATCATAAAAATAAAAATAAAACAAACATCATGGAACAATCAACACTGACTATGACTCGTATACTACTTTTGAATTACTGGGGGGTTACTACTCGTTATTAAAAAAATAAAAATGAAGATTAAAATAGGGATGATGACAACTCAATCAAATCAGCAACTCTGTAGCAAACTTAAAAACACACTTCTAGTATGGAAGTTGTATGAAATTCACAGTTGTGACTTGTGACGTCATCAAATTTCAACGCACTTTTTTCTTTAACCTATATTTTAAAATGGTTATCAAACTTAAAACTAACCGAGGATGTGAATTTTAGGTCTTTTGGAAGACCCTCTATTTAATAATCAGTTAGAAATAATTTATTTTTGATATAGGCATCATCCTTATTCTATTAGTATAAACCAACAAATCAAAATGGAAAACTTATTATAAAATTGCTCACCATATTTTTAATATTATTCTTCCTTCCTTCTGAAATTCCAGTTTGAAGAAGACACCAACGAGATCTTCTCCATCACCCCGCTCAGCCCGGCTCGCTTGACCAGCAAATTCGTGATCCGTGCAGCATCCAACGGAGATGTCTTCACCTGTGTCGCCAGTTCTGGACTCCGGGAGGACAGTGCTTCCACCACTATTTATTTTGAAGGTAATTTATATATTGGCTAATGTAAAAATAATCCCAGACGTTTTTGTCGGTTGAGAGGGATGGGGCCTCTCAACCGACAAAAACGTCTGGGATTATTTTTTCGAATTCAATAAGTAGGTACTAAATTTAAAGATAAAAAAATCAAGTTGCCAAGATTTTATTGCAAATGTTATATGCTGCGCAGTAGCGAAATAACCGCAAACGCTCTACTAGACTGGCATGACGGGGTTCGCCGATGGACGAAATTGTATTTTTTCACAATTTTAGCTTGCCTAAAGGACCTTCCCGAAATTCGTCGCCAACTCTCGGACCACATCGCCCCGCTGTCGCCGTCGCTAGTTTCGTGCCTGACGCCTAAATCGTTACTATATTGACAATATCAGTTGTACATACCTCAGTTGATAACAAACTATAACAAATTTCCACCTTCATTGGAAATTTGTGATCTTATTTCTTTTAACTTAATCCTTATCATAATTTTCCAGGCTCCGGATCAGATTCGCTCCTCAACCAGATAATGCCATCGAAGCCAATTATCACAGCGTTCTACAACGAGCTGTTCCAGCTGGTGGGCACCAGCGTTACTCTGCCGTGCCGGGTGTTCAGCCCCACGACCACTCAGGTGATGTGGATGGACAACAATGAGCACGTTGTCTACGGCAGCAGTAGACTGAGGGTGAGAATTAAATTTATTTTTTATTTTTACTACTTAGCTTGAAAAGTGGGAAGACAACCATCTCGTTGGTTTGACGGCATCATCAAGATTGCAGGGAAAACTTGGAGGAGCCTGGCCCAGCATTGTGAAGAGTGGCGCACACAAAACGAGGAGACCTATGTCCAACATTGGATTAAGGAAGGTTCATTAAAAAGAAGAAGACTACTTTCGCCTGCGACTTAATTAAGTTACTAGAGGCCGATTATCACAGCGTTCTACAACGAGCTGTTCCAGCTGGTGGGCACCAGCGTGACTCTGCCGTGCCGGGTGTTCAGCCCCACGACCACTCAGGTGATGTGGATGGACAACAATGAGCACGTTGTCTACGGCAGCAGTAGACTGAGGGTGAGAAATGAGAATTACATTTATTTTCCATTGTTTACTGGCTTTCGGTTACTAGGTATAAGAGGCCGATTATCACAGCGTTCTACAACGAGCTATTCCAGTTAGTCCCACGAAGACTCAGGTCATGTGGATGGACATCATTATAGGATCACTTCGTTGTCCGTCTGTCTGTCTGTCTATCAACCACCTATTTCTCGGGAACGCGTATAGGTATAAAGTTGAAATTAATATTAAATACTTAGGTCTACGATCCCTTGGAGCTGTAAAAAAATCAAGCTTACAACAACATGTTTCGTCATTACTATACAACAGCCGATTATGCCGCATAATTTGCATATTTTATTGATATTTTATATCACTCGCCAATATATCAAAACCTAAGGGTACTTCCCGTTGACATAAAATCATGAAATTTGGCAATAAGCAAGGTCTCACACAAGCAAGCAAGGTCTACAAAAATAATAAACAAGACTTAAAATGACACAAAAATAATAAGTCAACGCAGTCAAAATATAAATAATAAATAAATAATAATAAATAAATTGTTTATTTGCTTGAAACATGGTACAATTAAAGGTTAACACATACAAAATTTGACCAAACATGTTTCGTCATTACTATATGCAACAGCCGATATAGAACAAGACTTAAAATGACACAAAAATAATTCCAAAAAAACGGTCATTGACTCAAATGATGTTTTTTTTCCCAGGTGTTACCATCCGGTGATCTCCACATCTCGGGCATCACTTGGGACGATATGGGAGGCTGGACGTGCTCCGTGAAGAACGCGTACGGGAGAGACGCGATGGAGACATTCCTGTATCCGCTAGTGGGCTAGTGGGACGTTGAACGCAGGTAAAGCAAAAAGTGTACTAATCTCGTCTATACAAATACTAGTTTTTTTTAATGCCCACGGTATCTTCTCAATTTTCCAGGATAAAAAGTACCCTATGTCACTCTCCAGGTCCTCAACTATACCTATGCCAAAAATCACGTCGATCCGTTGCTCCGTTGCGGTGTGATTGATGGGCAAACCAACAATCAAACACACTTTGGCATTTATAATATTAGTATCCACCACCACCACTACAGCCCATTAACGTCCCACTGCTGGGCTCAGGCCTACACTCTCATAAGAGAGAGGGAATTAGAGCTTAGAGCCCACCACGCTGCTCCAATGCGGGTTGGCGGGCTTTAACGACTATGATCATGTTAGTGATCATAACCGGGACCGACGGCTTAACGTGATCTCCGAGGCACGGAGGTGAATTACCGCCAACTTCCTAACTCCGGGCTAGTACTGAGAATTTCTAGTCAGAAAAACCCAACACTTAATTATGGCCCGACCCGGGACTCGAACCCGGGACCTCGTCGGCCGCAGTCGAACGTGCTAACCACTAGACCAACGAGGCAGTATTAGTATGATAATTATAAATGCGAAAGTTTGGATGGATGGATGGATGGATGTATGATGGTGGATGTTCCCGCGGGAATCAAAAAATTCACATATTTCGCAGTCCCCGCAAGAATCGGAGCATTGAAAATGAATACAAAAATTTACGACAAAAAAATTATTTTCTTTTGAACACATTACAAGTTGAATAATAAGAAATCTTTATTGAGATTCCCTAAAATTACACAACTACATTACTTACAAGTCGAATTATAACATACGAATGTATTTAAACACTGCACAAAACAGAGAAAACCATTTTCTTTTCTTTTACAATCTAAGTGAAATTCATCGGTCGACTTGTTTTGAATTTTATTTTTTTGAGTTTATTTTGTATATTACATTTTTTATTCTTAAAAAAATAAAACTCTCAACAAAATTTTTCAAAAATGTATTAACCGATTTTCAAAATTCCAACTCGAATGCACTCGATTAATAATCATAGAAGCTACATCACTTTTTTATACGGAAATACCCGTTTTTCTACAATACCAAATCTAAAGGGACCACCTACAGGTCACAATTATCAACCGATTTTCAAAAATTTTCCGCCATTTTGTAGCTAAACTTACACTAGGACCTTTTTTTAAATTTTTTCTTAAGTCGGTTTTTTTCTGAAATATTTACAATTTAGTAAACAAACACCCCCCAATAAACCAAGAAATCGAAAAAAAGTTACCAGCCGATTTTCAAAATTCAAACGCTCACACGTGTCTCGATAAATTCCTCAACTCTTGGTAACATTCCCATCTCGATCCTCTCAAAATCCTCGGAGCTATGGCCAAAAATACGTCTCAGGCGATTTGCATCTGATAACCATTTTCAATGGTAAAATCTTAATCCACGCGGACGAAGTCGCGGGCATCATCTAGTCTATATATAATAAAGAAAACTCTTGTCCTTTGTTTCAGAATTAAAATGAAACTTGCTGCAAATCGACCAACTGAGCTGTTACCCGCCGACGATATTTTGATGTTCCTACTTTATAATAATACAATAAAAATAAATTATTAATAGAATATTATTAAGATTGATCTGTCAGCTGTGCTCACGAAGGGTATGTTTTAAGAAAAAAAAAATTATGTACTTAATTTATTTATTATTTTGTTTTAGATTTTAATTTGTGACGTTTTGTTGTTAATTTTATTTTTACTAGGTTATTATTGTAAGCATCGCATAATGATTAATAAATAATTTTAAAATGTAAATATTTTTTAACAGAAATCTGCACTAACGCCATCTATTGGCATTCTATTGTTCATCTACTCGCCAATAGATGGCGATAGAAGTACAATTACCGTTTTGAATTTTTGTATTATTTAGATTATGAGATTTTGTCATTTTTTAATATGATGCAGTTACTGATTACATTAATCGTTTTCATATTTTCTAAGCATGTAAAATGTATATCGTTTTAACTATTGTCTCGAAACAATTATTTTTAAATCTATAGCACAAAATTATCTATAGAATTTTAAAAACATTTCGTTTCAGTGCAATACTTTCTAAATCAATTTCATAGTTTTTAATTTTAAATTTTAATAATTTTTATCCACTTAAGTACGATTTCATGAGAATTTCTGATATTTTACATAAAAGATTTACTGAATATTTTTGGACATAGAAAATCGTGAGTTTTTTATTGAAGGCCAATTATTAAATTAAAAAAATATGAATCAGCGTAAATAAAAATGTTTTGCTAAACAAACACACTTTCCGATGTTTTTATATAAAAACCATTAAACCCTCAGAATTTTACCCATTACCTCCAATAAATGGAAATAACCTCTTTGACAACCTCTCCGGGGCAGTGTAGGTAGGTAACTAGGTAGGTAGGTACCTTACTACAGATACAAAACTTTTTTATTTAAGACTTTGACAAGTGCTTTTGAATAGTCTAGTGAATCTACCACTGGTTCGCAATGACATTCCTACTAGAAGGACCAGCAAGAAACTCGGTGGTTGCTCTTTTAAAATAGTACATTGTTACCCTAGGGATGAAAGTAACTTATTTAGTCCCGAGACGGGGTTTGGCGCCCGAGCGTAGCGAGGGGGCCTATAGTTCGAGGGACTAAATAAGTCTTTCATCCCGAGGTAAACACTGTGCTTTTCATTACGAATATAAGGAAAGTCAAAATAAAAAGTCTATGAATCAGTTGTCTTTACTTTATGAATAAAGTCTATCTTTCTTCTTGTCTATGGATGCACTCGGATATAAAAAAAAAAAAAAAAAAGTCGTGTTTCATTTGAACTCCAATAAAAATTCAGTTGAAAACGATTCTCCCTAGGGCTGAAAAGTATTACTTTCAACCCGCTTCTCAGGCAACTTCAAACCTACTTTCCGTGTATGAGTAATGAAATAGTACATTACATCGCGAGACCGGGAAGTACGCGTTTTCTGGTCGAGTGTTAGTTAGACTATATACGAGACCAGGAAATGCTCTCCCGGTCGAGGTGTGTATACAATGCTTTTCTAAAAAATGAAACAAGTGACTTTTTTTTTAAATATATTATATTATGTAATTAAAAGAAAGTAAATAAAAAAGCAACCAACTTAAGAAATATATATTTTTTTTGCGCTGTGAGTGCTGAACGCGTAATACGGTAGAGTTCCTTTAAACTATTATAATAGGCATCATCCCTATTGCCAACAATTTGCAACAAAGAAGAAAACGGAGGCCAAAGAACAACAAGTTACAAGATATTCAGGAAGAAAGATTCCAAATTCAAACTTATGTATGTAAAGAATGAATGTACAGTCGACGTCAAAATTGCATATAGAATAAGCAAATAAGTTGCTTTGCATGCGGTCGGACACCCACACACTTGCAGTAGTATAATATAAGTCGTTCAGCTTGTAGGTATTGTAATAGCCGAGTAATATCGATAATATCACACCTCAAGTAAGTGAGCTCAATGTCGAGGTGTGGAACTACTTGGATTGCACACCGCAACTGTTGCTGGTTCAAATCTCGACCCCGTGTAAGTTTTTTTTTACTTTTTTTATTTGATGACTGATATTTTTATACCAGCAATAGCATATGCGGGTAGTTTAAAAAATCTCTGAACAGATATGGCCACTGAGTACTGACGGAGACTGAAGATTTGACACTCGTTAGTCGTTATTAGCAAATACTACAAAGTTATTATAATTTACTAAGTTTTGCTGTTTCTTATCTTCAACAATAATGCAGGCTTATATTAATATGCAGAAGAGGATGCATATTATTGAGCTAAATAATATCGGATACAATATACTTAGCTCAAATTTGCAATGAAACTGGTTTCACTGTGAGTATTGTTTTTATTGTTAAAAAATGTGTGTTCATAAACTTAGGATTAGTTACATAACGTTTTATTAGTAAATATCTAGACAAGATACTTAGTAGTTTCAAAAGTGTTTATTTTAATCTCGCTGTTTGGTTTTTAGAGGACAACCAAGTGTTGGGTGTCGCATCCTGACGAAGAGAGTAATGCTTCACAACGAAGACATAATATTATAGATGAACAATATGAGAACAATATCTGCATACCAACTGTCGAGTTCGCGAACATGTTCGATACTTAAACACCAGCGCCAAAGCTGCACATTATAACACATGGAAGTGATGTCCAGCTGTTGATGTGCCACAACTATCATTTGTGCATGATAATTGTTGTCCTGTGCATCGATCACATATAGTGCGTAATTGGTTTAATCAAAACCCAGACAACAGTTATTCCCTGGCCAGTAAGATCACCAAACTTAAATCATAGAGAATATTATGAGGTTTGATGGTGCAAACTGGTGGGTTATGTGAAATGAAAAGACTGCAGAGGAAACGGAGGCTCACTGTATGGAATTATGGGAGAATATATTTAGAATAACGGATATCTATCCTAATATTACAAACGGATTCACCCGGCGGCGCTTGCTTGATGTTATTGAAAAAAGTGGAGGTTTTATTGAATAGTAATACTTTTAAAGCTATATAAAATTTAATTTTTAAGGCTTGAAATATGAAACATAACGTTTATTCTTTTCCTAACTTGTAATAATTATTATTAGTATATCTTATCAAAATTAACAGACAAAAAAGCAGCGCCGCCCTTTGCTTACTAGATTTTTAAGGTTTAGCTTCAATTTTCTTTTCTTTATGAAAACGATTACTTAAGCTATAACCTTAAAAAATGATAGAAAAAGTAGCTGAAGTTATTTATTACTTTTGAGAAAATGTAACATGATAACAATGAAAATAAATGAAAATAAAGTCGATTATCTAATAAAAAGTGTTTCTTCCAATTTATTTTGTTTGTTTTATTACTTATTGACTCATAATAAGCAATAATTGACACCACTAACATAGTTATAGCTTTCCTCCCAAAATAACTAACTTTGTCCTTAAGTATTATCTTGTTATAATTAATGTTTGCGTTTATAAATGGAAATAAAGATATATTATAATAAAGAATAACAAACAGACACAAAACACATAAACAAAACATAAATTTTGTTTGTATTCAAAACAAAATAAAAACTGCTGTAAGAGATTCGAACCTAGGTCATATGATGCGTCGTAACTCGTATACCAACTATATTATCACGACACTGGGAGTGGTTACTGTAAAGTGATGAAATAAACAATCAGAATAGACAAGGTGATTGAATAGGAATATTTAGAACCTAATGCTAATGACATAAGGTTGATATTGTTGACAGTTTATGGTAATGCAGGTAGTATTGAACTGAAATCGTTTGAACCTTACGGTGTTGATTTAAGGTTGATAATATTATTGACAGTTTATGTTTATCAGTGTGAGTGAGCACGTGAGATTCACAGCATTGCTTGCAAGCGGTTTTAGCCTTAGAGCTATGTATGGACTTTTGCAGTCGACTGTACATTCTTTACTGGCCTAGGCCGGGAAGTTTAACTTTCGAACTCATTCACAGGGTATGAAATGTGCACATTTCATATAATTCTTTAGAAATATTAATTTACAATTAGGTAGGTACATCAATTTGTAGTTTAGAGAGTGGTAGATAGAGTCTTAACTCTGAGAGTACGTATCTTAAGTGACACATGTTGTCCAACGTGAAATAAATAAATAGTTTATCATAGGTAACCGCTGTCCTTAGCATTGCCGGAGCGAGTCAAATCCATGCTCTTTTGTCATTTACAAAATCTTCAACAGTATAATAAACTTTTTTCAGTAACTGGCCACTGGTGAGTGGGTTCGATTCCCGACAGAGATATCTTAGACTGCATCATCACTTGCCTAACACCAGGTCAGATGTACCAGTCTAGAGCTTATTTGTGGTGGATTAAAAAATACAGTCTTTTGCATTTAATAGTGTATTAAATACACTATTAAATGCAAAAGTGCGTCTGCCTTTTTAAATAAAACTAGCTGATGCTCGCGACTTCGTCTGCGTGAATTGGGATAAAAAGTAGCCTATGTGTTATTCCAGACTATAATCGATCTCTATCCCGATCCGTTCCGTTCAACTGCTGAGTTTATTGCCGGCTCTTCTCAGTAGAATCAGCTTTCCGGACCGGTAGTAGAGTCTTGACTTATCTTAAGTGACGTTAAGAGCTTGTCCAGAAGGAGCGTATTCGCCGCGATTCTCTCGTGCGTATCACGCGCGACCGTTTTGCCCAGAAAGAGCGCACCTACGCGCGAGCATTTGGTCAAAATTTTGGCGCTCCATTTCCCAGGATACGTGCATTCGCTCTGGAGTTCGCGCGTTAACTGGGCGCAACAAGGCGTCCCTAGTATCTCGACTCGCGCGCATTACGCGCGAATCACGCGCGAGTCGAGAGTCTGGCGTAGTGCACGCGATTTACGCGCGTATTTTGAATTCGCGCGATGCTTGTGGACGCGATGTATTGGCGCCTAGTATCTCGGTAACGCGCGAATGAATTCGCGCGAAACGTTTCGCGGCGAATTCGCTCCTTCTGGACAAGGTCTAAGATAAGTTGCCCTATGTGACAAAAGTTGTTCTATGTGAAATAAGTAAATCATTTATAATTTACTTAATGAGTAGATAGTAGGTAAGTACCTATAATAAAAAACCCTCGAATTCGAACCTGTGACCTATATAAAAGGATCTACATGCCATCACGATTCGGAATAAATAATTTAATACGGCCATTAGATACAATACAAATCATTTTCATATATTATACACCTCGTCTTCTTAGAATTGTCTTTTCAAAATTGACACCATTCAAAATTACGTGGGAATTATTGTAAATTCTGCAAATTTCGGAATTATTATCCTTAAATATGACTGTAATAACCAATAATAGTAACACGAGATTAAAGTATAGACGTGTGAAATATTACAAAACAATTTTTGTACCAATTTGAACTTTATACCTTTAAAAATAAAGCATAGTTACATGTTCGATACGATTTAATAGTAGAGCATACTTAAGTTATGATGCTTTTGGAATTTGAACTTTACAGCAAAGGTAATAAGACTCTTAAGTATGGATGTGGTTAATACGCGATAAACTTAACCTTTGTCAAATGTTAACCAGTCGAATGGAAGCGCATGCTTTAGGAATAAGAAATGCATGGAGTTGGTGTTATTTTAATTATTATTTTTCATATTTCATGGGCGAAAAATAGGTAATAATCCATACTAATATTATAAATGCGAAAGTGTGTCTGTCTGTCCGTCTGTCTGTCTGTCTGTTTGCTACGTTTTCTGGCCCATCTTTTCAACCGATTTTGTTGAAATTTGGTATAGAGGTAGGTTATATCCCGGGGAAGGACATTTTATCCCGGAAAATTAAGGAGTTCCCGCGGGAATCCAAAAACCTGAATCCACGCGGACGAATTCGCGGGCATCATCTAGTAATACAATATTTCTTTATTTATACTGCGGGTGGAAAACGCTACATTTATTATTCACTCCCAAACTGTGTATGTCCTCGCTACGCTGTACTGGTGCATCTTGGATGTAAATGGATAACTTTCCTTCTCGTTGAAAAATCTACCATTGTACCATCCTGCAATACGAGTGGGCTAACCTGTTATGCAGACACGCCGGGTTTCGTTTAACCCGGGAATAAATTTGAAAATTTGACAGAAGTTTTACGAATACGAATTCTGTCAAAGTAGCAGCTAACTCTGGGTTAAGTTTCTGCAAGCGGGCCTTAGGGCTATGGCAGTTATATCACAGAATACTTAGTACGTGTTACATTATCACTTACTAACAGGTGTCAAGGTCTTGTAGTGGATACAAAAACTTAATTAAATCTAATAAAAGTCGTCTCCACTCCACTGCTGTGCCAGTAACATAGTATAGAGCGAGCGTCGCCTTGAGTTGATGTATCGTGGTGACTTTTCACCTGTATCCCTCGATTAGGCCTATATTTACTATGTTACCGCCCAAAATCTAATTCAGACAACCATACTTTTACCTACTTCTCAGAACTATACATATCTAATAAAAAATTGGCAGTCATAGAGACTGCCGATAGAAGTGAAAACGAATATTTAAAACTAGCTGATGCCTGCGACTTCGTCCGCGTGGATAGTTTACCGGGATAAAAAGTAGCCTATGTGTTATTCCAGACTATAATCTATCTCTGTGCCAAATTTGATCCAGATACGAACATCCATCCATACAAATTTCGCATTTATAATATTAGTATAAATTTGATAAATTATATCCAGTGTCACTCGGGAGGATCTAAGGATTGTAACAATACCCCATACATCCAAATCTATTCCGGCATTTAGAAGTTATGGTGGAATAAGGAAACTCACATACCTACATACTTACACGAACTGTCAGCTTTGCGTTTAAAATTAAAGTTGAATTTTTAGAAATGATATAAGTTTATTAACTTCTCTGTTTAATTGAGTTTAATTAAATAGATATTTGACTCATTCGACGTATTCACTAGAATTCGTTCTTTGGCGGGATCGCCATTAATGGAATAACCTGCATAAATACGAGTAATTTGACGTTTGAAAGTTAGACACACTTTCGCATTTATAATATTAGTATGGATGTACTTAACTCAGTCAGGATTCACGATTTAAATAACAAAACTTATAAGATGATTCAGCGAAATAGCAACGGCAAATTATTTACCACAATAAATAAATTAAATAACCTTGTATCCAAGGCACAAAAAACCCCATAGTTGGTGCATGATCCAAAAATGTCTGTACCATCTCGTCGCCTACGCACACCGTGATATGTCGGGCCTTGGTGTGAAATATCAAACAACTCATTTGTATTATTCGGTTCGGATTCGAAACGGGCCGATTGCTTAGAAGTTGCAAACATTTTTAATATAGTTGACCGAGCGAAGCGAAGGTATCTGAGTCTACTTGAGTGAATTTGCACTTGTCCGTCCGTCCGTGCGTCCGTCCGTCTGTCAGAGCCTTATAACTTCTGAATTACTGAACGTAATTACTTCAAATTTAAATATAATATGTAAACCGATGGCCTCCCGTCGAATATGGTTTAAAAAATTATAAAAATCTTTATTTCAGGGGGGCTCTCATAGAAGCGAATGCGAAGTAAAATATTTTTTATAGCGTAACATAGGGTTGCGGTATATCATTTAAAAGATAAGGAATTTAAGGAATAGAGTCAAAAAATATATTTTTTTAAATTTTTCCCCTAAAATTGACAAAATGGGGTGCTTTCAAAGTGGAGATTTTCTAACGTCCAAAGTTGACCTCAGAACTCTCAATTTTCTGAAAGGCTGAGGTTGAAACTTATCAATTACTAGCTGATGCTCGCGACTTCGCCCGCGTGGTTTTAGGTTTTTCGGTTCCCGCGGGAACTCTTTAATTTTCCGGGATAAAAAGTAGCCTATGTGCTATTCCAGACCATAATCTATCTCTGTGCCAAATTTCATCCAGATCCGTTCAGCCGTTGGAGCGTGATTGAGTAACAAACATACATCCATACATCCAAACTTTCGCATTTATAATATTTATTTGATTTAAATTATATCCTGTACTTGAACAACAAATACTTAAATTAGATAAATATTATAAGGAAACGAAATTATTGAATTTTTAATGAGCTTCCGTATTTTTAGCAGAACTTCACAATGATGTCAATAGATGGCGCTCTGTACAAGTTTATGGATACCGCGAGGTCTCAGTTCGGGGCGAACCACTAGTTTTACAGTCTATACTTGGAGTATCCCTACGTGATGATATCAGAAATGAGGAGATCCGTAGGAGAACCAGAGTAACCGATATAGCTCGAAGAGTCGCCAAGCTTAAGTTGCAATGAGCGGGGCACGTAGTTCGTAGAACCGATGCGCGTTGGGGTCCCAAGGTTCTTGAATGGCGGCCTCACACTGGGAAGCGCAGCGTGGATCTATTCTGTTAGTGGTCCTGGGTAGATCCTAACCTCGAACGGATTATTTGTTTCCATTGGCTTCTGTTGGTAGTTATTCTCACTGTAGTATGAAATTTCGACGTGTTAGACTCCCTCAGTTGGTCAGACCATCTAGTTGGTGAGCGGCCTCTCGCTCTTTTGCCCTCAGTGTTGCCCGTTACAATAAGCTTCTCGAGACTGTTGTCCCCACGTCGTATGATGTGTCCGAAATACGGGAGCAGCCGTTGGTAACATATGGAGGAGAGTCGAACGGTGATTCCCAGCTGCGAAAGAAACATTTGTGCAGGACGGCCTTAAAAATACTTCTTAAATACAATTTGCAATTTCTAAACAAAGAGGTCTTATGTACAGGTTCACACTTCACATGCCTAATGTAGGTAGAGTAGGTACATTCTTACACGAATTTTAATAACCGAAAAGGATGTTGTACCTACTTACTTTATCGTTCTATTAGTTTTTTAGGGTTCCGTACCAAAATGGTAAAAATGGAACCCTTATGGTGCGACTTTCTCCGTCCGTCCGTCTGTTACAGTCGATTATTTATTTATTACATTAATTTTAAAGGCACTAACTACTAGAAAAATTTAAAATGTGACTTCCGTACTTACCAATAAAGCCTTCACTAGGAAAAAATCTAAGAAGTCATCAAAAGTACAAGTTTTGATGTAGGGCTGAGCTGTACACCCATTCTGGGTGGTGTCACAGACAAGCATATTACAAATTAACAAATTATGGATGAAATACGTCTGAAATAAACGTCTATTTATTTATTATTAGGTACAATAGTATGATTTAAAATTATTGTTTATGTGAGACACCATCATTGAATAATTATATTTTCTTTCTTTCTTTCAAAAGTGCTCGAAAAATTTAATGCAAGCGTTTCGTTCCGTATAAAAATAAATACCTTCGTATAGTTAAACCTCCAAGCTGCATACAGATTTTGTGCCGTAATTACTCAATTTTGTATTGAAAATTCTGTCACACTGATATTAATTAGTTTGTATGGATTTTGAGTAGTGTGACCTAAAGGTGTGACCCTGGTGTCCTTAATAGGTATTTTACTATTAGTTAATAGCATAATAGTAATTAGAAAGACGTCAGTTTTAACTTGAAAGATGGTGTTATGTAGTTAATTGCAGTAAGTATAGTATGAAATTGGCTACCTGTACTAAAAGACATTAATTACATAAATCAATCATTATGGAAAATGTGGTAAGATAAGTAAGATATTCAAAATATTATATCTGACGATCTCCCTGGCGCAGTGTTAAGCGCTGCTGTCTTAACGTGGGAGGTCCCGGGTTCGATTCCCGGCAGGGTCAATTTGGGAATTTTCTCTCTGGTCTGGCTTGGTGGGAGGCTTCGGCCGTGGCTAGTTACCATCCCACCGGCATAGACGTTTCGCCAAGCGATTTAGCGTTCCGGTACGATCCCGTGTAGAAACCGAATATGAGTATGGGTTTAATATAACTGCCATGCCCCTTACAGGTGAGCCCGCTACCATCTTAGACTGCATCATCACTTACCCTCAGGCGAAATCGTAGTCAGGGGCTAACTTGTAGTGGAATTTAAAAAAAAATATTTTAACCGGCTGATGCCCGCGACTTCTTCCGCGTGGTTTAAGTTTTTTTGGTTCGTTTAGTTCGTTCGTTTCCTCGATAAAAAGGAAATCACGCCGCAACGGAGCAACGGATCGACGTGATTTTTGGCATGGGTATAGTTGAGGACCTGGAGACTGACATAGGCTACTTTTATACCGGAAAATTAAGGAGTTCCAGAGGGAATCAAAAAAACTTAAACCACGCGGACGAAGTCGCGGGCATCAGCAAGTTTTCTAAAATTACATAAGTAAACTGACTTATTGAACAGTCTCTAGTATAGAATAATATAGTGTGGGAGTACATCCTCCCGAGTGGCTACTGGCTATAATTTTATTGTTTTTTTTTTAAATATGGCAAGGCAGTCGTTTTTAGGGTTCCGTAGCCAAATTTGGCAAAAACGGAACCCTTATAGATTCGTCATGTCTGTCTGTCTGTCTGTCTGTCTGTCTGTCTGTCCGTCCGTATGTCACAGCCACTTTTTTCCGAAACTATAAGAACTATACTGTTGAAACTTGGTAAGTAGATGTATTCTGTGAACCGCATTAAGATTTTCACACAAAAATAGAAAAAAAAACAATAAATTTTGGGGGTCCCCATACTTAGAACTGAAACTCAAAAATTTTTTTCTCATCAAACCCATACGTGTGGGGTATCTATGGATAGGTCTTCAAAAATGATATTGAGGTTTCTAATATCATTTTTTTCTAAACTGAATAGCTTGCGCGAGAGACACTTCCAAAGTGGTAAAATGTTGGTCCCCCCCCCCCGTAACTTCTAAAATAAGAGAATAATAAAACTAAAAAAAATATATGATGTACACTACCATGCAAACTTCCACCGAAAATTGGTTTGAACGACATCTAGTAAGTAGTTTTTTTTTTAATAATTTAAAACTTACTACAGGTTTGTACGGAACCGTCGGTGCGCGAGTCCGACTCGCACTTGGCCGGTGTTTTTTTTAAATTATATTCCCCTGTGAGTATTCTTCCGCTACTTCTGCTAATTTTTTTTAAATACCATGGAATCTTACGGAACAAAATGGCTAGCCTAGGTATTATCCATAATTAAAAATTTAAAATTTATTATCCATATTATATATATTATTCCATGGGATGTATCATGTCACCTATCGTTCTCTATTTGGTACGGAACCAAATTTCGCGTAAATCGGTTTGTGAAAACGTAGCAAAAAGTCAGACTGACGGACAGACCGACAAAGGTTCGCATTCATAATGCTTAAGTATGGATTTTATTTATTACATAGTAAAAAAACAACATAATTTGACATTGACCCGTACATCAGAGCCCTATTAACTCAGAAAGCAAATTACCACTTAACCCAGTGCAGTGATTACAGCTAATAATAAGACGGTCCAAGGTTCAGATCCATCGGGGCTTACTTTCGATCTGAAAGGTTTAGATTGCACAATGTAAGTGTTATACACAGACAGATAGATAGATAGATAAATTCTATATTGCCACACATAACTTAGAAATAACTTAATTATAATCAAAAAACCACGTAGCGTAGCAGACAGACAGACAGACAGACAAACGGACAGACAGACAGTAACACTTTCGCATGTAGGTATAATATTAGTATGGATATGGATTAATTATTTAAATTAAGTAGAATACACATTAAAAATAAATTAAGTATTACACATTAAGTATTACAATTATTAAGTATTACACATTAAGTATTATTAATTAAGTATTACATATTATTATGTACCAATTAAGTTATTTTGTTAAAATTTAGTTACTTATTGTGTGGTTCAATAAAGATTAGTTTATTTATTTATTTATTCATTTTTATTTTTATTTTATGCATACAGAGGTTTTTTTTCGGATGGAATATGTTGCGTAGGCCCCACTGGCCGCTACAGCGTCAGCGGAGGGTTGGCCGAGCGCTATAGGCGTCGCCGAGAAATGTGCCCTAGGGCTCGAAGATCGATGTTTTTGTTTTATATACTTACACAATGTGTTCTTCCAGACTACTTATAATCTATCTTTGTGCCGAATTTCATCCAGATCCGTCCAGACGTTCTGGCGTGATTGAGTAACATCCATCCATCCAAACTTTCGCATTCATAGTACCTATTAGTATAGATTTATTTGGTAAAATAGGTGATGCCCGCGACTTCGTCCGCGTCCTTCGTCCTTCGTCCGCGATAAAAAATAGCATATGTCCTTCCCCGGGATGCAAACTATACCAAATTTTATCAAAATCGGTTGAAAAGATGGCCCGTGAAAGCGTAGCAGACAGACAGACAGACAGTAACACTTTCGCATTTATAATATTAGTATGGATATGGATAATTATTTAGTAATGGCTGTGTCTGTCTGGTCAACCTACTCTAAAACGGGTCTTAAATAGGTATTTGTTCTTGTTTTGTGTCGTTACAAAATAGCTTTACACAAATAAAGCACTTGCGTTTAATTATTAGTTGAGATAGCTTCAGTTCACAGACGGTAGATTTCAAAATGCCTCTATTACGTGTGTGGATAGCGATTGCATTTTTTATATTTTTTTACCACTAAGTACTTACAAACTTTATTTTTATTTTATGCATAAGTATATATATATATATATATAGCGAGAAAACGAGCAGGCGGGTCACCTGATGGTACCTAAGATTTTTTTTTTTTTTTTTAAATTTAGGTATTCATTTTATAAAATGCACAAAGAAATACAAAATTCTGTTTCTCGCCAAACTACACACGTAGTTTGTTGGCGAGTTCGCGCTCAACTAAAAACTACGCCGCGCACTTATCCTTAGACACTACTGTTATCTATACCTAGTTATAATATATTATATAATTAAAATTAAGTTAGTAACCCTACATTACTATTACTTACACTACATTACATACTTACTATTACATGCTACATTACATTACTTTAGATTACCGCTGCCCATGAACATTTGCAGCACCAGAGGAACCGCCAATGCGTTGCTGGCTTTTGAGATGTTTGTTTATCCGCCCTTTGAAGAGCCCCATATTATAATCAAGAGGTTACACAGAAGATGGAAGCTGGTTCCATAATTTGCAGGTACGTGGCAGAAATGACCTGGAATAACGGGAGATGGAAGAAGACCAGGCATCCAGGTGGTGAGGATGAAATTTGTTTCTGTGACGAAGGGTGCGACTGGTGAACACGGAAGGTGGTATTAGATTAAATAACTCTTCAGAGCACTCCCCATTGTAGAGACGGTAGAACACATCAAAGAGAGCTAACGTCTCTTCGGTGCTCTAGGGATTCCAGCGTGCAAGTAAACTGGCAATTGGCTGCGATCTCACCAGATGGTAAGATGCAATCTAACCTGTTAGGGGCATGGAAGTTAATTAAACCCATACCCCTAAACGGTTTCTACACGGCATCGTACCGGAACCACAGAATAGGTTCCGGTACAGCTGTACCGGAACGCTAAATCGCTTAGCGGCACGTTTTTGCCGGTAAGGTGGTAACTAGCCGCTGTCGCAGGCTCTTACCAAGCCAGACCAGAGAAAATTCAGATATAATAAATTCCCAAATTGACCCTGCTGGGAAGCGAACCCGGGATCTTCCATGTTAAAGGCACTCAACACTGCGCCCGGATGGTCGACAAGGTCAGAACGTATTTTTAAAAAACTCATTCCCTAAGGGGGGAAAATACGGGTTGGAATTTTTCTTCCAAAGCTGATGCCCGCGACTTCGTCCGCGTGGATTTAGGTTTTTCGGTTCTCCGCGGGAACTCGGGGGGGGGGGTCTTGATAATTAAGGACTCTACCATCGGTTCGCAATAATAATTGGTATTGCAATCGTAACACGTAATACAACCGTATATTATGTGGATGCGCCATTAAATATCTTGAACGACAAGTCAAGGCCGTAGAAAGGAGGTATTGTTTTAGGCACAATGGGCCGAAGATATGTGTGTTTGTCGGTGCCATTGTAATGCCGCAACTGACGGCTCAAGAACTGTATCGGGATGCGTTGAAAGAATTTATTGTTCAATTTGGGGGCGAATAGGATTAAAAGCTCAGAGATAGTGGACGTTTTTTACACGGCTGTCCAACTCCAAGAAAAGGAGTTTAGTTTTTATTGCACATAAAATACAATGTACACTCTCTCTCTGCGTCGTATTCCTCATTGCTGAGGCTCGTGGCCCCTTTTCCATTAATCACATAATGGTAGGGGGTTCCTTGGAATACTAATGCAGTGGGTTCCCAACTTCCCAGGTCCTTGTCAGTATGGCTAGCATGCGCACAACGAGTAAAATTGTGTCTACCCGTTATCTCTATTTGTCTACCGACGCTAACATGGTTACTTGTCTCGTTATGTCAAAAGTAGAGATAAAAGTAATGATTCTTATCTGTATTTTTCTCTACGAACCTTTACATGCCGACTATTTTTTTCTTGTAATATACTGCGTTTTTGTTCATGTTAGGGTAAACGAAAAATTAGCCGGCAACGACAATATCTCTTTCTCTCGTCGCGAGATAATCTCGTGGTGCGCATGCTAAGCACACTGGTCCGCATACGACTCGACAAAGAGTAAAATAGAGTATTTTAGGTAAAAAAATGTTTGTATTTTTGTGTTCTGTGGGCAGAACAGACGTGTTTTTTAATGTTTATTAGTGTAGTGCTTATTTATTTCAATTCAAATCTATACTTATAATAAAACCGTAACAGGTCCAATTCTGTACATTGAAGATATTTTGAAAAATTTTTTTTGGAGGGCACTCATTATTCGATACTGAAGCCAAATCTGTAATTTTTTTCATTTTTGTCTGCTATCTGTCTGTCTGTCTGTCTGTCTGTCTGTCTGTCTGTCTGTCTGTCTGTCTGTATCTTGGCCGCGCATCACGCCGAAACTACTGAATGAATTCAAACGAATCTTGGCACGATTTGAGCCCATACTACGAGGTAGGACATAGGATACTTTTTATCCCGAAATTCTACCCCCGAAGGGGTGAAATAGGGGTCGAAAGTTTGTATGAAAGTCCTTAATTTCTCAAGTTATAGCCATGAAACTTGATATATGAAAATAACGGGTTGAAAATGAAAACATATGTGTTTCACAGTTTTTCAAAATTCCACCCCCGAAGGGGTGAAATAGGTGTTGAGAGTTTGTATGAAAGTCCTTATTTTGTCAAGTTATAGCCATGAAACTTGATATATGAGCTGCGAGTTGAAAATGAAAACATATGTGTTTCACAGTTTTTCAAAATTCCACCCCCGAAGGGGTGAAATAGGGGTTGAGAGTTTGTATGAAAATCCTTAATTTCTCAAGTTATAGCCATGAAACAGCATTTGGGCTTTCGTTAAAATATGAAAAAGTACGTGTTTCACCATTATAGGGGGATTATACCGTGGGATAGTAATATAGCCTACTTTTTATCCTGGAAAATTAACTGAAAAACTTATTCCACGCGGACGAAGTCGCAGACATCAGCTATAAAGAATATACATGTACATACATTCATAGGCTACTTATAATCCCGGAAAATTAATGAGTTCCCGCGGGAATCGAAAAAACTTAGTCCACGCGGACGAAGTCGCGTAATAATATAATAACCGAAAATTATATCTGAACACGATGCGAAAATTTATTTAGAGCCTTTACTTAAAATATTTAAATCGTTTAGAAAACTCGTAAGTAAAACAAAATGGAATAATTCATGCACATAATAAGCAGGTTTGTAAAGGTTACATACATAAAGGAATTTAATAGTACATAATAAAAATAACACCTTAGGTGCAGCGAGTGGCCGTCGGGCGCAATTTCGATGCCACCTATTGGAACGAATCCCATCCATTACCCATCCATTCTCAAATAAGGATACAAATACACTGGAGACTTTTTGTCTTGTTGCATGTATCATAATAATCGATACTAATATCATAAATGCGACAGTGTGGCTGTCTGTATGTCGCTCGCGGCAGATATATATAACCGCTTTGACGGAATTTAGTACAGGGATAAATAAATATTATATTCACAAAGTTTTGCTTTACGCTCTGCAATATGAGATGATGACAATTGACAACGCAATCAAATCAGCTTAACTCTTTATCAAACTTAAAAACGCGCTTCTAGTATGGAAATTTGTATGAAATACATAGTTGTGACGTCATTTTTCAACACACTTTTTTCACACTTCTAACAGTATTTTGAAATACATCATCACTTTTTTGCATCATCACTTACCATCAGGCGAGATCACAGTCAAGGGCTAACTTGTAGTGGATTAAAAAAAAATATTTTTGACATAGGCATCATCCCTGTTGAATGTTTTTGTAGGCTATTAGACAAATAAGAGCAGTAGTCGAGTAGACATTCACCGAGCCCTACGGCCGCGCGTGTTTTGGAGTAAATGCCGGTTAGAAGCAACCCATTTAAAAGAAAGTCTTTTTTTTTAAAAAGGATACAGAAAAATTTATCAGAATTTTTAAAAGTAGCTGAATACTATTCAGTGTCACGTGTAGAAGTTATCCTTAAGAGGTGATTATTACTTAATATCAACTATACAACGATATAATACACTACTCGCCCGAAGTCACTCAGATTGCGAACTGCGACGATGTTCAATCCTACATTTATCTTGGTGCTTTAATCTCGAATAATGGAGGTTGCGCGGATGAAGTGAAGCGACGTATGGCGATAGCAAGGACCGCGATAGATAAGCTGAAGAAAATATGGAAGAACGGGAACGTAACAAAAGCTACGAAGACATGGCTTGTTAAAACGCTTATATTTCCCATATTATTATAGACGTGGACTTTGCGACAAGTCGAGAAGAAAAAGATTAATGCTCTGGAGATGTGGTGCTGGAGGCGAATGTTAGGAGTCTCATGGACCGAATTCCGCACCAACGTCTCTATACTCCAAGATCTCGGCATTAAACAACGGCTTTCTTTCTGGTGGAGGGCACCAGAGGGCGAGGAAGGTCGCCCATGCGATGGGCCAACCAAATTAAGTCGGCTGTCGAGTGTACCAAGCTGTAATAGATGTAAATGCTGTGTAAAGCAAGTATACTCGTGAGGCGTACTCGCTTTAGTGGCACTTACGTCTGCCACTACAGCCGTCACTTCGTGATGACCACAACCACTCTGTCAAGAGTGTAACGACGAAGAAAGAGATTACTTAGTATTCTGAAATCAATCCTATAAAATGAAAAGGGTCACTACCATCAGTGCACGACGCAAAAAGAGAAAAAGGGGCCCAGTTACTTTGACCGCTAAACTCTTTGAATAGGTTTTTCCATACATAATTATGCAACTTTTTGTCGTGCGACAAGTCGTTATTCTTCCCTCTGGATAATGTCTTGTCAACTTATCTTATACATCGGTACCAATACATTTCCAAGTGACCACTATCACTTGACCTGCCAATCTAAATAATTTTACGCAAATCTAGCTCTTATTTAGTAGAAACTACAGTTCAAGTTTGTTTTTAGATAACGCGTGAGAAAGTCCAGTGATGTATCAGAATAGACTATTAAGTTACTTACATAATGTAATGGTCAAGGAATGGACGATTAGTTCAGTGCTTAAACCGATCGATATCCATACTAATAATATAGTAAAATGCGAAAGTGTGTTTGTTGTCTGTCTGCTACGCTTTAACGGCCCATCTTTTCAACCGATTTGATGAAATTTGAATTTGAAATGGCTCTGAATGCAATGGCATTGGTAGATTCAAAACCACTTTTAATAAGTTTATTTGAAATAAATAAAATTGCCGATAGAAGTGAAAACAAATATTTAAAATAACTGACGCAAATCCACAACTTTACCCCCTACCAAAAAGTGCTCAACGCGGCTACATAAATAAATAATAAGTAATACGCGGCTATAACTTAAAGAAGTTTTCATTTCAAATAATAAATGAGTTTGAATTTGAGTTTCTCATCACTGGCAAAACGCACTGTTCTAAGACGTCTTGCCTTGTCTTGTCTTGTCTTGCCTATGAAGGCACTGAGGAATTTTGGATTTATTATACCTTAATTATTTATATACCTACCTTATTTATTTATTTATATTACCTTATAGTCTAATAGGGCCTTTCACAATCGCCAAGTAAAACTTAACTGACAAATAAATTTGAAATTTTGACAGGAATCCTATACAACATCTGTCAAAACATCAAATTAATTCGTCAGATAGGGTTTACTTGACGATTGTGAAACAGGCCCTTAATATAATAAATCATTGTCCTACTAAGAGGAACAGTATTAGGTATTAATTTGACGTCGCGTCGGTTCAAAGATAATTTGTTTGGTTCTGAGGAACATGATTTATATTGCGCCCAAAGTTCAGGATGGACTAATGACTTGTCGATCTTTACTTACAGTTGACAGAAAAATGTGTTACAAATTACTTAGAAACTTGCTACTTATTTACTTTAACTTAGGGCCGGTTTTTTGAGACATAGTTAAGGCAACCAATAGTTCAAATTTGTAACAAATAGTTAAATTTCGGAAAAAAACGTTTTTTGAGACAAAGTTAGCCTAACAAATGGTCAATAAACCTGACCATTTGTTAAATATTTAACTACAGCAATGCCGAGGGTTATGCAGATGGTGGATAGTTAACTTTTGTTAGAACATCTGTTCTTTTCAACTGTTTTTTGCTTTAAACAACATTTTGTGAACATTATTCGTTGAAGTGAGATTAGGTAAGTGTAATGTAAGGAGTTTGTTATTGATTATTTTGGCAGCTATGTTTTATAAAGAAATAAAGGTGTCACTCAAGAATTTTACAATGGCGACGAGGATGGGATAGATCAAATTTTAATTAAAATAATGGCGACGAGGATGGGATAAATCAATTTTACTAAAATTAATTAATTTTACAGTAAGTAGATAATATTCAGTAGAAAAATTTGTGTTTTTGCTGATTTTATAATAAACAATATTACCAGATATTTTGAGAATTCTGAGAGTTCATCTGATGAAATATTCACGGAATACGTCTTAATGAGAAGACTAAAGTATTTAGACCACGAACTATTGGGATGACGTCGATTTTTTGAAACGATATCGGTTATCTAAAGAAACTGTTGCCTGGATAGTCGAACAAATAGGTGTAGAATTACAAACGTCCACTACAAGAAATAATGCAGTACTACCCCTCAAGCAGCTGCTTATTACTTTATATAAAACTAGATGATGCCCGCGACTTCGTCCGCGTGGATTAAGGTTTTTTGATTCCCGCGAGAACTCCTTAATTTTCCGGGATAAAAAGTAGCCTATGTCCTTCCCCGGGATATAATCCCCTATACCAAATTTCAGCAAAATCGGTTGAAAAGATGGGCCGGGAAAGCGTAGCAGACAGACAGACAGACAGACAGACAGACACACTTTCGCATTTATAATATTAGTATGGATACATCATACAACGAATTAACATATAAAATCACCACACAAGTCACAAACATTATTATAATAATAATGTCCTCCCGACCGAAATTTGGTCACGGCGGCCAATCTGCAGAGAGATTAGCCATCTGCGTGGAAGATATTATAGTGACACGAAAATTCCGACACGACCGGAGAGAGATTAGGCGCAGGACCGATTGCTTAACGTGTTCTCCGAGGCACGGGGGTGAAACACCGCCAACTTCCTAACTGCGGGCTAGTACTGAGAATTTCTTGTCAGAAAAACCCAATACTTGTTATGGCCCGACCCGGGACTCGAACCCGGGACCTCGTCGGCCGCAGTCGAAAATGCAACCCCTAGACCAACGAGGCAGTCACAAGCATAACGATGTCACGATAATGTCATCTGTCAACGTCATATTACATTAGACTCTTCAAATCTATATATATAAAATTCAAAGTCCTGACTGACTGACTGACTGACTGACTGACTTATATATCAACGCACAGCCTAAACCGCTGAGGCTAGAAATTTGAAATTTTGACAGTAGGTTCCTTTTGTGACGTAGGCGCTCACTAAGGAAGGATTTTTCAAAATTCGACCCTTAAGGGGGTGAAATAGGGGTTTAAAGTTTGTATGAAAGTCCGTCATTTCTCAAGTTATATCAACGAAACTTGGTATTTTGGCTTTCGGTAAAAAATAAAGAAATACGTATTTCACAGTTTTTCGAAATTCCACCCCCAAAGGGGTAAATTGGGGTTGAAAGTTTGTATGAAAGTCCTTCATTTCTCAAGTTATAGCCATGAAACTTAGCATTTGGGCTTTCAGTTAGATATGAAGAAATAAGTACTTAACCATTTTTGAAATTTCAACCCCCAAAGGAATGGAATAGGGGATGAAAGTTTGTAAAAAAGTCCTTCATTTCTCAAGATATTTCTCAAGTTATATCAACGAACCTTAAGGTATTTTGGCTATCGGTAAAAAATAAAGAAGTACGTGTGTCAAAATATTTAAAAACTTCACCACCAAAGGGGTTAAATAGGGGTTGAAAATTTGAATGAAAGTCCGTCGTTTTTCAAGTTATCGCCCTGAAACTTGGTATTTGGGCTTCCGATTTAAATTTATGACATACGTATTCCACAGTCTTGAAATTTCTATCCCAAGGACGTTAAATAGAGAGTTTGTCCTTCAATCACGCCGCAACAGAGCAACGGATCGATGTGATTTTTTGCATGGGTAGGTATAGTTGAGGATCTGGAGAGTGACATAGGCTTCTTTTTATCCCGGAAATGAAGGAGTGCCTGTGGGAATTAAAAAAACTTATGCCACGCGAACGAAGTCGCGGGCGTCCTCTAGTGTTGCCATAAAAATGATGACTCCCTACGAGAAATGATCTCGATTTACGGAAATAAACTGTTCATAGCAATGGCAATACTATGGCTATTAGTTAATGTTAACTATAGTTAAAATCGCGATCAAAAAACGAAACAGTGGTTTAACCATTTGTTAGCGTCTTAACTATAGTAAACTTAACTAATTGTCAACTCTCTGTTGACTATGTCTCAAAAAACCGGCCCTTAGGATGTCAGCGATGACATGATGTAAGGAGGGAAGACAGAGAAAAGGAAGAAAAGAAGAAGATCGAAAACTAGGAGATCAGCACGAAGTAATGCCAAGCAGTTTCCGTGCTGACCTTGAAGACGGGGGGAGGTTATTTTAGTCCGTGCGAGCCGGACATACCCTGCCATTAGGCAGAAGTCCGTAGGGATTTTTTCCTCCCCCCAGGAAAAAAAAAAAAAAAAGGATGTCAGAGGAATTCGCGTGGATTTAGGTTTTTTGAAAATCCCGTGTTACTTTTCAATTTTATTTGAATTGAAATGAAATTTTACTTTTCGGGATAAAAGGTAGCCTAGATGTCCTACCCTGGAATGCAATCATCATGGCTTCGGCCGTGGCTAGTTACCACCCTACGGGCAAAGTGCCGCCAAGCGATTTAGCGTTCCGGTACGATGCCGTGTAGAAACCGAATAGGGGTATGGGTTTAATATAACTGCCATGCCCCTAACAGGTTAGCCCGCTACCATCTTAGACTGCATCATCACTTACCATCAGGTGATATCGCAGTCAAGGGCTAACTTGTAGTGGATTAAAAAAAACAGTCACTCCCAATCGGTTGAGTTTTAAGTTTTCACTTCTAAAGACAACTTATTTAGAGCGTAAGTAGTTATTATCAATATAAATATTATAAATGCGAACGTTTGGATGGATGTATGGATGTGTGGATGTTTGTTACTCAATCACGCCCCAACGGCTGAACGGATCTGGATGAAATTTGGCACAGAGATAGATTATAGTCTGGAATAACACATAGGCTACTTTTTATCCCGGAAAATTAAGGAGTTCCCGCGGGAACCGAAACACCTCGATCCACGCGGACGAAGTCGCGGGCATCAGCTAGTAATTTATATTTATTACTAGCTGATGCTCGCGACTTCGTCCGCGTGGAATACGTTTTGTTTATTCCCACGGGGACTCCTCAATTTTCCGGGATAAAAAGTAGCCTATGTCATTCTCCTTTACTATACTCATGCAAAAAATCACGTCGATCTGTTGATCTGTTGCGGTATGATTAAAGGACAAACCAATAAACAAACACACTTTTGCGTTTATAATATTAGTATAATTTACCTCAAAAGAGCATCCAGTAACCCTTCTCGGTAGGAATGTCATTCTTCCGAACCAATGCCTCACTGAAGATATGCCTTGCCAATGGTTTACTCGAAGAATCAAAAGTACTTGTAAAAGACCATTTGTATAAAAACAAATACATTAGAATTTGAATTGATGGACTTAATGTAGGCCTGGCAAAGTAATTTACTTACACAAATTACATATTATACTGTTTATTTGTTCTCATTTCTATAACAATCACCATTTGTGGCGACCTTGTATTCGATGAGATAATTAAGTACATATGAGATGATTTCTAAATGTTTTTTGTCTGTCTATACATCATCTAGCTCTATGTTAACGACCTCGATATCTGCGCAACTGGGTTACACTTTAAAATATGGTATATAATCTATACCAATATTATAAATGCGAAAGTTTGGATGGATGGATGTATGGATGGATGTTTGTTACTCTATCACGCCCCAACGGCTGAACGCATCTAGATAAAATTTGGCACAGAGATAGATTATTATAGTCTGAAATAACACATAGGCTACTTTTTATCCCGGAAAATTCAAGAGTTCAAAAAAAGAAAACATACCGACAATTATTCTTGAAAAAAAATTAAAATCAGTTCAGTTTTGGAGGAGGAAACAGGAAAATACGAGAATAAGAATTAGACTGTTTTTCATAGGTGATATATTTTATTTATATTTTAGGTAGGTATTTTTAAGTAGGTATTATCATTTGTATTCTTAATCGTTTGACGGCACTTCTTTGCCAGTAGGGTGGTAACTAGCCATGGATGGCCAAGGTCTCCCACAAGACCCAGAACAGAAAAAACACAAAAATTCACAAATTGTCCCTGCCGGGGATTGAACCTGGGACCTTCCAGTTGTATGAACACTGCGTCAGGGAGGTGGAAAGCGGAACCCACAGGATTGTATCTTACCGAAATTATACTCGTGTGCGGAAATCTTCTTCGATGAAGTCGCAGGTATCAATAATTAGTTTATAATATTGCTATTGATTATCTTTGCTACCTACTTATTAAAAGATGATCATATTGATTTAATAATAACATATTATTAATATTAACTATTAACTTTGTATACTTTCAAAACACACATAAACATGTCGTTCGCGAATGATGCATAGTGAAGACCTTTTATGTCAAACACTGGAATATCTTGATTCAGAAACGCGGCTGTAAGTTAATTAATAAATTACAATATTTTATGTAGGTATCTTAAATTCTTATTCAAGTACTGGATGATACCCGCGTCTTTGTGCGCGTGGATTAAGTATTTTGATTCCCGCGGGAACTCCTTGATTTTCCAGGATAAAAAGCCTATGTCCTTCCCCGGGATACAACCTATCCTTGTACCAAATTTCATCAAAATCGGTTGAACGGTTGGGCCGTGAAAGCGTAGCAAACAGACAGACAGACACACTTTCGAATTTATTATATTAGTATGGATTATACTTTAGAGAAGTTGCCATTATTCTAATAATAGTATTTTTAAAAGAAGTGTTTACGATTTTTGTCAGCTGTCACTGTCAAAATATTTCCCTTTCGATTTAACATTCAAAATCAAAAAATGTCCTTCCGTGCTCTTAAATAAAATAATTGATTAATTCAGTATGACGATAATAATGATTATTTATGATTACTGAATTAATATGCAGAAAAGGCTGAAACCGGCAAACGGCGGAAGTATGCCTCTCTCACAGAGAGTTACATATTTGTTCCGTTTGCCGTGGAGACCCTGGGGCCGTGGAGTCTTAGTGGCAAAAATTTTTTGCGAGATATTTCACCGCGGTTGATTGCCTCATCTGGTTACAGAAGGGCTGGCTCATTTTTTGGGCAAAGGATCAGCCTGGCTGTCCAGCGCGGAAATGCAGCCAGCATTCTCGCCACCATTCCACGCCATTGAATTATATGTACAATAGTACATAATACCTCAATGTTCCACGCGGGCATAATTTATATAGTAATTAGGTTAGGCTCGCTAGGTTTATTGTATATATTGTTTTATTTTCAATAAATTTTACCAACACAAAAAAAATAAATTTAAAAAAAAAATATACTCGGCAATTTGAAGTTGATATACTCAAAACGATGTACTCGTGTGAAATCGTTAAGTAGCGAAAATTGATCTTAAGTAGCAAAATGATACAAACTTTATACATTACTTATAATACTTATCTTATTTACAATAAGCTCAAAAACAAAATTGGTTTGCAATTTAAATCGAATTACCATCATACTTTGAATGAGATGCATGGAACTATGGATCAGAATGAATCTACCAGTGGTAGATTCATTTGACTATTCATAAGCACTTGTAAAAAGTCTATTTGAATAAAAAACTTTTGAATTTTGAATTTTTTGAATTCTGTATGTAATTGATAATTCATTTATATCTACTAATATTATAAATGCGAAAGTGTGTTTGTTTGGTGGTTTGTCCTTCAATTGCGCCACAACCGAGCAACGGAATGACATGTTTTTTTTTTCATGAGTATAGTTGAGGACCCCTAGCATGGGCAGAGACAATTTTCTCCCCGAGGAAAGGATAAAAAATGTATCCCTAAATAAATAAATAAAAACGCTAAATAACGGTGAATAAATAGTCCCCCGAGTCCCCGTGAAATGTCAAACTAGGATAAACTTCTCCTCTCCCCTGTTGCCGTGCTCTGAGGGGTGGATAAGTTAATTTTATCTCTTGTCAGTGGATCGTCGGCCCATGCTAGCCCTGCTGGAGTGAGTATCATCATGAGATTCCAGTCAAGGGCTAACTTGTAGTGGAATAAAAAATATAGCAATAAAATATATTGCTCCATAAACAAATGTCTAAGTAGAGTCGTGGATAGTTACTACTCTACGACAACTATCACTTACTGTGGATAGATTTGGAAGCTATCCGCTTTACTATCCCAAGAAACCCCCTATTGATATGTATAACGTATCTCATTGATACGACTCTACGACAACTATCACCTACTGTGGATATATTTGGAAGCTATCTGCTTTACTACCCCAATTCCCAAGAAACCCCCTATTGATATGTATAACGTATCTCATAGATACGACTCTACGACAACTATCACCTACTGTGGATAGATTTGGAAGCTATCTGCTTTACTACCCCAATTCCCAAGAAACCCCCTATTGATATGTATGACGTAATCTCATAGATACTCCTCTACGACAAGTATCACCTACTGTGGATAGATTTGGAAGCTATCCGCTTTACTATCCCAAGAAACCCCCTATTGATACGTATGACGTATCTCATAGACATGACTAGAATGCAATGTACATACCTACCGACTGCACGTATTATTATTTTAATTTCATCATTAACTAGTGAATAAAGATAATAATCGGAAGTTCGACGAAAGGTCAATAAAAATGACTGCTTAGAACTGTTAGTTATTCAAATACAATGCGATGGATATCCGTGTAATTGTATAATTGCGTATTTAAGTAGTCATACTTGCAGCTGAGTATTGGATAACCAAGAAACGAGAAGCTTCATCATCGTCATCTACACATCAACCATATTGCCTATTCTTTTTTTTTTTTTTATATTTAGGCTAGCGCTTGGCTGCAATCAGCCCCCCGATTACGTAAGAATTGTCCATCAAACGTTAAAGATTTTCGTCAAAGTAAAATAAACAATGACAGCATTGAATTAGAGCTCAATTTCGTCTGCCCATTCTTATACGTTTAGGGTATCGTACATACCTAAACGTATAAGAATGGGCAGACGAAATTGAGCTCTAATTCAATGCAGTCATTATTTTACTTTGACAAAAATGTTAAACGTTTGATCGAACATTCTTACATGATTGGGGGGCTGACTTGCTAGCAAATGGTGATGCAGGTGGAGCGCGCTTGCCCAGAAGATGCCTATTCACTCTTGATTTGAAGGTACCTATATTCAAAGAGGAGGGGAAAACGGAACCCGGAATTAGGTATCTGCGTGGGAGATATTAAAGTGCACAAGTGTGTGCGCATACACAGGTGCACTCTCTATCCCTTTACTCTCATAGCCCGATGGGACGGAAAATCCGACACGACCGGTGAGAGGTCAAGCGCAGGACAGACGGCTTAACGTGCTCTCCGAGGCACGGGGGTGAAACACCACCAACTTCCTAACTCCGGGCTAGTACTGAGAATTTCTTGTGGACTTGAACCCGAGACCTCGTCGGCCGCAGTCGAACATGCTAACCACTAGACCAACGAGACAGTTAGTTTACATTACATTGTAACAAACACATTTTATAGGCAAAGGTCAAATTGACTTGTAAAGGAAAACGATAAATCCAAGATAAATCCAGTAAATATCTACTTAGTAGGTACTTTGATTCAGTACGTCTCACATTCCTAGCGCTTCGACGCATTATACTAAATGCATAGTTATCTCATTTGCTAACATAGTTTAACAACCGTACAGTTAGTTTTTTTTTTTTTTAAATTTATATAAACATGTAGGTTATCTCTTATGTTACGTCATGTTTTGACTCCACCACCGGTTCGGAAAACAGTTTCTGTTGAGAAGAGCCGGCAAGAAACTCAGCAGTTGCTCTTTTTTTTTAAACAATATCATATAATATATACTTCTAATACTATAAATGCGAAAGTGTGTTTGTTTGTTGGTTCAGCTAGTATTACAATACGTATGTAAGTATATAAATTAAATACAATAAAGAAAAGAAAATAGAAAGAAAATCTTTATTCGGGGATAATACAAGTACTTACAACAAATAACTAATAATAAAATAAGAATTTATAAAGAAAAAGAAACGCGTAATGTGACTTGATCCCCAAAACGGTCTTCACTCAGCATGTGCTATATCTGTTAGGATATAGCGCTGATCTTCCGTGAAGCCAATATGCTTGGACGGCGCCAAAAACATAAATAGATATATATATATATATATACATAATTGTATATAATATATAATATAAAAATAAAAAATCTGTTAGTAGGTATAGCCTATGATACAATACAATAATATATATATTATCACAATATGTAAATAATTTAAGATACAATATTTTTGTAAACCAAGGCGTACTAAAACGGCAGTTAATAGAGTGCAAGGTGTAGACATAGAGTGCAAGGTGTATGGAAAGAAAATGAACATAAGACCCTTTTAAGTTTTTTGTTTTTTTTAATAAATATTCTTTTAACTTTCTTTTAAAAGTTATTTTAGACTTCGAAATGTCCCGGTATGGTGGTGGCAAATCATTCCAACATTTGGTAGCCGCAAATTTAAAACTGCCCCGGAAGGCAGCCCGAGAATGTTGCGGCATTTTTAGGGTCCAAACTCTATTAGCCCTTGTGTCCGTTGTTCTTAACCACTCTAGTTTTTCGTACAAATAGGCAGGCTGCTGCGACTTTAATACCCCAAAAAGAAGTGATGCCAGATGAAGTTCCCGCCTTGTTTTCATATTCAGCAAGTTTGCTTCATTAATAAACGGCGTTACGTGTGTTCTGGGAGGAATATGAAAGCAAAAGCGAGCACAAGCATTCTGAATGCGCTGAACTAGCCTCTGAGTGCGAACCAAAAGACGCGGCCCATACAAAGCATCGCCATAGTTCAGCTTTGACAGTATTAAGGTCTCACACACCTTGATACGCACGTCGACACTTAAATACTGTCGCACCCGGTATAATGTTTTTAATCGATAGAAGCAACTACGTACCACTTCTAGAATATGGCGTTCAAAACGTAGTTCACTATCGATGAGTACTCCGAGATTTCTGGCCTCGTTAGTGCTCTCCAACGCATCATCCTTAATTCGAACAGTGAAGTCGTTAGGAGAGACCTTTGCTAGAGCTTGGCGAGAACCAAGCAACATGAATTTTGATTTGGCGGGGTTTAGGACTAGCTGGTTATCATGAGCCCAATCCGCTACACTGTCTAAGTCATAATTCAATTTATAGACCGCATCACTATGAGCATAAGGCTTAAAAGATATGTATAATTGTATATCGTCTGCATACATGTGATAATTACAATTACTAATGCTATTTATTATATCAGCAGTGTAAATAATAAATAAAATAGGACCAAGAATTGAGCCTTGCGGTACTCCTCTAGACAGATATTTAGGTGCAGATGTAGCAGTCCAGCCTGCGGAATCACGAAGCTCGACATATTGGGAACGCTCAGACAGGTAGCTCTTAAACCACTTGATTGAATTTGGGCACAACCCATAGTATGAAAGTTTTGCTATAAGTAAGGGAATATTTATAGTGTCAAATGCACGTGAAAAGTCCAAAAGAGTCAAAATTGTCACCTCACCGGAGTCCTGTGAGGCAAGCATGTTATCAACCACGTCTATGAGAGCGGTAGTGGTGCTTCGGAATTTCCTGAAACCAGACTGCTTATTGGGTAAAATGTTATTACTTTCGAGATAAAGCGAAAGTTGAGCACAAACCACCTTTTCTAGAACCTTCGACAGACACGGCAGAATGCTTATCGGTCGCAGGTCTTTTAACTCTTGTATGTTTGGCTTCTTAGGAATTGGTTTTACAACTGCTGACTTCCATATTTGTGGGAACGTGCCGGTGACAATAGATCTGTTAATGATTTCAGTTATTACACTGAGAGTGGCTGGAAGCGTCATTAAAATCATATCCAAAGAAATACCATCAACACCCGCTGAATTACTTTTTATAGATTTAATCATCTTGGCGATTTCAGTTTCCGTAACAGGTTTAAGCTCGAATGTAAATTCAGAGCGGTGCTCGTTATGGTATGAAAGTAAGGATTCAGGCACATCATCACTGGTGGGCACATTGAGGAAATGATCATTAATGAGATCCGGGTCTCTGAAAACTTCGGCAACCTGATAGTCTTTTGTATTAGAGTCGGCAACTACATATTTTTTTAAATTATTCCACAGCTTCTTTGAGTCATTTATGTATCTATTTATGTTTTGATTATGAAAGGCTATTTTTTCACTATGTAGTGCAGAAGAGACAATATGTTTTAGATCTTTGTAGTATTGTTTTTGGGATTCCAATGTCTTAACTAGGTTTTTATTATGCGCTAAATTACTAATTTTCATGGTTTGCAAGTATTTATTATGAGCCTGATTGCGGATTTTCATCATTTCAGTAATTGTTGGTGTGATCCAGGGGGATGGCTGTTCCTTAATACGAACTGATTTCAGTGGGGCATGTACATCAAATAATAAAATAATGTAAGAATTAAAAGCAGCGATCATGCTGTCGACATCTTGCGTAGTAGTTACCTCTGACCAATTGATGGAGTTAACATGTTCCAGAAAAATATCCATATCTATATCCTTTAAGGGCCTGTAAGTTATTATTTTAGGAACGGGCTTTTTCTTTGGGACATTAACTTGAAAACTGATAAAAGCATGACTACTTAGTTCAGGAATAAAATTTACATTCACACATGATACACTTATGTCAGCACAAACAACGTCAATTAAAGTTCTACTATGGTCGGTAAAATGAGTAGGATTAGTAACATATTGAGATAGATTCATGTACATAAGAAAATCATTAAATTTTTTACTTTTTGAGTCTTCGGCATTCAAAATGTTTATATTAAAATCACCAACAAGCAAAATGTGGTCATATGAAGAGAAAGAGCTTATTGAGGCAGTGAGTGCATCGAGAAATATATCTGTATCAAGCCAAGGTGGTTTATATGCAATAGTGTAAGTTATTATACTATCCTGTGGGGAGCTGGACCCAAAGTCGGTTTAGCCCCGACTCAACAAGTGTTCTACTATACTACAAGTTAGCCCTTGACTAGGATTTCACCTGATGGTAAGTGACAATGCAGTTTAAGATGGTAGCGGGTTAATCTGTTAGGGGTATGACAGTTATATTAAACCCATATACCCCTAGTCGGTTTCTCTTTCTACACGGCATCGTATCGGAACGCTTAGTCTTTGCCGGTAGGGTGGTAACTAGCCACGGCCGAAGCCTCCCACCAGGCCAGACCAGAGAAAATTCAGAAATTATAAAATCCCAAATTGACCCTGCCGGGAATCGAACCCGGGACCTTCCACGTTAAGACAACAGCGCTACACACTGCGCCACGGAGGTATGATTAGATGTTGATTAAGTATATTAAAAAACTAGTATGGCGCGTGGTTGCGCGGCCCGCTGCAGCGGACCGCGTAGTGGACCGCGTGGTCCACTGTCTACTTACTCGCTGTCCTACTATCCTGCCCCCCGATTATGTAAGAATGGCCGATCAAATCGTAAAAGTTCGGCGTCAAAGTAAAATAAACCACAACAGCATTAAATTAGAGCTCAATTTCGAAACACGAAATTGAGCTCAAATTCAATGCTGTTATGGTTTATTTTACTTTGACGCCGAACTTTTACGATTTGATCGACAATTCTTACATAATCGGGCAGCTGGTTTACTGTCTACGTGTTCTGATCTGAACAACACACTGCTATGCTAGTGAGCACACTGGAAGCGCCAGCACGCCAAGCGTCCGACGTAAAAGAAAATTCTCATAAAGGAAAAACATAAAACAAAGACCACCAACCCCCCGCCCCTCCCTTTTTGCTTGAGCAGCCCCTAAGTAGGTACCTGTCTTTAATACCCTGACCGTGCTACTCACCCGTCATCCGAACCTTCGATCATCATCTCTCTCCATATTTTTTTCTCCGAACCATTAGTCAAAATGAGATTTCTTCCATAAAAACAAATCTTGAAAAGGAACCGTAGTCTTGCATAGTTCTACACTTGTAGCCTCTTCAATATTCGCCATAGGTACATTTTCTATGGAAAATAAATTCCGCCATCTTGAATTTTTTTCCTGTTCATCAAGTAGACCTTCATGTTCTGATCATCTTTTGCCAAGAAACCACTCTTCCATCTTTTATACTCTCCGAGATAGACACCGACGAAATTTGTATGGCGGCCATCTTAAATCCGCCATTGTGAAATTTTTTTCAGCTCACTGTCAATTGGATGAAGTTTCGAGTGACATTTGTTCGAGCACCCCAGCTATCTTCTATACCCTCTTCTATGGAAAAATAAATTCCGCCATCTTGAATTTTTTTCCTGTTCATCAAGTAGACCCTCGTGTCCTGATCATCTTTTGCCAAGAAACCACTCTTCCATCTTTTATACTCTCCGAGATAGACACCGTCGAAATTTGTATGGCGGCCATCTTAAATCCGCCATTTTGAAATTTTTTTCAGCTTACTGTCAATTGGATGAAGTTTCGAGTGACATTTGGTCGAGCACCCCCCACCTATCTTCGATACCCTGGCTGGTGCTCTTCATCCGTCTTCAAAATCCTCAATCATCAGCTCTCTCTGTATTTTTCCTCTTAATGAATTTTTGTCTTCTATACGAAACGATGAGTGAAAAAAAAAAAGTTCATACAAAATTTTACAGGAGAGGTGATCAATGAGTCAGTCAGCACAAGCAGCTATATATATATTAACTAGTGTTTCGCTCTGTGCGCGAGCTGCTAAAGCAGCTCACGAGATGTGGTTAGACGTTAGCACTAAGTAGTACAGACTTGACGTCTTTATTGTATTCAACCGAATTTATTTACTTAGATACACAATTCACCTTTAAGTAGAACGATTTTTAAAATGGCGCTGATTTTTTAAAACTTTAGTATCACTTTCCTGTTTTGTAATCCCAGGGAGCCCTAATATCGATTTTGAACGAAATCGGTCAATCAACAAAGAATTTCAGATTGGCGCTGTTTTTTTTAAACTTTGGTATCAGTTTCCTGTTTTGTGATCCCAGGGAGTCCTAAATATCGATTTTGAACGAAATCGGTCAATTAACAAAGAATTTCAAAATGGCGCTGATTATTTAAAACTTTGGTATCAGTTTCCTCTTTTGTGATCCCAGGGAGTACTAAATATCGATTTTGAACGAAATCGGTCAATTAACAAATAATTTCAAAATGGCGCTGATTTTTTAAAACTTTGGTATCAGTTTTCTGTTTTGTAATCCTAAGGAGCCCTAAATATAGATTTTGAACGAAATCAGTCAATTAACATAGAATTTCAAAATGGCGCTAATCTTTGAAACCTTTGGTATCAGTTTCCTCTTTTGTGATCCCAGGGAGCCCTAAATATCGATTTTGAACGAAATCGGTCAATTAACAAATAATTTCAAAATGGCGCTGATTTTTTAAAACTTTGGTATCAGTTTCCTGTTGTGTGATCCCAGGGAGTACTAAATATCGATTTTGAACGAAATCGGTCAATTAACAAATAATTTCAAAATGGCGCTGATTTTTTAAAACTTTAGTATCACTTTCCTGTTTTGTAATCCCAGGGAGCCCTAATATCGATTTTGAACGAAATCGGTCAATCAACAAAGAATTTCAGATTGGCGCTGTTTTTTTTAAACTTTGGTATCAGTTTCCTGTTTTGTGATCCCAGGGAGTCCTAAATATCGATTTTGAACGAAATCGGTCAATTAACAAAGAATTTCAAAATGGCGCTGATTATTTAAAACTTTGGTATCAGTTTCCTCTTTTGTGATCCCAGGGAGTACTAAATATCGATTTTGAACGAAATCGGTCAATTAACAAATAATTTCAAAATGGCGCTGATTTTTTAAAACTTTGGTATCAGTTTTCTGTTTTGTAATCCTAAGGAGCCCTAAATATAGATTTTGAACGAAATCAGTCAATTAACATAGAATTTCAAAATGGCGCTAATCTTTGAAACCTTTGGTATCAGTTTCCTCTTTTGTGATCCCAGGGAGCCCTAAATATCGATTTTGAACGAAATCGGTCAATTAACAAATAATTTCAAAATGGCGCTGATTTTTTAAAACTTTGGTATCAGTTTCCTGTTGTGTGATCCCAGGGAGTACTAAATATCGATTTTGAACGAAATCGGTCAATTAACAAATAATTTCAAAATGGCGCTGATTTTTTAAAACTTTGGCATCAGTTTTCTGTTTTGTATTCCTAAGGAGCCCTAAATATAGATTTTGAACGAAATCGGTCAATAATTAACAAAGAATTTTAAAATGGCGCTGATTTTTAAAAATTTTGGTACCAGTTTCCTGTTTTGTAATCCCAGGAAGCCCTAATATCGATTTTGAACGAAATCGGTCAATTAACAAAGAATTGCAGATTGGCGCTGATTTTTTTAAACTTTGGTATCAGTTTCCTATTTTGTAATCCCAGGGAGCCCTAAATATCGTTTTTGAACGAAATCGGTCAATTAACAAAGAATTTCAACATGGCGCTGATTTTTTAAAACTTTGGTATCCGTTTCCTATTTTGTAATCCCAGGGAGCCCTAATATCGATTTTGAATGAAATCGGTCAATTAACAAAGAATTTCAGATTGGCGCTGTTTTTTTTAAACTTTGGTATCAGATTCCTATTTTGTAATCCCAGGGAGCCCTAAATATCGTTTTTGAACGAAATCGGTCAATTAACAAAGAATTTCAAAATGGCGCTGATTTTTTAAAACTTTGGTATCCGTTTCCTATTTTGTAATCCCAGGTAGCGTAAATATCGTTTTTGAACGAAATCAGTAAATTAACAAAGAATTTCAAAATCACGCTGATTTTTTTAAAATTTTGGTACCAGTGTCCTGTTTTGTAATCCCAGGAAGTCCAAATATCGATTTTGAACGATCGCTCAATCAACAAAGAATTTCAAAATGTCGCTGATTTTTTAAAACTTTGGTATCAGTTTCCTGTTTTGTAATCCCAGGGAGTCCTAAATATAGATTTTGAACGAAATCGGTCAATTGACAAAGAATTTCAAAATGGCGCTGATTTTTTAAAACTTTGGTATCCGTTTCCTATTTTGTAATCCCAGGTAGCCCGAAATAACGATTTTGAACGAAATCGGTAAATTAACAAAGAATTTCAAAATGGCGCTGATTTTTTAAAACTTTGGTATCCGTTTCCTATTTTGTAATCCCAGCCCCCCTCGCATGGGCGGAGATAATTTTCTCCCCGAGGAAAGGATAAAAATTTTATTCATAAATAAATAAATAAAAACGTTAAATAACGGTGGATAAATAGTCCCCCGAGTCCCCGTGAAATGTCAAACGGTGATAAACTTCTCCTCTCCCCTGTTGCCGTGCTCTGAGGGGTGGATAAGTTAATTTTATCTCTTGTCAGTGGATAAAATCGGGGGATATTTTTTTATCTCTGGCCCATGCTAGCCCTGCTGGTAGCGTAAATATAAATTTTGAACGAAATCGGTAAATTAACAAAGAATTTCAAAATGGCGCTGATTTTTTAAAACTTTTGGTATCAGTGTCCTGTTTTGAAATTCCAGGGATCCCTAAATATCGATTTTGAACGAAATCGGTCAATTAACAAAGAATTTCAAAATGGCGCTGATTTTTTTAAATTTTGGCAAGTACAAGTTTCCTGTTTTGTTATCCCAAGAAGTGCTAAATATCGATTTTGAACGAATTCGGTCAATTAGCAAAGAATTTCAAAATGGCGCGGATTTTTTTTTAATTTTGGTAACAGTTTCCTCTTTTGTAACCCCAGGGAGTCCTAAATATCTACTTTGAACGAAATCGGTCAATTAACAAAGAATTTCAACATGGCGCTGATTTTTTTAAATTTTTGTAACAGTTTCCGAAAAATGTTGAAATGTAATGAAAATACAACGCTTATCAAAAAACAAAAGACTGAGTTTGTAAAAAGAATGTCATCGTTTTAAAACAAAATTAATTTGAATTTAGAATACAGAGCCATTACAAACTTTTTTTTATTTGAAATGACCAGTACTGAAGAAAGGCAATTTCATAGGACCTATACCTATTACCTATTGTTTATGTATACTTTTTACCTTTATCATTAAAATTCTTTTTTCTACCTAACTTGTGTTTATTATTTATATTCGAATTTTATTACAATAACCATCAGAATAAATAAAATAGTATTCTTTTTTTTATTCTTAGAATAGAACAATATTTAGTTAACAAAGACAGTACACAAAAGCAGAATAATAAAATAAAAGCAAAATAATAAGTGTCTGCAGCCCCTGCGAGTGTACCCACAAATCAGGTATTAGTTACTACGTAAGGTGTACCGACACTTACCGAACGCACTTTAGTCTCTTCAATATTCGCCATATATTTTCTATGGAAAAATTAATTCTGCCATCTTGAATTTTTTTCCTGATCATCAAGTTTGCCAAGAAACCACTCTTCCATCTTTTATACTTTCTGAGATAGACACCAAATAAATTTGTATGGCAGCCATCTTAAATCCGCTATTTTGAATTTTTTTTCAGTTCATTGTCTATGGGATGAAGTTTCGAATGACATTTGGTCTAGCACTTCCCACCTATCTTCAATGCTGCGATCGGTTCATTTCGGCAAATTGGCCGCCATCTTGTATTTCCGAAATGTCATAATTTTTCCCTACTCCCATCCCGCACCGGAACATATCTCTTATATATTATAAACTACCCCGTTTCGGATCTGTGGCGCAACGGTTCAGGGTCGAAAACAGCTCGGCCGCCATCTTATTTTCCCAATTTTTTCTACTTTTTCTATTGATCGTTTACTAATTTCTTTAATAAGTTTTTTCGTACCTCAAACAAAAAGGCCGCCGTGACAGCCGCCATCTTGAATTTTTAAAAACCACTCCCATTCTGTCAAAATACAGGATAATTGTAGTCGAAAAAAGAAAAAAATATCATGCTCGACCACGCCGTTTCGGAAATGTGGCGCCGCGGTTCGGGGTCGAAAAATCAAAAATTTTAAAGCACTACAGCTCGGCCGCCATCTTGTTTTTCCAATTTTTTCCACTTTTTCTATTGATCGTTTCCTAATTTCTTCAATAATTGCGAGTTGTAACGAAATCGGTTGGAAAACAAAAGAGTTGCAAGAATCACGTCGGCCGCCATCTTGTTTTTCCGAAATGTCATAATTTTTCCCTACTCGAATCCCACACCCGAACACATCTCCTTTACATCATTGTATCGTTTTCTGTCTCTTTCTAGAAGAACAATAAATTATGTCAATGAGTCCTAATCGCCATATAATTTGGTATGAAAAAAAATATTCCGCCATCTTGATTTTTTTTTCTTTTCGCTAAATAGATCTTCTCGTCCTGATCATCTTTGGCCGAGAAACCACTCTTCCATCTTTTATACTTTCTGAGATAGACACCAAATAAATTTGTATGGCGGCCATCTTAAATCCGCCATTTTGAAATTTTTTTCAGCTCACTGTCAATTGGATGAAGTTTCAAATGACATTTGGTCGAGCACCCCCCACCTATCTTCAATACCTGGACCGTGCTCTTTACCCGTCTCCGAAATCCTCAATCATCAGCTGTCTTCATATTTTCTTCAAGTTTAATTTTCTGACTTGTACACGAAGCCATAAGTAGAAAAAAAAAATTCCATACAAAATTTTACAGGAGGCAATTTTTGGGGTAAATCTCGAAAACTACCCCAAATGTGGCAACACTGTTTAGATATCTCGATACTGCCGGTCCAGTTAGACAATCGATCCATACATGTCAACTTTCCCAAATGTTGCCAACTGCCTCAAAAACGTGATCGAAATTTTGAAAATCACAAAAAGAATACAAAATGGCCGCCACCTCGTTCCACTGAAACATTTTAGATAGTTTCATAATTTTCCCGTAAACTACAGGATATACCGCTCCTGATGACGTTTAAATTTTTCATCTCGCTCGCACCCAGCCGAAATGATCGCCCCTGAAAAAAGACCATGTCGAAAATCACTTTTACTGTGATAAATTCCAGTGTTGCCAGACCTCGGCGACGAAAATACCCAAATGTCATTTGTACAAGTGGGACACGTGGTTGCTCGTACTCGAATTTTGCAAAAAGTCCGTATTTCGATTTTTTTATTTTTGGGGTAAATCTTGAAAATTTCCCGAAAAATGGGGTAATTTTTTTCCCCAATCTATACCTCGAGTCCGTACACACAATCGCACCGTACAAGTCGAAACGCTCCGACGTTGCCAACTGTGAGAAAATTGAATTTTAAAATTGCGTTTTTTCGTACCTCAAACAAAAAGGCCGCCGTGACAGCCGCCATCTTGAATTTTTAAAAACCACTCCCATTCTGTCAAAATACAGGATAATTGTAGTCGAAAAAAGAAAAAAATATCATGCTCGACCACGCCGTTTCGGAAATGTGGCGCCGCGGTTCGGGGTCGAAAAATCAAAAATTTTAAAGCACTACAGCTCGGCCGCCATCTTGTTTTTCCAATTTTTTCCACTTTTTCTATTGATCGTTTCCTAATTTCTTCAATAATTGCGAGTTGTAACGGAATCGGTTGGAAAACATAAGAGTTGCGAGAATCACGTCGGCCGCCATCTTGTTTTTCCGAAATGTCATAATTTTTCCCCACTCGAATCCCGCACCCGAACATATCTCCCCTACATCATTATATCGTTTTCTGTCTCTTTCTAGGAGAACAATTATGTCAATGAGTGAGTCAGTCAGTGAGTGGTAATCGAGCTATATATAGTATAACTAGTATGGCGCGTGGCTGCGCGGCCCGCTAGCGGACCGCGTACTGGACCGCGTGGTCCACTGTCTGCTTACTCGCTGTCCTACTATCCTGCCCCCCGATTATGTAAGAATGGCCGATCAAATCGTCAAAGTTCGGCGTCAAAGTAAAATAAACCCTAACAGCATTAAATCAGAGCTCAATTTCGAAACACGAAATTGAGCTCTAATTCAATGCTGTTATGGTTTATTTTACTTTGACGCCAAACTTTTACGATTTGATCGACAATTCTTACATAATCGGGCATCTGGTTTACTGCCTACGTGTTCTGATCTGAACAACACACTGCTATGCTAGTGAGCACAGTGGAAGCGCCAGCACGCCAAGCGTCCGACGTAAAAGAAAAGTCTCATAAAGGAAAAACATAAAACAAAGACCACCAACCCCCCACCCCTCCCTTTTTGTTTGAGCAGCCCCTAAGTAGGTACCTATCTTTAATACCCTGACCGTGCTCCTCACCCATCATCTGAACGTTCGATCATCATCTCTCTCCATATTTCTTCTCCGAACCCCTCGTCAAAATGAGAATTCTTCCATGAAAACAAATCTTGAAAAGAAACCGTATTCTTGCATAGTTCTACTTGTAGCCTCTTCAATATTCGCCATACATTTTCTATGGAAAAATAAATTCCGCCATCTTGAATTTTTTTCCTGTTCATCAGGTAGACCTTCATGTCCTGATCATCTTTTGCCAAGAAACCACTCTTCCATCTTTTATACTCTCCGAGATAGACACTGACGAAATTTGTATAGCGGCCATATTAAATCCGCCATTTTGAAATTTTTTTCAGCTCACTGTCAATTGGATGAAGTTTCGAGTGACATTTGGTCGAGCACCGCCCACCTATCTTCAATACCCTTTTCTATAAAAAAATAAATTCCGCCATCTTGAATTTTTTTCCTGTTCACCAGGTAGACCTTCATGTCCTGATCATCTTTTTCCAAGAAACCACTCTTCCATCTATTATACTCTCCGAGATAGACACCGGTGAAATTTGTATGGCGGCCATCTTAAATCCGCCATTTTGAATTTTTTTTTAGCTCACTGACAATTGGATGAAGTTTCGAGTGACATTTGGTCGAGCACCCCCCACCTATCTTCGATACCCTGGCTGTGCTCTTTATGCGTCTTTGAAATCCTCAATCATCAGCTCTCTCCGTATTTTTCCTCTGAATGAATTTTTGTCTTCTATACGAAACGATAAGTAAAAAAAAAATTTTTCATACAAAATTTTACAGGAGAGGTGATCAATGAGTCAGCACGAGCAGCTATATATATATTAACTAGTGTTTCGCTCTGTGCGCGAGCTGCTAAAGCAGCTCGCGGGCCGTGTTAGTCTCAAATTTTGAAGGATGGGTGGTGGAGTTTCAGCTTTATGCAAAAAATATGGGATTAGAAAAGGAAGATCACAAAAATAAGTTCTTTGAAAGGAGTCGCATGCATGAGCTACTTTATAATATTTTTTTAAAGATAATATACTATTTTTTAAAGAAACAGTAGGTATACATTATGTGAAATTAAACAAAAATTGTTATTTTTTTTAAATCAGCCACGTATTTAAATATTTATAATTTTAGCCAGGAGTAGAACATTAAAGATAATGTATATTGAAGATTATTAAATGGCAACAAAACGGTTTTTTTTAGTTCAAGCCTGTATTTAAATTCCTTCTTGTAAATAATTTAAGCTACGTGAAAAATCATTCATTCATTGTTCATTGGAAATTATTTTATCTACTCCAGCATCGAAAAGGTTCGAACGAAACCGGTGAATTTCAAAATGACGCTGATTTTATAAATTTTGGTAACAGTTTCCTGTTTTGTGATATTAGGGATCCTCAGATATCGAATTTGAACGAAATCGCTACAATAACAAAGAATATCTAAATGGCGCTGATTTAAATTTTGGTAACAGTTTCCTGTATTGAAATCCCAGGGAGTCCTAAATATCGATTTTGAACGAAATCGGTTAATTTTAATAAGTAATTTCAAAATGGCGCAGATTTTCTAAAATTTTTGTACCAGTTTCCTGTTTTGTGATATTAGGGATCCTCAGATATCGATTTTGAAAAAATCGGTAAATTAACAAATAATTCCAAAATGGCGCTCAATTTTTAAAATTTTGGTAACAGTTTCCTGAATTGAAATCCCAGGGACCCTTAAATATCGATTTTGAACCAAATCGCTCAATTAACAAAGAGTTTTAAAATGGCGCTGATTTTGTACAACTTAGGATTCAGTTTTGTAATCCCAGGGAACCCTAAATATCGATTTTGAACGAAATCAGTCAATTAACAAAGAATTTCAACATGACGCTGATTTTTTAAAACTATTGTATCAGTTTTGTGATCCTAGGGAGCCCTAAATATCGATTTTGAACGAAATCGGTCAATTAACAAAGCATTTCAACATGGCGCTGATTTTTTAAAACTTTTGTATCAGTTTCCTGTTTTGTGATCCCAGGGAACCCTAAATATCGATTTTGAACGAAATCGGTCAATTAACAAAGAATTTTAAAATGGCGCTGATTTTTTAAAACTTTCGTATCAGTTTCCTGTTTAGTGATCCCAGGGAACCCTAAATATCGATTTTGAACGAAATCGGTCAATTATTAAAGAATTTCAAAATGGCGCTGATTTTTTAAAACTTTTGTATCAGTTTTGTGATCCCAGGGAGCCCTAAATATCGTTTTTGATCGAAATCGGTCAATTAACAAAGAATTTCAAAATGGCGCTGATTTTTTAAAACTTTGGTAGCAGTTTTCTGTTTTGTAATCCCAGCGAACCCTAAATATCGATTTTGAACGAAATCGGTCCATTAACAAAGAATTTCAAAATGGCGCTGATTTTTTAAAATTTTGGTACCAGTTTCCTGTTCTGTTATCCCAGGGAGTCCTAAATATCGATTTTGAACGAAATCGGTTATTAACAAAGAATTTCAAAATGGCGCCGATTTTTTAAACTTTGGTATAGGTTTCCTGGTTTGTAATCCCAGGGAGTCATATGTATCGATTTTGAACGAAATCGGTCAATTAACAAAGCATTTCAACATGGCGCTGATTTTTTAAAACTTTTGTATCAGTTTCCTGTTTTGTGATCCCAGGGAACCCTAAATATCGATTTTGAACGAAATCGGTCAATTAACAAAGAATTTTAAAATGGCGCTGATTTTTTAAAACTTTCGTATCAGTTTCCTGTTTAGTGATCCCAGGGAACCCTAAATATCGATTTTGAACGAAATCGGTCAATTATTAAAGAATTTCAAAATGGCGCTGATTTTTTAAAACTTTTGTATCAGTTTGTGATCCCAGGGAGCCCTAAATATCGTTTTTGATCGAAATCGGTCAATTAACAAAGAATTTCAAAATGGCGCTGATTTTTTAAAACTTTGGTAGCAGTTTTCTGTTTTGTAATCCCAGCGAACCCTAAATATCGATTTTGAACGAAATCGGTCCATTAACAAAGAATTTCAAAATGGCGCTGATTTTTTAAAATTTTGGTACCAGTTTCCTGTTCTGTTATCCCAGGGAGTCCTAAATATCGATTTTGAACGAAATCGGTTATTAACAAAGAATTTCAAAATGGCGCCGATTTTTTAAACTTTGGTATCGGTTTCCTGGTTTGTAATCCCAGGGAGTCATATGTATCGATTTTGAACGAAATCGGTCAATTAACAAAGCATTTCAAAATGGCGCTGGTTTTTTAAAACTTTGGTACCAGTTTCCTGTTTTGTAATCCCAGGGAGCCCTAAATATCGATTTGGAACGAAATCGGTTAATTAATAAATAATTTCAAAATGGCGCTGATATTTTAAAATTTTGGTACCGGTTTTCTGTTTTGTAATCCCAGGGATCCTAAAATATTGATTTTGAACGAAATCGGTCAATTAACAAAGAATTTTAAAATGGCGCTGATTTTTTAAAACTTTGGTATCAGTTTCCTGTTTAGTGTTCCCAGGGAACCCTAAATATCGATTTTGAAAGAAATCGGTCAATTATTAAAGAATTTCAAAATGGTGCTGATTTTTTAAAACTTTTGTATCAGTTTTGTGATCCCAGGGAGCCCTAAATATCGATTTTGATCGAAATCGGTCAATTAACAAAGAATTTCAAAATGGCGCTGATTTTTTAAAACTTTGGTAGCAGTTTTCTGTTTTGTAATCGCAGGGAACCCTAAATATCGATTTTGAACGAAATCGGTCCATTAACAAAGAATTTCAAAATGGCGCTGATTTTTTAAAATTTTGGTACCAGTTTCCTGTTCTGTCATCCCAGGGAGTCCTAAATATCGATTTTGGAAGAAATCGGTTATTAACAATGAATTTCAAAATGGCGCCGATTTTTTAAATTTTGGCATCGGTTTCCTGTTTTGTAATCCCAGGGAGTCATATGTATCGATTTTGAACGAAATCGGTCAATTAACAAAGCATTTCAAAATGGCGCTGGTTTTTTAAAACTTTGGTACCAGTTTCCTGTTTTGTAATCCCAGGGAGCCCTAAGTATCGATTTTAAACGAAATCGGCCAATTGACAAAGAATTTCAAAATGGCGCTAATTTAAATTTTGGTAACAGCTTCCTGTATTGAAATCCCAGGGAGCCCTAAATATCGATTTGGAACGAAATCGGTTAATTAATAAATAATTTCAAAATGGCGCTGATATTTTAAAATTTTGGTACCGGTTTTCTGTTTTGCAATCCCAGGGATCCTAAAATATCGATTTTGAACGAAATCAGTCAATTAACAAAGAATTTCAAAATGGCGCTGATTTTTTACAACTTTGGTATCAGTTACTTGTTTTATACCCCCAGGGAGCCCTAAATATCGATTTTGATCGAAATCGGTCCATTAACAAAGAATTTCAAAATGGCGCTGATTTTTTACAACTTTGGTATCAGTTTCCTGTTCTGTAATCCCAGGGAGTCCTAAATATCGATTTTGAACGAAATCGGTTATAAATTAAATAATTTCAAAATGGCGCTGATTTTTTTAAAATTTTGGTACCAGTTTCCTGTTTTGTAATCCCAGGGAGCCCTAAGTATCGATTTTGAATAAAATCGGTCAATTAACAAATAATTTCAAAATAGCGCTGATTTTTAAACTTTGGTATCAGTTTCCTGTTTTGTAACCCCAGGGAGCCCTAAATATCGTTTTTGAACGAAATCGGTCAATTAACAAAGAATTTCAAAATGGCGCTGATTTTTTACAATTTTGGTATCAGTTTCCTATTTTGTGACCCCAGGGAGCCCTAAATATCGATTTTGAACGAAATTGGTCAATTAACAAAGAATTTCAAAATGGCGCTGATTTTTTTTACTTTGGTATCAGTTTTCTGTTTTGTAATCCCAGAGAGACCTAAATTATATCGAATAAGAAAGATTCCATCTCTAATACTCTCCGAGACAGACACTGATGAAATTTGTATGGCGGCCATCTTGAATCCGCCATTTTGGAGATTATCAACTCACCGCCAATTGGATGAGGTTTCGAGTGACATTTGTTTGAGAACCCCCCACCTATCTTCAATATCTTGGCCGTGCTCTTTACCCGTCTCCGAAATCCTCAATCATCAGCTGTCTCCATATTTTTCTTCAAGTTATATTTTCTGATTTATATACGAAGCCATCAGTGAAAAAAAAATTTGTCATGCAAAATTTTACAGGAGGGAGTTTTTGGGGAAAATCTCGAAAACTACCCCAAATGTGGCAACACTGTTTAGATATCTCGATACTGCCGGTCGAGTTACACAATCGATCCATACATGTCAACTTTCCCAAATGTTGCCAATTGCCACAAAAATGTGATCGAAATTTTCAAAAAAACAAAGAGAATACAAAATGGCCGCCACCTGGTTTCACAGAAACATTTTACATAGTTTCATAATTTTCCCGTAAACCACAGGATATATCGCTCCTGATGACGTTCAAATTTTTCATCTCGCTCGCACCCAGCCGAAATGATCGCCCCTGAAAAAAGACCATGTCGAAAATCACTTTTACTTTGATAAATTCCAGTGTTGCCAGACCTCGGCGACGAAAATACCCAAATGTCATTCGCACAAGTGAGACACGCGGTTGCTCGTACTCAAATTTTGCAAAAAGTCCGTATTTCGTTTTTTTTATTTTTGGGGTAAATCTTGAAAATTTCCCGAGAAATGGGGTAATTTTTATTCCCCAATCCATACCTCGAGTCTGTATACACAATCGCCCCCTAGAAGTCGAAACGTTCCGACGTTGCGAACTGTGAGAAATTTGAATTTTAAAATTGCGTTTTTTCGTACCTCAAATCGAACGGCCACAGCGATAGCCGCCATCTTGAATTTTTAAAAACCACTCCCATTCTGTCAAAAAACAGGGTAATTGTAGGCGAAAAAAGAAAAAAACATTATGCTCGACCACGCCGTTTCGGATCTGCAGCGCCGCGGTTCGGGGTCGAAAAATCAAAAATTTGAAAACACTACAGCTCGGCCGCCATCTTGTTTTTCCAATTTTTTCCACTTTTTCTATTGATCGTTTCCTAATTTCTTCAATAATTGCGAGTTGTAACAAAATCGGTTGGAAAACAAAAGAGTTGCAAGAATCACGTCGGCCGCCATCTTGTTTTTCCGAAATGTCATAATTTTTCCCCACTCGAATCCCGCACCCGAACACATCTCCCCTACATCATTATATCGTTTTCTGTCTCTTTCTTGGAGAACAATAAATTATGCTAATGAGTCCTAATCGCCATATAATTTGGTATGAAAAAAAATATTCCGCCATCTTGAATTTTTTTTTTTCTTTCGCTAAATAGATCTTCTCGTCCTGATCATCTTTGGCCGAGAAACCACTCTTTCATCTTTTATACTTTCTGAGATAGACACCAATTAAATTTGTATGGCAGCCATCTTAAACCCGCCATTTTGAATTTTTTTTCAACTCATTGTCTTTTGGATGAAGTTTCGAATGACATTTGGTCGAGCACCCCCTACCTATCTTCAATACCTTGGCCGTGCTCTTTACCCGTCTCCGAAATCCTCAATCATCAGCTGTCTCCATATTTTTCTTCAAGTTTAATTTTCTGATGTGTATACGAAGCCATCAGTGAAAAAAAAATTTTTCATACAAAATTTTACAGGAGGACATTTTTGGGAAATTCTCGAAAACTACCCCAAATGTGGCAACACTGTTTAGATATCTCGATACTGCCAGTCGAGTTACACAATCGATCCATACATATCAACTTTCCCAAATGTTGCCAACTGCCTCAAAAACGTGATCGAAATTTTGAAAAACACAAACAGAATACAAAATGGCCGCCACCTCGTTTCACAAAAACATTTTACATAGTTTCATAATTTTCCCGTATACTACAGGATATACCGCTCCTGATGACGTTTAAATTTTTCATCTCGCTTGCACCCAGCCGAAATGATCGCCCCTGAAAGAAGACCATGTCGAAAATCACTTTTACTTTGATAAATTCCAGTGTTGCCAGACCTCGGCGACGAAAATACCCAAATGTCATTTGCACAAGTCAGACACGTGGTTGCTCGTACTCAAATTTTGCAAAAAGTCCGTATTTCGATTTTTTTGTTTTTGGGGTAAATCTTGAAATTTTCCCGAGAAATGGGGTAATTTTTTTCCCCAATCCATACCTCGAGACCGTACACACAATCGCCCCATAGAAGTCGAAACGCTCCGACGTTGCCAACTGTGAGAAATTTGAATTTTAAAATTGCGTTTTTTCGTACCTCAAACAAAAAGGCCGCCGCGACAGCCGCCATCTTGAATTTTTAAAAACCACTCACATTCTGTCAAAATACAGGATAATTGTAGTCGAAAAAAGAAAAAATTATCATGCTCGACCACGCCGTTTCGGATCTATGGCGCCGCGGTTCGGGGTCGAAAAATCAAAAATTTTAAAACACTACAGCTCGGCCGCCATCTTGTTTTTCCAGTTTTTTCCACTTTTTCTATTGATCGTTTCCTAATTTCTTCAATCGTTGCGAGTTGTAACGAAATCGGTTGGAAAACAAAAGAGTTACAAGAATCACGTCGGCCGCCATCTTGTTTTTCCGAAATGTCATAATTTTTCCCCACTCGAATCCCGCACCCGAACACATCTCCCCTACATCATTATATCGTTTTCTGTCTCTTTCTAGGAGAACAATTATGTCAATGAGTCAGTCAGTCAGTGAGTGAGTGAGTGGTAATTGAGCTATATATAGTATATAGTACTAGTGTTTCGCTCTGTGCGCGAGCTGCTAAAGCAGCTCACGAGATGTGGTTAGACGTTAGTACTAAGTAGTACAGACTTGACGTCTTTATTGTATTAAACCGAATTTATTTACTTAGATACACAATTCACCTTTAAGTAGAAAGATTTTAAAAATGGCGCTGATTTTTTAAAACTTTAGTATCACTTTCCTGTTTTGTAATCCCAGGGAGCCCTAATATCGATTTTGAACGAAATCGGTCAATAACAAAGAATTTCAAAATGGCGCTGATTTTTTAAAACTTTGGTATCAGTTTCCTGTTTTGTGATCCCAGGAAGTACTAAATATCGATTTTGAACGAAATCGGTCAATTAACAAAGAATTTCAACATGGCGCTGATTTTTTTAAATTTTTGTAACAGTTTCCTGTTTTGTAATCCCAGGGAGCCCTAATATCGATTTTGAACAAAATCTGTCAATTAACAAAGAATTTCAAAATGGCGCTAATCTTTTAAACCTTTGGTATCAGTTTCCTGTTTTGTGATCCCAGCGTGCCCTAAATATCAATTTTGAACGAAATCGGTCAATTAACAAAGAATTTCAAAATGGCACTGATTTTTTAAATGTTGGTATCAGTTTCCTGTTTTGTGATCCCAGCGTGCCCTAAATATCGATTTTGAACGAAATCGGTCAATTAACAAAGAATTTCAAAATGGCGCTGCTTTTTTAAAACTTTGGTATCATTTTCCTGTTTTGTGATCCCAGGGAGACCTAAATATCGATTTTGAATGAAATCTGTCAATTAACAAAGAATTTCAAAATGGCGCCGATTTTTTTAAATTTTTGTAACAGTTTCCTGTTTTGTAATCCCAGGGAGCCCTAATATCGATTTTGAACGAAATCTGTCAATTAACAAAGAATTTCAAAATGGCGCTAATCTTTTAAACCTTTGGTATCAGTTTCCTGTTTTGTGATCCCAGCGTGCCCTAAATATCAATTTTGAACGAAATCGGTCAATTAACAAAGAATTTCAAAATGGCACTGATTTTTTAAATTTTGGTATCAGTTTCCTGTTTTGTGATCCCAGCGTGCCCTAAATATCGATTTTGAACGAAATCGGTCAATTAACAAAGAATTTCAAAATGGCGCTGATTTTTTAAAAACTTTGGTATCAGTTTCCTGTTTTGTAATCCCAGGGAGACCTAAATATCGATTTTGAATGAAATCTGTCAATTAACAAAGAATTTCAAAATGGTGCCGATTTTTTAAAACTTTGGTATCAGTTTCCTGTTTTGTAAACCCAGGGAGCCAACCCTAAATATCGAGTTTGAACGAAATCGGTAAATTAACAAAGAATTTCAAAATGGCGCTGATTTTTTACAACTTTGGTACCAGTTTCCTGTTTTGTAATCCCAGGGAGCCCTAAATATAGATTTTGAATGAAATCGGTCAATAAACAAAGGATTTCCAAACGGCGCTGATTTTTTAAAGCTTTGGTATCAGTTTTCAGTTTTGTAATCACAGGGAGCCCTAAATATCGATTTTGAACGAAATCGGTCAATTAACAAAGAATTTCAAAACAGCGCTGGTTTTTTAAAACTTTGGTATCAGTTTCCTGTTTTGTGATCCCAGGGAGCCCTAAATATCGATTTTGAACGAAATCGGTCAATTAACAAAGAATTTCAAAATAGCGCTGATTTTTTAAAACTTTGGTATCAGTTTCCTGTTTTGTGATCCCAGGGAGTCCTAAATATCGATTTTGAACGAAATCGGTCAATTAACAAAGAATTTCAAAATGGCGCTGATTTTTTTAAATTTTGGAAAGTTTCCTGTTTTGTAATCCCAGGGATCCCTGGGCATGGGTAAAACGGAACCTTATCAAAATCTTGCATAGCTGTTTTACACGTCTTGTTGTCTCTTCAATATTCGCCGTAATACATTTTCTATGAAAAAATAAATTCCGCCATCTTGAAATTTTTTCCTGTTCATCAAGTAGACCTCTTGATCATTTGGTCTTGATCATCTTTTTCCAAGAAACCACTTTTCCATCTTTTATACTTTCTGAGATAGACACCAAATAAATTTGTATGGCAGCCATCTTTAATCCGCCATTTTAATTTTTTTTTCAGCTCATTATCTTTTGGATGAAGTTTCGAATGACATTTGGTCGAGCACCCCTCCCCTATCTTGAATACCTTGGCCGTGCTCTTTACCCGTCTCCGAAATCCTCAATCATCAGCTGTCTTAATATATTTGTTCAAGTTTAATTTTCTGACGTGTATACGAAGCCATCAGTGAAAAAAAATTTTTCATATAAAATTTTACAGAAGGACATTTTTGGGAAAATCTCGAAAACTACCCCAAATGTGGCAACACTGTTAAGATATCTCGATACTGCCGGTCGAGTTACACAATCGATCCATACATGTCAACTTTTCCAAGTGTTGCCAACTGCCTCAAAAACGCTGGCCGCCACCTCTTTTCACAGAAACATTTTACATAGTTTTATAATTTTCCCGTAAACTACAGGATATACCGCTCCTGATGACGTTTCAATTTTTCATCTTGCTCGCACCCAGCCGAAATGATCGCCCCTGAAAATAGACCATGTCGAAAATCACTTTTACTTTGATAAATTCCAGTGTTGATAGACCTCGGCGACGAAAATACTCAAATGGCATTCATACAAGTGAGACACGTGGTTGCTCGTACTCAAATTTTGCAAAAAATACGTATTTCGATTTTTTCATTTTTGGGGTAAATCTTCAAAAATTTCCCGAGAAATAGGGTAATTTTTTTTCCCCAATTCATACCTCGAGTCTGTACACACAATCGCCCCGTAGAAATCAAAACGCTCCGACGTTGCCAACTGTGAGAAATCTGAATTTTAAAATTGCGTTTTTTCGTACTTCAAACCGAACGGCCGCCGCGACAGCCGCCATCTTGAATTTTTAAAAACCAATCTCTTTCTGTCAAAATACAGGATAATTGTAGGCGAAAAAAGCAAAAAATTATCATGCTTGACCACCCCGTTTCGGATCTGTGGCGCCGCGGTTCGGGGTCGAAAAATTTAAAAATTTGAAAACACTACAGCTCGGCCGCCATCTTGTATTTCTAATTTTTTCCACTCTTTTTATTGATCGTTTACGAATTTCTTCAATGTTAGCGAGTTTTAACGAATTCGGTTGGAAAACAAAAGATTTGCAAGAATCACGTCGGCCGCCATCTTGTTTTTCCGAAATTTCATAATTTTTCCCTACTCGAATCCCACACCCGAACACATTTCCCGTACATTATTGTATCGTTTTCTGTCTCTTTCTATGAGAACAATTATGTATGTCCTAATCGCTATATAATTTGGTACGAAAAAAAATATTCCGCCATCTTGAAATTTTTTTCATTTCGCTACATAGACCTTCTCGTCCTGATCATCTTTTGCCAAGAAACCACTCTTCCATCTTTTATACTTTCTGAGATAGACACCAAATAAATTTGTATGGCGGCCATCTTAAATCCGCCATTTTGAATTTTTTTTCATTTCATTGTCAATTGGATGAAGTTTCGAATGACATTTGGTCGAGCACCCCCCACCTATCTTCAATACCTGGACCGTGCTCTTTACCCGTCTCCGAAATCCTCAATCATCAGCTGTCTCCATATTTTCTTCAAGTTTAATTTTCTGACTTGTACACGAAGCCATCAGTGGAAAAAACAATTTTCATACAAATTTTACAGGAGGAAATTTTTGGGGTAAATCTCGAAAACTACCCCAAATGTGGCAACACTGTTTAGATATCTCGATACTGCCGGTCCAGTTAGACAATCGATCCATACATGTCAACTTTCCCAAATGTTGCCAACTGCCTCAAAAACGTGATCTAAATTTTGAAAAACACAAAAAGAATACAAAATGGCCGCCACCTCGTTCCACAGAAACATTTTAGATAGTTTCATAATTTTCCCGTAAACTACAGGATATACCGCTCCTGATGACGTTTAAATTTTTCATCTCGCTCGCACCCAGCCGAAATGATCGCCCCTGAAAAAAGACCATGTCGAAAATCACTTTTACTTTGATAAATTCCAGTGTTGCCAGACCTCGGCGACGAAAATACCCAAATGTCATTTGTACAAGTGGGACACGTGGTTGCTCGTACTCGAATTTTGCAAAAAGTCCGTATTTAGATTTTTTTATTTTTGGGGTAAATCTTGAAAATTTCCCGAAAAATGGGGTAATTTTTTTCCCCAATCTATACCTCAAGTCTGTCCACACAATTGCACCGTACAAGTAGAAACGCTTCGACGTTGCCAACTGTGAGAAAATTGAATTTTAAAATTGCGTTTTTTCGTACCTCAAACAAAAAGGCCGCCGCGATAGCCGCCATATTGAATTTTTAAAAACCACTCCCATTCTGTCAAAATACAGGATAATTGTAGTCGAAAAAAGAAAAAAATATCATGCTCGACCACGCCGTTTCGGATCTGTGGCGCCGCGGTTCGGGGTCGAAAAATCAAAAATTTTAAAGCACTACAGCTCGGCCGCCATCTTGTTTTTCCAATTTTTTCCACTTTTTCTATTGATCGTTTCCTAATTTCTTCAATAATTGCGAGTTGTAACGAAATCGGTTGGAAAACAAAAGAGTTACAAGAATCACGTCGGCCGCCATCTTGTTTTTCCGAAATGTCATAATTTTTCCCCACTCGAATCCCGCACTCGAACACATCTCCCCTACATCATTATATCGTTTTCTGTCTCTTTCTAGGAGAACAATTATGTCAATGAGTCAGTGAGTGAGTGAGTGGTAATCGAGCTATATATAGTATAACTAGTGTTTCGCTCTGTGCGCGAGCTGCTAAAGCAGCTCACGAGATGTGGTTAGACGTTAGTACTAAGTAGTACAGACTTGACGTCTTTATTGTATTAAACCGAATATATTTACTTAGATACACAATTCACCTTTAAGTAAAAAAAGTTTAAAAATGGCGCTGATTTTTTTAAACTTTAGTATCACTTTCCTGTTTTGTAATCCCAGGGAGCCCTAATATCGATTTTGAACGAAATCGGTCAATTAACAAAGAATTTCAGATTGGCGCTGATTTTTTAAAACTTTGGTATCAGTTTCCTGTTTTGTGATCCCAGGGAGCCCTAAATATCGATTTTGAACGAAATCGGTCAATAACAAAGAATTTCAAAATGGCGCTGATTTTTTAAAACTATGGTATCAGTTTCCTGTTTTGTGATCCCAAGGAGTACTAAATATATCGATATTGAACGAAATCGGTCAAAATGGTGCTTATTTTTTACTTTAAAACTTTGGTATCAGTTTCCTGTTTTGTGATCCCAGGGAGTCCTAAATTTCGATTTTGAACGAAATCGGTCAATTAACAAAGAATTTCAAAAAGGGCGCAGATTTTTTTAAATTTCTGTTACAGTTTCCTGTTTTGTAATCCCAGGGAGCCCTAATATCGATTTTGAACGAAATCTGTCAATTAACAAAGAATTTCAGATTGGCGCTGTTTTTTTTAAACTTTGGTATCAGTTTCCTGTTTTGTGATCCCAGGGAGTCCTAAATATCGATTTTGAACGAAATCGGTCAATTAACAAAGAATTTCAAAATGGCGCTGACTATTTAAAACTTTGGTATCAGTTTCCTGTTTTGGTATCCCAGGGAGCCCTAAATATCGATTTTGAACGAAATCGGTCAATTAACAAAGAATTTCAAAATGGCGCTGATTTTTTAAAACTATGGTATCAGTTTCCTGTTTTGTGATCCCAGGGAGTACTAAATATCGATATTGAACGAAATCGGTCAAAATGGTGCTTATTTTTTACTTTAAAACTTTGGTATCAGTTTCCTGTTTTGTGATCCCAGGGAGTCCTAAATATCGATTTTGAACGAAATCGGTCAATTAACAAAGAATTTCAAAATGGCGCTGACTATTTAAAACTTTGGTATCAGTTTCCTGTTTTGGTATCCCAGGGAGCCCTAAATATCGATTTTGAACGAAATCGGTCAATTAACAAAGAATTTCAAAATGGCGCTGATTTTTTAAAACTATGGTATCAGTTTCCTGTTTTGTGATCCCAGGGAGTACTAAATATCGATATTGAACGAAATCGGTCAAAATGGTGCTTATTTTTTACTTTAAAACTTTGGTATCAGTTTCCTGTTTTGTGATCCCAGGGAGTCCTAAATTTCGATTTTGAACGAAATCGGTCAATTAACAAAGAATTTCAAAATAACGCTGATTTTTTTAAACTTTGGTATCAGTTTCCTGTTTTGTGATCCCAGGGAGCCCTAAATATCGATTTTGAACGAAAACGGTCAATTAACAAAGAATTTCAAAATGGCGCTGATGTTTTAAAATTTTGGTAACAGTTTCCTTTCAGGTAATCCCAGGGAGCCCCGTCGTGGGTAAAACGGAACCGTATCAAAATCCTTCGATCGGTTCATTTCGGCAAATCGGCCGCCATCTTGTTGTTCCGAAATGTCATTTTTTTTCCCTACTTCCATCCCGCACCCGAACATATCTCCTATACATGAACTACCCCGTTTCGGATCTGTGGCGCCGCGGTTTGAGGTCGAAAAATCAAAAATTTGAAAACACTACAGCTTGGCCGCCATCTTGGTTTTCCAATTTTTCCACTTTTTCTATTGACTGTTTCCTAATTTCTTCAATAATTGTGAGTTGTAACGAAATCGGTTGGAAAACAAAAAAGTTACAAAAAGCACTACGGCCGCCATCTTGTTTTTCCGAAATATCATAATTTTTCCCTACTCCCATTGCGCACCTGAACACATCTCCCATACATCATTGTATCGTTTTCTGTCTCTTTCTAGGAGAACAATTACGTCTTTTATAGTTCCTAATCGCCTTAATATACTCGTAATTTGGTATAAAAAAATATTTCGCCATCTTGAAATTTTTTTCATTTCGCTTAATATATCTGCTCGTGCTGATCATCTTTTGCCAAGAAACCACTCTTCCATCTTTTATACTTTCTGAGATAGACACCAAATAAATTTGTATGGCAGCCATCTTAAATCCGCCATTTTGAATTTTTTTTCAGCTCATTGTCTGTTGGATGAAGTTTCGAATGATATTTGGTCGAGCACCCCGCACCTATTTCAACCCCTTGGCCGTGCTCTTTACACGTCTCCGAAATCCTCAATCAACAGCTGCCTCCATATTTTTCTTCAAGTTTAATTTTCTGACTTGTATACGAAGACATCAGTGAAAAAAAAATTTTCATACAAAATTTTACAGGAGGAAATTTTTGGGGAAAATGTCGAAAACTACCCCAAATGTGGCAACACTGTTTATATATACTGCCAGTCGAGTTGTACAATCGATCCATACATGTCGACTTTCCCAAATGTTGCCTACTGCCTCAAAAACGTGATCGAAATTTTCAAAAACACAAAAAGAATACAAAATGGCCGCCACCTCAATTCACAGAAACATTATACATAGTTTTATAATTTTCCCGTAAACTACTGGATATACCGCTCCTGATGACGTTTCAATCTTTCATCTTGCTCACACCCAGCCGAAATGATCGCCCCTGAAACAAGACCATGTCGAAAATTACTTTTACTTTGATAAATTCCAGTGTTGCCAGACCTCGGCGACGACAATACCCAAATTTCATTCGTACAAGTAGGTAAAGTGGTTGCTCGTACTCGAATTTTGCAAAAAATACGTATTACGAATTTTTAATTTTTGGGGTAAATCTTGAAAATATCCTGAGAAATGGGGTAATTTTTTCCCCAATCCATACCTCGAGTCTGTACACACAATCGCCCAGTACAAGTCGAAACGATCCGACGTTGCCAACCGTGAGAAATTTGAATTTTAAAATTGCGTTTTTTCGTACCTCAAACCGAACAGCCGCCGCGACAGCCGCCATATTGAATTTTTAAAAACCACTTCCATTCTGTCAAAATACAGGATAATTGTAGTCGAAAAAAGAAAAAATTGTTATGCTCGAATACGCCGTTTCGGATCTGCGGCGCCGCGGTTCGGGGTCGAAAAATCAAAAATTTGAAAACACTACAGCTCGGCCGCCATCTTGGTTTTCCAATTTTTTCCATTTTTTCTATTGATCGTTTCCTAATTTCTTCAATAATTGCGAGTTGTAACGAAATCGGTTGGAAAACAAAAGAGTTGTAAGAATCAAGTCGGCCGCCATCTTGTTTTTCCGAAATGTCATAATTTATCCCTACTCCCATCCCGCACCCGAACACATCTCCCGTACATCATTATATCGTTTTCTGTCTCTTTCTAGGAGAACAATAAATAATGCTAATGAGTACTAATCGCCATATAATTTGGTATGAAAAAAAATGTTCCGCCATCTTGATTTTTTTTTCTTTTCGCTAAATAGATCTTCTCGTCCTGATCATTTTTGGCCGAGAAACCACTCTTCCATCTTTTATACTTTCTGAGATAGACACCAAATAAATTTGTATGGCAGCCATCTTAAATCCGCCATTTTGAAATTTTTTTCAGCTCACTGTCAATTGGCTGAAGTTTCGAATGACATTTGGTCGAGCACCCCCCACCTATCTTCAATACCTGGACCGTGCTCTTTACCCGTCTCCGAAATCCTCAATCATCAGCTGTCTCCATATTTTCTTCAAGTTTAATTTTCTGACTTGTACACGAAGCCATCAGTGAAAAAAAAATTTTTCATACAAAATTTTACAGGAGGAGCTTTTGGGGAAAATCTCGAAAACTACCCCAAATGTGGCAACACTGTTTAGTTATCTCGATACTGCCGGTCGAGTTACATAATCGATCCATACATGTTAACTTTCCCAAATGTTGCCAACTGCCTCAAAAACGTGATCGAAATTTTGAAAAACACAAAAAGAATACAAAATGGCCGCCACCGCGTTCCACAGAAACATTTTACATAGTTTCATAATTTTCCCGTAAACTACAGGATATACCGCTCCTGATGACGTTTAAATTTTTCATCTCGCTCGCACTCAGCCGATATGATCGCCCCTGGAAAAAGACCATGTCGAAAATCACTTTTACTTTGATAAATTCCAGTGTTGCAAGACCTCGGCGACGAAAACACCCAAATGTCATTCGTACCAGTGCGACACGTGGTTGCTCATACTCGAATTTTGCAAAAAGTGCGTATTTCAATTTTTTAATTTTTGGGGTAAATCTTGAAAATTTCCCGAGAAATGGGGTAATTTTTTTCCCCCAATCCATACCTCGAGTCTGTATACACAATCGTCCTTTAAAAGTCGAAACGATCCGAAGTTGCCAACTGTGAGAAATTTGAATTTTAAAATTGCGTTTTTTCGTACCTCAAACAAAAAGGCCGCCGTGACAGCCGCCATCTTGAATTTTTAAAAACCACTCCCATTCTGTCAAAATACAGGATAATTGTAGTCGAAAAAAGAAAAAAATATCATGCTCGACCACGCCGTTTCGGATCTGTGGCGCCGCGGTTCGGGGTCGAAAAATCAAAAATTTTAAAGCACTACAGCTCGGCCGCCATCTTGTTTTTCCAATTTTTTCTACTTTTTCTATAAATCGTTTCCTAATTTCTTCAATCGTTGCGAGTTTTAAAGAAATCGGTTGGAAACCAAAAGAGTTACAAGAATCACGTCGGCCGCCATCTTGTTTTTCCGAAATGTCATAATTTTTCCCCACTCGAATCCCGCACCCGAACACATCTCCCGTACATCATTATATCGTTTTCTGTCTCTTTCTAGGAGAACAATTATGTCAATGAGTGAGTCAGTCAGTCAGTGGTAATCGAGCTATATATAGTATAATAATTAACTAGTATGGCGCGTGGCTGCGCGGCCCGCTAAAGCGGACCGCGTAGTGGAGCGCGTGGTCCACTGTCTACTTACTCGCTGTCCTACTATCCTGCCCCCCGATTATGTAAGAATGGTAGAAAGTAAAATAAACCATAACAGCATTAAATTAGAGCTCAATTTCGAAATCGAAATTGAGCTCGAATTTAATGCTGTTATGGTTTATTTTACTTTGACGCCGAACTTTTACGATTTGATCGACAATTCTTACATAATCGGGCAGCTGGTTTACTGTCTACGTGTTCTGATCTGAACAACACACTGCTATGCTAGTGAGCACAATGGAAGCGCCAGCACGCCAAGCGTCCGACGTAAAAGAAAATTCTCATAAAGGAAAAACATAAAACAAAGACCACCAACCCCCCGCCCCTCCCTTTTTGTTTGAGCAGCCCCTAAGTAGGTACCTATTTTTAATTCCCTGACCGTGCTCCTCACCCATCATCCGAACGTTCGATCATCATCTCTATTGAGAGGTCGTGTGGATCTTGCGACTGCAAGACATCGTGGTGAGAAATATTAGGTACACAGAGTTCCAATCGACAAATATTGGTCGTTAATCGAACAGATAAATTTAGATTAAACAATAATCACAAAGCACACTCACAGCTCACTGTTCGTAGGTTATAGAGAGAGTGAGAGAAAGCAGATAGTCGAACAGATCAATAAAACTTTGTCACAGACTATACACAGACTATATATGGGCATCCAATTATATGTCACAGATTAATCTTACGTCGTATGCATACAATATATTTTAACAATCTCTCTCCATATTTTTTTCTCCGAACCATTCGTCAAAATGAGATTTCTTCCATAAAAACAAATCTTGAAAAGGAACCGTAGTCTTGCATAGTTCTACACTTGTAGCTTCTTCTCATTGCTTCAATATTCGCCATACATTTTCTATGGAAAAATAAATTCCGCCATCTTGAATTTTTTTCCTGTTCATCAAGTAGACCTTCAAGTCCCGATCATCTTTTGCCAAGAAACCACTCTTCCATCTTTTATACTCTCCGTGATAGACACCGACGAAATTTGTATGGCGGCCATCTTAAGTCCGCCATTTTGAAAATTTTTTCAGCTCACTTTCAATTGGATGAAGTTTCGAGTGACATTTGGTCGAGCACCCCCCACCTATCTTCAATACCCTTTTCTATGGAAAAATAAATTCCGCCATCTTGAATTTTTTTCCTGTTCATCAAGTAGACCCTCATGTCCTGATCATCTTTTGCCAAGAAACCACTCTTCCATCTTTTATACTCTCCGAGATAGACACCGAAGAAATTTGTATGGCGGCCATCTTAAATCCGCCATTTTGAATTTTTTTTCAGCTCACTGTCAATCGGATGAAGTTTCGAGTGACATTTGGTCGAGCACCCCCCACCTATCTTCGATACCCTGGCTGGTGCTCTTCATCCGTCTTCGAAATCCTCAATCATCAGCTCTCTCTGTATTTTTCCTCTTAATGAATTTTTGTCTTCTATACGAAACGATGAGTGAAAAAAAAAATGTTCATACAAAATTTTACAGGAGAGGTGATCAATGAGTCAGTCAGCACGAGCAGCTATATATATATTAATAATTTAAATGGCAATAAAACTAATTTCGGAAGTGCTGTTTTATTTTAATAATTTCTAGATGTCAAATTGCAAGATATGTGACGTCACACTAGGGAGCCCCCTCCCTTCTTATCTTAAAAATGTGACTAACTGTGACAAGGACGGGGGAGGGGTCAAAAAATCATGAAATTAGTGTGTCGTACTTTATCTTTATGGATGATCCCTTATCACGGTGATAGCGCAGATAAAGAAACAGTAAGTGATGAATAGTAACCACGCATTTTGGGATTCCTTTATTCTTTCTTGATTTCGAAATAATTTTCTTGAATTCAAGGCTATTCGTAATTGTTGACTTCAATTCTTCAAGCGTGGGCAGTAAAGCAAGCCCTATTAAGAACAAGAAGTTTACACGGAATTAAAAATAGATATGGAAATGGTAAACTTCAGCACAGATGTGTAGGGAAAAAGTGCGTGCTTGAAAAATATACGTATTCTTATGGAGTTACAGTTTATTTTTGTTACTTTGGAAGTCCGAGAAACCCCTCAGTTCCTTGGATTACCTTAGAGTTTTGGGATGTCGGAGCTGGTGAAGCACACTTTCAAAGAAAAAAAAGAGAAAAGAAAGAACATTTATTTCCAAAACTTTTTTATTTTATTTTCTTTCTTTCACATTAATAATTAGTGTAATAAATACGAAACTGCTTTTGTCTGAATAGTCGTAGGCAATTTTTATCACAAAAAATTACAATTTCCGGGGATTTCAGATAACCTAAATTCATGAGAACAAAAATACATGAATTATTTAGTTTATAATATTAGTAAAGATGTTGGAGAGACCTGAAAATAAGCGGCATGCATTCCCGGTATTAAAAACAATTGGTTTACCATTTCTAGTAGTTTATGTAGAATTCTTTGGTCGTGTAGTATAATAGAACTCAAAACAATCTCTACCCACTGCATTTGTCATAATTGCATTCAAGCATCAAGATAAATAGCTCTTGTACAAACATGCGAACATGATACTTTATGACGTCATGTGATAGAAGAGTTTTGGAAGGCTATGAGTTTTATGAGTCACTAGCTTTTGCCCGCGACTTCTTCCGCGTGAATTACACAAATTCCGAACCCCTGTTTTCAAAATTCCTTTTTAGCATGTCTAAGTCATACTAGTCAACTGCATGCCAAATTTCAGCTCGATTCGTCCAGTGATTTGAGTTTGATCAGTCAATCAGTCAGTCACCTTTTCCTTTTAAGTATTTAGACTAGTATTTCCCGCGGCTGCGCTCACGTTAAATTCGATTTTCTAATTAATTTCAAACCCCGATTTACCCCCGAAGGGGTTGAATTTTCAAAAATCCCTTCTTATCGGAGGCCTACGCCAAATTTCAGGCCGACCCGTCCAGTGGTTTGAGCTGTGCGTTGATAGATCAGTCAGTCAGTCAGTCACCTTCTCCTTTTATACATTTAGACGAGTATTTACCGCGGTTTCATTCGATTTCCACTCCCCATTTTTACCCCCTTAGGGGTTGAATTTGGGTCATTCTCAAACGGCTCAAAAAAGCGTGTCCGGGTCGAAAACCTGTATGAAATAGATTGCTAGCCACTTGATAATTTTATATATGGTAGATATGATCAAAATATTAGGGGGGGCCTATGTCCTTTTTTAGGTAAACATTATGTAAGTTAAGTTAAAAAAAGAAAACCGCGGAAATATTGACCTCGGTGCCGTGTCCCGCACCACATATTGCGTTGAAAATTATTTTTTTTCTTTTTTTCTATAAAATATGCCACTATTTTGCAGGTGTTTACAAGAAACTAGTTAGTTACTAGCTCAAATTATAATATTTATAATCAATAATAGGCCTTAGTTGAGAACTTACAACAAATTGTTTTCGCGTCCGACGTTTAGAATTGATACCGGTGGCGCGCTCCAATTCTCTTTTAGCTTCTGTACTTTAATAACTGCGAGAATAGTAGTAAGAGTAAGACAAACTATCCGTCGCGCCGCATCGGTGGTTAAAGGCAACACGTCTGTGCCTCTCTGTGCGTACCTTTTATTAAGGTAAGTAATCACTTTCGGTGGCTTGGTATACCCATAAACTTGATTTCGGTGGAACAGTTCTATCCATATCTATTTAAACTACTATTATTTAATTTATACAAACGTATATCGTACGAGTGCTAGATTGCAATTAAGGAGGTTATTATTATAAATTTAGGATACTTTTGTAAAAATCTGGGATATTGTTCATTATTTTGATTTCAGTGGGATTGATCTCAGTGTTTTCGGTGGAAATAGATTAACATTTAGTAAAAAAAAGATGGTTGCAAAATTCATTTTTTGATTTTTCCAATTTTTGAGCATGTTTCTAAATGGGGGCTGTATTTTTTTATTATTTCACAAGAAAGTATAACTCAAAACGAAAAAATTGCGACCTAAAAGAAGTCTCTACGACAATTTTCCAAAGGAGAATTTTAATTTGAAAAATATTTTTTTGGGCCGAACAACGTGATTATCTCGGAAGTCTCTTAACATTTTTATCTGAAAAAATTTGTGAATATTTAAGACTATACATTCGAGCTGAGCTTGAGCTGCAAGGGTAGACCCTTATATTTAGCTTTTTTGCCCCCTGATATTTTGTCACTCCCTGCATTCAACCAAAACTTATTCATACCAAATTATAGGGAATTCTCTGATCTACTGTTATGACTGACAACATTTTGAAATTAATTAATAGATTGTTCCTTATTACGAAAATACCAAGAAGCAGTTATTTAATCTTGATTTTTGTGTAAAGTTTGACGTTAGCGAACACCAAATTTACTCGTTGTGGGCACACAAAGAGATACTTTTATAGAGTATAAGGTCCTGAACTACTATAGTTGAAGATAAAAATTATTAATTTGCTATCCTTTGTATTATAAAATTCAAAACAAAGAAGATTTAATTTGACGAAATTAAGGACACATATAACCGTCATTTTAGGAGGTTTGTTGGCTTAATTTGTAAAAATGAATTAGTACTCCTAAAAGTAAGACATATTTTCAATTATATAAAGCAAAAAAACATATATAATTAACAATAATTTATATCCAAAAATAAGTTTGTAACACACTACAAAACTGCGTGATCAAGCACTAGGAAAACTAGTCGTAGCCGAGGCTTCTCAGAGGGTGGACGTAACGCCTTTTGTCTCCGCAACTCAAAATGATATACGTAGCATATACCTGAGATTGTAGTGTGATTGTCACTTCTCAATAGTAGGCATTTTTAATACTGGCTGCTTTTTCTTATTGATGGATGAAAATTATTTTGTTTTAAATAGTTTAAGGTTTGTATATTATACTTTGTACTAAACGTATATGATATTTATAGTAATATTACTTAATTATTTAAATAAGAATTTGAATATTCAATTCAGACAAGGTCGTGTGTTTCAGACAGTTATAAAATAATTACTAAACTTGCTTTATAAAGCTTGTGATTAAATTAACTATTATTTAAAGGCTAATGCGATGTCATGTACTGAAATGATAATCACTCGTTGGTAAAATTTATTGAAAACAATACAATAGAAACAATAAACCCTGCTAGCCTAACCTGATAACTATATAAATCATGCCCGCGTGGAATGGTGGCGAGAATGCTGGCTGCATTTCCGCGCTGGACAGCCAGGCTGATCCTTTGCGCAAAAAATGAGCCAGACCTTTAAAAAAAAAATCACGTGTTTATTGTCTTTCATGGCATATTAGCGCGGTATCTTGTGTTCGGTTGTGAAATTCTCTTTCCTTATGACGACTTGGCATTTTATTGGTGTGATTTGCATTATGATTTGGATATTGTATCCCTTTGGATCGTTTATCTCCAGCTTGAATTACTTCTGAATGATACTGCCCGCGATTAGATATTGTGTTATATTTATTAAATAAATTCCAATATATAAAATTCTTGTGTCACAGTTTTAGTGTTTATACTCCTCCGAAACGGCTTGACCGATGTTGATGAAATTTCATATGTATATTCAGTAGGTATGAGAATAGGTTTATAACTAATTTTTTCGTAATAATTTTTAATTTTTGACGTGACAACGTCTTATAAATTGGTTTGCCGGGAGACACTTCAAGAAACTGCGTTACGCTCCGCGCGTTATGCGCTTACAATGAGAGCGAGTGAGAGGCACGCGTCCCTTCCACTCGGGCATGGTTAGCCCGCCTAAGAGCGAGAGAGACAGACATAAAAAGTGAAAGGCACGCGTAAGTCGTTGTCACGTAAAACTTTCGCCCGTATATCGACTTTACAGGCAACCAATTTTTTTAATATTTTAATTCATACTCTAGAAATAATTCATATGGCAAAACAACGTTTGCCGGGTCAGCTAGTAAGTTTATATAAATTTTGAATTTGTAATCCTTACTAATATTAAACATGCGAGTGTGTTACTTTGTCGGTCTGTCAGCTGTCTACATGCAAGGTTTATCTACCAATTTTTCCTGAAATTCGGTATAGAGATAGCTACTTTCTTGGAGACAAACATAGGTATTTTATCCCGGAAAATAAGAATTCCCATGACATATTTAAAAATCATGAATCACGCAGATGCAGTTGCGGGAGTCACCTAGTGAAGCGACTCGTATCGAGACACACGATTGGACGTTAGTAAACTTATGCAACGAGCTTTCGAATAGTCAAATTTACTGTGTACTGTGTAGGTACACTTACAATAAATTAGAAATTAGAATTTTATTTGTTAGGCTCGCATGTTTGCTTGTTTTTACACTTGGATAGGTATTATTTATGGCCATAAAAATACAGTCGTCACGATAGCAAAAGCAGGTAGCTATGCAAACAATTGGGTAGTTATTATTATTTACCACGCTTACGGACCTTTTTGATGAATAGGTTTTGTTTTATGTTTTGAACTGAACCTTTCTTTGCCCGACTTGGGGAAGGCTTAGTCGTTAGCAATCATGTATGTATATGTGTTTTTGTTTGTTGGTTCCCTCTTTATTGCAAACCTACATATTTTGAGTACTGAGATATTATAAGACCATAGTATGACGTCACGGCAAATTCAATATGGGATATTTCACTGACAAAAAAGCCATGTTTTTTGTATGTTTGTCAACTCAAAATACTTCATCAGTGCACACCTAGACTACTCAAGGAATAAAATATTTAGGTTCATCGATTTTGGCTGAGCGTTGGTCAGCCAAATGGCCTCATTTCGCGCTTTATTGGCATTGCGTGTTTTATTTTACTGTCAGGCAAAGTTACTTATTCCAAACAATGCACTCATCACGTCAGCAAAAAGTTATGTAAAGTGCAGCTTGTACTTTATTGTACCTACCCCGCGTAGTAAATTCTATTGTTATTTTGGTAAACCGAATATACATACTAGCGCAACTGTAATTATATATTTTTTACCTTTTGCAAGTGGATTTCGTTTACAGAGCGTCAATAGATTATTGTGTTTTACGAGTATGGTTGTCGACCGGACTTTTCTTTTTGTTATTGTATCACTATTGACCCGTGATCGCTATTGTTATTATAATAAACAAAACCCTACAATAGTGCAATACCTGCAATTTGCACGTGCTTATCAGTTTTATTGCCTGGTTTGGAATTTGAGAAGGCATTGTCTGATGTGAATCAGTAATTCTATAACTTATTTATGTTGCACATTTGATAAAGCTTATCAGCCTTTTCCTACTTCCTCAGTTCACATCTAGACTACTCAATGAATCAAATATTTAGGTACATCGATTTTTTCTGTGCGTTGTCGGTCAATCAGTCAATCACGAAAAAAGTTGAATTAGGTTTTCATGGTATTTTTATGCGCTTTTTGGCATCGCGTTTTTATTTTACTATCAGGCAAAATTATTAATTTCTTACAAATAACCATACACTCATTAGCACGGCAAAAAGTTATTTGAAAAATTGGTAGCTAAGCTGTATTTTATTACTACCACGCGCGCAGTAAATTTCTATTGTTATTTATGTAAGCTGAGTACACTACCGCAACACCTGCAGGATTGCGTAGTTTTATTACCTTTTGCAAGTGATTATCGTTTACAGAGCGGCACTTGATGATTGTGTTTTATATATTCCGAACCGGACCTTTTTAGGGTTCCGTACCCAAAGGGTAAAAACGGGACCCTATTACTAAGACTCCGCTGTCTGTCTGTCTGTCTGTCTGTCTGTCTCCAGGCTGTATCTCATAAACCGTGATAGCTAGAAAGCTGAAATTTTCACAAATGATGTATTTCCGTTGCCGCTATAACAACAAATACTAAAAATTAAAAAAATATGTATATTAGGGGGGTCACCATACAATAAATGTGTTTTTTTCGTATTTTTTTGCTCAATATTAAAAACGGTAACAGGTAGACGGTTCAAATTTTCACAGAATATTAACTTGTATATTACCTTTCAAAATAAATAATTAAATATCAATAAAGTAAATATTAAAGGGGGGCTCCCATACAACAAACGTAATTTTTTGATATTAACAATAAACCTCTACAAACAAAGTTAGTTTTGCGGTTCATTTCGTCTTGTTTTTAATACGTCATAAATCGTAAAACTTACTACAGGTTTGTACGGAATCCTCGGTGCGCGAGTCCGACTCGCACTTGGCCGGTTTTTTATTATTGTATCGCTAGTGACCCGCGATCGCTATTGTTACCATGATAAACAAAAACCTATGTTGGTGAAACACCTGCATCTGCACGTGCTTATCAGTTTTATTGCACTGTTTTGTCTTTAGGATTCATTGCGTGCGAATTAAAATAAGTTATTTTTTTCAGAAATGGGGCTCTAAAACTCCGATTTTCAAACTAAAAAAAAAAGAAATATTTACGTAGGTAGTGAACAATTAGCGAAGGCTAATAGGCTAATAGGCTAATAGGCTAATAGAATAAATAATAATTAGGCGAATCAAAAAGGTTCAAAATCAAAATCAAAATCAAAATTTGTCTTCTTGCGGTGTGAACTGGAAAAATCTTATCTTTGTTTGAAAATGGGATTAGGATCAAAACGGTTTGTCAAACTACTTTGCACCCGATGCCTTCTGTTCACTCGCTTAAACAAAGGACTATCCGAGACAAAGGATTTACCCGAGATAAATACCTAAACTTCAAAAGAGGCTCAGGGTATGTACGCTCTTAAGATACAAAAATGTATACTTTCACCAAGTTTGGTCAAAATAAAATTATTTTTGTGTAAATGAAAAATAAAAAACAATTAAAGCGGTTTTTCGCATTTTACTCGGAGATTTTGAGGTTATGTGAAAAAACCATTCATACAAAAGTGGTAGATCTTTTTATGATCTACAACTTTTCTATTGTACACTTTTCTCTCCGAAGTCAACTTTCGCCGAAAATCACAATAATCCAAAATTCCACCCCTTTTCATCCCCCAAATATATCTGGAAAAACCCCTGCTCACGCATTTTTTTTTACGTTTATTATATGCCACTTTACCATTTCCAGCTGTTCCCATCCTGTTAACAATTTTGTTTTTTTTTCGCTTCAAAATAAGCGACTGGACTATGTGTGTTATGATAGATCTAAATAGAGACTGTTATATGTTCCTACTTTGTCATGGTTACTATTTTTAATTTCATTTAGTATGTCATTTATTTAAAATTTAATAACATAAGTACAAAGTTAATTTTCGTAAATTTTCCTAAATCTAAGTAATTAAAGTAGGTATAATATACCTACTTTAATTACTTAGATTTAGGAAAATGTTATGTTGTAAGTAAATATGTTGATAAAATAAAATATTTTATCGTAAAATTAACCTGAAATTCTTTACGTTTAGTCTTCAAAATATTAAATACCTCCATAAATAATTTTATTTTGATTTCGGTGACTAAAATATTGATTTCGGTGGACACCATTTTTTGAAAATCGAATTACGATGTAACCACTGGGCCGATAAAGTTCCCTTTACTACCAATATTAACTAAATTAAATCTAGATTTGATATTTCCTGCTAGTATGTCTCAAATACAAAAAAATATTGTGCCACCGAAGTCAATCAAATAATGAGGCGCCTGAGAAGTACCCATTTACAAAAATATTTTTTTAGCTATTTGTATGCCAAAAACGTAGAGCTTATTTATAGCCTTCAAGATGATACCTACTCGTATTACCTACATGAACCAGCAGGTACAAACATATTATGTGAGCAATGCACATAATTTTTCTATTCATCCTCTAATGATCCGTCAGCGATCGTATTAATGATCGTCAGTGAATAGTGATCATAATTTAATGATTAACTCAATAAATTACGGTTTATTCACATAGCGAGAATTTTAATGAATGATTTATTACATTTTTATTCGTGCTAATCATTTCGTACCAAATGTTTTACAGTCATTAGTAGACTAGTAGAAGTTTCGGAAGCAAATACATTTTTTAACTACTTAGCTGATACCCGCGGCTTTTCCCGCGTGGATTAAGGTTTTTTAGCTATCGCGGGAACTTTTTCCCGGGATAAATAGACAATAGGCATTTATTTAAAACATAATATTTCATTAGATAAAATGTTACCACAAAATATTTCAAAAGTTTATCAATTAATATTGTTCCTTATTTCTGACATAGGACACTTCCCTTATTAAATTGGGATTTAACTTTTATCTAATACACTTTTTCAATATAATATTAACCAAAATACATAAAAATCTAAATTAAATCTAAATTAAAAACTAAAAACTAAACATTAAAAATATCATCTATGCCGCTGCAATGAGGCAATGTGCCCAGAACGCTGGCTGCGTTACCTCGCTGAATAGCCAAACTTATATGTTGGCCGAGGTGACTGCCAGCCCTCCGGTCACCTGTGGACTCTGTGAGACGAGAAGATAGTTCTAGCATCTTCGCCCCACGACCCCAGGGTTTCAACACCAAAAGGCACAAAAATGAAATCAAATAAATATTAAATATTGGATAGAAGCAGGCGTTACTTTGCGGAAGTCCATGATTATGAAGGAAATTATTATAGCAAATTAAATTTCAAGTTCCTTCACAAATAAATATTATAAATGCGAAAGTTTGGATGGATGTATGGATGGATGTTTGTTACTCAATCACGCCGGAACGGCTGAACGAATCTGGATGAAATTTAGCACAGAGATAGCTTATAGTCTGGAATAGCACATAGGCTACTTTTTATCCCGGAAAATTAAGGAGTTCCCGCGGGAATCAAAAAACTTATTCCACGCGGACGAAGTCGCGGGCATCAGCTAGTTATTTTCTATAAGTTCATACTTACGCCTCTTGGCTCTTTCTGCATTAGTCGCTGCCGCGCCCGCCGTCATGGAGGTCGCCTGCAAGTCGTCTACTATGTTTTATAACATTAGGTAGATCATGTCAGAGGCGTAGACCGTGTAGTGAAGCCTTTATTTTTTAATTAACTGATGCCCGCGACTTCGTACGCGTGGTTTGAGGTTGTTGGTTCTCGCGGGAATTCTTTAATTTTCCGAGATAAAAAGTTATTCCAGACTGTAACCTATCTCTGTGCCAAATTTCATCCAAATCCGTTCAGTCATTCTGACATTCTGAATGCATTCTTAAATGCGTGCCCTAGGATTGAACCGCCGACTAATAGGAGGCCGACGTCTTAACCACTAGGCTTATTAGTACAACCCTCACCGAAAATTAATTGATTAATTTTAGTATATATCTATACTAATATTATAAATGCGAAAGTGTGTTTGTTTGTTGGTTTGTCCTTCAATCACGCTGCAATAGAGCAACGGATCGAATTTTTGCATGGGCATAGTTGAGGACCTGGAGAGTAACATAGGCTACATTTTATCCCGGAAAATTAAGGAGTTCCCATGGGTGTCAAAAAAACTTATTCCACGCGGACGAAGTCGCGGGCATCAGCTAGTTCGTATTAGGATGATTACAAACAAGCAATTCATTATGATCTCAATGCAATGCACCCACTACAACCTTTACGCAATTATTGCTCTCGTTGGAATGTACTGATTCACTATATATGTAACCTTCGTAATTATAGTAAGTACCTACATCATCTGTACCCTTACTCTGAGATTGATCGAATTTAAAATACGGTCTCACTAAGTGAGGTGAATTACATTTGCATCAAACTAAAATGAATCTTAATCTTATTAATTTAGAGCTCAATTTCGTGTATGCTTTCACAGCTAGCGCTCCAAACGATACGTTTCGAAATTTGAATCGGTTGCACTGAATTTGTGGCTTTAAATCAAGAGTTTTTGGGTCAATTTTAGTTTGACGCAAATGTGATTCACCTCACTTAGTGAGACCGTATTTTAAATTCGATCAATCTCAGAGTAAGGGTACTGTAACGCTACAATAACTTACGCACTCGACTTAGCAAATATGCTAATTATTGTTTACTAGCTGATGCCCGCGACTTCGTCCGCCTGGAAATAACAAGGTTTATAAAAAACTAACTTAGGTTAATAAGTAACTGGACGCCAATAAGTGTAGTCCACCACCACTACAGCTCATTAACGTCCCACTGCTGGGCACAGACCTCCACTCTCTTAGGAGAGAGAGAATTAGAGATTATACCCACCACGCTGCTCCAATGCGGGTTGGCGGGCTTTAACGACTATTATCATGTTAGTGATAATAACCGGGACCGACGGCTTAACGTGCTCTCCGAGGCACGGGGGTGGAACACCGTCAACTTCCTAACTCCGAGCTAGTACTGAGAATTTCTAGTCAGAAAAAACCCAATACTGAATTATTATGGCCCGACCCGGGACTCGAACCAGGGACCTCGTCGGCCGCAGTCGAACATGCCAACCACTAGACCAACGAGGCAGATAACGAATCATTTATCTAAATCAGCTCAGTAGTTTAGGCGCTACGGTGGAACATACATAAAAACAAACATAGATACATAGATTGCTAAAATCATAACCCTTCCTTTTGGCTTTGTCGTAGTCGGGTATAAAGTGTAGGAGGTGCTGTCATATTGGAACAATCGACACGACATTCCTTCGATCTAAATCGCGTCCTTCCTATCAAGTAGCTCGCCTGGGAACGAACCCACGACCTTGCCTGTCAATCATCCGTTTGATGAATTAAACTATTGTTGAAGCTATACATCAAAAGTGTACCCATCCATATTGATATTTAAAAAAAAATTAACTAGATGATTCTCGTGACTTTGTTAACGTGTAAAGATTTTTTTGTCTGAGAAAATATAAATATAAGCTAAATAGAAAATAGCTTTATTACAAATGATATAGTGTTGCAGCGCATTGATAAACGATTTATTTATTTCACGTAGTACAACTTGTGTCACTTATGAAACGTTAAGACTCTACCACCGGTTTGGAAAGATAATTCTACTGAGAAGAGCCGCAAGTGATTCTTCTTAATTGTAAAAAATAGGAAATTGGTTCACCTGGGTCATATACTTCGTGGTCGTAGCGGAGTTATGGTGGAATAAAGAAACTCTTTTGAAGACCTCCCTGGCGCAGTGTTGAGCGCTGTTGCTTTAAGAGAGAGAGGCCCTGGGTTCGATTCTCGGCAGGGTCACTTTGGGAATTTATAATTTCAGATTTTTCTCTGGTCTGGTCTGGTGGGAGGCTTCGGCCGTGGCTAGTTACCACCCTATCGGCAAAGACGTACCGGCAAGCGATGCCGTGTAGAACGACTAGGGGTATGGGTTTCATATAACAGGTTAGCCCGCTACTATCTTATACTGCATCATCACTTACCATCAGGTGGGGTCGCAGTCAAGGGCTTACTTGTAGTGGAAATAAAAAACTCACACACATATATATACACGAACCCTGAAAACATTACACATCTTTTTTTGGGCAGTCGTATAAAAATTACTAGCTGATGCCCGCGACTTCGTCCACGTGGAATAAGTTTTTTTAAATTCCCACGGGAACTCCTCAATTTTCCGGGATAAAAAGTAGCCTATGGTCCTCAACTATACCCATGCAAAAAATCACGTTGATCCGTTTCTCCGTTTCAGCGTGATTGAAGGACAAACCAACAAACCAATAAACCAACAAACCAACAAACAAACACACTTTCGCATTTATATTATTAAGTATGATCGTAAACAAATTGGCGGCGCGTTCATTTTAAGAATAGACGGCTTCTACTCGCGTATTGGTCCCATTATGACATAACGTAAGTGCTTCATAAGTGGTAATGGTGATGGATGACATATGGCTGGTGATATTAATTTAATATTATTATCATTATCGGTCAACGATTAGGATGGCGTTATGCTAGACACAACCAAAACTAACAATAGTTTATGTATACTCAATTTGTTTATTTCATGCATGACATACAGGAGCTATACTGCCAACGCTTTTTTGACGACCTCCGTGGCGCAGTGTTGAGCGCTGTTGCCTTAACGTGCAGAGGTCCCGGGTTCGATCCCCGGCAGGGTTTGGAAATTTATAATTTCTGAATTTCCCTGGTCTGGCCTGGTGGGAGGCTTCGGCCGTGGCTAGTTACCACCCTACCGGCAAAGACGTGCCGCTAAGCGATTTAGCGTTCCGGTACGATGCCGTGTAGAAACCGAATAGGGGTATGGGTTTAATATAACTGCCATGCCCCTAACAGGTTAGCCCGTTACCATCTTAGACTGCATCATCACTTACCATCAGGTGAGATCGCAGTCAAGGGCTAACTTGTAGTGGATAAAAAAAAAAAAAAAAAAAAAAAAAAAAAAAAACTGCCAACGCTTAAAGCAATATTACTCAAAATGACAGTATGATGTCAGGTACCTTGACGTTCCTAAAATAAGGATTATAATTCTTAAGCACGAAAGTCAACAATAATGAAACATTATGGCTTTACGCGTTGGCAGTATGGCCTCAGGTGTCTCTAAGCTACGTCATGTTTTGACTCTACCACTATTAGAAGCCTCAAGTATTATTTTTAATTTCCATTTTTGAAGTGAAAACTTTGAAAGCGTTGAGCACTTTTTGGTAGGGGGTAAACTTGTGGATTCGCGTCACCGACATGCTACATGCTTCGTAACAAAAGGTCTTAAATAAAAATATACTACATTCGTAATTAAACTTGAATGCCTTAGTTTTAAGGTTCATATTATTATTATTTTTTTTTCACATTATAATACTAAAATTCTAAGTTATAAGTTTTCACTTCTATCGGTAGTCCAAGGGTAGTCCCTATGACTGCCAATTTTTTTTTCAAATAAAACATCGCTACACAAAACTCCCTATTCTCTAACTCAATGGTTATTAAAAAAAATGGGAGCCACTGACATATACTTTTTATCCATTGAAGTTTTACTACGAAATGTTATTTTATTTTTTTCATAGCAAAACTTCAATGGATGCGAGATGACCGTCAAACTTCGCTTCTAAGAAGGCACACCATGATGCTGATTCAAATAAACTATTAATTTACATATGCCCATGCAAATGGCCGTTACATGTGTTTTAGTTAAATTTTGTATATGTCCTTTTCATGTCAAGCACGGATCAAATTTATCAAAAAGTGACAGCATCATAAAAATCTAAATAAGTTTAGGCAGTGTTGTTCAAGACGGGGGGGGGGGGGGGGGGGGGGGGGGGGGGGTGACGGTATTTTTTTCGACATTTTGTCCGATAAATCAAAAACTATTATGCATAAAAATAAATAAAAATCTGTTTTAGATTGTAGAAGTATAGCCCTTTCATATGATATCCCACTCAGTATAGTTATCATACTTTGAAATTTCAAACCGCCGAATTTCCCACTTTTTTAATTAAACTAAAAATAATTTTCGATTTTTTTTTATTTTAATGATGTTAGGCCACTATTATACACAAATATTCCAAATTTCATGTCGATAGCTTTAATAGTTACTGAAATAATCGACTGTGACAGACGGACGGACGGACGGACGGAGAAAGTCGCACCATAAGGGTTCCATTTTTACCATTTTGGTACGGAACCCTAAAAAGACAAGTGTATTACCATTGTCATGGCGTGCAATACTTAAAAATAATTAACTTAATCGATTTAACAAACCACGGTAATATAATTAATTAGATAAATAGGTAAACAATCATAGAAATTCTTGAAATATCGTGAAAATTCATGAAATATCGAATTTTAAATCGTCTAGTGACCACTGGATTAAATATACCGTTCTGCCCTAATTCTGAGTCTCTATCGCATAACACCATTCTAAAAAATAATGATTTTGTCCTAGACCCTAGTTCAGGCAAAAACACACGAAACATAGGTGTCCTATAGGTATCAGAAAATCCGTCTGTACTATCAAGGTCTTTTATAGGAAGGTCGCTTAGCTAATATTATTAACATCATTATGTAATTTCAATATTTCATCATTTTAACCTATTTGCTAGCTCATAACGGAGTACGAGTCTCCTCTTAGAAAGAGAAGGGTTTGGCCATAGTCCAACAAGCTGGCCAAGTGCGGATAGGCAGACTTCAAACTTTGATAACATTATGAAGAACTCTCGGGTCAGGTTCAGAACTCTTAGTTCTAACAGGAACATCAAACTGGGTGGTGCTATTGCGAATTTCTTGATACTATTTTTCACAATTTTTTAACCGACTTCAAAAAAGGAGGAGTTTATCAATTCGACTGTATGTTTTTTTTAAGATACGTTATTGGACAATTTCTTAGTACTACATAAGATAATTATAAGCTTAGGTTAAAGAAAAATTACTTATTAGTCAAATAGTTTGGCTAGATTGTAATTATATTGAGCCCGTTCATTGGTACTCAATTAATAGAAAAAAAAATGATTTTTTGTATGTATGTTACGCGATCATTCCGCCAATTATGAATCAATTTTGATCATTCTTTTTTTGTTTTGTAGATCATACTTCAGAGGTGGTCCCATATAAATTTTATCGAAATTGGTTCAGCACTTTTTGAGAAAATCAAGAAAAAACAAAATATATACCCGGATAATGATGACATTTTTACATTATTTTATTTTTATATATTATTGACATTGATCCTGATTATTATTGACATTGTATAATTAAAATCTAATCATATTATGTTGGAATATTATCATTGTAATTGTAACTAAAATGAATTTAATCTCAATTGCCTGTTTATAATAATATTTGTACGCCGATACGGCTAATTTGCTGGACTCTGTTTTATATACTAACATCTTATGTACTTACACACATTATGCAAATAAATTATATTCTAATGTTTTTTACTTTTTAGTTTAAGTTATAGTTTTGAAGTCGGTTTTTGTTTTAGATGAAATCGAATAATTAAGCTCGAACCAGGGACCTCATCTATCCGTAGCGAATCAGCTAACCCCTGGACTAGATATATGTATATAGAGAGAGAGATACTACAACCAAATTTCATGATTCTAGGTTAACGGGAAATACCCTATAGGTTTTGATTTACTGGCGAGTGTCGAAATCTGTGGCATAAGCGGCCGTATCTTTTAATTGTCTTTTAATTGTGTTGACATAGAAGCGATTGATTTTCTTACAGAACCAGGGGACCGTAGATACTTAGGATTTGATAGATACGAGTATTAATTTCAACTTGGTACCTCCACACGTTCCCGAAAAAAGGTGGTTGACAGACAGACGGAAAACGAACTGATCCTATAAGGGTTCCTTTTTTCCTCTTGAGGTACGGAACCCTAAAAAGTCTGGCAGACAAAAAGTATCTTTGCGCACTCTAATGAGGAGTAGTGCCGACTCCCGCGACACAACAAAACGTGTTATTTCGCCATTAAAAACGCCAGAAAATGGAGTTAAAACAAGGTCAGATTAGCTAAACTAGCAATTTATGATAAACGTATAAAACGTAGGGCTAACATTAAACATTACAATACAACTGAATTGTTCACTAAATCTTACGTTACTATTTACGCAATTTGGTAGTTTTTGGGCGCAAAATAATTAGAAGATGAATTATTAATAAGCTGCTTTTAATTACAATTGCCATGATGTACTCCATATGATGAGCATATTAGAAATTCAAATTAAGAAAACACTTGCTAAATTCTGAATTAGAATTTGAGATCAGTAACCTTTCCGCGCTGAAAAGTCAGGCCGATTCTTGTCGCAAAATTATATCATGTACAGCATAAGCGGATATAAAAAACACCCAGCTGAGTTTGTTGTGGGCTCTTCTCAGACCAGCGCGCGTTTGGAACCCTCGTAGCTTTAGTTTAATACAACTGTAATTAATTAACACCATCATGGCTTATACTTATTTTACCGACGTTAAAAGTTCAAAGTGTACATCATAATCATCGCGTGCCTTCTTCAAAACGAAGTTTGGCGGTCATCATCCGAAAAACTTCTCTATTTTGCGCCGCATTTTTGAGCTTTGGATAGCTGAGCCCTGTCCACCCCCTTATATCGTCCAACCACTTGCGCCTTTGGCGACCAGCCCCCCAATCATGTAAGAATGGCCGATCAAACGTTAAAGATTTTCGTCAAAGTAAAATAAACCATTACTGCATTGAATTAGAGCTCAATTTCGTGTATCCATTCTTATACGTTAGAGTATCGTACATACCTAAACGTATAAGAATGGGTAGACGAAATTGAGCTCTAATTTAATGCAATTATGGTTTATTTTACTTTGACGACGATCTTTAACGTTTGATTGGACATTCTTACATGATCGGGGGGCTGGAGCTCTCTTGCCTGCGATCCTTCCTTCCAAAACTAGTCTTGGAAGTAAGAATTGGGCTCCTCTTTGTAGATGTCCGAAGAAAGCCAGTTTTCTCCGCATGATGGTGGACATGAGTTCTCTGTTTTTGTGGACTAGTTCCAGTACCTTAGCGTTAGGTGTAAAGCTATAGTACAGTATAATAGTAAACGTTTTGATTGATTGATTGACTGATTGATTGCAGTGATTGCCTAGTGGTTAAGACCTAGTCACCATTTGGTGGGTACTGGCATCAAAAAATCTTGAATTCTTTGGAGTAAGTTGCGATTAAAGCAGTTAAATATCACAACGCCAAAGTAAAAGCTGAAAAAAGCTTATTATACTGTTGAAGATTACGTAAATGACAAAGGAGCATAGAATTGAATCGCTCCAGCAATGCTAAGGACAGCGGTTACGTATGTAATTACAAATTAATGAAAGTGTAATTTATTTATTTATTTTCAAAAGAGCAACCGCCGAGTTTCTTGCTGGTTCTTCTCGGTAGGAATGGCATTCCGAACCAGTGGTAGATTCATTCGACTATTCATAAGCACTTGTAAAAAGTCTATTTGAATAAAAAACTTTTGAATTTTGAATTTTGAATTTTGAATTTTTGAAAACTTGGTGAGGAAACCTTGTCTTTTTTCCGACATTTTCAACAATCATTGTCATATTATTTCAACCAATTTACACAAAACATTAGAGAATTATATACATAAGCCTTCCTGTTGAATCACTCCGTCCATTGGTGAAAACCGTTTGAAAATCAGTTCGGTAGTTTTTGAGTTTATCGCGTTCAGACGCGGCAGGGGGAGTTTGTTTTATAATTGTCTCGACATCCACCGTACTCCCCGGACCTTGCTCCATCAGATTACCATTTTTTTCGAAATTTGTATAACTTCTTGCAAGCGAAAAAATTCAACTCCGATGGGGCAGTCCAAAGCGCCTTCAAAGATTTTATTGATGCCCGTCCGAATGCTTTTTTTAGTAAAGGGATCAATTAACTACCTATGAGATGGCAAAAGTGCATAGCAATGGTGCATAATTTGATTAAATAAATATATTATATTTAAAAAAAATCGACTTTATGTTCCTCCCTTACAAAACGCCAATTTCATATGTAAGGACCTAATATATACTCGTATAGTGATAGAAAACTTCACTCTTGTTTATGAGAAAATATACAAAGGTTACGTGTCCTGTCATCGATAAAGGTTAGATAATACCTATATCCGTTAAATGACTCTTCACTCATAGGACTACACACTGATGTGTGTATCAAACCTAATCATACTAATATTATAAATGCGAAAGTGTGTTTGTTTGTTGGTTTGTTGGTTTATTGGTTTGTTGGTTTGTTGGTTTGTCCTTCAATCACGCCGCAACGGAGCAACAGATCGACGTGATTTTTGGCATGGGTATAGTTGAGGACCTGGAGAGTGACATAGGCTACTTTTTATCCCGGAAAATTGAGAAGTTCCCGCGGGAAACAAAAAACTTTAACCACACGGACGAAGTCGCGGGCATCAGCTAGTATACAATACGCTCTACTCGTAGAGTTCTTATATGGTTGCTTGGTTTTTTTTCCTGTTAAGCAGGCTACACACTCTAGTTTTGTAGTCGTATTAGAAAAACTTACTCCCTTTGCCAGTTTGTCTCGAAATAACGTAAGGTTCCGTGCCCCTAGGTGCGCCATCCTCCGATGCTATAATTCTATATCTGCACACATGGGGTTGAATTTTCAAAAAAATTTCCTGGGGGATGCCCACGTCATAATAGTTATCTGTATGCCAAATTTCGGTCCGATTCGTGGAAGTGGTTTGAGCTGTGCGTTGATAGATCAGTCAGTCAGTCAGTTTTACCTTTTCCATTTAGGTAATATACTTAGATTTTGCTCCCTACCCAATTACTAACAATTTATGATATAGATAAATATCTAATAAAATATTCACAATGAATATGGAGATAATAACAGATGATATTATTAATAATTATATTAAACATTTATTGTCGGATGCGTACAATTATGTGCATAAATAATTACGTTTAATTAATACTGGATTATATTTATTGCATTATGCTTTTAAGCGTGCATTTAAACTTAATCATGAACGTATGATTATTTTAACGACTTAATACCCATGACTTTGTCCATAGAGTTTGATTTGAAAGATTTGTGTGGTGTGGTGAATATCGCAAGCTACAAGTGCAAGATACACACTGTACCACATATGATTTAGCTATTGTGGCGGATTATATCGGATTAAACTTCTAGTTCTTTCTTTATTATAGACTTCCGCAAAGTAACGTGTGCTTCTATCCAATATCCATAGAGTTTAATTTCAGTTAAAGAGTAAATCTATACTAATTTTATAAATGCGCAAGGGGGTCTGTCTGTTTGTCTATCTGCTACGCTTTAACGGGCCATAATTTCAACCAATTTTGTGTACAGACAGGTTGCATCCCGTGGAAGGACATAGGCTACTTTTTATCCCAGAATATGTAGGAGTATCCGCGGGTTTAAAAAAAACTTAATCTTAAGAAATCGCGGATGAAGTTTCGGGCATCATCTACCACAACCACCACCACCACTACATCCCATTAACGCTGCTGGGCACAGGCCTAGGACTTAGGAGAGAGGACCACGCTGCTCCAATGCGGGTTGGCGGGCTTTAACGACTATTATCATGTTAGTGATAATAACGCGACGGCTTAACGTGCTCTCCGAGGCACGGGGGTGAAACACCGCCAGCTTCCTAACTCCGGGCATCATCTAGTACTAAATAATAATAATAAATAATAAACATCACTTCAACCTAAGCAGATAAGGAAAAGTAATAACATTAATCAATTTAAAAATAATACATTTATAGATAATACATTTTATAACATTAATGAATTTTTTCAGCTGAAACATTTTATTAATTTATATTTTCCATATAAGCTAACATTATTAGATCATATTTATAATTTTTAAACATTTTGTACCTATGTTGCACGCTCGAAGAGGCGTGTTATTATTAATGCAATAAATGACTTTGACTTTGAAACTTTTTCCGGCTCACTATTAGGCTCCATTCTCTTCTCGAAAGAGACAGGACTAGCCACAGTCCACCACGCTGGATAAATGCGGATTAGCAAACTTCACGCACCTTCGAGAACATTATGAAGAACTCTCGGACACTCAGGTTTTCTCGTGATTTTTTACTTCACAGTTTGACGTAAGTGATAATTAATTTACAGAACCGCACTTAAAAATTAAAAAATTCAAATGTTTTTTATTCTAATAAACTTTTACAAGTGCTTTTGAATCGGCGAATTAATCTACCACTCGTTCGTAATGCCATTCCTACCGAGAAGAACCAGCAAGGAACTCGGCTCAAAGAAACTTAACTCCGAAAAGTGCGAAAGAAGAGGTGCGTGCCCAGGGATCGAATCCGCGAACTTATAGGAGGTCGTATGTCTAAACCATAAGGCTATCGCCGTTTGACGAGTAAATAATACATTGAATAAAATGTGCATAAAACAATCTACTTTATGACCCACTTGTACTGTGAATAACTCGATCATAAAATGCAGAATGCTGTTTATACGAGTAGTATACCTACTTTGATTATGAGGAAATGAAGCAATGATTTTCTCAATTCTCTTTAACTAAAATAATTCGAACTTACCATCAGGTGAGATTGCAGTCAAGGGCTAACTTGTAGAGGATAAAAAATAACTTTGAACTCTACAATTTTCCAAAATACCCTTTAGTTTTTAGACTTCCCCGCGATGCAGCCTATACAGTATACCTACACCAAAATTCGTCAAAATCAGTTGAACAGATAGGCCTGAAAAAGTTACAGATAGACAGACACACTATCTCTGAATTTCTATCCGCATGTCCGCATGGCTTTAGGTAAGTTTTTTGAAAGTTCTGAGCCAACCGGGTTTTCCGGGATAAAATGTAATGTAGTAAATGTACAGTCTATCTCTGTACGCAAATGAAAATCAGCGCCCTGCATTATATGTACAAATGCAAGTTACTTGCATGTGCAAGTTATGATGCAAGGCAGAAGGCTGAGCTGTACACCCATTCTGGGCGGTGTCACAGACAAGCATACTATAAAAGTACGCTAAATGTTTGTGACACCAATATAATGAAAATATTTTCTTTCTTTACTTTCAAATTACGCTAAAATTGATTAAATATATAATCTGGCAAACATATCAGACAGACAAACAGACTCAATTATTCATTCATTAATTTGTCTGTTTGTCTGTCTGTCGTCAAATTTTTTTAAGGATCCAGCTTTTAAGTACCTATTGTTATGAAAAGCGGGAAAAACCTATTTTCGTGATCCTCTTCAGAGAGAAACGCGTTCGAAATACCCCGGAAGCGGTCCCATCTGAACATCCTTGTAAAGTATCTGGAGTATAGTATAAAAGATCCGTCGCCCTTTCACATCAGCAGTCGCGCGATCTTACTGACGCAGTGTACAGGACAGTACAGTGCGAGTGTTTAGTGTTTAGTGACCAGTCGTGTGTAGAGGTGATTGTTTATTTTTTATTTTCTTTAGTGTTTGGTGAAAGAAAGTATTTGTAGGATGTAAAAATGTGCCGGAATGAATGAAAGGAAGAAAATTTGTGAGATTGAAAAGTGTACTTGGAAAATTTAATTAATTTTGCAGAATGGAGCTGTCATAATAATTATTTGTGCCTTTTGGGGTTGAGACTAACTGAACTGCCTCGTTGGTCTAGTGGTTAGCATGTTTGACTGCGGCCGACGAGGTCCCAAGTTCGAGTCCCGGATCGGGCTATAATTAAGTGTTGGGTTTTTCTGACTAGAATTTCTCAACACTAGCCCGGTGTTAGGAAGTTGGCGGTGTTTCACCACCGTGCCTCGGAGAGCACGTTAAGCAGTCGTGTCGGTCCCGGTTATTATTACCAACATAATAATAGTCCTTAAAGCACGCCAACACGCATTAGAGTAGCGTGGTGGGTCTAAGCTCTAATTCCCACTCACCTATGAGAATGGAGGCCTGTGCCCAGCTGTGGGACGTTAATGGGCTGTAGTGGTGAGGTTGAGCCCATTGGGCCGTGCGGTGGCATTAAAGAGGATTAATTTTAAGATTTCTGTTTTTAATTCAGATTTTAGTTTATTTTATTCATTAGTTAATGTTATTTAATTATTCTGTAACTGTAAAATAGCTTTAAAAAATTGCAGAAGTTATCTATAATTAGTTATTTATTAGTTAACCGCTGCTTTGCTCAGGTAAACATTTTTGGAAATAAATTGAGTGTTTTTCAAAATTAATCAAAATTCTGAAACTAACTGTAAACTAAACCCATACCCCTACCCCCGTTTGACCCTTTGTTTATGGAACGCAAAAACTAATAAACACACAAACATACCTAATATTATGAATGAAAAATAGCGATTGAAAAATCAGCCCTCAAACGTTGCCAAAGTTAGACATCAACGCGCATGCGGCGCGTGCGTTCAAAAAAAATGAATTAAACCTGCGCTCACGGATTAATCCACAGTTAAGCAACGCTAATCCTCAGTTAAACATAATCATTATGATTTCAAAACTGTAATGAATCATTTTTAATGGAAGTACGAAACACTATAATTATAGGGCATTTGAACAATCTTTAGCTACACTGAGCCCTGAACTCTACTGAACATCTCCTCTCGGAATGAGAACGGATTGACCATTGTGGACAGTGGTCAATCCGTGGACACTCAAACAATGGACACGCTGGCCAGTTGCGGATTTTGACGACCTCCGTGGCGCAGTGTGTAGCGCTGTTGTCTTAACGTGCGGAGGTCCCGGGTTCGATCCCCGGCAGGGTCAATTTGGGAATTTATAATTTCTGAATTTTCCCTGGTCTGGCCTGGCCTGGTGGTAGGCTTCGGCCGTGGCTAGTTACCACCCTACTGGCAAAGACGTGCCGCCAAGCGATTTAGCGTTCCGGTACGATGCTGTGTAGAAACGAAACCGAATAGGGGTATGGGTTTAATATAACTGCCATGGTTAACAGGTTAGCCCGCTACCATCTTAGACTGCATCATCCCTTACCATCAGGTGAGATCGCAGTCAAGGCCTAACTTGTAGTGGATAATTAAAAAAAAAAAAATAAAAAAAAAAGGCAGACTTTCCACACTGTTGGGAGCGTTATGAAGAATTCTCAGGCAAGCAGGTTTCTTCACGATGCTTTTCTTCACCGTTATTGCGATATTATATTTAAATGTTTAAAACGCACCTCTCTGAAAACGTAGAAGTGCATGACCGAGAATCGATCCCCCAACAGTCGGAATAAACAAACATAAACGACCTCTAGAGTCTAGACTATAAGTGCATTAAGTATGACAATATTTTAGAAAATTGCTTGGGCTCTACAATTTTTTAAAATATTAAACCCTGTTTCGATTAAAATTTTATAAAAAAAAATCAATTAAGAAGCTTCAAAAAGTCGCAATAACTTTTCAATAAAATATTGTGCACCATTGCAGTAGTATTATTTTAAAATGACAGTTTTATATGACGTACCTTGACGTCCTTAAAATAAGGATTATAATTCTTAAATAAGAGTGTCAACAATATTAAAATAATACTGCCTTAAACGATGGTAATAACTAATAAGCACCCTAGTCATCAAAAGCCGTCGTTTTCCATGGTAATAAGCACCTCACGAAAGTCATCATTTTCCAATTTTAATGACCCATTTCAATTTTCATCTGGTGACAGAGGGGCTGGCTCATTTTTTGCGCAAAGGATCAGCCTGGCTGTCCAGCGCGCAAGTGCAGCCAGTATTCTCGCCACTATTCCACGCGGGCATGATTTATATAGTAATTAGGTTAGGCTAGCTAGGTTTATTGTTTCTATTGTATTGTTTTCAATAAAACCACTTGTTAAAATTACCCCAAAAGTTTTAAATATAGAACTACTAGCTGATGCCCGCGACTTCGTTCGCGTGGTTTAAGTATTTTTTATTCCCGCGGGAACTCCTTAATTTCCCGGGATCAAAAGTAGCCTATGTCACTCTCCAGGTCCTCAACTATATCCATGCCAAAAATCATGTCGATCCATTGCTCCGTTGCGGCGTGATTGAAGGATAAACCAACAAACAAACACACTTTCGCATTTATAATATGAAGTATGATACCAATGTGGACACTTATTTCGTGCCCGTACAATCTCAACAAACAAAATGTAGGTATGCCAGTAACAGCGTGGGACTCTGGCGAAACGAGATGCTTTGCAAATTACTCTTTGTTTACCCGACGTTGAAGATAGAGCTTGGCATAAATAATAATATCACAGCGAGAGAACATATTCATACAGTGGGTCGACGCCCATACAAATCACCCTGCTACCATATAGTACAGTTATGGCAACTAGAGGTAGAAAACTGCATACTGTGACGTTAGGCGAAGGCTAGACTTTTAGTAAATACTGAGCATTAGAAATACTGAAAGATGACATTCTGTTGACGGAATACCCTAGACTGGATGTCTAGGGTAATATTTGCGTCAACGGAATGATTCAAAACGTCATATTATATACTACGAGATTACATCCATACAAATATTAATGCGAAAGTGTGTATGTCTGCTTGCTACGTTTGAACGGCCCATCTTTTCAACCGATTTTGATGAAATTTAGAATAAAGGTAGGTTATATCCCGGGAAAAGACAATAGACATTTTAATCCCGTAAATTAAGGAGTTCCCTCGGGAATAAGATGAAGTCGCGGGCATCATCTAGTGATGCAAAAACATACGCGCCGAATTGAGAACTTCCTCCTTTTTTGGAAGTCCGTTAAAAATACCACGGTATTCGGTAAATACTGATGGAATTTAAAATTAAATAAATCTTACCACTATAAGGCCAAACTAAACTATAAAGACATTTAAGAGTGACAGACCTCCGACCGTCCCTGTCACCCCGCAGCGTAGCTCTGTCTAGATGTCTCCGTCGAACGACTGGTAGGAAATAACGTACCTGTTTAGACTGTGGTAATTTAATTGTGGTAATATTATGTTAAATATTACAATTCGCATGCGATTTCCCACGTGTTTCGAATATTCCTTGTTTTAATCATAATCTTTGAAGTTAAGAATCCATACTAATATTAGGTACTATACTTAAATGCGAAAGTTTGTCTGTCTGTTCGTCTGCCTGCTACGGTTTAGTGGCCCATCTTTTCAACCGATTTTGATGAAATTTGGAACAGAGATAGGATGCATCCAGTGAAAGGACATAATCCCGGAATATCAAAGAGTTCCTACGGAATTCTTGAACTCGACCTATCGCTGTACGCGTCAAAATCGATTGAACAAATGGCCCGTAAAAGCGTAGAAAGCAGACAGACAGACACACGTTCGCATTTATAATATTAGTATGGATTTGGTATAATGGAAGTATAAATTTATATTTCAATTAGCGATCCGCCCCGGCTTCGCACGGGTATGCACTAATAATCCTAATAGTCTATACCCAGTATAGCCAGTGGGCAGTGGGCAGGTTTTACATTTTAATATTACATTGTAAGAGTACGCCCTGCCCTCACTACACCTGCCACAGCCACCAGCCCTCAGATTATAACCTCCGACCGCAGTCGCGCCATTTTCCCTTGCACGTTACATTATTTCTACGATATCTCATAACATATTCATCTAAATTAAATGGTGTAAAGGACAATTTTTATCTTAATTAATTACTTGAGATGACTATTATTATGATAAGGATTAATACTATATCGGTAAAAACACCTTCAGAAGAGATGATTTTTTCCGACTTAGTTCACATTATTGCAATTTTCGTAAGGATCTCTAATTTTTTTGAAAATAAAATATAGCCTATGTTACTTGCTGATAATGTAGCTTTCTATAGATGAAAGAATTTTCAAAATCGGTTGAGTAGTTTTTGAGTTAATCCATTACAAAAAAAAATAAAAAAAAACAAACAAACAAACAAATCTTTCCTCCGAACGGGTTCGAAACTAGTCGGGCATTTTTTCCGACAGAACACGTGAGTTTATCCGGGTATTATATATAGTTACTAGCTGATGCCCGCGACTTCGTCCGCGTGGATCGAGGTTTTTCGTTTCCCGCGGGAACTCCTTAATTTTCCGGGATAAAAAGTAGCCTATGTGTTATTCCAGACTATAATCTATCTCTGTGCCAAATTTCATCCAGATCCGTTCAGCCGTTGGGGCGTGATGAGTAACAAACATCCATCCATACATCCATCCAAACTTTCGCATTTATAATATTTATTTGATAAATCTTTCCTCTTTATAATATTAGTTTAGATGTTATTTATCTCAGTGAAGGCAATGAATCTCTCTGATAAAAATATAAAGAAAGCTTTCTTGCCCAAATACGTCTAACAAAACAAATAACATTCTTATTCATACAGTTTACTTCTGACAACAATGAAGCAATTATGTAGGTATTTTTAAAATATATATGGATCGTGACTCCGTACATTGAGCATTTAAATTGTTAAATAATATATAACAATTATATAGGTATGTTAATTGGTCGATTCTTTGTATCAATTTGATGCGGAATTCCTTTTGAATCTAATTTTTATTACTTATGTAAACAAATTCGTCACATCTGTCGTCGTCATCAATATTATTGATAGATGTCCACCGCTGGACATATCTAATCTAGCCTGTACTGTCCCACGACTGGGCAAAGGCCTCCCTCTGATTTTTCCACGTCTCCCTATTTTGTGCCTCTATGGGCCACTCAACTTTATATTTGTCTAATTTTACATCTGATTGCGATTGTTACACTGTATTTATCATTTTCCTGTAATAAAACCGCTGTTTTCGCAAGGTCTTTGACATTTAAGTTCAAGGTCACTCACGATGCGTCGATGCACGAAACATTTGTCTCATTTTTCTTTGCTAAGCGACCTAACTTACGTAAGCTACTTACGTGTGTAAAACTTTTTTTAAAAAACAAGATAGGCTTGTGCTTGACGATAATCATGCTTATGAAAAGCAATTATGAGGTCTAGGTTAGATTTTTTAAAAAAGAGCAACCACCGAGTACCTTTCTAGTTCTTCTCGGTAGGAAGGGCATTCCAAACTAGTGGTAGTTTCACTCGACGATTCAAAAGCATTATATTTATAAGTTTATTTGAATAAAAAAATATGATGTCGTCGTTAAAAAATTATGTCTGTCGTGTTCATGCAGATCCGTTCAGCCGTTCCGGCGTGATTGAGTAACAAACATCCATCCATCCATCCATCCGTCCGTTTATATAATTAACTATAGTCTCCCATAAATATATAGATTATTGTTATTTGTTAATATTCATATTTAAATGAACCCTTCGAAGCATAGAGTACCGTGGTGGAGCTAGAGTCGAGACACGGAAACTATTCAATAGGGCTAACAAGTGAGTATAACTCAAAAAATTAAAAAATACGACTGCCATAGTTAAAAATGATATTTTTTTGTGAATCACTGGATATTGAAATATAGCCTTATATATTTTTGGAATCTACTCATCATTTTCTTGATGATGACAATTATATACTTAGTTAATCTCATATTGGAAAAAAAAAAACAATTTTAGTCTTTGACGCGGGACCATTGTCACCCTATCAATTTTTTAAATTTTACTAGCCTATGTCACCCGGAATAAGCTAAGGATTCTAACGATACCTCATTCATCAAAATCCGTTCAGGCGTATAGAAGTTATGGTGGAATATACAAACTCACATACATACATGAACCCTGAAAACAATATACTCCGTTTTTCAGGCAGTCGTATAAAAAGACCAAAGAATAGGAAGTGTATAGGAGGGCCCTAACTGAATACAGCAAAGAAATTAGGAAGGCTAAAAGGGCATCGCGGAAGAGGTTCTGCAAGGAAATAAATAACCTTCCCCGAAGTGCGACACTCCACAAGGTGCTTGTCTTTCTTTGTGATGGAAGTTTAAAGTTAATAATAATAAATAATAATGTCCTCCCGATCGAATTTCGACCACGGCGGGCGGCGGCCAATCTCCACAGAGATTAGCCATCTGCGCGGGAGATATTATAGTGCACAAGTGTGTGCGCATACACAGGTGCACTCTCTGTTCCTTTACTCTGATAGCCCGATGGGACGGAAGATCCGACACGACCGAAGAGAGATCAGGCGCAGGACCGACGGCTTAGCGTGCTCTCCGAGGCACGGGGGTTTCACCGCCAACTTCCTAACTCAGTAATGAGAATTTCTAGTCAGAAAAACCCATTACTTGTTAGTTGTTATGGCCCGACCCGGGACTCGAACCCGGGACCTCGTCGGCCGCAGTCGAACATGCTTACCACTAGACCAACGAGGCAGATAAAGTTAATATAATGTAAGAAATTCTATAGTTAATTGAATTGAAAACCGTTCCAATTCGAAACCTAGCTAAGGTCTAGATCCCAGACTAGCCTAGAGCGATTATACGCCGCATGCCTACATACGACCTTCCTCTGACAGCGCATCACGAGTTTGGCATATCAACCGTATGTAACTAGCTATACACCGTAACCGTATATGTATATACTATACACTACTTACGGCGGCTAGAGCTAGGTTTTTTTTAAATCTCTTTTTTTGGAGGGGGGGGGGGGTTTATTATATACTAGTTGATGCCCGCGACTTCGTCCGCGTGGTTTAAGTTTTTTTGATTCCCGCGGGAAAATTTTCCGGGATAAAAAGTAGCCTATGTCACTCTCGGTCCTCAACTATACCCATGCCAAAAATCACGTCGATCCGTTGTTCCGTTGTGGCGTGATTGAAGGACAAACCAACAAACCAATAAACCAACAAACAAACACACTTTCGCATTTATAACTCGTAACATGTCAACCCCATCGCAACATTATCTTATATATATAAAAGAAAGTCGTGTTAGTTACACTATTTATAACTCAAGAACAGCTGAACCGATTTGGTTGAAAATTTGTGGGGAAGTAGCTTAGAACCAGGAGACGGACATCGGACATCGGATACTTTTTATCCCGGAAAATTAAGGAGTTCCCGCGGGAATTAAAAAAAACTTTAACCACGCGGACGTAGTCGCGGGCATCAGCTAGTTTTAAATACATTTTACCAAAAATAACCTTAACTTAACTCAAACAAAAAAAAAACTATCACTTAACCATAAGTCGACGTCCGACGACGGAGTAGGGTACTTAGTAGCATTTTAAGACTAAGATACTTTTCACGGTCAGAACTTGCTTTACTGGTTAAAGAAAACATTGTGATAAAACATTAGATTTATTTAAAGTGAAAACTTCTTTAGCCGCGTTGAGCACTTTTTGGTAGGGGGTAAACTTGTAGATTCGCATCACCGACACCGACACCTACACCTCACTGCCCCATGCTCGCGTTGTTACGAAGACAAAAGGTCTTAAATATAATTGTACTACATTCGTAATTAAACTTTAATCGCTTAGTTTTAAGGTTTATATTTTAATTTTTTTTTAATTAAAAAAAAAATTTTTTAAAATTAAATATTCGTTTTCACTTGTATCGGCAGTCACTATGACTGCCATTTTTTTTTTACTACAAGTTAGCCCATGACTGCAATCTCACCAAAGAACCCGGCTGAGTTTGTTGTGGGCTCTTCTCAGACCCATGGGCGCGTTTGGAACCCTCGTAGCTTTATTTTTAAGGTACCGTCACTGATTATCACCATCATGTTTTATAAGTAATTGGACGTCAAAAAGTGTACCTACAGTGTATCTAATTTGAATACATTCAAATATTTGATTGATTTGGTTGGAAGTGATGATGCAGTCTAAGATTAAGATTACTTTGACTTTCTTGTTAATATGTAGGTACCTATCTATCTACATCTTGTAACCTTTTGTAAAATAAAGTATTTGTATTTGTATTTGTATTTATCTTAATTTAAACGGATATAATTTCAAATTAAATTATAATTTAATTTAAACTAGCTAATGCCCGCGACTACGTTCGCGTGAATTGAGGATTTTTGGTTCCCGCGGGAACTCTTTAATTTTCCGGAATAAAAAGTATGTGTTATTCCAGTTATCTATCTCTGTGCCAAATTTCATCCAGATCCGTTCAGCCGTTGGGCCGTGATTGAGTAACAAAGATCCATCCAAACTTTCGCATTTATAGTATTAGTATAGATTATTTACGATTCTAATTAAAAGGAAACAATCGGCAGTGTTACTTAGAAACAAAGGAATTTTAAATCCGAAACGTGAAAATCACCGTTTTCGCAAGTGCATTAAGTTTACGAGCAAACTATCGTAAAGTTAAAGGCGCACACGTTGAATTAAGTGCTCTTTGCCCTTCATTTTATTGTCTATAAATAAATGATAACACGAAGTTCGTACAAAAGTTCCTTTGCTTTTACCCGACAAAGGAAGGCTGTAAAATTTTTAAAAATCCTATTACAATGTAAAAGATAGATGATATTTTTAATGTTTAGTATTTAATTCATAATAATCAAACAAAATACCATACGATTAAAAAAAAAAAAAGAAAAAAAAAAGTTTTTAATTTAGATTTAATTTAGTTTTTAATAGTTTTACTTTCATATTTTTGATTGTACATTGTAACTCCAATAAATTCTATACTTTAATGTAAAAGATTAAATAAATGATAAAAAAGCATGGGAATGAATTGTTCCACCGGCTAATTAATGAAATTGTTAAATATTAAATACTAGCTAATGCCCGCGACTTTGTCCGCGCGGATTGTTTTTTGGTTCCCGCAGGAACTCCTTAATTTTCCGTGATAAAAAGTTGCCTATGTGCTAATCCAGACTATAATCTATCTCTGTGCCAAATTTCATGCGGATCAATTGATTGTTACTCAATCACGCCAGAACGGCTGAACGTAGGGTATCGTACATACCTAAACGTATAAGAATGGGCAGACGAACTTGAGCTCTTATTCAATGCAGTTATGGTTTATTTTACTTTGAAGAAAATCTTTAACGTTTGATCGGCCATTCTTACATGATTGGGGCCCGATGCAATTTGGCACAGAGATAGATTATAGTCTGGATTAGCACATAGGCTAATCTGCCGGGATAAAAAGTAGCTTATGTGTTAAGCTACATTTCATCCCGGAAAATTTATGAGTTCCCACGGGAACTGAACTCAATCCACGCGGAAGACGCGGGTATCAGCCAGTTATAATAATTTCAACACTAGAAGTAGGACAGAAGTTATCAATAACAAAACATTAAAAAAAAAACTCGTAATCATTTTAACTGTCAGGTTAGGTTCCACAGTCAGAAATCTACAACACATAAGACGCCTCAATAGATTTTTATTGTATGTTGATAGTTTAATAGACTGCCAATAATAATTAATTGAATGATTTATTCGAAACAGCAAAACTTTTGTTATGTTAATCGATAGGACGGTAATAATAGTGGCAGTTATTACGTAATAATATCGATTATATCATTCAGCTGTAAAATGTAGTTTTACATAATATAATTGCATTTTTAGCACACTTAAAACGGATGTACTGTATTCGACCGGTACTCGTATGTATGTTTGATTGTAAACGATTTGCTCGAAAACGAATGGACCGATTTTAATGATTTTTTTGTTATCGTAATTTACGTATTTTGAGGAAGGTTTTAGTATACCATATACCTAGGTATCTTCCTTATGTACGATGTTATTTATATAAGTTTACAGTCATGTCGCAACTCTTTTTTTTTGAAGTAAAAACTAAATATTAAAATGTTTTTATCTTTTTCAGGTTTAGTGTAGAAAAATATGAACTCCTCATCGAGAAAGGTATGACTCCATTGTATATTTTATATTGTCACGCAACGACCAAACGGATCAGGGGTATGGGTTTAAAAGAACTGCTAGCAGCTATAATATGTCAAACTTATCTGGCCCTAGAGCCTCGACCCTGAGATATTCCCATTATTATTGGTCAAGTGACTTAAGATGACGTGTTCAGATGTTAAAGAAGTTGAAAAAATAGCTCATCTCTATTGGAACAGACTTTAAGTCTGTTGTAGGGACTTCCACATTGTGTTGCATCTCTTGAATCCAGCAGCTCTCTGCGACTCGTTTGATGTCGTCCGTCCATCAGTAGGGCTAGCATTACAAAGAGTAAAATTACTCGTACGTCTACCCGTTATCTCTATTTGTCTACCGAAGCTAACATGGTTACTTGTCTCGTTACGTCAAAAGTAGAGATAAAAGTAATATTTCTTATCTGTGGTATTTTTCTCTACGAACATTGTGTGCATGTTTGGGTAAACGAGAAATTAGCCGGCATAGACAACATCTCTCTCTCTCTTGTCACGAGATATCTCGTGCGCATGCTAAGTTTGGCTAGTCTCCACCTAGGGGGTCTGTCAACACTACGCTTTCCAGTGCAGAATCACCATTCCAACACCTTGGCACCAAACGTCTATCGGTTCTTCGAACATGCCCTTCGCAATGCATTTCAGCTTCGGAACACGTCGAGCTTTTATGTAAATTATCCCATAGGGGAGCCAAGGGATCATTAAAAAAATTAAAAAAAAAAAAAAAAAAAAGGGAACATTAAATATACAAATACAACATTTTTTATTTATTTATGTAGACTTTGACAGATTCTTTTGAATAGTCGAGTCAATCTACCACTATTTCGGAACATATTCCTACCGAAAAGAACCAGCAAAAAAATCGGTGGTTGTTCTTTTGAAAAAAATAATTTACAATTATTAAAAACCAAGAGCGTACATACCATGAGCCTCTTTTGAAGTTTAGGTATTTATCTCGGGTTTAGGTATATAAAATCCTTTGTCTCGGATAGTCCTTTGTTTGAGCGAGTGAACAGAAGGCGTCGGGTGCAAAGTAGTTTGACAAACCGTTTTGATCCTAATCCCATTTTCAAACGGGCAATTATTTTTTCAATATTTAAAAGAAATGTTTTTAATTCGCTTAACATACGTTTCATATAAAACTTTTTTAAATATAGGTGTATTCATATAAAGAGAAGGTTGCATGATTGTAAGTATAGATGTTTTTAAGTAGGTACATCCATACTAACATTATCTTTGTTTGCTTATTTTCTTTTAGTTACATAAAAGACACATTTTGTACAAAAATAAACAAAATAGTAAAATAAAATATTAGTATTATTTTGATTTTTACTTAACATTATTTAAAATATAAAATTATTAGAATTTATATAGTAAATGCTACTATCCATACTAATATTTTAAATGCGAAAGTGTGTCTGTCTGTCTGCCTGTCTGCTACGCTTTCCCGGCCCTTCTTTTCAACCGATTTTGCTGAAATTTGGTATAGAGGTAGGTTATATCCCGGGGACATAGAACTTTTTATCCCGGAAAATTAAGGAGTTCCCGCGGGAATCAAAAAACTCAAATCCACGCGGCCGAAGTCGCGGGAATCATCTAGTATTTATATACATATCACTACGCCAGGTCTTAGTTTTTACCATGCATCGATTGACCGTAACCGTTCGATCATATTAGCGTTAAAGTAAAATGAATCTTAATAGTATTGATTTAGAGCTCAAATTCGTGTTTGCATTCACACTGCTCCAAATGGAAACGTTTCGAAATTAAAAACGGTTGGAATTTGTGACTTTAAATCAAGCCCCTTTGGGCACATTTTACCCTGACTCCAATGTGATCGAACGCTCGATTACGATCAACCGAATTTTCAATGTAAAAAAAAACTAAAAACGGGTGTCTCTTATTGGCACTGATCTCCATTTACGGAGATCTACTATTTCAGGCAAAATACATTTGTAATAAAAACTTATTAGTTTTTGTTCCATATTTTTTTTCCAAAATTGATCGTCCTTTATAATCTTTTCAATTTTCAAATTAAATTTTTTCCGGTTCAAACCGCAAGAAGACAAATTTTGATTTTAATTTTGATTATGAACCTTTTTGATTCCTTGCCTTCGCTAATTGTTCACTACGTAAATATTTCTTTTTTTTAGAAAATCGGAGTTTTAGAACCCATTTCTGAAAAAAAAAACTTATTTTAATTCGCACGCAATGAATCCTAAAGACAAAACAGTGCAATAAAACTGATAAGCACGTGCAGATGCAGGTGTTTCACCAACATAGGTTTTTGTTTATCATGGTAGGTACCTAACAATAGACTCGCGGGTCAATAGCGATACAATAATAAAAAAGGTCCGGTTCGGAAAATATAAAACACAATCATCAAGTGCCGCTCTGTAAACGATAATCACTTGCAAAAGGTAATAAAACTATGTAATCCTGCAGGTGTTGCGGTAGTGTACTCAGCTTACCAAAATAACAATAGAAATTTACTGCGTGGTAGTACTAAAATACAGCTTAGCTACCAATTTTTCAAATAACTTTTTGCCGTGCTAATGAGTGTATGGTTATTTGTAAGAAATTAATAATTTTGCCTGACAGTAAAATAAAAACGCGATGCCAAAAAGCGCATAAAAATACCATGAAAACCTAATTCAACTTTTTTCGTGATTGACTGACCGACAACGCACAGCCAAAATCGATGAACCTAAATATTTGATTCATTGAGTAGTCTAGGTGTGAACTGAGGAAGTAGGAAAAGGCTGATAGGCTTTATCAAATGTGCAACATAAATAAGTTATAGAAATACTGATTCACATCAGACAATGCCTTTTCAAATTCCAAAGCAGGCAATAAAACTGATAAGCACGTGCAAATTACAAGTATTGCACTAATGTAGGGTTTTGTTTATTATAATAACAATAGCGATCACGGGTCAATAGTGATACAATAACAAAAAGAAAAGTCCGGTCGACAACCATACTCGTAAAAAAACAATAATCTAATGACGCTCTGTAAACGAAATACACTTGCAAAAGGCAAAAAATACATAATTACAGTTGCGCTAGTATGTATATTCCGTTTACCAAAATAACAATAGAATTTACTACGCGGGGTACAATAAAGTACAAGCTGCACTTTACATAACTTTTTGTTGACGTGATGAGTGCATTGTTTGGAATAAGTAACTTTGCCTGACAGTAAAATAAAACACGCAATGCCAATAAAGCGCGAAATGAGACCATTTCAACGCTCAGCCAAAATCGATGAACCTAAATATTTTATTCCTTGAGTAGTCTAGGTGTGCACTGATGAAGTATTTTGAGTTGACAAACAGACAAAAAAACATGGCTTTTTTGTCAGTGAAATATCCCATATTGGATTTGCCGTGACGTCATACTATGGTCTTATAATATCTCAGTACTCAAAATATGTAGGTTTGCAATAAAGAGGGAACCAACAAAGAAAAACACATATACATACATGATTGCTAACGACCAAGCCTTCCCCAAGTCGGGCAAAGAAAGGTTCAGTTCAAAACATAAAACAAAACCTATTCATCAAAAAGGTCCGTAAGCGTGGTAAATAATAATTACTACCCAATTGTTTGCATAGCTACCTGCTTTTGCTATCGTGACGACTGTATTTTCATGGCCATAAATAATATCTATCCAAGTGTAAAAACAAGCAAACATGCGAGCTAAACAAATAAAATTCTAATTTCTAATTTATTGTAAGTGCACAGTAAAGGGGTTGTTTCATCTTGGGCCAGGTACTTGTACAGTATTCCAAAAAATATTTTATAATCATAGAAAACTAAATAAAATATGCTTTTTTGCAGTTTTAAAGTGATTATGAGGTACAAAAATAAAATGTTTAATTAGGTACATTTGTAGAATAGCAACTCTCGCAGCGCATCTATCCATCCATCTGCTGCTGTTGGATATTTTATGGTTAATTCTCATTTCTCAGGTTATTTGTATGTCAATTAATGTATGACACGTGTAATATACGTCAATGTCAAAATGGACGCATGTTGCGCTTTTTTTTTTGCAAAATAATTTCGCATTGTACCTCGTAAATTGAACTTTTTAGTAAGAAATAAAGAAAAAAATTTTATTATTTTATGACCCCGAACATTTTAAAATTCCGTACAAATACCTGGCCCAGGCTCCATATAAATTTGAAACAACCCCTTTGACTATTCGAAAGCTCATTGCATAAGTTTACTAACGTCCAATCGTGTGTCTCGATACGAGTCGCTTCACTAGGTGACTCCCGCAACTTCATCTGCGTGATTCATGATTTTTAAATATCTCATGGGCATTCTTATTTTCCGGGATAAAATACCTATGTTTGTCTCCAAGAAAGTAGCTATCTCTGTACCGAATTTCGGGAAAAACAGACAGCTGACAGACCGACAAAGTAACACACTCGCATGTTTAATATTAGTAAGGATTACAAATTCAAAATTTATATAAACTTATTTATTTAATAAATATAACACAATATCTAATCGCGGGCAGTATCATTCAGAAGTAATTCAAGCCGGAGGTAAACGATCCAAAGGGATAAAATAACCAAATCATAATGCAAATCACACCAATAAAATGCCAAGTCGTCATAAGGGCAGAGAATTTCACAACCAAACACAAGATACCGCGCTAATATGCCATGAAAGACAATAAACACGTAACTTTTTTTTTGAAGTGCTGGCTCATTTTTTGCGCAAAGGATCAGCCTGGCTGTCCAGCGCGGAAATGCAGCCAGAATTCTCGCCACCATTCCACGCGGGCATGGCATTATTAGGTTAGGCTAGCTAGGTTTATTGTTTCTATTGTATTGTTTTCAATAAATTTTACCAACGAGTGATTATCATTTCAGTACATGACATCGCATTAATATTTATAAGGGACGGAGTTGCCAGTCTAGGTAGAGATGGTTAGTCAGCCTTTAAATAATAGTTAATTTAACCACAAGCTTTATAAGGCAAGTTTAGTAAAGTAAATTATTTTATAATTGTCTGAAACACACGACCTTGTCTGAATTGAATATTCAAATTCTTATTTACGAGTAAATAATTAAGTAATATAACTATAAATATCATACACGTTTAATATAAAGTGTAATATACAAACCTTAAACTGTTTAAAACAAAATAATTTTCAACCATCAATAAGAAAAAGCAGCCAGTATTAAAAATGCCTACTATTGAGAAGTGACAATCACACTACAATCTCAGGTATATGCTACGTATATCATTTTGAGTTGCGGAGACAAAAGGCGTTACGTCCACCCTCTGAGAAGCCTCGGCTACGACTAGTTTTCCTAGTGCTTGATCACGCAGTTTTGTAGTGTGTTACAAACTTATTTTTGGATGTAAATTATTGTTAATTATATTTTTTTTTTGCTTAATATAATTGAAAATATGTCTTACTTTTAGGAGTACTAATTTATTTTTACAAATTAAGCCAAATAACCTCCTAAAATGAAGGTTATATGTGTCCTTAATTTCGTCAAATTAAATCTTCTTTGTTTTGAATTTTATAATACAAAGGATAGCAAATTAATAATTTTTATCTTCAACTATAGTAGTTCAGGACCTTATTCTCAATAAAAGTATCTCTTTGTGTGACCACAACGAGTAAATTTGGATGTTCGCTAACGTCAAACTTTACACAAAAATCAAGATTAAATAACAGCTTCTTGGTATTTTCGTAATAAGGAACAATCTATTAATTAATTTCAAAATGTTGTCAGTCATTATAGTAGATCAGAGAATTCCCTACAATTTGGTATGAATAAGTTTTGGTTTAATGCAGGGAGTAACAAAATATCAGGGGGCAAAATAGCTAAATATAAGGGTCTACCCTTGCAGCTCAAGCTCAGCTCGAATGTATAGTCTTAAAGCTAGCTAGCCTAACCTAATTACAATATAAATCATGCCCGCGTGGAATGGTGGCTGCATTTCCGCCCTTAATAGCCAGGCTGATCCTTTGCGCAAAAAATGAGCCAGCCCTTCTGTCACAAGATGAGGGAATTAACCGCGGTTACAGTTACTAATACATTACAAATTCACATAAAACTAAGATGAAAAATTCAATTTGAAAGATGGGGCGTTAAAACTTAAAACGTAGCACACACTTTCGCATTTATAATATTAGTATGGATAAAAGCATATGAACCGGAATCGATTAAAAAGTCAGCCTCACAGCTTTTTTGGGTACTTCTCAGGCGCCTCATTATTTGATTGACTTCGGTGGCACAATTTTTTTTTTGTATTTGAGACATACTAGCTGGAAATATCAAATCTAGATTTAATTTAGTTAATATTGGTAGTAAAGGGAACTTTATAGGCCCAGCGGTTACATCGTAATTCGATTTTCAAAAAATGGTGTCCACCGAAATCAAAATAAAATTATTTATGGAGGTATTTAATATTTTGAAGACTAAACGTAAAGAATTTCAGGTTATTTTTACAATAAAATATTTTATTTTATCAACATATTTACTTACAACATAACATATACCTACCTACTTTAATTACTTAACTTAGATTTAGGAAAATTTACGAAAATCAACTTTGTACTTATGTATGTATTTTAAATAAATGACATACTAAATGAAATTAAAAATAGTAACCATAACAAAGTAGGAACTTAAAACAGTCTCTATTTAGATCTATCATAACACACATAGTCCAGTCGCTCATTTTGAAGCGAAAAAAAACAAAATTGTTATTAGGATGGGAACAGTTGGAAATGATAAAGTGGCATATAATAAACGTAAAAAAAAAATGCGTGAGCAGTGGTTTTTCCAGATATATTTGGGGGATGATAAGGGGTAGAATTTTGGATTATTGTGATTTCCGGCGAAAGTTGACTTCGGAGAGAAAAGTGCACAATAGAAAAGTTGTAGATCATAAAAAGATCTACCACTTTTGTATAAATGGTTTCTTCACATAACCTAAAAATCTCCGAGTAAAATGCAAAAAACCGCTTTTATCGTTTTTTATTTATCATTTACACAAAAATAATTTTATTTTGACGAAACTTGGTGAAAGTATACATTTTTGTATTTAAAATATTTACAAATTTTTTAAGACAAAAATGTTAAGAGACTTCCGAGATAATCACGTTTTTCGGCCCAAAAAAATATTTTTCAAATTAAAATTCTCCTTTGGAAAATTGTCGTAGAGACTTCTTTCAGGTCGAAATTTTTTCGTTTTGAGTTATACTTTCTTGTGAAATAATAAAAAAATACAGCCCCCATTTAGAAACATGCTCAAAAATTGGAAAAATCAAAAAATGAATTTTGCAACCATCTTTTTTTTACTAAGTAGATTAACTTTTTCCACCGAAAACACTGAGATCAATCCCACTGAAATCAAAATAATGAGCAATATCCCAGATTTTTACAAAAGTATCCTAAATTTATAATAATAACCTCCTTAATCGCAATCTAGCACTCATACGATATACGTTTGTATAAATTAAATAATAGTAGTTTAAATAGATATGGATAGAACAGTTCCACCGAAATCAAGTTTATGGGTATACCAAGCCACCGAAAGCGATTACTTACCTTAATAAAAGGGAGGCACAGAGAGGCACAGACGTGTTGCCTTTAACCACCGATGCGGCGTGACGGATAGTTTGTCTTACTCTTACTACTATTCTCGCAGTTATTAAAGTACAGAAGTTATAAGAGAATTGGAGCGCGCCACCGGTATCAATTCTAAACGTCGGACGCGAAAACAATTTGTTGTAAGTTGTCAACTAAGGCCTATTATTGATTATAAATATTATAATTTGAGCTAGTAACTAACTAGTTTCTTGTAAGCACCTGCAAAATAGTGGCATATTTTATAGAAAAAAAGAAAAAAAATAATTTTCAACGCTATATGGGGTGCGGGACACGGCACCGAGGTCAATATTTCCGCGGTTTTCTTTTTTTAACTTAACTTACATAATGTTTACCTAAAAAAGGACATAGGCCCCCCCTAATATTTTGATCATATCTACCATACATAAAATTATCAAGTGGCTAGCAATCTATTTCATACAGGTTTTCGACCCGGACACGCTTTTTTGAGCCGTTTGAGAATGACCCTTTTATACTTTTAAGATTTTTCGTAACTTTGTCAAATAAATGTATTGTGATTTTATGTGATTTTTAAGCGCTATTGTTGAATTAAGACTGAATTATGGTGGATTTAACTTTGGTGAATTTGTCGAGCGAATCGGTTTTACAATGTTTTTACCACCTTGTGGTTCATAATTTCATGGAGACATCTGTGTCAGAAGGTCGTTATGTAGGTATTTTGATTTTTTAACTTTTTCAGTAGGTGGTGTGATGTTTATGTAACATGATTAGTAATTAAATGGCAGTTGTAACTTGACAGCGGAGCTGAGAGCACATGCGGTTGTTTTATTGTACCCAATTCCCACACTTGTGACTGGTGGACGTCACAACTGGCGACGAGTCAGGGGGTACGTACCCTTAAATGGTGTAAGAAAAAAAAAATGAAAAAACGAAAATGAGGAGTGGAGCAAAATAGTGAGTAGGTACCTACATTACCCACCTTAATGTTTTGCATGCATGAATATTGACGTGTCACCTGCGTTTTGAACGCTATCACCTCACTCTAATTCAAATACTTATTATGTCCTTTTTAATTTTCAATCAATTATTTCCGCTAATTATATTATTGCAATAATTTAATGAAATTTATGTAGGTACTTAAGCTTACTAAAACTTGTAAGCGGAACCTACCTAATGTTTATAAATGGAACACTGGATTTTTCGGACCTTTGTGACGGTTAACGTATAAACATTTTTACATTTGATTGAAAAGTTGAGGATAGTGCTAAAAAACATAATATCCGCGATCGAAAGTAATTGCCAATATTATATGCTATTAAAAGCTCTTTCCATATTTTTCTATTCAATAGGTGACCTCATGAAAAAATGCAAACTAAATCTCGCGGTTTTCGAAATTGTGCCGTATTGTGGCGGTATCGAGATATTGTGTATTCTTTGTCACGATAATATATGAAAACAAATGGGTGTGGGTACTTACTTGTCTGTTTTGTGTAATATTTAAATAAATTACTCCTACTCTCATGATTTCAGTAGTAAGTCTGTAAAGGGCTGGAACTAAGGAGCTATTGATCAAATTAGTAGGTCGGAAACGGGCTGGTACTAAGAAAGATATGTATCAAATTGGTAAGCCGGTGAACGGCAGGTACTAAAGAGGGTTTACATAAAATCCACTGAGTAGTAAATTGACCAGTAAGTTTTTCAGTATAAAACAGTGACTTAATTTAAAGTGGGTCAGTAATTGTTTACCGCCACTTCATAGAATATAGACTTTTTTTTCAGATAGAGTGATAACGGTAATGGGTCTTTTTTGTAAAATATCGATGTCCTCTGCATACAATTGTTATTTTACATATAAAGGTGACTAATTAATACTGTTACCATCCCATGCAAAAGTAAACATATTGAAGTATGTGGCATATGTGGCAAGTTATTGAATCTATTCAAATTGTATAACTTATCCAATATGTTTATGGAGCCAACTAGAATAACTGCAACTAGTGCCACATGCATAGACAATATTTTTACAAATTTTATACCTGTTAATAAAAACATTATTAGTAAATTAGATTCAGATCATTGTGGACAACAAATTCAGTTTAAAAATTTAAATAAAAATGTATCAAAGCGTAGAATAACTTTTGTACCAGTAACGTTGGACCGTATTGAAAAAATAAGAACAAGTCTTACAAAGGAACTCCCTTTTTTACCAAATGGGTTGAGTCCTAATGAAATGTATAACATATTCCTTAATACTTTCAGTGAAATATTCAAATCAATATTCACCAGTAAAACGGTCTTAACTGCTGATGCAAATGTTTTTAACGAATGGGCAACAAATGAATCGCATAGAAAGAGGCAAAAAATTATATAAATTGTATGCAGAGCGACAGTATGATACTAGTAATGAGTTCAAGCAGCTTGTTCAACTGTTTTCCAAGGAGTTTAAAAGAGATTGCATTGTGGCTAAATCAAAACATATTCAAAACATATTATTCAAAAGCGATGTAGCCATTTTTACTTATGAGTTGCGCTTATCAGGAACGATTTCAGCTTAAAAAAATACGTCACCTTAAAAAAAATAGTTTTCACTGATTCCCGAAAGTTTATGATTTTGGATTCGGTCGTTGTTTTATTACGAGTGCAAAGTAGTAAACTGGCAGTGCCAGATGGTACTATCCAAAAACAAAAATGAAACGAGTAGTAAACTGACAAGATCAGTTGGTACTAAGCCAAACATTTTAGGCATGCACCGAGTAGTAAGCTGACATCTGTCGGCTGGTACTAACAACAGAAATAGTAAACTGTGCACTGAGTAGTAAAGGTACTAACAATAAAAATAGTAAACTAGCAATGCTAGTTGGTACTACCCAAAACGTAAACTGTGCACTGAGTAGTAAAGGTACTAACAACAAAAATAGTAAACTAGCAATTCTAGTTGGTACTACCCAAAACGTAAACTGTGCACTGAGTAGTAAACTGACGTCTGTCGGTTGGTACTAACAATAGAAATAGTAAACTAGCAATGCTAGTTGGTACTACCCAAAACGTAAACTGTGCACTGAGTAGTAAAGGTACTAACAATAAAAATAGTAAACTAGCAATGCTAGTTGGTACTACCCAAAACGTAAATTGTGCACTGAGTAGTAAAGGTACTAACAACAAAAATAGTAAACTAGCAATGCTAGTTGGTACTACCCAAAACGGTAACTGTACACCGAGTAGTAGACTGACAATGTCGGTTGGTACTAACAAAATACTTTGTCGAAAAAAAAAAAAAAAAAAAAAAAAAAAAAAAAAAAAAAAAAAAAAAAAAAAAAACGTATAGGCAGTTATAAGGACTGCTGACAGAAGTGAAAACTCAAAACAATGGAAAGCGTGACGATGACGCGAGTTCCATGATTTTTGTTCACCCAAAAAGTGCGCGCACTCAACTCACCTAAGGAAGTAAAAACCTTGTTGGGTAACAATAATAATATGCATTGCTTACTAGCAATGCTAGCAATATATTTATAGGCAAATACGCTGATTACGCAAGGTACCTACGGGTATCTACTTTATGTTTATGAAGACATTTCGAATTAATTGACCATACTATATTAATATAATATGGTTTAACTTTTGAAAAGTGATGTTTACGGTAACTCTTAGTTGAGCGCGTAGGCATACGATGCAATCAATATTTACAGAACGTACTCAAGAGCGACATGCGTAACGTTGGACAGCACGACGTTGGTGTGAGATGATGTTTCATGACCACCTCATTAATATTTTAATCATATTATTGGTTGTAATTTGCCATTAAATCGATATATGAAATCATTTTACTTTGTATTTAAAGCATGGTTGATTTCACCTTCGAATTCTTTATCCGTGGGTAATGTTGTTGATATAACCACATTTAACATCGGGTGGGAATTTATTGGAACGAAACAACACACTGAATTGAGAACCTCTTTCTTTTTGGAAGTCGGTTGTAAATGAAAGTTGCCAGGGACGGCAAGACATAACTACCAAGTGGGTAATATTTAAGAACATACCTACATGCATACGAGTGGTTGCCTGTTCTCTATTTTCAAGGTAGGGTTTCAATAATTATTTATTGTGCAGGTTCCCTTATGTCCTACACAATATTGATGAATTTGTGACAACTAAATCTAGTTCTACAAATTACAATAATTAACAAAACATAGTCATATGAATGACGCAGTCATAAGATTAGTGCAAATCTGCGAATAATCTAAGACAAGAGTTTAAATATTAGATCGGCCCACACCATTTTCATTATTTTAAGAATTCTAAAATGGCATTATTGTTATTTTAAAATCAATACTGTGGAAGTGCTCGTATTACTCAAGATTAAAAGTTTTGTTTCATAACCTGAGACTTGTGACAGTGAATAACTTATTCAGATTTTGAAAAAGTACATCGAATGAGAGGTTGGTCGTTTCGGTTTATAGAAAATAGCTCATTGAGTGTTTGATAACACTGAAAGTTCTTACTCTCACAGATTAATTATTATTAGCAAAATAATCGTGAGCAGGAGCGGCCCAGGCATGACCGTCTGATCATGAATTCAGGCAAGAACGCCACAGGCAAGAACGCCTGATCATGATTTGGGGCAAGACACCTGTTCACGATTTGGGGCATAAAATATGTCCGTGATATGACTTGAACACGAGGACGTGTTATTTGCAAGACGGCCGAACTGTCAGCTTCGTGTTTAAAATTGAATTGAATTTTCAGAAAAGATAAAAGTTGTTAATTTATTTATTCATGAAGGTGTCATTCGATGTATTTTGACTCGGTCAGTTCGTAGGCGGGAACGCCAAATTGGAATAACTTGTATAATAAATACGAATACTTTGACGTGTGAAAGTTAGTCTCCTACCGACAGACTTAGCGGTAATTGAATGCTTTTGAGTTTAGATCGCAATTTGATTTTAAGTTTAGCAGTAGCAACTGCAGCCTGATCAAGTGATTAATTATTGTCGTGATGTTTTGGCCAAGTTTCTCTATTTGACTGTTTACATTGAATCTCTCGTGAAACTGTACACGTTGTGACCATTCGCTCGTACAGGTTTTATATAGAGGGTGCAAATATATTTTAAAAGTAATTTTAGTCATTGCCCGCTTCTGGAATTATGCTTACAAATTTGCTTTGCAATCCGCACATTTGCTGTTTATTTTTGAAGACGCGAGTAATTAAAAAAATTAAAAATTTGAAAGTACCGTCATTACAAACTTATACCAATGTCATCGTTTTGTTCAGTGATCGGTGGCTATTATTTTGAATGCTAGACGCCACCGAGTTTCTTGCTGGTTCTTCTCGCTAGGTCGTGGCATTCCGAACCAGTAGTAGATTCGCTTAAAATTTGATGAATTTCGCTTAAACATCAAATGAGAGTTTAAACTGACGCGTACCATAAATATTAGATGGAAACCCCGAGGTAATGCGCCAAGGTAGGAAATGCGGACAGTCCGGGAATTAGGGTTTGTGCATGTAACCATGATGTGTCTAGTCCAGGAATTAGGACAGGCACAAACTGGAGGGCTTTAAGGTTACCTCGGGTCAAGGATTGCAATTTTGTTACAGTTTTGCTGAGCTGTACCTTAGGTTAATTATTTCGATGTTGGTTGGTCAATCCACCTCGGAGACTCAGCGACTATTGTATGCTTTGGTGTTTAGATCGCGATTTGATTTAGAGGTGATGATAGCAATCAAACCCTAAATTGATGAATATTGTCTTTAAATTCAGGCCGGTGCGATAATAATTAGATTAAATCTCTCGAGGCGCCTCTAATCTCTACACGTTGTAATAGGTTACTCTTGCAAGTTTCAATGAGAGTATAAAAATATCAAAAATGTTAAATCATTACCTACTTCTGCAATGAAGCTTTTAGTTCAGAAGCGAAAAATAAGATTTCCTTGATTTCCATCGAGATTAAATTATTTGGTAGCCACGGCTAGTGATTCCACTCTATTTAATATTTTACCTGCTCTTACAGATTTACGCTCACTTGCGCTAGACCAGTAAATATGTTTGCGTTACATTTCTTAATATTTCTATAATCGTCCTTTTAAGATCAATTACCAATCCCGAAATAAACTCATAAATTAAAACACCAGGACAAAATAATGAAGAAAAAGGGAAGAAAATAAGGATTCAGCAGAAAATCAAAAGAGGAAAGGGAGAAATGGCAAATGTCAAAATATGATGACCGGAATATAAATAATAAAACTGAAATACAAAAATATTAATATCATTAGTTAAATTCACTAACTATTTAAAAAAAAAAAAACTATATAAGTTGTAACGTTGTGTACGTATATTTAAAATACAATTATGTAGCTGTACCAAGGCTTACCAACTAAATATGTTAAAAAGGGAGAGGTGTGATGTTTATGTAACATGATTAGTAATTAAATGGTAGTTGTAACTTGACAGCGGAGCTGAGAGCACATGCGGTTGTTTTATTGTACCCAATTCCCACACTTGTGACTGGTGGACGTCACAGGTGGTTAATGTGGCAACTCGATGGGATAGATGTACCTATGTAGAATTTTCTGTATCTTATAATTTTAATTGTTTACTGTGTATTTTAAATCCCAATTAAAGATTTTATTTATTTATTTATTTTTAATTACATATATAGAAAACCTCTTTTAATATTTTTAGTAAAATATGTCATCAAAGTTATCAAAAGTTTTCAAGCATCGAATTCAACCAAAAGAGTAGGTATTAGTGACTTTTTGTACAACATGTTGTTGATGTTAGTAAAACTTTTGGTAACTTAGAAACGTCTCGTCTTCCCGGTACTGTAGGACCAATATTTAATGGAATTTTTCTCCTCTTTTTGAATCTTTTTTCAAATTTAAAAAATATCAAATGGGGAAATGGGGCTGCCTCTGTCTGCCAGTCTTGGCGTGTATTGAATATTGTAGGTATGCTCGTGAAAAAAGCTTACTATACAATCGAAGATTACGTAAATGATAAAAAAAACAGCGTGGATTTGATTCGCTCCAGCTATGCGTGGGACTGCAGTTACTTGTATCATTATGATGATTGTAAGTTTTGATGGAAAAGAGCAACCACCGAGTTTCTTGCTGGCTCTTCTCGGTAGGAATGGCATTCCGAACCAGCGGTAGATTCATATTATAACGATTCAAAAGCGCTTGTAAAAGCTTATTTGAATAAAAAACATTTTGAATTTTGAATTTTTTTTGAAATAGTTTTTGAGATATTTGCAAGAAACCAAACCCCATTATTTTTTTTTCAGTTAATTGTTAATTAACTTTTGCAATTTTTGCAAGCGGGTCTTGAATTATGTTCGAAAACCATCTACACGCTATTCCGAATCGAATGACACCTCGTTCATATTTTTCGGAGGCGGAGAAAAAAGTTTGATCCAAAAAGCACTTGTTGACTAGACTATTATTTTTTTAAAGAATCTAATTTGAAAACTGGTAAACATTTTCAGACCACGACCGTACTTGACCCGTATTACATAATATACCTTAAGTAGCGTACGCCTAAATTTAGATGCATCTACGTTGGCATGTAATTGAGCAGATTTTGAGATAATTTTGGCTACGGACCACTTATTTTTAAGGTCTATGTTGTTGCTTGGCTGTTACAACATGTAATATACTCACTTCCATATTCATATCCATGCTTATGTTGAATGCGAAAGATATTTATACTTGATTATTTTATTCATTACTAGACTTCGACCGCATTGTTTAAGTTTTTTATTCTCACGGGAATTCCTTAATATTCGGGGATAAAAATGCCTACGTCACTCTCACTTTAGCTGAAGCACGCGACTTCGAACTCTTTAATTTTCCGGGATAAAAGTAGCCTATGTGTGATTCCAGACTATAATCTCTCTGTGTCAAATTTAATCCAAATCCGTTCAGCCGTTCTGGCGTGATTGAGTAACAAACATCCATCCATCCATACAATCCATCCATCCAAACTTCTTATTTATTATTATTTATTTATTATTTGTATATTCTTTATTGTACACCACAAAAACACAAAAGAAACAAGATAAAAGGAAACTTAAAATATAGGTACAATAAGGCGGTCTTATCGCTAAACAGCTAATATTATTAGTATAGACTATAGAAGATGCAAATTTATACACAAATGAGGGACGAGTGGCCCAGTTGCGATATCGCGATTGCTATTGTTAAGCAACGTTGACCCAAGCCGGTAACTGGATGGGTAACCGAGTTTGGCGATTCAAATTTAGCCTTTTCGTTTCCTCCGTGCCTCGGAGAGCACGTTAAGCCGTCGGTCCCGGTTATGATCACTAACATCTGATAATCATCGTTACAAAAAAGAGTTTAATAATTTTAGGAGATGAGATTAGAGACGAGGAGGATTTCGTATGCGAGAGGACGTGGGAACCCACCGCATTATTATCCCAAGAAAACTCCTACCATTATGTGATTAATGGAAAGGGGTCACGACCCTCAGTAATGTGGAACACGACGCAAAGAGAGATTAAAAACCTACCACCTGTGATACTATATTGAGATAAAGATAGTACTAAAAAACCCATAAGATAGTATTTAAGATTAATGTTATATTATACACTAGCTGATGTCCGCGACTTCGTCCGCGTGGTTTGCGTTTTTTTGATTCACGCGGAAACTCCTTAATTTTCCGGGATAAAAAGTAGCCTATGCCACTCTCCAGGTCCTTAACCATACCCAAGTCAAAAATCACGTCGATCCGTTGCTCCGTTGCGGCGTGATTGAAGGACAAAACAATAAACCAACAAAAAAACACACTTTCGCATTTATAATATTAGTAAGTATAATATGATAGCGCCATAAAGAAGACTTAATAAAAATCCAGTTGCAATATGGCACCATTCTCCTTTTTCGCAACATAAATAAAAACACTTTACAAATACCAGCGCACAAATCATCTCTAAAAGATCGAATACACGTCTGTTGAGACAAGTTAATTATCACAGATTACGTTACTAGTGAACTAAAGTCTAAGGCCGGCCATACACGGACTGCTCGAGCAGTTAAATGAAATGAAACTAAATTAAATTAAATTAAATGTTATGAAATGAAATAAAATAAAATTAAAATAAATTAAATGTAATGAAATGAAATGAAATGAAATGAAATGAAATGAAATGAAATGAAATGAAATGAAATGAAATGAAATGAAATGAAATGAAATGAAATGAAATGAAATGAAATGAAATGAAATGATTTATTTCATGTAGGACAACTTGTGCCACGTATGATAAGTCGTAAGAATCTACCACTCCACCACTGGCTAACCACAAGTTAGCCAGTGATCAACATACACGGACCGCTCTTGCAGTCATAGTCAATAGCTTGAAGCTACCATTGATAACTGCTGCCAAACGCCCGAAGCAGCCGCAACTGCTCGAGAGGTGCCATGTATGTGTGTACGTAGAAGACTGTAGTTCACTATGCAGTCGCAACTCGCAGCTTGTCTGTATATGACCGGCCTAAAGTAGACACCCGTTACCGATTTGATATGAGATAATTTTGCCACAAATTTCAAACCCCTATTTGACCCCCTTGGCGGTTGAATTTTCAAAAATTCTTTCTTAGTCCTTTTCCTCTTTTCCTCTAGATACCTATTAATTATATGTTACTACTAGACACGCGCGCGAATTCGCCGGCGTGGATTGATGTTTTTTAATTCCCGCGGGAACTCTTGAAATTTTCCGGGAGAAAAAGTAGCCTATGTCCTTTCCCGGGATACAATCTATCTCTGTATCAAATTTCAACAAAAGCGGCTGAACAGATGGGCCGTGAAAGCGTAGCAGACTGACAGATACACAGACAGACAGACAGACACACTTTCGCATTTATAATATTAGTATGGATTAGTTTAGAATAGCTCATGTCCCGTTACTTTCGCCTGCTGCTGCGTCTGCCCGCGGCTGCTATAACGATTTCACGGTCCATCAGTTCAACCGATTTTCGCGAAATTTGGTACAGATGTAGGATGTATCCCGTGAAAGGACATAAGCTACTTTTATCTAACTTTTTATTTAAGCTATTTTTTGACAACCTCCGTGGCGCAGTGTTGAGCGCTGTTGCCTTAACGTGCGGAGGTCCCGGGTTCGATCCCCGGCAGGGTTTGGAAATTTATAATTTCTGAATTTCCCTGGTCCGGCCTGGTGGGAGGCTTCGGCCGTGGCTAGTTACCATTACCGGCAAAGACGTGCCGCCAAGCGATTTATCGTTCCGGTATGATGCAGTGTAGAAACCGTATAGGGATATGGGTTTAATATAACTGCCGTACCCCTAACAGGTTAGCCCGCTACCATCTTAGACTGCATCAACACTTACTCGTACCATCAGGTGAGATCGCAGTCAAGGGCTAACTTGTAGTGAATAAAAAAAAGGCTCTTCTATAAAAGGGTTCCCACGAGATTTTCAAAAGCCAAACGAAGTCGCTGGCTTATAGCTAGTTAAAAATAAACCGGATTTAATTAAAAAATGCTGTATGTTATCTCAAAATGTTGTTTAAATTTTATCATATGGCATCCGAAGAAAGTTGTGAAAGGGTTAAAGGTTTAAATAAAATAAAAATTAAACAAAAACGAGAAATGACAGTTGAAATTAATTTATGAGCACAAAGTTCAGAATAACCCAAAAGTAAAAAGATACCTATATTTTTTATCTTTTTATGGCAGTAATAAAATATTAAAAAAGGACTTAAATGAGACCGTCGTATTCGGCTAAGTACCTATAATATTTAAAATGAAAGTTTTCATGATATAAAATTATTTTAAATGGGACTAACTTCTTCCTTTTACACTAAATAAAATATGAAAGTCATATTTTTATTTATTTATTCACTAGTTAAGTTAGCCCTTGACTGCGATCTCACCTGATGGCTAACCTGTTAGGGGCATGGCAGTTAAACCCATACCCCTATTCGGTCACGCCATCGTACCGGAACGCTAAATCGTTTGGCGGCACGTTTATGCTGGTAGTGTGGTAACTAGCCACGGAAGCCTCCCACCAGGTCAGACCGGGGAAAATTTAGAAATTATAAATACCCAAATTGACACTGCCGGAAATCGAACCCGGGACCTCCGCACGTTAAGACAACAGCGCTCAACACTGCGCCAGGGAGGTCGTCATAATAATACACGCGTTTTATTTTATGTTACACTAGCTGATGCCCGCGACTTCGTCCGCGTGGATCGAGGTTTTTCGTTTCCCGCGGGAACTCCTTAATTTACCGGGATAAAAAGTAGCCTATGTGTTATTCCAGACTATAATCTATCTCTGTGCCAAATTTCATCCAGATCCGTTCAGCCGTTGGGGCGTGATTGAGTAACAAACATCCATCCATACATCCATACATCCATCCAAACTTTCGCATTTATAATTATGTTACATTGTCTATTATAAAATTCATCATTTTAATAATTATGATGTTTGTGAACATTCAATGCAGAAATTATAGAGAAAGGAAAAGGCACTTATTTTTTATTTAGTTACCTACGTGGTTTTTAGGTCAATTCTTGCCTATATTCGTTACTAGCTGATGCCCGCGACTTCGTCCGCGTGGATCGAGGTTTTTCGGTTCCCGCGGGAACTCTTTAATTTTCCGGGATAAAAAGTAACCTATGTGCTATTCCAGACTATAATCTATCTCTGTGCCAAATTTCATCCAGATCCGTTCATCCGTTGGAGCGTGATTGAGTAACAAACATACATCCATACATCCAAACTTTCGCATTTATAATATTTATTTGACTAGATGATGCCCGCGACTTCGTCCGCTTGGACAATTTTATTTATACACCCGCGGGAACTCCTCAATTTTCCGAGATGAAAAGTAGCCTATATATTATTCCAGACTATAATCTATCTCTGTGCCAAATTTCAGCCAGATCCGTTCATCCATCCATCCATCCATCAATATCAATATATTTTATTCAATTACTAATAAGTTCCACCCATCCAAAGTTTCGCATTTATGATATTACTAGCTGATAACCGCGACTTCGTCCGCGTGGATCGAGGTTTTTTGGTTCCGACTACCACGAAAAAGTCTTTTCATCTTTTTGTGACTTAGATATGAAAGTTAGACATATGCTGTCGCTGACTTTTTTGTCGGCATTATTAAGTTCTACAACTTTTGTCTTGAACTCAATCATATATCTCTCATCGTCAAGGCTGCGTTCGTAAGAAACGTTTTCGCTCGACCGTTTTTTCTCCGACTTACTTTGCAAATCTAACTATTACGAAAAAGTCTTTTCATTTTTCGGATTAATATATAGCCTATGATACTCACAAATAATGTGGATTTCTATTGGTACCAGAATTTTCAAAATTGGTTCTGTAGATCCAGAGATTACCCCCTACAACGTCACAAACTCACAAACTTTACCTCTGTATATTACTAGTATAGATTATTAGTGTAGATTATTAGTGTAGATACTTACAAGATTATTTTTTAGGTTAGGTACGCTAGAAAGAGTTATTTTTATGCGTATACATACGTTAATCTATAAATAATGGAAGACTGTTTAGTAATAATCGTTATATTCGTGTAGTCGCTTAGTATTATGGTTATTATTACGTACGTTTTTCCTGGTCATTACGTTGCCAAGAAAAGCTGAGTAGGTCTTTAGGTTAATATGTTTAAAAAAGTTTATAGAACGTATGTTCTATATGGTAGTATAAAACGCGGGGACTTAGGATGGAAACATCGTACGTGACGAATAAACGTTAAACTTTGTCTCCCTTTCTCTAGTACAGTATTTTTTTTAATCCACTACAAGTTAGCCCTTGATTGCGATCTCACCTGATAGTAAGTGATGATGCAGTCAAAGATGGTAGCGGGCTAACCTGTTAGGGACATGGCAGTTATATTAAACCCATACCGCTAAACAGTTTCTACACGGCATCGCACCGTAACGCTCAATCGCTTGGCGGCACGTCTTTGCCGGTAGGGTGGTAACTAGCCTCGGCCGACGCCGAAATTCAGAAATTATATATTCCCAATATGACCCTGCCGGGGATCGAACCCGGGACCTCCGCACGTTAAGACAACAGCGCTCAACACTGCGCCACGGAGGTCGTCAAACCTCAAAAAAAGGAAGTTGGAGACAGGTAGAGTCGGTACCTATATATCGATCTGTCCAGTGGTTTGAGCTGTGCGTTGATAGATCAGTCAGTCAGTCAGTCAGTCACCACCAAAAGGAAAACCTTTTATATACTTATTTAGACTAGCGACCGCACGCGCCTCCGCTCTCGTAGGTATTTCAAAAAATCTAGCTTTCATTCCTCGTAGAATTACAGCTGTAATATTGTACTGTTACTATAACGACCTCAATTTACATAGACGGGCCCTGTCAAACAAATAATGTGGACCTATTTTACAAACGCCATCTAGTCTGAAAAGCGGAACAGCGCTATGGCGGGGATAAGGACAGGCTTATACAGGTGAGGGGCGTGCTCTACAGGTCGGACGCCTAATTGTTTTCTATGAAAGGGCCCATCTAGTATACATTACATACATTATAAATACGAGTATATCGAGACCACAGATGTAGTACTAAAGACCTATTCTGTGGTAGAATGTAGAAAGTAACCTCCATGCAAAATTTCAGCTTTCTAGCTCCAAGGGTTTGGGCTGCGCGTTAATGAATCAGTAATTTTCTTTTCATGACAAATATAAATATTATAAAGTGTGCAACTAATTTAAAATTTTATAATTAAAAGTTTTGCGCCATCGTTTTGACACATCATTCAAGATGGCTGCAGTTCTCAGGCAAAGGCATGCAGCCATTGAGCCTACAACGTATAATTAAATAATCATTACTTTTTATATTTCTAACGCAACGGATCTCTCACGGTGAATTACCTATTTTTAAAACGGTTTATTTAGTGGAATTGACCTTTGGGCTTTGAAACGATAATAATCTGTTCTTTGTTTTTTTTATTACATCGTGACCTATTATGTGACATAATTATACATAATTAAATTAGATAGGTAAGTAGTTATTTGAATAATGGTTTAAAAAAAATGGTTTTTACACAAAAAATTGCGCGCAGAATTCCAGTTTTGTAAATGAGTCCACAAAAGGTTTTTATCATTCTTGTAAGGAGATACGTAAACTAAGTATTAATTATTTATTTGCGCACGCGTTGCTTTCTGTTTTTTGTTTATAATTAAGTTATTTCTTGGTTATGTGTGGCGATAAAGAATTTATCTATCTATTTTACTAATTTTTAAACACCCCGATAAAAGATGGGCTGATTTCAAATTCGAACTATTCATTCTCTGATTTCAAACAATATATACCATGTGTTTTACGTGATTTTACTAACCGTCATGAAAGTCTCTGCCGGATGAACTATGCGCAAATGCATATAATTTGACAAACAGGCAAGCATTATTTTTAAAAAAATCAGTAATAATATTATAGTAGGTAAATTCAACGATTAAGCGACTAATATGCATACCACATGCATACAGTCTATAGGACTTTTTTTTAACTGCGTCACTCTATCAATGCCAAATCCGTAAGACCTTTGTGTTATTTAGCATACAATATGAACTGCAACTCAAAATTGATTATATAACATTATCATAACCTAAATACCAATTATAATGTATAGAACAAAAACACAGGCCAAGGAGACGATGCGTGCAAGGTAGAACATGGTATAGTAAGTGCATTGTACCGGATTATACAGTTATAACATAATATGCCCATTACTTTGGTGGTAATTAATGTCCTCCCGACTGAATTACGGCCACGGCGGCCTATCTCTAGAGAGATTAGCCATCTGATATTTGCGCAAACACAGGTGCACTCTCTGTTCCTTTACTCTCATAGCCCGGTGGGACGGAAAACCCGACACGACGGAGAGATCAGGCGCAAAACCGACGGCTTAACGTGCTCTCCGAGGCACGGGGGTGAAACACCGCCAACTTCCTAACTCCGGGCTGAGAATTACTGAGAATTTTTTGTCAGAAAAATCTTAATACTTGCTATTATAACCAGACCTGGGAGGCGAACCCGGGACATCGTCGGCCACAGTCGAACATACTAACCACTAAACTAACGAGGTATTTAAACGAGGGAGTTAGTGGTATTATTTAATACTATATCTCACTCGCCCTATCCTATTCCTATCCTCGCACGCTATTTAAAATACTCTACGCGCGGGAACCGAAAACCCTTAATCCACGCGGACGAAGTCGCGAGCATCAGCTAGTAAGGATTATAATCCTGAAACACGAAAGTCAACAATGATGAAACAATATGCAACTCTGTAGCTTCAAGCGTTGGCAGTATGGCCCCAGGTGTCACAGACCATTTTGGATGGATGTATGGATGTGTGGATGTGTGGATGTATGGATGTATGGATGTATGGATGTTTGTTACTCAATCACGCTCCAACGGCTGAACGGATCTGGATGAAATTTGGCACAGAGATAGATTATAGTCTGGAATAGCACATAGGCTAATTTTTATCCCGGAAAATTAAAGAGTTCCCGCGGGAACCAAAAAACCTAAATCCACGCGGACGAAGTCGCGGGCATCAGCTAGTATTCTAATAAATAATAGATAATCTCTCAGTAAAAGAGTGTGCACATTTAGTGTGCAATTCAGTATTTTTGGTGCTACTTTCGAATATTTTGTTACAAGAAAGGGGATTTACAGATTTCTTTTTTCTTTCTTCTTTTCTTTCTTTTCAAATTAATTAGAAAAATCTAAAACCCCTATCTATATTACAACCATGCTGACCGTACCCACGACCCCCGGCGATTCCGCCTCAATGACCGATCATTACCGTAATTGCAGCAACTGACTGACATTACATTTGTTTATACCCGCTTACATAACTGAACACTAACTATCGCACCTAAAATAGCTTATATAACCAGCTTTTAGATTTTTCCCAGGCTAGGTTTCCTTTTGTAGCCGGAAGTTAGTATGTCACGATTTTCAAATGGACATTATACCTATTTGTACAGTCCCACAAACTAATTCACTAGCTAATTCAAAAATTTTCACTAGCTGATGCCCGCGACTTCGTTCGCGTGGATTGAGGTTTTTTGGTTTCAGCGGGAAATCTATAATTTTCCGGGATAAAAAGTAGCCTATGTGTTATTCCAGCACTAATCTATCTCTGTGCCAAATTTCATCTAGATCAGTAATAAACATCCATTTGTCCACGCAATTTTTTTTTAAAACTTTTTTTTAATTAAAACTTTCCGTGTCCCGTAAGGAACATACGAAAAAAAAATTAGCCTTAGTCGAGCCCACAGTTATGAGAATCAAGGGCCGTTGTCGAGTTTAGCGCTTAGCAACATTCATTTTTAGGGTTCCGTAGCCAAATTTGGCAAAAACGGAACCCTTATAGATTCGTCATGTCTGTCTGTCTGTCTGTCCGTCCGTATGTCACAGCCACTTTTTTCCGAAACTACATAAATTTTGATACCACTAAATAATGTTTTATTGGTTTTTATGGAAATTTACACCAATATACTTGTACTTAAGTGTGAAATGAGATGCCATCTTTCATGTAATTCACTTTGCCACTTGAATTTTTACAAACAACCACTATAAGAACTATACTGTTGAAACTTGGTAAGTAGATGTATTCTGTGAACCGCATTAAGATTTTCACACAAAAATAGAAAAAAAATAATAAATTTTGGGGGTCCCCATACTTAGAACTGAAACTCAAAAATTTTTTTTTCATCAAACCCATACGTGTGGGGTTTTTATGGATAGGTCTTCAAAAATGATATTGAGGTTTCTAATATCATTTTTTTCTAAACTGAATAGTTTGCGCGAGAGACACTTCTAAAGTGGTAAAATGTGTGTCGCCCCCCCTGTAACTTCTAAAATAAGAGAATGATAAAACTAAAAAAAATATATGATGTACATTATCATGCAAACTTCCACCGAAAATTGGTTTGAACGAGATCTAGTAAGTAGTTTTTTTTTAATAATTTAAAACTTAACTTAATAATTTATAACTCGCGCACCGAGGGTTCCGTACAAACCTGTACAGAACCCTCGGTGCGCGAGTCCGACTCGCACTTGGCCGGTTTTTTGTTTGCGTTTCAATGGTGCGTCTAAGGTATTGGTAAGCTAATGCATGGACGTTATAATATTATGTTAATGTTCAGCCTAACAGTACTTACCCTTCTTTAATAAATAAAAGCAATTATCATAGCTCAAGTAACATTTCACTGAGGCGTCGCGCGTCGTGAGGAGCCCCGCCCGCCGGAATGCGATTGCGACAATCGTGATGCGCATTCCGCGGTTTGCGACGCGAAATGTCAAAATGCCCGCTTAACTTTGAGAAATCTAGATTGGTATTTAATTATTTGCTCTTATAGCTTTAATTAAATTAAACGTTTTTAACCTATTGTTATTTGGAAAGAAGCATAATATACTGTAGAAGATTATCTGATAAAAGAGCATCGGATTTGACTCGCTCCAGCAATGCTCAGGAGAGCGGTTACATAAGTACCTACTCGTATGTCTACACATTGATGTTATTGTAAATTATTTTTTCAAAAGAGCAACCACCGAGTTTCTTGCAGGTTCTTCTCGGTAGGGACGGCATTCAAAATATTTGATTAGATTTGATTGGGTACTTTTCCTAGCTTACTTACCAATAAATTACTAAAACTTATTGTTCTAAAGTTTAGTTCTTCACTATCGAAACCAGATAAATTTTCGTGGACCCCCGCTTACGAATTGTGAACCCCCATTTTTTTATCACACCAACGTAGACCCCCTTGGACTCTCCCGTGGACCCCTGGGGGTCCACCTGGACCACTTTGGGAATCAATGTAATCTAAACCCTAAAGGCTTGCGCACATTAGGGCGGGCCGAAAAGTATCTACTTGGCTGTAAACTGTAAAATGTTTGACTTTCTAACCGTGCATTGTCGAGTCAACATCCCCGGAGGATGCTCCGGTGTCGGAGTGAAACGTACGATGAGCGAAATTCGGAAGATTTATATGTTGGCGGACTGCGGATCACGAGGTCCCTGGTTCGATTCGATTCGGTTAGGTGCTGGCGCGTTTACAGTTAAGAAATTCTCAGTGCCAGTTCATCGTACTATTACGTACTCTATATTATTTATTACCACCAATATTTTTCTTTCAATTTAATAAAAACTAGCAGACGCCCGCGACTTCATCCGCGTGAAATAAGTTTTTTGAATTCCCACGGGAACTCCCTAATTTTTCGTGTTATTATATAACCTATGGCACTTACAAATAATGTGGCTTTCTATTGGTACCAGAATTTTCAAAATCGGTTCAGTAGATCCAGAGGTTACCCCCTACAACCTCACTAAGTCACAAACTCACAAACTTTACCTCTTCCTAATATTAGTATAGATTATTTAAGCACTTAAGCTAATTTTGCGGCCAAATATCTTTGATAAATCAACAATGTAGAGAACATTTCGTTTCCAAATCCATTGTTAGAGTCTGTGAAACATATTTGTAACACATTTTCCGATCTAAGCGTTCTCTTAGAGCGGCCGCACACTGGTAGTTTGAAACAAATGACTGACCCACGGAACGCCTCTTTTTTTTGAAATTCCATCACAAGTTTTTGAAAAATGAAAAAAAAAAAATTTATTTCATTTCATTAAAAGTTAACTGTACTTAACTTAACTGTGATCTTACGTAATGGTTAGTGATGATGTAGTCCTAGGATGGTAGCGGTCTAACTGGTGGAGGGGTAGATAGTGTAGGTACTGCAGTTATATTGACTCCATCTTAATCGCCTGGCGGTACGTCTTTGCCGATAGGGCCACCAGACTAGACCGAAACAAATTCTGTAATTATTAACTTCCCAAATTGACCCCGTTGGGGACCAAATGGTTGGCCGGCTGTACATAGAAAGGTCTATAAATAACGCTCGTTTAGATGACTGTATGTTTAGACATGTTCTGATTTCAGTAATAATAATTAAAATTAATTGAGCGGGAGGCACATAAGACAAAAGCGCTCACTGCGGCAGCAAGGTCGTCAAAACGTCGAGTTTACCTCAAACTGCCTGTGTGCGACCGCTCATATCAGTTGACATTAGGAAATTTCGTCCGAGAAACAGCGTGGCGTGAAACAGTTTATACTTAATAATGTAAATTCCCACTGTCTGTCTGTACGAAAGTGGGTAAACGCTGTATCAACTTGCATAAGGACTTATTTATGAGCTAGATATTTGAATAGTGGGACGGAGATTATGACAACTTAGCACTTTTAACGCGAATACGGAAGGATTTATGTAACTAACTAGAGGACGCCCGCGACTTCGTTCGCGTGGCATAAATTTTTAATTTCCACAGGCACTCCTTAATTTTCCGGGATAAAAAGAAGCGTATGTCACTCTCCATCTAAACCCATGCAAAAAATCACGTCGATCCGTTGCTCTGTTGCGGCGTGATTGAAGGACAAACTCTCTATTTAACGTCCTTGGGGATAGAAATTTTAAAAACTGTGAAATAATTATTTCATTATTTTAGAACTGAAGCCCAAATACCAAGTTTCATGGCTATAACTTGAAAAACGACGGAATTTCACATAAACTTTCAACCCCTAATTCACCCCTTTGGGTGTCAAATTTTCAAAAACTGTGAAACACATCTTTCTTTATTTTCAACCCGCAGCTCATATACCGAGTTTCATGGCTATAACTTGAAAAACGACGGACTTTCATACAAACTTTCAACCCCTATTTTACCCCTTTGGGGGTGGAATTTTGAAAAACCCTTTCAGTGGATAGTCCTTCCTAGTCTTCACAAAGAGCACACTCTCCAAATTTCATGTTTCTAGGACCAGCGGCTTAGGCTGTGCGTTGATATATAAGTCAGTCAGTCAGGACTTTGAATTTTATATATATAAGTAGATTAATAATTATTGCCTTTAAAACAATGAACAAAATTACACCACAGTTTTATAGACCAAAGCACTAGAATGAAACACAGGCTGATATTTGAAATTTGCAGCTAGAATAGACCGTAATCTGCGTTAGCGGCGGACAAATAGAAGTGGCGACGGGCGATGGGTTTATGTACATAAACGTCTACTATATTTTTCATTATTGCACTTTTTGATAGAGCAACCACCGAGTTTCTTGCTGGTTCTTCTCAGTAGTTATGGCATTCCAAAACAGTGGTTGATTCACTTGTTAAAGTTTATTTTAATTAAAAATCTTTGATTTTGACCTGTGCTTTGACTTTAATTCAAAAGCAAGCCCGGAAATGCGCGCACGGTTTCCAGATGAAAAAGGAAACTGCGAATATTGCCCAGATTAGTGCAACTTCACAAAAAAGAAAGCTACGTTAAATAAATACGGTCACAGATTGTATTGTATGGTCTTGACGTATACATAAGTGACACAAGTTTTCATAAGTGAAATAAATAAATCATTTATCGTTTAAAATATTTTTTTAAGAAACAAAGGTCTCCGGATCTAAACTAGTTTATAAAATAAACATACCATAATAATTACTATAATCCATAATCATCCATGACATCTTAATTAAAACACTATAATCTGCGATAAATATTTTGAATAGAGACGGCATAGAGTTTCCTTTTCCTAGAGGTAGTGATGTGTTCTGTGTGTTTTGCAAAATCGACTTAGCCTGACTGGCTACTATAGTATCGCAGTGCTAATGTAAAACCTGATGTGCTGCCCAGAGCCGACTGGCTATTATTGGATTTGGATTTTGGACTTAATATGATGATTATTACTATCCGTGCGCTGCCGGGGCGGACCTCTAGTCTATACGTCTTATACTTATACTAATATCTATATTATAAGTGTGAAAGTTTGGATGGATGGATGTTTGTTACTCATTCTGGATAAAATTTGGCACAGAGATAGATTATAGTCTGGAATAACACATATTTTTATCCTGGAAAATTAAAGAGTTCCTGCGGGAACCAAAAAACCGCAATTCATTCACGCGGACGAAGTCGCGGGCATCAGCTAGTATATCAAAAAGGCAAGATAGTGTCTGCCGTTATTCAACCAATATTGACGAAATTTGGTACAGAGACATTATGATGCATTCCGGGGAATGAATCATAATATCTCTGAACCAAATTTCTTTTTTACAATTTTGTTCTTTTTTTGTACTATACGAGTAAGTCAAAGAATTTTCCTTGAATTTTAAAGCCCAAATCCACGCGGTCAACAAACTTCATAGTGGAAAGTTTGTTGTTTGTTATAAATGTCACGCTTCTGGTAGCCCAAGAGCTGGCGCTTTTAGCCCAACAGGGGCCCAATCATGTAAGAATGGCTGATCGAACGTTAAAGATTTTCGTCAAAGTAAAATAAACCATGACAGCATTGAATTAGAGCTCAATTTCGTCTGCCCATTCTTATACGTTTAGGTATGTACGATACCCTAAATGTATAAGAATGGGCAGACGAAATTGAGCTCTAATTCAATGCTGTCATGGTTTATTTTACTTTGACGAAAATCTTTAACGTTTGATCGACAATTCTTACGTAATCGGGGGGCTGCTTAGCCTTTCTATTCAGCGAGGTAAAAAACAATTAGCGCCAGTGTTTCGGGCACCATACCCATTAACGATCATTTGGACGGCGTTTATTTTTGTAAATAGAAGTAGATTTTAGTTTATCTATTTATTTATTTATTTGTGTGTGTGTGTGTGTTTGTGCTTTTTTTAATTTTGTGTGTTTTGAAAAAATAAAATTTAACTGTATGTTACTCTATAGGTTTAACTCCACCATGACACCTCATTTTAAAAACATAATCTGCGATATTTAAGCGTGGAATATTTCAAATAGCCGAAACCTACTCTTATCTCATATGCGTTTGCGCATAATATAATAGTTGTGAGGTATTTAAACAATTCTATTGTCTACGTTTTCCCATTCAGGGGGGCTACTACCATCGCCCAAAGCAGTATTACCTACTATTACCTATTCTGTGGTATTACTTCAAGATGACAGTTTCATGTCACGTACCTTGACGTCCCTAAAATCATACTAATATTAGAAATGCGAAAGTGTGATTGTTTGTTGGTTTATTGGTTTGTCCTTCAATCACGCCGCAACGGTGCAACGGATCGACGTGATTAGGCATGGATATAGTTGAGGACCTGGAGAGTGATAGGTTACTTTTTATCCCGGAAAATTAAGGAGCTCCCGCGGGAATCGAGAAAAATTAAACCACGCAGACGAAATTACGGGCATCGGCTAGTAAGGATTATAATTCTAAAACTCGAAAGTCAACAATATTAAAACAATACGGCTTTAAGAGACGATGGTAGTATGCCCCCTGTAGGTTCGGAAATTTGGAGTCGCGACACAGGACGCCGAACGATATTAAAACAATATTATTAAATATTAACAATATTCGATATACAATATTCAATATTAACAACAATCTATATATATATAAAACTAGCTGATGCCCGCGACTTCGTCCGCGTGGATTAAGGTTTTATGGTTCCAGCGGGAACTGTTTTCTCCTGAATAAAAAAGCCTTTGTGTTAATCCAGACTATAATCTATCTCTGTACCGTCCAGTTTCATCCAGATCCGTTTCGCCGTTCCGGCGTGATTGAGTTTCGAGCATTCATTTGAGGTTTTTTGGTTCCCGCGAGATCTATTGAATTTTCCGGGATAATAAGTAGCCTATGTATTATTCCAGACTATAATCTCTTTGCCAAAGTTCATCAAAATCCGCTCAACCGTTCTGGTGTGATTGAGCGTCATTCATTCGCGTGGCATAAGTTTTTTTCAATTAACACCAGGCACTCTACAAAAGAGCCCGCCAACCCGCATTGGAGCAGCGTGGTGGGTCTAAGCTCTAATTCCCACTCTCCTATGAGAGTGGAGGCCTGTGCCCAGCAGTGGGACGTTAATGGGCTGTAGTGCTACTCTACAAAAGTAGCCTATATTACTATCCCACTCTATAATCCCCCTATAATAGTGAAACACGTACTTCTTTATTTTTTACCAAAAGCCTGAGTAGGTACCAAGTTTATCTTGAGAAATGAAGGACTTTCATACAAAATTTTCATCCCCTATTTCACCCGTTTGAGGGTCGAATTTTCAAATACTGTGCAACACGTATTTTTCATTTTCAACCGGTAGCTCATGTACCAAGTTTTTCATGGCTATAACTTGAGAAATGAAGGACTTTCATACAAACTTTCAAACCCTATTTTACCGCTTTGGAGGTGGAATTTTGAAAAACTGTATAACACGGACTTCTTTATTTTTTACTGAAAGCCTAAATACCAAGTTTCGTTGATATAACTTGTAAAATAACTTGAGGAATGAAGGACTTTCATACAAACTTTCAACCCCTGTTTTACCCCTTTGGGGGTCGAATTTTCAAAAATGGTGAAATACGTACTTCTTTATATTTAACTGAAAGCTCAAATACTTAATTTCAAATTAAGGACTATCATACAAATTTTCAACCCCTATTTTACCACTTTGGGGGTGGAGATCTGAACAATTGTGAAACCAACCAACTGAAGAGCCAAAAACAAAGATATTAAAAATTTGCGAGTTTGCGATTAGGTGTTCTCGTCACTTGACATGCTGTGAGCAAGTACGTACCTAAGTGAATTGCACTTTTTTGAATGACGGGCCGCCCACGCACCGGGTATTGCCCGCACCCCCGCTAACGCGTTTCTTAGCGGGAGAATTTAAATGTCGCGCGAAAAACACGTGTGTCTCCATTTTCAACCCACACCTCATATACCAAGTTTCATGGCTATAACTTGAGAAATTAAGGACTTTCATACAAACTTTCAACCACTATTTCACCCCTTCGGGGGTAAAATTTACGAAAACTGTGAAACACGTATTTCTTCATTTTCAACCGGTAGCTTGTATACCAAGTTTCATCGATATAACTTGAGAAATGACGGACTTTCATACAAACTTTCAACCCTTATTTCACCCCATCGGGGGTGGAATTTTGAAAAACTGTGAAACACGTATGTCTTCATTTTCAACCCGCAGCTCATATACCAAGTTTCATGGCTATAACTTGAGAAATGAAGGACTTTCATGCAAACTTTGAACCCCTATTTCACCCCTTCGGGGGTAAAATTTACGAAAACTGTGAAACACATATTTCTTCATTTTCAATCGGTAGCTTGTATACCAAGTTTCGTCGATATAACTTGAGAAATGACGGACTTTCATACAAACTTTCAACCCCTATTTCACCCCTTCGGGGGTAAAATTTACGAGACTTGTGAAACACGTATTTCTTCATTTTCAATCGGTAGCTTGTATACCAAGTTTCATCGATATAACTTGAGAAATTACGGACTTCCATACAAACTTTCAACCTTCATTTCACCCCTTCGGGGTAATTTTGAAAAACTGTGAAACACGTATGTCTTCATTTTCAACCCGCAGCTCATATACCAAGTTTCATGGCTATAACTTGAGAAATGAAGGACTTTCATACAAACTTTCAACCCCTATTTCACCCCTTCGCGGGTAAAATTTACGAAAACTGTGAAACACGTATTTTTTCATTTTCAACCGGTAGCTTGTATACAAAGTTTCATCGATATAACTTGAGAAATGACATACTTTCATACAAACTTTCACCCCCTATTTCACCCCCTTAGGGGTAGAATTTTGAAAAACTGTGAAACACGTACTTCTTTATTTTTTACCGTTAGCCAAAATACCAAGTTTCGTTGATATAACTTGTAAAACATCTTGAGAAATGAAGGACTTTCATACCAACTTTCATCCCCTATTTCACCCCTTTGAGGGTCGAATTTTCAAAAATGGTTAAATACGTACTTCTTCATATTTAACTGAAAGCCCAAATGCTAAGTTTCAAATTAAGGACTATCATACAAATTTTCAACCCCTTTTTTACCCCTTTGGGGGTGGAATTTTGAAAAACTGTGAAACACGTACTTCTTTATTTCTTACCGAAAGCCAAAATACCAAGTTTCGTTGATATAACTTGAAAATATCTTGAGCAATGAAGGACTTTCATATAAACTTTCATCCCCTATTTCATTCCTTCGGGGGATGAATGATCAAAAATTGTGAAACACGTATTCCTTCATTTTTAACCGGTAGCTCGTATACCAAGTTTCATGGATATAACTTGAGAAATGACGGACTTTCATACAAACTTTCGCCCCCTATTTCACCCCCTTAGGGGTGGAATTTTGAAAAATCCTTCCTTAGTGGGCGCCTACGTCACAAAAGGAACCTACTGTCAAAATTTCAAGTTTCTAACCCCAGCGGTTTAGGCTGTGCGTTGATTAGATAACGATTTTATAGAAGTACGTGTTTCACAGTTTTTCAAAATTCCACCCCCAAAGGGGTAAAAAAGGGGTTGAAAATTTGTATGATAGTCCTTAATTTGAAACTTAGCATTTGGGCTTTCAGTTAAATATGAAGAAGTACGTATTTAACCATTTTTGAAAATTCGACCCTCAAAGGGGTGAAATAGGGGATGAAAGTTGGTATGAAAGTCCTTCATTTCTCAAGATGTTTTACAAGTTATATCAACGAAACTTGGTATTTTGGCTAACGGTAAAAAATAAAGAAGTACGTGTTTCACAGTTTTTCAAAATTCTACCCCTAAGGGGGTGAAATAGGGGGTGAAAGTTTGTATGAAAGTATGTCATTTCTCAAGTTATATCGATGAAACTTTGTATACAAGCTACCGGTTGAAAATGAAAAAATACGTGTTTCACAGTTTTCGTAAATTTTACCCGCGAAGGGGTGAAATAGGGGTTGAAAGTTTGTATGAAAGTCCTTCATTTCTCAAGTTATAGCCATGAAACTTGGTATATGAGCTGCGGGTTGAAAATGAAGACATACGTGTTTCACAGTTTTTCAAAATTACCCCGAAGGGGTGAAATGAAGGTTGAAAGTTTGTATGGAAGTCCGTAATTTCTCAAGTTATATCGATGAAACTTGGTATACAAGCTACCGATTGAAAATGAAGAAATACGTGTTTCACAAGTCTCGTAAATTTTACCCCCGAAGGGGTGAAATAGGGGTTGAAAGTTTGTATGAAAGTCCGTCATTTCTCAAGTTATATCGACGAAACTTGGTATACAAGCTACCGATTGAAAATGAAGAAATATGTGTTTCACAGTTTTCGTAAATTTTACCCCCGAAGGGGTGAAATAGGGGTTCAAAGTTTGCATGAAAGTCCTTCATTTCTCAAGTTATAGCCATGAAACTTGGTATATGAGCTGCGGGTTGAAAATGAAGACATACGTGTTTCACAGTTTTTCAAAATTCCACCCCCGATGGGGTGAAATAAGGGTTGAAAGTTTGTATGAAAGTCCGTCATTTCTCAAGTTATATCGATGAAACTTGGTATACAAGCTACCGGTTGAAAATGAAGAAATACGTGTTTCACAGTTTTCGTAAATTTTACCCCCGAAGGGGTGAAATAGTGGTTGAAAGTTTGTATGAAAGTCCTTAATTTCTCAAGTTATAGCCATGAAACTTGGTATATGAGGTGTGGGTTGAAAATGGAGACACACGTGTTTTTCGCGCGACATTTAAATTCTCCCGCTAAGAAACGCGTTAGCGGGGGTGCGGGCAATACCCGGTGCGTGGGCGGCCCGTCATTCAAAAAAGTGCAATTCACTTAGGTACGTACTTGCTCACAGCATGTCAAGTGACGAGAACACCTAATCGCAAACTCGCAAATTTTTAATATCTTTGTTTTTGGCTCTTCAGTTGGTTGGTTTCACAATTGTTCAGATCTCCACCCCCAAAGTGGTAAAATAGGGGTTGAAAATTTGTATGATAGTCCTTAATTTGAAATTAAGTATTTGAGCTTTCAGTTAAATATAAAGAAGTACGTATTTCACCATTTTTGAAAATCCGACCCCCAAAGGGGTAAAACAGGGGTTGAAAGTTTGTATGAAAGTCCTTCATTCCTCAAGTTATTTTACAAGTTATATCAACGAAACTTGGTATTTAGGCTTTCAGTAAAAAATAAAGAAGTCCGTGTTATACAGTTTTTCAAAATTCCACCTCCAAAGCGTTAAAATAGGGTTTGAAAGTTTGTATGAAAGTCCTTCATTTCTCAAGTTATAGCCATGAAAAACTTGGTACATGAGCTACCGGTTGAAAATGAAAAATACGTGTTGCACAGTATTTGAAAATTCGACCCTCAAACGGGTGAAATAGGGGATGAAAATTTTGTATGAAAGTCCTTCATTTCTCAAGATAAACTTGGTACCTACTCAGGCTTTTGGTAAAAAATAAAGAAGTACGTGTTTCACTATTATAGGGGGATTATAGAGTGGGATAGTAATATAGGCTACTTTTGTAGAGTAGCACTACAGCCCATTAACGTCCCACTGCTGGGCACAGGCCTCCACTCTCATAGGAGAGTGGGAATTAGAGCTTAGACCCACCACGCTGCTCCAATGCGGGTTGGCGGGCTCTTTTGTAGAGTGCCTGGTGTTAATTGAAAAAAACTTATGCCACGCGAATGAATGACGCTCAATCACACCAGAACGGTTGAGCGGATTTTGATGAACTTTGGCAAAGAGATTATAGTCTGGAATAATACATAGGCTACTTATTATCCCGGAAAATTCAATAGATCTCGCGGGAACCAAAAAACCTCAAATGAATGCTCGAAACTCAATCACGCCGGAACGGCGAAACGGATCTGGATGAAACTGGACGGTACAGAGATAGATTATAGTCTGGATTAACACAAAGGCTTTTTTATTCAGGAGAAAACAGTTCCCGCTGGAACCATAAAACCTTAATCCACGCGGACGAAGTCGCGGGCATCAGCTAGTATTAAATATTAAAACAACAATAATAAATATCAAACAACAATATTAAAACAATACGTATTTGAGCGATGGTAGTATACCCAGTAGGTTCGGAACTTTGGAGTCGCGACACAGAACGCCGGACAATCTCAGAATACAATACTTGGAAAATGTAGCGATAGCATATGACGTTTCTTTTAACGCTCTAAAATCTAAATTACGTCACCGACACCGACACCTCGCTGCCCCATGCTCGCGTTGTATTTGTTACGAAGACAAAAGGTTTTAAATATAAAGGTCTTAAATATAATTAATATACTAAGTGCATTCGTAATTAAACTTTAATGCCTTGGTTTTTTTTCTTAATAAATGTTTTCACTTCTATCGGCTGTCCCTATGACAGCCAATTTTTTTTATAACAATAAATCCTTTACAGCGGCTACGCCCAGAACCCTTGAACTTTTTAAAATATAAATCTCAATAATAAAAATATCGAGTTCACTTTATTTGCTATCACTCCATGGAATGCATTATAGTGAACAATGCACGATCGATAGTGCAAGGTCGTACGTTCCTCCGTACATATTTTTGTATGTAGATATAATGATGCATCAGGCATAGAACTTTTTTTATCCTGTACCTACTTTAGAAAGCTTAAGCTAAATGGCTATTTAAGTCTATATCCATACTCATATTAAAAATGCGAAAGTGTTTCTGCGAACATTGCAATCAGCCTATAAGAAAGGTAGATTTTAATCATCGATATATATATTTGTAGGTACCTACTAGATGGGCCCTTTCATAGAAAAAAGTTGGGCGTACAACTTGTGGTGCATGCCCCTCACCTGTATAAGCCTGTCCTTGTCTCCGCCATAGCGCTGTCCCGCTTTTCAGGCAAGATGGCGTTAGTAAAATAAGTCAACATTCTTTGTTTGACAGGGCCCGTCTATGTAAATTGATCGTTGATACTCATAGGTGAGACCGCCTCGTTGGTCTAGTTGTTAGCATGTTCGGTTGAGGCCGACGAGGTCCCAGTTTTGAGTCCCGGGTCGGGCCATAACAAGTATTGGGTTTTTCTGATAAGATATTCTCAGTACTAGCCCGGAGTTAGGAAGTTGGCGGTGTTTCACCCCCGTGCATCGGAAAGCATTTTTTTTTTTTATCTATTACAAGTTAACCCTTGACTGCGATCTCACCTAAACCTCACCTACGTAAAGCCGTCGGTCCTGCGCTTGATCTCTCACCGGTCGTGTCGGATTTTCCGACCCATCAGGCTATGAGTAAAGGAAGAGTGCACCTGTGTATGCACACACGCTTGTGAAATATCAGTCAGTCAGTCTTTCTCAGCTTTTCCTTTTATATTTAGACTAGCTGATGCCCGCGACTTCGTCAGCGTGGTTTGAGGTTTTTTGGTACCCGCGGGAACTCTTTAATTTTCCGGGACAAAAAGTAGCCTATGTGTTATGCCAGACTATAATCTTTCTCGGTGCGAAATTTCATCCAGATCCAATCAGCCATTGGGGCGTGATTGAGTAACAAACATCCATCCATACATCCATCCATTCAAACTTTCGCATTTACAATATTATAGTAATATATCTATATTTTTATTTTCTGGGCCGTAAGCTTTTTTGCCGACGTCATCACACTTAAACTTTCATCCCCTATTTCAACCCCTTACAGCCTTATAGCCTATGTCCTTTCTCAGGCTCTAGACTATCCCTGTATCAAATTTCATTTAAATCGGTTCAGTAGTTTAGGTGTGATTGCGTAACACACAGGCAGACAGAGTTACTTTCGCATTTATAATATTAAAAAATAAAAATTAAGTATGGATTTTTTCTGTTCTTCTTCCAGATGTGGCTGTCCTGCTTAGTCGCCAGCTCCATGTTAAGCATAGCCCTAGCCGCCAACGAGTACCTTCCACCTAGCAAAGGGTACAACTACGACGTGCCCAAAATACCCTTCCCCCCCAGGGTAAGTTGTATTTCTTTTTAACTAGATGTTGATGGTGCCGTCACCAGCAGGGCTAGCATGGGCCGGAGATAAAAAATTTATCCTCCGATTTTATCCACTGACAAGAGATAAAATTAACTTATCCACCCCTCAGAGCACGGCAACAGGGGAGAGGAGAAGTTTATCCCCGTTTGATATTTCACGGGGACTCGGGGGACTATTTATCCACCGTTATTTAGCGTTTTTATTTATTTATGGATAAAATTTTTATCCTTTCCTCGGGGAGAAAATTGTCTCGGCCCATGCTAGGGGGGCAGAGGGCGAGGAAGGTCACCCAGGATGGACCGACCTAATTAGGTCGGCTGTTAGTATGGAAGTTGTGTGAAATTCATAGTGACGTCACCAAATTTCAACGCACTTTTTCTTTAATCTATATTTTAAAATGTTTATCAAACTTAAAACTAACCGAGGATGTGAATTTTAGGTCTTTTGGAAGACCTTCTATTTAATAATCAGTTAGAAATAATGTATGATCTAGGCATCATCCCTATTGAGTTTTTTTCATTTCCGCGGGAACTGTTTAATTTTCCGGGGGAATTAGAGTATGTCCTTCCCAGGGATACAAGTTTACAACCAATTCCTTTACCAAATTTCATCAAAATCGGTTAAACAAATGAGCCGTGAAAACATAGCAAACAGACAGACACACTTTCGCATTTATAATCTTAGTATGGATTAATATTTTTAGTTCATATAAGACCCCAAATCCACAATCAGGGTCAATAAATCGTGAGTCCTTTGAAACAATTTCGACGTATGAATGGTCGTATAACCAAGGCTGTATAACCCATTGTTTACTTACACATTGTTTTATAATGGTCGTATAAGACAATCGGTGCGTTTTTACCGTATAAATACCTGTATTTTTGCCAACAATCGATTGTATGGGTTGATGATTATGGTGTTAGAAATTGTGAGGTATTTGTTGATACGTTTTTTGACCTCCCAGGCGCAGGGCGAGCGATTTGGAAGGTTCTGGATTTGAATCCATGCTCCACCCATGTTAAATTACTATACTAACAAACCATTATAAAGCGAAAATGTGTCTGTACTTCTGTTTGCCTGTCTGTCTGTCACGCTGAAACTACGGGACGGAATTGGTTATTTGAGAACTATCCAAAAAATGTTTTTTAATGATTATTTAATAAAGGATCTCCCAGAAGTCGTAATATCCACTTCCGCTGTTAGTTTTATGTTGAATAACCATTTTAAACTATCGATTGAAGTAAAAAAGTGCGTCGAATTTTCATGTTCACTGTTCAGTATTTCATACAATATCCCATACTAAGCGCGCGTTTTGAAGTTTGAAAAAAGGGTGCTGATTTAACTTGTTGTCAAATACCTAATTAAATGCTACTTGGCACACTTTAAGCTAAGATTCTGGGTTAACTTCATTAGGTAATCTTTTGTCTCGAAAATAGTGCGCCGTTCGGGATAAGGGATGACAGATTCGGTCGATTTTACTTCATAACTCGGTCAAATTCGAACCAATTTTAATTGTTCCTTTTTCCTTTCAAAGCACATTTCAGCTTAAAACGTTTCATGTTTTCATTAAGACCTGATGATGATCAATCCTCAATCAATCAGAATTCCTCAACGGGTAACCGCATCAATTGCGATCGGTATACTTACATGGTCCAGAAAGTTTGTCTATCTGTCAGCTACGCTTTCTCGGTCCATCTTTTCAGAGCAACAGATCGATGTGATTTTTTGCATGAGTATAGTTGAGGACCTGAAGAGTGACATAGGCAACTTTTTCCCGCGGGAATCAGAAAAAATATTCCACGCGGACGAAGTTGCGAGTATCAGCTAGTAGAAAATAAATATGAGACATTGGTTGACATTTAGTGGACAATATATTTATAAAGTTATTTAAAAAGTAATGTGATGTTTTTGCATATTGCAGACCCCTCCACCTCCACCTATAAGGACGACCCCGCCGCCAACGAGGCCCAACACCTACGTACCACCACCACCAACACCCACTGATGTAAGTACAACCATCATTATCAATTCAACCCTGCACTGCTGAAATGATTTTAACTTGGAGGAATTAAACACGGGATAGGAAACGTTAGAAGAATGTATGAAATCACGTTCGACTAACTTTTGACTGCCTCGTTGGTCTAGTGGTTGACATGTTCGACTGCGGCCGACGAGGTCCCGGGTTCGAGTCCCGGGTCGGGCCATAAGAGATTGGGTTTTTCCGACTAGAAATTCTCAGTACTGGCTGGCGGTGTTTCACCCCCGTGCCTCGGAGAGCACGTTATGCCGTCGGACGTCGGTCCCGGTTATTATCACTAACATGATAATAGTCGTTAAAGCCCGCCAACCCGCATTAGAGCAGCGTGGTGGGTCTAAGCTCTAATTCCCTCTCTCCTATGAGAGTGGAGACCTGTGCCCAGCAGTGGGACGTTAATGGGCTGTAGTGGTGGTGTAGTGGTAACTTTTGCGGGGCGAGGCGTAGTCAGAGTTTTCAAGCAAAATAACAGTCTTTTAAAAATTATTGCCACACGGGTGTTCTACTCTATCGTTTTAAATCAAAGACAATTGGGTATTTGACTACTAGTATATAGTATATAATAAATTATTTTTTTAGTAATTATTGAATAAAGGATCTCCCAAATGTCGTAGGTTAATTAATATCCACGTCCCCTGCTAGTTTTATGTTGAATAACCATTTTAAACTATCTATTAAAGTAAAAAAGTGCGTCGAACTTTGATGACGTCACAAATGAAATGACGACTTAAAATTACATACAAAATACATACTAAGCACGCGTTTTGACGTTTGAAAAAAAATTTTGCTTAGTTGTCCCACTCCCACCTATTTATCTGATCTGGTGGCCAAAATTGGTACTATTTTTTTAGTTTTTTTTTTTTTTTTATATTTACTAGCAACGCTGTCACTGGTTAGTTAAGTTTGTGGGACTATACTTTTCTAAAATAACAACCGCGTGTTTGAAAAACTGGTCAAATTCCACACCGTGGGCCTCTGTTAAATCGATATTGACGAAACTTAGTACAGACATAGGTTGCATCTCGGGAAAGGACATTTTTATCGCGGAAAATCAAAAATTTCCCATTGGATTTTCATAAAACATAAATGCACGCATTTGAAGTCGCGGGCATCAACAAGACTTTAATAAAAAAATAAATCACCTAAAATAAATCTAAATCATTTATTTGTAACATAATTTTTCACAAAACATCTTAGATACACAAAATAAAACTATAAATGGACGATATCTATACAAGACACAGAGCTCAAAACAATCATAATATATTTTTTTGGATTTTTTGTCTATCTGTCTGTCATCTCGCCAAAACTAATGGACTGGTTTGAGTCCAACTTGACATTCTTATAGCTTTCAAGTTACAATCTGAGTTAATAATAATTTAAGCAACTTTTTATGAGGAACCCTTCGGGAAAGGGGATGATTTGGTCGAATTCACTCCACAATTCGGTCAAATCTGTACCGATTGTGATAATTCTTTTTTTCTTTGGCAAATTTATGCTGTTAGGTTAGTCCCACGTGAATCCCATGTGTTTCTAACTGATTATTAAATAGAGGGTCTTCCAAAAGACCTAAAATTCAAAAATTCCTAAAAAGTCCTAAATTTTGACGACCTCCGTGGCGCAGTGTTGAGTGCTGTTGCCTTAACGTGCGGAGGTTCCGGGTTCGATCCCCGGCAGGGTCAATGTGGGAATTTATAATTTCTGAATTTTCCCTGATCTGGCCTGGCTTCGGCCGTGGCTGGTTACCACCCTACCGGCAAAGACGTGCCGCCAAGCGATTTAGCGTTCCGGTACGATGCCGTGTAGAAACCGAATAGAGGTATGGGTTTAATATAACTGCCATGCCCCTAACAGGTTAGCCCGCTACCATCTTAGACTGCATCATCAATTACCATCAGGTGAGATCGCAGTCAAGGGCTAACTTGAAGTGGATAAAAAAAAAATAAAAAAAAAATTCACATCCTCGGTTAGTTTTAAGTTTGTTTAAAATATAGATATTAGAGAAAAAAGTGCGTTCACTTCTTCCATACTAGAAGTGCGTTTTTAAGTTTTTTGATAAAGAGTTGCTGATTTGATTGAGTTGTCATCATCCCTATTGCAAGAACTAATACATGCTGTATTATACCCAGCGCGAAGCCGGGGCTGTACTTGAAGGTAATAAAAAAAATCAAATATCGTCTATGTAATGGTCGGGCGAATCGCGAGGTTCGGGTGCTGCGTACTTCTTAGTTACTCTTGTGCCATTTGTTATTTCTGCAAACAAAAAAGTTATACTAAACAAAGTTACACTTAACTACCTCGTTGGTCTAGTGGTTAGCATGTTCGACTGCGGCCGACGAGGTCCTGGGTTCGAGTCCCCGGGTCGGGCCATAATGAGTGTTGGGTTTTTCTGACAAGAAATTCTCAGCACTAGCCGGGAGTTAGGGAAGTTGGAGGTGTCTCACCCCCGTGCCTCGGAGAGCACGATAAGCCGTTGTTCCCGGTTATTATCACTAACATGATAATAGTCGTTAAAGCCCGCCAACCCGCATTGGAGCAGCGTGGTGGGTCTAAGCTCTAATTCCCTCTCTCCTATGAGAGTGGAGGCCTGTACCTACCCAGCAGTGGGACGTTAATGGGCTGTAGTGAAAGTTACACTTTGGCCGCTTGGGAAGTCTATTTTTAACCGACTTCAAAAAAAGGAGGAGGTTCTCAATTCGACTGTATGTTTTTTTTTTGTATGTTTAATTATGAACCGATTTTGATAATTCTTTTTTTGTTTGGTAGGTCATACTTCAGAGGTGGTCCCATTTTAATTTGGTGAAGATCTGATGAATATCTCCGGAGATGGAGAACGGAACTCCTCAATGGATAAGAGTAAATTGCTCGCGATCAGTGTGATAGTATTGTAAACAGTATGTTTTAACCTCTTATTATGTGTTCTGTGATTTTAACCATGCATATCTCGTTCTGGTTACACCCTGTATTTTAAAACAGTGGGGCCACTAAAAATTGACAAATAAAAAAAATTCAAAAAAAAATAAAAACCGACTTCAAAAACCACAAACACTAAAAAGTAAAAAATAATTTAATTTATTATGTATACAAGAGTTCATGTAGTTCTATAATAACATTTTTTGGAGTCGGTGCCAATGTGGGGTCACGTCAACAATAATGAAGAGTAGGTAGACGGTTCATGCGGCTAATTGGTTCTCGAGTTTTAGCGAGACAAACGAACAGCATTTGATTTTTATATATATAGAGATAGAGATAACCCCTTAAAGAAACTGTTTAATTACCTAAACTTAACTTTATCGCTGAAAATCCTGAAAATTAAAAATAAACACCTTCGTTAATACATCGACAAAGCATCAATCATAAGGAGTTTGTTTGTAGGTTTGTCCTTCAATCACGCCGCAACAGGGCAACGGATCGTTTTTTGCATGGGTATAATTGAGACCCTGGAGAGTGACATAGGCAACTTTTTATCCCAGAAAAACAGTTTATTTTCTAGGAAATCAATTTTTTTTTCCATTCCATTTTCCCGCGGAATTTACAAAAATACATTTTTTTTTAATCCACTACAAGTTAGCCCTTGACTGCGATCTCACCTGATGGTAAGTGATGATGCAGTCTAAGATGGTAGCGGGCTAACCTGTTAGGGGCATGGCAGTTAATTAAACCCATATCCCTATTCGGTTTCTACACGGCATCGTACCGGAACGCTAAATTGCTTGGCGGCACGTCTTTGCCGGTAGGGTGGTAACTGGTAACTAGCCACGGCCGAAGCCTCCCACGAAGCCACGGGCATAATCTAGTATGTAGTAGTACTTAAACTATTAAATATCACCTTTATTCTTATCCTCCCAGTCCTCATATCCTTCCTCGGATTCCTTATCCGCAGACTGTTCCCAACCTTTATACTCTGTCCAATTACTATCCATTCCCTCTTGCTCATCCTTATCCCTTCCCTCTTTCTCATCCCTATCCTTTCCCTCTTTCTCATTCTTATCCTTTCTCTCTTTCTTATCCTTATTCTTACCCTTTTCTTCATCCTCTTTCTCAAGCTCTTCTCCATCCTTATATTCTCCCTCTTCGTCATCCATATGCTCACCCTCTTCCTTATCCTTAGCCTGTCCTTCTTTCTCATCCTTTCCCTTTTCCTTATCCTCTTTCTTATACTCATCCTTTCCCTGTTTCTCATCCTTATCCTCTCCCTCTTTCTCATTCTTATCCTTTCTATCTTTCTCATCCTTATCCTTACCCTTTTCTTCATCCTCTTTCTCAAGCTCTTCTCCATCCTTATATTCTTCCTCCGTTTCATTCTTAATCTTTCCCTCTTCCTCATCCAAATCCTTTCCCTTTTCTTTATCCTCATCCTTTCCCTCTTTCTCATCCTTATCCTTTCTCTCTTTTTCATTCTTATCCTTTCTCTCTTTATCATCCTTATGCTCACCCTTTTCTTCATCCTCTTTCTCAAACTCTTCTCCATCCTTATATTCATCCTCTGTTTCATTCTTTGCCTTTCCCTCTTCCTCATCCTTACCCTTTCCCTTTTCCGTGTCCTCTTTCTTATAATTACTATACTTACTATACTTTCCTGCTTCCTTACCCTTATCCTCTTTACTGTATTCTTTATGAGGCTTATCTTCATCGTCTAGGCCTGGATCTTCATCAATTTCCTTTCCTATATCATTCGGTTCGTTGTGCAGACCTAGAACCTTTACGGTTTTTTTAATTTCTTTTTGTTCTTTCTTTTCTTCTTCTGAATCTGGTTTAAAAAAATACACAATTGCTTTTAGTGTAATGATAACTAGTGAACGTCTGTGACTTTGCTACCGTGGAATTTTAAAATGTCAGCATTCTAGGTCCTTAGTTAGTTTTTTTTAATTCTGCTGCATTGCAAGCAGCTCTGAGCAGCCAAACGCTAGCCTATATAATTTAAAAAAAAAGTGTTGGCCAGCTCTTGACACAACGGGTCAGTCAGTAAAAAAATGGTACCTACTCACATTTGCGGTTTTTCTATCATATTACTGATGATGCCCGCGACTTCGTCCGCGCGGATTAACATTTTTTTATTCCCGCGGGAACTTTTTCATTTTCCGGGATAAAAATTAGTCTATGTCCTTCCCCGGGATAAAACCTATCCCTGTACCAAATTTCATCAAATACAGTTGAACAGAGGGGCCGTGAAAGCGTAGCAGACAGACAGACAGACACACTTTCGCATTTATAATATTAGTATGGAAGTATGATTTATGCAGTAAGTAAAAATGGTATATAATAAAACCGCGGCTAGTTTAACATAAGAATCCATTAAAAGTACCTATCTATGCTTCTGAAAAAATGAGCGTGGGAATGAGCATTCTATTTTATAACAAAATTCCACAACCTATTTTAAACTTGCCTTTACACAAGTTTAAGAAATCCATTGAAAGTATGCTTCTGAAAAAAGCTTATTATACTGTTGAAGATTACGTAAATGACAAAAGAGCATTTACTCGCTCCAGCAATGCTAAGGACAGTGGTCACTTTTGTATCTACAAATTAATTAAATTGTAAATTATTATAATTTTTTAAAAAGAGCAACCACAAAGTTTCTTGCTGGTTCTTCTCTGTAGGAATGGCAATCCGAACCAATGGTAAATTCACTCGTCGATTCAAAAGCACTTTTAATAGGTTTATATTTGAATAAAAAAAAAACAAGTTTGAGTTTGAAATTTTGAAAAATATTCGCTTACCGCTAGCAGGAACATATCCACCAACTGAAATTAATCAAAAAATATATATTTGATCTATGTGAACCATTATACGGTATTTATCTTTGAGTACTAGGTGATGCCCGCGACTTCGTCAGCGTGGAATAAGTTTTTTTGATTCTCAGGGGAACTCCTTAATTATCCGGGATAAAAAGTCGATGACAGCCCATATGGACGTACTTAATATTTTATGAAATTATTGTTATAACTATCAATTTTGTATTTTCAGCTATGGAATTTTTGCATGTTGTGTTTACTTTTAAACGATTAAACGATCGATGTAAAAATCGCTGGTAAACCTTTTAAAAAAAAAAGACAATACTACTCACGTTTGATAGGTTCGTCTGTAGTACATCTAGTGGATATTGTGATGGTGTTATCATTATTGTTCTCAGCGTCACTGATCGCCGCTGATCTATCGCCTGAACAATGAAATTTTTATTCAAGAGACTAACAAAAACAGTAGCAATGAAAAAACTAGAAGTTTAATTCGCTATAATCCGCCAGAGAAGGTAAATCTATGTTGTAGAGTCACCTTTTAGAAAAATGTGGTGTGGTGAATATCGCGGGCTGCAAGTGCAAGATAAAATTCAAATTTCAAATGTGTTTTTATTCAAATAAACTTTTACAAGTACTTTTGAATCGTGGAGTGAATCTACCACTGGTTCGGAATGCCATTCCTACCTAGAAGAACCAGCAAGAAACTCGGTGGTTGCTCTTTTTAAAAATATTATAATAATTTACAATTTAATTAATTTGTAGATACAAAAGTGACCGCTGTCCTAAAAGGCTGATTACACCTATCGAGTAGAGAAGCGAGACAGTAATGTCGTCACTCGGCCGAGACAGTGCTGTGGCCGAGTGAGTGTTTATACCATATTTCGAAATTGCGGCGAGACAGTCAGTCAGTTCAGTTTATACCCGGTACCTACAAGGACAAGTGACGCTGATATGGATCGGAAAAAAATTATTAGAAAACCCACAAAGCTGCTTATACCTCTTCTGGTAGAATTAGAATTTTATAGAATTTTTTATTTTTAGAATTTTATAGTTGTTTCAATGTCCCATTTATTATTAGTAGCCATGCTGTATTTTATTACGTACGTAAAACTACTGTATTACTACGTAAATTCTACGTTGAACTTGTTTTTTACTTTTAAATAATTACCACAAGAAAACAATTGCGCGCGCGGCGTAGCAAGAATCGACTGGCCGAGAGGCGAGACAGTGCGTGTTCAGACCTGCCGAGTGAGCGAGCGAGACAGTGCGGGGAAGCGGGAGGATGGGTACTCGGCCTAGTAAATAGAATGGGGGCAGAGCTATTGTCTCACCACTTTGCTCGGCCGAGTGGTCGGCCGAGCACTCGGCGAAGTGTTTATACACACCGAGTACTCGGCCGAGAGTACTGTCTCGCTTCTCTACTCGGTAGGTGTAATCAGCCTATTAGCATCGTTGGAGCGAGTCAAATGCTCTTTTGTCATTTACGTAATCTTCAACAGTATAATAAGCTTTTTTCAGAAGCATACTTTCAATGGATTTCTTAAACTTGTGTAAAGGCAAGTTTAAAATAGGTTGTGGAATCAAATAATAAATATTATAAATGCGAAAGTTTGGATGGATGTATGGATGGATGTTTGTTACTCAATCACGCCCCAACGGCTGAACGGATCTGGATGAAATTTGGCACAGAGATAGATTATAGTCTGGAATAACACATAGGCTACTTTTTATCCCGGAAAATTAAGTTCCCGCGGGAAACGAAAAACCTCGATCCACGCGGACGAAGTCGCGGGCATCAGCTAGTTTTATTATAAAATAGAATGCTCATTCCCACGAATGACCTTCGGACTTTCTTGTGGCGGAGCGATGGAGTCACGAGCTTATTTCGGCTTCTAGTTTGCCTATCATGCAGATCGCACATTTTTTTGTAATTGTGAATGTGCTGTTTTACGAAATTAAATTACTGTAAAATTGCGAGGCTACTGTTAGAATATCAATTTCCTTAAATTTTACTCTAAAGAATTTGCGCGGTTTTAAATTATAAATTGCACGTATTGCCCTTTTTTTGTAATACAAAAGTTTTTTTTGAATATTTTTTAAATCAAATCCTTTAGGGTACTTCCCAAGCAAGCAAGCAAGTAAGGTCTCACAACACAAGCATAGGAAAACATCCAAAAATTAGGGTTTCGAATAATCGCAGGGTGTCGAATTGTTTCTGCGCTACCAGTTAGGTATTAGATAATTATTTATATTTTAGTTATAATGACTTACTCATTTTTAGCGCTCCATGCAAATCTGAAGACAAATAATTGTGTAAAAAAAATTACTATAACCTCCCTGGCACAGTGAGAGCTGTGGCTTTATAAGTCCCGGATTCAGTTCTCAGCACGGACTAAATGGGCATTCGTAATTTCTTAATTAGATTGAGATTTGAGACATTGTGGGTAGCTATAGCATCGACATTTCGATATATATGTAGGTCCTAGATGGGCCCTTTCATAGAAAAAAATTGGGCGTCCGACTTGTGGTGCATGCCCCTCACCTGTATAAGCCTGTCCTTATCCCCGCCATAGCGCTGTCCCGCTTTTCAGACTAGATGGCATTAGTAAAATACGCCCATATTCTTTGTTTGATAGGGCCCGTCTATGTAAATTGAGGTCGTTGAGCTGTACCTGTAGTACCGTACCGTAGCGTAAAACTGTACCGCCAAATGAATTAGCGTTCCAGTACGATGTTGCAGAAGCCGGTTAGGGTAAAGGCATACGTCAACGACAAACAATATTTGACCCTACGTGGCCTACATTTTCGCGTAGATAAGTTTGTACGCTTGTAGTGGATAAAAAAGTTTATCTTTTTCTATGGAGTCGTATCGCGCCGCATTGCATCGCGTCGCTTTCGTTGCCACTGTAATGACTTCCGGGTTTAAAACTAAAATCTAGTGCAATATTTTAGTCTTTTATAGATATATTTTAATAGACGACCTCCGTGGCGCAGTGTGTAGCGCTGTTGTCTTAACGTGCGGAGGTCCCGGGTTCGATCCCTGGCAGGGTCAATTTGGGAATTTATAATTTCTTAATTTTCCCTGGTCTGGCCTGGTGGGAGACTTCGGCCGTGGCTAGTTACCACCCTACCGGCAAAGACGTGCCGCCAAGCGATTTAGCGTTCAGGTACGATGCCGTGTAGAAACCGATTAGGGATATGGGTTTAATTTCTGCCGTACCCCTGACAGGTTAGCCCGCTATCATTTTAGACTGCATCTTCATTTCATTTCATTTTATTTATTTGCATTCCAATACAATAATTTTATTCTTATAGTTATTTACATAATGTCAAGAAAGTTCTTATATATAATATTGGAACCCCGGTGGGGCACAGCAAAATCAGTGGTAGTAGAGAGACGGCCGCCCTATTTCTCCTCAAGGAAATCATTTAGCTTGTAATATACTTTATCAATCAAGAATTTTTTTAAAGAATTGACAAATGCGTTATTATTCTCCAAGGATTTGATGTGATCTGGGATTTTATTATAAATTTTTACACACATCGGGTTAGGACCAGTACCTATAGTAGATCTTCACTTACCATCAGGTGAGATCGCAGTCAAGGGCTAACTTGTAGTGGATAAAAAAAAAGAGAGAGCCTCTCTGACTATCGTAGATGAGGTTGCATACAAGGGTTTAAGTCTTGTCATAGATTAGTAAAAATAAAATATAAGTGTACTTATACTAAATAAATAAATAATAATAATGTGTTAAATACTTGTAGATACTAACCGGTATCTTCAATACCTGAAAATATTTTTTATTTATTTAATTAAGTTTTTTTTATAATCTTTATTTACAGACATCAACATCCATAGACTTATTAGCCTCTATTTTAAAATTAGTTGAATATCCTATAATAGGGATGACAACTCAATCAAATCAGCAACTCTTTATCAAACTTAAAAACGCACTTCTAGTATGGAATTTGTATGAAATTCACAGTTGTGACGCCATAAAATTTCAACGCACTTTTTTTCTATAATCTATATTTTAAAATGGTATAATCTATAGGTACTTAAAACTAACCGAGGCTGTGAATTTTAGGTCTTTTGGAAGACGCTCTATTTAAGAATCAGTTAGAAATAATTTATTTTTGATACCTATAGGCAAAATTTCGAAATGTTAAAAAAATCCTACCAAGTTTTTAAATTATGCGTTTGTTTGTTTGTCCTTCAATCACGCCGCAATTGAGCAACGGATCGACGTGATTTTTTGCATGGATATAGTTAAAGACCTGAAGTTTGACATAAATAAATAAATAAATAAATAAATAAAGCCTTTATTTCCATGAAATTTCAGTTCACCTAACACATTCTTTTTAAATAATCATTACAAATTAAAATATATGATTACCATGTGTTACAATGTCAATGTCAATTAAAATTAATGTCAAACTATATAATGTATATAATGTCAAAAAATTATTATGTAGTAGGTAGGAAGTTTGACATAGGGTGCTTTTTATCCAGGAAAATAAGAGGTCATGCGGGATTTTTGATAACCAAAGCCTACGCAGACATAGCCATAGAAGGTGCGACTTATCATATTTTACGTAACAAGTAATTTTTATACTAACTTGATAATCTTTCACCATATACTGAAATACAAATATGTATTTTTAAGATAATTTATTAAGATTAATGAATGAAATAAGAACTAAGTTCAATTTTTAAAAATAAGAAAAACGGTGAAGAGCGTGTCAGAAATTGGTGGTATTTTTTTGTTATAAGCGGCATAGTATGTTTTCGTCATATTATATTACCAAGAAAACCTATATCTAGATTTTAAAATACCTATTCAACGAGGGAACAACCAAAAATTTTTTTTGAATTTTTCTGTTCATTTTTATGTTCCGGTGATGTAACTACCTACCTATCTAGGTACTAATATTTACTTACCCTGATTTTGTTTTTCTTATTTTTATAATATTATGCAGATTCCTTTAACTGCTAAACGTTTTCAATACTTACTAATTACTCAATATATTTATTACATGTAGGACATATTATCTTCAGGTGTCTCTTATGTTACGTTATGTTTTGACTCTACCACCGGTTCGGAAAGAGAATCTACTGAAAAGAGCCGGTAAGACTTTACAGCTCTTATTATTTTAAAATAACTATAACACACGAAAGATAGACAGAAAGACGGACTAGAATCTAGATGATATTATTTTATTCCTTCGTTTATTACGGTTAACTAAAATCAAAATGGCTTCCGAGACAGGCTATACTAAACTTTAAAAAAAAATTGTAAATGAATTATTTAAAAGGAGCAACCACCGAGTTTCTTGCTGGTTCTTCTCGGTAGGAATGTCATTCCGACCCAATGGTAGATTCACCTGACGATTCAAAAGTAGGTACTTGTAAAAGTTTATTTGAATAAAAAAACATATGAATTGAATTGAAACTATCACGCTTTAAAAATACTTACAAGGGTCTGGAAAGAGAAATAAAATATCCTGTTTGTAAAAATAATATCTTTGATATTTTATTTTAACTGAAAAGTAAAACGCTTTTAACGCCATCTAGTATCGAATAGCAGAAGGATCTGTTTTTTAGAAACCAATCAATCCAATCAATTGTAATTAATATATAGCATTAAATTAAAAATAATTAAATAAGCACTCACACTTATTCCTACGTAGAGTTTCTGTAATTAACGTCATAGGTAAAATTAAAATAATATTATTTTATGGCTAAAACTGCATATGTACCATATTACGTAAACATTATAAGAAATAGGTAGATATTAGACGATAAACTAACCGTTAGTTTTTATAAGCATGCATCTGTACATCGACATATTTGAAATATTTAGCTGAAAATTAAAGTGCATTTAGTTAATTTTGTCCCAGACATTATTTATTTACTTAGATGCAAATTGCAAATCATTAGTGCGTACACTCTGAGAAGCTTAACTTTCTGTAGTAAAGTTATCTTTCTATAGTAAAGCTGGCCATTGGTGACATCTTTATTATTATTATAAATGCGAAAGTTTGGATGGATCGATGGATGGCGTGATTGTTACTCAATCACGCCAGGACGGCTGAACCGATCTGGATGAAATTTGGCACAAAGATACATTATAGTCTGGAATAACACATAAGTAGGCCCCGGAAAATTAAACACTTCCCGCGGGAACAAAAAAACCTCAATCCACGCGGACGAAGTCGCGGGCATAAGCTAGTAGGTAATTTGTGGGCCAAAATATTATTCTGGCTCCATGCCAACATCGATAGAAAATTAATTCATACCTATAGACTGATGCTACGAGTGGATAAATATTTGCCACCACAAATGATTGATCGTGAATAGCGTCAAAGTGGTCTTTAAAAGTACACCAAAATTTAAAAAAAATTACCAAAACATAAAGCAAAACCTTCATCCGCGTTTTAATTCCATTTTTAACGATACAATTGTCCAACATGGTTCCCATTCCCGTACTACGTAGGTATTATACCCACTATTGTGTTTCGAAACCAAAGAACAAGGTCGCCGCGGACATCAAATTTTATGCTAGGTACGATAAAATTGCCTAAGCATAGCGCGCATAAAATATTATTTTGCGAATTGAATTCAACTTTACGATGTACACTTTACTTGGCTACAATATTTTTTTGGATGTATTTCATTACACTTTCGGGAAGGTTTGCACTTAAAAATACTTCTAAAGGTTCTTATTTGGTCATGTATAATTTCATTTCATTTCATTTCATTTATTTGCATTCCAATACAATAATTTTATTCTTATAGTTATTTACATAATGTCAAGAAAGTTCTTATATATAATATTGGAACCCCGGTGGGGCACAGCAAAATCAGTGGTAGTAGAGAGACGGCCGCCCTATTTCTCCTCAAGGAAATCATTTAGCTTGTAATATACTTTATCAATCAAGAATTTTTTTAAAGAATTGACAAATGCGTTATTATTCTCCAAGGATTTGATGTGATCTGGGATTTTATTATAAACTTTTACACACATCGGGTTAGGACCGGTACTGTGGATGCTTAGGTTGGAGCTGGGAATCATCATATTATTCTTCCGCGTGGGTCTTAATTGGTAACGTCGCGGTAGGTCCTCTAGTTTTTTAAAGTGTTGCGGTTGTTTCCGTACAAATTTAGCCGATTCTAGTATGTAAATGCATGGCAGGGTTAGTATGTTTAATGATTTAAAGTGAGGTACACAACTTTCCCGATTCTTTAAGTTTTTTATTATTCTTATGCATTTTTTTTGCAGTATAAATAATTCTGGCGCATTTGTGCTGTTTCCCCACAATACTACACCATAGCTCAGCCAAGCATTCGCATAAGAATAATATGCCAAAATTGCCGCTTCTGTGCTCGTCGATTTTTTTATTTCTTTTAGGGCGTAGGTAAATTTAGATAGTTTCGATTTTATTTTTTGAACATGAGATTTCCAGTTAATGCTGGTGTCGATGTCTATCCCAAGCAGAGTGAACGTATTAACACATTCTAGATTTATCCCATTATATGAAAAGTTTATATTTAAAGGTGTTTTTTGATAAGGCCTAAATTGCATGATTTTTGTTTTTTGGAAATTTATCTCTAAGTTGTGGTCACTCAACCACCCATTCACCTTGTGTAGGATGTCATAATATAGTTTATTATTTAAATTTTTAATGTCTTTACATGAAGTTTGTATAGATATATCGTCTGCAAATAATACGCATGGGTCATGTACGATTTTTGGAAGGTCGTTGATGTAGAGTAAAAATAGTATACATCCAAGTACGCTTCCCTGTGGTATTGAGCTATTAATAAGTTCTACGTGTGATGGGTAATAATAATCGACACTGCATTTTTTTCCTATACACTTATAGAGTGTTATTATTAAAGTACATAACTACCTCTTCATACAGAACTAGCTTTTTCCCGTGGCTACGCTAATGTTAGGTTTGATTTTCATACTTTCAAACCCCCGCGCCGCGGTGAATTTTCAAAAACACTTTCTTAACGAAGAAACTTTCTTCTTCTTCCTACGTCTTATATAATAGCTATCTGTATGCCAAATTTCAGCCCAATCCGTCCAGTGGTTTGAGCTGTGCGTTGATAGATCAGTCAGTCGTTGCGTTGATAGATAGATCAGTTAGTTACTGAAATAATCGAGTATGACGGACGGACAGACGGACAGACGGACAGACGGACAGACAGACGGAGAAAGTCGCACCATAAGTTCCATTCCATTTTACCATTTTGGTACGGAACCCTAAAAAGGTTATTTTGGTTCTCCTACGGATCTCCTAATCTCTGATTTGATCTCGTACGCATACCCTGAGCATAGCCTTCACTATCGCCCGCTTAGTGGCCTGAGCCTTTTTATCAGTTATATCAGGTTTCTCATAGATAAATAAAAATGTCTTGGCGAAATTATGATGAACATTGTCCTATGATTGGATATGTTTTTAATGTAACTTGGCATAATTACTTATTTCTTTCATCTCGTTCCAGCATGACCACCACCACGACGACCACCACCACGAAGACCACGACCACCACCACCATCACGAGCCTGGAATGCCCTTCGACTTCGCCTACGCGGTCAATGAAGACGGCAACGACTACAGTCACAACGCCAAATCTGACGGTGACGTGACCAGGGGAGAGTACAGGATCGCCCTGCCTGATGGGCGCACCCAAATCGTCAGATATACTGCAGACTGGAAGAACGGATTCAATGCTGAGGTATGAATAACTTTGAGTTTTCAAATAATTCAAACCGCGTGAACGAGCTGTTACTAGCCACGCCATCTAGTGACGAGTAGAGGAACTATATTTTTTTTTCAACTACCATCACTTTCGATACAAGCTGAAATACCTAAATATCATAATCAAACCTGATTTGCTTCTTGGCAGAAGCTCTCAGACCGCCAGTTATACCCGTGGCCATAGATTATACACTAATATATTTTTGTATGTGTGGACTCACTCGTCCAGTTTTAGAACAAAAAAAATGGCCCCTAATAACAATAAATAATTATGAGAAATATGGATTATGGATGTGATATGATACCTGATAATTAGTAGGTTAATCTCACAATTTGCTTTTTTTCAGGTGATCTACGAAGGCGAAGCGCGATACCCCGATCAGCCCAGTAGACAGGGAGGTGGCTATCCCTCAGGACCCGGGCAATCCTACATCCCACCAAACCAAGCCGAGGGCTACCGCTATTAGATCACAAAAATATTATGATCAACAAAGCCACTTAGAATAAATCCTTGCTTTTTTTAATCTGAAAAAGGCGGTAAACATTATTTAACTTATAGAGAATCCATACACCGATAGATTGCGCTGTAAAAAAATAAGCTGGCTTGATGATAGATGGCGCTAATAATACAATATTTTTCCTCTCACCTATAGATGGCGGTGAAAGGTAAAAAATATTTGGTCCTCACGAATAGACGACGCTATTTAAAATATTTAAAAAATCTCGAATTTATTACTTTATTACGGCATAATTCATTCATTATGTAAAAATCAGAGTTCATGTACACTACAGCTACTTTTAAGTTATTTTAATTGGTTAATAAAATAGGAATAATATTTAATTATAATTAAACAGCATTACTACCTAGTTTTCCTACCTTTAAAGTTACCATTAATAATAATTTGAGGATTTAATTCTTTAAAAAATATGACTGTTGTATTTCAAAATAATGTATAATTTTAATACTACATAATTGTACGACATAAATGAAGTAAGGCAAAAAGTTTAGATAAATAATGAATAAAAGTTGTATATGAATTTTGTAAAAAAATCAACAACTTAATTTCTAAGTTCTTTTATTAATAAAGTTACTGTTAAGTAATTGTAAAATACTCATTCTCACTGCCTTTAAGTGTATTTATTGTATAGTTATGTTTGTTAAACAATATAATGTCACAACCTATTTACTATTAATCTACATATTTATTAGAATGAAGAAATACACCTTTGTAAGTTTATACCTTAACCTTTTTTATAAATAAATCTTTTTTTTATATAAAAACTATCCTGTGTTTTTATTACTTAGTAGCTAATGCCCAACATGGTACTTTAATGGTTAAATGTTCTAAAACCATTCTGCAAGTTCTAAAAAAGTTTTTAACTCAATTGAAAGAATGGTTTAATAAACCAGTACATACCTACATAGAAAGATTTATATATTAAAATATAAATAGACTTTTAAGATAAATATTTTCTATGAATGAACAGCCTTAATATGTCTGGTCAATTCCTTAGTTAAACTAAACTTTTTGTTACACAGTAAACAACATTCACCTTTTTCTGTATGACACCTCTTCATATGTTCCAGTCTACGTCCAGATGTTATAAACCTTTTGTTGCAAACTTCACAACAGAACGGCTTTTCACCTGAATGTAGCTTCAAATGCTCCAGCAAATTCTTCTTATGGATAAACCTGTCGCCGCAAACCTCACACACTTCATTCCTAATTTCTAAATGCTTTTTACTATGTTCAACCAAGTTTTTTCTATGATAAAAGTCTTTGAAGCATACATTACAAACATGCGGTCTGATTTTCAAATGTATTTTATTTATATGCCCTTTTAATGATTCTTTGCATAGACTCTTGTAATTGCAGTGATTACAGCTGTAATATACTTTTTTTCGACTGCGCTTATGACTTCTTGTATGTGTTTTTAACTTTTTAACACTGTCAAACAATTTAAAGCAATCTGGACATTGATTTTCTTGACCAAAACTTTGTTCTTCAAATTTATTTGTCATAATTTCATCATAATTTTCATCCATTGTATTAAAAAAGTTGTATTTATCAGATGCTTTTAATTCTTGTTTCTTGACATCCATAATTTTAGTTAAATTAATATTAATATCTAATTTTCCAAAGCTTGATATATTATTATTATTAATTTCCTTGTTAATAGTGTCAATAACATTATTAATAATTGTCTTCATGACTTTATTTCTGTGCATTTTGAGGTACATCTTGATGATCAGGTCTGTGCAGTCTTCACACGATTTGGTCACTGTCAGCTCCTAGAAAAGGTAAGCAGGTAAGAAAGGTAGGTAGGTATGAAGTACTTACCTGAACCAGTGGTAAAACATTCAACAACTCCAAAGCACAGGTAAAAGTTTATTTGAACAAAAACTTGTAATTAAAAATTTTCAATTTTTACATCAGGGTATGCACCTATACTATTAATATTATAAATGCGAAAGTTTGGATGGACTCAATTACGCCAGAACGGCTAAACAGGTTTGGATGAAACTGGGTACAGAGATAGATTAGTCTAGAATAACACATAACTAGGCTACTTTTTTATCACAGAAAATTAAAGAGTTCCGGCGGGAACAAAAACCCTCCATCCATGTGGACGAAGTTGCGGGCATCAGTGATCAGCTAGTCTTTAATAAGAAGGGGAAATATACCACATAAACCTATGGCCTATGGTCAAAATTGGACGTCCTCAGACAGTTAAGTTCAATTTTATCATAATAGTCGTAATTTAATGTAAGTACCTAAGAACGGATAGTATGGAAGAGCATAATATAGGTACTCACGAATGTCGGAAATAAAGCTCTAACCATATCAGCTAAACACAAGTTTTCATCAAGAAGCTGGCTCTTTAATTCTATGTAAGAGCGAACGTTTTGCGTATTCAAACTTTCTTTGTAACATAAAAAGCACATCTCGCCTTTTAATGAGTTTAATAATAGGTTTAATAGGGTAAAGTCCATTCTGTAAAAAAATTAGAACCAACTCTAGCAGTAGCTTTAAGAAATAATCTCGCAAAATTTGTTTTGTTTACTAACAAAAACCTCAGATCATGATCTAAGAACAAAAACCACAGAGTACACTGACAAAAACGCTTGAGTCTTGACCAAGTAGCTCTGCTCTTGACATTTCTAATTTTTTTTTTATTTATCTGGCTTTACGGCTCTGGATTCTAATCCTTCAGAGCCTTTCTAACATAGAGGTATAATATTATAGCAGCATTCTAATCCACTTATGTCTGTGTTCTAATCACGTATTTCCGGTAATATTGTTCTGCCGAGCGATCGCGTAACTTCTGCATCAATCATTGTTACAGTATCAATAGGGTATTTGACTGTATTAAAAATATCGTTTCTGCTGTTGCCATCCTAATAGATTATTATTTTTAAGTAATATTCCATTTGGCCGAACTAAAAAATAATGTATTGTTTTTCTATAAAACATGAAATAAATTAATTAATTTTCGATCTATGTTCACGTGATCGTAAACGCTCTATGATTGGTTGAATCGTTAGTGACGTAACTATCTAGTTAAATCTAACTGTGGTGTAGTAAATTCGAACAATTACGAGTGTTTTTCCGTTTTTCTTTAAGTTTCTGTGCTTTTTATTGTTTCAATTAGTCATTACCAACCATACTTCTAATCCTAATTAATAGTTTAGGAACCCAATTATTTAAAAGCAGATAGTGGAAACATCTCAAAAGATGATGCATTTATAATTGGTCATTTTTCAAAAATAACCCTGATTTCTATGCTGCAGAACTAAAAAATGTGAAAACTGCCTTGTAAGTATACTAGGTATATATTTCTTAAACAAAGCAATTTATTGTATTAATACCTTTTCGTCCAAGAATAAAACCTAACATTCGCAGAATTAAGTACTTAATAGGTTATATTATTTACTAACATAGATCGTGATATTAAGTTTTGGTTTCTTTCTTTATAGAGCTTCGAGAGTCATAACGCTGTTGGTTATGTCCAGCTACATCGCGAATCTGTCATTTGTACACTCAAATGCAAGATATGTCCCAAGCACAAAGTGAGAGCAAAATCATATTCTGTAACTATGATAGTAGATGAAGACAAAACTCAATTTATAAGTTGTGAGTGCTATGATTGTGCTGCATCCACTGGAGGCTGCAAGCATGCTGTGGCCTTTTTGATGTGGACTCACCAGCGTAGTGAACAACCTTCATGTAGGTACCCTCTTGAGTGCTACGGAAAAAAAATTACTTTATCCAGAGTAGGCACTACCATGAAATTTATTACAGTGGAGCAATTATCTAAAAAACACACTCAACATCCTTCAACATCATCTTTTAGCAGTAATGAACTCCTATCAGTTTCTTCTTAAATTATGTAATATGTGGATAGGTATAATAAAAATCATATTTCTATTTCATTGTTTTATTTATCAAACTCACTCGAACTCAAATGTTTTTTTTTTCAAATAAACTTTTACAAGCGCTTTTGAATTGTCAAGTTAATCTACCCTTGGTTTGGAATACCATTCATACCGAGTATATCTTTTGTCACATTCATAGTCTGTACTGCCTTGTTTCTGTGTATCTTTAAATAATCTATTTGGACAGATTTATCAGCAGTTGCGATTGGTTGAGTGTTTATTCCTTTATCGTGATGTGTTTGTGGTTTCTGAAAAGACAAAATATTCATTAAAATTAATTTTCTATACCTACAGAAACAGTACCTTAACTTACTGACAATCAATGCAAATTGCACAGCCACCTGGTGGATCTACAAACATACTAAAATTATACATCAATGTCTACAAACTTGGAATTTTGTATGTAGGTTCTCTCTCGGTGAAGAAAGGATTTTCTGGAATTGCAAAAAAAAACCTAAATCCAAACTGATTAAGTCAAAAAATCAAATCAAAATCTGAGAACCCTGTGATTATCGGGAACAATAAGTACCCTATGTCCTTCCCGGGATGCAAGCTATCTGTGTACCAAATTTCATCAAATTGGTTAAACAGATGTGTGAGCTGTGAAGAGATAGCAGACAGACCGACAGAATTTAGCTTTTATAATACTGATTAGTATGGATTTCTTGAAACAAAGTTTTTGAATTAAGCAAATTTTTGTTCATCATAACATACAAAGATTTTAGACCAATTTGCCAGAAATTTTATTTTAGGTGCATACCTATGGACTCTGAAGTAACAGCTTCTTCCTCCATCTGCGATGTGAAGTCTTTTACTGAAGCCCATTTTGTATTGGTTGTAGGTTAGAATTTTCTCCAACTGTAATAAGTATACCATAATAAGTTTTTGATTGCAAATTCCACTTCAAAGTTACAAGTAGGTAATGATCTACTGAAATTATTGAATTACATAAATTGGCTAGAATTTCTAAATTAGTTATTACTTATTAATGTGTTTGTAAATACTTAATAAACATACTACAAACCAGCTAATACAAATGGACATGTCTAACCTCAAACAGAACAGGTGAAGTAGGTACACATTTTTAGACCATTATATAATTATATTTAGTAATACTTTGATAGATAGATAGTGTAAAACTCACATCAAAGCGATCCTCGCAAAAATAAACACTTAAAGTGACCCTCAGTGACCACTATGGGGTCTCTTCAAGCAAGTTGCAACCACTTCTTCCGTAACTTGGCTTTCTTTGGAACACTTCTAAACAGTTTACTCTGGAGTTTTTGTAGACTTGTTTGTACATTGCAGTAGTATGCACACCACACACCATTGGTAAACCATAGTTTTATAAAAACAATCTCTAAAACAAAGTTTTTATCAAGGGAAACTGAAATATCACACACTTTGTTTACGTTTTTACTATATAGTTACGTCATAGAAGTCATGTCACCCAAATGTTGTCAAAGAGAGCGTTTACGCGGCAATTTAATTTTTTGAATTTATTTTTGAGATTTCTATATAAAATACTGAAAATTAAGACGAAATAAATATATTGTTAGCTATAATAAAGCATTATTAACAATATGCGACTATTTTCTAAAAGCAGTCAAATACCCTATTGTTGTAATTGGCTGAATTTATGGCATTCTTGCTGCGTCAATGGATTATGTCCAATAGTGGAAGAGTGTTAACCAATCAGGAGGTGATTGCGATGTATCAATGATTGATGCAGAAGTTACGCGATCCTCCTCTGTGCGTATTTCTTGTGACAGACGAAAAAACCACAATATAGACAGCATAATAATTAATCAAAGAAAGACAGCACAAAGAAGATGGAGTGCGCATAGTACATAATACCTCAATGAGTGCGCACTGTATATTTGAAACTTGCTATCCTACATCGACTACCGAAAGCAATGAATTGATAACCAATGGTGTCACGAAAGAAGTCCCAAACATACATTTCATCAAAGCATTTCATATACCTACTTACAAAAATTGCATATTGATAACATTGAATTATATGTACAAGTACTAGAACCGACGCCGCAAACAAAAAATTTGCGCCATGCTTTGCGGCCGGCCGGCTTCACCTTATTTAGTCTCTCGCCTACGCTCTTCGCGGCCGCGTGTCGAAATTGTGCTCGCACGAAAATTTTAAAATGCCGTCGTGCGTTATAAAAACGTGTAAAAATAATACAACTGTAAATTAAAAAGATTGTGGCGTGACATATCATCGGTAAGTAAACAAAACGTTTACGAAAACAAACCAAAACAAATTTTTGAAGATATTTTTCTACTGATTCACCCACGTTCCACCATTTCTCGGAATATCATAGATTAAAAGTGAATTTTACCTACAGATGAGACACCTACGATCATACATTTTACATTTTACTTTTTTATTATTCGACCGATTTCATTAAAATCAATATTTGGGGCTCCCTAGGATCACAAAACAGGAAACTGTTACCAAAATTTAAAAAAGGCAGCGCCATTTTGAAATTCTTTGTTATTGTACCGATTTCGTTCAAAATCGATATCTGAGGATCCCTAGGATCACAAAACAGGAAACTGATACCAAAATTTAAAAAAGTCAGCGCCATTTTGAAACTTCTTTAGTTTCTCGGTAATTAATTACAGTAAAACTTTTAAAATTTAACAAAAAAAATTTTGCTCTCTTGTTACACAAATACCTAACTATTATACTTAGGAAACGATGTTTTTTTCACTTCATTTCTATAATGATAAGGTAGAATAAGATAAAAATGTCACTATTATTTTTTAACATGATAGGATTGGTTAAGTTATAACATTTTCTTTTATATTCACAACATAACACACACAATACAACAGTTCCTAATAAAAAGGTTAAAGTTGTATAAAATGCATATCTTTTTGTTTTTACTTTTTAATTATTTTTTTCCGTCTATAAAACTAGTTATATTATCTTATTTCATATGTGCACTTTATGCAGTCTCACACTGCATAAATTCAAAAGTACATAGTCTCATTGAATAACCCAATAGGCAGAAAATACTTAGTGTCACTTTTGCGTGTCTCATCTATGACCTTACCAGCGCGCACTCCGCGCGTCCCGCACCCGCCGCGTGCTTCGCGACGCAGCACAGATTACATTTGCGGTGTCTTCTCTAGTACGTTAGTACATAATACCTCAATGATTGATAACCAATGGTGTCACGAAAGAAGTCCCAAACATACATTTCATCAAAGCATTTCATATACCTACTTACAAAAATTGCATTTAGGTACAATACACGCGACTACTAGCCCTGTCGGATTTCTTTTACAATACGAGCAGCTTGATCTGAGGATGTTTATGTAATTTATTGATGCATGATGATTGATGCGACTATTCCCATAATAACTTGTCTATTTGATTAAAAAACTTTGAATTTTGAATTTTGATGCCATGGCGTGCTGACGCGGACGAAACTGTCAAAAAACATGACAAAAATGTCATGACGTCAGTCGCCACATAACCATAGAAATAGGACGTAGTCGTAATTCCTAATTCCATGCACATATCCACAGAGTACATTATATGCACATATCTCTGGTTCTGTGCTCAGGCCTTTCAGGCATTGAGCTAACATTGGTGGGCATCGTGTTGGAATCGAGCCTTTTAAAAGCGAAATCGCCCACAAGACAAAATGTTAGAATAAAGGAGACAAGATTAAAATTCATACTAATATTAAAATGTGTGTCTGTCTGTACTCTGTCTGCTACGCTTGAACGGCCCATCTTTTCAACCGATTTTGATGAAATTTGGCACCGAGGTCATACCGAGGTAGATTGTATCCCAGGAAAGGACTTATGCGAATCAGATGCCGCGAGAATCAAAAAAAATTAAACCACGCGTACGAAGTCGCGGGCATCATGTAGTAATTTTTAATAAGTACCTAGCTGTTGTACTGTACCTAGCAGTAATGATTTGAAACACCACCACCATTACAGCCCATTAACGTCCCACTGTTGGGCACAGGCCTCCACGGAATTAGAGCCCAGACCCACCACGCTGCTCCAATGCGGGTTGGCGGACTTTGACGACAATAATTATATGTTACTATAAGTATGTGTTCTATTTTATCATAATTAGTGATAATAACCGGGACCGACTGCTTAACGTACTCTCCGAGGCACCGCGGGGATGAAACACCGCCAACTTCCTAACTCCGGGCTAGTACTGAGAATTTCTAGTCAGGAAAACCCAATCCTAACCTAATTATTATGGCCCGACCCGGGACTCGAGCCCGGGACCTCGTCAGCCGCTGTCGAATATGCTAACCACTATGACTAGACCAACGAGGCAGGCAAGGAACAATAGACTGAAAACTTCTCAGGTAAGTAGTGTGATTCAGTCACACCATTGAATGACGGATTTTTAAAGAATAAAATAAAACAATAGGTAGGTATAGATAGCATATTTATTATAATAATATAATATTGTTTATTACTAGGTACCTAACTAGTTGTTACATTTTTGTAATATTATCTAATATGATAAATATATTTATTGTGCATAAAATCTTGAAAGATAAAAGGCAGGATAAAGGCTTTTAAGTTTTACATTAAAGTAACATTTACAACTGAAAGTTAAGTTAAGCTTGCATACATTTGCAAACGATTCTTCTTTTTGAAGTGAAAACTTCTTTAGCCGCGTTGAGCACTTTTTGGTAGGGGGTAAACTTGTAGATTCGCGTCACCGACATGCTCACGAGCAGCGACATGCTTGTTACGAAGACAAAAGGTCTTAAATATAAATATATGTACTACATTCGTAATTAAACTTTAATGCCTTAGTGTTAAGGTTTATATTTTAACTACCTGATGCCCGCGACTTCGTCCGCGTGGATTGAGGTTTTTTGGTTCCCGCAGGAACTCCTTAGTTTTCCGGGATAAAAAGTAGCCTATGTGTTATTCAAGACTATAATCTATCTCTGTGCCAAATTTCATCCAGATCCGTTCAGCCGTTCGGGCGTGATTGAGTAACAAACATCCATACTACATCCATCCAAACTTTCGGATTTATAATATTTATTATATATTATATAAGTATATTTATTGATTATTGGCTTTTCCATAGTGCCACACCAGCACAAAACACTGTGCCAATGTCACGTGAGATTTGCAGGCGACTTACAAGACTGTTTATCTACTCCCATGTTATAAATCCTCTATAACAGGTTCTGAAACAGTTAGCTAATTGCCAACATTAAAACACCCAATGTCCTAATAACCATTACATCATCCAAACGGGTGATGTAATGTTGTACTGAATTTCATTACAACACCCCTTTTTTTTTCGATCCCCTCTGCGCAAAGGGTTTATTCAACAGACAGCCACATCTGCTCGATGTGTGGTAAAAGTAGGTTATTAGAATTTTCCCCGCCATTTTTCTTCGTTTTTTTTTATTGTTTTGTTAACAAAAAAAAAAAAAATGAGCGATTCAATGTTTTAATGTTAGCAGTAAGCTAACTATTTCAGAATCTGTTATAGAGGATTCATATTATGAGTGTAGATAAAGTCTTTTATGCAACAGTTGATAATTAGGTATTAAAACACTCATATTATGATACTATTATCATAATATGATATGATAAACCCACATTCGTGTTTTAATACCCCTTATTACACAACTGTTGCATAAATAACTAATAAAGTAATAATTAAAGGAACTAAAGTACAGTCCATACAAACTTATATCTGACCCAGTGACAGCGTCGCTAGTCAAATTAAAACAAAAACAGGCATAAAAATTCAAATCCATACTAATATTATAAATGCGAAAGTGTGTCTGTATGTCCGTCTGCTACGCTTTAACGGCCCATCTTTTCAACCGACTTTGATGAAATTTGGTATAGGGGTAGGTTACATCCCGGGGAAGGACATAGGCTACTTTTTATCCCGAAAAATTAAGGAGTTCCCGCGGGAATCAAAAACTTAATCCACGCGGACGAAGTCGCGGGCATCAGCTAGTTTAACATAAATAACTTTACTAAATACAATTTTTCATGTAGGTATATAAATTATGCAAGTAAGCTTAGATAAACTAATTAATTCTTATATAATACTAATGTATAATATTTATCTTAAATAAATTTGGTAGATTAAACACTGAAATAACTGTTCTTACATTTACTTCTAGAAATACGTAGAAAAATCACTTTAAGTATACAAAGAAAAATTATTTACAACTAAAAACACATAGTCTAGAAAAAATAAAAATTTATGAATATGACAACCAATATGTGATAAATGTCTCCATTTTACGTTACCTATTTAAAATTAAGATTATTAGTCATTTTCACTATTCAAAGGAGAATGCCGAAAACCAGGCTGTTGTAGCGTCTTATACATTTATTTATAAAAAATCTTTTTAAAATTATAATATTGCATATACAATCAATTTCACTCATGAGCGAATGGGGTTTTAAGAGTTGATTAAAAAAACCACTGTATTGTAAACGTTAATGCGCTTGGCGGCACGGCCGGTAATAATTAGTAGATTTCATATTATTGCAGTAAATGTGGCCAATTCTGTGTAACATAATCTCTAAACTAAAATGACAGCTTTAAATCTAATCCTGCCCCTTGCTGGAGAGAGTAATAAGAAAGGGTTAGCAATATTTATAATGCTGTAATTTTAGTTTAGTTTAGAGATTGTGTACAACAGAATCAGCCCCATTATTTTATCATTAATTTGGTTAAAAGACGCAAGAACAGCCGAAATCTCATACAAAATTCGGCATTCTCCTTTTCAAGTCAAATGGTGAGCGTAAGACCAGCTCAGAATTTTAGTTAATGCTACATAGAACTATGCATAAGATTTATGTGTGACTTCAGGTCTAATTGACTAGGCAGCACCGTTCTGCATAACCTACAAGAATAAATACCCCCGTGGAAGGTCTTCATATGTTTTTTCAACCCAAAGTCCGAATAAAACGCCTGTCTACATACAGGACAAATATGCGGCTTCATACCTATATGCTTTCTAACATGGATGACTAAACTTTTGCGACATTTGAAAGTTTCACTACAAAAAGCACAGGTTTCCTTTGAAAATAAACTGTGGAGCTTCTTATGGCTCGACAGATTGGTTTCAGTGTAAAATTGCTTTTCGCACATATCACAACTGTAAGGTTTTATTTGAAGGTGCACCTTATTCACGTGCAGAGAGAGTTCGTTTTCGTTCGAGCACGCCTTTTCGCAGAAACTACACGTTTGAACATGTTTGTTCGTGTACGCGTTGAATTTGACAGCGTGTCTTTGCATGTGGACGTCGTAATGTTGTTGGGAAACGAAATACTTTTCGCACAGTTGGCATTCTTTTAATTTGTGACTTTTTTGATGTGATTTCAACTTCCTAATACAGATGAATGCCCTACCGCACAGCTGGCATGTGATAAATTTTTTTGAATTATCTATAGAATGGTGCATTTTTTTATGCTCGAAAAGATAGAATTTCGATTTAAAGCTATTCAGGCAAATATTGCATTGAACTTTCCTATGAACATGTTTCAGAATATGTTTTTTAAGGAAATAGTCTGATATGAAATGTTTATTGCAAAACGGACATGTATATCTATACTTTGGTGTATATTTTGGTGTTTCAAACTTCTTTCGAAACATTAAGAATTCGCTACAAGCATCTCTAAATATGGTGTCTTCACAATCGTTTTGATAACCGTTGATTAATTTCTTTTTAGTGTAAGTTTTAGTTATATTTTTAGCAGGGTTAAATAAAGGTAAATCATCGAAATCATTTGAGATATCACTTTCAGAGCTGTCTGATTCAGGTATTCTAAATTCATCTTCTAAAACATCAATTTGAGTTTTATCATCCTCAATATCATCTTTTGATGTAGATTCATTAATTTCATCTAATTTATGTATTGGCAATATACTATCATGTGATATTTCGACTACAAGATTCTTATCAGGATCATCTATACTACTTAGTCTATCTAGCATACTACTAACACAAGAATTTAACCGACTACGAACATATTGAATTTTTACTGTGAAAATGTAAGAAGATATTGCGTGATTGTAGCATTTATCGCATATTTTTGTTCCTGTGTACGTGTCAAGGTTTATCTGCAACAAAACAAAATGGCGGTTAAAAGAAATGGTAAAAAAGCGGAACAGGTGGGTGTGTAACATGTAATAAATACATAGATATTAGATACTATATTTTGGATGAAGCATGCGCATTTTATTACAATTTTTAACATATTGTACCATTTAAAATAATAAAAATTATTAAAAAAAAATGTAAGTACTATGCTGTCACAGAATGTATTGAAAACTTTGAATGGAGTAGTTAACTTAATGAATAATAAGGAATGATATTTATAAATGGAGTTTGAAAAATTTCGTATGGAGGCTGGCATAATGGACGACCCACAATTTTGTTTTTGTATGAATTCATACAAAAACAAAATATTATTACCGTGAAAGAGTGTGTCTGTCTGCTACGTGTTCATGGTCCCATCTGTTCAAACGATTTTTTCGAAATGTACAGAGATAGTTCGCAATTCAGTTCCCCTGATTTTTAAAACTCAAATCACTGCGAAGCAACGCACATCATCTCGCTCAACACTTAACAAAAAGCTTGGATTTTAAACACAAGTTTAATAATAATTTAACGTCATTTTGAAAATAAAACAAAGTTGTGGTTCTTCCACTATGCCAAAAAGCTTCAAATAGCTTTTTCAAATCTTCTTCAAGACACCACCACTACAGCCCATTAACGTCCCACTGCTGGGCACAGGCCTCCACTCTCTTATATAGATGAGAGGGAATTAGAGCTTAGACCCACGCTGCTCTAATGCGGGTTGGCGCGCTTTGACGGTAGTGATAATAACCGGGACCGACGGCTTAACGTGCTCTCCGAGGCACGGGGGTGAAACACCGCCAACTTCCTAACTCCGGGCTAGTTCTGGGAATTTCTGGTCAGTACTTAATTATGGCCCGACCTAGGACTCGAACCCGGGACCTCGTCGGCCGCAGTCAAACATGCTAACCACTAGACCAACAAGGCAGTCTTCAAGACACATGCTACACAATTAGTGAGAATTGTGTAGCATGTGTGTGTGTTGTGTACACTACACAATTTATGAACTTTTATTTAATTATTTCTTTTTTTAGCAAAGTCACGGAATTATTCCAAATTATCAGCTTACATTAGAAAATTATCTTATTTGTAAGATGTAGTGGCAATTCTTCTTATAGCTTTTTTGGTGCGCCTATTTTTCTGATCCTTAGAACCTGCTCCTAAATTAAATGTGAAGGGTTGGAAAATATTATGATTGGTTCCCATGGAAGTATTATCATCAGCTGCTGTTTTTATGCTTGAAAAAATTGCAGTAGAGTTTGATGGTGGATTGTTGTCAATAGCTACATCCATATCTTCAATATTTGAGTCCATGGCATTATGTTCTATAATATCTGAGCTGTTCACAGAATGTTTTAAGTGTTTCTCATTAAATTGTATTGTTTCTACATCCATTTTGGAATCCTCGCTTACTGCTTCATTATCTGGTAGAAGTTTATTTTCTGTATTGGTAGAATTTATTTTCATGTTTTCCTTATTGATAACTTGCAAATTATCATATTCTTTGATATCTGGTAGAAAAATAGAGCTTTCTGTGTTGCTAAAAGGTGTTTCACGTCTCTCCTTGGTACAAATTACTGGACCATCGAACACTTCTTTTACGCCTGGTATTGTAGTTGCCTCTTTTTCTGTAGCAAGTTTCAAGTTTTCATTGGTTATAAAACTTACTTGTTTAGTAGATTCATTTGTAACATTTATTTCTGAACGAATATTGTCATTGCTGCCAGTATTTATAACATTGTTTACATCAGACATGAAAGAATTTCCATTGCCAAAGATTGTTATTGAATTATCCATGGAAACATTTTGCCCGTCACAACAAATGCACATAAATCTATTTCTAGAATTAGTTGTTAAACAAACATTGCACTTCCATAATTCTAGTTCTTTAGCAGGTATATAAACTTTTTTAATGTTATTTTTATCTGTTGTTTTGTTGAAATTATTAACTACAATATCTGCAGTATTGGTACTTATATTTTCATTACAATCAACATGTTTGTTGCAATGATTACATTTTCCTGTTTTTCCAAAAATCCAACAAAATTTACAGTCATCTTTTATGACCATTTTAACTTCATTATATCGCTCATCTTTCAAAGCTGCTGATTTGTTTTTAAGGCAATTGTCATCATTTTGAGCCTTAAAAATCCAACTTATTTTACAAGAAGTTTTATCTTGTGTTAAATCAGGATTAGCTATAGTATTATGTTCCTCTTCTAGACACATTTTATTTGATAAATCATTGCCAATATCGTCATCAGATTCATTTTCATCATTTTCATCATCAGTACATTTAAGAACTTTTTGTTCATTTGAATCTTTAACAGAATCATAAAATAAAGGTTTTGCAAAAGCGAATGTAATGGAACTTGTGAAATCAAAATCGGTTTTCTGTACTAAAACTGGCACATCAAAGACAAACTTCTTGTTAATTTCTTGAGAAACAAAACCCTTTTCTTCATGATTCAATTTTCTCTTTTTCAGTCGTAGGATTTTAGCCTGGTGCGGAACCAATAATTCGTCATACTTGTATTGGTTTGGCTAAAACACCCAACACAGTCAATCTTTAACACCAATTAGATAAAGTTCTGAGCATTTTAGTAATAACTGAAGGCTTAAAAATGTGAACATTGCCACATAATATGTGAATGCAGACAATTAATAAAATTATGATGAGTTGATGACACAACAAAATGTAAAAAAAAGTTCAGCATACAAATAACTCAACAGCTATGACCACCACCACTACTATTAACATCCCACAGCTGGGCACAGGCCTCCACTCACAAAGGAGAGATGGAATTGGAGCTAAGACCCACCGCGCTGCTGCTATGGCCACACTTAGGTACAAATAATTAAACCGCATGCAGGTTTTCTCATTGTGATTTCTTTCACAGACATAGTTCACAAAACATTACTTTTTATACAAAACTCAATTTACACAATTTTGAAATCTGGTAAAGCTCCACTCCACAGTCCACAATAATTGCTGTACAGTAACAACCCTGGCGCAATAGGCATAGTGAGCTCTATGATCTTAAAAGGAAGGGGTCGTGGCTTGATCCCCGGCAGGGACATTGAGGATTTCTGAACTGTCTTTGTTCTGGTCTGGTGGGAGGCTTCGGCCATAGCTAGTTACAATCCTACGGGCAAAGACGTGCTGCCAAGTGATTTAGAGTTCCAGTATGATGCCATGTAGAAACCCACTAGAGGTCTGAGTTTAATACAACTTACATACTCCGAACAGGTTAGCCTGCTACCATCTTAGGCTGCATCTTTAGTTACCACCTGGTAAGATTGCAGTCAAGGGCTAGCTTGTAGTGGATACAAAAAAGAAAGATCTTGTGATCATGCATAATAGCTGTTTTTAACAGAGATATTCAATAAGAAAGGGCTTTCAGAAATTATATTGGATCAAAGTCAGGCATGTCAGATAGATAACTGATAAAAAAGTATACTCACTCCAGGCATTGTAGCAGTCAAAATATCCTCAATGCTCTTATCACCAGTCAACCCAGAATAACCTCCGTGAAGATGAACAGACTCCTTCAAACTCATCAATCGAGATCCCTTATCCAAGCAAACTGTACACAAAGAATCAACCTTCCGTTCAACCAAACATTTGAACAACGATTTGAATTTATGCTTTTCGTTATGCTGCAAATGTTCTCCAAGAGTTTTATTTGTAGAGCCACATTCATTGCATTTGAAGTCATCAATTTTAATATCTTCAGCCGCATCTTGGACGTATGTATGTGTTTCTTTGATATGTTTTCGTAAGTGGGAACGCTTAACAAACGATTTGCCACACAATCTGCAACTGAACCACATGCTTTTCGGATGGGAGTTCTCGTGATTTATTAACGACTCTATATTGGGTAGGATTTGCCAGCACTTTTGGCATTCAAGTTCACTCATTTTATCGTTACTTTGCTGGACAGTGTAATTACTTGTTATGTTAACGATATTTATGACGGGTTCTGCATATCCGATAACATTATCATGTTCAGCATGAATAATGTTATGATTTGGATTTAGTTTTCGTTTGCCCCTTCTTTTGACCTGTTCTATCGGGTCAAGCTTTTCAAATTTTTCGTATATATCATCAAAACAGTTACGCAAAGCTCTCTCAGCTCTGTCACATTGTTGTGTGAACAAATAGCAACGAATTGCTCTGTTTACACATACATTGCATATTTTATTTGGAAAGTTTGGGTCCTCTGCTACCTGGAATAAGTTTAAAAAATATAGTCATTTAAAAAATATGCACCAAATTGGGGACCATCTCCATTTTGGAAGTTGGTTAAAAAAATATATTTAAGTAAGCTAAGTATATATAATGAATAAGTCCATAATTACTACTAAATATACTATATTATCATAAATGTGAAAGTTTGGGTGTTTGTAATTTTGTTAATTTGGATCTAGCTGTTATTCTATAAATGCAAAAGTGTATGCCTATTAATTTTTATGACTCTATATCTAAACTAATATTGTTGATATTTCACACAGATATAGCTTGCATTCTGGAGACATGATACTTGTTGACACCAAGTGCCATGTACTTCAAGCTAGGAATATCTGGGCATCCAATTAAACTAGTTGACTGTATATCTGCTGATTTATTACGTGAAGACAACAAAGTTACAAGTATACAACTTAAATTGACTGTCTATTTTTATTATATGACTTAATATGACCGATCCTGCAGTCCTCCTTTATGCGGCCGTATAATAATCCAACCGGTCTGTCCACACGGCCGTCTTAATTCCACCACTTAATGTAGTACCGCAACTGTCGCTAACAATGCTTTTAGCCCAAAAAAGTGAAATGAAAGAGTTCAGGAATAATAAAAAAGGAATTCATGGAGTTATGAACATCATCTTGATATAAAGTATCTGTCTGTCTGCTACACTTTAACATCCCATCTTTTTAACCAATTTTGATGCAGAAATAGGATGTAACATGGGAAAGGACATAGGCTACAGGACATAGACAGACACATTATCGCATTTATATTATTAGTATGGGTATGGATTACAGATAAAGACTGCGGATTTTCTTGTGATTATGATTCTAGAGCTTATGAAACCTCTGTCAACATTGTCCTACCAATGACTTAAGAATGACTATAATAATTAAAAAATTACCTTATATGGATGAAAACTCGCAACTATATCTCGTACAGTAACCTCGTGTAACGCACCGCTTACCGCCAAAGTCAGAATCTCATCGAATTCAGACAACTTACTTGTGACGTTCAAACAGTACCTACAAACTCTTAGCCTCAGAGTCCCTTGCAGCAAATACTTCACAGCATCATGAGTAGTTAGAGGCACTTCTAAATCATCTTGCTTGTTTACTTGACCGCCAATTTTATACGTTTTGTTCGCTGGTCTAGCATAAGTTTTTATTGGTTTACTGTTATCGTACTTGTGGTTCATCTTCTCTGTCACAAACAAGTTATTAGAATTTAAGTTTGGTTCAAGTCTTCCTTCGTCTTTTGAATGCACAAAAATCATAAAAATTTAAATTAAAATGCGTGCCAACTCGGGGGCCCAATTTCCAACCAGGATTTCCAAAATGCAAAATGCAAAGTGCCAACGTCAACGTCAAGTGGCCATGTTGTTTGTCGTAGATAAAAAAATAAGAAAAACCGTAGACAGAGAAAGAGATATTTTACTCTATGACAAAAACAACATAGAAAAACAATGAAACCTTGAAGAGGAAAAATAATTTGAAGTTTGTATCAGTAGGTACTGAAATAATAGGAAAATAATTATAGTTTTGACGTGACAACGTCTTATAAATTGGTTTGCCGGGAGACACTTCAAGAAACTGCGTTACGCTCCGCGCGTTATGCGCTTACAATGAGAGCGAGTGAGAGGCACGCGTCCCTTCCACTCGGGCATGGTTAGCCCGCCTAAGAGCGAGAGAGACAGACATAAAAAGTGAAAGGCACGCGTAAGTCGTTGTCACGTAAAACTTTCGCCCGTATATCGACTTTACAGGCAACCAATTTTTTTTTCTTTAAACTTTTTTTATCAGAGACAATGGTAGGTACCTTCTTTTATATTAAACTAGATAATTCCTGCGACTTCGTCCGCGTGGATGAATGTTTTTTGATTCCTGCGACAACTCAATAATTTTCCGGTAACTATAAAAATTATTCTATGTCCTTCCTCGGTATGTGAAGAAAGCAACAAACATTTATAAGAGTTGTCTGTGTTAAAGTAGATATTATGTAAAGATTATCTGTGGTAATTTTGACAGGCAATACGTATCTGTGGTTTTGTCTCTATATTTAAAATAAGATTGCTTCCGGTCTCTTGGTAAAAAGATGTCTGAATATAATTATACGTGTTCTCAATTAAATAAAGTATTTTATTTTCCATAATAGCCAACCACCTAAATAATTCAAGAGGTTATGGGCCCAGTGTACGCTCATCCCCTATTGAAAATAAAGTTGCCTATTATCGGAAAATACGGTGTGGTAAAGCATCAAATAAGAGACACGTGGCGCGTGGTCAAGCGTGCTCAAAATCATCTCAAAATGGAAGTAATCAACATGAACGCTATCAACGAGATAAAACTTCGTGACCCAGCACAATGGGCGGCGTGGAAGTTCCGAGTCAAGGTTCTACTTAGGGCGGCAGGTGTCTTAGGCATCGTGGACGGTTCCAGTCCGAGGCCGGAAGAGGCCAAAGAAGAGTTTGCAGCGTGGGCAGACAGCGATGCAAAGGCGCAAAACATTATTGTTGGCAGGTTAGCGGAAAAAACAATATCTCAAGTACTTAGTTGTACAAATGCAAAGCAAATTTGGGACAGGTTACACACTGTGTTTGAACAAAAAGGGAATCTTTCAGTCCATATTGCCCGAGTAAAGTTCTATAATTTAAAATTCACTGAAAAAGACACAGTAGCAAACTTTTTGGGGCGTTTCGAGGAGACCTTAGCTACCTTAGAGTCACTAGGTGTTAAGATCCCATCCAGCATGGCAGTCACGAAAATTACATCATCACTGCCAGCACCTTACAAGCACTTTGTCTCTGCCTGGGAGTCCGTTCCTGTGGATAGACAAACGTATGAAGAATTATCCTCTAGGCTGTTGGTAGAGGAGATGCGGATGAAAGATAGTACGAGTTTGTCCTCGGAGGCTTTTAAAGCAGTAAAGAAAGGAAGAAAGTGTTTTAAGTGTGGTGTTGAAGGTCATTATAAAAGTGAGTGCGTTAAAGGTCAAACTACATATAAGAAAAATAAGTTCTGTAATTATTGTAAACGGTCAAATCATAATATAAGTGAATGTTGGTTTAAAAATAAGTCTAAACATTCTAAAGTAGCATCTCATGATATCGAAAAAGGTAATAATGCATTTCATGTAAGTATGTCCCCAGCCTTGAATGCACAATGTCAAAGTAGGGATTTGTGGATCATGGATAGTGGCGCTTCAGAGCATATGTGCCATAATATTAAGTGTTTTACGAATTATGAAAGTTTTTCATTGCCTAAACAAATAATAATAGGAGACGGTACAGTCATTCATGCAATAGGTAAAGGTGATATATATTTAGAGGCATATAATGGTTCTGAATGGATAGAAACAAGCTTAAATGGTGCTTTATATGTGCCAGATATGAAGTTAAATTTATTCTCTGTCAGCTCGGCTACAGATAGGGGTTATGTGTTACAAATGAATAAAGACAATTGCATTTTCAGGAAAAATAATAAACATAAAACAAGTGCAATAGCTTATAGGAAAGATAAGTTATATATAATGGAATTTAGATATAAGAATAGTGATATCGCATGTGTAGGTAAAGTGAGCGATAATTTGTTAGAGTGGCATGGTAAAATGGGCCACCAAGACATTGAACAGGTTAAAAATATCTTAAAAAGATGCAATATTAAGGTATCACCTAGTAGTGAGGAGTCTACGTGTGAAGATTGCTTAAAAGGTAAGTTACATAAACAACCATTTCCCTTGAGTGAGGTCAGAGGTCAACAACCTGGAGAAATTTTACATATGGATTTGTGCGGACCCATGGAAGTTAGTTCATTAGGTGGTGCACATTATTATCTGTTGATTAAGGATGATTACTCTCGTTTTAGGACAGTTTATTTCTTAGTTAATAAATCAGAAACTGTAAATTATGTTCAAAAATTTCTACAATATACAACAAATAACTTAGGTCATAAAGTAAAAATAATTAGATCCGACAATGGTAAAGAATTTGTCAACTTAAAGACGCAATCCATTTTGGATAGTATGGGAATTATACATCAAACAAGTTGTGCCTATACTCCAGAACAAAACGGATGTGCGGAGAGAGAAATTAGGACAGTAACAGAGGCTGCTAGAACTATGTTGCTAAGCTCAAATTTAGACAAAAGTATGTGGGCTGAGGCTGTAAATACAGCTGTCTATGTCTTGAATAGAACTAGTAAGAGTAGGGTCAAAGAAGTAACACCATATGAATTATGGTTAAATAAAGGTATTTTTGACATAAACCAATTAAAAGTATTCGGTTCAAAGGTTTCAGTTCATGTTCCAGACCAAAAGCGTCTCAAATGGGATTCAAAATCTGAAGTTGGTTATTTTGTAGGTTATGGTGAAAACACCAAGGGTTATAGGATTTACTTTCCAAATAAAAATGATGTTTTAATTAAAAGAGAGGTTGTATTTATTAAACAAACTGGAAAATACTTGTCAAAAGAACATAGTATGTTAGAAGAAAACGAATGGCCCGTAGAGTATCTAGAAGAAGAAAATGAAACAAGGCAAGATGATGAATTTCACAGCTTTTATGAAGAGGATACGACGACCATGCATGATTTAACTATTGAACAACAAGAAAATCAAGATGATATAATATTACAGAGGGAAGCAGAATGTTCTCTAAATGATCAAGAGTATTTGGACGAATCAGGATGTTCTCAAAGTTCAAGTGGTCCAGAAATAGAAGAAAATATCCAGAAGGAACAAGAAGTTAGTAGGCCATCAAGGAAGAAGGTTAAGCCACAGTGGCTTGATGAATATGAAACAGGTCTTGTGTCATTATATAATGAACCATCAACATATGAAGAGGCTATGACAAGGGATGATAAAGATAAATGGAAAGAAGCAATTCAGAGAGAAATGGACACATTAAAAGTGAATAATACTTTTACAGTGGTGAGTGAAATGCCTAAGGGTCTAAACGTGATATCTACCAAATGGGTTTTCAAAATTAAGGATACTGATGAAGGGAAATTGTATAAAGCTAGGTTAGTTGCCCGTGGATTTGAACAAAAAGATGGTATTTCAAATGTGTATTCACCCGTTGCCAAGTTAGGAACATTTAGGATTTTTATGGCAAACAAGTTAAAACAATCGGTATATCAGATGGATGTAGTAGGTGCGTTTCTACATGGTGATATAAAGGAAACAGTGTATATTAAATTACATACAGGAGAGATATGCAAACTTAACAAATCTCTGTACGGCTTAAAGAAAGCTCCAAAATATTGGAATGGGAAGTTTGACAGCTTTATTACAAAACAGAGTTTTTTAAGGTCTAAAAATGATTCATGTTTATACTTTAGAAAGATAAAAGGTAAATTTATGTATGTGTTACTGTATGTGGATGATATTCTATATTTTGGATCAGATCAGCAGGAATTACAAAGTTTTAAGGATCAATTATGCCAAACCTTTAAGATGAAAGATTTAGGATTGGCATCTAATTACTTAGGTATAAATATTAAACAGGAAGGTGGTATAACTACTCTTAATCAAGAAAAATATTTACTCACTATATTAAAAAGATACCAAATGTTAAATTGCAATCCTGTTTCTACCCCAATAGATCAAAACTTTAATTTTCAAATATTGCAAAGAGAACGGTCTGAAAGTAGTGAAATTGAAACAAAATGTAGACAAATAATAGGTTCTTTATTATATGCAGCTTGCGGTACAAGACCAGACATATGTGTCGCAGTGAGTTTCTTGAGTAGGTTTCAACATTGCGCCAGTCAGTTGTTATATAAGTGTCTGAAAAGAATATTAAGGTATATTAAAGGTACATTGCAACTTTCTCTAACTTACAACTGTAACAATACATTAGTAGAAGGTTATGTTGATGCAGACTGGGCTGGTGACATACAAGACAGGAAATCTACATCAGGTTATATATTTAAACTATTTGGATGTGTAATTTTGTGGAATAGCAAGAAACAATTGTGTATAAGTCTCTCTTCAACAGAATCTGAGTATATTGCATTGAGTTTATGTATTACTGAAGCGAACTGGTTAAAGAATCTGTTGAATGAGTTTAATATCAAGTGTAATAGTATAACTATCTATGAGGACAATCAGTCAGTAATTAAATTAGCATATAATTCTGAAAATATCAAAAGATTAAAACATATTGATATAAAATATAAATACATTGTTGAACAAGTAAATAAGGGATTAATCTCATTGAAATATATAAGTACTTCAGATAATATTGCAGATCTCCTAACTAAATCATTGGGTAAAACAATGTTTGAAAAATTTAAAAATAATATTTTGATTTAAATAATTAGCACATAATAACACTGCTCTGCTTCTGCTTTAGTTAGTACTTATATAGAAAAGAATATTGTTTTAACTAGGTACCTATATATTGTTTTAGAGTAATTAAGTTAAAAGTTATTCTGTACTTAGTTTGTTTGAGTAATGTTTATTTGTAAATTAATTAACAATGAAAATCGGTACAGTGATAGAGTTAAGTGTAAACTGTACAGTCACAGATAGTCAAGTTGTGTAATAATGTTTTAGTTAGTATTTTGTAATCAGCGATAGTAAATGTTTTTTGATTTGTATTGTTAAGGCCCTTTAAACATTTACCCCGCGACCAACTATAGGTAAAAAACTCAACTATAGGTATAAAACTCGTCACACTACAGCATATATATGCACGCTTTACGAGAGCGTAGAGCTATAGAGCGTAGAGACGCTCGATTTTATTGCCAACTAACCAATTTTGTTACTTGAAAATATTAGACGATTATTTATTTACTAGGTACTTGTTTACGCTGTTGGCCGCGGTAAATATTATGTACCTATTTATGCGCCGAAACAATACTCGCGGCTACAATAATACTCAGTTTTTGAGATTGTAAAATAATGTATAAAAGATTATCTTACCGATTTCGTTCAAAATCGATATCTGGGGTTCCGTAGGATCACAAAATAGGAAACTGTTACCAATATTTTAAAAAAGTCAGCGCCATTTTGAAATTCTTTGTTATCGTACCGATTTCGTTCAAAATCGATATCTGGGGTTCCCTGGGATCACAAAACAGGAAACTATGAACAAAATTTTAAAAAAGTCAGCGCCATTTTGAAATTCTTTGTTATCGTACAAATTTAGTTCAAAATCGATATCTGGGGTTCCCTGGGATCACAAAACAGGAAACTGTTACCAAAATTTAAAAAACGGCAGCTCCATTTTGAAATTCTTTGTTATCATACCGATTTCGTTCAAAATCGATATCTGGGGTTCTCTGGGATCACAAAACAGGAAACTGTTACCAAAATTTTAAAAAGTTCACTGTTGACTTTTTTTTGATTGACTGCTGTTTTGTGATCCCAGGGAACCCCAGATATCGATTTTGAACGAAATCGGTACGATAACAAAAAATTAAAAAATGGCGCTGATTTTTTTAAAATTTTGGTAACAGTTTCCTGTTTTGTGATCCCAGGGAACCCCAGATATCGATTTTGAACGAAATCGGTACGATAACAAGGAATTTCAAAATGGCGCTGACTTTTTTAAAATCTTGGTAACCGTTTCCTGTTTTGTGATCCCAGGGAACCCCAGATATCGATTTTGAACGAAATCGGGACGATAACAAAAAATTTCAAAATGGCGCTGACTTTTTTAAAATTTTGGTAACAGTTTCCTGTTTTGTGATCCCAGGGAACCCCGGATATCGATTTTGAACGAAATCGGTACGATAACAAAAAATTTCAAAATGACGCTGACTTTTTTAAAATTTTAGTAACCGTTTCTTGTTTTGTGATCCCAGGGAACCCCAGACATCGATTTTAAACGAAATCGGGACGATAACAAAAAATTTCAAAATGGCGCTGACTTTTTTAAAATTTTGGTAACAGTTTCCTGTTTTGTGATCCCAGGGAACCCCGGATATCGATTTTGAACGAAATCGGTACGATAACAAAAAATTTCAAAATGGCGCTGACTTTTTTAAAATTTTGGTAACAGTTTCCTGTTTTGTGATCCCAGGGAACCCCGGATATCGATTTTGAACGAAATCGGTACGATAACAAAAAATTTCAAAATGGCGCTGACTTTTTTAAAATTTTGGTAACAGTTTCCTGTTTTGTGATCCCAGGGAACCCCGGATATCGATTTTGAACGAAATCGGTACGATAACAAAAAATTTCAAAATGGCGCTGACTTTTTTAAAATTTTGGTAACAGTTTCCTGTTTTGTGATCCCAGGGAACCCCGGATATCGATTTTGAACGAAATCGGTACGATAACAAAAAAATTCAAAATGGCGCTGACTTTTTTAAAATTTTGGTAACAGTTTCCTGTTTTGTGATCCCAGGGAACCCCAGATATCGATTTTGAACGAAATCGGTACGATAACAAAGAATTTCAAAATGGCGCTCACTTTTTTTTAATACATACATACATACATGCATACATACATATATATTCCTAACATACCCTTTCCTTGTGGCTTTGCCGTAATCGGGTAAAAAAAATACGCCTACACTTGAGAACTTCCTTCTTTGTGGATGTCGGTATCAAGTTTTTCTAAGCGCAGTACACATAGAGAATATTATTATATCTCTATGGCAGTACACAACACGGTGTTCATTTTGTCGTAATAAATTTCGTGCAAAAAAGCGATACACCCACCCGTCCACGAGCGCGTCTCAGCGCGTACTGAGCGCCAAACGCCTAGCGCTCGGCTTCTTTTCATAGAAAAATGTATGAAACATTTTTTTTTTGCCACATAAACTATAAACATATTTATTTGTATGCTTAATGCTTTGCACCATGGATAGAGGACTATATAAGCCCCACTTTATTGTTAATATTCAAGTTAAAATATGCAGCGGATCTAGCTTTATGGGTACCTATCCGGACCCCATTTTTCGTCATTTTCAGCAGATCTTGCGTTCGGAGAAACGTATTTATGCAGAAAATTTGTATTGGAGTGTGCATTCTTATAAGGTCAAACGAGAGATGAAGAAATGACCTTTAATTTGATACCATGACATCCCCACAGCTGTGACTCCCGATTCTTTAAAGTGTACCTGGAAAAGGATGACACATCATGAAATCCGTATAAGGCACCTTAAGCGCTGATAGGTAAATATTTGTTGAGGGGGGGTGAAGAAAGCAACAAACATTTATAAGAGTTGTCTGTGTTAAAGTAGATATTATGTAAAGATTATCTGTGGTAATTTTGACAGGCAATACGTATCTGTGGTTTTGTCTCTATATTTAAAATAAGATTGCTTCCGGTCTCTTGGTAAAAAGATGTCTGAATATAATTATACGTGTTCTCAATTAAATAAAGTATTTTATTTTCCATAATAGCCAACCACCTAAATAATTCAAGAGTATGCAATACCAAATTACATCAAAATCGGTTGAATAGCTAGGCCGTGAAAGTGTAGCATACAGACAAACAGACAGACACACGTTTGCATAGGTAATTATAATATTAGTTTGGATTAGTATGACTCCATGGTAAGTGGGAACTCCAAGGCCGTACAATGCGTATTATGTTTTTTTTTTTTTTTTTTAACCACTACAGTTTAGCCCTTGACTGCGATCTCACCTGATGGTAAGTGATGATCAATGATGCAGTCTAAGATGGTAGCGGGCTAACCTGTATGTATCGTAGTAATCTGTGGCCGTGCAATTTGTTTTGACTTTTGACTTTTGCCAACTAGACAAGGTCCTGTCAATCTGTCACAATGGCAAAATAATGCGATTTATTTACTGTTTACATCGGTATTTGCATAATATTTTGATGCCAAACGTTAACCCGTAATATGTGGACTTAAATTCTGTGTTAAAAATGTCGTGGCTTAATCTGAACCAGAGTTTAAGCAGCCTGAAAGGGCAGATTACGAATTTTGCTACGGAAGTGTTATCCGAAGGTTCCGTGCAGGATACTGAAGCAGAATCGTCTAAAACTGAATCTCCAGTGAAGGAACTTGAGGTCAAGTGTCATAACCAAGAGCTTGAGGTGAGTTTCCTGTATAAAATCATGCCGTAAAGCTAACATGTAATTGGGTTTGACAGCTGACTTGAAGGTTATGTTTTTCTCATTATTCAATCAATTTGATTACATCGGCTGATACTGCCACCAATTACCAGTTTAGTGTACCTCAATAGCCATTCTATTGTGGTTCGAAGTCTTACATATAGTCGGTTCTGAGTTCATAATCTAAAAATACGCATATTCAATCTAGTTTATCTTGTTTCTAATTTCATTCCTCTACCATTGATAATAAGTTATTAGGTGGGTGTTCCGATATAAGCACTGCGAGCACTGTTCAGTGCTCTTACTAGGGACTTACAGTGCTCGCAGTGTATTTCGGAACACACCCATAAGTACGTAATAAGTAAATGATTACTTTAGAAATACTTATGATAACGTAAGACACAATATAATTATCTAAACCATTACTTTTAAGTAATTAATATCATAAGAAAAAACAGATACTGTTACAAGTCATCATCATCATTTCCACCCATTGGCGGCGTACTGAGCCCATGTCATCCTCTTAGGATGACTAGTGGCCATAGTTCACCACTCTGATCAAGTGCGAATTGGCAGACTTGAGAACGCCTTCAAGAATGTTATGAAAAACCTCTTGGCCATGAAAGTTTCCTCATGATTCCTCACTGGGCACCGGCAGTGAAAAGAAAACATTGTGGCCAATAGGGATGATGCCTATATCAAAAAATAAATTATTTCTAACTGATTATTAAATAGAGGGTCTTCCAAAATACCTAAAACTCACATCCTCGGTTAGTTTTAAGTTTGATATCCATTTTAAAATATAGATTAAAGAAAAAAAGTGTGTTGAAATTTTATGACGTCACAACTGTGAATTTCATACAACTTCCATACTAGAAGTGCGTTTTTAAGTTTGATAAAGAGTTGCTTATTTAATTGAGTTGTCATCATCCCTAAACAAAGTAAAATGACATCTTTAAATCTTGTTCTGTCCCTTTCCATCAGGTGAGATCGCAGTCAAGGGCTAACTTGTAAATGAATTAAAAAAAAAATTACACACATCTGCCGCCTATCTCTGTGCCAAATTTCATCCAGATCCATTCAGCCGTTCTGGCGTGATTGAGTAACAAACATACATCCATCCATCTGTCCATATATCCATCCATCCAAACTTTCGCATTTAGAATATTAGTATAGATAGAATAGATAACGAGCGCGACGAAATAAAAAAGACCCGCAAACGCGAGCTCGCTTTTGACCGAAACCCGTAATAATATCCGTAAGCCAAAGGCTATTATGACAATATCCCAGGCCCCCGATTATGTAAGAATTATCGAATTGTATAATTGGGTACACGAAATTGAGCTCTAATTAATGCTGTTATGATTTATTTTACTTTGACGAACTTTGACGATTTGATTGGCCATTCTTACATAATCGGGGGGCAGGTGTAAATAATATGTCGCGCGGGAGATATTATAGTGCATAAGTGTGTGCGCAAACACAGGTGCACTCTCTGTTCCTTTACTCCCATAGCCCGATGGGATGGAAAATCCGACACGACCGGAACGAAATCAGGCGCAGGACCGACGGCTTACCGTTCTCTCCGAGGCACGGAAGTGAAACACCGCCAACTTCCTTACTCTGGGATAGAATTGAGAATTTCTTGTCAGAAAAACCCAATACTTGTTATGACCCGACCCGGGACTCGAACCCGGGACCTCGTCGGCCGCAGTCGAATATGCTAACCACTAGACCAACGAGGCAGTTACAGAACAAACTCAGCCGGGCTAATGAGTCAGTTATCCCTAGATGTAGATTTTTTTTATCAACTACAAGTTAGCCCTTGACTACAATCTGATGGTAAGTGATGATGCAGTCTAAGATGGTAGCGGGCTAACCTGTTAGGGGCATGGCAGTTATATTAAGCCCATACCCCTATTCGGTTTCTACACGGCATCGTACCGGAACGCTAAACGCTTGGCGGCACGTTTTTGCCGGTAGGGTGGTAACTAGCCACGGCCGAAGCCTCCCACCAGGCCAGACCAGGGAAAATTCAGAAATTATAAATTCCCAAACTGACCCTGCCGGGGATCGAACCCGGGACCTACGCACGTTAAGACAACAGCGCTACACACAGCGCCACGGAGGTCGTCAAACATACTCGCATATTATAGATACTAGAGGTCGCCCGCAACTTCGTCCACATACAATTTCTGATTTCCTGTGAGATTAAAAAAAACTTCCCGCTGCAAAAAGCATATCTATAGAAGTTTTATATAGCTTGCGCAGGTTTTTATTATTTAAACAATAATCCCAACTATAATAACATTAATCCCAATTTTCAAGTCTCTAACTTCAAAATCAAAGGAATTTCATACAAACTTCCAACCCCCATTTCAACACCTTACGAGTGAATTTTTTCAAAACCGTTTCTTAGCTGATGTCTACACCATAGAAGGAACCTACCTTCCAAATTTCAAGTTTGTATGCCTTATAGTTCCTGAGATATCGTGATTAGTCAGTGAGTGAGTGAGTGAATGAGTGGTATTTCGCTTTTATATACTTACTAGCTGATGCCCGCGACTTCGTCCGCGTGGACTAAGTTTTTAGGGTTCCGTACCCAAAGGGTAAAAACGGGACCCTATTACTAAGACTCCGTAAGTCTGTCTGTCTGTCTGTCTGTCTGTCTGTCTGTCTGTCTCCAGGCTGTATCCGTGATCCGTATCATAAACCGTGATAGCTAGAAAGCTGAAATTTTCACAAATGATGTATTTCCGTTGCCGCTATAACAACAAATACTAAAAATTAAAAATATATATATACTAGTGGTTCGCCCCGAACTGAGACCTCGCGGTATCACAGAGCGCCATCTATTGACATCATTGTGAAGTTCTGCTAAAAATAATGAAGCTCATTAAAAATTAAATAATTTCGTTTCCTTATAATATTTATCTAATGTTAGTATTTGTTGTTCAAATACAGGATATAATTCAAATAATTGATCAAGTTTCAGGCTCAGCCTTTCAGAAAATTGAGAGTTCTGAGGTCAACTATGGACGTTAGAAAATCTCCACTTTGAAAGCCCCCCATTTCGTCAATTTTAGGGGAAAAATTAAAAAAATATATTTTTGGACTCTATTCCTAATTATCTTTAAAATGATATACCGCAACCCTACGTAACGCTATAAAAAATATTTTACTTCGCATTCGCTTCTATGAGAGCCCCCCTGAAATAAAGATTTTTATAACTTTTTAAGCCATATTAGGCGGGAGGCCATCAGTTTACATATTATATTTAAATTTGAAGTAATTACGTTCAGTAATTCAGAAGTTATAAGGCTCTGACAGACGGACGGACGGACGGACGGACGGACAAGTGCCAATTCACTCAAGTAGACTCAGAGACCTTCGCTTCGCTCGGTCAATTAAGGGGGGTCCCCATACAATAAACGTGTTTTTTTCGTATTTTTTTGCTCAATATTAAAAACGGTAACAGGTAGACGGTTTAAATTTTCACAGAATATTAACTTGTATATTACCTTTCAAAATAAATAATTAAATATCAATAAAGTAAATATTAAAGGGGGGCTCCCATACAACAAACGTAATTTTTATTTTTAATACGTCATAAATCGTAAAACTTACTACAGGTTTGTACGGAACCCTCGGTGCGCGAGTCCGACTCGCACTTGGCCGGTTTTTCGATTCCCGCGGGAACTCATTAATTTTCGGGGATAAAAAGTAGCCTATGTATGTATGTATATTCTTTATAGCTTTTGCCCGCGACTTCGTCCGCGTGGGATAAGTTTTTCAGTTAATTTTCCAGGATAAAAAGTAGCCAATATTACTATCCCACGGTATAATCCCCCTATAATGGTGAAACACGTACCTACTTCTTCATATTTTAACGAAAGCCCAAATGCTGTTTCATGGCTATAACTTGAGAAATTAAGGATTTTCATACAAACTCTCAACCCCTATTTCATCCCTTCGGGGGTGGAATTTTGAAAAACTGTGAAACACATATATAATGTTTTCATTTTCAACCCGCAGCTCATATATCAAATTTCATGGCTATAACTTGAGAAATTAAGGACTTTCATACAAACTCTCAACCCCTATTTCACGGGGGTGGAATTTTTAAAAACTGTGAAACACATATGTTTTCATTTTCAACCCGCAGCCCATATACTTGAGAAATTAGACTTTCATACAAACTTTCAACCCCTATTTCACCCCTTCGGGGGTAGAATTTCGGGATAAAAAGTATCCTATGTCCTACCTCGTAGTATGGGCTCAAATCGTGCCAAGTTTCGTTTGAATTCATTCAGTAGTTTCGGCGTGATGCGCGGCCAAGATACAGACAGACAGACAGACAGACAGACAAAAATGAAAAAAATTACAGATTTGGCTTCAGTATCGAATAATGAGTGCCCAACAAAAAAAAATTTCAAAATTCGAGTATCTTCAATGTACAGAGTTCGACCTGTTACAGTTTTATTATAAGTATAGATAGATAGATAGATATAGATTGTACAGTTACGAAGTGAACCACCTTTGGTTCGGAATAGCCGTTGGTGCGTAGGGTAGATAGAGTATCTCTGTTTGCACACTGATACCTGATGTATGATAACAGAATTAGCTTTGGGATTGAAAACCTGCACCGAGTCGCTATAGGTGACGCCATAAAATGCTTGACTCAATTTTGTAGGCGTAAGGTTATGGAAAACATCTTGAGGAAAACTGCATGCCCGAGAATTCTTCATAATGTTTTTCTTTCATACTAGCAGATGCCTGCGACTTTTTTTTTTAAATATATAGGCCAGCGCTTGGCTGCAATCAGACTTGCTGGCAAGTGGTGATGCAGTGGTGGAGCGCGCTTGCTTAGAAGGTATATTAAAAGAGGAGGGGAAAACGGAAGGCAGAAGGGCATTCCATATCCTAGCGGGTGCTAGCGGTTCGAATTAGAAACGAGGAAGCAAATCGCTTCGTACGAGCCCGCGGAATTTAGACTTCGTCCGCGTGAAATAAGTTTTTTAAATTCCCACGGGAAGTCCCTAATTTTTCGGGTTAATATATAGCCTATGACACTGACAAATAATGTCGCTTTCTATTTGTACCAGAATTTTCAAAATCGCTTCAGTAGACACAAGAGATTAGGTACCCCCTACAACCTCACAAACTCACAAACTTTACCTCTTTATAATATTAGTATAGATTTAAGTATATTTATTTTTTTTTGCATTCCAATTTTACAAATATTCTTACAAGTAGTTAATAATGTCAATACTAAACTTTATATTTTGTCCAACCATTTATTTAACTTTTGGCAGCTAGATTCAATGATGTTCTAATGCGTTAGCTACTGATTCTTTTGTATTTAGGACAATGTCCTCTTCTACAAATTCTTGTCTACACAATTTGTCAATATCATTCAAGATTATAATCAGTGAATTGTGACGCCAATCCATATCCCATAAAGTCAAGTAAATCGATTATTTAAGCTAAAAATATTGGCGCCAATTTCTAGCTACCTGATGATTTGGTTTATCGATCACTATGAAAAAGTTCTATGGTCAATCTTTGAACTTCGAGTCTAACAGTAATATTACGATACAAAGTTAATAGCTATAATTTGTTACGATCGTAGATTATTTTTTTGTAAAAATCCATGCTAATCTATATCCATAATGAACCAAACTAAGTAATTTATAAATGCGAAAGTGTGTCCGCCTGTCTGCTACGCTTTACCAACCCATCTTTTCAAATTTCAACCGATTTTGATGAAATTTGGAATACAGAGATCGGTTGCATCCCAGGAAGGACATAATAGGCTAATGATTATGAAGGAACTAGAAGTTTAATTCGCTCGACTAGTTTAACTTGACAATGTACGATTGTAAAGACTTTATAATCGATCATCGATCATCATAAAAAATCGAATGAAACGTGGACACGGGCTTTTGAATTTTAAATCTGGAATGGATTATTTGTGGCGGTTTATGCGAACCGCCAATAGGTCAAAGACGAATGTATTCACATAATTCTGTTACATTTCTTTGTTGGCTTCTTGATATTGTATCTGTGGTTGATAGGGTTGTACAGTGTACTTAAGTTACTTTTTACCGCTGTAAAATTACCTGAAATTGTACAGTGTACAAGTAAGTTACTTTTTACCGCTGTAAAATTTGCCTGAAAATGACTGCGTGGTGTTAAAAATTGTTCGGTAAAAAAAGACAACCTTTGCTTTATAAGTCTTAAAAGTTGAAACATTGAAAAAAATTTTTTTAAAGGAGCTTTTGTCTTCCGCCATATTGAATTTAGTGTGACGTCATTTTATTTATCGTATTCTTCTTAGATAACCCTTTGAAAAAACCCTAGGCCGCCACCTTAGGGAATCCGCCGTATTGGATTTAGAATGACGTCACTTAGCAAACCAAGTCATCCAAACTATGTGAATAAACAGCTCAATCGGTTGTGCATTTTCGGTGAGCAGCGAGGCGGAAGCGGATCCGTGGTTGCGATACGCTCACGCCATACATTTTGTTTGTCAAAAAATCGGTTTTCATGTGGCTCAAATACTCATAGTTTTAAGTTAGACTCGGTCGGATAAAAATCGGTTGAGATTGTATAACAACGATTGATGTAGCATTAAACGTAATACCAATCCAGAATGCCTCACTGCTTCGAGCACAGATTTTTTTTCTGTGATCCAAGCCTTCCATCCTTCCATCAGCCTGTACGCATCCACTGCTAGACATAGGCCTTTTCGAGAGCGCTCCACCAAACACGGTCCTCTGCTTTCCTCACAGTGGCGTGCACAGGGTTTGAAGCTAGGGTAGGCATTAATTAGTCAAAATACCTATTTACTGACTGTTATAATGAAAATGAACATTGACGTATGTTTATTTGGGTAAGCCACTGCTTACCTAAATGGCTTACCTAAATGAACATACGTCAATGTTCTTCCTCTGTTCTTTTCTGCCTCTATGAACTGCACGCCACTGCTTCCTCATCCACCCGCTTCCCGCCACCTTTAGGCCATTGGACCAGCAAGCTGGAGGTCGTCCTAGCAACCCCTGCCCCGCCGTGACCGCTACCGTAGTCGAGAATAGCGGGGCTGCCGGGAACTGGGGGTCTTTGTTTGTTGGCGCTGCTTATCAAAAGTAGCCTGTCTCGAAGCCCTATTGGACCTGAAACTGAAAACCACTAGGTTTTTAGTTACTCTAGACTAAGTTTGATAGAAAATCATCGATATAATATATCGGGGATGATGCCCCGGGGGATGCCCCGTCGCTCACGTCCGCAGGAATTACCTTTTACCTCCTTGCACGTGTCCCCCGGGGTTGCACGTGAACCAGGCGGCATATCAATAAGCGTGTTTTCGTTAGTAGGTACGCTTTTATTGAATTAAATGCCATACGATTAAATAAAATCGAGAAATTGGGCGTCCGACCTGTGGAGCGCGCTCCACACCTGTATAAGCCTGTCCTTGTCCCCGCCATAGCGCTGTCCCGCTTTTCAGACTAGATGGCGTTAGTAAAATACGCCCACATCCTTTGTTTGACAGGGCCCGTCTATGTAAATTGAGGTCGTTGTAGAAAATCCTTTAACTTTATCGGCAACCTCTAATACATGCGCATAGATGACGCGAGTTTTGCTCTATGGCTTATTCAAACGCTATTATCAGACTAAGCGTTTCCTGTACACTCTAAACCTGACGTATAATAGTCCGCGGTGGGTCAAAAGGTGACGTACCTATTCCGAAAATAGCTCTAATTCTCCTAAACTGATAAGAAAAATAGGTTAGGTAGATTGCTTGACTCGCAATCCTTATTTGATGAAAATAACCGGTGATAGCTTTGTGGTTAAAGAATTCGATGGTGATGGTGATACTCGGCGGGGTCCGGTGTTCAAATCTCGGGCACAACATTTTGGAGTTATTTCTTACTAGCTGATGCCCGCGACTTCGTCCGCGTGGTTTAAGTTTTTTTAATTCCCGCGGGAACTCCTTAATTTTCCGGGATAAAAAGTAGCCTATGTCACTCTCCAGCAGGGCTAGCATGGGCCGGAGATAAAAATTTTATCCCCCGATTTTATCCACTGACAAGAGATAAAATTAACTTATCCACTTCTCAGAGCACGGCAACAGGGGAGAGGAGAAGTTTATCCCCGTTTGACATTTCACAGGGACTCGGGGGACTATTTATCCACCGTTATTTAGCGTTTTTATTTATTTATTTAGGAATAAAAAGTTTATCCTTTCCTCGGGGAGAAAATTGTCTCGGCCCATGCTAGGGGGGCAGGTCCTAGACTTTGATTATATACTCCCTAGATAGAGTAACGGCGGCTCAAAAGCGTCGATAAAAATATCGGCTAACTGTTAGCCTCTAAAGCGCTCACCACTCCTCAGTGTCAATTGTAACGTCTAGAGATACGCACGCACGGCTCATTTTTTGCGTTAGATTATTTCGGTGAAAATGGCAAGCTGCGCGATCAAAATCTGCAGAAATTACAAAGGACGTTTACGAATAACTAACAAAATCTCCTACCATCGGTAAGTAACTCAAAACTAATAGTAATTTACGAAAACAAAACTAACAAATTCATAATTATTTTCACAAAATCAACGCGTCGCTGTTTGGTGTTGCCAGTCTTGGATTGCGAATTTCCCCGTATAGTTGTCTTAAAAACTGATGTATGTTCATTTTTACCCGACTGCACCGAAGGAGAAAATACATCAGGGAAGGTGTGTGTATGTATGTATGTATGTGGGTGTGTTTTTAAAACTGTTTGGCTGAGCCTACATCCTAAATGGATGGACCGATTGCTTTTGTTTTGCAAGCTTCCGCGCAGTCGGATGTTTTTTTATTTAGTCTTAAATATTTTATTCTTTATTTTTGAAGTAAAACTTCTTTAGGCGCGGCTTAAGAGTAACTGAAATTATTTTTCAGATGGAAATAACGCTCTATAGTCTGTTGACGCCATTTCCGCTATTTAAAAACAGAAAAAAAAACTATACGTGTCAAAGGTCGGTATACCTGTTTAACAATATCTATGGACGCAGTATGATTTTTTTTGTAATTGTACCGATTTCGTACAAAATCGATATCTGGGGTTCCCTGGGATCACAAAACAGGAAACTGTCACCAAAATTTTTAAAATGTCAGCGCCATTTTGAAATTCTTTGTTATCGTACCGATTACGTTCAAAAACGATATCTGGGATTCCCTGGGATCACAAAACAGGAAACTGTCACCAAAATTTTAAAAAAGTCAGTGCCATTTTGATATTCTTTGTTATCGTACCGATTACGTTGAAAATCGATATCTGGGGTTCCCTGGGATCACAAAACAGGAAACTGTTACCAAAATTTTAAAAAAGTCAGCGCCGTTTTGAAATTTTTTGTTATCGTACCGATTACGTTCAAAATCGATATCTGGGGTTCCCTGGGATCACAAAACAGGAAACTGTCACCAAAATTTTTAAAATTTCAGCGCCATTTTGAATATCTTTGTTATCGTACCGATTACGTTCAAAATCGATATCTGGGGTTCCCTAGGATCACAAAACAGGAAACTGTTACCAAAATTTTAAAAAAGTCAGCGCCATTTTGAAATTCTTTGTTATCGTACCGATTACGTTGAAAATCGATATCTGGGGTTCCCTAGGATCACAAAACAGCAAACTGTTACCGATATTTTAAAAAAGTCAGCGCCATTTTGAAATTCATTGTTATCGTACCGATTTCGTTCAAAATCGATATCTGGGGTTCCCTGGGATCACAAAACAGGAAACTGTTACCAAAATTTTAAAAAAGTCAGCGCCATTTTGAAATTTTTTGTTATCGTACCGATTACGTTCAAAATCGATATCTGGGGTTCCCTGGGATCACAAAACAGGAAACTGTCACCAAAATTTTTAAAATGTCAGCGCCATTTTGAATATCTTTGTTATCGTACCGATTACGTTCAAAATCGATATCTGGGGTTCCCTAGGATCACAAAACAGGAAACTGTTACCAAAATTTTAAAAAAGTCAGCGCCATTTTGAAATTCTTTGTTATCGTACCGATTACGTTGAAAATCGATATCTGGGGTTCCCTAGGATCACAAAACAGCAAACTGTTACCGATATTTTAAAAAAGTCAGCGCCATTTTGAAATTCATTGTTATCGTATCGATTTCGTTCAAAATCGATATCTGGGGTTCCCTGGGATCACAAAACAGGAAACTGTCACCAAAATTTTAACTAGTGGTTCGCCCCGAACTGAGACCTCGCGGTTTCACAGAGCGCCATCTATTGACATCAGTGTGAAGTTCTGTTAAAAATATCATCATCATTAAAAATTAAATAATTTCGTTTCCTTATAATATTTATCTAATTTTAGTATTTGTTGTTCAAGTACAGGATATAATTCAAATAATTGATCAAGTTTCAGGCTTGAGAGTTCAGAAAATTGAGAGTTCTGAGGTCAACTTTGGACGTTAGAAAATCGCCACTTTGAAAGCCCCCCATTTCGTCAATATTAGGGGGAAAATTCAAAAAAAAATATTTTTGGACTCTATTCCTAATTATCTTTAAAATGATATACTGCAACCCTATGTAACGCTATAAAAAATATTTTACTTCGCATTCGCTTCTATGAGAGCCCCCCTGAAATAAAGATTTTTATAACTTTTTAAGCCATATTCGGCGGGAGGCCATCGGTTTACATATTATATTTAAATTTGAAGTAATTACGTTCAGCAATTCAGAAGTTATAAGGCTCTGACAGACGGACGGACGGACGGACGGACAAGTGCCAATTCACCCAAGTAGACTCAGAGACCTTCGCTTCGCTCGGTCAAAAAAGTCAGCGCCATTTTGATATTCTTTGTTATCGTACCGATTTTGTTCACGCTGACTTTTTTAAAATTTTGGTGACAGTTTCCTGTTTTGTGATCCCAGGGAGCCCCAGATATCGATTTTGAACGTAATCGGTACGATAACAAAGAATATCAAAATGGCACTGACTTTTTCAAAATTTTGGTGACAGTTTCCTGTTTTGTGATCCCAGGGAGCCCCAGATATCGATTTTGAACGTAATCGGTACGATAACAAAGAATATCAAAATGGCACTGACTTTTTTAAAATTTTGGTGACAGTTTCCTGTTTTGTGATCCCAGGGAATCCCAGATATCGATTTTGAACGTAATCGGTACGATAACAAAGAATTTCAAAATGGCGCTGACTTTTTTAAAATTTTGGTGACAGTTTCCTGTTTTGTGATCCCAGGGAGCCCCAGATATCGATTTTGAACGAAATCGGTACGATAACAAAGAATTTCAAAATGGCGCTGACTTTTTTAAAATTTTGGTGACAGTTTCCTGTTTTGTGATCCCAGGGAGCCCCAGATATCGATTTTGAACGAAATCGGTACGATAACACAGAATTTCAAAATGGCGCTGACTTTTTTAAAATTCTGGTTACAGTTTCCTGTTTTGTGATCCCAAGGAACCCCAGATATCGATTTTGAACGTAATCGGTACGATAACAAAAAAATTCAAAATGGCGCTGCTTTTTTAAAATTTTGGTAACAGTTTCCTGTTTTGTGATCCCAGGGAACCCCAGATATCGATTTTGAACGAAATCGGTACGATAACAAAAAAATTCAAAATGGCGCTGAATTTTTTAAAATTTTGGTAACAGTTTCCGGTTTTGTGATCCTAGGGAACCGCAGATATCGATTTTGAACGAAATCGGTACAATAACAAAAAATTTTAGAATGGCGTTGACTTTTTAAATTTTGCAGTTTCCTGTATTGTGAGCCTAAGGATCCTGAGATATCGATTTTGTACGAAATCGGTACAGTTACAAAAAAATTCATACTGCGTCCATAGGTATTATTATGCAGGTATACCGACCTTTGAGACCTTTATTATAATTTAATTTAACGTAGTATTTTTATAAGTCCACACTATACTTATTACATTAAATAATAAAACATAATAAATTTGTAAATGCGTAATTGATTTTTATTTGATTCTATTTTCTATTCTATAAAAATCATATTCTAACTCTAGAGACAACTAAACACACAATAATTGAAAGTACAATATTAAACTATTAAGTATTTATGATTTTATTAACATGACATAATTTTACAGGTTTTGCCCCATTTATCGGGATAGATTCATTAGCTGGTAACTCCCTGATACAAATGACGCTGGTGTAAGACATAGCAATCGTTAAGCGTGTGTGCGTGCCTCACTCACACACGCTTGTAAACATTGGCCAGTTTTTGTTGCGTCGCTCATTGCGTGAGGCGTTATCTAGGGAGTATATAATCAAAGGTCCTAGACTATATCCATGCCAAAAATCACGTCGAACCGTTGCTCCGTTGCGGCGGGATTGAAGGACAAACCAACAAACCAACAAACAAACACACTTTCGCATTTATAATATTAGTATGATGGAAAAACATCGTGAATTTGTATCTATTTAGCCAGTGTGCTAGTTTATGGTCTTCCTTCCTTCCTTCTCATTTGAGAGGCTTGTGTATGTTTATTTGTTACTTCTTTACGCTTACACTTACATTCAAAGCGTAAAAAAGTTTTAAAAAGAGAACTCTACTAAATAAGTAGAGTTTGTTGTCTCTACTTTACCATGACAACAAATCTCTACGACGAACCAACCATACTCGTATATAATATATATAACATTTTTCTCGTTGACAATAGTCAAATATAGTAGATTAGTAGCCAAGGGTTGTAAGGCATCAATTGCAGCCCGAGATATTTAGGCGCACGAGCGCAGGGAGGGCGCCTATAGTTCGAGGGTGCAATTGATGCTTACACCCGAGCTAACTACTCTGCTTTACATCTCGATTGTGAGGTAAAGTAGGTCCTTATTACCCCCAAATGGAGCTTGTAGGTGACCAATTAGCGCTCTAGGGTAATAATGTAGCTAGAAAAGCCCGAGGGCGGTAAGTAATTTAAAAAAAAAACTCTTCACTCTTTCAAAAAGTTCGCGTACATCTAACCATCATACTTTTTTTAATTACTTACCGCCCTAGGGCTTTTCTAGCTACATTATTACCCCAGAGCGCTAATTGGTCACCTACAAGCTCCATTTGGGGGTAATAAGGACCTACTTACCGAATATGAGAGATGTAAAATTATTTTTTTGTGATTATTAAATAGAGGATCTCTTAAGAGTCTTAATATCCACATCCCCTGTTCATTTTATGTTGAATAACCATTTTTAACTATCGGTTATAGTAAAAAGTGCGTCGAAACTTGACGACGTCACAATTCAGTATTTCATACAAAATCGCGTTTTGAAGTTTCAAAAAAAGTTGCTGATTTGAAATACCCAATTTCATGCTAATATTTTAAACTAGCTGATGCCCGCGACTTCGTCCGCGTGATTAAGGTATTTTTTATTCCCGCGGGAACTCCTTAATTTTGCCTATGTCACTCAGGTCCTCAACTATACCCATGCCAAAAATCACGTCGATCCGTTGTTCCGTTGCGACGTGATTGAAGGACAAACGAACAAACAAACACTTTCGCATTTATAATATTAGTATGAGAAGTATGATGCGAAAGTGTGTAAGTATGTCTGTCAGCTGCCGGGGAAGGACAAAGGGTCCCTACGAGATTTTGAAAACCTATATACACGCGGCAGAAGTCGCTGGGCTTTATCTAGGAGAATCTTGAATTTCATTTTGAAAATGTATTTTTATAGTAGATATTTGTCTTTCCAGATTGCAGCCTTGAAGAAACTGAATGATGAATTACAAATCACATTGCAATCTGAGGTAAGTGTATCATCCATACTAAATACTAATTCCGTACTAATATTATAAATGCGAAAGTGTGTCTGTCTGTCTGTCAGTCTGCTACGCTTTCACGGCCCATCTGTTCAACCGATTTAGATGAAATTCGGTTGGCAGGTTACATCCCGGGGAAGGACATAGGCTACTTTTTATCCCGGAAAATTAAAGAGTTCCCGCGGGAATCAAAAAAATCTTAATCCACGCGGACGAAGTCGCGGGCATCATCTAGTATTTTATAAGCTCACAATAAAAACCGAACTGCAAATTATGGAACCAGCTTCCATCTTCTGTGTTCCCTTCTGAGTTCTGACACACAGATAAAAAGACACGCAGACACATACGCCTTCTTTTTGCGTCGGGTGTTAAAAATATAACCTAAAGTAAGCGACGCCACAGGTAAAAACTAGTTCGTAATAATTAGACTTAAACTTTAAGGTGTGTGCACACATCCAAAGTTCAAAATAACTAATTTCGATCATAAAAAAGGGTCTCAGGAAACACTAAATATTAATGTCTTCTAAATGTTATGTTAATGAAATGTTAGGAACTTGTGCAGCGATTAATATCGATACATTTACATGTTTACTTTTGAATTTTCACAAAAGGCACTGATTTTGTATAATTTGTTTATTTTTTGCTGGCGATAAAATCAATGGATCTTTGTATGTAGGTGGTCTATATTAATATAATCAATTTAGGGTAGTAGAGATAGATGGTAGAGGTAGGTCGTACTACCTATTAGGGGTTAAAGTATGAAATTAGCTTCGCATAAAAAAAATAAGTTTTTGTTTGTAGGATAAAATTTATTTGTTTTTTACCCTCTTAAAATCAGTACGTCAAGGTTGCTTGACTGGATATTCTGCGGCTTTTCATACTGTTACGATCATTGTAACACATATTCCGACAGATAAATTCATTATTTTCTTTTCTATTCTATTCGTTATCTATACATTCTGCTATCTAATTTTATTAAATATTTAACTTAAATTAAATGACTTTTATGCATTGATGTGGAATTTTAGTGTACTCATTCTATTTCAATACTTTTATGTCATTTACTTTAAAAAATAAAATTCAAAATTCAAACGTTTTTTATTCAAATAAACTTTTACAAGTCCTTTCAAATCGTCAAATGAATCTAAGTACCACTGGTTCGGAATGCCATTCCTACCGAGAAGAACCAGCAAGAAACTCGGCGGTTGCTCTTTTGAAAAATAGTAGATTGTTACACAAGGGACGTAAGTAAGCTATTACAGAACAAGATCCAATTTGGCGCCAGTGCGAGCGCAGCTCGCATAGGGCGCTAATGGATCGCGTGCACCCGAGATATTTAGTCACACGAGCGAGCGCAGCGAGCGAGGGTGAATATAGTTCGAGGGTGTAATAGCTACTTGCAACCGAGGTAAGCATTCTACTTTATATCATTCTTGCGAGGTAAATAAAACATTGGTAATGCAAAATGAAATTAAATCACTTTACGAACAAACTTCACAAACTTTCAGATCAAATGAAATGCCGCCATTTCCATTTTTTTTTCGTAAATAGTTTTCCATTTTTTTTTTACGGCTCTGAGTTCCAAGGAGCTTTGCATAGTTTGAAATGTTGAAATGTATGGAAATTAAATGCCGCCATATTTTTTTTTTTATTTTTTTATTTTTTTTTATCCTCTACAAGTTAGCCCTTGACTGCGATCTCACCTGATGGTAAGTGATGATGCAGTCTAAGATGGTAGCGGGCTAACCTGTTAGGGGCATGGCAGTTATATTAAACCCATACCCCTATTCGGTTTCTACACGGCATCGTACCGGAACGCTAAATCGCTTAGCGGCACGTCTTTGCCGGTAGGGTGGTAACTAGCCACGGCCGAAGCCTCCCACCAGGCCAGACCAGGGAAATTCAGAAATTATAAATTTCCAAACCCTGCCGGGGATCGAACCCGGGACCTCCGCACGTTAAGGCAACAGCGCTCAACACTGCGCCACGGAGGTCGTCATGTTCAATGTTTTTTTTTCAGTAAAAAGTTTTCTTACCATTTTATAAGAAAAGAGATTGTTTACCAAGGAGTTTTGCAAAGCTTGAACTGTAATGTGAACATTACAATTCAAGCATAGTGCGACGTAATGTTGCCTTGAATTGCAAACACCAACTTACAAGGAGACTTTCCACCATAGTAATCCCTAGTTACTGAGCAAGTATGATATAATAGTACATTGTTCACCGAGGGGAGAAAGTGACCGATTACTATCGAGGGTGTAGTTTGAGGCCCGAGGCGTAGCCGAAGGGCCGCAATACACGCGAGGTAGGAATCGTACTTTCTACCGAGTGATACATAGTGCTTTATACTACACCTGCGAGGAAAATAAGCGATAATTAGTGATTAAACAAACTTGCAAAGTGAAGTTCTATCATAAATTATAATTATATGAGTCGCTTCATTCGAAGCTTCACTATCACAACTAGGCTACATTTTGAGGATTATTGCAATATAGATTTCGATATCGACAATCGACATCTATATCGACAATCGACTCGATACCGACAATCGACAAAGATAACGACCATCGACATCGATATCGTCAATCGACATCGACATCGATATCGACCATCAAAATCGGCATCGATATCGATATCGACAATAGACAATCGATATCGATATCGACAATCGACAATCGACATCGATGTCGACAATCGATATTTACCATATTTGACTTTTCTATGTCAAATATGGTGAAGCTGCTTCTAATATTATATCCATAAGGTAAGACATATCCAAATTCTCAACGTCCGGATACCATATATACTCAAAATTAAAAAAAAAACAGCGCGTTAGAAATGGATTTTCATACAGTTTTCTCCCCGCTTAGCACGTTAGAAATGAAATTTCATACATCTTTTCCTCCCGCATATTTGGTCTGTAGCAATGACGTACTTTCTACCTCGTTTTGACAAAAGCAAGAGGGTACTTTCTAAGCAGGTGTAGTATAAAAGTCATTTACAATTTAATTAATGTGTACTATACATAAATAACCGCTGTCTTTAGCATTTCTGGAGCGAGTCAAATGCTCTTTTGTCATTTACGTAATCTTCCAATTAAAGCTTTTTTCAAAAGCATACTTTTAATGGATTTCTTAAACTTGTGTAAAGGCAAGTTTAAAATAGATTGTGGAATTTTGTTATAAAATAGAATGCTCATTCCCACGAACGACCTTTGGACTTTGTTGAGGCGGAGCGATGGAGTCACGAGCTTATGTCAGTTTCTAGTTGGCCTATATATAATTAGTTAATAGTGAATAAATTGAAGTACATCTAATTATATTACATGGAAGATCATTTAAACCTTTGCGATATACCTGTGTCGATCTGGACTCCAAAATCTGTATAAAGGCAGTTTGTACTGCTTCCTGGTAAGAAATTTTTGTTCCATGCAAAAAAATCCAAATCATGGAAAAAAATTAACAGACGCGGACGTTAGGTACATTTTCTTTTATTTTAAACCACTATACAAGTTAGCCCTTGACTGCGATCTCGCCTGATGGTCTAAGTCGAACAGTCTAAGATGGTAGCGGGCTAACCTGCTATAGGAGCGTGGCAGTTATATTAAACCCATTACCCTAGTCGGTTTCTACACGGCATCGTACCGGAACGTTAAAAACTTAAATCCCTTGGCGGTACGCCTTTGCCGGTAGGGTGGTAACTATCCACGGCCGAAGCCTTCCATCAGGCTAGACCCAGGCCTGGCTCACTTGTCACGTGACCTGAGATATTTAACTACTGCTGCGTGGACGCTCGACGGCACTCGTATCAGTCGAGTGTTGCGCGCGGACCGTAGTTATACGTTTGACTTTTACTCAAGTTCTCGTTATGGATAAACAAAGAAAGATCAGTAAACGATATCGTATCACATTAGGTCGTTTAAACTCTAATTATTAAGACCTAACTTATCGCTCTTTGCACTTCCTAAGGACCCTGAAAGGTAAGTTTGTATTATTTGCCACATAGTACATACGTAGGTACCTACTTAGAGTTCTAAACAAAACTAATATTAATACATAATGTGGGTAGTTTTATTTTTATATCCACACAAGATACAGTTTTAAACAAAAGTAAATATAAACCATAGGTAGTATCCAATATTATAGTGATAGCCTAATGGGTAGACTTCAGCCTCCAAGTCTGGGGTTCGATCCTGGGAACGCACCTCCAACTTAATTAATTAAAATATATCATTTACGGTGAACAAAAATCGTGTCTAAAGCTGAAAACATGCCTGAAGTTCTATAATCATTATAAAAAACTCTAATATGTCTGCCAACAAGAAATTGGCCAGTGTGGAGGAATATATGGCTTAAACCCTTCTCATTCTGAGAAGAGCCTCGTGAGTCGTGCTTAGTAGTGGGACTGGTGGGCCGCCGATGAGTCGATGATGATTAATCCATAATGTGGGTATATTATTTTGTCTCGTAAACTCTGGCATGGGCCCCCTTCCACCCCATATAAGTGTAAAATATTCATTGATATTTCACTACTTGTGGAATATATAACGACTTTTTTTTATCCACTACAAGTTAGCACTTGACTGCAATCTCACCTGATGGTAAGTGATGATGCAGTGTAAGATGGTAGCGGGCTAACCAGTTAGGGGCATGGCAGCATGTTAAACCCATATCCCTATTTGGTTTCTACAAAATCTATGAATAATAATAATATATCTTTTATCTATTTTTAAAGTAATTGTCGTCATCATTGCAACCGATTACCGACCCATAGTAATGATACCGATAGTAAGAATTTAGAAGTAGTCAACCCTAAGGCTACACGCGCCGCGTCTGAAGGGATAAGAGTTACGCGATAGAAAGAGATATATAGAGGTAGGTATTTAATTATTTTCACTCGCAGCGCTGTGCGAGCTGAATTGCACTTTATTACGACGTAACCTGAGTCGCTGATGGTTAAAAGGTCTTCGCGGAGTAACTCTTCTGTTACTACTATTACCTATTCTGTGCTAGACCAGAGAGAAATTTCAGAAATTATAAATTGCCAAATTGACCCTGCCGGGAATCTACCCCGGGACCTCCCAAGTTAAGAGTTAAGACGACAGCGCTTAACACTGCGTCAGGGAGATCGTAAGGCGTCAGGGCACGAAACTAGCGACGGCCAAGCGACAGCGAGAGCGGGGCGACGTGGTCCGAGAGCTGGCGACGAATTTCGGGAAGGTCCTTTAGGCAAGCTGACATTGTGAAAAAATATAATTTCGTCCATTGGCGAATCCAGTCCTGCCAGTCTGGTAGAGCGTTTGCGGTTATTTCGCTACTGCGCAGCATATAATAACATTTGCAAAAAAAAAAATATTTTTTTGGCAACTTGAACCTCTTCAAAATTCTTCCCGAAATTCGTCGCCAGCTCTCCGACTAATCGCATCGCCGTGCTACCGCCGTCGCCCCGCTATACCGCTATTTTCATGCCTGTACACCAGAACTTATATTTAAGGGTTACGTGTCCACCACAATATAGTGATGCAACCACAGAACATATTATATGTTCTGTGGATGCAACCCACAACTCTGTTAGCATAAAGTAGGTATAACGTACTAGGAGGGAGATAAATGTATTGATCGATCTCTATAAACGGGGTTGATAAGGGACTATAAAAGCGATAGATAACAGATGGATGGCTCTGTTTAGTGGACGCCTAGCCTACGCGGTGGCGGTATGTACTTAGTTTTTAAGCTTTTTATTTATTTCTTATTTTTTGAACTGTAATCTGTAATAGCTCTTTTCCAAAGGTTGATAGATATGAACAAATCTCTAAACTAAACAAAAATAAAGATATACCTAGAAACTTATTTTCATTATAATGAATGAACCAGAAGCTTAATTCGCTATAATCCGCCACAGTAGACAAATCCATGCGGCGCAGTGCGTGTCTTCCACCGACAGCAAGCGAACACCCACCACCCAGCAATTCGCACCGGCACAGCACCACACCACACAAATCCTCCAAATCACTCTCTACGTACGTTTCACTCCGAAACCGGAGCATCCTCAGGAGATGTTGACTGTTGATGTTGGTGGGTGTTCGCATGCTGTCGGTGGAAGACACGCACTGCACCACAAAGATTTGTCTGCTGTGGCGGATTATAGCGAATTAAGCTTCTGGTTCATTCATTATCATGGACTTCCGCAAAGTAACGCCTGCTTCGATTCAATACTTATTTTCATTGGCACGACACGACACGACGACGCTTGCAGAGATGCCGGGCTACGTCAAAACCAACCTTAATTTTAAGTAGTAAAAAGTAGCCTATGTGTTATTCCAGGCAATAATCTATCTCTGTGCCAAATTTCATCCAGATCCGTTCTGCCGTTCTGGCGTGATTGAGTAACAAACATCCATCCATCCAAACTTTTGCCGTAAGAAGTAAGATATTTATGGAACTCCGTGATAAGTGATAACTAAGGAACATGAAACTTTTAATTCGCTATAATCCGCCAAAACAGACAAATTTATATGTACCAACGCCAATGTCAGGGGTAGGTCGTAACCCTGCCCCTATTTCCAGGGTAGTAACTGGGTACCAATTACCATTTGTGAATGGTATAAAATTATCGGGTTTCCTCCATAAAAATCCTATTAATTTATACGAGGGAGCAAAGGTTAGTACGGGTGTAGTATGTAAACATTTTGGTATGTAAATCGTATGCATTGTGTGTGTTTCGGTGTAAATTTTTGTAATATACTCGCTTTTGCACGCGGGTTCTCTCAAGTTCTTAAAAATTTCAAGCCTTTTTTACCCCTTTAGGAGTTTATTTTTAAAATTATTTTCTATATAGATGCCTACGTTATAATAGCTATATGTATGCCAAATTTGAGCCTGATCCATCCAGTGCTTTGAGCAGTCCACTTTTCCTTTTATACAATAATACTACTACTAGGTGATGCCCGCGACTTCGTCTGCGTGGGTGAGGTTTTTTTATTCTGCCTATGTCCTTCCCCGAGATACAACCTATCTCTATATCAAATTTCATCAAAATCGGTTGAAAAGACGGGCCGTGAAGCTAGCGTAGAAAGACATACAGACAAACAGACGCACTTAAAGTGATGGTGAAAATCGATAGGTACTAGTTATAGGTAGTATAAAGCCGTAAATGTGCCTGTTTTTGAGTCTGTTACCTTTTATTTGACCTTAGAGTTCTTTTTATCTTTCTTTTACTTTTAAAAAACTAACACCATGTACGTGCGATCTTGCGAAGTTGCGTATCATACAGGTATCATCTAGTTAAAAACTAAAGCTAAGAAGGCTTCAAAGGAGCCCTGGGGGTCTACTCTCTTTCTCTCAAACGAAACTTCGCAAACGAACGTAATTAGTCGGTTATTAGACCCACTCAAAATCGTTCAATCCAATCGGTCACGAAAATTTTCTATGGATCCGTACTTCGTCTGCGTGTCCGAAAACGAAATAGAGAGGAGCATAGAGATAATATTATGTAGGAGAGGAGTTAACGAAATTTCGTTCGTTTGTTTGCGAAGTTTCGTTTTAGAGAAAGAGAGTAGACCCCCTGATCAGGGGAAAAGCACACAATACTCATAACATAATTCACAACTCTTTCAGTTTGGTAACATCTTGCACCTTTGCCCGCCGCATTGCATTTTCATGAACCCATGAAGGCTTCTGTATTCTGTAGTCCTGTAATCTACGCACACATGCTAAAAAGTAAAAACGTCCATGTGTGGGTGGAGGCGTGTAAACGGAAAACCACGCGCGCAGGCGCCGCCTTAGCGCTCAGTTGACCCGTAGACGTCACGGAGCGCGGACATGTCTTCAAGCCATACTATGCGATATTTAAAAACTTTTTTTTGTGTTCAGTTCAAATAAGATTATCGGGTTTCGTGTGTAGGATATCCGCAAGAATTCTTTGGTGAGTCTTCTTCAATTTTTGTTTGCGTTTGCCATTTTTGTTCTTTTTTTTTTTTTAGCGCGTGTTTGTTTTTGATTAGCAACGGTGTGAGGTTGCGCAGGTTAAGTCAGGGATGTTCATTTTTTTTTTCTTTTCTTTCGTTGTTTATTTTTCACTTATTCTACTTAAGGTTGAGTCACGTTGTTTAGTTACTTTGTCGTGACATCATTTTTACGGTACATTACGTCTTTCTTCATTTATTCAAGCTTTTTTTATTTCTTCAAGAAATACGTGAGATTTCAACAGTTTTTTTTGGGAATCGAGATTCCTGCTATTTTAAGTAAGTCTTGATAATCTTATTCAGCTACTTTAACTAAGACCGAAGGGTTTATTTTGGAATTTTATAAAAAAATACTCTCTTTTTATTCGAAGGACCAAGGTGTTTTTGAATTTTTCAATTACAAAATACGTACTAACCCTTTAAAGTTATTAAGTATTTTGTGTCCTTCTAATTGGGGTTCAGGAACTCTTAACTTTGTTCATAAACTGAAGCTTGTACCTACACCAAATTCCACAATCCTTACTTAAAAAATGACGAACTTCCATTTAATTTTTAACTTCCCTATTTAACCTAAATAAAGACATTTTTCTGCTTTTCGGCTGAGCTGATCTGCTTTCCGAACCGGTGGTAGAGTCATGTCATTTCATAAGTGGCACAAGTTGCTCTACGTGAAATAAATCAAATCATCATCATCAGCATTTTCATCACTATTTAGTTTTTACTTAGCCCACTTTTAACCCTTGGCTGCCAGTTAAGTATAAGTGATGATGCAGTCTAAGATGGGAACGGGTTAACCTGTTAGAGGTATGGCAGTTAAATTAAACCCATTACACCTAATCGTTTTCTACACGGCATCGTACTGGAACGCTTGGTGGCACGTCGTTATGGTGGTAACTAGCCTTGGTCGAAGCCTTCTTAGCTGGGACCAGGCAATTCCTTTCTTGATGTTCACCTACGTTATAGCTTTGAACAACTCCTGTGCAAAATTTCACGCTTCTAGATTCATTGAGCGTCAGTATTGGAATTGAAGAGGAGAAAAATACATAGATAATGCCTGCGGCTTCGCTCGCGTGAATATTTGGTTCATGAAATTCCACCGGGAACTCTCTTTTTCTCTGGGTAGGCTATATCCATCTCCGAAATAAAACTCGCTGTCAATAGATATCGTCTTGTCAGGCTGCGAAAAGGTACAGACACAGACAGACACATTTATTATATTACTAGATGATGCCCGCGACTTCGTCCGCGTGGATCGAGGTTTTATGATTCCCGCGGGAACTTCTTAATTTTCCGGAATAACCTACCTCTATACCGAATTTCAGCAAAATCGGTTGAAAAGATGGGCCGGGAAAGCGTAGCAGACAAACAGACAGACAGACGACAGACAGACACTCTTTCGCATTTATAATATTAGTATGTATATTACTTAGTATGGAGCCTGCGGTTATACCACCTGTGTGCCTCACTGTACAATGGTGTCAAGGCGCGATAGCTCAGTGTAAATATGCATTGTTATTTTAACTACACCTCGTATTTACACTTACAGTGCAGCATGTCGCCAGCCCCAGACGCGGTGTGCCGCAAGGGAGGTTATTCGGACCAGAAATAATATTCTTTGATGAAAATTTCTACCTCGCCTGCTAATATTTCAAAATTTAAGCTGTGTTGAATCTAAGCTGGATTCAATCCTTCTAATATTGTAAATGCGAATGTGAGTTTATTTGTCCGAATGTTTGTTACGCTTTCACGACCCATCTTTTCAACCGATTTGGATGAACTTTGGTATAAAGAAAGGTTGCATTGCCTCCCGGCGAAGGCTACTTTTTACCCCAGAACATTAAGGAGTTGTCGCGGGAATTTAAAAAAAAAACTATTACTTAAGTAAAAAAACTATTAACTAAGTCGTGGGCATCATTAAGTTTGTCTATAAATTATATAGACGACCTGACGAGTCGAGACGACGACGACGAGTGACGACCTCCGTGGCGCAGTGTTGAGCGCTGTTGTCTTAACGTGCGGAGGTCCCGGGTTCGATCCCCGGCAGGGTCAATTTGGGAATTTATAATTTCTGAATTTTCCCTGGTCTGGCCTGGTGGGAGGCTTCGGCCGTGGCTAGTTACCACCCTACCGGCAAAGATGTGTCGCCAAGCGATTTAGCGTTCCGGTACGATGCCGTGTTGAAACCGAATAGGGGCTTTGGTTTAATATAACTGCCATGCCCCTAACAGGTTAGCCCGCTACCATCTTAGACTGCATCATCACTTACCATCAGGTGAGATCGCAGTCAAGGGCTAACTTGTAGTGGATAAAAAAAAATGGAGCTTCGTTGTTCAATCCAAGAAAAATCCAACACCGCATGAAACGTTGAAACTGACTCAAGTAGTTTTAAAAATTTGGCGGTAGAGTGGATTTCCAAATATCCTGCAACAAATTTTCATGAATATAACTTGAGAAACAAACATGTTTAGAGATGTGAGATGTGTGATGTACAGAGTCAGAACCCTTTGCGTTTCGTAGTCGAGTAATTAATGATGAACTTTCATTTCCTATTTGAGTTAATCTCATTTTGGAAAAAAAACAACTTTAGTCTTTGATGCGGGACCATGGTCACCCTATCAATTTTTTTTAAATTTTAGCCTATGTTACCCGGAATAAGCTAAGGATTCTAACGGTACCTCATTCATCAAAATCCGTTCAGGCGTATAGAAGTTATGGTGGAATATACATAGGTACATACATACATACATACATACATACATGAACCCTGAAAACAATATATACCTTTTTTCAGGCTGTCGTATAAAAACTCAGTTGAGTTTATGCTTCACTAAACAGACTAAAGTTTGTAACTTTTTGTTTTTATACGAATAAATAAAAAATAATAAAAGATACATAATTTTAGTTTCGAACCGTATACTTCTTAATTTAAGTAACTGAATACATAGTACATACCTACATGAACATACATGAACATACTTCTATACTAATATTATAAGTGCGAAAGTGTCTGTCTGTCTGTCTGCTACGCTTTCACGGCCCATATTTTCAACGGATTTTGATGAAATTTGGTACAGAGATAGGTGGTATCCCGGGGAAGGACATAGGACCTGGAGAGTGACATAGGCTACTTTTTATCCCGGAAAAGTAAGGAGGTCCCGCGGGAATCAAAAAAACTTAACCCACGCGGACGAAGTCGCGGGCATCATCTAGTAATATATAAAAATATTTAATATATTATTTAATATTATAATAGGTTAAATATTAAATATATTAACCTTCACTTTATGAAAATCGCGTTACTATATTAAAATTTAATGCATAATAAAATTCTTCATTGTCTTTTACGAGTAGTTATTACTATTAGGTACCTATATCTTTGTATAGTATCAGTTAAATCTGTAATTTGAACTTTAAGTAAATAGATTTAACCTACTCAATACTCAATTTATTTATAACATGTAGGACACACAGGTGTCTCTTATGTTACGTCATGTTTTGACTCTACCACCGGTTCGGAAAGCAGGTTCTGCTGAGAAGAGCCGGCAGGAAGTCAGCATTTGCTTTTTTTAAAAAACAAGATAATACAAAAGTATAATATTAGCTGATGCCCGCGACTACGTCCGCGTGGTTTAAGTTTTTTGATTTCCTCGGGAACTCCTTAATTTTCCGGGATAAAAAGTTGCCTATGTCACTCTCCAGGTCCTCAACTATACCGATGCTAAAAATCACGTCAATCCGTTGCTCCGTTGCGGCGTGATTGAAGGACAAACCAACAAACAAACACTTTCGCATTTATAATATTAGTATGATACAGTAGTGTAAGTTATTATACTATCCTAGGTTTAGAACCTAGATTTGACGATCTCCGAGTTCAGTTTTAAGCGCTGTTGGTTTATAAGTGGTCCCTAGTAATTAAAGTTGGTTTAATAATCATAATAAACTATGGATAAAAGTAAGAAAGTTCGCCATAGTTTGATGACGTTTCAAGCAAGTAGATACCTACCTATAGGCATTTTAATTCGATCTCCCATAACTTTACTAGTTTTATGACTTTTGCTATAGAGTTGTCGATTTGACTAGTATGACACCGTGACAGCTCGCTAGTATATACATATTTGAAAATAACTAGCTGATGCCCGCGACTTCGTCCGCGTGGATTGAGGTTTTTTGGTTCCCGCGGGAACTCTTTAATTTTCCTGGATAAAAAGTAGCCTATGTGTTATTCCAGACTCTCTATCTATCTATCTCTCTCTGTGCCAAATTTCATCCAGCCCCCTAATCATGTAAGAATGACCGATGAAATCGTTAAAAATCTGCGGCAAAGTAAATAAACCATAACAGCATTAGATTAGAGCTCAATTTCATGTACCCATTCTTATACGTTTAGGTATGTACGATACTCAAACGTATAAGAATGGATACGCGAAATTGAGCTCTAATTCAATGCATTTATGGTTTATATTACTTTGAGACTGCTCCTTTACCATTTGATGGACAATTCTTACATAATCGGGGGGCAGATCCGTTTAGCCGTTCTGGCGTGATTGAGTAACAAACATCCATCCATACATCCATCCATCCATCCAAACTTTCGCATTTATAATATTAGTTCCAATTTTGCCTACCGGGTCAAATAAGTTTGTGGGACTATAACTAGTCAAATACCGAATTATGAGGTCATTAAATTTAATTTCATGTTTTATTTTTTTCTAGCGTTAGAACTTTAGAAGATGTTTTTGTATGACTTTGAGGCTTTATTATGACCCGACGAAATATGGAAATGATATTTGCACAGGCCTTAGCGACGGCTACATTCACAAATCAAGCTATTTACCACCCTCAGTTGATTTACATAAGGTTTATAATTGAACGCTGGTCACAATTTGATCAGCTGGTCAGGAGTTTAAGGTACCTATAATGATTGCACCTGATACAACATAGCAGGGGGCATACTACCATTCCTTAAATCCGTATTGTTTTAATATTGTTGACGTTTGTGTTTTAGAATTATAATCCTTATTTTCGGGGCGTCAAGGTGCGTGATATAAAACTGTCATTTTGAAGTAATGCTGCTTTAAGCGATGGTAGTAACCCCCCTGGTATGCAAGCGAGTCAACAATTCTCTAGTAATACAAAAACTTCCGAGGACTTCGAAGACCTCCCTGGCGCAGTGCTGAGCGCTGTTGTCTTGAGTGCGGAGGCCCCGGGATCGATCCCCGGCAGGGTCATTTTGGGAATTTATAATTTCTGAATTTTCTAGCGCTTGCTAGAAACCTTCGGCTTCGGGCAAAAGTTCGGCCTATTTTGGCCGCCGAATAACTTTTTTTGTACCACAAAGTTATCTATATATATAAAATTCAAAGTCCTGACTGACTGACTTATATATCAACGCACAGCCTAAACCGCTGTGGCTAGAAACTTGAAATTTAGACAGTAGGTTCTTTTTGTGACGTAGGCGCTCACTAAGGAAGGATTTTTCAAAATTCCACCCTTAAGGGGGTGAAATAGGGGTTTAAAGTTTGTATGAAAGTCCGTCATTTCTCAAGTTATATCAACGAAACTTGGTATTTTGGCTTTCAGTAAAAATTAAAGAAATACGTATTTCACAGTTTTTCGAAATTCCACCCCCAAAGGGCTGAAACAGGGGTTGAAAGTTTGTAGGAAAGTCCGTCATTTTTCAAGCTGTAGCCATGAAACTTGGTGTTTGGGATTTCGGTCTGAAATGAAAAAATACGTGATTCACAGTTTTTGAAAATTCTATCCCCAAGGACGTCAAATAGAGAGTTTATTCTTCAATCACGCCGAAATAGAGCAACGGATCAACGTGATTTTTTGCATGGGTATACTTAGTTGAGGACTTGGAGAGTGACATAGGCTTCTTTTTATCCCGGAAAATTAAGGAGTGCCCGTGGGAATTAAAAACTTACGCCACGCGAACGAAGTCGCGAGCATCCTCTAGTAAAATATAATATAGAAAAACAGAAACATAGTGGACAAAGGAAACACTAAGCTCTATAAGAGATCTCTACCAGTGACCATTGGCAGTGAGAAAGGTTGTGAATTTTAGAAGCCGAAGGTTCAGTTAGACACTACAGCTTAGCCAAAAAAAAAAAAATCGCAGTCATAGTCAAAGTGAATAGTATTTAAAATAATTTAAAAAAAAATATGTATATAAACCTTAAAACTAAGGCAGTTTAATTAAGAATGTAGTATATTTATATTTAAGACGTTTTGTCTACGTAACAACGCGAGCAGGTCGGTGACGCGAATCCACAAGTTTACCCCCTACCAAAAAGTGCTCAACGCGGCTAAAGAAGTTTTCACTTTGAAAAACTTTGGTCCGTAGCGTGGTTTTGCCATAACAGTTAGTTTAAGCGCGCTCCACATTAGGCTGCATCACCACTTGCAAGCAGGTCTTACTCCAGGCCGTTATTCTAGGTCATTTCTGCCACGTACCTGCAAATTGTGGAACCAACTTCCATCTTCTGTGTTCCCTCATGATTATAATATGGGGCTCTTCAAAGGGCGGAAAAACAAATATGTCAAAAGCCGGCAACCCATTGGCGGTTCCTCATGGTGCTCCAAATGTTCATGGGCGACGGTAATCACTTAACATTAGGTGTCCCACCTGCTCGTTTGCTCGCTATATACGAGTATATTTAAAAAAATATTTATTCTAGTAATAATCATATAATAATAATCGCTAAAGACGAAACTGACATTGAACGAGGCGAAACCAGGTAAAACTATTCATTAACTAGCCTCGCGAGCGGTTCCTATTGAATTATAAATTATGCTCAAGTGCTTGCCGACACGCAATACCATTGTCTAGATATTATGTTTTTTGAGAATAAAATGAGGGACGCGTTTAATTAATTATCTATGGTAAAAGATGGCGAAGGGAATCATAATTTCACATTTATTTTTATTTATTATTTTACTAGCTGACCCGACAAACGTTGTCCTCCAAATATCAATAGGTACACCGAGTTCATACTTCGTACAAAAATCCCATTTTATAGTCTCTACCAGCCCCCCGATTACGTAAGAATTGTCGATCAAACGTTAAAGATTTTCGTCAAAGTAAAATAAACCATGATAGCATTGAATTAGAGCTCAATTTCGTCTGCCCATTCTTATACGTTTAGGGTATCGTACATACCTAAACGTATAATAATGGGCAGACGAAATTGAGCTCTAATTCAATGCTATCATGGTTTATTTTACTTTGACGAAAATCTTTAACGTTTGATCCGCCATTCTTACATGATTGGGGCCCAGATTTCCCGAATTTTCCAATTTTTATAATTTTTGTAAGTATCTTTAAAAATCGTACCTACTCGTATCATCACGAGACATGAACATTAAAAAAAAACATGATGGTCCAAGATCCCCCGACGATCAGACCTACGTTATTTTATTATTAGCTGATTTTTTTTGTATGTATGTCTCTAATAGAGGTATAAACGATCCCCGGCACGGATGGCACGGATGGAAACGAACGGCATGGATGAGGGCGGAATGTATGATTTCAGGGATGTCCCCGACCTTATTAGCCCTAAGGCCTCAGATGCACGGACAGCTTGAAGCAGTCAGAGTGGACTGCTTCAAGCTGCGACTGCATAGTGAGCTACAGTCTTCTACGTACACACATGGAACAGCTTGAGCAGTTGCGGCTGCTTCGGGCGGTTGGCAGCAGTTATCAATGGTAGCTTCAAGCTGTTGACTATGACTGCAAGAGCGGTCCGTGTGTGTTGATCACCGACTAACTGCTCGAGCACTCCGTGTATGGCCGGTCTAAAGGGTATCTTCTTTACCCGTTGTCCTAGGTGAGCGACATACGCGACACCGCGACTTGATACGACGCGACGCGACAGTATCAAACAGTAGCTGACCCTTCACGTGGCCTACGTTGTCGCGTAGACAAGTTTGTCATTTTCTATGGCGTCGTATCGCGTCGCGTCATATTGGAAAACTTGAGCCTTAGAATAACTACCTATAGAAACCTAGTACACTCGCGAAATGTAAGCCGTTCAATTGGTGCCATAAATGGCATCGTACGACGCTCGCGCAGTCCGAAAAAAGCTGGTTAACTTAGTTTTAGAAGCTACAATGCTACAAGCAAACTAACCAATTACTTACCCAACTTTTAGGGGGAAAACATTTAAACTGGCAACATTATGTTTGCGTTTACGAGGCAAGTAAACACAGCACACATAGCGAATTTGTAGCTTACGTTTTGAGAAGGCGTTGTTTGGAAACATACCTTCTATAGTTAGTTATTCTAAGACTTGAGCAAAGCTACCGGCAAAAGCAAGTTATACTACCTCTAGTAGTAGCTACTAGCTATAGTTATAGCTAGTTAGTTAGTTGTAGGGCAATACTTAATTATTATATACCTATGTACAACGTAATACTATGTATTCTTTAAAACACGTATTACCCATTCTGTGAAGTGCGGTGGCAATATTTTAAAGTATAACATTGTCAAACTAAACAATCGCAAGTGAAACCTTCATGCATATTCAGCAAGTAATTAACGATTCGAAGCTATTTATCGCAAGAGTGCCGCTAGTGATGTACCACACTCGATATTGTGATCATCGATAGTCGATATCGATAATGTTGAATACTCTTTTTTTCCCGTCCTTTCCCCACGCTATGTCGTTGTGAAGGCACATGTCTTCGTCTTCCACTCGCTTCTTTCATCCGTGAACTAGTTATTATTTTTATTATCTACCCATTTTATTTGCTCTGTTTCACGCTACTTGTCCAACACTATTGTTTGTATTTAATTCTTTAATCAGTTAAGTATCGATTTTAACCTATTTATAGCAAGAGTGCTGCTAGTGATGTTCCTATTTTTGTTGACATTGTTATCAATTATCATCGATAGTTGGTCATCGGTATCTAGATCTTATTCAATATTATTGCACAATTTGGTACGTGAAAGAAATATTTGATTGTTCAGTTTATTGTCTAGTGTCTTTATAGTTTCTACTAGGGCTTCTGCGATTGGTTTACCTTTTCTATACTCTAAAGAAAACTAGACTAAGTATATACTAAGGTATAAATTACCCATGACAATCGAAAGTTTATAGGTATACTAGCTTTTGCCCGCGACTTCGTCCGCGTGGACTACGTAAATTTCAAACCCCTATTTTACCCCCTTAGGTAGTGAATTTTCAAAAATCCTTTCTTAGCGGATGTCTACATCATATTAGCTATCTGCATGCCGAATTTCAGCTCGATCCGTCCAATGGTTTGAGCTGTGCGTAGATAGATCAGTCAGTCAGTCAGTCATCTTTCACTTTTATATATTTAGATAACTTACTCATAACAATTTAGAATTTTCAATAGGTACGCTTATTTTTTATCTATAGGTACTTAACTCAAACATGGCCCATCACTACGACCTCGGCGCCATTTAAAAAGTACTTCAAACCATTATCACTCGCCGGCTCACGCTTCACGAATTCCGAGTGCAATTAGAAAGAACAAATAGAGCATAGAGTTTACACGTACCACAGATAATATAGATAAGAGGTGACGGTAAAAAAGGCGGGAAACTAATGTGTGCTGTGACCCGTTATATTTTATCTGTTATCTCTAAAAGCGCGTACGGTATAGACTATAGATAATTTCTTTTACTTTTTCCATCTTCGAAAGGTTTTTTTTACTCCGCTACAAGTTAGCCCTACACCTAATTCTTTGTTTTTTCCAGTATAGATACTTACTTACTAACAAGTCAGTTAAGTTTCTTCAAATTCGGTTGAATAGATGAGCCATGAAAGCGTTTCAGACAGACACACTTTCGCATTTATAATATTATTGTGTTTTTTTCGTTTTTAGGGTTCCGTACCAAAATGGTAAAAATGGAACCCTTATGGTGCAACTTTCTCCGTCCGTCCGTCCGTCCGTCACAGTCGATTATTTCAGTAACTATCGACTAAGCTATCGACATGAAATTTGGAATAGTTGTGTATAATAGTGGCCCAACATCATTAAAATAAAAAAAAATTAAAATTATTTTTAGTAAGTATAATTAAAAAAGGGGGAAAATCGGGGGTTTGAAATTTCAAAGTATGATAACTATATACTGAGTGGGATATCATATGAAAGGGCTATACTTCTACATTCTAAAACAGATTTTTATTTATTTTTAGGTATTCTTAATTGAGTAAACGAAAACCAGTTCTTGCACCAACCATAAAAAAATCATTTCACTAACAATAGATTAACGTTCAATCAATAACTTTAACGTACTCAATCATGCGTCACTATCAGTTCCGTTTCCCGCCAAATGTTTCGCCATTTGCATTCGCCATTTTGTTTTTTTTCGCAGCGATACCGCCATTTTATCTGTACGTCACGTTGTAACAGAAGGGTAGATAACTTTAAGTGTTCGCTTTTATGTATTCATGAATAGTGTCGTGACTACAATTAAATGCATGTAGGTAAATATGCACGATAAAAAGTTACATACCTAGTGATTTTTATTTATTAAATGTAATGAATTTATTTCACGTAGGACAACTTGTGCCACTTATGAAATGTCATGACTCTACCACCGGTTCGGAAAGAAGATTCTAATCATAGGTAATCATAATCTATACTCAATAGTCTATACTAATATTATAAATGCGAAAGTTTGGATGGATGGATGGATGGATGTATGGATGGGTGTTTGTTACTCAATCACGCCGAAACGGCTGAACGGATCTGGATGAAATTTGGCACAAAAATAGTTTTTTATCCCGGAAAATTATAGAGTTTCCGCGGGAACCAAAAAACCTTAATCCACGCGTACGAAGTCGCGGGCATCAGCTAGTATCATAATATATTTATTTGCTGATTGTAGCTGACCTAGAAAGTTCTCACAATAAAGTCATAGTATCGAGCCACAATCTAGCAATCATAATATGGTGTTCAAATTAACATAAAATACAATTATTATTCTTATGAACCAAGTTAAAAACTAATCTAAATATATAAAAGGCAAAGGTGACTGACTGACTGACTGACTGACTGACTGACTGACTGACTGATCTATCAACGCACAGCTCTAACCACTGGTCGGATCGGGCTGAAATTTTGCACTCAGATAGCTATTATAACGTAGGCATCCGCTAAGAAAGGATTTTTGAAAATTCCACCCCTAAGAGGGTGAAATAGGGGTTGAAAGTTTGTATGAAACTCCGTCATTTCTCAAGTTATATCCATGAAACTTGGTTTACAAGCTACGGGTAAAAAATTAAGAAATATTTGTTTCACAGCTTTTGAAATTTCCACCCCCACGGGGTAAAATAGGGGTTGAAAGTTTGTATGAAAGTCCTTCATTTCTCAAGTTATAGCCATGAAACTTAGCATTTGGGCTTTCAGTTAGATATGCAAGAGTACGTGTTTCACCATTCTTGAAAATTCGACCCCCAAAGGGGTGAAATATAGAGTTTGTCCTTCAATCACGCCGCAACAGAGCAACGGATCAACGTGATTGCATGAGTATAGTTGAGGACCTGGAGAGTGACAGGCTACTTTTTAAACCAGAAAATTAAGGAGTGCCTGTGGGGAAAAAACTTAAACCACGCGGACGAAGTCGCGGGCATTGGCTAGTTAAATTATATAATTATACTGAGACGAACCGGCAAGTAGCTCAGCATCTTTTTTAACCGACTTCAAAAAAAGGAGGAGGTTCTCAATTCTACTGTATTATTTTTTTAAAAAGAATGTTACAATATGTAGTTTATTATTCACAACTAGCTGATGCCCGCGTCTTCGTTCGCGTGGCTTAAGTTTTTGTTATTCCCGCGAGATCTCCTTAATTTTCCGGGATAAAAAGTAGCCTATGTCACTCTCCAGGTCTCTATATCTATGCCAAAAGTCACGTTGATCCGTTGCTCCGTTGTGGCGTGATTGAAGGACAAACCAATAAACCAACAAACAAACACACTTTCGCATTTATAATATTAGTATAATGTAACAAGAATTACACTGACTTGTGGGCTGCCGAATGCGAAGCCAATTTCTTCCATGCAACTTTGACATAAAAAAATCATCAATTAGTGTAATAAATGCTGTTTCCACTATACAAGTTAGCCCTTTATTGCGATCTCACCTGATGGTAAGTGACGATACAGTCTAAGATGGTAGCGGGCTAACCTGTTAGGGGCATGGCAGTTATATTAAACCCATACCCCTAGTCGGCTTCTACACGGCATCGTATTTATTTTATTTCATAGCAAACTTTCAATGGTTAAAGGAAAATCGTGAGTAAAACAGCATTTTTTTTATCCACTACAAGTTAGCCCTTGACTGCGATCTCACCTGATGGTAAGTGATGATGCAGTCTAAGACGGTAGCGGGCTAACCTGTGAGGGGCATGCCGCATGACAGTTATATTAAACCCATACCCCTATATTCGGTTTCTACCCGGCATCGTACCGGAACGCTAAATCGCTTGGCGGCACGTCTTTTCCGGTAGGGTGGCAACTAGCCACAGCCGAAGCCTCCCACCAGGCCAGACCACGGAAAATTCAGAAATTATAAATTCCCAAATTGACCCTGCCGGGGATCGAACCCGGGACCTCCGCAGTCCGCACGTTAAGGCAACAACGCTGAACACTGCGCCACGGAGGTCGTCATATTCCCGAGATTCGCGGATAAAACGCCGAACGAATTTTCCGCGCGCGTTTTCGCGCTCGCGAAATTCTACCCAACTCGTCCCTAGCCTTATTAGGTTATTTAGGTAAAGCGGAATACAAGCAATCCAAAATATCCCATAAACAGCGAAAACCTGAGGTGTGAGAATTATACGGACATACTACACCGCTTACTCAACTGTTATATATACTGACATAAAATTTGCAGCATTGCATTTACGACTCTATTACCAGGGAGGTATGTCCATTTTAGATCGTTTTAAATATATGCATGTGTAAACCAGTCAGCACTTAATTTACGACTTAAAAACAACGTGATAAGGTATGTTTTAGTATGTGTTTGTTGAGTTCAAAGATACCGCTGGTTTCCTAGAATGTTTGTTTGTTGATCCCTTACTCTAGCTTAGTGATAGATTACCTTATTTCACTGTTTATTGCCGTATTGCTATTGCCGATATTATTACAAGAAAAAACCGGCCAAGTGCGAGTCGGACTCGCGCACCGAGGGTTCCGTACAAACCTGTAGTAAGTTTTACGATTTATGACGTATTAAAAATAAAAATTACGTTTGTTGTATGGGAGCCCCCCTTTAATATTTACTTTATTGATATTTAATTATTTATTTTGAAAGGTAATATACATCATTTGTGAAAATTTCAGCTTTCTAGCTATCACGGTTTATGAGATACAGCCTGGAGACAGACAGACAGACAGACAGACAGCGGAGTCTTAGTAATATAGGGTCCCGTTTTTACCCTTTGGGTACGGAACCCTAAAAAAGGGGGTTACTTATAAGAAAAGTGATCTTTGAGCGCCTGTCTTATTCCTCATACGAAAGTATATATTTAAAAAAAAAGATACGCTCCGAATTGAGAACCTCCTCCTTTTTTGGAAGTCGGTTAAAAAATCGTCGTCGTCAACCGATGGACGTCCACTGCTGGACATAGGTCTCATGTAGGGTCCTCCACAAACCACGGTCTTGCGCCGCCTGGATCCAGCGACTCCCTGCGACTCTCTTGATGTCGTCAGTCCACCGTGAGGGAGGTCTGCCGAGGGACGCCTTCCAGCGCGGGCCGCCATTCCAGTACCTTGGGCCCCAACGTCCATCGGTTCTCCGAACAATAAATAATAAATAATAAATAACTTTCTTTATTAAGGCAACAGAGGCCCATAGTTGTTAGTACAATACAATCTTAACACTATGTTAGTATTTTATTTCTGGTACAAAGTTTAAATTTAACTTAAAACAAAATCCCATTTAAGTCACCGAAGTCACCGAATGAGAACTTTAATAAAATGTTGCAGAATCGGTGACTCTAATTTACCCGCTATCATCATCAGGATACTGTTTGAGCTTGAACGCAGCCTTGCCAGGAGGGATGCAGTCTTTTTTCTGATGACGGCATAGAAATCATCAGTGCGTGCCTCTGCAAACATGCCTGATGCTGAGCAAAATCGCGGCAAGCCCAACAGTATCCTGAATCCATTGTTGTACTGAACTCGCAATGTATCCATAGCCTTTTGAGTGTAGTTAGTCCACAGGCCCCCCGTGTAGCAGGTTTGACAATAAGCTTTGAATAGCGTTATTTTCGCTTCCTCACTACAGCGGGCGAACCTGCGGGCCAACATGTTACACCTTACAGCTAAGGCTCTCCGTTCTCGTTCTATGTCTACCTGGTCTTTAAGATCCTCCGCAACATAGTGACCCAGATATTTAAATTGTGCCACTCGTTTTAACAACACCCCATTGAGCGTGATTTTGGGTTCGTATTTCACTTGTTTACGGGGAGCCCCAAAGACCAGGTATTCACTTTTGGCCACATTATAGATGAGTCCGTGTCTAGTGGCGTACTGCTCACATGATTTAAGCAGCTCCCTGATCGAGCCGGCCGTGGGACCCAACAACACCATGTCATCTGCATAGCTTAGGTTATTCACGCAGACGCCATCTATCCAGCATCCGACTGGTTTGTTGCTGAGTTCCACGATCAGCCCGTCCACATACAGGTTGAAGAGCTTCGGCGAGGTCAACCCCCCCTGCCTCACCCCGCACTCCAACCTGTACGGTTCTGAGAGCTCCTTACCCCACCTGACATGATTCACCTGGTTTGCATACCAAAATTGCATAATACTACGCAACTCCGGCTGCACGCCTGCCTGTTCCATTTTTTCCCACAGCACATCGTATGACACTAAATCGAAGGCTTTGGAGAGATCAAGAAAACAGGCGTACACCGGCGTTTTACGGCTAGTATAGTATTGGGCAGTCTGTTTCAGGCTTAATATCGCAGTTTCCGTCGAGAGTTTTGGTCGAAACCCAAACTGCGCGTCATGAAACTGAAGCGTCTCGCTAAGTTTCCTGTCCAACAGACTATCCAACACTTTTGCAATTATGGTAGCAAGCGATATAGGCCTATAGTTAGACTGGTCTGAAATATCGCCGGTCTTGTTTTTGACAATGGGGACCACTAGCGTTCTCATCATGTCACTAGGGATATACGAGTGACTAACGCAGAGCGAGTAAAACATCGACAATACTCTGGGTAAGTGAAAGCCCGCGTATTTCAGATGTTCGATGTGCCCCGCCCATTGCCACTTCAGCTTTGCAACTCTTCGGGCTATATCGGTGACGCTGGTTCTCCTACGGATCTCTTCATTTCTGATTTGATCACGTAGGGACACTCCCAGCATAGCCCTCTCCATCGCCCACTGAGGGACCCTGAGCCTTCTTATCAGGCCGTAGTCAGTAAAAAAAAAGTTAAACCATTTTTACCTTTTCATTAAAAAGTAGGTAAGTACATAGTGCTAAATCTCGTACGATGGTACGGAACCCTTCGCTGCAAGTCCGACTCGCACTTGACCGTTTTTTAAACTACATACGATACCTACTATATATATATATATATGACTTATTAGATGATGCCCGCAACTTCTTCCGCTTTAAGTTTTTTTTTCCCTTGTGCCTAGTCTATAATAATAATAATTTATTTCAAGTGACAGGACTCATACATTTAAACAATTATTAATTTCACACAGTCACATTACATAAATACAAATCAACATAATAATAGGTACGTAAATCATATAAAACATTACATCAAATTACTAAATTAGTCATACTATGTCCTTCTCTGGGATGCAAGTTGCAACCTATATCTATAGTATATAGGTTTTGATGAAAGGTATAGATTCTATACCTTTCATCAAAATCGGTTGAACAGAACGGACATTAAATCGTAGCGGACAGACAGACAGACAGACACACTTTTTGCATTTATTATATTTTAGTATGGATTTAATTATATACAGACTACAGATTAAACATACCCATACCTTATTAGGTATATAGTGCTAAATCTCGTACGATGGTACGGAACCCTTCGCTGCAAGTCCGACTCGCACTTGACCGTTTTTAAACTACATACGATACCTACTACATATATTATATGACTTATGTCCTAGGTCTGGAACTTTACAACCTTGTTCCTCCTTCTCCGTTCTACCACAGAACAGCGAGAAACCGTCAGCGTTGGCACCCCTATGTGGTTGACGTCCAATTTGCTCGACGTTTCTGATACGGACCGCTAGGGTGTGCGCACCCTCCCAGCGCACGTGTTTCCTGCCACTTATACCTAACTTAAGTACCTTCAAGGCAAGAGTGAATAGGCATCTTCTAGGCAAGCGCGTTTCAACCTAGACTTCATCATTGCTTTGCACTAAGCATGATTGTCGTCAAACGCACGCCTATAACCAATATAAAAAAAAAAAAAACCTAAAGATTTAATATAGCCACAGACGCAATACAGGGGTCAAAGAACATCGGTCTGGCTGACCCGTATTATATGCTAAATACACCCACTTGGAAATGCGATTACAATTTCAAAGTATCCGTTTTATATTCAAAACTCAAAACTGTTTTACGATACGTTGACCAATATTTTTTTGGACTATTTGTTTTTCTTTCAGCTTTTTTTCAAACGCGCTATTGCATAATTGGGTGAAAGAGATTATACTGCAAAAAATTATAGTAATCCAATAAACTCAATACTGATTGCCTAACTACATGCGACCGAAATGCGAATGTTGAGATGGATGTGGGTGTGACTAGAATGGATAAGATTAGGAATGAATATATAAGGGGAAGTTTGAAAGTAGCGCCAGTGATAGAAAAGATGAGGAGTAATAGGCTAGCATGGTACGGGCATGTTATGCGGAGGGAAGAAAGGCATATTACGCGAAGAATGATAGATATGCATGTGGAAGGAAAAAAGAGTGGAGGGAGACCAAAGAAAAGATGGATGGATTGTGTGAAAGAAGATATGCGTATAAAAGGGGTGAATGATAGGTTGACGAATAACAGAAGTGAGTGGAAGAGGAAAACATGTTGTGCCGACCCCACATAGCGTGGGACAAGGGCAAGAAGAAGAAGGCTGATTGCCTAACTAGACTAGAAACTAATTGAAAAGTCATATTATAGTGTAAAGGATTATTTGGATGACAGGCAGCCATGGGTATGAATTGTTCCAGCGGCTAATTATGTTATATAATAAATATAATTTAGTAATTTCCTATATTTGTGAGATGGTGTTAATAAAAAGAAAAACACGGCTGAGTTTGTTGTGGGCCCTTCTCAGACCAGGGCGCGTTTGGAAACCTCATAGCTTTAGTCTTAAGATACCGTTGTTAATTATCACCATCAACTCTTATTCTTTATAAAGATGATTTGAGTTTGAGTTTGACGATCGTTTTAGGGTTCCGTACCAATATTTGTTTGTTTAAAAATGGCGTAGGTATAGTAACTGAATAAGGGCTACCGTTTTTATGATCAAATGGCGTATAGTAACTGAATAAGGGCTACCGTTTTTATGATCAAATGGCGTATAGTAACTGAATAAGGGCTACCGTTTTTATGATCACTACTTGGCGCCACTGGTGGCACCATTCTTTATTATTCTTTACTTACTGATGCCCGCGACTTCGTCCGCGTGGCATTATACGTGGCGTATGCGGTATGCCCCTAACAGGTAAGCCCGCTACAATCTTAGACTGCGTCATCACTTACCATCAGGTGAGATCGCAGTCAAGGGTTAACTTGTAGTGGATAAAAAAAGGGAATAATTTGCTTACTAAGCAAATTTTTTAACATTTCTACGGGAGAGAAACCGCGGTCTGAGGCAAGTCTTTGAAATGTCGCTTAGTTGAAATATTGTATCGTCAAATTCAAATCCAAAACTGCTTACATATGCATTGACCAAGTTATTTCCGGACGTTTTTTCTTCGCATTTTCATTGTTACAAAATCCTCCTTGACAAATTGCCATTTGCAAATCATTCCGATTTGTTATTTTGATTTGCTGTGTGTTATACCTATATGTGTGACCTATATTGTGAAATCTCGTATGTGGGAAAACGCACTAGGAACCGGGCAGGACAAAACGTCTGCACGAAATGTTTGATTTGGCAGGTCCACGACATTTCAATGTCGTTTTGCGGTGCAACCACGCAACACCCCGAAAATTTAATAGCAGAAAAAAATATGTCTTTTATACAAACTGTAACCAATAGGCATATTCTAAAAACGCTGTATTAATCTTCTATTTATATGTCTGTGATTAATACACTGTGGTATTAATCATTGCTACAAACTCAAATGTTGTCATTGGTTCAATTAGGGTGATGACAACTCAATCAAATCAGCAACCCTTTATCAAACTTAAAAACGCACTTCTAGTATATGGAAGTTGTATGAAATTCACTGGTGTGACGTCATAAAATTTCAACGCACTTTTTTCTTTAACCTATATTTTAAAATGGTTATCAAACTTAAAACTAACCGAGGATGTGAATTTTAGGTCTCTTGGAAGACTCTATTTAATATAATCAGTTAGAAATAATTTATTTTTGATCTAAGCATCATCCCTATTGTCTAAGCAAATCGTAATTATTTGACAGTTTAAAACGTATTACTCGAACTGATTACGGAGTTCATACATGCTATTTGACGTGCAGGCATCTATGAACTCCATAGAAATAGGAAGACTAGTTGTAATTCCTAATTCCATGATGAACTCCCAAAACAGCCCCCCGATTACGTAAGAATTGTCGATCAAACGTTAAAGATTTTCGTCAAAGTAAAATAAACCATGACAGCATTGAATTAGAGCTCAATTTCGTCTGCCCATTCTTATACGTTTAGGGTATCGTACATACATACCTATGACATGAATGGACAGACGAAATTGAGCTCTAATTCAATGCAGTTATGGTTTATTTTACTTTGACGAAAATCTTTAACGTTTAATCGGCCATTCTTACATGATTGGGGCCCAGTTCGAATTATCCGTCTTACAAACGCGTACGATTACGATTTATGAATTTCTATAAAAAATACTCTCTGGTAATATGTATATTAGTGGTATATTACTAAAATGATGAACTGTGGATAGTTCATAATTTCCCTTATCTATTATGTGGTCATAATAATTGACATGGTAACACCTATGTTTTACATTGTACAGACTAGTTACAGACAGAACGTACGAGTCGTTATTGACTCAGTTGTGTCAAACACAGGATGCGTTGGGTTAATGAGCGATCAGACCTCTATGCAGCGATATTATATTATTATTATTTTACACTTTATTTGTACCACCACAAGTAAAAATAACAAAGACAAAAATTGGAAAAAAAAAAACAGAAGTAGGATATAAAAGGCGGCCTTATCGCTTAGGTAGCGTTCTCTATTCTCTACCAGGCAACCTTATATAGGTTCGTTATACACTGAGAAAAAAGACCTTCCGAAATACGGAAGGTATTACCGTCCCTTTTGACTCAGTAGGAAATTTACCTTTCAACTTAGAAGGATATTATTACCGTCCAAAATTTCCTTCCAAACAATGTCTGCCTTCTATTTTGGTGGGTAATACGTACCTTCCAAATTTCGGTCGGAAATTCCTACTGAGTCAAAAGGGAAGGTAATTTTTGGAAGGAAAATAAATGACGGTAAATACATACTTGGTCATATTTGTTCGGTAAATATAAATAACCTTCCAAATCTAGAAGGTAAAGACATAATATTACCTACCTAAGGCGAAGGCGAATACGGAGCGGGCTTTTGCATTCCCCCCCGCAACCACCCCCGCACCAGCAAGGCTGGAAGCAGGGGTCCGTATACCACCTATAATTTATGCTCTGGTATGCGCTTTCAATGAATGTCCCAACTAGGTGGAAGCACCATTTGCCACGATGCAGGTACCGACTACCGATACACAAGCGGACTTGGCGATATAATATATGTGTTTGACCGGCGCCACCCTATACCGCGAGCCAATATACGCGTAGCGACATCTAGTGGTCGGGTCGGGTACTACATTCGGTGTTACAATTTCTATTTATATACAATTCGGAGGGTAAATATGCGTTTTCCTTCCGACACTGTTCCTACCGAAAAATTATAATTGATTTAGAAGGATATTATCATCTAATTTAGAAGGATACTCCTTGTGTTATTCCCTCCAAGTGTGATCCATCTAATTTGGATGGTAGTTCCTTCCAGTGAGCCTTTCTAATCCTTTCTTTTTTGATGGAATAGTAATGTCAATTTATTTCCCACTAGTTAAGAGGGTAAATATCCTTCAATATCAGAAGGTTAGCTGCGTTTTCCTTCCGACAACTTTGGATTTGAATTCAGAAGGACATTAACATCTAATTTGGAAGGATAAATTTGGGAGGAATTATTATAATGCATCCTTATTTAGTAGGAATATTTAGCTGGAAGCAAATTCCTTCTTGGTTAATTCCTTCCAACAAATTTCCTTCCTTTATGTTCTTCCGTATTAGACGGATAAAATTCATTACCTTCTAAATATCGGTAGGAATTTGGCAGTTCCCCGATTCAGAAGGTAATCGGTGGAAGGAAAAGACCCAATTTTGGAAGGAATCGGTTTTAGAAGGTAAAAATCGGAAGGTAAACAAGGAAATTTTTCTCAGTGTAGTTAAATCTTTTTAGAGTAGTCTTAGTTCGTACCGGAACGCTAAATCGCTTTGCCGGTAGGGTGGTTACTAGCCACGGACGAAGCCTCCCATCAGGCCAAACTAGGGAAAATTCAGAAATTATAAATAAGTACCCAAATTGATTGCAGGATATCGAACCCGGGACCTTCGCACGTTAAGACAAACTGCGCCAGGGAGGTCGTCAAATTCTCATTTTCTTACCTTTTAATAACACGGAGGACATGTAAATAAAACTAGCAACAATTTCACTTTTTCATTTCCCGTTTTTAAGATAACATCGAATGAGTTATTTTCAACGAAAAAAAACACTCGTTAAAATTCAATTCTCGTATGTAAAGATTTACAATCTCCCATCTAAATATACTAGAAACCATTGTTAAGGCCAGCAGTTCACCCGCATCTAGTTAATTTGTTGTTGTCGTAAAACGCGCGGTTTCACTTACGACCAGTTTCGATTGAACCACTATAGTACATATAGTATATACTACATATAGTATATAGTAGTGAGCTCTGGATTGCAATCTCACCTGCAGGCTTAGCATGCGCACAACGAGATATCTCGCGACAAGAGAGAAAGATATTGTCGACTAATTTTTCGTTCCTAACATGCACAAAATCCGGTACATTACAAGAAAAATAAATTGGCAGTCATAGGGAGGGAGGGAGGGAGTAGGGGAGTTCCCGCGGGAACCAATAAGCCTCAATCCACGCGGACGAAGTCGAGGGCATCAGCTAGTCATCTAGTCCATATCCATACTAATATTCCATACTAATATTATAAATGCGAAAGTGTGTCTGTCTGTCTGTCTGCTACGCTTTCCCGGCCCATCTTTTCAACCGATTTTGCTGAAATTTGGTATAGAGGTAGGTTATATCCCGGGGAAGGACATAGGGGTTTTATCCCGGAAAATGAAGGAGTTCTCGCGGGAATCAAAAAAGCTAAATCCATGCGGATGAAATCGCGGGCATCAGCTAGTCAGTTAGTTATAAATAAATTGGGCCTTTTAGCTACAGCTTCTATTTTTTAGTTACCATCTAAACTTTTACGTTTTTACCGGTCGAAAAGCGGTCTGTTTGCTTTGAAATGCTCCTATTTTTTGTGTCACTTTTACGTGCCAGTTTTAAATAGGCGTATCTCGTTGTACGTGATCGGCATACGACGCCATTGATGGTCGGTGATGCGGGCTCTCCTAACACCTGGGGGCATACTGCCACCGCTTAAAGCAGTATTGTTTTAATATTGTTGACGTTCGTGTTTCAGAATAGGGATGACTTTTGAAGTGAAAACTTCCTTAGCCGCGTTGAGCACTTTTTGATAGGGGGTAAACTTGTGGATTCGCGTCACCGACATGCTCGCGTTGTTACGAAGATAAAAGGTCTTAAATTTAAATATACAACACTCGCGACTTCGTCCGCGTGGTGTAAGTTTTTTTTATTCCCGCGGGAACTCCTTAATTTTCCGGGATATTAAGAAGCTTATGTCACTCTCCAGGTCCTTAACTATACCCATGCCAAAAATCAAGTCGATCCGTTGCTCCGTTGCGACGAGATTGAACGACAAACCAACAAACCAATAAACCAACAAACAAACACACTTTCGCATTTATAATATTAGTATGCTATTCGTTTTCACTTCTATCGGCAGTACCTATGACTGCCAATTTTTTTTTAATTTATAAGTTTGTGGGACTATAGTCCCACAAACTTTCCGCCGATTTTACCAGCGCCGAATAACATTTTATATATAAAACGTTATTCGGCGCTGGTAAAATCGGCGCTATCTATGGTTTCTACTTACCTTATTGTCTACTTTCCAGCCTGTCTTCGTCTAGTCAATCTATCAATCGACAGTACTGAGCCACGTATCCATACAGTCGTCCTATTTAGCTTCCCCTACATTCCAGTCGCTTCATTCATCTAACGCTTTCCGTATTTTGTCTGTGTCATGTTGGCTATTGTAATTTTTCGGTGGCTTCTTTGTTCTATAACTGCTTATGATAATTTTAGAATGTGCCGCCTCGTAGCCCGTACATCTATTTAGATTTTTGAAGTTACTTGAGTATATTTGTCTTTTTTGTTGTCCACTACAAGTTGCCCTTGACTGTGATCTCCCATTTCACGATTTCCTTACATAATCGGGGGGGCAGATCTCTTAGTTTTAGCATGCCATAAAGAACTATGTTCTAAAATTAGCTCCAATTTGAAATCCTGCATATTAGCTCGCATCCTCAACAAAGTAGGCATGGACTGCAGACCTACCTCAATTATGTAACCGACACAAAAGATGAGAAACCGATGGTTCACAGATAAACAACAAAAGTGAAAGATTACATCACATTGTATAGAATATTCTAGATGTAAGTATGTGTTGCTTGCGACAGCAGGGGGCGATTTGAATTCATTTAAATCACAATAACACTGCATTAACTTGGTAATACGCTGCGGGTTACGTAGGGTCAAGTCACAGAATGGAACTTTGGTCTAGAATGGAATGGATTTCTGAAGGATATGGTTGTGTTAGTGTTAATTTTCTTCCTCTTTACGTGCAGCCGCGTCGTTTCAAACGATAGACGTTCACTGCTGGGCGAAGGGGTTCTGCTTCTAAAGGAGACGGTCTTGAGCCGCTTGCTTCCAGCGGCTCCCAGCTACTCCCTTGAGATTATCTGCCCACCTAATAGCTGGGATTGTTCAACGCTACGTTTACGTACTTTACGGTGCGAGGCTGCTGTTCAACCATCTTAGAACTCCAAAACCTGTTGGTTCTTAGAACTAGTGCCCCGCCCATTGCCACTTAAGCTTAGCGACTCTTCGAGCTATCTCAGTTACTCTGGTTCTCCTACGGATCTCCTCATTTCTGATTTTATCACGTAGAGATACTCCAAGCATAGCCGTCTTCATCGCCCGCTAAGTAACCCTCAACCCTGAGTTTTCTTATGAGGCCCATGGAATGCCCTTCCGGCTTCCGTTTTCCCCTACTCTTTGGATTAAGTCACCTTCGAATCAAGAGTGAATAGGCATCTTCTAGGCAAGCGTTCTTCACCTTACCTCACCTTAGGGTGCATTACTTGCAAGCAGGTCTGATTGTAGCCAAGCGCTAGCATATAAAAAAAAGCTATACTGAAATAAGCAGATGTGACAATTGACAATAGACGTTTTGATTAGGGTTTCTTTTTTAAAATTTCGACACGGAACCCAAAAATTTCGCATGCAGCGTTTGTTTAGTGTACCGTCGTGAGATGGGTTCGGAAGTGCGAGCCATGCGGGGAGCCTGGGTGGCCGCAGCCTTTTTGTTTTTATTATACCTTTTCCACTCGTGTTTACTCTTCGAACGTGTTTGCGAATGATAGCCTTTTGTCGGTGCTCAGATATTTCGATATTGATCTTATTTTTTGGAGTAAAATTTTAACTGACTGACTGACTGTTTTTGAAGTGAAAACTTCTTTAGCCGCGTTGAGCACTTTTTGGTAGGGGGTAAACTTGTGGATTCGCGTCACCGACATGCGACATGCTCCGCGCCGACATGCTCGCGTTGTTACGAAGACAAAAGGTCTTAAATATAGATATACTACATTCCTTTCCTAATTATACTTTAATGCCTTAGTTTTAAGGTTTATATATTTTTTTTTCTATGTTATAAGTTTTCACTTCTATCGGCAGTCCCTATGACAGCCAATTTTTTTTAATTTGCGATTGTTGGTAATACACAAAAATCAATCTTTATTCGTTTCTGAATAATTTCATCTAGGTAGGTACATTATATGAAGACCCGATGTTGTCTAAGATGGTAATATGCTCAACATAAAAGTAAGGACTCGTCTGAAGCAAACAAATCGATTTAAGTCAATACCATTAGAAATACATGGTGCGTTTGTATGAAACTGACAGGACACTGACAAATGCCATCGATAAGAAAATTTGACATTTAAATGTGTATTGGACATTTGTTGATGACAATTTGTCAAGTGATTTGACCATACTTCCGTACTTGGTCCATACAAATGCACTATTGTAGTGTTAAAGCTCATAGAGTGAATAAAATGAAATATAAAAGCTCCGTAATCCATTTTAGATGATGCCCGCGAATTTGCGTTTTTCAAAAATCTCGAGGGAACTTTCCGCGAAAAAAATTAGCCTATGTCCTACCCTAGGATGTATCATGTAACCTATACCTACCTGTTCCAAAGGTGAAACTGTTCCGATTCCAAATATTTGTTACTCAATCACGCAAAAATGCCTGAACGGATCTGGATGTAATTTGGCACAGAGATAATATTATATTCTGGAATAACATATGTGTTACTACATTTATCCCGGCTACTTTTACCCCGGAAAATGAAAGTGTTCCCGCGGGAATCGAGAAACCTCAGTAGGTACACGCGGACGAAGTCGTGGGCATTAGCTAGTACCCATTAAATACCATTCGATCTCGCATTCGACATATTGAACAAGTCACATAAACATTAAAGTAAAAACCATAACAATATTTTATACATCACTTTTGCATACACCATCGATCATTCAACTCTGGCGCACCGTGTAAACAGACGCGTTGCCTAGCAACCGAGCCAACATGGTCGCTGCGAAAGAGACCGATGTTATATAGGATGTGCGAAATGTGTAATAAGTATATTATATCTGTCCCCGAGATTCATTAGGTAACTTATCTCTCCAAATTTCGTCAACATCTATTAAAAAGACAAAACAGAGTACAAATTAAAAACAAACAATATGCTCATAATATATTTGCAATTTATTAAAATTTATTAAAAATCTAGATGAGGCCTGTGACTTAGTTCGCATTAAGTTTCCGGGAGAACTCCTAAAATTTCCGGGATTTCATGACAATCGGTTGAAAAGGCGGGCTGTTAAAGCGTAGCAGACAGACAGACGCTTTCTCATTTATAATATTATTAAAATTTAAAAAATATTAAATGTAGGCCAACTTGGGGCTTTCGTGATATGTCAAGACTCCACCATCCGTTCGCAAAGCATCTATTCAACTGAGAAACACTGGCAAGAAACGTTGGTTAAAATCACCCTGTATATGAACACGAACGTGAAAGAGAGAGAGAGAGAGAGAGAGAGAGAGAGAGGGTAGAGTTTGTTGAACGATAAAGGCTGCGCGGGCGCATAGTTGACGTTTTATTTGGTGTTAGGGTTTTATTGGAGGGAGTTATTACTTCCTTAGTATACCATTCTACTAGTAGGAACTTATGGGAAATTAATACTTTTCCCATGGGGACGTAAAAGGTAAACATTGGAAAATAGGGGTTTCTTTGAATTAAAGTTACACGTTATTGTTTGAAAATCAACAATAACGCAATCGCAAAAAAGGCGGCCACTGAAAATCAGCGTTGGGGCACCTAGTACCTCAGATGTGCGCCATCATAGCGGCTTCGTATCTGAGAGGCCCGGAGTCCCAACACAAGCTGAGTGGCTTACCTGTTTGTTGCACTGATGTATAGTGTAGTAGTGTTAATATCGCATGTACCTATTTTTTAGGGTTCCGTACCCAAAGGGTAAAAACGGGACCCTATTACTAAGACTCCGCTGTCCGTCTGTCATGTCTGTCAGTCTGTCTGTCTCCAGGCTGTATCTCATAAACCGTGATAGCTAGAAAGCTGAAATTTTCACAAATGATGTATTTCCGTTGCCGCTATAACAACAAATACTAAAAATTAAAAAAATATATATATTAAGGGGGGTCCCCATACAATAAACGTGTTTTTTTCGTATTTTTTTGCTCAATATTAAAAACGGTAACAGGTAGACGGTTCAAATTTTCACAGAATATTAACTTGTATATTACCTTTCAAAATAAATAATTAAATATCAATAAAGTAAATATTAAAGGGGGGCTCCCATACAACAAACGTAATTTTTATTTTTAATACGTCATAAATCGTAAAACTTACTACAGGTTTGTACGGAACCCTCGGTGCGCGAGTCCGACTCGCACTTGGCCGGTTTTTTCTTTCTAAGTGTTTTAGTTTAAGTTTATTTTTAAATTTCAAATGTAAGATGCAGGAGTGCTCAAATAAAGACTTTTCTTTCTTTCTTTCTTTCTTTCTTTAAAATAGTAAGGCTTGATAACTCAATAGTCAATACACTTTCAGTCAGTGGTAGAAAGTCCTCGTTTTTAAGTCGGGTAAAAAAGGGGCATTAATCAATAGCCCGCCAACCCGCATTGGAGCAGCGGAGTGGATCTAAGCTCTAATTCCCTCTCTCCTATGAGAGTGGAGGCCTGTGCCCAGCAGTGGGACATTAATGGGCTGTAGTGGTGGTGACTGGTGGTATTCAATACCACAATGTTACATTGTCAGCACCGCAAGGCGCAAACTATGTGCAAAAGGTAGGTCGTCATAATATCACAGTCTAAGGAAATACTTTATTACCTACCAGTCGTTCAATGGAGGCGCCTAGACAGAGCAACGTTGGAACTTTGGAAGTTCAATAAATTATAGTGCAATCCCGAAATTAGCGCCATCGGGTATCATATGTGTCCCTACAATATAGGTACTCATTACTCAATTTTCATACAGTCGTTACTTTTTTGGGAGTTAGAGGCCAAATTATAATTTTGGAACTTGTAATAAATAAATAAATAACTTTCTTTATTTAGGCAACTGAGGCCCATGTTTGTTAGTAAAAAATACAGGTTTATTAAAAACTATGTTAGTAATTATTTAATATCTATGAACATATTTAAATTTACTTTTTATTATTTAATAAAAAATAAAAACAAAAACAGATCGGTGATTCTGTTTTACCCGCTATCAGTAATTTTGCAAATAAAGATTTTATATTTTAATATTATTTAAGTAATATTTTATTTGTTTATTTATTTATTTCGTGTGGGACATACATGTGTGTTATGCTATGTCATGTTTTGGCTCTATCTACTATATGACTCTATGAGCGTCGACTCACTGTATGAATATATAGGTACTTAGTACTTACGCTGTGATAATATAATATGTAGATTGTTAGTTACGTGGCATAGTTAAGTTTCACCTTCAAAGTTATGACTTATGAGGGAAGACCTTACGTAATAACAGCTTTGGAGTATAGACGTGCCAACATATAAGCTACCGACACGTTCCAACTAGCATACATATAATTATAATAGCTTTGGCCATCGATTTTAGTTGGTGATATCAGGCATGTTGGTGGTATCAAAATAATCTAGGAAAAATTACGAGAAAAACTGTGTTTTTAATATTCTTACTCAGATTAATTATTTCAAGGAAAACAACTTGTGATATTTACTGGAAGAAGTTTGGATGGATGAATGGATCTGGATGACATTTGGCACAGAGATAGATTTATGTCTGGAATAACACATAGGGTACATTTATCCCGGAAAATATACCATCGCTTAAGTAAAGCCGTAATGTTTTAATATTGTCGACGTACGAGTACGTGTTTAAGAATTACAACCCTTACTGAATGATTCCCGCGACTTCGTCCGCGTGGACTAAGTTTTTTTCAATTCCCGCGGAAAGTCCTTAGTTTTCCGGGATAAAAAGTAGTCTTTCCTCGGTATAAAGCGTATCCCTGTACCAAATTTCATCAAAATCGGTTGAATAGGTGCGCCGTGAAAGCGTAGCAGACAGACAGACACACTTTCGCATTTATAAGATTAGTATGGTTTTTAGAAACGTCTGGTCAAGATTAAAACATCTCAATCCATGCGGACACAGTCGCGGGCATCAGCTAGTATAGTTATAAGTACGGAATCCTAAAATACCATTCGCCCCTGCATTTTTAAGCGTGCGGTTAGTGATCAGTAAAACATCTCAATCCATGCGGACGAAGTCGCGGGCATCAGCTAGTATAGTTATAAGTACGGAATCCTAAAATACCATTCGCCCCTGCATTTTTAAGCGTGCGGTTAGTGATCAGGTCAGTTGGCCTGTAACATTAGCGTTTGAGGTCTAGACTGTCCCTCCAGTTGGACACTAGATAGGGGATAGCGACCACATGTTGATGATGATGTGATACAATCGACTTGACGTGGTGGAACACCACCATCACAGCGTCACTATGTAATAACCAGCTGATGCCCGCGACTTCGTCCGCGTGGATTGAGGTTTTTTTGGTTCTCTTTGATTTCCCGAGATAAAAAGAATCCTGTGTGTTATTCCAAACTATAATCTATCTCTGTGCCAAATTTCATACACATCCGTTCAGCCGTTCTGGCGTGATTGAGTCACAAACATCCGTCTATCCATCCAATGTTTCGCATTTATAATATTAAGTATGATGATACGGTAAGTGTCTAGTTTTCTAGTACTAGTAGTAGTTTTGTTGTAGTAGTTTCATAGCCATTAAAAATTACAACCACGATTTCGTGGTATTTACCCATTTTACGTTTTTCATGCAGCATAAAAACTATCTATCGTGCGTCCGCAAATTGCAGCATGCATTATGCATCCATGGGTATTGATGGCGGCCGCCAAGGTCGGCGGTAATTCGTGGTGAACATAAAACGCTTTGCCATGACCGACTTGACAATTTTCCGTTACGCACGCCATCGGTTTAGTGTGCAGTTCATAGAGGCAGTTCCACAAACTTAGCATCGTCCTCATTATCGATCTTCCTGGCGCAGTGTTGACGCTGTTGTCATAACGTGGGAGGTCCCGGGTTCGATTCACCATCATCATAGTCATCTCAGCCTGCGGACGTCCACTGCTGAATATATAGGCCTTTCCCAAAGAACGCCACCACACCCGGTCCTCAGCCTTCCTCACTTTGTCGTCGATCCATCGTTCGATTCCCGGCAGGGAATTTATAATTTCTGAAATTTCTTTGGTCTAGTCTGGCGGGAGGCTTCAGCCGTGGCTAGTTACCACCTTACCGGCAAAGACCTACCGCCAAGCGATGTAGTGTCCCGACTTCCGGTACGACGCCGTGTAGAAACCGAATGGGCCCATATGGGTTTAATGAAATGAAATGAAATGATTTATTTCATGTATAACAACTTGTGCCACTTATGATAAGTCGTAAGAATCTACCATTAATATAACTGCCATGCCCCTAACAGGTTAGCCCGCTGCTATCTTAGACTTCATCTTCACTTACCATCAGGTGAGATCGCAGTCAAGGGATAAGTTAGTGGATAAAAAAAATGATACAGCTGTTAACATAATCACACCGTAAATATGTAATAAGTTTTTAGTAATATTATCCGAGGATAGAAACCACTATATAAATTTTCACACTCTTTTATGAAAATAAATATTATTCTTATTCTTATAAGACGGAAGTTTTTACCACTTTCCTACGGAACCCTAAATACCTCAAATTGTACACGTTTCATACTCCTCTTGCAAACAACGGCGCGTCAATCATCCACCGACAAAGTGACATTGGCCCATGCACTGTGAATGGACCGGGCTTTGAATCACATGCAAACGTCTTATCATTAACTCAAACATTTTCATTATCAACCTTATCTTCATGCGGGTAAGATTTAGTACCATTTACTTGTATAATGGACTTAAGACGTTTCGCTTCGAAAAGTCCTTCAAACATGTCATTAGAAGTTTTTACTGTTTCTTCGGCGTACAATGAGAGAACACCTCGTATGAGAATAACCTTTATTACAACTGCATTCGTACAATCTTTACTCGTATCGAATTTTACACCAATCTGCTTAAAGTAATTAATAATCAAACCTGCACTCTATTTTCAAGATTATTGAGCTTAAATCCGATTGGCAATTAGATTCGCAATTACCTGCACATTATCGAAATTCAAACTTTATATTTCTTATGTTAAGGTCGTATTTAGATTGTAAATTACTTCGCACGCGACTCGTTACGCTATTGCAGCCGCGAAGGACGCTAAGTCATGTGAAATTGAATCTATTTGTTTATCTACAATATCTGTCTGCGTGTTGTTATATAATAGCTATATTCCGGGTGCGCGTGTACCTCCTTGTGGAAATCCTCAGGGTTAGGCTAAGAAAATAAAAAATAAAAATGAAATGATTTTTTTCACGTAGGACAACTTGTGCCACTTATAATAAGTCGTAAGAATCTACCACCGGTTCGGCAAGCTCTTCTACTGAGAAGAATCGGCAAGAAACATAGCAGTTGCTCTTTTGATAAGGTCTTAAAATATATAAGTAAGTTAATGTGTAAAATCCTGATTCCTGACTGACTGACTGACTGATCTGCATAGCTTAACTTTTGGGATTACAAACTTGAAATTAAACTGTAGGCTCCTTCTTATGTAGGAATTCATTTTAAAATATTTTTTTTGGAATTTTCAGCCCTAACGGGTTATTAAATCCTATACTTACTTAATATTTTGAATGTGAAAGTGTGTCTGTCTTTCTGCTACGCTTTCACGGCTTATCAGTAGGTACTTAAAACCGATTTTGATGTAAGGAAGATAATATATTATATTAGGTAAGTACATGATACTTCCTGGGGAAGGGACAACTATTATTTTTTTATTTAATTGTAGAGTTCCCTCAAAAATGCACAAAAAGAAAATGCATTAATCCACCCGGACGAAGTCGCGGGCATCATTCAGCATCTAATACATTAAACGATTAATATGTCATATGCATTACGACATCGTCGAGACAATAGTTGTTATTCGCATTAAATAGTTTCATCTTAGCCCAGTCACAACAGCGACTAGGTTTACAAAGGCTGGTGTTATGAAAACTAAACCCACCTTGCTAAAAGTAGGCTTAGTACGACTTATCACGTCGAAAACGTTGGTAAATTCGAGTAACGAAACAATATAACGTCAAAGTGAAATCGATTTTTCTCACTCTGCGTTGCATTCCTTATTTGCCAAGGGTCGTGAATGGTGAGCATCATTGATGATTCAATCGTTCAATAATTATATTAGTAAAATAGTATACATTTCATATTCTACCACAGTGTGGTGTACAAAAAACCAAATTTTATAAAATGAAATTAACATGTGACAAAAGTTGTTAGCTTCAATTAATCATAATAGACATCTATATTCTATAGTCTATGCATTAAATGGACAAAATTAACAGACAATTTTATAACACCCATCATATAAAACTTACGTTTTTTAAAGTGTCACTCTAAGGAGAGTTCCTATAGGCTCAGGTTCATTTAGATTCCTGATTATAACAGATAAGAAGAATCATAATGAGGCCTTAACGTCAGCCAAAATAAGAGCGAGATAGCAAAAAAACTCAGAACAATCAAATATTATTATGACATAAGTGTTTTGATGATCGAAATCTCTAAACGTTATCGTGATGTTCAAACTTATACTAAGGGTATAGCTGCGGTCAGTGCGCCGAAGGAGCGTGTATTGTTCAGTATTTGACGTTTCGAAAACTGTAGTGCAAGTGTTTAAACTAAAACTAAAAAGAACTAAATACATAGACGAGAAAATTAAAATAACTAAACTAGAATGTTGATATACTAATATAATTAATGATAGTGATGTGAATAGTGATTTATCGTTAGTAAATAATACAGAAATATAACGATCTAGACATCGATTAAGGTTAAAAACTAAATAGAACCAAACATTAAACTAACAGTAATGATTTAACAATTGAAGTGATTTTAAAGAATCTATTATGTAGAGTATAGTTTTAAATGTTTTCATTCAGATTTTTGGATCTAAGAATACTAACTGCTTATGAATTTTCTAACAGGATAGTCAAAATAGACTTCATAAAAAGATAGATAAAAACTTCATAATCGAAAAATAATTATAATTAAAATACAAAAGAAACTGCAGTTATTAAAAAGAGTTAAAGATAATGAGTCGTGTAATTAAAGAATTTGTTATAGCATTGAATACAATTAATAATTAATTTAGATTTATACGTTTTGAATGATCAGTCAATAATCGAATAAGTATTAATTATATTTTTAGAATCAGCTGGACGTTACGGTAAAAAATTATGTCATTCGATTTTTACATATTATAACTACTACATGATTGATTTTCTTAGATTTTCCGGTATAAAAAGTAGCCTTTGTCCTTTTCCAGGATACAACTTATCTCTTTACCAAATTTCGTCAAACTCGATTGAGCAGATGGCCTGGAAAGCGTAGCAGACAGACAGATCAGAAGCCCAATTGTCTTCGAAAATCGTAATCATTTGACAGCTTTAAATAAAACGTATTACTCGATCTGTTTAAGGAGTTTCATGTACATGCTTGTTGACGAGCAGACATCTATGAACTCCTTAAACAGGTCGAATTATACGTTTGGCAAACGATTACTATTTCCTTGCACAACCGGGGGGCAGAATCTGACGCACACATTCGTATTTATAACTAGACTAGCTGATGCCCGCGACTTTGTCCGCGTGGATAGAGGTTTTTCGGTTCTCGCGGGAACTCTTTAATTTTCCGGAATAAAAAGTAGCCTATGTGTTATTCCAGACTATAATAATCTATCTCTGTGCCAAATTTCATCCAGATCCGTTCAGCCGTTGGAGCTTGATTGAGTAACTAACATCCATACATCCACACATCCATACATCCATAAATCCATCCAAACTTTCGCATTTATAATATTTATTTGATAATGCCCACAGTTTAGTCCGCGTGGAGTTTTTTGATTCCCACGGGAAATCTGTAATTTTCCGGGCTAAAAAGTAGCCTATGTCTTTCCCCGGGATACAACCTATCCCTGCACCAAATTTCATAAAAATCAGTGGAACAGGTGAGTCGTGAAAGTGTCAGACAAACAGACACACATTCGCATTTATAATATTAGTATGGATTTTAGTCTGTATTTCAAACATGGCGGAATCAAATGATGAGCGAGCAATCGAATAATGATTTTAATGATGTTCTGGTATCAAGCGATGCGTTCAGATAAACTGTGTCATACGTAACTGAAACTCGTGCAATGACCGTATGCCATGACTCATGACGATATCATACATAATCATACTTCATACTAATATTATAAATGCGAAAGTGTGTTTGTTTGTCCTTCAATCACGCCGCAACGGAGCAACGGATCGACGTGATTTTTGGCATGGATAGGTATAGTTGAGAACCTGGAGAGTGACTTGGGTACTTTTTATTCCGGAAAATTAAGGAGTTCCCGCGGGAATTAAAAAAACTTAAATCACCCGGACAAAGTTACGGGCATCAGCTAGTAAATTATTTAAAACTAGATGATGCCCGCGACTTCGTGCACGTGGATTAGAGTTTTTTGATTCCCGCGGGAACTCCTTAATTTTCCGGGATAAAAAGTACACTATGCCCTTCCCCGGGATATAACCTACCTCTATACCAAATTTCAGATAAATCGGTTGAAAATATGGGCCGAGAAACCGCAGCATACAGACAGACAGATAGACAGACAGACAGACACACTTTCGCATTTATAATATTAGTATGGAACTATGGATATGGATGTTATAATACATAACAAATAACTATTAAAGGTAGTTTATAGAGCGTGATAATAAATGATAAATAATTGGAGTGATCTCTATAACGTAGTCACTATAGATCAAATCAGAAATTATAGGAGATCCGTAGTAGAACCAGAGTATTAAATATCCAGAACTACCACTCGTGACTATTAAATATCCAGAACTTCTTAATTATGCCTATGATTAAAAAAAACTCTGTACTAGTTAGCATATTTTTCGGAAGGTTGCTATCTGCACATTTAACTATGACAGTTATGTTTTCGATTACTACAATTAAAAATATTTGTAAAAGTATACTAAGTTTGAAAGCAATTAAAAAATGAGTGTATATTTCGTGGACAGTTAAAAATTATGTTGAAATTAAAGCTACGATGAACTTTTCGCGTTAAATATCAACGCAAGATGAAGTCGTTTCGAGTGATCTTTGGACTGTACCAGATGCTGCAAATATGTAGCTCCGCTTGGCACTATTTGGACTTTGAGGTACGAGTGAATACTTTTTGAAGTAAAACTTCTTTAGAATCGTTGTGATTTGAGCATTCGATGAAACGAAAAACCGACACTAAAAAGAGACAAACATATTCATAATAGGATTAAGCCTGCGAGAGAATGAGATAGAATACAAGTTATAATATATATCTCATTCTCTTGTAGGCTACTTTTCTGAAGTTTCACTTCTGCCGTGTGTGAAATGCACACACACACTTTTTTATTTATAGGTGTAATATTATTATAAGCCTGGTTATAGTGAGACTAGCTTTTGCCCGCTTCGCTCACGACGCTCAAGTTCGATTTTCGAACCTCTGTTTTACCCCCTTAGGGATTGAATTTTCAAAAATCCTTTCTTAGCGGACATACGTTATAATAGTTATTTGTGTTACATGGGGCCAAAGAAAATTTTTGTTCCCCGAGGGCGCTATTTTGAATTCAGAGCGAAGTGAAGGATTCTATAGTAGAATCCCGAGCGTAGCGAGGGTTTCTAAAGTAGAATCCTGAACGTAGCGAGGAATTCAATATACGCCGCCCGAGAACAAAAAATTTGGCCCCGAGTGACACACACTATTTTTCATCATTACGTATGAGAAAAAGCTAGGAGTATCAACCTACTATGTATGGACATTACCTATACGTTTAGGCACCAATCAGAAGATACTCCAATCAACCTTCTATGTAATTGTATAGACATTATTTAGACGTATATTTAAAGTTTAAATAAAATGTAAAGACGTATATCCGATCAACAAATTGATCACGTGACTTCGGACCAATCAGAACAGAGAAATGCAAAGTCGTATATTCGATCAACAAATTGATGACGTGACTTCGGACCAATCAGAAGAGAGAAATGAAAAGTCCCATGGGCCCTACAAGTTACACTTTGCTCCCGCTATCCTCTGAAGGCAATATGCGTTTTTCGAATAGGTATGATGAAAAAGTTATTTGTATTTTGTATGCAAAATTTCAGCCTGATCTGTCCAGTGGTGAGAGCTGTGCGTTGATAGATAACAGTCAGTCAGTCACACTTTTCCTTTTATAATATTTAGATGACACTATAACCCACCCCATTTCCGGGAAAATGCCTCTGTCTCTTCCATGATTTTGTATTGTAAGATTGTCTATGCTAAAGAAGGCCTGCGAACTCTACAGTGGTAGATTCACTCGACGATTCAAAAGCACTTGTCAAAGTACTACCTACTTGAATAAAAAAGATTTGAGTTTGATAATATCGTCTCCTCCTCCGTACTAAGAATTTCTTGCCGGAAAAACCCTTATTCCATGCGTACAAATTCGCGGCGTTCATGTAGTATGAAATAAACGTATTGAGTAATGCTTGCGATAGGTGTCAGACACGAAACTTGCGACGGCGACAGCGGGGCAATGGAATCCGAGAGCTGGCGACGAATTTCGGTAAGGTCCTTTAGGCAAGCTGAAATTGTAGAAAAATATAATTTCGTTCATTGGCGAATCCAGTTCTGCCAGTCTGGTAGAGCGTTTGCGGTTATTTCGCTACTGTGCAGCATATAATATTTGCAAAAAAAATAGGAAAAAACACTTTTTTGGCAACTTGATTTTTTTATCTTTAAATTTTATACTTATAGAATTCGAAAAAATAAATCCCAGACGTTTTTGTCGGTTATAAAGTATTACCTCTTTTAAATTGTTCCCAAAATTCGTCGCCAGCTCGCCGACTAATCGCATCGCCCCGCTACCGCTAGTTTCGTGCCCGTACACTTAGAATTGCGTTTGTATCGCGTCGTCTGCGTGTAGAAAATACGCATACGCCTATAGACTTAAAAGGAAGGTATTTGTACAACCGTTTTAAACAGTAACGATTTGACACACGGTCGCTTCGACAATGCGCTTGCGCAACGGCAAAACGGTGGCTGTCAATTATTATGGAGATTTGAAGAAACGGCGGGAACCCGGTCAAGGTAGCGCAGATCAACCTAAACGAAACGCCTGAATTTGACGTTAAACATAACTAGATATAGATATACCATCTTAGACTGCATCATCACTTAAGGCGCTGTGAGTTCACGAGATCAAGATATAAGCGCGCGGGCAGTGACGTGCACATCATAGAGGCATAAAAGCACTGCTTAAAGCACTGCTTTTAGTTGTAAATACATAATAATAATAAATAATAAATCGTTTATTTGCTTGAAACATGGTGCAATTAAAAGATAATCCGACCTGTAGAGCACGCTCCACACCTGTATAAGTATGTCCTTGTCTCCGCCATAGCGCTGTCCCGCTTTTCAGACTAGATGGCGTTAGTAAAATAGGTCCACATTCTTTGTTTGACAGGGCCCGTCTACGTAAATTTAGGTCGTTGGTGGTTGAATAAAAAAAACGTAGCGCGGCCATAACGGTGTATTTGAACTGCGTAAGGTATGGGGTTATCTTATCTTTCGTTATCGGTGACCGCTCGGTAAACTGGGCTTAGCTCGCGACTGGGTGAAGCAATGCCCGCAAACACAGCTTTTAGGGCCTTAGGTCGTTAATAAGTTATAGCTCTCTCTCTGCTTCGTATTCCTCATTACTGAGGGTCGTGACCCCTTTCCATTATTCACATAATGGTAGGAGTTTTCTTGGGATAATAATGCGGTGGGTTCCCAACTTCCCACGTCCTTCGGCATACGACTCTACGAAGAGTATTAAATTCTTAGGTTTTTGTAACGATTATATTATCAGATGTTAATACATAGCGCTGGAAATGTCAGCGTTATCCGAAAGGTTTTTAATGAAAACAAGCACATTGGGGTCACTCGCCACGTAAACGCCTAAACCAGGAAGTGAACCTTGATCCGCCAGTCGGTATAGGCCGTTTTATAGGCTATTGTTGACGCACGAACTGCTTTATGGGACCTCTACTATTAGGCATAGAGCTAGATGAAAACTAATCCACATTAAGTTCAAGTAATATTGTTCGACCAATGTTTACTTTTCCTGAAACTTAATAATTTTTTTATTCCACTATAAGATTGACTGTGATCCCACCTGTTGTTTTTTTTATTGCCTGATAGGGTTGCGCTTGACGACAATCATACTTAGTGCAAAGCAATGATGAGGTCTAGGTTGGAACGCGCTTGCCTAGAAGATGCCTATTCACTCTTGCCTTGAAGGTACTTAAGTTATATACGTGGCAGGAAACACGTGCGCTGGGAGGGTGTTCCACACCTTGGCGGTTAGTATCGGAAACGTCGAGCAAAAACGTTTCGTGCGAGCAGATTGGACGTCAACCACTTAAGTATGCCAACGCTGACGGTTAGCGATGGTGCAGTCTAAGTTGGTAGCAGGCTAACACCCCTAACAGGTTAGCCCAATACTATCTTAGACTGCATCTCATTTACAAGTTACCATAAGGTGAGATCGCAGTCAAGAGTTGACTTGGAATGCAGTAAATATAACCCTGGATCCCCGGATAAGACCTTAGTCTTAACCACTAAGCTATCACGGCTTATCATACCACCACTACAGCCCATTAATGTCCCACTGCTGGGCACAGGCCTTCACTCTCATAGAAGAGAGGGAATTAGAGCGTAGACCCACCACGCTGCTCCAATGCGGGTTGGCGTGCTTTAACGACTATTATCATGTTAGTGAAAAACCCTATACCTAACAATGTTTATGCCCGACTGGGAATTGAACCTAGGACCTCATGATGCGCAGTCGCCTATGCTAACCGCTAGACCAACGAGGCAGTCACATGAGACTTTTCATACATACTCTATTAATTACAGCGAATCATTACTTCAATTAAAGTAAAGTTAAATTTAACCACCCAGAAAGTTGTTGCTAGCGGGTTTATCGCCTCTTCACGCACCAGTAACTTAAGTATGAATTAAAAAAAACTCGTTTCCATTAAAAAAAATTGTCACCTCGAACAATTAGTCACTAAAAATAAACACCGGCACGATAATAATATGTTACTTTTAAACCTGACATTATCGTTTAAGGCGAATGCCTCAATAGATACTCGCTCCACTCTAAAATTATACTTACATCAATGCTTGACTCCGGCTGACAATGTCTAGTTTCCTAGAATATCTAGTATGCTAAAGTGCCCAGTGTCCTGTTACGTCCAGTCCCACAATGTCCTGTGTTTCATAGAGTCTACAGTGTCTAGTCTCCTAAAATGTCTTTCCGTGTCAATATTTTAAATGTAAAAGTGTGTCTTTCTATCTGCCTGTCTACTACGCTTTCACAGTCCATCTGTTCAATCGATTTTGACTACATTTGGTACAGAGATAGGTTGCCTTCCGACTCCCGAGGAAGGCAACTTATTATACTTTTTTATTATCCCAGAAAAAAAAGTGTTTGACGCAAAAGTAAATGAAAGACTTCATGGTCTGTAAGATAGTCATTCGCCTTAAGAAAACATTCATGAAATTGGTTTAAATCGAGATATATTATTGGTTAGGTATGACATTACATTTGTAATTTACTTATCATTCACCGATTAATTTAATTTTAACTATTTTGGAAAATTCTAATTTTGTTGTCTTATCACAAGTGTTTAATATGTTCGTAGTCAGTGAGCCTCCAGTTTTTTAAAATCGCATCTATACAACCCCTCTAATCTCCATACATAAAAAAAACCTTCAATTATTTTTTAAATATACTTTAAATAATGAAATTGTCGACCCAAGTAGCTGGCCAATAGTCCAAGTTCTTAATGGCCCAAGCTGTGTCTCATACAATAGAAAGTAAAAAGAAAAGTTCTCTCTCACTCATTAACTGACTCTCCAACAGTCAACACCCAGCGATTGGACCTAGGAAGCTGAAATTTTGCATAGACGTTCCCTTTATAATGAAGACAAGGAATAAGCGTGGATTTTTCGAAATTGTGGAGTGAAACCACAAGCGGTCTAGTTAGAAAATAAAGTATGCTAGTAGGTATAGGTGCGTACGTTAGCTTGAGGCGGTGGTAGCTCAATGGTTCACATACCTGGCTTACTAAACGGTTGGTAGGGGGTTTTCGGAGCTATACTGCGTTTTCAAAGGTTTTTTTTTTTTTATTATCCTCTACAAGTTAGCCCGTGACTGCGATCTCACCTGATGGTAAGTTATGATGCAGTCTAAGATGGTAGCGTAGCGATGGTAGTAGGTGAAGGAAAACATTGTGAGGAAACCATCACGCCCGTTCTACAATATCTCTCAAAGTTGTATGAAGTTTGAATGTGAAGAGTGAATAGGCATCTTCTAGGCAAGCGCGCTCCAACCTAGACCTCATCATTGCTTTTTGTTATGCATGATTATCGTCAAGCGCAAGCCTATCCACCAAAAAAAAAAAAAGTGTTACCATGGAAACATAAAGTCAATAACGTAACGGAGTTTTACTCCCCATACATTTTCATACCCCGGGCATATCCCCGGGCAAATCGATTCTAAAGGAGGTAAACTCCAATAAAAAAAAAGTTTTGCAATCCGCACTTTAACAGCGTGGTGGACTGTGGCCTTTCTCATTCTGAGAGTATTAATAGTGTTCAGTAAGCCGGCAATAGGTTAAAATGACGTTAGCCAGCAACACAGCAAAGTGCGAAGGTAACATCGGTTCCAAAGAGTGAGCGACAGGCAGCAAGGACAAATGTAACTTGTACTACGATTGTACACTCAGCCACGTATTACTGATGCACGAGTACCGTGCCATTGCATACATTTAAAGACTGTGTTAAACAGCATTTGTTAAGTCGAGATTTTTTTTTTCTCCCACTACAAGTTAGCCACTACTAGGTAAGCTGATGGTAAGCGATGATGCAGTCTAAGATGGCAGCGGGCTAACCTGTTTTTTTTTTTTTTTTTTTTTTTTTTTTTTTTTTTTTTTTTTTTTTTTTTATATTTATACTATCCCTCTAACATGATTAGAGCCTATGTTTGCTCTGCTAGTTAGTCTACTCTTTCATACCATTTCTCGCACGTATGCCTCTCGCACTTTCATTCCTCATACCAAGTCTTTCTTAGGGGCATGGCAGTTATATTACACCCATATCCCTGTTCAGTTTCTACACGGCATCGTACCGGAACGCTTAATCGCTTGGCGGCACGTCTTTGCCGGTAGGGTGGTAACTAGCCACGGCCGAAGCCTCCCACCAGGTCAGACCAGGGAAAATTCAGAAATTATAAATTTTCTAACCCTGCCGGGGATCGAACCTGGGACCTCCGCACGTTACGGCAACAGCGCTCAACACTGCGCCACGGAGGTCGTCATCTTCGTTCGTTCGAGCTTAGTTATGAATCGGGAAAACTGGTAGATTGTCGTCGTCGTCTCAACCTATAGACGTCCACAGCTGGACTGCTGTCTCCTGCATGGATCGCCACAGAGCACGGTCTTGTGCCGCTTGCTTCCAGCGGCTCCCAGCTGCACGCTTGAGATCGTCCGTCCACCTAGTGGGGGGTCGTCCAACGCTGCGCTTCCCGGTGCGAGGCCGCCATTCAAGCACTTTGGTAGAGATTGTAGTATGGGATTTTTGTGTGAACCTTGAGGAATACGATGCTAAGAGAGAATGCAAAGTTATGTACATTATTATCGCCGACTGTACACGTATAATTTGCATCAGCGCGTAATTAGCAAATATTAACATTATTGTAATCAATGCCAAGACGTTTAATGCTGGCATTTTATAGTTTTTAACATACTTCATACATTAAAGATGTTTTAAGTTTTAATGTAAATGTGACTTTGAACCATGATAGTGCAAATGCCGGCCTCCTAAGTCCTGGATTCGATTCCGGGTCGTGTTAGTTTTTTGAAGTGAAAACTTATTTAGCCGCGTTGAGTACTTTTTAGTAGGGGGTAAACTTGTGGATTCGCGTCACCGACATGCTCGCGTTGTTACGAAGACAAAAGGTCTTAAATATAAATATACTACATTCGTAATTAAATTTTAATGCCTTAGTTTTAAGGTTTATATTTTAATTCTTTAAAATTTTTTTTAATCAAATTTTTATACCTCCGTATTTTTTTGACGACCTCCGTGGCGCAGTGTGTAGCACTGTTGTGCGGAGGTCCCGGGTTCGATCCCCGGCAGGGTCAATTTGGGAATTTATAATTTCTGAATTTTCCCTGGTCTGGCCTGGTGGCAGGCTTCGGCCGTGGCTAGTTACCACCTTACCAGCAAAGACGTGCCGCCAAGCGATTTAGCGTTCCGGTACGATGCTGTGTAGAAACCGAATAGGGGTATGGGTTTAATATAACTGCCATACCCCTAACAGGTTAGCCCGCTACCATCTTAGACTGCATCATCACTTACCATCAGGTGAGATCGCAGTCAAGGGCTAACTTGTAGGGATAGTGCAGTCCCTGTGACTGCCAATTTTTTTATTTTTTTTTATTGCGAGATAGACCTGCGCTTGCCCATTTTTCATGGATTTTTAGTTGTGGTTGTCCTGGGATGGTTTATATTCACAATTAGACCCGGTAGGTGGCGCTGCAATCGGGTTCTAGATTCAGGATACCTGCCGGGCCCACTAATACCAAAAACATTTCGTCATAATCGATTGAATAAATTAATCTACACATCAGTCAGTCAGTTATTCTTGTATTTTTTTTTCAAAGCCGACGATTAAATGTACCTATCAGTTTTTCAGTTGGATTCCAAATCAATCAGTGGGCAAAGGGAAACCTATATGATAATTTATATCATGTGTGTATGTGTGTGTATATATATATATATATATATATATATGTTCGTCTGTAACGCGTTACAAATGTGCTACAAACGTGAGTCAGGCTATAAAACGTAGATAACGTATCGCGTACAAACAGACGGACAATTTCCAGACAGTCATACTATTTACAACCTTGTGTGACACAAAATAGAAGTTTTTTTCAATTGAAAGCGAAGTAATTCATAAAATAAATCCTAGCTAGTTATAATGTATAGATATAGAGTTTAAATATCAAAGTACAGGCGTTAACATGTTAAATTGAGTAATTCACTAGCTCATCCTTACTTCCTTACTAATCATACTAATATTATAAATGCGAAAGTGTGTTTGTTTGTTGGTTTGTCCTTCAATCACGCCGCAACGGAGCAACGGATCGACTTGATTTTTGGCATGGGTAGAGTTCAGGACCTGGAGAGTGACATAGGCTACTTTTTATCCCGGAAAACTAAGGAGTTCCCGCGGGAACCGAAAAACCTCAATCCATGCGGACGAAGTCGCGGGCAATCAGCTATAGTATATTATAAACGCGAAAGTTTGTAAGTATCGATGTATGGATGTTTGTTACTCTTTCACGCCATAACGGCTGAACGGATCTGGATGAAATTTGGCACAGAGATAGATTATAGTGTGGAATATCACATAGGCTAGGTACTTTTTATCCCGGAAAATTAAGGAGTTCCTGCCGGAATCAAAAAAACTTAAACCACGCGGACGAAGTCGCGGGCAACAGCTAGCAGGTATTATACTCGTATTATGACGATATCCCTGGCGCAGTGTTAAGCGCTGTTGTCTTAACGTGGGAGGGCCCGGGTTCCCGGCAGGGTCAATTTGGGAATATGTTGGGAATTTATAATTTCGGGCCTGACTGGCCTGGTTGGAGGCGGCTTCGGCCGTGGCTAGTTGCCACCTTACCGGCAAAGACGTACCGCCAAGCGATTTAGCGTTCCTGTACAATGCCGTGTAGAAACCGGCTAGGGGTATGGGTTTAATATAACTGCCATACCCTTAACAAGTTAGCCCGATACCATATTAGACTGCATCATCACTTACCATCAAGCGAGATTGCAGTCAAGGGCTTACTTGTAGTGGAATAAAAAAACCTATAAGAATGAACTATGAGCAATCCAATGTAAAAAAGCGTGGATTTGATTCGATCCAGCTATACTCGGGACTGCGTTTACATATTATGTACGCTATTGATCATCATAAACTTAAAATTCAATTTATTTATTTTATTGTACCTAATACAAATAAAGAAACTCACGAAACAAATATGAACATAAAATAAACATAAAAAGAGCAACCGCAGAGTTTCTTGCCGGTTCTACTCTGTTGGAATGGTATTCCGAACCAGTGGTAGATTCACTTGACGATTCAAAAGCACTTCCTCATCCATCCGCTTCCCGCCACCTACACTTAATTAGTTCATACCAACTTGTACGTCACATACCCACTTATCTTAATAATTACTTAAGGAATTCCTTAGTAAAGTTTTCAGTACAAATCTAACTTAAGTTCCTTATGTAATGATTAAGTGAATAAGTGCAGCAGTTAGGTACTTACCTAATAGAGATATTATTACCTCCGTTAAAATTTTGGCCATCGCAATTTTTATGTTAATTTCATTGTCTTTTTTTTCACACCTCACTGTACTTATCAGCCATTTAAATATTATCAGCGGTTTTAACACCAGTTTTTCACGTTACTTCAAAAACAGGTAAGTACTCACTATCTACAAAGACAATATGTACACTGTACATTTATAATTGTGCCTACTATAGCTGTTACGGCTGACTTCTTTCGCGTCTGTTTTTTGTATCGTCAAATATTTATGTCAAACTAACTAGAAACTTTTAGAAGCACTTTATCTACAAATTTCTGTCTACGTGTCTTCTTTTAGCCAGATTAGGTACCGTTTTTCCTACGTAAGAAAAACTTCTTCTTCTTAGTTTGTTTTTTTGCTTTTATTTGTGCCAACATAGCACAATATTTTACTTCGCCAATGACACGTTGCTCGGAGAAAAGGAAAACACAAAGGAGGTTGACCGGTTGTTTCTTGATGCTAGTTCTGGATTTTTCCAGACTTGCATCAAGTCTGCAAACTTTAAAGAATAAAACTATTTTGCTACTTTCAAAATAATATAGTCACGTTAACCTATTATTTTTAATATGTTGCTTTGTAGGTATGTAATTTATGTTCCCATAAGATAAAAGACAACATTTTAAACATTCAAATACGAAAACTATTTTCAAGTAAGAGCGATAAGTTCTACACGAATACAGGTATTTTTTAACATATGTATAGTAGTTTGTGATATAAGGGCGGTAAATAGGTTTTTACATACGAGTTGACTAATGTCAGCCCGATGACGCCAGTCGAGGGCTGACCATCGTCACGAGTTTGTTAAAACCTTAACGCCCGTGTATCACACGATATTTTTCAATACATTTGCGAGAAAACTTGAAATTAAAAGTCGAGTAGGTCGTAGGTACTCACTAGAAAATGGCTTCTCACGCCCATACTTAGTCGAGATTTTCGGCGGCTATTACAAGCGCACATCATACACACACACACACATAAACCACTCATCTTATTATTTAATAATTTATAAGAAAAACTCAATGAAACTTTTAAAAATAGCGCGCACAGATTCAAGACTTTAGTAGTACCAAGTACCTACCTATCTATAGCGCGTTGTTGTAATTGCGTTTTTTTTAATTGGCTTCATGGCTCTAGGTTCTAGCTCATAACTATCAGCCTGGACTATTCAGCCTTTACTTTTTTGATTTATAAAACTTAAAACAATTTCAATTAACTAAATTAAATACAATTTTTAATTTCATGAATTAATTTCATCAATCCACATCTAAATGTTATTATTTTTTAAGTTTTCTACATACAAAGTCAATATCATTATGAACCTTCTTTCAAGAAAACTTTTTATTTAGAAGTAAAGTGGCCTTACAAAAATTAAAAAAAAACTGCAAAAAAATAGCACGAGGGCAGTAAATTCTGCAAAAAAAAAGCACGAGGGCAGTAAATTTAACTTACAAGCCCTGTTTACTGCCTCTGTAAGTGCATTTTGCGAGCAAGTGTATTGAAAATTTAATTTACCATTTCCTTCTTTGCAGAGAGTCTCACATCAAAATGGGCTCAAAGAAGAGGAATCAAGTTGGTACTGGGACCCGCCTGCACAAGTTTCAAGAAGTGATCACGAAATCGAAAAGCAGTACAAGTTGCAAATACAAGCCTTGCAAAGTGAATTATCCGCCTTGAAAGACAAAGAAATGATAGATCATGCAGTTGATAACGAAGAAGAAATAAATAGGCTGAGACAAGAAAATAAAAACCTAACATGCAGCCTAGAAGACCTAGACAACCAACATCAAGTTGCTATGGAAAGACTTCTAGCACTTAAGAAAGAACTGCAAAGAAACTTCGAAGTTCTCAAACAAGAACATCAAGACTTAAAAAATAATAATGACGAATACTCTGGACAAATAAAAGCATTGCTACAAAAAATAGGTGAAAGAGATCAAGAAATAGAAAGCCTTAAATCGGCGCATCCCGATTACGATACTTTACAACATAAGTACCAAAATTTAGAAAGGATACATAGCTTATTAAGAGAAAACGCTGAAAAATTTCAAGAAGAAAATCAAGAATTGCATGAGGAGGTTTTCAAATTACAAGAACAAGTTACTAAATTAGAACATGATATAGAGATCGCTAAACAAAACGAAGTGACACACATGGTGCCAGTTGACAAGTATGAGCAGTTGGTAAAAGAACTAAATGATTTGAAACACAGACGCGATTCCAGCCAAGTACATCTAGACGAAATAAATATAGACGATAACGCTAAAAGTGTAATAGAAACTTTAAAAAGAGATATTAATGAATTAAAACGAAAGTTAGCTCAACGCGATAGTGAACATCAAAAAGCAACAGAAATTAAAATCATTAAACCAGATAAAATAATGCAGTTATACAATAGATACGTAAACTTTGACTTACCTGTAGATTATGTTGGTGAAATGCCATCTGGAACTGAAAATGTTGTTATGCAAAAACTTGAAGGTGTATTTAAAACTTTAAACTCATTTAAAAAAGACGTTGATGATCTCAAACACAAACTTTCAGAAAAAAAGCAGAGCATTGATCATTTACAAGCTCAAGTTGACGATGTAACTACAGAAAATGAATATTTGACATCCGATATACAACACCTTGAAAGTGAATTGGAAGAAATGAAGAAAAATAATGATTTCCTTATTTCTGAAATAGCCGCTTTAAAAAATACGTCTAAATTGGAGCCGATAATAGAAACTCATGAAGATAATCTTGCAAAATTAGAAACGGAACTGGCTGACTCAAATAGAATGAACAAAACTTTTGAATCAGAAATTAAAAGGATAGAAAATGAACTAAAAGACGTTCAAAATGAGAAAAAACTATTGCAAGAAAGCCTTAATGAAATTAAGCGTAACTATACTTCAATGCTTAATGAGGTGAAGATGTGTAAAGTTCAGACACAAGCAGTACATGAGCTAGAAAACAATGCCAGTGTTACACATAACGTTAAATTACAGGAAGCAGTAGATAAAATAGATAATTTACAAAAACTTGTACATTCCGCTAACTCTAAAAATGAACAACTTTTGATAGATATACATATTATAGAAAACGATAAAGTATTACTTACTAAACAAATTGAAGACTTGAAACAAGATAAACAATCAATGTGTGAAGTGCATAAAGAATTAGAATCTACAAACAAAACTTTAAATAGCAAGATACATGATCTTGAGAACAAGTTGGATGATTCTATTAAAGATAAACAAGATTTGGACATCAAATTAAAAGATCTTGAAAATGAACTTGTTGAAGCTTATGACATAACCCGGCGAATTGAAGCTGAAAATATTACATTAAAAGAAACTAAAGAATCAGTTATTTCGTCTGTGACTGACATCGACAAAATTTCCAGTGAAAAAAAGCAAATGGCAATTAAACTAGACGAAGTTCTGCAGGAAAACTCAACATTGAAAGAAAAAATTGAATCATTAACAAACGAAATTTTAATACTTCAGAACGGACAACAAGAGTTAATTAAAGAACGCGATTTGCTGAAACAAAAAAGTCTGATTGACAGTCATAATGCGACGGAACTTCAAGAAACTATGAATCAACTGAAGTTAAAAGCTGATCAATACGATGCCATTAATAACGAGCTCTTAGGTCTTAGAGAAGAAAACAAAAAGCTTTTAGAGAAAAAATTGCAACTTGAAGTTGAACTGTCTTCCACAGATGGCAAAATTGTAGAACTAGAAGAAGAATTTGAGAAACTCATAGCTGACCTCAATGAAAAAGATTCCATTATTGATAATCTGAACGTTACAGTAAATAAAAATAAAATCGAAATTGAGAACCTGCATCAAAATGTAACGGATCTTGAAAATAGTGTCCAAATAAAAAGTCAAGAAATTGAAAGGTTGGTTAAAACTGTCGACGAATTGACACTAAAACTTAACAGCACTAGTCTTAGTTCAAACCAAAATCATGAAGAATTAAGAAAAATACATATAGAAAAGGAAGAAATTAACAAACAAATATATGGCCTTAACGACGAAATCAATATCAAAAATATGGAGATATCTAGAATGACGTATCTTCTGCAGGAATTAGAAAAATCAAATGCAGTATGTAAATCTCAAATAGACAGTAAAGATAAAGAAATAAAAGAATTAAAGCAATCCATGGTGGAAATAAAAGACAAAATTAAAGCGTCAGAGAATACAACGCAACCAAATGATGAGTATGCTAAATTGTTAGAAGAGAAACAAGCCATAGAAAAGGTAAGGTTAGAATTACAAAACCTCTTAAATACAAAGGACAATGAATTATCAGAAACGCAACATAAATTAGTTTTATTAGAAAATACATGTAAGGAGTTAAAAACTGTGATAGAGAATGCGACTTCAGAAAAAAACGAATTGATTAATTTGGTCAATTTAAAACATAATGAAAGTATTCAATACCATAATGAGATACAAAGATTAAATCAAGTTTTACTTGAACAGAATAATGAATTTAAGAGGATAATTGATGAAAAAGATTTATTGATCAAGAACAATTCTGAAAGTTGCGCAAACTGTGAAACAATACGTTTGAGTCTTAAAGAGAAAGATGAAATAATAATGGCATTAAATCAAAATATCAGTGACCATGAAAGGTTAAAAGCTGAATTAGTGAATGCAAATGAATCAGTAAAGAATTTAACGAAGAGATGTGAGGATCTGGACAAGAGTTTAACAATACAGTTAGAGACAGTGAAAAACTTGACGGCGGAAAATGTACAGGTATGTATTTAACTTTTATTTTATTTGTTGTGCGTATTATTTCGCTGAGAAACTACACAATCAAAATTAAACTCTTCTTTGTTATAAATTGGTATAATATAATTTCCGTTAGGAAGCCATTTTTCAATTTCATAATGCTTTTGTTTTTGTACAAGATTTTTGTCAGAAAAATCTTCTTTGTGCATGTTCGTATTGCATGCACAAAAGCATGTTCGTAGTGATATGTTCATCAAGAAAATGATGAGTAGATTCCAAAAATATATAAGAATATTATATATCCAGTGATTCACAAAAAAATATCATTTGACTATGGCAGTCGTATTTTTTAATTCTTTGAGTTATATTCACTTGTTTCCTCTTGAGGTACGGACTCGGGAGCCCTAAATATGACTTCATGGTTTCCAGTTGTCAGAACAAGAGCAGAACTCCTCTCGGGAGCTGGAGAGGCTGCGGCATCATCTCGCGGAGCTGGAGGAGAGCTACACACAGGATCTGATGGCCTCGGAGCAGAGGCTGGGCGAGTGCCAGGCGCGGCTGCACCAGATCGAGGAGCGCGCCAAGCAGACCAGCACTGTGTATACTAGCAACAGGTATTTATTATTTATTTATTTATTTAATAGGAAGCCAACGGTAATACAATGATCAATGTCTTATTCTATAACAACTTAGTATTATTTAATCTTATGACTACCATTGATTACACACTTACAGGCTAACTCAACATGCAAAAGATGTTAAAAGTACTTAGATCAATTACAAAAACACAAAAAAAACTAAACAGAAAAAATAGACAGGCAATTTTTTTTTAATATTTAAACATACATAATATAAAATTAAATATCTATGAATCGAATATGTTAAAAAAAAAGTAACTAGTTAGTAGGTATGTGTAGGGGAGCCCAAGAGGGGATTTTTTGGATTTTACTCCAGCGCGTCAGATATTGATAGCGTATTCGCCCCACGTGTCTCTGTTATCGGATGTAGGTTAATCTGCCGGTTTGCATGGTGGGGTTGGCCGTACGGAAGTAAAAAAAAAACTTGGTGAAAAAAAATAAAAATTCGAGCGCATCAGATAATCAGAGGAGATGTTAAGTGGACCCAAAGGAAGCTGCTATTTAAAAGACTGACGATTCTGACGCAACGCAAAGTCACTGCGGTTGTTTGAAAATGCAAAAGAAATTGCCATTCTGAAATACTCGAGCGCGTCAGATTATCATACAGACGGTTCAGCTTTATGTCCCGATTATTATATCACTTACTTTCTTACTTCCTCCGGTGCTACAACCCTTTGTGGGTCTTGGCCTCCTCCACAATTTCTCTCCACCTGGCTCTATCCTTGGCCTCCTTCTTCCATGAAGGGAGCTTTCCAAGCTTCTGCAGATCTTCCTCTACAGTCTACACAATGGATCCATCTTTTTCGTGGTCTTACTTTGGGTCGTTTCTGTTGTGGTATCCTTTGTGTCATCAGTCATCACATTAACTCCTCTGCTTGGTAACATCCTCTCTACATGTCCTGCCCATCGCAGACGCTGAGATTTACAATATCTCGATTATTATCACTAACATGATAATAGTCGTTAAAGCCCGCCAACCCGCATTCGAGCAGCGTGGTGGATCTAAGCTCTTATTCCCTCTCTTTGAGAGTTTAGGCCTGTGCCTAGCTGTGGGACGTTTATGGGCTGTAGTGGAAGCTAATGTAGTTAAGTTTTTTTAATTCAACAGCATCCGGGCAAACCAAGAAGTGGAAACCCTTCGGAACCAAATCAGGCTACTGGAGAAGCAGCGCGAAGAAGTGCAAACGAAACTGAGCGAAGCGGAGGACGCGAGGAACAGAAGCGAAGCCGCCCTCACCAACTTGCAGGTCGTGTTGGAACAATTCCAGTTAGGTAAGCTTTTCTTACTTACTACGGGACGAGTGGCCTAGTTGCGACAATGTCCTCCCGACCGAATTTCGGCCACGGCGGCCTATCCCTATAGAGATTAGCCATCTGCGCGAGAGATATTATAGTGCATAAGTGTGAGCGCATACACAAGTCCACTCTCTGTTCCTTTACTCTCATAGCCCGATGGGACGTAAAATCCGACACGACCGGAGAGAGATCAGGCCCAGGACCGACGGCTTTACGTGCTCTCCGAGGCACGAGGGTGAACAGTTGCGACAACGCTTATCAGTCGATTGCGATTGTCAAGCAACGTTGACCAAAGTCGGTAACTGGATGGGTGACCGAATTACGAAATCCGAATTGGCCTTTTCCTTTCCTCTCGTGCCTCGGAGAGCACGTTAAGCCGTCGGTGCGGGTTATTATCACTAACATCTGCACAAGAAAGTGTTCTGTGGAGACACATGCAGGAGACTGGAGCCCAGCTGTGGACGTCTGTCTATTGGTTGAAACTACGACATTTTTTTTAGTCTTTTTATTCCAACTTACAGGTTGTGCTGGAACAATTCTAGTTAGGTAAGCTCTTCTTATTTGAAACTTTTTAGGGTCAATTTCAACAAGGTTGTTTTTTATGTCTACGTCTATCTGTGTGCCAAATTTAATCCATCCGTTCAGCCGTTCTGGCGTGATTGAGTAACAAACACCCATCCATCCATCCAAACTTTCACATTTATAATAGTAGTATAGATAGATGAAAGGTTGCTCTTCGGAAATCGTAATGGTCATCGTTTGTCAAACGTATAATCCGACCTGTTCAATTTGTTCACAGATGCCTGCACATCATAAAGCATGTATGAACTCCTTAAACAGTTCGAGTAATAAGTTTTAAGCTGTTTAATAATAATTTCCATAGACAATTGGACCTCAGATCCCTGAAAAGGACATGGCCACTTTTTATTCTAGAAATTAAATGGTTCCCTAGGATAAATAATACAGATTCACGTGGACGAAGTCGCGGTCTTAATGTAGTTAGTAAAATGTGCTTTTCACACATTACAGATAAAGAAAGAGACATCTGCAACGCAACGGAGAAAATAAGAAACAAAATGGACGACGTCAAACGTCAAAACGAGGTGTTACAAAACGAAATAGTCCGACTGAACGGCAAACTGGAAGAGTCAATAGCCGGGCTTCAAGCCGCGACCAGACTGGGTGACCAGGTCGAGACTAAGTCTGCACAGATCAACGATTTGAAGGAGCAAGGTAGGTGTGAACCTGGTCTAAGGATTACCAAAATGAACCAAGACTACCTTTAGGTTACTATTTTTTTTTAATCCATTACAAGTTAGCCCTTGACTGCGATCTAACCTGATGGTAAGGGATGATACAGTCTAGCGGGCTATAACCTGTTAGGGGCATGGCAGTTATTTTAAACCCATACCTTTCTTAACAGGTGAGCCCACTGCCATCTTAGACTGCATCATCACTTACCATCAGATGAGATCGCAATCAAGGGCTTGTAATGGTTAAAAATATCTTATTTCATTTTTGAAGGCGACTTATTTGTGATGTTTAAAAATGTACATTTACAATTTCCATAAAGTTTAAATTTATAAATAAATGGGTTACGAACATTTGGCATAATGGACGATCCACCATTTTATCTCTCAAAGAATCGTTAATTTTTTACCACTTTTAATCGTAATAATATTTCAAAGTAACTTATGTTTTCTTTTTCAAATTCTGCTGTGCACAGTCTCATAACTAAACTTTAAGGATAAGGATTAAGATCGATCTTTTGGTTTTTAATTTCACTATGGTATTTCTTGAAAAAAAAAAAAAAAATTATGTGCCGTAAAAGTAATCTTTTTAGAAGCATTGTAAAGCTTTTAAAAAGTTTAGATTAGAGAGAGTTCCGAGTCGAGTGTACAACAGATTTAGCACCATTTTGTATTATAAATGCATATTTGAGAGAATTTTTCGAACTGTTCCCGTAAACCTTGGTCAAATAACTAGAACTAGAAGAACTAAGTACTAACTAACTAGAAACTAGAATTAAAGATTCAAGAAACAACTTTTCACATTTTAATATTAAAACTTACGGATATCTTTTTTTTTTTAAACTTTATTTGACCAAAGTTTTTATCTATGCTATGTTTAAGATAATTAGTTTAGTAGTTTCAACCACGATGTTTCAACAAAGTAGCAATAGAGTACGGAGTTGGGCTAAATATCAGCTGGTAATTCTGGGGTAAGTCCCCCCAGGCTATCAGTTGGTATCAAGCCTGGCCCCGCACTGCTCCGTAGAGTTAGCAGACACACGTGCTCAAACGAGTAAGTTTTATGTAGTGTTGTTGACGTTGTATAGTCTTGCTTTGAACGTGTGTCTTAGTGTTAACACGTTTACTGAAACGCCACTTAATATTACCGCAGAATACTTAATAGTATCTTTCAGGTTCAGAAGAATTACGCCGCAAGGTTTTTAAATAAATAGCGACTCTTGATTCCACGTAATAAAGTGCAATTCAGCTCGCACAGCGCATCGAGTAATTTTTTTTTTCAAAACAGTTATTCGAAAAATGCGCTTACAGAGGTATCCCCTCTCACCTCTGTAACCTCTGACCTCTGTAAGCGCTTGCGAGTTAAAACTGACCTCGTGCTACGAGTATCTCAACTCGTATGTAAAACCCTACTTACCGCTCTTATATCACAAACTACTATTATTTACCCACGTATTTTTTTTATTTGTTTCTCGTTTTATCGCATAACTCTTATCCCTTCTGACGCGGCGTAAAACTATGAAAACTCATGCGTTTTTCACAGTGCGACTGATATTTATGTTTTCTCTGGTCCCTAATTTTATTGATTATGTGGCTTTTCAGTATTCGGCTGTAAGTTCAGTATGCCTGTCCACTAAAGTGGAGAGAAGGGAATGTGTCCAATAGACTGATCACATCATTAAAAGATGATGTGATTATAAGGATTTTTATCATTAATCTATAAATAATCTGAAAGATCTCCGCTTAAGTTGACAGGCACTTTTAAAAAAGATTGCTTGCAAAAATTTGTTTTTGTTTTCTGGGGCCATACCGCCAATGCTTAAAACAATACTTAAGCAATATTACTCAAAATGACAGTTTGATGTCACGTACCTTGACTTTCCTAAAATAAGGATTACAATTCTAAAACACGAAAGTCGACAATAATGAAACAATATGGCTTAAAGCGTTGGTAGTATGGCCCCGGTTGTTGTTAATATACGTCCAGATTGATGTGGTAGTCGCCATTTTAATTTAAACACAAATTTGTCAACCATTTTTTTCATTTGCAATTTTTTTTATACCCCTACTTTTAGCAAAGTATGGTTAACTGTCAAAGTTTAGAAACCATACAGATGACAAGTAGTAAAACGGGAGAGTCTTATGAGCGTTCGAAACACATTAAATCTTTAAATTACAAAGGCATCTGTCGTCACCACTGCCTTTGCACAACTGTATGAGAACTAAACTATGACAGTATTTTTTACACGACTGCCCAAAAAAACGAGAAATATGTAATGTTTCAGGTTTCATGTATGTATGTGAGTTTCTTTATTCCACCATAACTTCTAAATGTCGGAACAAATTTAGATGTATGCGGTATCCTTAGAATCCTAACATCATCCCAAGTAACATATACATTACATAAAAAAACTTTTTGGCAGAGTAGTCGTGTTTTTGTTTTTTATTTAATTATAGCTTATTTAGTACAACTGTTTTGTTAAGCTTAAGCAGCATTCAAGAAGCAAGCTTCAAACCTGCTTCGGCCTAATCTCATTTGGTAACTGTGAGACTTTTTGACGTCGCGGCGCAGCTGTCACTGGCATGACGTGCCACTCACTGGCATAACCTGCCACTGACATGACTTGCCATTCACTGGCATAACCTGCAACTGACATGCCACTCACTGGCATGATCTGTCACTGTATCCAGTTTGAACTGCCATTATCACTGAGGACATACTACCATTGCTTAAAGCCTTATTGTATTAATATTGTTGACGTCGCTGTTTTAGGATTGTAATCCTTATTTTACGGACGTCAAGACGTGACATTTAACTGACATTTTAAAATAATACTGCTAGCGATGGTAGTAACCCCTCTGGCATACCTTGTCATTATGACTGGCATGATGTGTCATCGTCACTGGCATGACCCGTCACTGTCATGACAGCCTGTGCCGCGCTCGACTCAGATTACCATGTGGGGTTTGATCGAGGAATCTGGTATCACCATCGTGACGTCTTTTTTCGTTGTTTTTTTTTTGTTCACAATCTTATGTCCCTTATAGGGTGCCTTTCCACCAAATATGTGTTACGTTGCTAAGCTACAGATGCGTGTCAAACCCAGGAGCGCTTGATTTTCTGTCTATATATCATAACTAGATGATGCCCGCGACTTCGTCCACGTGGATTAAGTTTTTTAATTCCCGCGGGAACTCTTTAATTTTCCGGGATAAAAAGTTGCCTATGTCCTTCCCCGGGATGTAACCTACCCCTATACCAAACTTCATCAAAATCGGTTGAAAAGATGGCCCGTTAAAGCGTAGCAGACAGACAGACAGACAGACGGACAGACAGACAGACACACTTTCGCATTTATAATATTAGTATGGAAGTATGGATTAATGGCGAAACTGCTCAGATCGCGGCTAGAGGGGTAAGGCGAATATGGCCAATATCACGCGTCCCGTGTTTAATTCGTCTAAGACTACTGTTTGATACTGTCGCGTTGCCGCGTTTTTCGCTCACGTATAGGATAACGGGTAACGCTTAGATCGCTAGATGTTAGCTCCTATTGGTGGGTTTGACACACATCTGTAGCCTAGCAACGTAGCACATCTCTGGTGGAAAGGCACCCTTTAAAGTTGACCTAACGCATTCGACCTATGTGCAAAGGCTATGCGAATTATTGATCCTTTAATTCGTACATAAAATTTACACAAATATGGCAGTTGGTCGAAAGCGTTAGGCCAACGTGCATAAGGGGCATTAAGGAATGTTTTTTTAGAAATTGCCAAATACGTAAACAAACGGTCAGACACACTTGTGAATTTATAATATTAATAGTAAGTATGGACTTTTTATTTACTTTTTTTGGAAATGAAAATGTTGTTGTTGGCAGTTTCTAATAGGTTTTTTTAATGTCGTATGTTGTATATTGTTTAAACAATGTTTATTTGTTTGCACTTGCAAGATTTGTTGCACCCATGTTGTTTTCAGTGTTTTGTTGTTTATATGTTTTTGTGTTTTCTGCCTCAAAAACATGCCGAGATAGGGAGCTCCTTCAAATAATAAAACTTTCTAATGCTATAAAATCAATAAAATCTTTTCTTTTCTTATACATAAGAAATCGAAGATTGCCCATCCATCTCCATGAAATACAATCAGACAGACAGACACACTAACGCATTCATAATATTAGCAACAATCGATCGGTGTGGTATGGTGTCAATGAACATCCCGTGAGAATGTCAGTTCTTTTCGCTCGAGTTTTCCCTATTATATTACAACAAAAAATATTAAAAATAAAAATAAAAATTTTGGGACTCGAATCTGCAATATCTTGAGAATAAATTACTTAAAACTCAGCTCTTATCCTTCTGAGCCACCGCGGCTGCTATCCGACAGTTCAAAATTTTAAACACTATAAAATAATTTGGTGATTGTCATATTTTCAAATCTTAATATATATAAATCTCGTGTCACAATGTTTATCCTCAATGGACTTCTAAACCACTTAACCGATTATAATAAAATTCGCACACCATGTGCAGTTCGATCTAACTTGAGAGATAGGATAGTTTATATTATATAGATTAGGATTATTAGTGCTACCCGTGCGAAGCCGGGGCGGATCGCTAGTAAATATATATTTTTTTAGTAATTATTAAATAGAGGATCTCCCAAAAGTCGTAACATCCACGTCCCCTGTTAGTTTTATGTTCGAAAACCATAAAAAAGTGCGTCGAATTTTGACGACGTCACTGTTCTGTATTTCATACAACAACCCATACTAAGCGCGCGTTTTGGCGTTTGAAAAAAGCTCTTTACTCTCTCTCACTCCATTAATACTAAAGAGAAAGGGCCAAGGAACAGACAGCAGCGCTTTTCGGTCACGTGAATTTTCTCCAGTCCAGGGCCCTACGTTTTATTCTGCCATAAAGAATGTTGCAGTAAAAAAAACTCTTTTTTATAGCTCGCATGTTTTTGAGGCATTAATTTTCTTTTTCCCCCCCATCCAGTAGAAGAAGTAGATAGAAGAAGCCAGAGCCGCATTGTCTCTGAGTATTACTTCAGGTACTGGTGGAATTATATAGCAATGGGAACGGATTGCACTTTCGCTTGATCGAACACCTGTTTGGCCAAATATAAGCCAAGTTTTGACCAATGTTTGACGGACCAAATATCATAATCCAGATGCTATTATGACAATAGTTAGCATTCTATCCTTTTCCCTCGAGTGACTGTAATCATAAGAGGAAAAGAGATTGACCTATTTCTGTAATCCTAATAGAATCAGAGGCCCAATTGCCTAAGCAAATCGTAACCATTTGACAGCTTAAAACGTATTACTCGAACTGTTTAAGGAGTTCGTACATGATTCACGTCGTGCATGCATCTATGAGTCTCCTTAAACAGGTCGGATTATCCGTTTGACAAACGATTTTTTTACACAATCGGGAGATTAAGAATGAAAGAAAGAAAACAATTTTTACGACAATGGTGTCACATACAAAACACAGATTCTTTCTTCTTTCTTTCTTCTTGGTGAAGTGGCTATGCAGGTCTCTGTAAAGAGATCCGGTATCATTTTGATGCGGAAGGACGTGGGAACCCACCGCATTATTATCCCAAGAAAACTCCTACCATTATTTGATTAATGGAAAGGTGCCACAAACCTCAGTAATGAGGAATACGACGCAGAGAGAGATCACTTTGACCGTTGCCGATCTATTGTGATCGCCACTAACTAAAGTTCCTGGTCAATACTTATTGCTGCTAGGAACTGCAAATACAGATTACAGATGTAACAATTTCTTCTGTGACACCACCCAGAATGGGTGTACAGCTCAGCGTTAAGCCCTGCATTGCAAGCCTAAACTATTTTTATTATCCTAATAGGATCTGGTTATGATACTATGTTTTTCTTCATCGTATTTGGGTAGTATCTGTCAGTGACGTATGTCACTTGAGTGTGATGGACGAGTGTCAGTGTGGTTCGTTCCCTGCCCAGTGGCTGAATAATACTTTGAGATCGTGTGAGCTATGTCATCGTGATTGCACGGGATACGTCGATTGCGCATGGTAAGATTAGATTTAGATATTTGTATGATTTTTTTCAATTTTTTTATTGTATGAATGTATTTTTGTGGGTACTGTTTTTAAAGTAGATTTATAATTTTTTTATTGATTTATATAAATGTATAGTTTAAAGTCGATTTAGAAAACATTGGTAGCCGTCACAAATTCGGTCACGAGGTAATATAAAACTACCTTCGGCCAGTCCTTCGTCCAAAATGGGCCGAAGTTTTGGTCGAAGCTTAAGGTTTATAACAAGCGCCGAAATTGAACAAACTGAATGATTACGCTCTATTTCTTATTATAAAGAGTAAAGATTTGATTGTTTGTAATGCATAAACTCAAAAACTACTCAATCGATTTTAAAAATTGTTTGACCTATAGAAATCTACATTAACAGCAAGTAACATAGGCTGTATTTTGTTTTCAAAAAAAAAAAAAACATACGCGCCGAATTGAGAATCTCCACCTTTTTTGGAAGTCGGTTAAAATATTAGAGATCCTTACGAAAATTGCAATAATGTGAGATAAGTCGGAAAAAACATAGATCTGTCTACTGTGGCGGATTATAGCGATAAACTTCTAGTTCCTTCATTATCATGCACGCAAAGTAACGCCTTCTATCTAAGATACCTTCTTTTTGTGCCTTATCATGCGATCAGTCGATGGACTATGAGCAGATTGGTTGAAGGACAGATTGGCTTATTACAGACAGAGTTTTATTATTAACTAGCGATCCGCCCCGGCTTTCTATAGGTGAAAGAATTTTTAAAATCGGTTGAGTAGTTTTTGAGTTTATCCATTACAAACAAACAAACAAACAAACAAACAAACAAATCTTTCCTCTTTATAATATTAGTATAGATGAGTCAACCTTAAAAGATAGATATATGCTATCATGGACTTTTTTTAGAGCTTTTTGAGAGGAACAATTCCACCATACATTGTTTTCGTGTAACTTTAACTATTTACGCAGCGCACGCCACGTAAGCTCTCAGAAGAGAGGATTTTTTCCGACTTGGTTCACATAATTGCAATTTTCGTAAGGATCTCTAATTTTTCGAAAATAAAATATAGCTTATGTTACTCGCTGATAATGTAACTTTCTGTAGGTGAAAGAATTTTTAAAATCGATTGAGTAGTTTTTGAGTTTATCCATTACAAACAAACAAACAAACAAACAAATCTTTCCTCTTTATAATATTAGTATAGACGTGATCATTCGATACGTCCCCAGTGCGAAGTCTCCAAGCGACGATAGCAGCTGCGGAGGAACGGTACTACAGCGCGATATCCAACCAGCAGGACAAAGTTGACAAGAACTTGGTCAAAAACCTCGTAGTGAACTACGTGTTGACTGCTGGCCGGAGCGATCTTAATAGGTGAGATTTATAAGGGTGCGATTTTTTTTTTTTTTTAATATAACATACAATAGGTAATACAGATATAATAGCACTTAAACCAAAACAGTTTCCAAAGAGTAATTTTGCATAGGATCTAAATAACTGTCTCGTTGGCCTAGTGGTTAGCATGTTCGACTGCGGCCGACGAGGTCCCGGATCGGGACATAGTAATACTAATTTACATCTCTCATATTCGGTAAGTAGGTCCTTATTACCCCCAAATGGAGCTTGTAGGTGACCAATAAGCGCTCTAGGGTAATAATGTAGCTAGAAAAGCCCTAGGGCGGTAAGTAATTAAAAAAAGTATGATGGTTAGATGTACGCGAACTTTTTGAAAGAGTGAAGAGTTTTTTTTTAATTACTTACCGCCCTAGGGCTTTTCTAGCTACATTATTACCCTAGAGCGCTAATTGGCCACCTTCAAGCTCCATTTGGGGGTAATAAGGAACTACTTACCTCACAATCGAGATGTAAAGCAGAGTAGTTAGCTCGGGTGTAAGCATCAATTGCACCCTCGAACTATAGGCGCCCTCGCTGTGCTCGTGCGCCTAAATATCTCGGGCTGCAATTGATGCCTTACAGCCCTTGGCTACTAATCTACTATTAATGTGGAGCCATACAATTTATTGACATTCTTGAAGTTAATGTGGCCAATTCTGTATTACAATCTTTAAACTAAACTAAAATAACAGCTTCAAATCTAGTTCTGTCCGTTTCCGCAGGAAATTTTATTAAAGGGTTAGCAATATTTTTAGTTTATCTCAATTTAGTTTAGTTGAGAGATTGTGCACACAGACAGCCCCATTATGACAATTTAATGTGTTTTATTTTTATTATTAATCAGTTTAATTAGGACAAAAGTTAAGTATGCATGCCATTTTATGCTGATTGTGGCTTAGTTTCTATTTTATCTGTAACACCTCTTTTGTATACCTACAATCCAGCAAATAACGCACGAAACGTTTTTGCTCGACGTTTCTGATCCCAACCGCTAGAGTGTGGAACACCCTCCCAACGCACGTGTTTCCTGCCACTTATAACTTAGGTACCTTCAAGGCAAGAGTGAATAGGCATCTTCTAGGCAAGCGCGCTCCAACCTAGACCTCATCATTGCTTTGCACTAAGCATGATTGTCGTCAAGCGCAAGCCATCTCACAATAAAAAAAAAAAAGGATTTATTTATTTATCTTTACTTATATTATTATAAATGCGAAAGTTTGGATGGATGGATGGCTGGATGTTTGTTACTCAATCACGCCAGAACGGCTGAATGGATCTGGATGAAATTTGGCACAGAGATGGATTATAGTCCGGAGTAACACACATACACAGAACCAAAACACCTCAAACCACGCGGACGAAGTCGCGGGCATCACCTAGTTTAAGGATAAAATAAAAATGAGTTTGAATTTAAATGTTCATCCTCTTTTACAGGACCCAAATCCTTCGAATCCTCTCGACAGTGCTAGACTTCAACCAGACAGAATGTGAGAAGCTGGGTCTAGTGAAGTCTGGACCCTCAGGCGACAGCCTAGCCGCGGAGTTCGTGAAATTCCTCCAGAACGAGTCGCGACCCCGCGCGGCTTTGCCCGATATGATGGGGTTGCAGGGTGGGAGATCGACCCCCGCTAGCTCCAGAAAAAGCTCCACTATAGGTAAGAGATCATTAAAAAAAATCTATATATATAAAATTCAAAGTCCTGACTGACTGACTGACTGACTGACTGACTGACTGACTGACTGACTGACTGACTGACTGACTTATATATCAACGCACAGCCCAAACCGCTGGGGTTAGAAACTTGAAATTTTGACAGTAGGTTCCTTTTGTGATGTAGGCGCTCACTAAGGAAGGATTTTTCAAAATTCCACCCTTAAGGGGGTGAAATAGGGGTTTAAAGTTTGTATGAAAGTCCGTCATTTCTCAAGTTATATCAACGAAACTTGGTATTTTGGCTTTCGGTAAAGAATAAAGAAATACGTATTTCACAGTTTTTCGAAATTCCACCCCCAAAGGGGTAAATAGGGGTTGAAAGTTTGTATGAAAGTCGTTCATTTCTCAAGTTATAGCCCTGAAACTTAGCATTTGGGCTTTCGGTTAGATATGAAGAAGTAAGTACTTAACCATTTTTGAAATTTCAACCCCCAAAGGAATGGAATAGGGGATGAAAGTTTGTAAAAAAGTCCTTCATTTCTCAAGATATTTCTCAAGTTATATGAACGAACCTTGGTATTTTGGCTATCGGTAAAAAATAAAGAAGTTACGTGTGTCAAAATATTTAAAAATTTCACCACCAAAGGGGTTAAATAGGGGTTGAAAATTTGAATGAAAGTCCGTCGTTTTTCAAGTTATCGCCCTGAAACTTGGTATTTGGGCTTCCGATTTAAATGTATGGAATACGTATTCCACAGTCTTGAAATTTCAATCCCCAAGGACATTAAATAGAGAGTTTGTCCTTCAATCACGCCGCAACAGAGCAACGGATCGATGTGATTTTTTGCATGGGTAGGTATAGTTGAGGATCTGGAGAGTGACATAGGCTTCTTTTTATCCCGGAAATGAAGGAGTGCCTGTGGGAATTAAAAAAACTTATACCACGCGAACGAAGTCGCGGGCGTCCTCTAGTTACGTTATAAAAAAATTACGATCTTTCTCTTGAAAACCCTAGACTTTACCCAATATGATGGGGTTAAGGGTGGTCGAGGGAAAGCTCCACTATTGGTAAGAGAAAGCGCCATTTGCTCCTTCATATACATGTATGATAGGGATAATACCCCTGTCAAAAAATAATTATTTCTTACTGATTATTAAATAGAAGGTCTTCTAAAAGACTTAAAATTCACATCCTCGGTTAGTTTAACTTTGATAACCATTTTAAACTTTAGATTAAAGAAAAAAATGAGCGTTGTAATTTGGTGTTGTAATATATTGTAAAAAATATATTATCTAGGTAGGCAAGAATTAAAAAAAAATGTGGTAACATTATTTTAGAGTTCATAAATCTTTTTATTGTTTTAGGTCCACACCCAGTCTTCGAAGTCGGCCACAGAAGGAATCCCTCAACAAGTTCAAGCAATCTGCTATTCCAGAACCTGGATTCCATGGAAACCTCGTCCCAGATTTCCATGGAATCCGATACAAGAGTGATTCCATCAAACACATTAGACACTGGAATAAACCAGACTAGGAATAACGAGGGCGCCATTTTAAAACATGTTTTGAAGGACATGTGATATTATTTGTATCGAATTCCAGATCTTGGATTCCACGGGAAAACCTAATCTACTTTGCATTTAGTCTACAGTACTAGTAGTAGTAGTACTTACGTAGTACTTTGTAGTAGTTGGTGTTAAACTAAATGCAAAGTAAAATCTCGAAAAATGCTCGACACATCCTGATAAAAAATAACGAGGGCGCCAATATGAAACATGTTTAGAAGGACATGTGATTTGTATCGAATTCCAGATCTTGGATTCCACGGATAAATATATCCTACTGTGTATAGAACCAGAATTTCATATGCTGAAAAAATCCAGACCATAATAATTAAAGAGGGCGCCATTTTGAAAAGTTTAAAAGTAGAGTCGTACCCTCACAATTCAGCGTTCTGGTACGATGCTAGCCTAGCTTAAGTTAACATCGGGTCGGATCGAAAAAGCGCCAAGTTTTAATTTTTTTAATTCAACACAATAAATACATGCTGTATATAATAATTTATTCCGATATTGAAAATGTATTATGGAAGTGTATGCAAATAAAATAATCATTTTAATAATATTATAATTTATTTGTATTTAATTGCATTTCTAGATATTATTATATTATAATTTTTATTTTCGCTAGATAATATAATAGATAGTAATTTGTTGTGTATATTTTTACTAAAAGTAACGACTATATTTCTTTCTTTTTCTGCACCGCTAGTACATGTCGTTTTAGTTTTCGAAAGCGAAAATCTATATCGAGTATTCTGCATGTACTTCATTTTTGTCTTGAAATCCTGCAACTTTTGTCAAGAAAATATTTTCCTTTGTATATTTGTAAATTACTTAGTTATTTTGTCCGCTTCTTTTGTATAAATAAATATAACATGTTCAAATTATTGTGATTAATTATATTATTAATGCATTATGGTAAATTATAATAATTAATTATTAATATTGTATTTAATTATAAGGTATTAATTGATAATGTCATACGAGTGCTTTTAAATAAAGTTTATATTTAAAAAAGTAAATGTTATTTTTATTTAATACCCAGTACCTTCCGCAAGAAGGGGATTAGATATATTTTTAATCTCGTGGTAACTTTTTAATTTTCCAACACAAACCTACGTCCGACTCTGGGAGGACTGCAAGCTTAGAGTAAGATATCCATACTTATATTATTATAAATGCGAAAATTTGTATGGATGGATGGATGTTAGTTAACTCAATCACCCCAGAACGGTTGAACGGATCTGGATGAAATGTGGCACAGAGATAGATTATAGTCTGGACTCAGGAATAACGCATAGGCTACTTCTTATCCCGGATAATTAAAGAGTTCTCGCGGGAACATAAAAATCTCATCCACACGGATGAAGTCGCGGGCATCAGCTAGTACTATATACATAAAGCTTTATTTTCTGACCGGCTCAAGCCGGATCCTCATCGATAGATGTGATGAGATCCTCAGGCGATAAAAATATTACCGTACAGAGTTATTGGCCTACAAAGCCGTGCGGTAAAATTTATTTTCGCACTAGTGCGGTAATATAATGGCTGCCATACAAACAAAGAGTTGTTTCCATGGCATCTTTGTCGACGTATTTTATTTAGTTCAATTCCAACAAAGGTATTTGGTTACGGTTGGTCAGATCCCTTATCTATAAAGGTTTTGATGTCACTGTATGATAATAATATAACCCTCTAAAGGTACCTATACATAATACAGAACGTTTTATTAATTTCGGGCAGTAACTAAGTAATTTAGTAAGATTTATGGTCCATGCCCCACAGGATAGTAGGTAGATTGACTTACACTACTGTATACTATAAACCGGCCAAGTGCGAGTCGGACTCGCGCACCGAGGGTTCCGTACAAACCTGTAGGTATTGGTCAGGTTTACCTGATACCTTCCAAAGCAACCGCGATCCAAACTTCATAGTCGGGGATCGTTTATACCTCTATTAGAGACATACCTACATATAAAAACTTTCAGCTATAATAAAATAACGAAGGTCTGATCGCCGCGGGATCTTGCTCTATATTATAATATGATCTAACTAAAAATTTATGCTTTTCGCAATTTTTCCTTTATCTGTGCTATAATATTATTTTATTTTATTTATTTATTTACTTATAAGACGTTGCTTCGTACCAAATATCAAGATTCTGATTTCTGAGTTCACGGGAAATACCCTGTAGGTTTTGATTCCCTTGCGAGTGTCGAAAATTTGCAGCATAAACGGCTGTATCTTTTGATTGCGTTGGCTTAGAAGTTTGATTTTTTCACAGCTCCAAGGGACAGAAGACCTGAGTATTTGATATGAATTTCAGCTTTTCAGATTTTGAGAAGAAGGGTCTTGGCAGACAGACGGACAACAAAGTGATCCTATAAGGGTTCCGTTTTTTCTTTTGAGTTACGGAACCCTAATAATAAACCTACCTTCTTAATGTAATGTTTATTAAAAAGAGCAACTGCTGAGTTTCTCGCCGGCTCTTCTCAGTCAACTGAGAAGAGCCGGTATCTGAGTACCAAATGGGTGGTAGAGTCTTGACTCTTGACCTATCCTACGTGGAACTAGTTGCCCTACGTGAAATAAATCATTTCATTTCAAATAAGATTAGGCAACGGGGCGGTTCGTTGTATGGAGACCCCTTGCCAGGATTGCAGTATGGTGTGAACCAAAACTATCCAAAAAAAAATGCATGCGGAAGATTTCGATTTATTTTTAAAATAATGAGTAGTAACTAGGTAGTGTATTTACACTCAAAACAGAAATATCAAACGAAATAATCATGCAGAATATCGATATTTAAACAGATTTTATTATCAAACCTAGGTAGGAACACTGCGTTTACGCGATAAGTACCTTCCTGCTTTAACAATTGGGTAATAGCATAAAAAACCTTACTTCCTTTCTGATTTTTTATTGGATAGGTACTAGATGACGCCCGCGACTTCGTCCGCGTGGTTTAAGTTTTTTTGATTCCCGCGGGAACTCCTTAATTTTCCGCGATAAAAAGTAGCCTATGTCACTCTCGATCCTCAACTATACCCAAGCCAAAAATCACGTCGATTCGTTGCTCCGTTGCGGCGTGATTGAAGACAAACCAACAAAGTTCAAACCAATAAACCAACAAATCAATAAACCAAAAAACCAACAAACAAACACACTTTCGCATTTATAATATTAGTATAATTTATAATATAGGTAGGTACGTTTAACTCATGATACTGTAAAAATTCCGAGGAATTATAGTTGGGGTCCACTAGCTTTATTGCCTAGTCTAGACTATCTCTACCGGTTCGGAACCCTACATACCTAAGTAATTTTATTTTTCGTTTGGACTAGTAATTATTCGTTTTGCGAATACAATTGCGTCGGAGAGCAACATAGAATCAATTCGGAAACTGGATGCATGACCGAGTTTGGAGATCTGCCCCCCGATTACGTAAGATCTGTCGATCAAACGTTAAAGATTTTCGCATTTTTCCCATTCTTATACGTTTATGTATGTACGATACCCTAAACGTATAAGAATGGGCAGACGAAATTGAGCTCTAATTCAATGCTGTCATGGTTTATTTTACTTTGACGAAAATCTTTAACGATTGATCGGCCATTCTTACATGATTGGGGCCCTGAATTTGACCTCCGTGCTTCAGAGAGCATGCTAAGCCGTCGGTCCTAGTTATTATCACAAACTTCTGTTAAACTGATTTAAATAATCGAAATCAGTCGAGTTGTAAGTTAACTACCTAATTGGATATTTGGCTAGTAGATAGGTATTCAAATAAATAATTAATTTTTCTCAAGAAAACGCATATTTATTCTGAAGAAAACCCCTACTATCGCAGGAGTTTTCTGCATTTGCATTTGTTTGTTCGTCTGTCTATAAGCCCCCCGATTGTGTAAGGAAATCGTGATCGTAATCGTTTGTCAAACGTATAATTTGACCTGTTCAAGGAGTTCATAGATGCCTGCACGTCAAAAAGCATGTATGAACTTGTTAAACAGTTTGGTTCGAGTGTTATGATATAAGCTGTCAAATGATTACAATTTGCTTACACTACTCCCGCCCAGATGGCTAATCTCTCTGGAGGATTGGAGATAGGCCGCCGTGGCCGAAATTCGGTCGGGAGGACATAATAAAAAATTAAGTTACTCCTCATAAATTAAACTTGGTTTTGCTTAAACCAAAGTGATATCCCATTCATAATAAGGTTAAAGACAATGAAACATACCTATTATGGCTTTGAAAGTCTTTGAATCCTAGCCACCTTTGCATAAACCACACCTAACAATTTCCTTAAAAGCTAGGTAATCTAAAAAAACTAGATAACCACCATAATCGCCAATTCGGCGCAAAAATCGAACGCACTTCGCCATAATTAAAAATAGGAGCCAATTTATTCCACCCCCTTCATTAGCTTCAACCCCGGCTTACCACCCTTACCACCCCCTTTCTTCGTATAACGGTCAGTAGTGTACAGGCCTTCTTGCAAACGGTGTCGCCTTAGTAACTAAGTGCAAAACAAAAATAAACAAATTGGCAACCCATTTCGGAAAAATCCCCTTAAAAATTCGTGAAAAAATGACGATTTCCGAAAACTAGAGAAACGTGTGAAAAGTTTGAAAAAGTGTCAAAATGGCTTCAAAATAAACAATATATCACCTAGTTTTTTGTGTCAAATTCAATATATCTTGTGTAAAATGACGATTTTTAATAATAAAAATTAATTAAAGAAAATAATACAAAAGTGACGAAAATGCCTGTTGAAAAATGCGCTATGTCCGAAAATATAGGCCGTTTTTCAGTGAAAATAAGTTGTTACGTTGCCCCAGTTGACGTTTTCAATTAAAAATGGCTTCCGTTATTTGTTTTCGCGCCAAAAAATCAATCATGGTCGCGAATTTGCCGGTGGTTTTCTACATTTTCAAAATCAAATTGAAATGACGTCTGGCGAAAAGCAATCTTCGAATTGGCGAAAATGTGAACTGAAACTTGTTTTGCTGTACTGTGTCTGTTAATAAAACTGTGTGTTTGTGTGTTTTTTATATATTCGCAGTGTATATTTTGTCCTTAAAGGTTGGTATTTTAAAGTATTTTTTTTTAATTTTGTTTTTTTTTTTCTAGCTTGATAGGTTCTATTCTGCTGGATCAAGCTTCCATGTATTTCTTTCCTTTATTTCTAAATTCTAAATTCTTAATTGCTGAGGGTCACGACCTCTTTCCGTTAGTTACTTAATGATAGGGAATAATACTTTCCCGGGATAGTAATCCGGTGGATCCCCAGGTCTTTCCAAAACTCGACTTATATATGTATCATGTATGGCCACCACTAGACTTAGGATACTCTTCGGTTGATTGTTAACAGAAGATAATTTAGTGATTAAAACCAGGACCGACGAGGTCTCCAAACGGTGGTAGCAAAGATGCCAAATCCGATCAGACCTCCAAATTCACCAATCACCGGTCACCCATCCAGCTACCAACTTGTGTCTAATCTAAAATAACATTTTAACATTTTTGAGGCCACTGGCGTCTGGCGCTATTACTTCACTGGATTGCCAGGCTAATCTGTTAGGATAAGCACCAGCTCTTTATTAAAAAATGGAAAAAATAATGAAATTTCTGATTGTTTTGTTTTCTAAAGTCTTAATTGTACATAAAATAGGTACAATGTACAAATTCGAACTTAATACCTAGAGGTATATTCGCTTCCGTAACCTTTGGTAGTGAGGACAGGGTTGAAAGACAGAGCCAAAACATTTTTAATAGTGCCAAAAGACTCGAACGAAGGTCAAATACTCATGTCATGTCATCAATTGTCCTGAAAAAGTTTGATTCATTCATGACCTATGAATCACGATGATTCGCAGTAGGTTCGACTGTAAGTAGTTTGAAGGACCAATGAACTAATAAATAAAGTTTAGGACCTTATATCAAATCATTTTTTTATTCAAATAAACTTTTACAAGTACCTACTTTGAAGCGTCGAGTGAATCGATCCCCAGGCACGCACCTCCAACTTTTCGAAGTTATGTGTATGTTTTTTTTATTTTTATTTAAATATAGCGAGCAAACGAGCATGCGGGTCACCTGATGGTAAGTGATTACCGCTGCCCATGAATATTTGCAGCACCAGAGGAACCGCCAATGCGTTGCTGGCTTTGTTTGTTTTGATGCAAATGTTCTTATTTAAAAAAAAGAATGCTTCCTTTGAGTGGTTAATGTGCTTTTCCTCCATGTCCCGTTCGTCTTTTCCACCCTGTGGAATTATGTTTTACTAGCTGATGCCCGCGACTTCGTCCGCGTGGATTGAGGTTTTTGGTTCCCGCGGGAACTCTTTAATTTTCCGAGATTAAAAGTAGCCTATTCCAGACTATAATCTATCTCTGTGCCAAATTTCATCCAGATCCGGTCCACCGTTCAAAAAGTATAGATTTTTAACATGTTAAAGAGGTACTACGGAATCTTAAAATCAATCAATTTGCGTGTGCCATATTGAAGGCATACACCATGATATGCTAAAAACCGCTTATGGTATAGGTATCATGTGCCATGATTAATGGTGCCCGTGTAATACTGTAGAGTGCAATTCATTTGTCTGTCTTACCTACTCTACTCGGATCTACTGACAGGCCAAAATGCCTGATAGAATTTGTAGTAGGCATAATACCTAACTATAAAAATATTATATGGTCTAGGTATTGTGCCTTTACATGGCCGCGTAAATTATGATTTTTCAAAAACAGTTTTTATTTATTCTACTGTAAGTCAACACAAGTCAGACTTGGTCGCTAACTATGGGCCTCATAAGAAAGCTCAGGGTCACTCAGCGGGCGATGGAGAGAGCAATGCTCGGTGTTTCTCTGCGCGATCAAATCAGGAGATCCGCATGAAGAACTAAAGTAACCGACATTGCTCGACTTGTTGCGAAGCTGAAGTGGCAATAGTCGGGGCACATAGTTAGAAGAACCGATAGACGTTGGGGTCCCAAAGTGCTGGAGTGGCGACCCCGCACTGGAAAGCGCAGCGTTGGCAGACCCCCTTCTCGCTGGACGGACGACATCAGGCGAGTCGCAGGGAGCCGCTGGATCCAGGCCGCGGCGTGTGGAAATCTATGCAGGAGACCTATGTCCAGCAGTGGACGACTATCGGTTGATGATGATGATGATGAAGTCAACCCTTGACTGCGATCTCACCTAAGTGAAGATGCATTCGAAGATGGTAGCGGGCTAACCTGTTAGGGATGGCGGTTATATTAAACCCATTTTTAACCTGGAAAAAAATCTACGGGATTTAAAATAAAAACTAAATCCATGGGGTGATGTCACGGCCATCGTTGAGTTCATAAATGTTTTTATTACTCATGGAATTAATAATAAATGTTTTTATTACTCATGGAATTAATAAGTAATTAGTAAAATGTGATGTACGATAGTGCTTATTAATTTCATGGTTTTAAGACTATCAACTGTACAACAAAGGAATTCAAACTAATTATACTCCCAAATAGTCGGTTTAACTATTTATAACAAACTAGCTGACGCCCGCGACTTCGTCCGCGTGGTTTAAGATTTTCCCGCTTTTCTGTTGAAATTTTTCCTGAATTTTGTTTGCTATAAACCTCACGGAGCCCGAGACCTTTCCAACGAATGCAAAACCGTGGAAATCGGTTCGTGCGTTCTGGAGTTATAGCGTCAGGAAGGAAAACCCATTGAATTATATGTACAATAATACCTCAATGGGAAAACCCCACTTATTTTTATATAATAGATTCTAACTTGTCTACAACTTAATACAAGAAACAACGGTCGTGGTCTAGGCTTGGTTAGTATTATGGGGAAATTAGAAATATATTAATAGGTACCTATAGAGAAGATATGGGCACCATAAAGTTGTGTTTTACTTTCAATGAAAAGACGTTAATGGTTACGGGACATGAAACAGGGAGAGTCTACGCCCCTGCTCATTTAACCGACAATAAGGCTTGAACATAATTTAAAAAAAAAACACTACGTTTTTTTGATTTCCGCGGGAACTCCTTAATTTTCCGGGATAAAAAGTAGCCTAGGTATGTCCCTCTCGGTCCTTAACTATACCCATGCATAAAATCACGTTTATCCATTGCTTTGTTGCGGCGTGATTGAAGAACAAACAAACACACTTTCGCATTTATAATATTAGTATGAAGTATGATTTTCACACAGCGACCGTACGATAAACCTGTAGGAACCTAAACGCTCATTTTTGGACACTCGTGTTATAAAATTGAAGTTGATGACCGTAAAAATTACTCAAAATATGAGCTTATCATTCGAATGGATCAAAATTGTAATGTAGTTGTTTTCGTAACGTCTTGCGACATTTTGGTATTTAGAGCGTTACAACGAAACAAATAAATTAATTAATTCTCACACGCGTAGTTTTGAAAACTATCGTAGGTCTCTTATCGTATTTAAAACAGTCGGTCTTATCGAGAAACTGGCACTCAAACTGCATAATATTCACTAACGGGGTGACTTGTCGATTATTGTATTGTTCAAGTTAAATGCAATTAAATAATTCGGAATCTGAAATTAAAAAAATGGCAGTCATAGGGACTGTCGATATATATGTGAAAACGATTACCTATTTTTTTTTTTTTTTAATAAATAAAAAATTAAAAGATAAACCTTAACACTAAGGCATTCAAGTTTAATTACGAATGTAGTTTTTTTTTTTTTTTTTTTATTGAAAACAATACAATAGAAATTAAAGCTAGCTAGCCTAACCTAACTACTATATAAATCATGCCCACGTGGAATGGTGGCGAGAATGCTGGCTGCATTTCCGCGCTGGACAGCCAGGCTGATCCTTTGCGCAAAAAATGAGCCAGCCCTTCTGTCACCAGATGAGGCAATCAACCGCGGTGAAATATCTCGCAAAAAATTTTTGGCACTAAGACTCCACGGCCCCAGGGTCTCCACGGCAAACGGAACAAATATGTAACTCTCTATGAGAGAGGCATACTTCCGCCGCTTGCCGGTTTCAGCCTTTTCTGCTGCGGCTCCCGGCCTTGATATTATATATATTTATACCTTATATTATATATTATATTATTATAATATATAATAATTTATTATATAATATATTATATATATATACACCTATATATAATATATTATATATATATATTATATATTATAATATATTATATATATAATATATTATATATATTATATACAATATATATAATATATTATATATATATACACCTATCGAATGTAGTATATTTATATTTAAAACCTTTTGTCTCCGTAACAAGTAACAACGCGAGCATGTCGGTCACGCGAATCCACAAGTTTACCACCTACCAAAAAATGCTCAACGCGGCTACAGAAATTTTCACTTCAAACATTAAAAAGTCTTTCGTCATGAGTGTAAGAAGTAATTTGCTAGTCGGCATGGACATAGCCGGGATAAAAAGTAGCCTATGTGTTATTCTTCACTATAATCTATGCCAAATTTCATCCAGATCCGTTCAGCCAGGCGTGATTGAGTAACAAACAACCATCCATCCAAACTTTCCGCATTTATAATATCAGCAAAATTGAAGATATAAGACACTAGCTGATGCCCGCGACTTCGTCCGCGTGGTTTTAGATTTTTATTCCTGCGGGAACTCCTAAATTTTCCGGGATAAAAAGTAGTCTATGTCACTCTCCAGATCCCCATATACCCATGCCAAAAATCACGTTGATCCGTTGCTCCGTTGAGGCGTGAATGAAGGACAAACCAACAAACCAACACACTTTCGCGTTTACAAAATTAGTATGATTGTAAGATGTACTCGTGATAAGTATGAAAATTTAGTGACTAGCTGATGCCCGCAACTTAGTTCGCGTGGATTGAGGTTGTTTGGTTCCCGCGGGAACTCTTTAATTTTCCGGGATAAAACGTAGCTTACGTGCTATTCCAGACCATAATCTATCTCTGTGCCAAATTTCATCCAGATCCGTTAAGCTGTTGTGGCGTGATTGAGTAACAAACATCTATCCATACACCTATCCAAACTTTCGCATCTATACTTATAATAAAACTGTAACAGGTCCAATTCTGTACATTGAAGATATTTTGAAAATTTTTTTTGGAGGGCACTCATTATTCGATACTGAAGCCAAATCTGTAATTTTTTTCATTTTTGTCTGTCTGTCTGTCTGTCTGTCTGTCTGTCTGTCTGTCTGTATCTTGGCCGCGCATCACGCCGAAACTACTGAATGAATTCAAACGAAACTTGGCACGATTTGAGCCCATACTACGAGGTAGGACATAGGATACTTTTTATCCCGAAATTCTACCCCCAAAGGGGTGAAATAGGGGTTGAAAGTTTGTATGAAAGTCCGTCATTTCTCAAATTATATCGATGAAACTTGGTATATGAGCTGCGGGTTGAAAATGAAGACGTACGTATTTCACAGTTTTTCGTAATTCCACCCCCAAAGGGTTGAAATAGGGGTATAATATAAAAATTAATCTCTATTTCCCTTGGCCACGGCATCACGCGTGAACGGCTGGACCAATTTCGGTAATTCTTTTTTTTTTGGGTTTGTCTGGACGCCGGGATGGTTTATATTCACAATTGGACCCGGTAGGGGGCGCTGCAATCGGGTTCGAGGTTCAGGGCGGGACACGGCTGGACCAATTTCGCTAATTCTTTTTTGTTGGGTTTGTCTGGACCCCGGGATGGTTTATATTCACAATTGGACCCGGTAGGGGGCGCTGCAATCGGGTTCGAGGGTCCCGCGAAACCACGCGGACGAAGTCGCGGGCATCAGCTAGTTTATAATATTAGTATAGATTGATTCAGCTTTTCCGTAATCGGCCAGTCGTGGTCATAAGTGGGCGATGGGTAGAGAAGATACAATGATCTAATGATAGTACAGCAATGTACTGTAATGGTCATATGTACTCGTACCATAAAAAGAAAATTTGGAGGTTAACTCAATCGTATCTTTTGTCAATTGGCATTGGAGTCGTTGTGGTGGAGTAATTCAGACAATGGCATAATCGCCGCCATTATTCTATTGATTAGACTTTAGAGTTTAGAGTGCAGTTCACTGTTCCTAATATTATAAATCTTTTAAAGAGCCTTTTTACTCACATAGACTTAGACCATCTGCTTCTAAGAAGCTAAATAAATTATTATTTACCTACTAGATGATGCCCGCGACTTCGTCCGCGTGGATTGAAGTTTTTTGGTTCACGCGGGAACTCTTTAGTTTTCCGGGATAAAAAGTAGCCTAGATGTGCTATTCCAGACTCTAATCTAAAGGTCTGTGCCAAAAATCGAGATCCGGTCAGCCGTTCGTGATTGAGTAACAGACATCCATCCATCCATCCATTCAAACTTTCGCATTATTATCATACTTACAAGTACTAAGTAATTTATACAGTTTGGCATGCGAAATAAACAAATCAACAAAGATGGCGGCATCGAAACAGCTGATGTTTTGTATGGCGGCCATTATATTACCGCACTAGTGCGAAAATCGATAATTTCGCACTAGTTTGTAGGCTAATAAATTACTGGGCGGTAATATTATAATTGCACTAGGGTGGGAAAAATCTATAGATATGAATTAAAATAGTACCTATATTACACATCTAGGGCAGTAAAATAAGAAATGTCTCAGATCACATGTAATTGTTGTCCGAGGCGAAGCCGAGGTCAATAAACATGTGATCTGAGGCTTTCTTATTTACTGCCCGTGGTGTGTATACTATTTTTCTCCTCGACGGAGGCGGAAAGCGACATTTTCGTTTAGCGCAGCGGGAGGAAAATTGACGCTTTCCGCCCGGAGGTGAGAAAACAATTTTACGGGCAAATGCCTGTATTGTTAAACTCTTGTTTTCAACGTAGAGCCCAATCCATCCATACTATCCATACTAATATTATAAATGCGAAAGTGTGTCTGTCTGTCCGTCTGTCTGTCTGTCTGCTACGCTTTCACGGCCCATCTGCTCAACCGATTTTTATGAAACTTGGTACCTACAGGGGTAGATTGTATCTCGGGGAAGGACATGGGCTACTTTTTATCCCAGAAAATTAAAGAGTTCCCGCGGGAATCAATAATCTTAATCCACGCGGAAGAAGTCGCGGGCATCAGCTAGTTTTATATAATAGAACGTTATTGGTAGAGCCAGACTTCTACAGCTTTAATTGAAAGTAGTATAAAAAGTATTTAGTAGTAGTTTTGACCAGTCGGCCAGCCTTGGGTCGGGGCAGGGATCGAACCCGCGATAGCCCGCAAGGACGCGCCGCGACCTTGTGCCGTGCGGAGTAGGCTCACTTGATTTACACGAGTCTTTAGCCAAAACTCTATTATTATCTAATGATTTGAGACTTATTTCATGGTTTGAAAACATATTATTATGTATTAAGACGGGTACATACCACGATGTAAAATAATGATTTTATTTGTCGATATTTCGACCCAGTTGCATGGATCGTGGTCACGACGGGACTGCGGTGCTGCGAAGTGTGTAGCTGGAGCTGTCACGGGCAGTAGCGAACTACCCTCCTTCTTGTTCTTTTTACAGGAACATCTCGAAAATTTCGGCAAAATACACTCACAACGTCACTTTTCACTTTAGATTTCGTACGACTCTGTCCCGGTTTGCATAATTCTACCACTGGAAACCGGGACAGAGTCGTACGAAATCTAAAGTGAAAAGTGACGTTGTGAGTGTATTTTGCCGAAATTTTCGAGATGTTCCTGTAAAAAGAACGAGAAGGAGGGTCCCGGTTTGCATAATTCTACCACTGGAAACCGGGACAGAGTCGTACGAAATCTAAAGTGAAAAGTGACGTTGTGAGTGTATTTTGCCGAAATTTTCGAGATGTTCCTGTAAAAAGAACGAGAAGGAGGGTAGTTCGCTACTGCCCGTGACAGCTCCAGCTACACACTTCGCAGCACCGCAGTCCCGTCGTGACCACGATCCATGCAACTGGGTCGAAATATCGACAAATAAAATCATTATTTTACATCGTGGTATGTACCCGTCTTAATACATAATAATATCTCTATTATTATGTCTGTTACACACAAATTAGTATAGCTATATGAACTGCCCCGTTGGTACAGTAGTTAGTATGTTCGAATCCAGATTACAGGTTCCAAAATTCAAGATTCCAATGCACTTGTCAAAGTCTTTTGTTTTGGAGATGGGACGTCGCCGTGGCCGAAATTCGGTCGAGGGGACATTGTTATTATGTAGACTTTACCACTACATCCCATTAACGTCCCACTGCCAAAGGAGCCTCCACTATCATAGGAGAGAGGGAATAACAGCTTAGACCCACCCACATCGCTGCTCTAATGCGAGTTGGCGGGTTATTATGTTAGTAACTTTATTACTTTTGTCTGGTGGGAGGCTTCGGCCGTGGCTAGTTACCACCCTACCGGCAAAGACGTACCGCCAAGCGATCTAGCGTTCCGCTACGATGACGTGTAGAACCCGACTAGGTTTCTAGCTACCATCTAGACGCTAGTCTACCATCGTAGACTGCATCGTCACTTACCATCAGATGAGATCGCAGTCAAGGGCTAACTTGTAGTGGAATAATAATAAAACGAAAACTTAATTTTCTAAATTTCCGGGGTAAATATTTTTATATTTATTTGCTAACTAAATGATGCCCGCGACTTCGTCCGCATGGATTGATGTTTTTGATTCCCGCGGGAACTCTATCATTTTTCGGGATAAAAAGTAGCCTATGTCCTTCCCCGGGATGTAACCTATCTCTGTACCGTGGTAGTAGAGTAGTTGGGCCGTGAGCGTAGCAGACAGATAGACACACTTCCGTATTTATAATATTAGTATGGATATTAGTATATGGATTAGCCACAGAATATCCAATAGTCATCTAGAGTGTTGACCAAGGTGATTGCGATGATCTGCTGGTGTGCGCTGAGCCTTAGGGGGCTGTTACGGCATTAATTTAGTCAGGCTAAATAGGCCGTATGCAAAACTGTCGCGTTACAAATATAATTTATTCTGTTCGAAGCTGAAAAAATTCCCGCATTTTGTGTGACGCGGGAATACTAGCCTCGTAGTAATTTGTGTACGAATTCTTATATTAATGTCGCGAATTCTTGGTGCCTTAGTGTCAGCGGCAAATTATATAATATATTTTAATCCATACTAATATTGTGTATTTGTCTGTCTGCCTATCTGTCTGTCTGCTACGCTTTAACGGCCCAACTTTTCAAACGATTTTGATGAAATTTGATAAAGGGTAAAAGTAATTACATTCCGGGGAACGACATATAAGCTACTTCACATTCCAGGTCCTCAACTATACACGCAAAAAAATCAGCAATGACATTGAATAAATATAAAAGAAGGAAAAAAAAATCCACTCTACTGTAATGCCGGTATGCCCTAGAGATCAATCGATTGCGTTCGTCTGTATATTTTGACTATGATTTTGCTAATTTATGTTTGCATGCCTATCGCATGGCGAATTGTAGATGGTAAAATAGTTATTTTCACCATGTAAGCTCAAAAATATTGCCTTAGCAGCTTAAAATTAGTGAAGAAAAGGACCGTTTATTGCTCACACAGAAAGAAAAAGTGTTTTTGAATTTGAGCTCTTGAACTGGCGAGGTGAAAAAAAAATTAATACCTTCACTGTTCCAACAATCGTGCAAATCAAATATTATTCCATCCTACTCTTAAAAAGTAGTGTTACTCTCCGCTCGCACTGGCAACCCACCTCACGCCTGGGTTCCTTGTCCTAGCATATACCTTGGTATATTTGTGTCGTGTTTATAGCGTTATATTAGCGGCTTTATCACAAAACTAGCTGAAGCCCGCGACTTCGTCCGCGTGGAATAAGTTTTATTAATTCCCGCGGGAACTCCTTATTTTCCGGGATGAAAAGTAGCCTATGTCACTCTCCAGGTCCTCAACTTTAACCAGGCAAATAATCCTGTCGATCCGTTGCTCTGTTGCGGCATGATTGAAGGACAAACCAACAAACAAACACACTTTCGCATTTTAAATATTGGTACGATGCAGAAAATACTACAGTGTCAACTGCGAGCATAGGTACTCGTATGTATATGTATGTATATGTAGGTATGTAGGTACACAGCTGGGGAGATCGTCAAACATCAACCCCTTGCCGGGTCACTCTGAGCACGAGTTGAGTTGAGTTGAGTCTCAGAATGACACCGTTGGCCGTAGTTCACCACGCTGGCACAGAGCGGAATGGCAGACTTTATTTTAAACTATCGATTAAAGTAAAAAAGTGCGACGAACCTGTGGTCTAGTACTAGCCTGACTATTTATTTTTATTTTGCAGACGGATTGGAAAATCCAACAAATTACATAACGGCTAAGAAGTCGTTATGTTTTGCGGCGAATTCTACGATTTGGCGGCGACATTAATAATGAATATCATTCACGCTAAAACGCTGAAATTTTCCTTATCCTTAAGAATAGTTAAAAAAATTACAAAGCTGGAAGGTTTTTCTACAATAATAGCATGAATAGCTTTATTGTCCTTAAATTTTTTTACACCAAAACCAATGGTGCGTGCGAGGGAATCGAACGCGTGACCGTCAAGGTGACCACCGGAGCGGTATTAATAAAATAAAATTACTTAAGCACTTTACAATTTAAAAATAAAATATAATTCTGACAAATTGTCATGTTATATTTTAATTAATTATTAAAAACTTACTCACGAATTTAGATAAAGTTTGAATTAAAATTGTTGATTTCTTAAAAGATATTAAAATATACTTACTGTACTTTTAAAAAAGAGCTTAGCTCTACTAAATTTACAAAATCTACTTGAATCGTTTATTATTTCAACTGGCAAAACAAAGATACAATTACTATGCCTAAATTATTATTATTCCTTCATCTTATCTTAGAATATGGCATTCCGAACCAGCAGTAGATTCACTCGACGATTCAAAATCACTTGCAAAAGTTTATTTGAATAAAAAAGATTGCAGTTTGAATATTATTTTAAGTGTGAAATAAGTTTGGATGTTGTTTGTTATTCCTTCACGCCACAATTACTGATTTATCTGAAATGGAGATAAATAAATAAATAAATAAAAGTTTATTGACCAACACTACAGATAGTACAGTTACATTTAGTTTACACCACAGATCAGAGAATCTCTCTTATCTATGGTTTACACTAAATAAACATAAACTAGGTACGTGATATCAATGGGCCACCTCCTCAGCCCGTGCCACAGCATGAGAAATAGGTACATAGGCACGTACTTAACATACTGCAACGCTGATTTTCAGGAGATAGACCCTGAATTACCACACATACATTTTATTCCGGAAAACTAAAGAGATACCGCGGGTATTATAACACCATTTATTCACGCGGACAAAGTCGCGGGCATCGACTTATTAAATCTAGATCGGAAGAGATCGCTTCTTAGCACTAGGTAGGCCGACTGTTGTACAGGTTTTAAAAAATGAAAATATAGTTACTTGCTAAAATAAAATCTCTCTCTCTCTGCGTTGTATCCCTCATTGCTCAGGGTCGTCACCCCATTCGACTCATCGCGTACTGGCAGGGGTTTTCATGGGATAATAATGCGGTGGGTTCCCAGATCCTTCCGCATACCTACGACCCGACTAAGAGTACTATTTTAACTCTTAGGTTACTAACGATATTAAAATAAAATTTGACATATTAACATTTAATTAATTAAAACATTAACAATCAATAATTAACAATCAAATTGGCCATTTGATAATATGACCATACTGACTTAGAACTACATACTGTCAGAAAGTCATTCGTAGGAATGAGCATTCTTTTCTATAACAAAATTCCACAACCTATTTTAAACTTGCCTATACACAAGTTTAAGAAATCCATTAAAAGTATGCTCCTGAAAAAAGCTTATTATACTGTTGAAGATTATGTAAATGATAGAGGGGCTTGGATTTGATCGCTCCAGCAATGCTAAGGACAGCGGTTACTTATGTACACATTGATATAAGTAGATAATAATGATAAATTGTAAATGAGTTATATCTAAAAAGTTATTTGAATAAAAAACATTTGATTTTGTTTTTTTTTTGATTTTGACCGAATTTGTCATTACAGGTACCGGTGAAAAGATGTGAAAAATGGCGCTAAAACTGAAATATACAGACGAGCACGGGATCCTACACATCGACATGAGCCCCTCTAGCAGTCCCGCCGGCTCCGCGGACCAGCCGACCGATCCGAAATTCGACACAATCAACAATCGCTTCGGAAGTTACGACCTTTTCGGCGGAAAATACGACGAAAAAGAACACTTCGATGGCGAAACACAGTCGCTGTTCCGAAGCAGATACAACAGTTTCGAAGAAGAATTCGCGAATACGCCGTACGCGTTCGCAACCGACCGATCCCTCCACAAGACATTAGATATCACGATAGACGCGCGACCAGACGTGTCGCCATCCAAAGACATTGAAAACAACGAATTCTTCGACCGATCCGATTTATTCGGACCAAAAATCGATTTGAAATCCAGTGACGCGTTTACGGTGACTCATTTGATCCACGCGCAGGATCGATATTTCGATCTTTCGACTAGGGTTGGCGAGAAGGGTGTAGTGAGGACTATTGCGGATAGTTTCGAAGTGAAAAGTGCGCCGAGTTCGGCGAAAAGGGTCAAAAGTGCTAAGACTAGTGATGGGGAGGCTTTCAAAGTGCTGTCGGCGAACAGTGTGAAGGGATTCCGAGGGGCTGAAGCCAAAGTGCCGTGAGTATTGACACGTTATTTTAAAGAAATACTTTTGCATGACGACTTCTCTTGCGCAGTGTTGAGCGCTGTTGTCTTAACGTGAGAGGTCCTAGGTTCGATTCCTGATTTATTTATACTTTCTGAATTTTCTCTGGTTTGGTCTGGTGGGAGGCTTCAGCCGTGCTGGCTAGTTACCACCCTACCGGCAAAGACGTGCCGCCAAGCGATTTAGCGTTCCAGTACGATGCCGTGTAGATACCTACCGACTGGTGGTACCTATAGGTTTAATATAACTGCCATACCCCTAACAGGTTAGTCCGCTACCATCTTAGACTGCATCATCACTTGTCATCAGGTGAGATCGCAATCAAGGGCTAATTTGTAGTGCATAAAAAAAAATTATGTCCAGCTGTGAAGGTTAATTGGTATACGAAATTAGTAGACATTTGAATGACTATTATTTAGATGATTATAATCTACTTTTTTTGTATATTGAGAGTTATGTAGTAGACATTGCAAAAATATGGTAACTGAACATATCTATGGTCCCAATCGGGAAGATATATTTTCACATTTTATAAAGGACAGTAGGTTATTAATAAACCCACCAAAAAGTAAATCAGCCTTCCTGACGATAGTTTCCAAAAGTAGAGCTGTCTCTTGTAATTCTAGTTGCCCGAGTCAGTGAGTCAGTCAGTTTTCCACAGAGGCAATTTTCATCCTAGCCAGGATACTTACCTAATAACATATTTTTATCCCGAAAAATCAAAGGGTGGTCGCGGGATAAAAACAATAAACCCACGCTAACAAAATCGCGAAGACTAGATGATGCCCGCGACTTCGTCCGCGCGGATTAAGGTTTTCACGCGGGAACTATTTTCCGGGAAAAAATATATATAGGTACCTAGCTTAAATGGTAATTTATTGTATCTATCTCTATTTCCAATTGTAGCCAAATCAATTTAGTCATTGTGGCGTGAAGGAACAAACATTCAAACATACAGACTTACAAATATCCAAACTTTCACATTATTGAATAATATCTATTAGTAGGATAAACAGATATAAATTTTTATTCCGAACTAGATGATACCCGCGACTTCGTCCGCGTGGTTTAGGATTTTTTGATTCCCGCAGGAACTCTAATTTAATTTTACGGGATAAAAAGTAACCTATGTCCTTCCCCGGGATACAACCTACCCTTGTTACAAATTTCATCAAAATCGGTTGAACAGATGAGCCGTGAAAGCGTAGCAAACAGACAGACAGACTCACTTTCGCATTTATTATATTAGTATGGATGCAAGTTTAACCACTGCTGGCTGTACTATTATCGATTCTGTGGTTTAACGCTAAAAGAAGCGGAGTAGGTACCAAACGTAATAATTTGTAATCTTATTCAAAACAGAAAATCTATTTTGAATAGGTATGTTGCCTAAGTTTGAAATAAGTAACAATAATAATAAAAACCTATCTAAAACCACCACGAATAGTTACAAATACAATTACCTACTTTTGCCCAACTCACGTTTATTTACACAATTTTTACACAAATCGCAAGGTTTTATGTAAATTCGAATATTATTTACAAAATACACTGGATACGTGTTACAAAATTGCAATTTTTTTTGTAATTAATGACTATAACTATAAATTCGGATATAAAGATTGGAATCTGAAATAGGTAATTAGGTACCGTAATGTGGTTTTGAAATTTCTTGCAAATCCGGTGACCTTACAGTGATATTAATAGGGCCTTTATTCCTGTGTGCATAACATGCGCACAACGAGATTATCTCGCGACGAGAGAGAGAGATGTTGTCGTTGCCGGCAAATTTTTAATTTACCCTAACATTAATTAAAATAACGCTGTATTAATGAAACATTATGTATATCTACTTTATAATATTGCATGCCGTATATTTAAGGTATTTGGATGTACACAACTATGTTACATTTAAACCCAAATTTGCAATAAATGAATCTTAAATCTTGAATCTTGAATCATGCACAAAATGCGGTGCTATTACCTACAAGAAAAAAATAGTCGACATGAAAAGGTTCGTAGAGAAAAATACCATCGATAAGAAATATTACTTTTATCTCTACTTTTGACGTAACGAGACAAGTAACCATGTTAGCTTCGGTAGACAGATAGAGATAACGGGTAGACATAATTTTACTCGTAGTGCATGCTATGCTAGCCATACGGTCATTTCTGCCACGTACCTGCAAATTATGGAACCAGCTTCCATCTTTCTCCTCTTTGACTCCCGGGTTCGATCCCCGGCAGGGTCAACTTGGGAATTTATATATACTTACCTATTTTTTTAATTCATTATAGGCTTACGCTTGACCACAATCACACCTGATGGGAAGTGATGATGCGGCCTAAGATGGAACCCGCTTGCCTAGAAGATGCCTATTCACTCTTGATTCTGATGATTTCTTAAATTTCTTAATTTTCCGTGCCTAGTTACCACCCTACCGGCAAAGACGTGCCACCAAGTTATTTAGCGTTCCGGTCCGGTACCAGGTACCGGACCGGAACGCTAAATAACTCGGCGGTACGATTCCGTGTTGAAACCGACTAGGGGTATGGGTTAATTAGAACGGCCATGCCCCTAACAGGTTAGCCAGCTTCCATCTTAGACTGCATCATCCCTAACCATCAGGTGAAATCGCAGTCAAGGGCTAACTTGTAGTGGACGAAAAAAAAATCTTCTGTGTTCCCTCATGATTATAATACGGGGCTCTTCAAAGGGCGGATAAACAAATATCTCAAAAGCCGGCAACGCATTAGCGGCTCCTTTGCTGCAAATGTTCATGGGCGGCGGTAATCACTTACCATCAGGTTGCCTGCTCGTTTGCTCGCTATATTATATAAAAAGAGATGATGCCTACAAAAATAAATTATTTATTTAGTACTACTAACAGATGATAAGTATACATTTTATCCCGGAAAATTAATATCCTACCGCGGGATTAAAAAAAACCTTAATCCACGCCGACGAAATCTAGTAAATTGTAATTTTTTTTGTAATTTAATAGTTTTTCAAAAGTGCAACCGCTGATTTTTATTGCCTCTTCTCGGTAGGCATAATCATACTTCATACTTTAATATTATAAATGCGAAAGTGTGTTTGTTTGTTGGTTTGTCCTTCAATCACGTCGCAACCGAGCAACGGATCAACGTGATTTTTGGCATGGGTATAGTTGAGGACGGAGAGTGACATAGGCTACTTTTATCCGGGAAAATTAAAGAGTTCCCGCGGGAATCAAAAAACTTAATCCACGCGGACGTAGTCGCGGGTATCATCTAGTGACATAATAATGGCATTCCGAACCAGTGGCAGATTCACAGACTATCCAATAGCCTAGGCCTAGCCAGTAGCGTATAGTACTTCCTATTTGAGTGGTAGGGGTTTCGATCCCCGGGCACGCACCTTTATGTTTAATTCTTCCACTACATTTACGTCCCACTGCTGGGCACAGGCCTTCACTCTTATAGGAGAGAGGGAATAATTAGAGCTTAGACCCACCAAGCTGCTCCAATGCGGGTTTTATCATGTTAGCGATAATAACCGGGACCGACGGCTTAACGTGCTCTCCGCGGCACGGGGGTGAAACACCGCCAACTTCCTAACTACGGGCAAGTACTGAGAATTTCTAGTCAGAAAAACCCAAAACTCAATTATGGTCCGACCCGGGACTCTAACCCGGGACCTCGTTGGCCGCAGTCGAACATGCCAACCACTAGACCAACGAGGCAGCCGTCGAGAGCAGTTACTTCTATTAGCAAGTAATAGCACAGGTACCTAATAGTTAGTATTCTGTGCTAGTTAGTATGGATGACGTAATTTTTTAAAAGTAATAAAGCGGACCTAAATAAAAAATAAGTAAGTAGTTAGACTTTAAAAACCAAAAGGTGACTGGTCTCAGTGGGCGTGGAACCTTATTTAGGCGGTGTGGTGTGCAACCTTTACCGTTTTATTAGAATCATATTTTTTTACCTACTTATTTGATTGATACAAAATACAATACAATAATTTAAAGCTGGCTAGCCTAACCTACTTAATTATCTCATAACTCATTTTATAATCATCACCATCATTCCATCATCAGCCCTGACAGGGGCGGATTTAAGTATTGCGAAGCTCTGGGCTGTAGATATTTGCGAGGCCCTAATGCTTTGTGGCCGGACACCTCGCTAGAACAAACGACCAAAGGTGGACCCTTAAGACAACTAAATGGCCTGGCCCTAAATGGAAAAGACGTGTTGGAAGGCCAAGGTTACGATGGAGTGATGATTTGATATCCGTAGCCGGAAAAGAATGGATAGAAAAAGCAAAGGACAGGATTAAATGGCAGAAACTGGGGGAGGCCTATACCCAATGAGGGATCCTTATCTATAACGATATAAATATACTTACTTACATTTATATATATAAATATTATGTAACTATGTCTAACAATAACTAATTCTTAACTCACTAACATTACTTATAAAATTAAATAATTACTAACAAATGACAATACTAACATTAGGTTAAGTGAATACATTGTGTAGTTAAGTTTAGTCATAAGAAAATAATGTTACAGCTTAGTTATAGATAAGGAAGTCAATAAAGGCTTAATAATAATAATAATAATGCTTTGTGGAATTTATGTGAATTGAAAGTATTTGTATTTTTTTTTAAAGTTAACTTAAGTTAAGTTAACTTTTGCATTTCTCGATAAGCATCATTATTTATTATTGTTGATGAACTAACAGGAAAGTTTTAGCGTTAAAGATTTTACATATTAGGTAGGTAGGAAGTAGATAGGTAGTAAATAGCTAGGATCTTACATCAAAGATTAGGTACAATACAAATACACATTAGTACCAAATGACTTGGGCTATAGCTCGAGGGCGCGAGGCCCCTGCAAGAGCGAGGCCCCGGGGGCTGCCCTGCTTGCCGCCACCTAAGGCCGCCACTAACACGGATCTTTGGCGCTAACACAGGGCGCTAACCTACAGGAACGCGTAAGTAGGAGAACGTTCTACCAACTGTACCTACTATTGCTTATTCTGTGGCTCTGACAACCTAGCCTCGACGGAAGCCTCTTGAAATTCGAAATCAAAATACCTTTCGTAGTCGGGTAAAAAAGAGGACAATATTAGTATGATTATTTGAAATAATACAGTTTTATAATAACCAACTGAAGCGCGGGATACAAAAAACGTACTTGTATAGAAGATAATTTCCGATCTTTTTGTAAGTAGTTATTCGGTTTTTATCTTAGTTTTATTATAATTATTACTCACAACAATATGGACTTCCTAAGACTGTAACCTTGTAATTTGATACCTACGAGGTATCGTGCGGTTGAGTTATTTTCAGTTTTATTCTATCCAATCTTTAAAACGAATCTATATAAGTTTTAAAACATTAAAAAACGTTTTTTAAAATTAGCTTTTATCGTCCGCCATATTGAATTTAGTGTGACGTCATTTTGTTTTTCCGTCATCTTTGGGAATTACGGTTCCTGAAATTCAGCCTGCTTACTGACGGACGAACGGACGTACAGTGGAGGTTTAGTATGGGTAGGTACCGTTGGCACTCTTTGGGTACGGAACCCTATCAAGTTAATAAATACTAACTATAATTATTATTAATTTCACCATTGACATACGGCCGAAATTAATAATCAATCTATCTGTAATCTGTCGATTTGTTACCAAGCAACGTTGTTATTTGTTGCAGAGTTGTATTGTACTTTTCTTCAAAAAACAACGTTGCTTAGCAACTTATCGACAGATTACAGAGAGATTGATTATTAATTTCGGCCGTTAATTAGTCAATTGGTGACATTTTAACATTGACATTTTAATTTATGAAGCATTATATACTTATTACTTATTAATATCATATCATATAGGTAGCCATCCATTGTAAAGTAAAAGTAAAACATGTAATTTCTATGAAGTTCCTACAATATTAGAACGTACTTTTAGTATTATTTAAATATCTAATTACATCAGTACGTCAGGGTTGCCTGACTGGATATTATGCTGTGGCTTTTCATATTGTAACCATTATTGTAACACATATTCAGACAAATAAATTCATTATATGGGTGAATTTCCCAACAGCAAAATTTATGCGGCATGGATGAAATCGGTAGTGCAGAACGTTACTATAAAGTTCTAATATTTTTTTCTAGGTAGAAGAGGTAGTTACCTATGTACGAGGCTGTAAATATTTCTGGATTAGGATTACAGTTTAAAAAAAAAAATGGTAAAGCTCCGAATTTTTCATTTCAGTGGCTGTCACTGCAACATGTTTCTGTGTAATTTTCCTCATAAAACAAAAAATATTGGTTACTGAGGTTTATGGCTACCTTTATTTTAATCATGAATAGTGATAGTATAATCTCAAAGTATTTTTTTAATAATATCTACCCAGTTTAATAGCAGGAAAGTAAAAATGAATGTGTCACTGAAAGTTCTTTAATTTCGGTGACAAAAAGTTTATCAGGTATATTTTTGCTTAAAACAACTCTAGCTCCCCACGCGTGCGCTTAAAACTTTCGCAACTGTGGCCTCTAGGTGTTGATCGTGGGAGGACGTGCGCCGCTTGCCTGCGTGTTCCCGCCAAACACATAAGTATGTCATATCGGTGACATGGAACACATTTCTTTTCATTTCCGTGTATAGGTATAACTTGTCTGGCAATAAGCTAGTAAATTTATTTAAGTATTCATGAATGGGCTAATGGTACTACGTTTATTTGTGTAGTATTCCTTACATCCTATAATAAATAGTTTTCTCGTAATGTTAATTCTTTTCCTTGATTTTAATTTCGGTGTTTTCATTTTGGTTGATTCGGTGGCCTAAACTGACCACCGAAATGACAAAATACTCACCGAAATGATACAAATTCTCATTTCGGTGAGTTTTTATCATTTCGGTGTATAATTGTTTCATTTCGGTGGATGTTTTTATCATTTCGGTTGATTATTATTTCATTTCGGTGAAAATTCAAGCTAGGAGGTGAATATTTCACAATCTTTGAATACATTTTGCTAATGTGTTTCCAAGACCTGTACTTTTGTGCGATTTTTTGTCGATCCGTTTCTCCGTTGCAGCGTGATTAAAGGACAAACCATAATCATTATTGCTGAATAAATATTTTACAATGTTATGTTGTTTTTTTTTTTTTTTTAATAAAACAACATCAGAACATCAGCTTGTCCTGCGACATAGGCCTCCTCCAGAGCCTTCCAGATCTTCCTCTCCTGTGTTGTTCGGCGCCATGTAGCACCAGCCACCACTCTTAAATCATCTTCCCATCTTTTCCTTTGCCTTCCTTTACACCTTTTCCCATCCCTTGGATACCACTTGGTCACTTCCTTAGTCCATTTTCCACCACTGTCTCTCATCATCTTCTTCTGTCGGACCAGCAGTACGTTTTTCGGAAAAATCGGTCTACAGGAGATCTTCTGGTGTATGCCACGCACACTTGGGGTGAAGTCATTGAGAAACACGGCGAGGCACTCGCCGTATCTCTGGACATATCTAAGGCATTTGACCGGGTCTGGCACGGCAGTCTTCTCAGTAAGCTCACAGCGTACGGGATACCTACTGGTTTCTGTAACTGGATATCTGACTTTCTGAGGGAAAGGTCATTTCGGGTTGTCGTTGACGGCAGCTCATCTGACCTAATGGCTATGCCGGTGTCCCTCAAGGGTCTGTTCTCTCCGCAACACTTTTCCTACTGCACATCAACGATCTCCTCAAACCCGGTATCTTTGGGTACGCTGATGACAGCACTGTTACGGAGAGATACATGTCCAGTTCTAGAGCCAGTGCTACTGAGATACTTGAGCAAAGAGAGGCGTTGGTGAATCGCGTTAGCTTGACTCTTGAGGAGGTCTCCGATTGGGGTGACGCCAATTTAGTCAAGTTTAATGCCACCAAAACACAGGCGTGTTTTTTCACCGCGAAAAAGAGCCCCTTCACCTTGGCTCCAACTTTCCAAAGTATATCCGTCCCGATCAGTGATCATATTGAGCTCTTGGGTATTGAAATCTCATCCAATCTCAATTTCGGGAAATGCATCGAGTTAAAGGCCAAAACAGCTGCCAAAAAACTTGGCATCTTGAACAAGGTGAGGCGGTACTTCACACCGGAACAACGCCTCGCTCTTTATCAGGCCCAAGTTCGTTCTGGCATGGAGTACTGCCGCCACCTTTGGGATGGATCCGCCAAGTACCAACTCGATGCATTAGACTCGATTGATCGCCGGGCCCGAAGAATCATTGGCGATCAATCACTCACGCAGGCGAAACTGCATTGCTTACAGCACCGACGCAATGTCGCTTGCTTATCGGTCTTTTATCGGATATACTTTGGAGAGTGTGCTCAGGAACTTTTCAACCTTGTTCCCCCCTCATCGTTCTACCACAGAACAGCAAGAAACCGTTTGCGTTGGCATCCTTATGTGGTTGACGTCCAGTCAGCTCGAACGAAACGGTTCTGTTCTACGTTTCTAATTTGAACCGCTAGGATGTGGAATGCCCTTCCAACACATGTATTCCCTGCCACGTATAACTTAAGTACCTTCAAGGCAAGAGTGAATAGGCATCTTCTAGGTGGGCGCGCTTCAACCTAGACCTCATCATTGCTTTGTATTAAGCGTGATTGTCGACAAGCGCAAGCCTATTTTGCAATTAAAAAAAAAAAAAATCATGTGTCCAGTCCAACGACACTTTAGCCTTCTTATATGCTCTGTTACATCTTTCACTTTGCTGCGTTTTCTAATAGTTTTTAGGTTTATTCTGTCTTTCTTTTTTATGTTTATCATACTTCTCTCCATATTATGTTGACAAGTTTCTAGTTTCTGTGTGTTCGCTTTCGTAAGTGACCAAGTTTGGCATCCGTAAGTTATGCGTTAATTATTCTTTGAAAACTTCTTTAGTCATCTCATTGTGTGGAAAGATAACTTGTCCCAGATATACATAATCTTCAACATATTCTATTGGTTTGTTATTAACTTTTATAGTAATTTGGTCTCCATTTGTCATCAATTTAGTTTTCTCTGTATTCATAGTTAGACCTACCACAGCACTCTCTTTTTCCAGTTGTTGTAACATTATTTCTAGTATGTTAGGATTGTTGGATATTAGAATAAGGTCATCTGCCAACCTGAGATGGTTTAATTTTTTCCCATTTATATTATTAAGTCCATAGTTATCCCAATCTAGATTTTGAAAAACCTTTTCTGAAATGGCTGAGAACAGTTAAGGGGATAGAGGGTCTCCCTGTCTGACTCCCTTTTTTAGGGTTCCGTACCCAAAGGGTAAAAACGGGACCCTATTACTAAGACTCCGCTGTCTGTCTGTCTGTCTGTCTGTCTGTCTGTCTGTCTGTCTGTCTGTCTGTCTGTCTCCAGGCTGTATCTCATAAACCGTGATAGCTAGAAAGCTGAAATTTTCACAAATGATGTATTTCCGTTGCCGCTATAACAACAAATACTAAAAATTAAATATATATATATACTAGCTGATGCCCGCGACTTCGTCCGCGTGGTTGAGGTTTTTTTGATTCCCGCGGGAACTTCTTAATTTTCCGGGATAAAAAGTAGCCTATGTGCTATTCCAGACTATAATCTATCTCTGTGCCAAATTTCATCCAGATCCGTTCATCCGTTGGAGCGTGATTGAGTAACAAACATACATCCATACATACATCCATCCATCCAAACTTTCGCATTTATAATATTTATATGGATTAAGGGGGGTCCCCATACAATAAACGTGTTTTTTTCGTATTTTTTTGCTCAATATTAAAAACGGTAACAGGTAGACGGTTCAAATTTTCACAGAATATTAACTTGTATATTACCTTTCAAAATAAATAATGAAATATCAATAAAGTAAATATTAAAGGGGGGCTCCCATACAACAAACGTAATTTTTATTTTTAATACGTCATAAATCGTAAAACTTACTACAGGTTTGTACGGAACCCTCGGTGCGCGAGTCCGACTCGCACTTGGCCGGTTTCTATTTTTAAATCTTCTCCTTCTTTCTCTAGTCTGACTCGTGCTGAACATTTTCAATTTATCTCTTTTATTAATCTAATGAACTTAGTTGGTACTCCCTGTTCTTCGAGTGCCTGCCATAGGTGGTAGTGTTTTATTGAGTCAAAGGCTTTGTTATAGTCGACAAAGCCTAGGTAGTATTCTTTGTTATATTCATTGCATTTTTCAATGTATATGATCAGTTGGGGAGTAATTGCATCTGAATCCTGCTTGTTCTTTTGTTGGACAAACCAACAAACTAACAAACCAATAAACCAACTAACAAACGCACTTTCGCATATGATTTCAACCGACTATAACGAGATTTGATTAAATATAATCCGATTTATTTATTTTAAAGTACCAGGTGAATGCAAAGTTGAAACGCGATCTACCAACTATAATTATTGACATATTTTTTTAGAATGCCGAGGCTAGCATTGACTGCAGATGAAAGAAAGGAAAGAAGAAGATTATGTGAGCAGAGAAGAAAAGAAAGAATGTTTATATTCGTTTTCGGTGGATTTTAATTTCGGTGGATAGGTTTTTTCATTTCGGTGGCTAGTTATTTCATATCGGTGAACGAATTTTTCATTTCAGTGGCATCACAAATTTAAACACGATTTTTCGTTAGTTTATTATGGTATATTTTGATGGCATTAAATAAGAGCATGAAGAATATCAAGAAGTACAATAAACTACTGTTTAAATTTGAGAAAACTTGATAATACGAAAGTTCACCGAAATGAAACAAAAAAACGCCTTTGTTGAAATTGACCCATATTCTAAGCCAATCATCTGTTGGCGTAGTGGAGTAAGAAATGACATTACGCCACGTCTTACTATACAGAGCGTGAAATGTAGCGAAAAGTAAATTATAATAATAAGAATGGCCAAAGAATCATTGTTTACTTTCGAGTAATATCCCGCATTACTTAACCACCGTCGGCTCAACCGATACATGTCCACTGCTGGACGAAGGTCTCCTGCATGGATCTCCACAGTACACGGTCTTGTGCCGCTTGCTTCCAGCGGCTCCCCAGCTACACGCTTGAGATCGTACATCTAACCTAGTGGGGGTCGACCAAGCTTTCCGGTGCGAGGTCGCCATTTAAGCACTTTCGGACTCCAACGCCTATACGCTATCGGTTCTTCGAACTAGTACTTACCCAAGTAGCAAAAAAGTCCAAAAAAGTCGTATAAATCTAGAGTTATACGACGTCATGTTGTGTAGTAGTCTTATAATGGTAATAAGACAACAATAACGTCCTATAGATGTCATCGATTCGGCCTTTTAGTCGTGCGACTATTAAGTTATAATAAATAGTCGAGTAAACGTCTATAAAACGAAATTATATGACGTTATGTAATGGTAACAGCCACAACGCTTATACGACATTCGTATGATTGTATAAACGTCGGTGTATGATATTTATATAACTGACAGTCATGTAGACGTTAATTCATAACATTTATATAACTAACATTACTTTGTTTTTTAGTCGTCGTGGTTAAGCCTTATAAACAACCAAGTAGTTTTCTTGTGACTGCAATATAACTATTACAAGACATTAAGTCATATAAGTGTCAAACTCCAACTTTAATAAGACTTAAAGTTGAGTAGGAGTCTAGACCCAACTTTAATACAACTTATCCTACACCTAATAATATTGAGGAACCCTAATGTCTAAAACATGGCGTTTTCAATGGTCGTCACAAAAACATTTACACGACATCTAGTTATTTTAACGTCGTTTAAAGGTTGGACACTAACTAAAACATCATGGCCGGAAGTTTTGAATGAAGAGATAATTTGAAATTATTTAAATATAATGCATAAAACACAAAATCACGGGGAGGCATTAAAATATTCATAGTATTTTCATATATACTTTCTCGTAAAAATTAAGTTTCCAGTCGAAATCAACGCTACGCAATATAATACTAACATAGAATAATTAATTTTTAATAGAATTAGTTTTACTTAATTGCCTTCTAACCATAAATTTTTAGTTAATTTTTTTTTTAGTCATTTCACAACATTAATATGACTATGTAAAAGTTATCTCGTAACGTCTATATAATCAAAACGTTATATTCTGCAACGTCTACAGGACGTCTAAACGACGCAAATGGTCATCGCCGCGACCTTTATGTGACGATTAAACGACAAATGGTCTTATAACTGGGGCCATTTTCGCGTTTTGTAAACGTTATAATAACGTTTATACAACCTTTCTTTAGGACTAAAAGGTAAACAAAAAACGTTGTCACGACTTTTATACGACATCGAATTGTTACTTGGGTAGTAAGTAGTATTAGCACTTTAGTTTAGCGACTATTCAAGCTATATCGCATAAGATCTCCTTGCAAGAAGAAGAAAGAAAGATTTGATCACGTGAAGAACCATAGACGACGTAAAACTAATCATAATCAACCAACCAGGCCACTACTGATCACGGATGTCCTCTCAGAATGAAAGGTTTAGGCCATAGTCAACCACGCTTTGAGTTTGCGTGTTCTCAAACGCACCACCAGTTCGAGAACATTATGAAAAACTCCGGCAGACGGATTTCCTCACCATGTTTTACTTTACCAATAAATCATGAGTGACAATTAATTAAAGAAGAATATAGTTTAACAAAGCCCTATAGAAAGATTGAAAAGCTTATTTCTCCTTTCTTTCGGTACAAGTAATTATTTATTTATAACAAAAATATCAAACTAAAACTACGAAATACATTATAATCTAAATTAAAAACTAAACATTGAAGATATCATCCCAACCGCTGCTATATTTCTATAAAATCGTAGACAAATTGAAGGAAAATTAGAAGTTTCCCGGCAAGCAATCACGATAAAAAGTCTTGGCTTTTCCATGAAAATTTAAAACTACATTCAAAACATCGGAAGGTCTAACAATAAGCACTGTCTAACCAACTAGAACCAACAACACGCAAAAACCTATTTTTTTCTTAAAAAAAAACAATGTCGTTGGACTAACCTTCACAAGGTCACAATTTACGCTTTACGGCTTTATTTTGGCTGTAATTTTAACTTTTTTTTCAATAATAATTAATTAATTATTATTGAAAAAAAAGTTGATTAATTTACGCTTTACGGCTTTATTTTGGCTGTAATTTTAACTTTTTTTTCAATAGTAAACTTAAAACTAGCGACTCACCCTGGCTTCGCGCGGGTACCCAAGTATCCACATATTTCCAGATCATCGTAATCATCGTTTCCTCTAATATTGAAAATGGTTTTGCCGTGATCCACCAAGCTGGCCAATTGCGAAAATTCGGGCATTTATCTTTCCTCAAGATGTTTTTTTTTCACCTTTAGATATACTTATATTATAAAACGTATATATCTATACATCCATATCCATACTATCCAAACTTCCATTGTCCGTAGTAATATTATAAACTAGCTGATGGACGCGACTTCGTCCGCGTAGTTTAAGTTTTTTTGATTCCCGCGGGAACTCCTTAATTTTCCGGGATAAAAAGTAGCCTATGTCACTCTCCAGGTTCTCAACTATACCCATGCCAAAAATCAGGCCGATCCCTTGCACTGTTGCGGCGTGATTGAAGGACAAACCAATAAACCAACAAACAAACACACTTTCGCATCAAATAAATATTATAAATGCGAAAGTTTGGATGGATTGTATGTATGTTTGTTACTCAATCACGCTCCAACGGATGAACGGATCTGGATGAAATTTGGCACAGAGATAGATTATAGTCTGGAATAGCACATAGGCTACTTTTTATCCCGGAAAATTAAAGAGTTCCCGCGGGAACCGAAAAACCTCAATCCACGCGGACGAAGTCGCGGGCATCAGCTAGTTTATAATATTAAGTATGATGTGAAAGTGTTTCTGTCTCTCTGTCTGTCTGCTACGCTTTTACGGCCCATTTGTTCAACTGATTTTGATGAAACAACACACCGATTCTACCGATTCTGTAACAAATTACAAGTAACAAACATCCATCCATCCATCCATACAATATCCATCCATCCATCCAAACTTTCGCATTTGTAATATTAGTAGTAGGTACCCGTTCATATGAGCCGTCTAAAGCAACTCATCCCCAAGCTTTTTTATCATTTCAATAATTCTTTATATACTATCGAAACGTAGGTACATAGTTCTCCCTCTCTCTCTGCGTCGTATTCCTCATTAGTGAAGGTCGTGACTCCTTTCCATTAATCACATAATGGAGTTTTCTTACCACTACCACCACTACAGCCCATTAACGTCCCACTGCTGGGCACAGGCCTCCACCCTCATAGGAGAGAGGGAATTAGAGCTTAGACCCACCACGCTGCTCCAATGCGGGTTGGCGGACATTAACGACTATTATCATGTTATTGATAATAACCGGGACCGACGGCTTAACGTGCTCTCCGAGGCACGGGGGTGAGACACCGCCAACTTCCTAACTCCGGGCTAGTACTGAGAATTTCTAGTCAGAAAACCCCAACACTTTGATGGCCGTTCCCGGGGGAGTTTTCTTGGAGGTACATAATTATCTTCCAACAAATAAATTACAAATTTAACGAAGCCTAGAAGCGGGCTTTATAATATTACTAGCTGATGCCCGCGACTTCGTCCGCGTGGATAGAGGTTTTTTTGATTCCCGCCGGAACCCCTTAATTTTCCGGAATAAAAAGCCTATGTCACTCTCCAGGTCCTCAGCCAGGTACACCCATGCCAAAAATCAGGTCGATCCGTTGCTCCGTTGCGGCGTGATTGAAGGACAAACCAACAAACCAATAAACAAACACACTTTCGCATTAATTATAATATTAGTATGATATGTTGTGCTTCTAAATTCTAACATATAATTCACTACCCTTATAAGTCAAGTTGGTAAATGTAAACGCGTGGGCACAAGGTCAACGACCTCTTGTTCACAGCCTAACAAGGTATGCCATTTATATTGATCCTTGTTCAGTTTTACAACTCCTTAAAAACTAAGTAATTGAACGTACTTTTTTTTATCCACTACAAGTTAGCCCTTGACTGCGATCTCACCTGATGGTAAGTGATGATGCAGTCTAAGATGGTAGCGGGCTAACCTGTTAGGGGTATGGCAGTTATTTAAACTCATACCCCTATTCGGTTTCTACACGGCATTGTACCGAAACGCTGAATCGCTTGGCGGCACGTCTTTGCCGGTAGGGTGGTAACTAGCCACGGTCGAAGCCTCCCGCCAGGCCAGACCAGGGAAATTCAGAAATTATAAATTTCCAGACCCTGTCGGTGATCGAACCCGGGACCTCCGCACGTTAAGGCAACAGCGCTACACATTGCGCCACGGAAGACGTCACTTATCACTTACTTATCGTCGGTATCACTTACCTATTCAGTGGTAGGATATTCAGTTGTGGGATACAAAATAATGGGCAATTTAAAGAGTTATTTAATTTGTTATGTAATTGTGTTAATTAAAGTTAATTAATCATAGGTTAAGGCCACAATGTAGAGATGCACCGTGTTAGACATTCAACCGCTGCCCACGCCTGCCCACCACCAAACTTAAAAGGTTACATGAATCACACTGTGGGGTTCTCATGCATATGGAAAAAGCATATAATATTCTAAGTAATTTCATTAATTACTAGCTGATTCCCACGACTTCATCCACGTGGATTGAGGTTTTTGGTGCCCGCGGGAACTCTTTAATTTTCCGAGATAAAAACTAGCTTATGTGTTAGTAATCCAGACTATAATCTATCTCTGTGCCAAATTTCATCCAGATTCATTCAGCCGTTCTGGCGTGATTGAGTAGAGTAACAATCGTCCAAACATCCAAACTTTCGAATTTATAATATTTTATTAATATTAAATTTTAAGGTATACAGTTGGAGGGAGCACTACTGTACAATGCCTTACCAAATGAAGTTGTTAATGAAAAATTTTTATAAAATTTAAAAAAAAAATTACTTAAACATTTCCAAAATGAAGTTTAATTTAATAAGATTAGTTTGTAGATAGAAATTAGTAAGTATAACTCTTTAAATTACCCATTATTTTGTATCCCACAACTGATATAATATCCTACCACTGAAAGGTAAGTGATACCTCATACCGACGATAAGTAAGTGATAAGTGACGTCTTCCGTGGCGCAATGTGTAGCGCTGTTGCCTTAACGTGCGGAGGTCCCGGGTTCGATCACCGACAGGGTCTGGAAATTTATAATTTCTGAATTTCCCTGGTCTGGCCTGGCGGGAGGCTTCGACCGTGGCTAGTTACCACCCTACCGGCAAAGACGTGCCGCCAAGCGATTTAGCGTTTCGGTACAATGCCGTGTAGAAACCGAATAGGGGTATGGGTTTAAATAACTGCCATACCCCTAACAGGTTAGGCCCGCTAAGATGGTTCTTAGACTGCATCATCACTTCCCATCAGGTGAGATCGCAGTCAAAGGCTAACTTGTAGACTGTAGCGGAGAAAAAAAAAAGTAAGACGACTTCCGTGGCGCAATGTGTAGCGCTGTTGTCATAACGTGCGGAGTTCCCGGGTTCGATACATGGCAGGGTCAATTTGGGAATTTATAATTTCTGAATTTTCCCTGGTCTGACTCTGGCCTGACGTATAAATCGCATGCAGTTAAACGCTGAATGCGGCACCCGCAGCCGGAATGCGAGTCTGGCTCGACGGTGCCAATCATCGGCGAATCAGCAATTAATGCACGACAAACAATACACCTACGATTGTTTTCATTCTATTTAAATCTGTTCCCTTGTACCTACCAAACTACTCTAGAAATAATGTAACTCGAAACTTTTTGAAGTGAAAACTTCTTTGGCCGCGTTGAGCACTTTTTGGTAGGGGGTAAACTTGTGGATTGGCGTCACCGACATGCTCGTCACCGCCATGCTCGCGTTGTTAGGTTGTTGTTGTTAGGTCTTAATAGACTGTTCCTACTGTGTAAAATTATTTTAAGATCTTCAACTATACAAACGATTTAATAAATGAAATGAAATGAGTATACCTACCTACCTAATGTTTTTTAAATCAAAAAAAAATATTTAACTATTCGTTTTCACTTCTATCGGCAGTCCCTATGACTGCCAATTTTTTTTAAAATATAGGTATAGGCTAGGCTGCAATCAGACCTGCTTGCAAGTGGTGATGCAGCCTAAGGTGGAGCGCGCTTGCCTAGAAGAACTTGTAAACATAAAAAAATAAAACAAGCTGAAAACTTAAACTTGTACAAGACTAACAAGAAAGTGTACACAAGTAACTTTTCGACCAGGGTGAATCTCCATGGGAGATATTATATCTAGTGCACAAGTGTATGCGCAAATACAGATGCCCTCTCTATTCCCTTACTCTCATAGCCGGAAAATCCGACACGACTGGAGAGACATCAGGCGCAGGACTGACCACTTGACGTGCTCTCCGAGGCACGGGAGTATAACACCCAGTTCTTAGCTCTGAGCTAGTGCTGAGAATTTATTTGTCAGAAAAATAAAAAAGGTAGGTACCTAGGTACTTAGTTATGGCCCGACCCGCGGGACCTCGTTACCTATCTGCAGAATTTGTTAAAATCCTTTTTTAGCCAAACGAAGCCTGGTCGGTTAAGCTATCATACTTCATATCATACTAATATTATAAATAGGAAAGTGTGTTTGTTTGTTGGTTTGTCCTTCAGTCACGCCGCAACGGAGCAACGGATCGATGTGATTTTTGGCACGGGTATAGTTTAGGACCTGGAGAGTGACATAGGCTACTATTATTATCCCGGAAAATTAAACAGTTCCCGCGGGAACCACAAAACCTCAATCCGCGCGGACGAAGTCGCGGGCATTAGCTAGAAGTAAATAAACGATTTACATATTTTTAAAATTTGCAACATTGAATACAATGTTGTTTTGTTTGTAGTCCAGCAAAAACCACGAAGGTATTAATTTCATACAGGTTTAAGGCGAGTCAAACTTGTCAGCCGAAAAAAGTGGTACTTATAAATCTCATAGGGAACTTTGCAAATGCCGGATAATAATAAGAGCTTGGCACTTGTATTTAATATAATACAAAGTTTAGTTCGATTGTTCTCTGTTTGGAAAATATCTTGTTATAAAATAGTGTCTTCTTAAGTTTAAAATAATAGCATACAAAAGGTTGGAGGTGTAGTCTTTTTTCGAAAATAAGTAAAACAATCTCGAGTTTAAAATAATCATTACTACAATAAGCTAGAGGTTTTGTTTTACATTCACTTCCGACAAGAACAATGAGTCTTTTTAACCACTGTTAATATCAAATTTTCATAATATGTTTAACAATGTCTGTTGAGTGAACTGAATTTTTTTTTGTCGGGTGAGAGGCTTCGGCCGTGGCTAGTTACCTCCCTACCGGCAAAGACGTACCGCCAAGCGATTTAGCGTTCCGGTACGATGCCGTGTAGAAACCGACTAGGGTATTTGTTTAATATAACTGCCATACCCCTAACAGGTTAGTCCGCTACCATCTTAGACTGCATCATCACTTACCACCAGGTGAGATTGCAGTGAAGGGCTAGTATTTGAATAAACGAAAAAAAAAAAAACTTACGCGCCGAATTGAGAACCTCCTCCTTTTTTGGAAGTCGGTTAAAAATAGTCAAGAACCTATCTTTTGCCATCGTTTCAGATATTATAAACCTAAAACGGAAAACCATCTAAAAATATATTTTAATTATGTCATAAGCGTCGCCTTAATTGTAATAAAACTAATTGTTCAGGCACGTACTTAGTCGTGGGCAGGCAGTAGGTATTTGTATCTAGCATCAATGAAATATTCATAGTCATCCATTCATTACATCTCAGCCTTTCACTTAGTGCAATCGTTAGTGAATTCATAATTCGTATAAACAAAATTAAAGAGGTGCATAAAAACGCTGAAAAAGTAAACAAAAGTGAAAATAAATTTAACAAAAAATTCTTAAAAAATTTTTAAATATAATTTTATATTCAAAAATCTTTTAACTTAGGTGTGCCCTTAAATTTTTAAAAATAAAAAATGATAATTCGTTGTAATAATTTATTGAAAATTGGGTTTTTTAACCTGCAGGGTTAGATTTTTATGCACTAAAAATAAATTAATTTTGTGAATTATGTATATCAAAATACGAAAATGGAAGTCATTAAAATTTGTCTGTTGTTAAAATGTTTTGTTTTGTTTAGGAAAAGTGACCACGTACCTATATCAAAAATCAAAAAACGAAAATAATAAGTTTTAAATTTTAATGTACAGATTCCAATTAAACAATTTATAAATTAAAAAAAAAAAAAAAATAACCAGTAATCTTTAGTTCAGCTTTCAGGGCTTAAGTTTTCGCGTAATATAATGGGGTTTCCCGACTTTTCCTGTAGGTAATACTTACTACCCCTACATAGCAAAGGTTGACTATGCCCTCAGCTGTTAATACAACGTACAACAATAGTCGTGTTATTCTATGTTTGTCAATAAGGTCAGTGTGTTGTGTCTAAGTCGAGGATGTTCTTGTGTCCACGTGTTGATCTGCGAAACGTTGAAGTGGGAGTTTTTCAAAGGGTAAGCGATTTTGGGCATATTTTTCACGAATGATAAATGATTAATTTATTTCATGTGACTCTACCACTTTGGAAAGCTGTTTCTACTAAGAAGAGCCGGCAAGAGACAGCAGTTGTTCTTTTCTTAAAATAAGGAACTTCGTTCCAAAAGAAAAAGGTTACAATAATAACTACGCTTTGCCACCTGTGTAGCGTATTTGATGACCTCCGTGGCGCAGTGTGTAGCGCTGTTGTCTTAACGTGCGGAGGTCCCGGGTTCGATCCCTGGCAGGGTCAATTTGGGAATTTATAATTTCTGAATTTTCCCTAGTCTGGCCTGGTGGGAGGCTTCGGCCGTGGGTAGTTACCACCCTACCGGCAAAGACGTGTCGCCAAGCGATTTAGCGTTCCGGTACGATGCCGTGTAGAAACCGAATAGGGGTATGGGTTTAATATAATCTTAGACTGCATCATCACTTCGGGGCTTATCCGTCTCGATACGGCATCGTACAGCGACGCAATACAGGGGGTAACTGCGGCCGAAACCAGACCAGACAAAACCAGAGAAAATTCAGAAATTATATGAATTCCCTAATTGGCCCTGCCGGGGATCGAACCCGGGACCTCCCACTTATAATACAGCGCTCAACACTGCGCCAGGGACGTCGTCTTATAATTACATTACTATATTTTTCTAGAATAAAAATAACTACTTAGTTTGTGGTGAAAAACCTCTATCTTTTAAAGAAATCGTTCAAAAAACCGTCTCACGGTTGGTGATCTTCCACAATACCTACCATCACGGCTCGCCCGCTCTTATTACGACAATTAAAATGATATATACGAGGAATTATAGTGATTTATGTCTGTCTACTGATGAGCTATATGGATCGTAAAGTAATCTCGGAATGTTTGAATTTTATCTTGTACGCCTATAATGTTCCGACTCGGTCCCGTTGGCACCCTTTGGGTCTCTCTCTTCCTCTCCCTGCGTCGTATTCCTCATTACTGATGGTCGTCACCCCTTTCCATTAATCAAATAATGGTAGGAGTTTACTTGGGATAATTACGGTGGGTTCCCGTGCGTCCTTCCGCATACGTCTCGACTCTCGACTAACTCGTATTGAAACTTCTAGGTTTTTGTAACGATTATTATCAGATTCTAGTGAAAATAACCGGGACGTGCTCTCCGAGACATGAACCAAATTTGAACTTACAAATTTGGTCACCCATCCAGTTACCGACTTGGGTCAACGTTGCTTAACAATCTCAATCGACTGATATTCATTGTCACAACTAGGCCACTCGTTTTTCAATATAGGTACCCTTTGTATATGGAACCCATAGCATTGTGTGGCGGACAAACACTCGCGCACGCACTTTGTTAAAGAGCAGCTGCACAGATAACGTGGAAAGACACAACGATCATACGATGTCTCCCATACACGTATGGACGTAAATTTCAAGCTTTCTTTACTTAAAATATAGTCTACTAGCTGATGCCCGCGACTTCGTCCGCGTGGATTGAGGTTTTTCGGTTCCCGCGGGAACTCTTTAATTTTCCGGGATAAAAAGTAGCCTATGTGCTATTCCAGACTATAATCTATCTCTGTGCCAAATTTCATCCAGATCCGTTCATCCGTTGGAGCGTGATTGAGTAACAAACATACATCCATACATACATCCATCCATCCAAACTTTCGCATTTATAATATTTATTTGATTACAAATGCTTTTGAATTTACCGCTGGTTCGGAATGAGATTCATCTCAATACTCATTTACTCAAATTTTTTTTTCTTATTCATTTAGGGGCTTTCATAATTAAAGATGTCAGCCCATTATACTCTAATACATAAAACTAAAACAAAATGGTTATTTAACAAAATTAGAAAACAAAGAACACTAAAAAATAAGAAGAAAATAAGAAAGAACATTAAAATAACAACAAAACCAAGTAAAATAAAAACTATCTTCAAGAAATCTGATTTATGGATTCAAACAGACTCATAGCATCCTTAGATGCAGGTCGAGCAAATTTACTCAATTTATTTATAACATGTAGGACATACAGGTATCTCTTATGTTACATCATGTTTTGACTCTACCACCGGTTCGGAAAACAATTCCACTGAGAAGAGCCAGCAAGAAACTCAACATAACAATTGCACAACGCAATGATGTAAAGGTTTTGTAAAACAAAAAAAAAACCGAGTCTCAGTTATGTATTAAATAAAGCAATTTTATAACATGTAGGATATACAGGTGTCTCTTATCTTACGTCATGTTTTGCCTCTACCACGGGTTCGGAAAGAAATTCCACTGAGAAGAGCCAGTAAGAAACTCAACATAACAATTGCACAACGCAATGATGTAAAGCAAAAATGCGATTAGCGAGTCTCGGTTATGTATGAAATAAAACAATTATTATTATAAGCTTAGAAAGCGTGAGCTATGTGTGAGTGGAGCGGGTACCTAATTACCTATGTAACGAATTTGGTGGAATTCAAGTAATTCGCAAAATGCAACTCACTTACAAATAACTTGTAGTTATTTGTGTTTGGATATTTGCGTAATTGTTATTAACTTAATGAGCATTTAATGAGTACTCTTTGACGAAATTACTTTGGTATTACTTTGATTATATACCTACCTATTTGTAATCTCGAATACAATATTATAAAAATAGTTCGGACAATAGGGATGATTTGCTTAGGTCAAAAATAAGTTATTTCTTCTTCTAGTTAGTTAGTCTTCCAAAAGACTTAAAATTCACATCTTCAGTTCGTTTTAAGTTTGATAGCTATTTTAATCTTATCGATTATTAGACAGAGGGTCTTCCAAAAGATTTAAAATTCACATCTTCAGTTAGTTTTAAGTTTGATAGCTATTTTAATCTTATCGATTATTAGACAGAGGGTCTTCCAAAAGATTTAAAATTCACATCTTCAGTTAGTTTTAAGTTTGATAGCTATTTTAATCTTATCGATTATTAGACAGAGGGTCTTCCAAAAGATTTAAAATTCACATCTTCAGTTAGTTTTATGTTTGATAGCTATTTTAATCTTATCGATTATTAGACAGAGGGTCTTCCAAAAGATTTAAAATTCACATCTTCAGTTAGTTTTAAGTTTGATAGCTATTTTAATCTTATCGATTATTAGACAGAGGGTCTTCCAAAAGATTTAAAATTCACATCTTCAGTTAGTTTTAAGTTTGATAGCTATTTTAATCTTATCGATTATTAGACAGAGGGTCTTCCAAAAGACTTAAAATTCACATCTTCAGTTAGTTTTAAGTTTGATAGCTATTTTAAACTATAGAACATGAGGTCAAACGTCTGAACCACTAGGTCTAGACTCTAGGCTATCACCGCCTGGGTAGGTTATTAAAATGTTTATCATTAGTAAGCAATTGGTATTTAGAGGCCTTCAACTATCAGTTAAATGATTGACGCCTACAGATGCACTTTGTTGTAAATACACCTTTATATTTTGTAATGTAGGTACAGACTAACACACTCGCTACGAGATTATTACAAACTAGCTGATGCCCGCGACTTCGTCTGCGTGGATTGAGATTTTTTGGTTCCCACGCATCGATTTACCAACTTTTTTTTATTTTTATCCACTACAAGTTAGCCCTTGACTGCGATCTCACCTGATGGTAAGTGATGATGCAGTCTAAGATGGTAGCGGGCAGGGGCATGGCAGTTACCAACTAAGTATAAGTCAATGTTCCCACGGGAACTGTTTCATTTTCCGGGATAAAAAGTAGCCTATGTGTTATTCCAGCCTATAATAATCTTTCTCTGTGCCAAATTTCATCCAGATCCGTTCAGCCGTTCTGGCGTGATTGAGTAACAAACATCCATCCATCCAAACCTTCGCATTTATGATATTAAGTATTAGACGGAGAGCTTCGTCGCCAGAATTCGTCGCCAGCTCTTGGACCATATAGAAAGTATATTATACTTGGGTTTAAAGAGCGGTTTATTTTCCGTAAAAAGACCAAACTTCACGTCACTTACTTGAGAAAACTTATAAGTTATAATAAACTACTTATGCTTAAACATACTAAGTACTGTATAGGTGACCTTATATAGAAACTACCAACTTAGGTACAAACCAATCATAATACTTACGCTATGGTGTAGGCAATGGTGTCGAAAACCCATGCCAATTATTGCCATGCACATTATGCGTTGGTTATGCAACCGCAAGACAATAGCTCTCAGGTGTGGGGTTGCGTAGGACGACCACAATTAGTCACAGGTTCCGTAGATGAGGGCAGATGACTTAAAGATGGCGGGCGTTGCTTCTCGCCTTGTACCCGTTTAGTTAACTAACAACCTACGGTTAATAGTAGCTTGAAAGCCTTCGGAGGTTGTGAACTTTTTAGAATAATAGAATTTAATTATCAACTTTTTTTTTTATACTTTGTAATCATTTATTTGCTGATTTGTTTATTCTACATCTACTTTAATTAAAACCAAGAAAAATATTAAAATCTAAATTAAAATCTAATTAAGTACCTATATTTACAAAAAAGACACGCCGTCCAAGTGATCGTTAATAACTTTTAATTTACTTAAATAAATAAATGTTTATTGACCAACACAAGCTCTTAATTACTTTATTAATGCTAATTCAGTATTAGATTTTTAATAGACTTCTGTCTTCTTTCGAATGATGCTTAAATTTTGGTAAGTTTACATTATTATTAACTTTGAAATTGTTCTAAAAAATAAATAAGTATAGCGGATGGTTGGCTAGATCTATACTAATATTATTAATGTGAAAGTTTGGATGGATGGATGGATGTATGGATGGATGTTTGTTACTCAATCACGCCTCAACGGCTGAACGGATCTGGATGAAATTTGGCACAGCGATAGATTATAGACCGGGCCAAATAAGTTTGTGGGACTATAACAATCGTGAATATATTATACTCCGCTACCGCTTGTAACTTGATGCGTATGCACCAGTGCGTAGGATAGGATAGGAGGCGAAAGCTGCGTACAATAATTACTCCACTATTATGGTTTCTACAAATTGTACCGTGCCGTACGGAAATCACCCATGCTTTTAGGTAGCTGCTTCTGTGTTTGTAAACAATTAGATTCGATAACATGGAAAACGCTTATTTTGTGAACCTTGACTAATCTCAGGAACTTCACAACCTTGTTCCTCCTTCTCCGTTCTACCACAGAACAACGAGAAACCGTCAGCGTTGGCATCCTTATGTGGTTGACGTCCAATCTGCTCGCACGAATCTTTTTTGCTCGACGTTTCTGATACAAACCGGCTAGGGTCCAGCGCACGTGTTTACTGCCACGTATATAACTTAGGCACCTTCAAGGCAAGAGTGAATAGGCATCTTCTAGGCATTCGCGTTGCAACCTAGACCTCATCATTGCTTTGCACTAAGCATGATTGTCGTCAAGCGCAAGCCTGTCTCGCAATAAAAAATCTCATTATTTGGAAGGGATCCAAAAATTTGAGAAACTTTGGACGAACTTAATAGAGCTCAGAACCTTTCGAACCTTTCTAGACCTTGAGAAATAAAATGCTATTCCGTCTAAAAACCCTAATTTTCACTCAAAATTCACGGACTTATTGACCCAAGTTTATGATCTACTAAAATACTACCTGCATCATAATACACCAAAAGCCGCTGTTTGGTTTCAAAAGTTGTTAGATTCTTTTATTTTAACCAGAATTAAAATCTCTTAAATTAGCATACCCATTAGTAATTTAAATAGACTCTATTTAACCTCAGAAAGCGGTTGAGCGCTGTTAGCCTAGTGGGTAAGATGTCAGCCTCCCAGAAAGTAGCCGGGAGTTCGATGCTCGGACTCGCACTTCGAACTTTTCGATGTCGCGGGCATCTTGTTGTTTGTAATATACCCATGTATACATACCTATTGTATCTATACTTACCTACAGCTAGAATGCTAGCGTAAATTTTCTTCGCGAAACATTAACTCGGGGTTCAATTTTTCAACAACAAATTACAATTCAAACACCAAGGTTGCTGTTCTTGACTTAAATTGAGGCCACGTGAAAAATCGCTGTCGACCCGACTGGCGTATTATTCACACACAAAATTAACCTATTTCTGTTCTTGCACAGTAACTTAGCGGCCATTCAAGGCTAAAATCGGCCCTTGCTTGTACTGTAACTGCCTGCTCCAATTTCTGGGGTGGTTTATACAAAATGGGCTTGCTAATGCCGATTTTTGTAGTGGCTGGCGAATATTCGAAATGTTCGAAAAATACAGAGTGATGAATGATGATATGGATTATGTGCACATGTTTTGGGTTTTAATTTGAAACGACCCTATAAAATACTTAAGTACTTAAAATGTAAGAGTTTTCGCCTGTTTTGTGTACCATTTAAAACAACAATATTATAATATAGAGAAATTAGACTGATGTTTTTTTTACTTTAACTTTAACTTTTAGTTCGGTTTTATAGTTTACTTATATCTCTAAATCAACTCAACTCATATTTTTTTAATAAAAAACTTATTACAAGTGCTATTGAATCGTCGAGTGAATCTACTACTGGTTCGGAATGCCATTCCTGCCGAGAAGAACCAGCAAGAAACTCGGTGGTTGCTCTTTTAAAATAATTCATTTACAATTATTATATATATAATGTGTACAAAAGTAACCACTGTCTGAACTCAATACACATGTATAAAAATGTAGCGCGATCCTTTTACGCAGGGAACATAACGAAAATTATGCCAGGTACTCATTTCAGATCATTCTAGAGATTTGAATATGCTACAACAACAACAACAAGTATTTCAGACAAAAAGCTTTCCCCGTCTTTAACCTGAAGAAGTCCAGAAAGCAAGTTTCAAGAAGTTCTCGTTCAATATGTTTTTTGGTTTAATAGATTCTCTAAAACGTATAACTTAGCGTTTATCACGTTATATCAAATCAAAAGAAAAGTCGTGAGTCATTTATTCACTGTCAAACTCATCAACGTCTAGCTCAAACACTTGGGTCTAGAAAGGTGAAATTTTGCACCGAGGGTCTTGCACCTAGACAGTGCCATCTGAGTAATTTTATTTTGGTATTCTTAATAAGTAGGTTTATATGTATTTGTAACTTTAATCTCTCACTGGTCTTCGTACTTATGGGGCTATACATATATAGGTACTTTTGGAAGGAAGCTAACTTTAGAATTTACATTAGTATGAAGCGATAACTATGAATTCGAAACTCTCTTGGCGAACCCCTCGCTAATGAAGGTCAACTGTAGTTTTACGCACTTCATGGTGTAAAAATGGGGTTAACTAGCGGGGGGATACTTTGATTGTGTTAATTATGACGTCAAACTAAACAACATGTCACGTGACAGGAGTTAAGTATTATGGAGCCTCTGTAATTTGCTGCATTCAGAAATTAAAAAACAAATTTTGAAAAAATTATGCCTATGTCAAAAGTAGGTATATTATTTCTTACTAATTATTAAATAGAGGGTCTTCCAAAAGACCTCAAATTCACATCCTCGGTTAGTTTGATTACCATTTTAAACTATAGATTGCAGAAAAAAGTAAGTTGAAATTTGATATTATGGCAGTTATATTAAACCCATACCCCTAGTCGGTTTCTACACGGCATCGTATCGGAACGATAAATTGCTTGGCGGTACGTCTTTGCCAGTAGGGTGGTAACTAGCCACGGCCGAAGCCTCCCACCAGGCCAGACCAGGGAAAATTCAGAAATTCAGAAAACCCTGCCGGGGATCGAACCCGGGTCCGCACGTTAAGACAACATCGCTCAACACTGCGCCACGGAGGTCGTCAAACTTCTTCAAACAAACGACAAACAACTTAAATGTAGTTTTAACCTTTGGAGTTGTGACTGTAGACACATTTGACTAGATTATATAAATGATAAATGATTTATTTATTTCATGTAAGACAACTTGTGTCACTTATGATACGTTAAGACTCTATCACCGGTTCGGAAAACTGATTCTACTGAGAAGAGCCGGCAAGAAACTCAGCTAGCAAAGAAACTATGTATCATAGCTAACTAATTGTCTGTCTGTCTGTTTCTAGTGCGGTCTCCACGTCGAAGCGGAAACGTGAGTCGTCTTTCGCGATCATCGCGGAGCCCTGCCCCTCGCGCCCCGCCTCCCCGCACTCCCTGCCCGTGGACATACGATCCGGGAGGGTTTCACCCTTTAAAGGTATTTTTCTTTTTAAACGACGACCACTCGTAGAACCTGTATTAATCAACAGCTGGCATCAATACAAGCAACTATTATATTAGACAAAATCTTCTAAAGCTTTAGATTTCTAAGATATGAGCTATCAAACCTCCCTGGCACAGTCTACTAGATAGGTAATATTTTATGGGTCTCAGTTATATGAGGTCCCGTTTTGAAATTCTGCGCAGTTCGAAAACAAGGTTGTGATAATAATATAGACCGCACTTTATTCTGAGTTTCCTAAGACTTAAACAGAAACCGAGTCTCTTAGTCTACTCTTTCTATCTACAATTCTCTCTCTCTCTCTCTTTTTTTTTTTTTTCTTTACTGATTTAGGGGCTTTTATAACTAACTAGAGGATGCTCGCGACTTCGTTCGCGTGGCATAAGTTTTTAATTCCCACAGGCACTCCTTAATTTTCCGGGATAAAAATAAGCCTATGTCACTATCCAAGTCCTCAACTAAGTATACCCATGCAAAAAATCACGTTGATCCGTTGCTCTATTTCGGCGTGATTGAAGGATTAACTCTCTATTTGACGTCCTTGGGGATAGAATTTTCAAAAACTGTGAATCACGTATTTTTTCATTTCAGACCGAAATCCCAAACACCAAGTTTCATAGCTACAGCTTGAAAAATTGAGGGACTTTCCTACAAACTTTCAACCCCTGTTTCAGCCCTATGGGGGTAGAATTTTCAAAAATGGCGATACACGTATTTCTTCATTTTGAACCGATAGCTCAAATACCAAGTTTCATGGATATAACTTGAAAAATGACGGACTTTCATACAAACTTTCAACCCCTATTTTACCCCTTTGGGGGTGGAATTTCGAAAAATCCTTTCTTAGTGGATACCTACTCTTCACAAAGAACACACCCTCCAAATTTTATGTCTCTAGGACCAGCGGTTTGGGCTGTGCGTTGATATATAAGTCAGTCAGTCAGGACTTTGAATTTTATATATATAGATTACATGTCAGCCCATTATAATCTAATACATAAAACTAAAAACAAAATAGGTATTTAACCAAATAAGTAAAATCAAAATCAAACAAAATAAAACAAATAAACAATCAATCAATCAGCTCAATCAATCTTATTTATGGATTCAAACAGACTCAGAGCATCCTCTCTCTCTATGTAAAATGTATGTTTGTCATAACTATGCAAGTTAAAAATCTTAAACATTGGTCAAGTTAGGGCTAGACTATTCCTACTTCTTGTGAATAAAATAAAAAGCAGTCAATCGCCACAAAAATCGCAAAAAAGTTCACAAAATCAGATGAATGACTATTCAGTCAATCGTATAAAATACTATTTACAAAACATCGTGTATCTTAAACCATTGAACGGCACTATAACAATAATCGTTTTGCTTTTAGGTCGAGGCTTCAGAGAAGAAACCTCACGACACAACACACCAAAAACCTCAGCTGCCAACTCCAGATCAAATTCACCTCCAAGAAGAACCAACTCCTTGACAAGGATCGACAACATGGCGCAAGTTGCCACATTACCACTCCCTGGACCTGTTCACAGGCCTCCCAGAGACTTTTTGAAAGAAAACAAAGAAGAAATTAGAGAACTTAGTGAGCTAAATAGAGAAAAAAATGAAGCTGAAGCGGAGAAACAGAGAAGAGAGGAAGAAATAGCGTTATTGAGAGAAATGGGTGTGCTGAAAAGTAGCACTAACTCTAGGACTAATTCTAGGACTAACTCTAGGACTAACTCACGAAGTAACTCTCCAGGTAGAATTAATTTAAGATCTCGATCGAATTCCCCATCAGCGATATTACACTTCGAAAATATTCCAAGAAATAGCTCGGAATTTCTCAATAAAGAAACAGTATCTAAGCCTGTGGCACATCGATCTAGAGTACGGTCGCTATCGAAATCCCAACCGCAATCAAGTAACGGTTCTCCCAAAAATTCTAAAATACCAAAACGCCAAAATTCTGTTTCACCCACAAGGAGTACGTATAGACCGTCAGCAAATAAAACTTTAAATAGTAGTCAAAAATATATGTCAAATAGTACAAGCAGTATACACGAAACAATAAGAATAGGAAGTCAAATGCACGATAAAAGAACTACTCAAAGTAGTCAACAGTTAAACGTTTCTGAACCTAGTGTGAAAGGCAAACCTCCAATATCACCTGGCAGAAGTGGACCCCCTCCTTCTAACAAGTCAATAAATGCAAAAAGACTGTCGCCTATAGTCGGTACGCCAAGCAAAAGTCCAGTTGATGAGATAAAGCCAGGCTCAGCAAAAACTGATTCCAAACCAACTACAACAGTAAAAAAGTCAGTAAAAACTGCTGGCAATACTCCTGCTGCATCTAGATTAAATTCTAGACAGACTAGCAGAACCAATAGTAGAGACCCCAGTCCCGACAAACGGAAGCCTGCAGCTAAAACAACTAAGCCTGTCAACGGTGTTACTAAGCCTCCAGTTACTAAAACATCACAAAAACCTCCAATCGCAAGTAAAACAGAACCCAGAAAACCAGTTAGCCGAACAAATAGTGTCAAAAATTTAACTAGAGTACCAAGTACAAAGAATTTAAACGATAAGCCTCCATTAAACAGACAAGTTAGTAAAAAAGAGCTGTCAGCCAAATCGAAATCCACGACTAAACTAAACGAAATCGCATCGAAAACTGACAAAACTGGTAAAACTGTGACAAAAACTGATGCAACTAAGAAAAACGCAGAAGTACAAGTTAAGGGAAAGGAACCAGTAACTACAGCAGATGCAAACTTTGGAGACGAAGTGTCAACACAAGATAACGAAACCCAATACGATAAAGCTAAAAATGGAAACGGTGATATGGTGATACTTACAAAGAAAAATGTCATGTCGATGACCACAGCTGCTATTACTTCACAACCATTGGAAGTTGTAACTACGGTAACCAATCAGCTACCAAGTGCTCTAGAAAAAGCTAGAGAAAAAGGTATATTTGAGAAGTTGAACTCAAAAGATTCATTGGTTGGTAAAGAAGAGGATAAGGTTACAAAGGAAGCAGCCCAAGAGAAGGAAAAAGAAGAAAAGAAACCTAAACCAAAAACTGAAAGGACTATCTTTGCGGAAGATAACTTAAGACTCAGGCCTCTACAACCTCCTTACAACAATCCTCAAGTAGAGAGAGTAAAACAAAAAATAGATACTCTACTTAAAGAGCCCGAAATTTCTACCGAAAATATTATGGCTGCTGCGGCCGCAGTTAAAACTATGTCTGAAAAGGCTAAATCACCTCTAAAAGAAGCTCAACATGATCTTGAAGAAATAGTGACAGAAAAAAAAGATGAAGTTACTAAGCAAGGGGAAGAAATGGCATCTGAAATACGTTCCGAAGCAACTAAAATTGTTGATAGCATCATAACACCTGTAGAAGAACCTGAGAAGATCCTCGATAAACCAAAAGAAGAGGTTAAAAAAATCATAGAGCCCGTCGTTAAAGTTGTGAGTGAAAAGAAGAAGGAAATAAAAACGGAAGTTGACAAAATGACTGAGACATTGGTGCAGGGTGGTCCGGAAGTGGATGTGCAGAGTTCTAATTTGTCAACTCCCGGGGATAAGATGGCACTCAAACCAACCGGAAGTGCATCGGAAAAATCGCACAGCAATGGCGGGTAAGTAGTTTATTAACTTTGCAAATATACTAACTTGCGCAAGCAGCAAACCAATTTATTTTTTGGTGATCAAAATCTTTAACTTTTCTTCTAATTAATTTTAACATTTTTTACGTAAATGATAAACCCTCTTATATGCAACTGACACTTATCTGAAGTTGTATTTAAGTTGTTGTTAAAGTAACGTTACGGTAATAATTACATTTTGTCCACCAATAATAAAGGAAAATTGTTCTGCACAATTAATTCAGTACCTACTCATATGAGTCATACTTACCTCCATTATTTAATTTAAGTGAAAACAGACCCTTATTTAACAAACTCTTGGGTAGCCCATATTAATTTTATTGATGCTCAAATAAATTATTCTATGCTATTCAAAATTCCGACCATTCTTCTTTAGAAGGCATACAGCATAATTCAGAGAAAACTTCGTTATCGCGAAGCAGGCTCTTCGTGCGCTACTAGTAGTGCCATCTATTGGCTTTATTATGAACTGCGAAGACCGCCACAAAGATAATTAGACAATTTTAATTAGTAACTGCCGTACTCAGAGTCGCTTAATCATCACATAAGGAACTCCTTAGTATAGATTTTATAATGAAACTAGCTTTTGCCAGTGACTTCAAATTTCAAACCCCTATTTTACCCCCTTTAGTGTTAAATTCTCAAAAATCCTTTCTTAACGGATTTCTACGTCTTATTTATAGCTCTCTGTATACCAAATTTCAGCCCGATCCGTCCAGTGGTTTGAACTGTGCGTTGATAGATCAGTCAGTCAGTCACCTTTTCCATGATCAAGCGACCTTATGTACGGCAGGTACTTATTAACTTCATATGTAAGTTAATCGATGTTAATTAACATAGATTTAAACGGATAACAATTTAAATTTTCCTTTCACACAAACAATACGCATATCCCCCAGGTGATTACTTATTATTATAAGTGCGAGAAAGTTTTCCCTGCAGATTTCCATCGCTTTTCACTCTCCGATGGCGGCGGACTGCGGTTTGCATAAACTGCTATTAACTGTGGGTTTAACTGCGAAAGTGTCGGTAAAAGTGCGTTTTTATAACACTACTCTTATGTTCTTAACTGATGTAGGTCCGAGTATGATTACCTAATTGCACCTTAGGTTTAAAGACATATTATGAACACTTTACATACGTGCAACTTAGGTTTAACAACTTTATTATCTTACTAGCTTATGCGCGCGACTTCGTCCGCGTGGTTTAAGTTTTTTTGATTTCCGCGGGAACTCCTTAATTTTCCGGGATAAAAAGTAGCCTATGTCACTGTCCCAGCTCCTCAACTATATCCATGCCAAAAATCACGTCAATCCGTTGCTCCGTTGCGGCGTGATTGAAGGACAAACCAACAAACCAATAAACCAACAAACAAACAAACTTTCGCATCCATACTTAATATTATAAATGCGAAAGTGTGTCTGTGTCTGTCTGTCTGTCTGTCTGTCTGTCTGTCTGCTACGCTTTCCCGGCCCATCTTTTCAACCGATTTTGCTGAAATTTGGTATAGAGGTAGGTTATATCCCGGGGAAGGACATAGGCTACTTTTTATCCCGGAAAATTAGGAAGTTCCCGCAGGAATCGAAAAAACTTAGTCCACGCGGACGAAGTCGCGGGCATCATCTAGTAAATAATAACTAGGTAGGTTTCAATAATACATTTTAGATGGATAAAAAGTAGCCTTTGGAGAAGCGCATGAGATCTACTTAGTACCTACAGGTACATCCGAAATGTATGTTCTCTCATCACTTCTGAAGGGCTGGACCTATTCTGATGGATTTTTTCTGTGTTTGGGTGGTATCGTTTATATCCATGATCGTTTATATTCACAACTAGCTGATGCCCGCGACTTCGTCCGCGTGGATTGAGGTTTTTTGGTTAACGCGGGAACTCTTTAATTTTGCGGGATAAAAAGTAACCTATGTGTTGTTCCAGACTTTAATCTCTTTGCTAAATTTCATTTAGATCCGTTCAGCCGTTCTGGCGTGATTGAGTAACAAACATCCATTTGAGGTTTTTTGGTTCCCGCGGGAACTCTAATATTTTTTTTTTATACAATTCTTGTCCTGACTACAACGAACACAAAGAAAAGAATTATCTAATTTGGTGCAGTACCTACTGCAGTCGTGTTCGGAAGTTATGCGCTTAGCAACATTCATTTTTATTTATATAGATAGATTGGACCCGGTAGGGGGCGCTGTGATCGAATTCTAGGTTCAGGGCAGGACGTCTGCCGGGCCACTAGTTTTATAAAAACTAAATCTAGAATAACAGTGACCCTGATTACACCCAATAGACAGATATCGTGCTTTTGGGCTTATTTCTTTTACGTTACGGAACTTTGTAGTGAGTTCGCGTCGTTAACGTCTGCAACATAGGCTCTCAAAGTGTAATGCTAATTGCTAACCACGCGTGGGGACTATCAAATAAATATTATAAATGCGAAAGTTTGGATGGATGGATGTATGGATGTATGTTTGTTACTCAATCACGCTCCAACGGATGAACGGATCTGGATGAAATTTGGCACAAAGATAGATTATAGTCTGGAATAGCACATAGGCTACTTTTTATCCCGGAAAATTAAAGAGTTCCCGCGGGAACCGAAAAACCTCAATCCACGCGGACGAAGTCGCGGGCATCAGCTAGTAGTTCAATAAAATTTGTTTATATAAAATAACAAGTGAATTAAACTTCAATGAGAAAAAGTTAGAATAGTGAATAAAATTATAATATATGTGTACTAGACTCTACTAAAAGTCTAGAGGAATGTGCTCACCCAGATGAGTCGACAAGGCTTAAGAATCCATGTAACTGTATTTTATTGTTGTTAATAAATTTATTAAAAAATAAAAATAAAATTTAAAATACTGTTATGTAAATATTAGGGCTTTCGAATACCGTTTTTTTTCAATACCGGTATTAATACCGGAAAGATTTTTTTCAATACCGGGATCCCGGGATCCCGGTATTGGAAAAAATTTAAAATGTGGTAGATGTTTTTTAACTTAAAATTAGTCTTTTCTGAAGCAAACGGCACCATAACAAACAGTTTTTTCATAAAAATTTTTTTTTCACCAAATGAACTCAAAAAGGGTGCCTTTTCTGCTTAAATTCAGTGAAGAAAAGCCGTTTTTTTTGGATTTAGAACGCTGTGGTTAATTATTACGCTGTGGATTGGTATGTATTGTCTCAATATTTTATGAAATTGTATTTTCTTTAAAAAAACATCACGTACTTATTGATTTTTAGATTTATTTGTATTTTGAGTATTGAGATAGTTGACTACGCGTTGACTTAATTCTTACGAAAATATCGTTTGTTTCATGTATAAGGTGAAAATTACGGACCACGTAACGTTCTCAAACACCACCACATCATTTTAAATACAATTTCTTATTAATATCAATCATAATATCAAGTGTATGATTTTTAAAATAGAATATTTTTGGATGAATCCTTACGAAAATATATATTTTTAACCTCCATTGAATTTTGAACTTTGAATATCAAGTAGGTATATTTGTGATGCACTTTCTCAACGTACACACAAAATTAAATAAATATGGCTGGAAATTTTAAATAATGAGTGAAATTAGTGTCGAAGATTGTAATTTAAACTACTATCGTTGTCGTCGTCTCAACCTATAGACATCCACTGCTGGACGTAGGTCTCCTGCATGGATCACCACAGAGCACGGTCTTGTGCCCCTTGTTTCCAGCGGCTCCCAGCTACACGCTTGAGATCGTCCGTCCACCTAGTCGTCCAACACTGCGCTTCCCGGTGTGAGGCCGCCATTCAATCACTTTGGGACCCCAACGCCTATCGGTTCTACCATGTGCCCCGCCCATTGCCACTTAAGCTTGAACTCTTCGAGCTATGTCGTTTACTCTGGTTCGCCTACGGATCTCCTCATTTCTGATTTGATCATGCAGGGATACTCCAAGCATAGCTCTCTCCATCGCCCGCTGAGTGACCCTGAGCCTTCTTATCAGGCCCAAAGCTAGCGACCATTTTTCGGAGCCGTAAGTCATCACTGGCAACACGCACTGTTCGAAAATTTTCATCTTTAGGCACTGAGGAATTTTGGACGAGAAGATGTTGCGGAGTTTCCCGAACGCTGCCCAGCCGAGTTGGATTCGGCAATTGACCTCTTCCTCGAAATTGGACCTATCTAACTGGACTGTACGTCCTAGGTATAATATGTACTCACAATTTCGAGTGTAGAGATCTCAACTAACACAGGTTGGGGCTGAACGTGTGCATTAGAAATGATCTTTGTCTTCCTCATATTTATTTTTAGGCCCACCTGTTGAGGAACTCTGCTGAGGTCGTTGAGCGTTAAACCACTGTAGTAAAATGTATTGTGACTAATAAATGATGAAAGTAATAAACGATATTTTTGTAAGAAGTCGAAGTCGAAGAAAACGATAATTTAGTCAAAACACAAATTTATCTAAAATTCAATAATAATTATCTAACAGAAAATATATCATAATAAAAAATGCATTAGTTAATGAATCAGATTTCTGAACGTTTTGAGAGACAATGAAATAGAAATGCCAAGCCACAGGTATCTAAATTCAAACACTAATTTTTCCCTCTGAGTGAACAAAAACGACTTTTCTTCACTGGTTTTAAGCAATAAAGGCGCTCTTTTTGAGCTAATATGCTTAAGATACAAGTTTTAAACTTAGCCGAATAAAAAACAGTGGTATCTACCAAGAAATATATGCAATAGTCACTGTTTCGTTTATAGTGTCACTAATACCGGTATCCCGGTATTAGACATTTCAATACCGGTATTGAAAACCGGCGAAAAAACTCCGGGATCCCGGTATTAGCCAATACCGGGATCCCGGTATTGGAAGCCCTAGTAAATATGTACCTGACGGCAACATCCACTAGGAGTGCTGTTAGCGTTTATATTTAAAATTCTTGGCTTTCTATCTTAGACTGAAATATATAGAGATTATATACTTTGCCCTTGAAGATTTATAATTTTGTTTGTATGATGCATTATGTGACTAGATATGAGTGGCAGTAGTAATTTACAGAATTTAACGCCTGTATTGGATGAGTGGGAATTTGATGTGTGAAAAACAATTTATTTATTTTCTATCATGGGCTCTGGGCAAATAACTTTGGGAAACTATGAATTGAACTCGAGCAAATCTAGCCAATATGGTGCTGTTGCATTATATTCCTTATACCAATAATGTTAACAACCAAGGGACCAACCGGTCATCGTATCGAGCGAAGAATGGCGTGCCGCGTGACCACCAACCCTATTACCATACTATAGCAGGGTTGTTACTTAAAATAAGAATAATAATACAGTTGATACTAATTATTATACTTAACTAAGGATAACATTTAAAGACAAGGGGTTTTAAAATTATGCAATTCTTTAATGTAAACACTGATTGCAGTCAAGCCTTTTCTTATAAAAAAAATACAATATAGCTAGCCGAATTAATAAGACTGTTACAAATCGAATAATCCTCAGAAATAACATGACTCATGAATTCATGATAATATTATAACCTTTAAGGCATGTTAACAAACTTAAGTTGAATGCCCTTCATTTTTAATCAAATTACATAATAAAGCAAAATGCTGCTATTATTCCTATACAAAACATTGGCTGACGCCATCGAGTTATAGTTTGGAACATATTGTATCAGCTAACTTCAGACTTGGTGTAAAAATACCGCCCACTAAATTTTCAACTTAATATTGACACATTTGCAATCATTAGACCTTGACATATCAAGATATGTTTTGAATTTTTAAATGAAAAACTGGTCTTGAATCACCGGAGCTATAAGTTAGTTAGTCTGGTCTTAAGCTATAAGTTAGCCTACATGAAATATCTAAAGATATTTTTTATTAACTACCTAAACATAATATATAGATAATCTCCACCTCTTGGTACATTGCCATAAGAGCTACATTCTATTGGGATAGCTTATATAAATGACAGAAAGTGTTAAATTAGGCGCAGGGTCAATTTACCAAATGACGGAAAAAAATTACAGGGTAAAATTGTCCACCTGGTGAGTTGAGTTCATTTTGCAAAACATTGTTGCTCTAAAAAGATAACAACTCCGACGCCAACGCTTTCAAATCTTCAATTTTGTACCGACAGCTTGCAAAGAATTTTCACAGCAACGTTCTATCGACAATCGATAAGTTAGATAAGGCATTTTAGCAAAATTTAGGCCGAATTACTTTTAATTTCCGTTGCGTATTTTACGTAAGGCAATTGGCAACCCTAGTATATTATGCGGTTAAGTATAATACAGCTTCTGATAAATAGCTTATTATTAAATAATTGTTTACTAAGCTTGTTAGGCAACTTAAACTATATTGATTATTTTGTTGGGATTTAGGAAAGCTAGTCTGTATTTTCCTCCGCGTGGATAGGGTTTTTAAGAGGCGATTGATTTTCCAGTAAAAAGTAGCCGTCTGTGGGAGGCCTCATGCAAACTTTCTATGTACCAAAAATCATCAAACTTTTAGTTTGTCTGATTTTGACGCTTTTTGTATCCAAAAATCACAACTTCATACCGGATTTTAAAAAACCAAAATTCACGAGGACGTCATCTGGTTAGTAAATCAGATTTAATTTGGTTTTAATCAGCCGTTTGGCGCGTTTGAGTAACAATCATCCATCCAGCCATTTTTAATATTAGTATAGATATTTATTTATTTCACCCAACTTAATTCTATCATTACAGGTTAGGTACCTAATGCGATAGAATAAGCCTTACATTATTTACAATAGAAATATACGAATAATAAAAATATACTTAAAACTACATTTACATACCTACTTACGAGTATAACCTAACTAACTTAATACAAATGAAGCGGCTTTTGTGAACTCGCTCAGTGAGCAGCTAAATAGGTCCTTATGTTCAGCCACTGCGTTGAGCGTGCGAGTCGCGCGCACTAGTGGCGCCCTCTGCAACAAGCACGTGCGAGCGCACGGTAGCGCCAGCAGCGGTGGCTTACGCCTGCGCGACACGCTATTGTTCGGCACGCACAATCGTAACTCCTGCAAGATAGCAGGGTTATGAACCTTCCCCTTTAGTACCTTAAATAAATAAGAAGCCAGGGACACTTCTCTTCTCAGTTCAAGTTTGCTATATCCCACCATGCCCATAACAAACAAAGTGGGATATAGCAAAGGATAGCCCGGATACACCCCATACAACTTTAGGTACAAAAACCTTAAAAATTTATTTTGAATCCGTTCCAACATTACCTTATATTTACCTTATATATAGATAGTAGGTATAAAGTATAGACTTATTTCTCAGCGGAACCCTAAAACGGCTATTCAAGAAACGCTCGCGTTTCAAACAATTTCTTCGCGTTAACAGATCGCATAGCACTCGATACAACCCCTATACTAACGACCCTTACTGAATTAGTTCACGCTACGTGTAGTCCGTAGTCCGACCTCGGTCGCCGACGAATAGCGTCGTTCTAAACGTGAATCACTTGAAAAATGGCGCCAAATAATTGTTTTGACAGTGACATTTAAAATAATTCATTATCTGTGACTCAGCTCAAAGCTCCCGCAACATATGAATGGAAATGTGATAAATAATAAAAGTAACTTAAAATGCGACCAAAATAAATAATAAAAAGCTATTTATATATATTATAAATCCTGAATAAATTGTTAATTTTTAATTAGGGAAAGAACTTAGAAGTAATAAAATAAAGCCTTCAAAAATAAACAATATCAAAGGATTAATTAGTACTGCTCTTATAGGACTAATTTAATCATTTGCAACCTGAAGGAACTCGATTTACATTACAGCCTTCAAAAATTTAAAAGTTGTGGACGTAAACAAAAATATGAATCAAAATAGGACAGTGTATATTTTACCAAATGAACTATTACCAAAGCGATACACGGATGAAGGGTAAATATTAATATTTATTATTAGATAGATGGGCATACCTTTATGACAGTTTCTGTCATAGAGGTATGCCCATCTGTGTACCTACTCTGTGGCCATGGGTACCATATGCGGCACTCCACCAAACTTGGTGGAAAACATTATTTAGCATACAAAACCAACGGTCTTCATGTACTACTGTGTATTAAATAAATAAATAAATAAATAATCATTTATTTGCAAAGAATGTTGTACAAAAATATTTGATGGTAAAAAGTGTCAATGAGAGGCCATAACATTCAACTAAATATTAGCCATTGCCCATTTCAAACATTTGCTGGTTACAACTCCACCACTACAGCCCATTAACGTCCCACTGCTGGGCAAAGGCCTCCACTCTCATAGGAGAGTGGGAATTAGAACTTAAACCCACCACGCTGCTCCAATGCGGGTTGGCTGGTTACAACTCACTTGTAAATATAACGAAGTGATTACATACCTACTTACTCTTGGCCAGACAGTGTCATATTAAATTTGACAGCTTCTTAGAAGGCAGACTCATTTTGTATGGAATAGTTACCATATTCGTTTAAATACACATGACGATGAAAGTTTTTAATTTGTATCTTTATTCCATTCAAATAAAGTTGCAAAGTAACATACAAATGTTAATTCAAATAAAGTTGCAAAGTAACATACAAATGTTAATTCTATCTTGCAATGTATTTTCACTCCTATTACAATGATATAAAGTTGATATTAAATTATACGTCGTCGTAAATACGCTCGAGCGGCGGTTACTTGCCGTCAGATTTTCTGCTATTAGCTGCTATAGTCAAAATTGGGTCAATAATTAAAAAACTAACAAATATTTAAACCCTCTAATTATTTTAACCTACATATTTATATTTGACCCCGATCTAATCATAATTTCCGTTTACTAATGTTCTGCCTACTTCAGCACCTACTTCTACCAATAGCGTGCAATAGGGTGCTAGCTATTCAAGGTAAATAGGCGAAATTTAAAGAAAACACATTTCTCTGTTGTATTAAGTTACAGTTTTGTAAGGAGGTTAAAAAGAGAATAAGTTACTAATAAAGACGTGTATAGATTATAATTTTACGTTTACCACTATTACTTACTTGTTACTATTATTAGATAAGATTAGGTCTACGATACGTTTCACATACGTTTTCATAAAAGTCGTACCTAATTAAAAATAGTAGCTGGTACCTACTTTACCGGTGTTTTGAGACAAAATTGTATTTCGAGCCATTGCAGTAGAGTTAGTAAAATTCAAATGATTTGACACATCAAAATTGTTTAAAAAGGTCAAAATTACAATAAACATACTACTTACACGACAAACAACGTAGGACCCGTTTTTTTTGTATTCCTCGGCCGCACTTGGGAAAGAAACTTTGAGAACCGCTGATATTTAAGCGTATATTATTAATATCGCTAATTAAATATATAGGTATTTATGCCATTTTTAGGTAGGTATATATTCTTTTTATTTAATCAGATATTTAAAGTTATTTATCATTATTTATTGTAGGTTCGAGGCTCCATCTAAATTGTTAAGGTAAACGAAAGTTTTAACAAAAATTGATTCAATATTGTGCATGTAATTATTATAAGTATGACATATTGCATGTTTTAAACAAGCTTATTTTGTACACTTAACTTTTTTAACACGAACACTACCTAAATAGATTATTGAATGTATACTACCTACTTAACTAATATACTTACCACCTACTTATATGTATACTTAGCTACCTAACTTTTTAAAATTACTTATTTTAAAATAATTGTAATTTCAAAAAGTTAGGTATACCTAAATAAAAATCAAAACTACAATCATCACAGTAATTATGTTTTTTCATCCGTTAATAAGTATACACGCCAAGTTAACACTAAGTAAGTATTTTATATATTACCTACACCATATTGTACACTTACCTATAAAGTTATATGTATTACCTACTTAATGAAAATAATGAGCCGCAACCTCCTCCTAAGCACAATTTAAGTTGTCAAGTTACCACATTATATAATACTTTCACTTTACAATATTTCTTGTTGTGATTGTCTTAATTTTCCTAACCAGCCCCCCCGACAGTGTGAAATCGTAATGTCACTGATAATAATTCGACCTATTTAAGGAGTTCATTTCACAGATGCCTGCACGTCAAAAAGCATACAGTTCGAGTATTATACGTTTTATATGCTGTCTATTGATTGCGATTTGCTTAGACAATAGACCTCTGTTCCGTCTGGCGGACAAAAAGAAAAAAAAAAGTCAACGCAAATGTATATGGGACCGCAAACATTAGTTAGTGTGACACGATGATACGTCCTTCCTCACTGACCACTGACGGAGACCATATTTTGTCCCTAGTGTGTGGATGTGTAGAGTGTAGACAGGCAGAAATGGTAGAGTCAATCAGATGTGATGCCGATTACAACAATTGCAACTATTCCCATATCTAATTACTTTAAAGTTTAGAGGATTTAATGACATACATACGTTTCAACTTTTTTCTAGATTCCCCCAAAGCACCGACACCACACCGAAACCTCCGCCGCGAGCGCACAGAGCAAACAAAGACAAATCGCCCCCGACACAGTCCGACCATGACCCAACACAGACCCAACCCAAACCCAACATCTGCGCAAGACTCATGGGCAAGTGCAAGGCCAAGTGCTGCCCGTGCTGCATCAAATCCGCTCAACCTTTAGAAGAAGAAAGGGAGAGTGAACCGGAAAGAGAGGAGGGAGTGGCAGGAGATGGGGAGAAAAAAAAGTTCTGGAAGAAACTGAATTGCTTTAAGAAGAAAGTTACTGAGGAGGAGGTTGAAATTGCTGCGGGAAAGGTTAGTGTTATGTACTTTTGATATGGTAGAAGAAAATGATTAGTATATTAGAGAAGTCAGCGGTAATAGATTAGTGCATTACGACCACTTACGACCGGGGTCGCAAGTTCGAGTTCGGTTCGTGCCCATTCCCCGGGCACGAACCTTTAAGATTTCGGAGCTATGTGCGTTTTAAGAAATTATCACTTGCTTAGCGATGAAGGAAAATATCGTGAAACCTGTATTCCAGAGAGTTCTACATAATATTCTCAAAAGTGTGTGAAGTCTGCCAATATGCCAATTTGGCCAGCGTGGTGGACTAAGACATAAACTCTTCTCATTCTGAGATGAGCAGCAAGGACTTAAAGCAATACTAATGCAACATTACTCATAATGACACTTTGATGTCACGTATCTTAACATTCCTAAAATAAGGATTATAATTCTAAAGCACGAAAGTCTACAATTATATGGCACTAAGCGTTGGCAGTATGGTCCCTGTGCTCGGTTGAGGGCCAACAAATGGGTAGTTTACCACTACAGCCCATTAACGTCCCACTGCTGGGCACAGGCCTCCACTCTCATAGGAGAGAAGGAATTAGAGCTTAGACCCGCCACGCTGCTCCAATGCGGGTTGGCGGGCTTTAGCGACTATTATCATGTTACTGATAATAACCGGGACCGGCGCGACGGCTTAACGTGCTCTCCGAGGCACGGGGGTGAAACACCGCCAACTTCCTAACTCCGGGCTAGTACTGAGAATTTCTAGTCAGAAAAACCCAATACTCAATTATGGCCCGACCCGGGTCTCGAACCCGGGACCTCGTCGGCCGCAGTCGAACATGTCAACCACTAGACCAACGAGGCAGTCAATTAGGGTAGTTTGATAACCTAATAAATAAACACAGTATCCTTCTATTCTATGGCAAAACTAAGCTTATTACCCATATGGCCATTATGGTGGAATATCTAACTTATCTACAGGGCACGACAATAGAATTCGAAACGGAAACGAAACGAAAACGCAAACTGCGCGACGTCCTCTGTGCGTGTTGTCGTCGTCAACGTGTCGCCGACGTGTCGGAGCCGCCCCTGCACGCTGAGGTGACGTCGCCCGTGACGTCATCCGACGTGGTGAAGGAGACCGGCTGCTGTGGGAAGAAGAGAGAAGCGGAGAGAAGAGACAGCATCCTGAGCGAGAATCCACCCTCGTTGTGAGTATCTACTGAAATAACTGTGTGACGTCAGACAGGGATCGGTTGTACCCCGGGGGAGGACATAGGCTACTTTTTATCCCGGAAAATTGAAGAGTTCCCACGGGAATCAACAAAACTTTATCTACGCGGACGTCCAGTATTATAAATGCGAAAGGGTGTCTATCTGTCTGTCTGCTACGCTTTCGCGGTCCGTCTGTTCAACTGATTTTGACGAAATTGTACAGGGATAGGTGGTACCCCGGGGAGGGATATTGGCTACTTTTTATCCCGGGATTTGAAGAGTTCCCGCTGAACATAAAAAACATCAATCCACGCGGACGAAGTCATAATCTATAGTACTTTATATTATTGACGTTCAAAAAGTGTACAGTATACCAAATTTGAATGAAGTATATCTACTCTGATTTTGATGATGATAATGATAGTGATGATGTTTGTCTTCAGATGCTGCAACAACCGCCTATGTCGATGGATCCGGGGCGCGTGCAGACGACAGTCCACAGTGGCGGAGTCTGGCAGCAGAAGAACCAGTCTCTTCTCCAAGAACAAGAGTCTCTCTCCCACTCTACCTCCTGAGGTGAGACATTCTCTACTCTATTTTTTTACTTAAGTAGGTATAGACTAGCGCTTGGCTGCAATCAGACCTGCTTGCAAGTGGTGATGCAGCCTTGAGCCTAAGGTAGAGCGTAGGTACTAGCCTAGAAGTTATGTATATTCCACTTCAAGTCTATGATGGTAAAACCCGGCTGAGTTTGTTGTGGGCTCTTCTCATACCAGGGCCAAAAGTATTCATGTTTTTCCGCTACCATTGGTAAGCGAAAAAAATGCGACATAGTGTCATTAAAGACCCGTAATTACTGGTCGAATCATAGTAAGTATACCTATAATATGTAATTATTTCATAGTTTGCCACCCGAAAGTCTCGTGAATCGCGTGACCAAACCAAGTGACTAACCAAGAAAAGTTACCGGTCACTCTGTGTGCTATGATCACTGCTCGTTCCTATATTATGTACCACTACAGCCCAATAATGTCCCACTGCTGGGCACAGGCCTTCACTCTCTTATGAGAGAGGGAATTAGAGCTTAGATATATTATATTATATTATATTATTATGTGCAAGTGATATATTCAACAAAATGATGCCTGCGACTTCGAGCGCGTGGAATAGGCTTTTTAATTCCGACGGGAACTCCTCAATTTTCCAGGATAAAAAGTAGCATGTGTCTAATCCCGGGATACAATCTATATCTGTACAGATTTCATCAAAATCGGTTGAAAATATGGGCCGTTAAATCGTAGCAGACAGACCTACACACTTTCTTCACAGAAGGGAAAGGAACTGACCCCCGAACGTCTAGGCTTTGTCCTAGTGAGCGACAAACGCGACAACACGACTCAATACGACGCAACGCGACAATATCAAACAGTAGCTGAATCTTCATGTCCTGCTTTGTCGCGTAGATATCTAAGTGTGCATTCTCTATGGAATAGTATTACGTCGCGTCGCTTTCGTCGCTCACCTAGGCTAGGACGATGGGTGAGATATCAACGGAAAAGCCGGAGAGCTTCCCAGGGACTTTTTAGTTCTTGTTAGGGGCGATTTTACCGACTTCGAATAACGTTTAGTTAACCTCGGAATAAATTTGATGTTTTGAACGATGTTTTATAGGAGTTCTGTCTTCTAGGTGAAATGTTATTCGCAGTTAGTAAAATCGTCACTTAGTCAATTTAGGTAGGTATTTTTTTTTTATTTATTTTTTTAAATGCGCGCTTGGCTGCAATCAGACTTGCTTGCAAGTGGTCGTGCAAGTTCGTGTGGTTCTTAATAATAATAATTAATCATAAGTTACCATTAGTAAAAATAGAACTTCGTAACATAATACGTGCGTGAAATGTTAACGTTAGTTTGTTTTAGCGATAAAATCTACTGAGGTAGTGACATTTTATAAATAAAATATGGCAGTTAGTATTTTAATTTATATTATTGTATATAACTTTATAAGTATAAATACAACAGCAGTTTTTCTATTTTTAATACACGAACCACACGAACTTGCACAAAGACTTAACTAATCTGAGTAACTTTGATTTGGTCACCAAATTGCTAGGTACATAATCATAACTTCATGACTAAGTATGTACCTACCATAGCCTTTGCTTCGCCATTAAAATAATGCCTTCCCGACCGATTTTTGGCCACGGCGGCCTATCTCCAGAGAGATTAGCCATCTGCGCGGGAGATATTATAGTGCACAAGTGTGTTCACAGGTATTCAATTCACAGGTGCACTCTCTGTTCCTTTACTCTCATAGCCCGATGGGACGGAAAATCCGACACGATCCGAATCTGGTGAGAGATCAGGCGCAAGACCGACGGCTTTACGTGCTCTCCGAGGCACGGGGGTGAAACAATCCAGCCAATCGTGGTAGACTATGGCCGGAACCCTTCAGAGATTGTGCGCAGCATTATTGGGTTGAGATGATGACGAAAGAATTCCATACTAATATCACAGAATAGGTAATAGTAGTAACTAATATTATAAATGCGAATGTGTGTCTATCTGCAGTCTGCTACGCTTTCACGGCCCATCTGATTTTTTTTTAATTGGTGATAGGCTTGTTTAACCGATTTTGATGAAATTTGCTATGAGGGTAATTTGTGTCCCGGGGAAGGACATACGCTACTTTTCATCCCGGGAAACTAAAGAGTTCAATAGTAATGCTTGTTTAAAACCCTCGTAGCTTTGCTTTAAGATACCTTTACTATTAAATCAATCATAGATTTATCACCATCGCGTCCCTTAGTTTATGTATCTACCTAAGTTTTAAAATATATCTATTTATTGACCCTGAAGAAATGTATAGTGCTCACTTTGACTTTAATATTTGGAACTGTGTTACTGAAAGTCGTCCATGGAATCGAGTTCATAGTTCTGCATTTGTATATATCACCATTAATACTTTAACAATACCTTATCGAAATCGATATTTAAACGGAATGATTAGCAGTTTTATTTGCCGTATAAACTTTAGTATCGATTCCGCGTTACTCGCCTAAGCGCGTCGATATAATATCTAAGTAATTTATTGTTTATTACACACTGTGGGACGCTTACACAGTTTAAAAAAGCAGTGGTATACTTAGAGTTCAAATTCGTACTCGTATTACGAAATTTTCTTGTCTACTATTCAAAAAATTCAAAATTCAAATCATTTTAATTCAAGTAGACTTTAACAAGTGCTTTTGAATAGTCGAGTAAATCTACCACTGGTTCGGAATGTCATTCCTACCGTGAAGAACCACCAGGAAACTCGGTGGTTGCTCTTCAGATACCGAAATGATTCAATCTTGATAAAAATGAATACAGAAATTGGATGAGTTGCATCAATATGCGCAACCCAAAATGTGATCAAATATTTTGTCAGGTTTCAAAGAGCTGATAGAACTCTCAATAGCCGTCAAGCAAATTTTTTTTTTATTTTTTTTTTTATTTAAAATAATTTAATGGCACTCTTACCACCTTTTACTGACAATGCATAGGCGTATGTATGTTTAATTTAAACTACACGTTGCCCGCGACTTCGTCGTGTAAGATTCTTTTTAATCTCGCGGCAACTTCTTAATTTTCCGGGATAAAAAGTGGATTAGGTATGTCTTTCCCCGGGTTACACTCTTATTACTCTATATCTATACCAAATTTAAAGATGGCCGTCAAAGCGTAGCTTAGCGTTTAATAATAGCGTAAAAATATACCGAAATAATGTCAATTTCCGCAAAAAGCATGGACGACGTCTCACCATCAGTGAAGAAACCCAAAATAATTGTCTCTAATGGCCGGAAGCGGTCTCGTGTACTGTTCGACGATGATGATGACGAGGTACCGACCTATTATACTATTATAGAACCATTTATTGTGTTTCCAGTTTCATACATATAAAATTACTAGATTTTGCCCGCGAATTCGTCCGGGTGGATTAATTTATTTAATCCCGCGAGAACTATTAATTTTATGGAGTCCGCCACGTTATCTCGATACAGCACCGAAAGTTTGCAACAAGTCAACCACGAATAATGTAACGACGAAAGGGATAAAAGCGTGGACTATATCCTTGCCCGGGATACAACAACAACTGTAACAAACATCGAAATTGGTTGAAAAGATCGGAAAGCATGGCAGACAGACCGTCACACTCTCTCATTTATAGTAATAAGCACGATAAAAATTACGATAAAGATTAACGACCGCGCGACGGCTTAACGGGCTCTTCAAAGCACGGGGGTGACTCACCGGCAACTTCCAAATCTGGGCTGGCACTGAGAATTCTTAACTGAAAAACCCAATACCTAACAATATAATTATATAATAACTATTCTTTCTCTGCGTCGTATTCCTCGTTGCCGAGGGTCGTGACCCCGTTCCATTAATCACATAATGGCAGGGACAATAATGTGGTGGGTTCCCACCTCCTTCCGCATTCTACTCAACTAAGAGTATTTCAACTCTTAGGTTTGTAACGATTATTATCAGATATTAATGATAATAACAGGGACTGACAGCTTAACGTGCTATCCGAGGCACGGAAAAAACGAAAAGGCCAAATTTGAACCTCCAAATTCGGTCACCTCCTTCCGCATACGATATAGGTAACTAAAAGTATTTCAACTATTAGGTTTGTAACAATTATTATCAGAAATTAATGATAATAACAGGGACTGACGGCTTAACGTGCTCTCAGAGGCACGGAAAAAACGAAAAGGCCAAATTTGAACCTCCAAATTCGGTCACCCATCCACTTGCTTAACAATCGTTACGTTGTCACAACTAGGCCACTCGTCCCTCCGTTCTAAATAACAACTATGACCTCGTATTATTTTCCAGGACACCCGCAAGAAGCTGGACCCGTCTCTCATCGAGCACACGAGCATGATCCGCGGCGCCATCCCCGTGCTGCCGATCGTGCTAGCCTACTTCTGTCTGCTCTGCAACATTGTTATACCTGGCCTGGGTGAGTCCCTTTCTCTTCTTCTCTTCTTCTTTCTTTCTCTTATGGCCTGCGCAGATGAGGGACTGTGTCCGTGGAGGACAATACGTCTATATTTAATACATGTTTTCGTCGCACAACGTGTAGATATACGAGCGATGCGGTTTTAAGTGATCAGCTTTTAACAGACAATAAATTACGCGGAAAACTGTACTTCGTCTGCGCAGGTCTTTTCTTTTCACTAGAGCTTGACTAGGGATTGATTTTGTTACCTAAACCTCTTCTACTCTATAATCATTTGGTGGGAGGTTTTGGCCGCGATTATAGTTTCCACCCTATCGGCATAAACGAGGAAACTGTTTAGAGGTGTGGTTTTATTTAACTGCCATACCCTTCCCAGGTTAGCCCACTGCCATCTTAAACTGCATCATCACTAATACCGTAGTCAAGGACTTACTTGTCTAATACAACCTACCTAATACCTAGTATTAAATATTGGCTATTCAAACTCTTTAGACACTCACTCCCCTAGACGTTTTCCTCTGATTAACCATGAACGAGTTTAGATAAGTAAAACTTAAGTGGAATAGGAGCTTGCATTAGGGTCCCATTAGAAGACCTATGTCCAGCAGTAAAATATTAATTCCAGTCATAATGTCCATTCCTATACGAAGTGATTTCTCAAAAATTGGTTCATTTAACTTTTTCAGGTACAATTTTCAGCGGAATGTTTTGTCTCTGTTTTGGGATACCACGATTTGGTGTCCACGACGGAGCTAAACACAGAATAGGTAAGCTGTTTTCATTTACGTTTTCTTCCATTTCTTTGATCTGGACTTGACCCTATCTCATTATTTTTATTATAACGTAAAATGTATAGGAAATGTATAAGAAATGGATTTCGGATCATCGTCGAAGAAGGATCTTAGTTTTTTTATGATCTCTTACTTTAAATAGCATATTTTAACTAAGGACTATCTACAGAGGAGAAACTTTCGTACAGTTGAAGCCGTTGAGTCTAGACTTGGGACTTTGCATGTTGATTCTTTCGATAACTTCTATAACGTAGACCGACTTACATAGGCCTTTGGATCTTGAACTTCAAAGCTTGGCATAATAACATTACCTAAGCCATCGGCAGCCCACTGCTGAACATGATGTCTTCTCTCAGACTAAAAAGGGTTAGCACTTGGCCAACTTGGTGGACTCCTTAAAAACCACCAAGTTGGCCAAGAGTTGATTGACAGTCCGCTCACACAGTCGAAAACATTATGGAGACTCCCAAGCGTAGGTACACGTTTCCTCAAAATGATACTTTATTGCTCAAAATTCAAAAAAATTCAAAATGTTTTTTATTCAAATAAGCTTTTACAAGCGCTTTTGAATCGTTATAATATGAATCTACCGCTGGTTCGGAATGCCATTCCTACCGAGAAGAGCCAGCAAGAAACTCGGTGGTTGCTCTTTTCCATCAAAACTTACAATCATCATAATGATACAAGTAACTGCAGTCCCACGCATAGCTGGAGCGAATCAAATCCACGCTTTTTTTTTTATCATTTACGTAATCTTCGATTACGAGCATACAACATTCAATACACGCCAAGACTGGCAGACAGAGGCAGCCCCATTTCCGACGGTGGCACCCGTTCACGAGCATGACGCATGATCCAGCCATTGCTTCGCTCAACCATATTTGAGGGAACGTAACAACCCGCACCACACGACACCACCACAGAAACGTTAAAGAGAGTGTGACATACCCGACTGCACATAATATGTTACTCTGAAAAGCTTGCGGTGCGTGCCTGAGGCACATTAAACAATCCTGGGGATTGAATCCCGGGAATATAGGCTGACGTCTAACCACTAGCCCATCACTGAACTTGGTAAGTAAACTGCCCCAAAAGGTTGAGCAAAAAGGAGTACCTATACCTATTTTCTACCTACCTATCTTCTATCTACCTTAACTACCTATAACCACAGAATAGGTAATAGTAGTAACTATAACTATCAATATTTGTCTAGATATTCTCTGATGTTATCATCAGAGAATATCTAGACAAATATTGATAGTTCCTCCTTCATCCAGGTGCCTTTATCATCAACCTGATAGTGGGAGTGGGACAGCTGTTCACGGTGCTGTTCTGCCTCGTGGGCTGGGGCTGGTCCATCTGGTGGGGCTACATCATGGTCAAGACTTCCCGTGAGTATTCCCCCTCGTCCAGGTTACTTCATCAATTAGGAACCTGCATTATAGTCATCATCATCATTTCAATCCATCGCTGGCTTCATTTAAAATACTTAGGTACAATCATTCTGTACGCAATATGTAGGTACTGAATAACTTTTGTTCTGAATAACTTTACGACTCCTAAAAATGCTGAGTAAAAGTTTTTTTAATGTAGGTATTTGAATTTGTTCTCTTTAATTTTCCGGGATAAAAGTCGCCTCTGTACCAAATTTCGTCAAAATGGTTGAAAACATAACTCGTATCAGACAGATAGCTGCACTTTAACATTTAAAATCCTACCGGCTGCGCCATGTTGTGTTTCTTGAACTTAATAAAACTATGTATTAGGTTTTGTCAGCACAGTTATTATTTATTTAATCACTTTTATATTTTAAGTAGGTACAAGTTATACTTTGGTTTTTACTTCGTTAATTTCTATTACAGAATCCTACTAGAGACAAGCTAACCAAATACAATTAGCATAGACACACTATAATTAAAATTAATCCATGTACCTATGATGCGTAAACTAGAACTGTTTTAGTTCTGAAAATTTCCTAAAATGAAGTTATTTATTTAAAGTTTTTTATCCAAGAATTTGAATTATATTTTGTGAATTCCAGGCAAATACAAGAAACTGAAAGCAGAAGCGGCCGCAGACGAGCCCGAAGCACCACCCGTGACAAACAACAACCATACTCGAGCGTAGCAGACGACTCCAAATAACTTGACGTGACCAGGCAATTCATAATAATAATAATAATTATTATTATTATTATCGGTATATAACTGACTCTCACGCCCGCATACAAAATAAATATATATAACTATGACCAAAAGAATAATAATAAACTTACGTAAATAAATAGAAATGAATAAACTTACATACACAAATACACAAATAAATAGTTGCTGCGGGCGGAGGATTACACCCCGGCAGGGGAGACCAGACGGCCGGGGGTCAGGGGGACAGGTTGAGAAACCGGCGGACTATCCTAGCCGAGTCTAGCAACACCGCTTTCTGCATCCTGGCTGCGAGCGAACTGCCACGGAACCCCAGTCGCCTCAGATGGTGAGCGAGGCTGACTGGAATTAACCCACTCGCAGATATAACGATTGGGATGGTTTCAGTGGACTCCACATGCCACATGGCGGAAACCTCGTGAGCCAGATCGAGATACTTTCGTTTTTTCTCCGTCTCAGCTCTCACAAGATTCTCGTCATATGGAATTATTATTATTATTATTATTATATTATTAATTATTATTGTCATAATATAGTTCGCAAAAGTTAACGTTCGTAAAACACGTCCTTTTCAAGGTGGTAAACTTTGTCCAGTCTAGATTTGATCAAATTAATTAGATGACTTGCATCAAATGTAAGTAGATACTCTCAAACCAAAATTAATTTAATTATTTTCTTAGGTTCAAAAGGCACAGAGCCGTAAAGCCAATTAAAAATTTTAATACCTGTAGAATTGTATTTAGAATTAATTTTTAAAGTAAATAAAAATTTAATCTTTATATTTTAGTAATAATACAGTCGATGCACTGGCGTATGGTAATAGTAATTATTGTTCGTCCATTTTTTTTTTTGATTTTAACTTCATCATGTAGAAACCTCAAAGGTAGAAACGACATGAAAAATATTTGTCAAAGATATTGGACGAGTAACGTGGGCATTCGTCAAAGAAAGATCAAATCTTAGTCAAATACATTGGACAAAGTTTGATGAGTAGAATACCATCCAATCAAAATATAATATTGGATTGGATCAATTATTTATAATGTGCCTTAAAAAAGGTCTTACTCTAAATTGGAAACTATTACAAGAATATTTTATACTTCAGTAATTGTTATGGAAAATAGTGAACCTATTTAAGAATTAATACTAGATTTTAGAAAAATTCGGAATTGGTAAAATTAAAAGCAATTTGAATATATGAATGTCAAACATAAAAATTAGATGGAGTATTTATACCTAAAACAATTTAACGTTTTTTTTACTTAAAAATTATAATAAACGAGCAATTTATTCTTGTTATTGTACAGTATTTTTCAATTATTAAAATATAAAGTTAGTAGAAATGCAAATTCCAGTAATATTTGCATGAAGTTACAGGTTACTAAATGAAAAAGCTGTAATATATTTCTGCTGGTCAGAACGTTTCAGCCATGTCATGTTTTTTACTTCCATACGAAGTTTTCCGACCTATTTAAAGGTCTTTTTTTAATCTGTAGTTTTTGTATAGAGGTGGCAACACTGATATCTCTCACTATAATTTACATAATTTATTGGATACTTTTAATATTTGCTAGGTAGCAACAATACAGTTACAATAATATGTATTTCATTTTATGTACCTATCTAATAATTAATTTTAAGTCAAGGTAAAGTTATATAACGTTGTTAAAATTTGAGGTAGGAATACTTTTTTATTGAATGAGATATATAACTAGATATAACTTACAATCGTTATTATTAGTTAATTATCGTATTGTTCGAAATTTACTTTCAAAATTATGAATCTTCTTGGGTATTGAATTTAACTTTGATTTCCAGTTTATAAAAATATAGAAAAAAGGATTTAATAAAATAATTTCTGTTGTTAGTGTTGCCACAGTGAAAATTAAGCCCCAAGTGCTTCTTCTATTATTAATATTAAATATTAAGAATAACAATTATGTATATTAATCAATAAAATGTACATCTACAGCATGAAAAGCACAAAAGTCTAGTAGCTTCCTATTTTCTATCGCTAAATAAATAATTTAGCAATTATTATTAAGTAACTATGTACCTACTCTTTTTCAAAATATTGTAGATGTATATTTTGTCTTTTTTCGGTCACATAAAGACCACGACAAAGAAAAAATGATGAATCGCCTCTATATGACACAATAGTTAGGATTTTACTAATATTTAATAATTTTAACAATTTTGTATATGACCAAAATAATAAATAGACTTATTTAGGTAAGTATATTATTTTGAAACATAAAAAAAACGTTGATACCATGGTGCTAAGATTGAAATTCATTCATAGCACTGACTAAGTAAAGGCAAATGGTAGACCGATATGTCATTATCAAAATTGCATGATGCATTTTTTCGGACAAATTAGCCATTTTTCTTTTAGTCTGTGATTGTAGAAATGAGTTGTTAGTAAATAATTATTTATTATTATTTAATAACAACTCATTTCTCATTTAAACTCGTCATCGTTGATCTACGTAATTTTGATATTACTCAAAGCAATATTTGATTGATAAAAATATAATTAGCCTAAACCGGGTTCTTCCAGTACAATTCATTAGCTTTTAACAAAGTTACTTAAATTGGTACTTTTATTTAAGTATTATGTTTTAACGTACCTATTATTATTTAAGTTTAAATTGTACTTAACAGTTGCTTATAACAACGAATAATCAATAAAAAAATTACGTTCAAAATTGTATTTCATTTTTAAAGTACATGATGCCCCAAAGGAGGCTCTTGAAAAAACTAGAAATTTAATTCGCTATAATCAGCGAACGTTTTTCGTTCGCTGGCTATAATCCGCCACAGAAGGTAAATCTATGTGGTAGGTACAGTGCGTATCTTGAACTTGCAGCCCGCGATACGCACTGTACCTACCACATAGATTTACCTTGTGTGGCGGATTATAGCGAATTAAATTTCTCGTTTTTTTAATATCATGGACTTCCGCGAAGTAACGCCAGCTTCTATACAATAAAGGAGGCTCTGTCCCCATACAAAATTCGCCTAAGAACCAACCTTCATAAAACATTGATTACTGGGTTCAAATTAATACTTTTTTATATTTGAGACCAGATTAAAACAACGGACACTTCGCTGAGAATTTAATTATTAGGTACCAAAAATATTTATTTCAACTAGCCTCGCTGCGCATCGTAAATTTCACAATCAAGCTGCTTGAACAAATAAATATCATCTTTATCCAATTGTAATAGAGCAGTAAACAGTATGTAGATAACACAAGATTCGTCGTAGTTCATCAAAAACATTACAGATGGCGTTATTAATAAGTAAATATTAAATTATTGTACTTTCAATAGATGGCGCAGTGAGAATCAGAATACTAGCTACTTTTATCGTTTAGTATTTTTGACGACCTCCGTGGTGCAGTGTTGAGCGCTGTTGCCTTAACGTGCGGAGGTCCCGGGTTCGATCCCCGGCAGGGTTTGGAAATTTATAATTTCTGAATTATTTTCCCTGGTCCCCTAGTAGGAGACTTCAGCCGTGGCTAGTTACCACCCTACCGGCAAAGACGTGCCGCCAAGCGATTTAGCGTTCCGGTACGAAGCCTTACGAAGTTTAACATAACTGCCATCCCCCTAACAGGTTAGCCCGCTACCATCTTAGACTGCATCATCACTTACCATCAGGTGAGATCGCAGTCAAGGGCTAACATGTAGTGGATAAAAAAAAATCTTTTTTACGATACGGATCCAGCGCTCAAGCGGTGGTATTGTATATTATTTTAGACTATAAGTTATTGATCTGTAGTCAATAATCGAGAGCGGAGAGACGGAAAATTAGTATAGTAATCAATTTAATACCCATTTATTTGTTTTTTAATTAATTTGAAGTGTCCGTTGAATTCTGATATCTGCTTAAAAAAATAAGCTAAGAATTACTGTATATTTCAAATGCTTCTCAGGCGAATTTGGGCAACGTCCTTTTATGTGGACCAATAAGGAATAATAATAATAATAGGGACCATTACATAATATTATGTTTCCATAAGTGAGTTTTGTAAAAAAAAATCTCAGAGGTTCCTGAATCGCTACACTATTGCAACAAAAAGGTTATAGTAAAATGCGAAATTTCCCATATGTCACTTTATTCGTCGTTACAGATGGTGATTAGAGTTACAATAAATAGATAATATTATCATAGGATACAGGGTGTGTTGTATACAGACAAGTTACAATCATTGCGACATGGCGTCTACCGTGAGAACTACAAGACTTAAAAAAGCTGGTACAGTCCCACAAACATATCTGACCCGGTGGCCAAAATTGGAACTAATTTTTATGCCTGTTTAGTTTTTGTTTTTATTTTATTTTTCATAGATACTAACGACGCTGTGGCCGGGTCAGCCTCCCAATTGTCTAAAAGTTGCCGATCAAATCGTCAAAGTTCGGCGTCAAAGTAAAATAAACCATAACAGCATTGAATTAGAGCTGAATTTCGTGTATCCATTCTCATCCGTTTAGGGTATCGTACCAGCTAAACGTATGAGAATGGATACACGAAATTGAGCTCTAATTCAATGCTGTTATGGTTTATTTTACTTTGACGCCGAACTTTGACGATTTGATCGGCAATTCTTACACAATCGTACCTTAGATAAGTTTGTAGGACATAACAAGGTCCAATATCTAGCAATTTAATGGAAAGGAAAAACAAAGTACCTTATATTTTTAAATCCATTGATGATTGTACCTACGGAAGCGATGATAGCCAATTCTGAGCACGAATCTCCTCTCAGAACGATTCAGGCCATAGTCCGCCACGCTAGCCCAGCGCAGATTTGGCCTTTTTAAAACATTATGGAGAACTCTGAGGCATGCAGGCTTTTTCACGATGATTTTCTTCACCTTTAAAGCAAGTAATGTGGCCGAATTCTGAATAACACTAAAATGACACAGGTCTACACTAGGGTTAGTTTTGTCCCTTTCTACAAAGAGTATTATGAAAGGGTTAGCATTAGCAATATTTATAGTGCTAATCCATTTACCCATTTAGTAGTTTTAGTTTTTAGTAGTTTTGAGTTGGAATCAGCCCCAATATTTAATTGCACAAAAAGTTGGGAGGTGCGTGCCCAAAATTCCAAACCCGTATTTCCCGAATAGGAGGTCCAAGTCTATAAGCTCTACGCTATCACCATTTCAAGGCAAATTATTTAATTAAAAGAACCATCAAATTACCAGAATGTAGACCTTGCTATACTCAAGTGATATTAATTTATTTTATGTCATCTAGCTACAAATTGAAATGCAAACAATCATTGCAACCTACAGTTTGATCAAACTTACAAAAAAACTGAGATCCAGAGTCTTAAAATAACGTGTAAGGCGCAACGCACACTCGCAGAGTTGAGTGGAAACCGAGGCGAGGCGCCTTTTTATGATAACCACCTAGGTACAGTCCGTCAAATTTATCTGACCCGGTGGCCAAAATTGGAACTAATTTTTATTCCTGTTATATTTTTGTTATTATTTCATTTTCAATATATACTAGCGACACTGTCACCGGGTCACACTTTTTTTTTTGACATAATAGGTACGGTTGAAATTGGGTAGGGCATAAGTGGCACGTGTCCTTTGGGTCCATGTTTAAATTTTATTGAACAAATTTCAACCATATTCCAATGTATTTAAAGCTGAGTTCAGGCAAGTTGCTTTCACCTCAGCTCCACTCTATTCCACACATATGCCTTGCGCCTAAGTATTTCATGATAAAGTTTAATTTTCATACAAAAAATAAAGTAGCTTGTAACAGTGTTCACAAGCTATACCTATCTTACTCATACTCATTAAAAATGACAAAAGTCAAAAAAGGACAACATGTTTTATCTACACGAGCTTTATACAACGTTTTTGTGTATTTATGAAGGATTTCGCACCATCACTACTAAGCTGATTTTCCCTTTATTATGTTAGCATCTAGATTCTAGGAATATGACATAATTATATTGTACCAATTCGGTTGCCCAAAAAACTAAATTTGCTGAAATTACCAGGGCTAAAATTATTATTCAGAGTGGTCTGTCAATATACATATTGTACAAACTTATCTAACCCGGTGGCCAAAATTGGAACTAATTTTTATATCTGGTTTTTTTAATTTTATTTTTCACTAGCTGATGCCCGCGTGGGTTAAGTTTTTTTTATTCCCGGGGGTACTCCTTAATTTTCCGGGATAAAAAGTAGCAGGTCCTCAACTATACCAATGACAAAAAACACGTCGATCCGATCTTACCGATCCCCCTTCTCCTTTACCCCTCTCTCCGCGGACACCCTCTGTGTCCGCGTACCGCGCGCGTTGACCGACGACGCCCCGCGCCTCCAGGTCCCTTCAGGGGGTCTACTCTCTTGCTCTAAAACAAAACTTCGCAAACAAACGAACGAAATTTCGTTAACTCCTCTCCTACATAATATTATCTCTATGCTCCTCTCTATTTCGTTTTCGTACACGCAGACGAAGTACGGATCCATAGAAAATTTTCGTGACCGATTGGATTGAACGATTTTGAGTGGGTCTAATAACAGACTAATTACAGGCCTCGGTCCGTACCGCTAAGTAGGTAGATTATAGTGATAGGTGTTTAGACCTAAGTACTTGTGTGAAACAATGAATAAAAGGTTATAAGTGTGTTTTCCATAAATCGTGTTTAATTTGTGAGGACCTCCCTACCCATTTGTACGAAGTCACGCGGCCAGCTGTATCCTGGACCCCTTGGCTTCGTTACAAAATTGTACAGTATGAATGAATTAATGTCTTACACTAATGGACCTGCGTCCGCATTATAATACTGGGACATTGACTTACCAACATACATATATGTACATACGTACATTAGACGCACCATCGAAACGCAAAAAACGGCACGGTCAAATTGTGCACTAATAGATATTGTGAACAATTTTTGCCTCAGTTGCGCATGAGTACACTAGGCGACAAAATGTCGTATGTGTCGAATTGTTATTACAAAATTGAACCCTAAATATAAAGCTATATGGTTGGTTTTTGTGAACTGTTTGGTGTCTCAGTCTGTATTATCTATAGCTGTGTTTGTATAAGCGATTGTGGACGCTTTTTGAGTATTAATTTGTAGGTAATGTTGTATCCTTAGTTGGTAAATCGATGTCCTGGGAAAACCTCCACCTCGATACTCCAAGGATTATCATAATCACGATATAAATTTTGCCCTCACAATTCAGTTTAGTTTTAGTTTTACGAACAACCGAACAGACAACTTTTAAAACTAAAATCTAATAAAATATTTACAATAATGCACTCGAGCGATTCTTGAAAATAGATTGTCAATAAAGTTACTATAAATTGAATAAATAGAGGATGAAAGCTATAGAGACCTGCAAATGGAACCAGCTTCCATCTTCTGTGTTCCCTCATGATTATAATATGGGGCTCTTCAAAGGGCGGATAAACAAATGTCTCAAAAGCCGGCAACGCATTGCTGGTTCCTCTGGCGCAGCAAATGTTCATGGGCGGCGGTAATCACTTAACATCAGGTGAACCGCCTGTCCGTTTGTTCGCCATATAAAAAATCACATAATATAAAAAAGAGAGTAGAGACTCATTTAGTATAGAGGAGAATAACGCTAAATATTGCAACTAAATAAAATACTCATGTAATTAAACCATTTTCATCCTAAGGAAACTCCTGCCATTATTTGATGAACGGAAGGGGTCCCGACCTTCAGCAATAAAGTGAAAACGAACAAAAGAACCTGAAGAACTATGTAACTTAAGTTAGAAAACAAGTAAAATAACATATCGTGAAAAAATATAATAACTTAAATCATACTAATATTATAAATGCGAAAGTGTGTTTATTAGTTGGTTTGTCCTTCAATCACGCCGCAACGAAGGAACGGATCGATGTGATTTTTGGCATTTTTGGTACTTGAGGACCTGGAGAAAATTAAGGAGTTCCCACGGGAATCAAAACAAACTAAAACCACGCGGACGAAGTCGCGGACATCAGCTAGTTTATAATATAATTTCACCGACCATCTATTTCCAAAAACACAAACTCCACTTCATTTATAAAAAAAAACTAAAATCTAATTGTAATAAAAAAAAAGATTGCACAATAAATACGTACACATGTGGTTACGTTTTAGCACCTCTCACTATTTTTAGACATCATTTCATTAAGAAATTACTAAACCGATTTTTATGAGGCTTGTACATACTTTATAGAGCAGCTAAGCAGAATGTAATAAAACTATTACGATCAGATAGCTTAAATTTAGTGTAGGATATAAAAAGATATTAAGTATAAGTACGGGTAGGTTATATTCACAGGTAAAATAAATAAATTATTTTATAGTACAAGTGCTAAAAATAAATTATTATTATTGTTATATGTATTTTTAATAGACATTTCTTGCATTTAAGCAGTTTTTTTTTTGGAATAAGTTACCTTCATAATACTTTGAAATAGTTTATTATTTTCTGTTTTTTTAAGCCAAACTGGTAATTCTTTACTATACAATGAAAAAGTAAAACCAAATTCATTGAAATTATTTCATTTTATGATTATTGTCGTGGAATAATAACAATATTTAAGTATTTTTTCAGAGTTATTATTTCAAGACAATATAGTTAACTTTTTTTGTATAAATTAAAAATAATGTACAAAATAATTATTAGCTCATGACTAAAAAAAATATATTACTGTCGATTCTGACTAAAATTAAACGAATTTTAACAGAAAAATATAGCGAAAACTAACTTATAGTTTAGTTTTAGTGAGTTCCATTTGACACCATAAGGCGCATCGCACACCCATAGACTGGGTGAAAGCCAAGTCACTTTCTTAACAACAACTTGAACTAAGCTTTATTTACTTAGGCATACTCGAGTGTCACCCTTGTTTTGTTTTCTGCACACTAATTTCAACCATATGTCGAACTACATAAAGCTGAGTTCAGTTTGTTATCAGACTCATCTATCACTCCACTCTGAATGCGCCGGCCGTTCAAGGCAAGAATATTTATCTAACATAGCCATTAATAAATATAAACTCAATTAAAAACTAATGAAAAAATGACTAATATTTACATTTCGTTTTATTAATCCGCACTCCAACGTATAAAAATAATGGTGCAAACACATAGCCGTGTCGTGGTGTGGCGTGCACAGCGATCGGAACACTTTATAAAATGGCACTAACCGTATGCCCGAAACATTGCCCTCTATTATTACCATAAGACAGGTGGTGGTTTTCATTTTGAATTTGTACATGGATTGACACCTTTTTGACGCTTTAAAGTTTAAGGCATTGTAAACTGATACCAGTCTAGGAACTAAATTCATATTGCAATATAATAGCATTCCAGGGATCCTATGGAGTTGCGCACACTAGTCTGTCCGTCGTTCTGGAACACTCCAGTAACCAGTTGTCGTATCGTATAGTCACGCCAACACACAACAACACAGTAATGCGTTCGCTTATACACAATTATTAATTTGTACATTTAAAAAAAAATCTATGGCATTGTACTCATGTTTAATTTGTTATTGGATAAAGGAAGCCGCACATTAATTAGTATCGGATCCGACCGTTACAGAAAACAGCGAAGAAAAACGCACAAACACTCATGGTCAATCGCGCCATCGATGGTTTGGTTAACGTTACTTTTGACCACTTAAAGACACTTTGGAAAAGAATTCTGACTTGTGCCACTCACTTTGCTGTTTGATGGAGAAATTAAAAGTTGATCATAACCATTGATGCACTTTTAGTATTTTAATTATTGTTCTTCTTACCTTGTTATGTAACCTAATGATCTACTAGGAAAAAATATGAAAACCGATTAAAAATAGAATCGTATTTCAAATTACTGACAAAAAACTCACCAGTAGATAAACGATCAGACAGTCGGATCCGACAAAAAAGTAGTTTAAAAAGGATCGAAGTTTAGGAAAAGTTTCTTTGGTGACGTAGACAAATTACAATAAAGCAAAGCATGATGCCTGCATACATTTTTGAGATATTACATCTTGAAATTTTGCACCAAACTTTCAATTATCAAATTTTGATCTCATGGCTCAAGATACATTGCGAGAACAAACCCGAAGTGATGTGAAAAAAATTCCCGATTCTAATATGTTTCAAAAAAACTGAACCTTATCTCAACCTCTAGCTAGTTTTGGTTAAATAGATAAAATTCAGTTTACTTTGTAAAGTTTGTTGTCATTTTTCTGTCTAATTCTGCCGCAATGTGTCCTGAGCCTAACAAAAATTGAATATGTATGTAAACTTAACACATCTACAATAAAGTAATACAACAATTATATTTGTAAATAATAAAATATCGCAAAATATATTAACTATATTGATAGGCAAATAATATTGAAAGCTTTTTATTAGGTAAGTATATTATTACTGTCAATTTCCATTAAAACTATCACTCATTCCGAAATTTTAATTAAAATATTGATTATTCGGCAGTTTTTCCTAAGCATCACTTATTATTTAAGGTGTGATTAATATTTGATTTTAAGATGTGGTTTCATTAATGACATAATTCATAAATCAAAAACGGGATCGTTTTAAAATTTACACTTTTTTATTTTTAAAAACTATTTTTGATAATATATGTGATAAAGTTTGCAAACGGCCTAATTATTCTTAAATACTTATTTTATATTTTAATTAATTGATATATTATTATTTATAGGAAACAAATATTATGAGTATTTATTTCGACTTACAACAGTAATGCCGACGTTTGTATTTAAAAAAAATATAATAAAATAATTTTATTTGAACTAATAAAAATTAAACTAATGATTAATAAAATTAGTTTAAACTATGCGAAGTTCCAAAGTTTCATCGAACTAGTAAATAAATAAATATATTTGCATGCATCTATTCTATAATCTGGCACTGTTTTTTTTTTTAAATAAATTAAAAGATTAGAACAAAGTCAAAATTTCAAGAGAATGATTTTTTAAAGACATTTTGTATTGGAATTATATCTCGGTTGTTCGAGAAAGACTGCAATTTGAATAAATAACTACATTTTAATGTCTAATGGACCGTAGCAGCGCATGTATAGGGTTTCATTTTGAGATGGGCCAGTATTCACTTGTTTCAAAAGAATAGGTTCGATTCTCGTCCCGTGTGGTTTATAAGAAACTTTGAGAAGCATTTTTCTTCCAATTAATTTAATGTTATACTGTCCCATCTCAAAATACGACTTTCTTATTTGCCTCGAAATTACATCAAAATTTTATCAGTACATTTTCGTATAGCTATAGTCGAATCGCGAGTTCTGTAAAATCGATGTTTTGTTTAATCCCTACGTATAAGCTATATGTTTAAGTAAGCGTTGATGAGGAGTTCTAATCCTTATTCACTGTAGGATACAGTTGTTTTTCCTTTGAATTTCAACATTTGAAAGGTTACGTTGGATCTCGTCGTCTGCTGCTATCCTGTAAGGAAAAAAAAAAACATTTTTTTTAAAAAAATGTTATACGAAACCTCTGGCTTTAGTCATAACTGCATACACAAAAGAATAAATTAGTTTTCTTTAATATACAAAGTAGGTTTCATTTATCATCATAACACATTTAAAGTGTTATTGTAAACTAGCTGATGCCCGCGACTTCATCTGCGTGGAGTAAGTTTTTTTAATTCCCACGGGAACTCCTTAATATTCCGGGATAAAAAGTAGCCCATGTCAGTCCCCAGGTCCTTAACTATACCCATTGAAAAAATCACGTCGATCCGTTGCTCTGTGGCGGGGTGATAGAAGGACATACCAATAATCCAACAAACAAACACACTTTCGCATTTATAATATTACATTAGTATGACTAGAAGAAGCCCGCGACTATCGCGCAATACTGGTGTGCTAGTTGTTACTTTATGAAATTGGGATAGTCTATGTCCATACTAATATTATAAATGCGAAAGTGTGTCTGTCTGTCTGTCTGTCTGTCTGTCTGTCTGTCTGTCTGCTACGCTTTCCCGGCCCATCTTTTCAACCGATTTTGCTGAAATTTGGTATAGAGGTAGGTTATATCCCGGGGAAGGACATAGGCTGCTTTTGATCCCGGAAAATTAAGGAGTTCCCGCGGGAATCAAAAATCTTAATCCACGCAGACGAAGTCGCGGGCATCATCTAGTTAGAAATAAATCATTTTTAGTGATTTTTAAATAGAGGATCTTCCAAAAGATATCAACGTCCAATACTATTCGTTTCGTTTTATAACCATTTTTAACTATCGATTGTAGTAAAAAAAGTGCGTCGAATTTAATGACGTCAAAAGCAAGTATTTCAGAAAACATCTCATACTAAGCGCGCGTTTTGACCTTTTTTTTTAAAGTTGTCAAATACTCAATGGGGTATTTGACTGCTAGTCAAATCAGCAACTTTTTTTCAAAACGCCTGCTTATTTTTTGCTGGGATTTTGTATGAAATTTTGAATTGTGACGTCATCAAAGTTCGACGCACTTTTTTACTTTAATCGATAGTTTAAAATGGTTATTCAACATAAAACTAGCAGGGGACGTGGATATTACGACTTTTGGGAGATCGTTTATATAAGTCAAATACCTGATTTCGTCAAAATCGGTTAGACCGTGAAATGGTAACAGACAGACAAACTTTTGCATTAATAATATTAGTATGAATAATGCTTACGCTTTCTCCTGCTCATCCATCTCTTGAACCAGTCGATCTCTCTCGTTCACCGCTGCTAGCAATTCCTGAAAATACACACAAATTATTTCGAGCTAAGTATATAAATAAATCTTTATATGAGATTGCTTAGACACAGAAGCAAAATAAAATTACAAAAACAAGAATTAAAATCTAGGTACACAATTTTTTTCTATCCGCTACAAGTTAGCCCTTGAATGCGATCTCACCTGATGGTAAGTGATGATGCAGTCTAAGACGGTGGCGGGCTAACCTGTTAGGGGCATGGCAGTTATATCAAACACATACCCCTATTCGGTTTCTACACGGCATCGTACCGGAACGCTAATTCGCTTGGCGGCACATCTTTGCCAGTAGGGTGATAACTAGCCGAAGCCTCCCATCAGGCTAGACCAGGGAAAATTCTGAAATTAAAATTCCCAAATTGACCCTGCCGGGGATCGAACTCGTGACCTCCGCACGTTAAGGCGCCAGCGGAGGTTGAATTGCTCATACAAACGTAATACCAAAATAATTAGTAATTCGAGCATATTTCCTCCATATTATGCGATTATTAAGATTGAACTTGTATTTATCTAGGTCCCTGGATAATTATTTTTCCAAAATACTTTCCCAAAATTAAATGTAAGCACATTGCGTTTTGCATGTTTTTGCGACATAAACGACATGTTTTCTCCTTATTTGTTTCATATTAAACCCAACGATATCTCACGTACTAATTGATCAGGAACATAGCCTATATTGTCAAGTTACAGAATAACAACACGAAGTTAAAAACACAACAATTTTTCATTCATCATTTTTGATATTCACGGAACAAGACTAAATGTATAACAAATTCTGTACGCTCATATTGCTATCGCGCTTGCACGCGATCATGTGTCTTCAGCCAAATAGGGAGAGCAATATACCGGCAAATTTATATTTGCGGTTCGAGTAGAAGTTGCGAGCGGTGGTCGCCGGTCCCTTAAGACTGCGCCACGGAGGTCGTCAAAAATGTAGGCAACAATGTAGTCTGTAACACAAAGAATCCCAAAAAGGTGATCGCCTCAGCGTAATGCTTTAATGCTATAATCCATACTAACCTTTTTCCCTTTTGAGGTAGTTACTGAACCCAAAAAAAAATACAATACAATTCAAACAAGGGCAAATGTAAGTACTTGCCTGTAACAACAGTCTTTCTCTCCTCTTCTGCCCGGGAGTCTTTCTCCACTCTTCAACTCCGAGAGAGAGTCGCAACTCTCTGTCCAAGAGTTCACATCTTCTACTGAGATCCTCCTCTTGCTCCCTGAATTATAATAAAGAAAAGATTTCAAAGTAAACTCACGTTATAAATAATAAAAAAAACAATTTATTTTCCAGAAATATTCAAAAATTCAAAATTCAAATGTTTTTTTTTTCAAAAATTTTTACAAATGCTTTTGAATCGTCGAGTGAATCTACCACTGGTTCGTAATGCCATTCCTACCCAGAAGAACCAGCAAAAAACTCGGTTATATTCGGTTATATTCGGTGTTCGGTTTCGGTTTAAAAAATGAAATGTTGAGGGACGAGTGGCCTAGTTGAGACAACGCATATCAGTCGATTGCGATTGTTAAGCAACGTTGACCCAAGTCGGTAACTGGACGGGTGACCGAATTTGGATGTTCAAATTTGCCTCGGAGACTGCGTTAACCCGTCGGTCCCGGTTATCATCACTAACATCTGATAATAATCGTTACAAAAACCTATGTTGTCGATTCGTATGCGAAAGGACGTGGGAACCCACCGCATTATTATCCCAAGAAAACTCCTATCATTGTGTGATAAATGGAAAGGGGTCACGACCCTCAGTAATGAGGAATACGACCCAGAGAGAGATGAATATCAAAAGCATTTCATCATTACTAAAAATCTGGTTAAAAAATCCATACAGTAGTTCAAAAAGTGTGGGTAGTTAGGAAAAACTTACAGAATATTCAGCTGCATCTGTCTCCTTAGTAACGCATTTTTCTTATTCACGAGGTTAAACCATTGCGACATGAGACGGTCTTCTTCCTTAGAGAAAAAAACGAAAATAGATTAAGTTACATAACTTTTAATGTTTCTACATAACGTTTAATCCACTACAATGATTGGAACGTGGAAGTTTCTTCTAACTTTATCAAATGAATGAGAACTTATTATACTTTCAAAGACTATCATCTATACTAATATTATAAATGCTAAAGTTTGGATGGATGAATGTTTGTTACTCAATCACGCCAGAACGGATGAACATATTTAGAAGAAATTTGGCACAGATGTAGATTATAGTCTGGAACAACACATAGGCAACTTTTTATCCCGGAATATTAAACAATTCCCGTGGGAACCAGAAAACCTCAATACACGCAGACTTAGTCGCCGGCATCAGCTAGTATTAGATACTACTACTCAAACTCATCTGACCCGGTGGCCATAATTGGAACTAATTTTTATGCCTGTTTAGTTTTTGTTTTTATTTTATTCTTCTCCTTATTAGTTTTTTTTTTTGGCTTTTATGTGGGAATACGCTAAGAAAGGATTTTCGAAAATTCAACCCCTGAAGGGGTTTTCAATTTGTATGAAAATCAAACTGTTTGACAGCTGCTTACAAATAGTACTAAAACTTGCTAAAAATACATAATTTATGAGATGATTACAGGTGTACAAGAGTAAAGAAAAGGAAAAAATTAAGGATCGGTACCGGATTATGTGGGATATGGACACACGCAAGGAATATGTTACGCCATTTTATCTGAAAATGTCAAAGATGAAATATTTAGGTAGGTGTAATATTTAGTTGGAACGTATGTTCTCTTTAACAGTAGCGCAAAGATATAAAGCTCCTCAATAAATTGATGTAGGTTGTAAACAAGTCGATAAACTGTAACCTACCTAGGTTATATTTTGAAAACAATACAGATTTTCTTTATAAATTACTAGTTGATGCCCGCGACTTCGTCCGCGTGGATTGAGGTTTTTCGGTTCCCGCGGGAACTCTTTAATTTTCCGGGATAAAAAGTAGCCTATGTGCTATTCCAGACTATAATCTATCTCTGTGCCAAATTTCATCCAGATCCGTTCATCCGTTGGAGCGTGATTGAGTAACAAACATACATCCATACATACATCCATCCATCCAAACTTTCGCATTTATAATATTTATTTATATATATTGATGTTAATTCGTTTAAAGACAACATAAAGTATTGTTTTCCCTTAACAAATTAAATGCGACACTCCAAGAAACAAACGTAAGCACGCTACAGAATATATGAAAAGCGAAATACTCGTTCCCTTTAAATTTTCCGCAAACATTCAGCACTTTCAGTACAAAACACGCTACTCAGCTATTTGGCTGACTTCAGTCGAATGGACGGCTTACGGCACATCCAATTTATGTCTTGGGTTGTAAGTGAATTTGTGTTTTGTTCAATTTGCATATTGCTGTACAAAAACAACCTGGGGAAATTAATTAATAATAACTAATATTAATTATAATTCGTTTAAAGTAGATATTTTGGCTAATTTTATTATACATAGATTGTTATAAACAAACACAAGTGATTACCAGAGGAACCGCCAATATGTTGCCGTATTTTGAGATATTTGTTTATACGCCCTTTGAAGAGCTCCATATTATAATCATTATAATCAATCATATTATCTTTTAACCTTTGTATGATTGAAACTTGAGAAAACACTTGAATAGTTTATTTATTCTCGGTAATTTACAACAATCTCAGAAATATGGTGGATTCACTATCGAAAACTATTAGAAAACAGGATAATGAACTTAATGTTGACAAGAACAAAAAAAAAGTGTAAAAGTCATGGCGTAGATTAAAGACGGCTGTCAAAAACAAGAGATGGCGTTCGCGTTCGGAAACTTGGCGTTACACCTTTTGTTTATTGTTTGTGTTTTAAGTGTGTGCAATAAAGAGTTTATCTATCTATCTATCTATTAGTATAATAACAAAATGTCACCTCCGTGTTGTCTGCGGCGTCCATGACCCTCCGCAGCTGTTTCTCCAGCGCTGCCGCCTTCTCGTCGATTGCGCTCTGCTCCTTCTCCAAAGCCTCCAGTTCACTCGCTATGTACGACCCTGTTTCACGACCCTGCGCACACACATATTACGGTCAAACCTATGATACAGGGTTAATCTTTGTCCAATCATTTATTTTACTTTTGGCAAATAGATTCAATGATGTTCTAACGAGTTACTGATTAGATTTTTGACAACAATCGACTTTCTTTATGAAGAAGTTTTAATCGATTTGACACATTGATATTTATCTTTGCTCAACATTTTTTTATTGTTTTATAAACATACCCAAGCGCTCAAATGACTAAGTATGATAAAGTATGTATTAAAGTAAATCATTTATATACAACAGTACACTAAATGTACATGAATCCGTCAGGTCATAGACACCATCCATCGCCAAAGATGTATGGTGCTTAAAAGACTATCAAGAAAGCTAGTGTATAAGCTCCGTGTCTATTTTGAAAAGGAAAGTTGTACTTGTAAATTCTAGATGAGTATACGAGTTCCGAAATATCGTATAAAAGGGCACGTCGCTTCACTATTGGGAAAAACGACATGCGTCTATGGAGTATTGCATTTTTTTGTCGATGGTTGCCATTGACTTATATTGATAAAACGGCACGGTCAAATTGTGCACAAATAGATATTGTGAACAATTTTCGCCTCAGTCGCGCATGAGTACACTAGGCGACAAAATGTCGTATGTGTCGAATTGTTATTACAAAATTTAACCCTAAATATAAAGCTATATGGTTGGTTTTTGTGAACCGTTTGGTGTCTCATTATCCGTATTATCTATGCTGTTTGTATAAGCGATTGTGGACGCTTTTTGAGTATTAATTTGTAGGTAATATTGTATCCTTAGTTGGTAAATCGATGATGGTTGTCTGTCAATAATTATGACACTTCATAGACGTGCACATGCGAAAAGTAAAATAAATCGTTGGACAGGGCATAATTTAAGTTCACTGGCTATGTAGAGTCCGCGTCGCTAAAAGTCCCCTAAAAGCGGCGCCAGTAATCGAATGTTTATGCAATTATTGTATGGACGATGTATTAGTTCCACTAATTGGGTCTAACGTCAAAACCCGTGCTTAGTATGGGAAGAACCAGAACGTTAGCCTGAAGGATATTTTGTTAAGTTTTGTTCTAATAAAGTAAATAAGTATAAGAGTCATCTGCTCACGTGTTCCATATTGAAGTGTTCGGGCGATAGTCTCTCCGAGAGCGCAGCGAGCCGCTGGGGCGATGGCGGCGTGTTGCTGCGAACGCTCCTGCTATCCTCGCTTGCATGTTCTGGAGGACAAAATGATACTAATATTATAAATGTGTTTGTTTGTTGGTTTGTCCTTCAATCACGCCGCAACGGAGCAACGGATAGACGTGATTTTTTGCATGGGTATAATTGAGGACCTGGACTGACCTATGTCAGTCCAGGTCCTCAATTATACCCATGCAAAAAATCACCTACCTACCTTTTATCCCGGAACCAAGAAAACTCAGTCCACGCGAACGAAGTCGCGGGTCACCAGCTAGTATTACATACATACGTGTCGAATTCATAACGTCCTTTTTTTGAAGTCGGTTCTAAATATCACAGTCCCTTACCAGATCTATCAGGGCTGGCCGCACTTTTTCTGGAGCCCGGGCTAGAAGGCGCGGAGTCGGGCCTCGACACCAGGCCTTCTAAGCTGTCCACGCCAGCCGCTATGAAAATAGACAAAAAAAAATTCATTCAACAACCCAATTGTCCTACGTGAGCGACAAACGCGACACCGCGACACGATGCGACAGACTCGAACAGTACCAGTAGCGACTAGACTGCATCATCACTTACCATCAGGTAAGATCGCAGTCCAAGGACTAGTGAACTTGTACTGGATAATTATTTAAAAAATATAAAAAAGCTAACGTTAATTACCGCGTTAATATGTAGATCTATACTAATATTATAAAGAGGTAAAGTTTGTGAGGTTGTAGGGGGTAATCTCTGGATCTACTGAACCGATTTTGAAAATTCTGGTACCAATAGAAATCCACATTATTTGTGAGCGTCATAGGCTATATATTAACCCGAAAAATTAGGAAGTTCCCGTGGAAATTTAAAAAACTTATATCACGCGGACGAAATCGCGGGCATCTGCTAGTCATATATCAAATAAATATTATAAATGCGAAAGTTTGGATGGATGTATGGATGTTTGTTACTCAATCACGCTCGAACGGCTGAACGGATCTGGATGAAATTTGACACAGAGATAGATTATAGTCTGTAATAGACATAGGCTACTTTTTATCCCGGAAAATTCCTCAAACCACGCGGACGAAGTCGCGGGCATCAGCTAGTATTAAATAATTTTGACGACCTCCGTGGCGCAGTGTTGAGCGCTGTTGTCTTAACGTGCGGAGGTCCCGGGTTCGATCCCCGGCAGACTACTTATAAAGAGCGTACAAAAATGATAGTTTACCTGCTGCGAGCTCCTCCATGACGGATTGCTTAGTGATGATCTCCAGCGTGCCGCGCGTCCGGGACGGAGACAGCGGCGACGTGGGACTGCATCGAACACAAGGTAACATATTAAAAAAAAAAAACTAGTGTTCACACGACTGAAGTAAAACTTAGTAACTGGCTATGAGAGAAAGAAAGAAAATGTGTGCTCGCACCTCTCTCTCTTGCCCCTACAGTAATATACGAAACGTAACTCTCTCTCTTTCTATCTTCACTAACTTCCCTCTCAACTTCAGTTTGCACTTTTCGTAACGCTCTCGTCACGCATTAACCAGCTTGCTTCCCAAGTCAAGCGTGCGTAAAGATGTTTTTGTATATATGATTATATGTATAATATATACATGTATATACATACACATATATTAATTTTCTACAAATATTTAAATTCATAGGGTTTTCATTGATAAATTAATATTTTTGGATAGATTTACGAAACGTAACTCTCTCTCTCTCTTTCTATCTTCACTAACTTATATCTCCCTCTCAACTTCCGTTCGCCTCGCCCGATCACACTTTTCGTAACGCTCTCGTCACGCATTCACCAGCTCACTCCCCAAGTCAAGCGTGCGTAAAGAAATTTTACTTCAAAAATATTAATTAGGTAATAATAACTTGTTTCCATTATTTACCTGACAATGCCCGCTCTTGCATCAGCTATCAGCTTTCTCGCTCGCTCTCGCAGCATCGTCTGCCTTTCCTCTTCCGTCATTTGCTTTATAAAAATAAAAATTAAGTTTTAATACCTCTTTTAAATTTGAACCTGGGCTTATACACAGATAAAAAAAGTAAATGATCATAATGTTGCTAAGTTTTAATCCAAAGGGTTCTACTATGATATTCACTAAAACTCAAAAATGTCTACAAAATCAAGCGAAAAATATCTCCAAAAAACATTAGAAACTAAGATAATTCTACAGAAAATAGGTTACTCACGCTACCTTTTTAGGACTTCCTATATCTCCATTTTTGAGTCCATTACATATTTCACTCTTCTCTTCACTCTCTTTACTGTTCTGCCGTTTGCTTTTGTCCTTTTCCCTCGCCTCGCGTTTTGTAGCCTCGAGCAGCTGTCTCGCTCTCTCTTTGAGTTCGTCATGACGTGAGAGTAATTGCTGTCCAATCAGGAGCGATCAAACAGCAAGCGCGCGATATTCGACCAATCACATCGAAGCAAGCGTTACGCGTCGACCAATCAAGCGCACACACAAACCGTTCAAAGCGATGATTCGTATCGGGAATGGAAAGAAATGAAGTTCGTTTTTTTAAAAAATAATGAAAATGTTACATGAAATGAAGTTGTAAAACTGTTGAACAGTGTAAAACGAAACGGACACTGTATTCATGTATGTATTTGTATTACTTAAAATTAAATGATAATTTTATATGATTTTTTTTTTATTAAATAAAACTAGAAAACTATACTATTATTATGTGTTTAGACCTAGAAAAAATCATTCATTTAACCTGTAATTACTTATATAGTACGTCAAACTTATCTGACCCGGTGGCCAAAATTGGAACTATTTTTTATGCCTGTTAAGTTTTTTTTAATTTTATTTTTCATATCTACTAGCGACGCTGCCACCGAGTCAGATACATTTGTAAGACTATAAACAAGGCTAATGGTATCTCCGTAAGAACATAGTTACTTTCGCGATTCTACTTTAAAAATGACAGTGCGAATTTTACAATATCGTAAGTGGGATTCGAATCTTCGCCATTTGCGACCTTCCCGACCGAGCTACAACTAGATACTAGGAATTTTCGCCAAGGAGATTAAATAGGCGGTTGAAGTTATGTCCATGAAACTTGGTTGGCTTTCAGTGAAAAGTGATGAATTTTTGTCACAATTCTTTGAAATTTCTTTTTTTAAAAACCTAACTCCACGCGGACGATGTCACGAGCAAACGCTATTACTAACAATTGATTAAAATGTCATAAAAACTAATAAATTACCCAAGTACCTAGTACCTAAATAATTAAATATTTAAGTTTTGTATAAAATATATAAAGATATTTTTATACTAACAAAACTAACTATGTTCCAAGAACTAAAATATAACTAAAAACTAACAAACATCACAAAATGGAAAAGCCACCCCTTATAGTAAAAAAAAAGCTTACCGGTGTTGGTTTGGGTAATTCCGGTGTGGTTGGCTTCGGTTTGTCCATTATCTGTCCATTGGTTACGGTTTCCGGTTGCTGGACGGTTAACGGGTCTGTGGTTGCCGGTTCTATTATTAGTTTTTGGTCTGGTTTCACTGTTAAAAGAAAATAAACGGTCAACTCTACAAATAATACATTCTAAACACTATAATTCTTTATAGTCTGCCTAGTTAAAGCTTATATACATATTCATTTACTAGATGATTCCCGCGACTTCGTCAGCGTGGATTGAGGTTTTTGATTCCCGCGGGAACTACTTAATTTTCCGGGATAAAAAGTAGCCTATGTCCTTCCCCGGGATATAACCTACTTTTGTACCAAATTTCAGCTAAATCGGTTGAAAAGATGGGCCGGGAAACCGTAGCAGACAGACAGACAGATAGACAGATAGAAAGACAGACAGACACACTTTCGCATTTATAATATTAAGTATGGATTAGTATGGATTTGCATTTCTAAATAATTACATAATGTCAATAGTTATAGTTCGAATTGCAATATTATCTATAGTCTATAGTCTATACTAATATTATTAATGCAAAAGTTGGGATGGATTGATGGATGTTTGTTACTCAATCACACCAGAACGGCTAAACGGAACTGGATGAAATTTGGCACAGAGATAGATTAGTACATATTATGCTACTTATTATTCCGGAAAATAAGAGTTCCCGCGGGAGCCTAAAAACCTCAATCTACGCGGTCGAAGTCGCGGGCATCAGCTAGTGGGTCGATAAGAGATAGACTCACCACCATTGGGCATGTCGTTGGTGCTGGTATTTGTGTTGATGGTATTTGCGCTGGCTGGTGGAGGTTCCTCCTCATCATCAGACGTAAGAGTTTCCGCGGGAGCCAAAGAACCTCAATCCACGCAGCCGCATCGATATATATGTAGGTACTAGATGGGCCCTTTCATAGAAAAAAATTAGGCGTCCGATCTGTAGAGCACGCTCCACACCTGTATAAGCCCGTCCTTGTCTCCGCCATAGCGCTGTCCCGCTTTTCAGAATAGATGGCGTTAATAAAATAGGTTCACATTCTTTGTTTGACAGGGCCCGTCTATGTAAATTGAGGGCGTTGCGCGGTCGAAGTCGCATGAGCTAGTGGGTTGATAAGAGATAGACTCACCGCCGTTGGGCATGTCGTTGGTGCTGGTGGTAGTGTTGGTGGTGGTGGTGTTGGTGTTGGCTGGTGGAGGTTCCTCCTCATCATCAGACGCGAAGGGGTCGGTGAACTCTTTCCGCGTCATCAGCTTCTCGGGCCGGGCGGGGATCGGCTGCAGAAAACACTAGGACTGAAAACTTTACACACCCTCGATACAGATGAAAACCTCACATCGCTTTTAGGCTTAGAAATCGCGCGTTTGACGAAAAAGTACGTAGACTAACGTACTCGAACGTAACGTACTGTTATGGGATGCCTTTTAAGTGTCTTTTTAAAAAAAGATTTATTTAATTAAAGAATAAGAATAAGAATAAGAATATTTATTTGCATAATACACGTTATACAGGTGTTTTTACAAAAATTTACGTTACAGTGTATTGCCATGCAAGGCGTGCAAATTTGGCTGTTAAAAGTTACATTTTTAATATAAATAATGTCAAAGTAGTATAAAGCATATTGATAAACATCACATAGGTAAATTATAATCATCATTCTATTAATTATTAACATACAATTATTTAAAAGAAAAAAAAAAAAAAAACAATAATCATACACGTAATAAAAAGTCACATTGGTATTATAGTTCGTCATCTGAAGGGATCTAAGTACTCATTAATCGAGTAGAAGCACTTCTCTAAAAGCCACTTGTTTAAGTATGATTTGAGTGCTGGCAGTGACATAGTTTTAACGTGAGGAGGAAGCTGATTAAATATGCGTATCGCCATGCGTATCGCCATGCGTATCGCCATGCGTATCGCCATAAAACTATTTAATATAAACTTGTGACTAAAGTTTTAGAATTAATATGAGTAACCGGTTCAAGTTCCGTTAGCTCTCGCGTCTGCCCGTTGACTGGCTCTATTACGAACAGAAAGGGGTATATAAGATGCCCGAGGGGCAAAGGGATAGACAAATGTATCAGCACATCTGCTAGCTAAGAAGGGGTATAACAGTACGATGAAAAAGTACGTTAGGGCGTAGTAAAACTAAATCAAAATCGGTTCATCCGTGATGCCACAGACAGATACACAGCTGTCGCGGGCAAAATCTAGTAGGGCAGTGATTTCTTCTTTTGGGGTAAGTCAACTTACCTCGTTAATTTTTCCCGGGTCAGTGAACCACTTGGCGGAAGGTTTCTCCCGCTCCTTGGCCGGGGACAGCATCTTGCCCAGGATACTCTTGGACTGCAGATACATGTCCCGGACATCTTTGATGGCCGTTGGGGATTTGTCCGGGGAACGCTCCTGCGATTGGCGGGAATCCTGGGATCCTTGGGACCTGGAAAAATCATAACAGAATATAAAAATGTTAGAATAATTTTTTCAAGGTTTTGAGTCTCTTAGGTATTAATCTGTACTCGGGTATCAACTAGTCAAATAAATTCTTTTTTAGTGATTATTAAATAGAGGATCTCCCAAAAGACGTAATAATTTTACGTTTGGTAACCATTTTAAACTATCGAATTATGTAAAAAAGTTCGTCAAAATTTGATGACGTCACAATTAAGCGCGTGTTTTGACGTTTGAATTAAAAGTTGCTGATTTGACTAGTTGTCAAATACCCAATCATAAACCTTGGGACATATCGTGAATCCACAAAAATGAGGCCTGTGCAGGTGTGGACCCGCCATAAACAAACGACAAAATGAGGAGAATATTTAATTGTCATTTGTAATGTATCGCTTTAGGTAAGTATAACTTTAATTCGAATAATCTATTCATTGCATTTTTATTATTTTATTTTTCTCTTTCGACGCGTCCGTGTCGTGACGACCCACCATGTAAGACGACTCCGTTTCATCGTTACCTGTCAATATACTCACACAGGTCTCGGCCTATCAGCCATGTTCCTGGATCGTCTAGTGCTAACTTCGCGACTGAACAGCTCTGCAGGCATCGACGCGTCCGTGTCGTGACGACCCACCATGTAAGACGACTCCGTTTCATCGTTACCTGTCAATATACTCACACAGGTCTCGGCCTATCAGCCATGTTCCTGGATCGTCTAGTGCTAACTTCGCGACTGAACAGCTCTGCGGGCATCGACGCGTCCGTGGCGTGACGACCCACCATATAAGACGACTCCGTTTCATCGTTACCTGTCAATATACTCACACAGGTCTCGGCCTATCAGCCATGTTCCTGGATCGTCTAGTGCTAACTTCGCGACTGAACAGCTCTGCAGGCATCGACGCGTCCGTGTCGTGACGACCCACCATGTAAGACGACTCCGTTTCATCGTTACCTGTCAATATACTCACACAGGTCTCGGCCTATCAGCCATGTTCCTGGATCGTTTAGTGCTAACTTCGCGACTGAACAGCTCTGCGGGCATCGACGCGTCCGTGGCGTGACGACCCACCATATAAGACGACTCCGTTTCATCGTTACCTGTCAATATACTCACACAGGTCTCGGCCTATCAGCCATGTTCCTGGATCGTCTAGTGCTAACTTCGCGACTGAACAGCTCTGCGGGCATCGACGCGTTCTTGTCGTGACGACCCACCATGTATGACGACTCCGTTTCATCGTTACCTGTCAATATACTCACACAGGTCTCGGCCTATCAGCCATGTTCCTGGATCGTCTAGTGCTAACTTCGCGACTGAACAGCTCTGCGGGCATCGACGCGTCCGTGTCGTGACGACCCACCATATAAGACGACTCCGTTTCATCGTTACCTGTCAATATACTCACACAGGTCTCGGCCTATCAGCCATGTTCCTGGATCGTCTAGTGCTAACTTCGCGACTGAACAGCTCTGCGGGCATCGACGCGTCCGTGTCGTGACGACCCACCATGTAAGACGACTCCGTTTCATCGTTACCTGCCAAGAACATTCCACGTTTTAATTCTCTCTCTTTGCGTCGTATTCCTCGTTGCTGAGGGTCGTGGCCCCTTTCCATTAATCAAATAATGGCAGGGGGTGTCTTAGGACAGTTATTAACGAATCGACTCGATTATATCGATTTTAATTTAAGTTCCAAATTAATTGGCGCATAACACAAGGTTATGCATACTTTACATAATAATATTATCGATCATATACATGCCTAATTGTTCCACTTGAAGTTCGTTGCCCGTGAAGTAGGCCCGCAATTGAAACAAATACGTCATTATCTGAAAAAAAAACGTGCCAATTAGAAACTAAACAGCCAGGCCTGAAGCATACTGTTAAAATAATATAAAATATTATCTGATGTCTGCGACTTCGTCCGAGTGGATTAAGGTTTTTTGGTACTTGCAGGACCTCTAGAATTTACCGGGACATAAAGTAGCCTATATGTCATTCCGGTCTATAATCTATCTCTGTGGCAAATTTCATTCAGATCCGTCCAGCCGTTCTGGCGTGATTGAGTAACAAACATCCATACATCCAAACTTTCTCATTTATAATAATAGTATAGTATAGAGTAAAGATTCTCACCGCCAGTTTGTCAGGTGCGGGCGGCTTGCAAACATCGGCGGCGGTCAGAACTTGTGCAATTCCCAGCCGCGCGCTCGCCTCTAGCGCTGTACGAACGTTTACTTCCGCCTCGTCCGCTTGCAGGCCGGAAAAATCTCTGCAACGAACAGAAATATAACATTACTGTAGTTCGTTCACGTTTATTATCCGCCTTCAAAAAAAAAAAGGAGGAATCTCTGCGACAGAAACACAAACTCAAATCTATTTAAGTGAAACTCCTTTAGAATCGTTGTGATTTGAAAATTCGATGAAACGAAAAAGCGACACCAAAAAGAGACAAACATATTCATAATAGGATTTAGCCTGCGAGAGAATGAGATAGAACACAAGTTATATTTGTGTAATTCCCTCGTAGGAAGTTTCACTTCTGCCGTGTGTGAATTGCACACACACACACTTTTTTTTTAATTCAAGTAGTCTTTGACAAGTGCTCTTAAATCGTCGAGTGAATCTACCACTGGTTCAGAATGACGTTCCTACCGTGAAGAATCGGTAAGAAACTCGGTGGTTGCTCTTTTGAAAAAAATAATTTACAATTACATCAACGTGTATAGTTCGCGCGCGAGTTGAATGCAGAGGTTATGTATGTGTCACCATACATAAGCTCTGCATTCAACTCGCGCGCGAACTATAGATACATAAGTAACCACTGTCCTAAGCATTGCTGGAGCGAGTCAAATCCATGCTCTTTTATCATTAACATAATCTTCAACAGTATAATAAGCTTTTTTCAGAAGCATAAATAACATACAGAACAGCGAGAAACCGTCAGCGTTGGCACCCCTATGTGGTTGACGTCCAATCTGCTCGCACGAAACGTTTTTGCTCGACGTTTCTGATACGAACCGCTAGGGTGTGGAACACCCTCCCAGCGCACGTGTTTCCTGCCACTTATAACTTAAGTACCTTCAAGGCAAGAGTGAATAGGCATCTTCTAGGCAAGCGCGTTCCAACCTAGACCTCATCATTGCTTTGCACTAAGCATGATTGTCGTCAAGCGCAAGCCTATCACCAATAAAAAAAAAAAACATTACTACAGTCTGTTCACATTTAATATACCTTTGGCTGTAGGTTGTCTAACTTGAGTGTCCGTGCTGCCACATGAGGTTATTCATTGTTTCAAACATTAAGGATCTGTTTCACAGTCGTCAAGTAAAGTTAACCGACAAGTTTCTGCTCAATTGGTTGGTTTTGCAAGATTTGACCGAAACAAATGTACTATAACATTGCAAATTAAATAAAAAGCTTGTAAAAAATCAACAATTTTATGTGATAATGATAATGATAATGGTGATGATGATAATGATGAACACGTATGATATTATGCAGTAGACTTACATGAGATCAGGCCTATAGTGGTGTATGATAGCGCAGAAGGCGAGCCCGTTCCGGAAGCTAGTGGTGAGGTTAGTGACGCGACAGTAGCTGTACTCGCGCGTCACGCCGCTGCACCACTCCAGTAGGTCTTGTACCTAAGAATTAAAAGCAAATTTTAGTCTGTTAGTTACCACCCTACCGGCAAAGACGTGCCGCCAAGCCATTTAGCGTTCCGGTACGATGCCGTGTACAAACCAATAAAGATATGAGTTAATATTACTGTCATAACTTTAACAGGATAGCCCGCTACCATCTTAAACAGCATCATCACTTACCACCAGGTGAGATCGCAGTCAAGGGCTACCTTGTTGAATAAAATATGCCGGCTTACATCATTACAATTTTTTTTTAAAACCAAGCTTTTATCGTCCGCCATTTTGAATTTAGTGTGACGTCATTTTATTTTTCGTATTCTTCTCAGAAAACCCTTTTAATTATGGCTATATCATGGGGATGCATAAAAATATCTAGTCCACCATCGTTGGGCGTCCGCCATATTGGATTTAGATGCCACTTAGCTAACAAATGCCTATGTAATTTCATCCAAACTACGCATTTTCATCCAAACTAAACGTGTATGCAAAATTTCAGCTCAATCGGTTGGGATAACTGTTTTAAAATTCAGTTGCAAGATTTACAACTGAATTTTAAAACAGTTATCCCACCCTAAACAACAAATTTAACCAAATAAAACAGTTTTAAGCCACCTACCGGAGTTTTATCCTTATCCAGTCCCTTCACAGACAAAAACTTCTCCACATCCGCGACCGGCGTCTTATCATTATCAATTCCCTTCTCATTGTCATTCGTATCCAAACTAATGTTATTCAAATTCGACTTCAAGTCCAACGGCTTAAGGTTCCTTTTCGCTATCGTCTTGGGCTTCAACACCCCCCATTTTAAGTTATCTACCTTACTATCTTCTGTAGTTGGGATTATTTTTGGGGTTGAAGTGTATTTGGGGGTGTTATTCGGTTCGCTTTTCATTGCTAGTTTCGTTAGATTACTCAAATATTCTGGTCTGGATTTTGGGGTAATGGATGTTTCATGTATTTTTAAGTCCTTAAAGTCTTCTTTTAGGTCGTTGAAGTCGTTTTGGGTAGCTTGGGGTTCCTTTTTGGGTGTAGGGGTTGTGGGCGTGGTGGACTCGGGCGTGATAGGTGCGGTGGGGGTGCGCGAGTTGTCGAAGTTAAGGCTTTGCACGCTATTGGGGGTGGCGGCTATATCGCTGTTGGTTAAACTCTGCGTCATTTCTTCCATTTGCTGTCGGAGATCGAACATCTGAAAAGAAGACCAAGTTTAGATCAAAACACAATAAAGGAACGGACTTTTTTTGACCTGGCTTTCGATGCTTACGGAGAGCATGATAGTCAAAAGTATACCCGGTCGAGTTTGCTGCAGACTTTTTCTTAGACCAGAGCGCGTTTAGGCACTATATCAGGGAAAATTAATAAAAAATGCCACGTAAAAGTTAAACACTCATCCATATTCCATACTAATATTATAAAAGGGAAAGTATGTCTGTCTGTCTGTCTGCTACGCTTTCACAGCCCATCTCTTCAATCGATTTTGATGAAATTCGATACAGGGATTGGTTATATCCCGAGGAAGGACATACTTTTTATCCCGGAAAATTAAAGAGTTCCTGCGGGAATCTAACAACCTTAATTTACGCAGACGAAGTAGCGGGCATCATCTAGTATTGTTATAAATGCAACAGTGTATCTGCCTTTATACCACCTTTTCACGGCACATTCACCTAAGTATACAATTTTGACGAAATTTGGTACTGCAAAAGGTTGCATACTGTATACAGAAAAACGAGTGAATCTACCACTGGTGTGGCATTCCGAACCAGTGGTAGATTCACTGGACTATTTAAAAGCACTTGACAAAGTCTACTTGGATAAAAAATATTTGAATTTGGATAGCCGATGAAAAGAGTTTCGGCGGAAATCAAAAGCCTTAATCCTTGCGGACGAAGTCGCGGGAATCACCTAGTTAAGTTATAATAACCTGTCTAGTGGAATTATCGGAGAGTGTATAGTCGTCCTCGTCCAAATCTTCCAACACCGCGATGTCAGAATTATTGTTCACTGACAGCAATGACGCAAGGGACTGCATGTCTTCGTCTCTGTAACATAAACATGTAAACATTAAGGGGACATCAAAATTAAAATCTATTGAAATATGGAAACTCACGTCGCCTGACCCGCTCACAAAATACGCATGGGGAAGGACAAAACTGTTGCCCCCTATTTAAAATACTGTCTTATTTATTTAAGAACCTATTCCGCCTTTGTATCGTACCAGTAAGTATAGGCCCATAAAATTGTTTGACCTGGTGACACCGTCACTAGTAAATATTAAAAATAAAAACTAAACAGGCATAAACATTCGTTCCAATTTTGGCCACCTGACTAGATAGGTTGGCGGGACTGTATAATAGTTATGAAAGAAATGACTTATTTGTCAAAATATATGTGACAAATCCAGCCCTAAAAACAATAATCAAGCTTGCAAGCAATTTTAATATCTTGGTCACAAAGATTAAAGAATTGATATACATATATGAAATCTATTCAAATAAATTATTTTTTATAACGTAATATCCACGTGTCCTAGTAACTAGTACAGTTACTAGTAACTAACTCACGTCAGATGCCCCTCTAGAATTGTAACGCGATACGACGATGCATTTGTTTGAGATACATTTTAAAGACAAATGAGCTGAACGTGAGTGAAAACTCACGTCGCCTGCCCCTCTCGAAGTAACACACAGTGTAGCGTGAGGTGCAGTCTCGCCGCCTTTAGTTTGCGCGACACAGGTTCCAGCGTGAGTCGCAAAGCGCGCTGAGCCGGCGTGAGTGACGCGTGACGCCGCAGATTGACTGCACACGCCGCTAACCGACGCCGCTTGCCTGTTTGTGACACCTGCGAAAATATTAATGGTAACAGTACACTCACGTCGCCTGCCCCTATTTCGAATCAGTAAGGTCCGCTTGCAGAAACGCCGGGTTATCCTTTTAACCCAGAATTAGTTTTTTTTTTTTTACTTTGTAACGAAACGTTACATATTTAAGTATACAACATTGACAGAATTCGTATAAAACTTCTGCCAAAATTTCAAATTTATTCCTGGGTTAAACGTAATCCAGCTTCTCTGCAGGTGGGCTAACAATTATGGTAAAAAAAAAACTCTTTGCAAGAAGTGGTAAAAATGGTGCGTAAAATCAAAAAAATTTATGGTCCAATCTACTTCTTAGGAAATCAAAAATGGGATAATTTTTTTTTTTTTTTAACAGACTTCAAAAAGGAGGTTCTGTATTCGACCCGAATCTACTTCTTAGGAAATCAAAAATGGGATAATTTTTTTTTTTTTTTAACAGACTTCAAAAAGTAGGTTCTGTATTCGACCCGTATTCGGTTTTTTGGTCCCCGTGGGTACCAAAAAACCAATATGGGTGGGTACTTTTTCTAGGATAAAAAGTAGCCTATGTTTTTTCCAGACTATAATCTATCTCTGTGCTAAATTTCATCCAGATCCGTTCAGCCGTACTGGCGTGATTGAGTAATAAAGGTCCATGCATCCATCCAAACTTAACGCAATTAAAAACGCAACTATACGCATTTATAATAAACTTACAGATAGATAGACTAACTAGAGATGTAGAGAACTTACATCCTCTAACACAAAGGTCCAGTCTTTGTCCTCGAGTTCATTGGTCCTGGCGTCGCGGAACAAAGTCACCGCGACCGTCTGGTTCTCTGGCACCGCGAATATTACTGACCCTCTGCGGAAAAACAATGAAATTGTATAAAAATAAATAAACACAAAGAGCCTTCATTGGGCGTTTCTTCATTGGACGGCCCGGCCCGGCACCGGCACCGACACCGACAGTATTCAACGACACGACACCGGCACCTACATTCTTCATTGACCGACACCGACACCGACACCGACAAGCTGCAAACCGCGTGAGCAAGAGCGATGGCAATTGGCAGCGTATAACAAATTGACGACCTCCGTGGCTCAACGTGCGGAGGTCCCGGGTTCGATCCCCGGCAGGGTCAATTTGGGAATTTATAATTTCTGAATTTTCCCCGGTCTGGCCTGGTGGGAGGCTTCGGCCGTGGCCAGTTACCACCCTACCGGCAAAGACGTGCCGCCAAGCGATTTAGCGTTCCGGTACGATGCTGTGTAGAAACCGAATAGGGGTATGGGTTTAATATAACTGCCATGCCTCTACAGGTTAGCCCGCTTCCATTTTAGACTGCATCATCATTTACCATCAGGTGAGATCGCAGTCAAGGGCTAACTTGTAGTGGATAAAAAAAAAATATTTCTTGTACCTATTTAATTAATATTATATATATTTGAGACGCAAAAAAAGAACTATCAGTAAACGGTTTTAGGTGCATCCAATTATAAAAGTAAGATAGACGGCGTGTATTACAATTTATTTAAAAACTAACCAATAACCCGGATAAGTATTTCAATTATTTCCGTATGAGTAAAGACAGCTTTGATTATTTACTAATGAACTTGATCGAAAAATGCAAATGATTTGTGTACCTACTAGAGCGGCGGGGGCGCGGGGCGGGTTATTGGCCACGTCACTCGCACGCCCACATGGACGTTTGTATGCGTACACAACACATGCATAACCCTGCCGGCCCGACACCAGTGGGAGCCTTGCTGCCGACGACATGCCGGCCCGGCACCGACATGTCGGTGCCGGGCCGGCCCAGTGAGACAGCGTGCCATACAACTTCATACAATTATGCGTCCACTAATGTCGGTGTCGGTGCCGGGCCGGGGCCGGGCCGTGCAATGAAGAAGCGCCCATTCACTTCAGACAAAAGTCAAAGGGAAAAATATAAATTCAAATGTTTTTTATTCAATTAAACTTTTACAAGTGATTTTGAATTGTCGAGTGAATCTACCACTGCACTGCGGGTCTACTCTCTTTCTCTCAAACGAAACTTCGCAAACGAACGTAATTAGTCGGTTATTAGACCCACACAAAATCGTTCAATCCAATCGGTCACGAAAATTTTCTATGGATCCGTACTTCGTCTGCGTGTACGAAAACGAAATAGAGAGGAGCATAGAGATAATATTATGTAGGAGAGGAGTTAACGAAATTTCGTTCGTTTGTTTGCGAAGTTTCGTTTTAGAGAAAGAGAGTAGACCCCCTGGTTCGGAATGCCATTTCTACCGAGAAGAACCAGCAAGAAAATATGCTATAGCGACGCGTCTTGCGGAGAATACAGACGCGAATAATTTTTTTTTTATCCACTACAAGTTAGCCCTTGACTGCAGTCTCACCTGATGGTAAGTGATGATGCAGTCTAAGATGGTAGCGGGCTAACCTGTTAGGGGCGTGGCAGTTATATTAAACCCATACCCCTATTCGGTTTCTACACGGCATCGTACCGGAACGCTAGATCGCTTGGCGGCACGTCTTTGCCGGTAGGGTGGTAACTAGCCACGGCCGAAGCCTCCCACCATGCCAGACCAGTGAAAATTCAGAAATTATATATTCAAATTGACCCTGCCGGGGATCGAACCCGGGACCTACGCACGTTAAGGCGCTCAACACTGCGCCACGGAGGTCGTCAAAACGTATTAATACTACGCGCGAAAATATGCCATAGCCACGCGTTTTGCGGCCAACTTCTGACGCGACTAAATGATTGGCACCAGCTATAATATAACCTTGTACAGTATTCCCAAATTAATAATGCACATGCAGATCTTCGCTAATTGTCGTATTCCCGGAAACACCCGAATTATTGAATCGTAAGAGCCCTAAAGCATTTTGCACCTTGTTCGAAAGAAATAGGAGTCAATATCATGTGTAAACAATCGAAAACAATTCGGGCTGTCACCGGTCAGTCAAAGGGTAAATCAGTCGTCTTTATATATTGGTGGTGACTGCATGTGTTCTCTCCGTGTGGAATTATATGGAGCTGCTATTACACACCCTTCAATCAATTCAAATCAATTCTACAAAGATTGTAGCATATTTGCAATCGTGTGGTTTTCTTCGCTATTTACTTACATGGAATTATCGAATCAAATTTTGTTACTGATAAGTCAATATTTATCTCTTTTAGCACAAAACACATAATTCTACTAAATTATGCATGAAGAAAATGCACTTACCACTCTATATACATATCGTCTTCCGATGCTCGGGGAATACGACCGTTGCCGAACAGTGACGAAGTTTTCTATGCGCATTATTAATTTGGGAGTACTGTATGTAGTGTGTATTGAGCACTTACTTCAAGGGGTCTTTGAGTGAAGGCTCCCATTCTAACGGCTCAGTTAATACGCGTCTCGACCGGCGAGTCCATACAATGCTTAGCTTGTTGGGTTTCCTGCAACAGACATACAAAATCGTGAAGTTCCATAGCTCAAGACACAAGTGGATGGAAAAGTTAATCTGCAATAGATACATGAACAAAGAGCACATTTTAGGCCGCAATAGGAATGATGACCACTCAATCAAATCAGAAACTCTTTATCAAACTTAAAAACGCGCGCTTTTAGTATGGAAGTTTGTATGAAATACATATTTGTGACGTCATCAAAAATCTCAACGCACCTTTTTCTATAATTTTAAAATGGTTATCTAACTTAAAACTAATGTGAGGATGTGAATTTTAAGACCCTCTATTTAATAATTATCAGTAAGAAATAAATTATTTTTGACATACTAGGCATCATCCCTATTATACTTAAAAGTTTTACTATATTTCGGTCTGTCTGACTCCCACGTCTGTCTATCCAGAAGATGGCTACTTTTTATCCCGCAAAATCAAGGAGTAGGTACCCATCGCATTTTAAAACTACATCCACGCGGAAGAAGTCCGGGAAACATCTAGTAGTCTCTAAAATACACAACAATTTATACAACACTAGTGAATGCCCGCGACTTCGTCCGCGTGGATTGAGGTTTTTTGGTTCCCGCGGGAACTCTTTAATTTTCCGGCCTATGCGTTATTTCAGACCCTATCTATGAGTTATCTATCTCTGTGCCAAATTTCATCCATATACTAGTTCAGCCGTTCTACCGTGATAGAGTAACAAACATCCATCTATCTATCCAAACATTTGCATTTATAATATTAGTAAAGATAGAACGATTTTCCTAGTCGTTGCAAAACTCTACATAGACATACGTTATAGCAATATACTCGCTACCAATACCAATATGTGATCCAATTCGCTAGTGGATTGACTGAGGCGTGTCTTTCGATAGCTACCGGTATTGACGATATTGTCGCGTTGCGGTTAAGTTGAGGTTTGTACTTTGTAGCATATAATGGATCTGACCCGATGATATTAATTTCAACTTGATACCTCCACGCGTTTCTGAGAAAAAGAGTCTTTAAAGACGGGGCAACTAATTGCACCTATAGTTAAGGGTTTCTTTTTCCCTTTCGAGGTCTCTCTCTTAGCGTCGTGTTCCTCATTGCTGAGGGTCGTTATCCCTTTCCATTAATCACATAATGGCAAGGGTTTTCTTGGGATAATAATGCAGTGGGTTCCCAGGTCATTCCGCACACGACTCGACTAAAGAGTACTATTTCAACTCTTAGGTTTCTTACGACTATTATCAGATGTTAGTGATTATAGCCGGGACCGACGGCTTAACCGACCTCCGAGATACAGAGGGAACGAAAAGGCCAAATTCGGACTTCCAATCCAGGGGGTCTACTCTCTTTCTCTAAAACGAAACTTCGCAAACAAACGAACGAAATTTCGTTAACTCCTCTCGTACATAATATTATCTCTATGCTCCTCTCTATTTCGTTTTCGTACACGCAGACGAAGTACGGATCCATAGAAAATTTTTGTGACCGATTGGATTGAACGATTTTGAGTGGGTCTAACAACAGACTAATTACGTTCGTTTGCGAAGTTTCGTTTGAGAGAAAGAGAGTAGACCCCCTGTTACCGACTTGGGTAAACGTTGCTTAACAATCGCAATCGACTGATATGCGCTGTCGCAACAAGCCCACTCGTCCCTCAACAAAACACAACATATAGGTACAGAACTCTAAAAACCGGCCAAGTGCGAGTCGGACTCGCGCACCGAGGGTTCCGTACAAACCTGTAGCAAGTTTTAAATTATTAAAAAAAAACTACTTACTAGATCTCGTTCAAACCAATTTTCGGTGGAAGTTTGCATGGTAATGTACATCATATATTTTTTTTAGTTTTATTATTCTCTTATTTTAGAAGTTACGGGGGGGGGGACCAACATTTTACCACTTTGGAAGTGTCTCTCGCGCAAACTATTCAGTTTAGAAAAAAATGATATTAGAAACCTCAATATCATTTTTGAAGACCTATCCATAGATATCCCACACGTATGGGTTTGATGAAAAAAAAATTTTTGAGTTTCAGTTCTAAGTATGGGGACCCCCAAAATTTATTGTTTTTTTTCTATTTTTGTGTAAAAATCTTAATGCGGTTCACAGAATACATCTACTTACCAAGTTTCAACAGTATAGTTCTTATAGTTTCGGAAAAAAGTGGCTGTGACATACGGACGGACAGACAGACAGACAGACAGACATGACGAATCTATAAGGGTTCCGTTTTTGCCAAATTTGGCTACGGAACCCTAATAAAAAGGAACTCATTAGTCCTTACCATTTGGGCGTCAGTTCGACATCAATGCGGTGGTAGGAGGCGGTGTACTGGAATTTGGCTGCTCGCTTGTTGACGCGCTGCAACCGCTTCCAGACGGACGCCATTTTGTTAAGCTCTGGAAGCGAAATCGAGTAGTTCAGATCATTTTTATAAGTACTGGTCACGTGAATATGTGTCACATACGGACCACTGGGGCCATACTACCAGTACCAACACTTAAAGACATGTTGTTTCATTATTGTTGATTTTCTTGTTGATTTTCGTGTTTAAGAAACACGAAACGAAACTCTAAAACGAAACTTCCCAATCAAACGAACGAAATTTCGTTAACTCCTCTCCTACATAGTATAATCTCTATGCTCCTCTCTATTTCGTTTTCGTACACGCAGACGAAGTACGGATCCATAGAAAATTTTCGTGACCGATTGGATTGAACGATTTTGTGTGGGTCTAATAACCGACTAATTACGTTCGTTTGCGAAGTTTCGTTTGAGAGAAAGAGAGTAGACCCCCTGTTGTGGGGCCTCATAAGAAAGCCCTAGATTCATTTAGCGCACGATGTAGTCATATAAATTGAGGACCTTACGCATTTATTCGGTTGGGGCGTCGAGATGTTAAAATCAAAAAGTTTTGAATGCTAGTTACTGCGTACCTTTAACACCTAGGTTTATTTTTCCCATAACTACACGCAAAAAAGAAAATTCTTACTTTTATACCAAAATCAAGTTCGGCAGTTAAATGTACAGAATGTACAAGAGCATGTTTTAGGTCGAGACTGCCATTTTAATGAAGTCTGTTATGTATTGGTTCAAATTGTACAAATTCACCGCGCTTGTAGTCCGAAAACTCAATTATCTCCAATTATTTTGCACCAGCATCTAGATCTAGTTAACTAACTACAGTATCTCGTATGTAGGTCGATAACCCTTGTGAATCGAGCAACGCGCCCAGTTGACATCACATGATGGATTCTTGTCTGTCTTGTTGTAAATATTCTAACATTCAAAAAAATCTGTTTCAGTATATACTTAAAGGGATAACTACATACTAGTACTGAGACCGACGATCTCAGCCGATTCCTCGAAGCTCGCGCGCGGACTCATTATAGAGCTCAAATCTTTAGAAATTCGACGTTTTGCATTTAGTTTCTCTCTGAATTTCTATCTGAGCAAAGCCAAACAGCCAGGGTCAGCTAACTAGTACTTACTTGATTATAAATTGAAAACTGGGGCGATTCGACTACTAAAAAAAAATAGTATCCTACTTAATGGGGCTGCCCCGTCTAGTAGCGCATCAGGGATATTTACTGACGCCAGAATAGATGGCTCAGTCACGCGCAAGACATACGAACCTCAATGTGCGCCCCAGGCTATTTCCGCCTTCACTACGATGCGTCAAAAGGAAAAGATTCTACAATTCTGGCATTAGGAAACAACTACATTTATGATTAAGACCCAGTGGTCATGTACCATGTCAGAGATATAGCGCCTCTCTCTCGAGGGTAGAGCGTGCATTTCGCTCTCGAGTGATATATCATATAAAGGATGCTTCAATAAACTGCACTAAACTTTGAGTTTAAACCTTCCGCAGTCAAAGAGATACAAGCATGCGCCCGTAACTTGAGTGGTTTAGGCAGAAAAAGAGAAACAGAAAATACTTAAAGTAAATTACTTATATATGAAAAAAATATTCAATGTAAAATAAGTTTGAAGTAGTTATTCTAAGTTTGAAGTTATATCTGGTTAGGTCTGATTTGGAAGGTTTTTTTAATTAGTTTAAAAGCGCTTTTTGGAAAGGAGGACGTCCTCATTTCGTTATTGCCTCATGCCTTAGGGGCTTAAAGTGCCTGACTTTTTGCATTTCTAGGTTTGTAGAACATTGACAAAGCATGAAAGGAATCAGTTTGCACTGGCCCTTAAGTACTTTTGGTATAAAAATTCTTAATAGTTTCGCGTAAACATAGCTAAAATCGAACATTTAGGTAAACATGATAACTTACATACTTAAATATATTAAGTATGTATAAATAACCGTTCGCTCGCAATTATCTGCACCAGCGCATTATCGCTTCCACTCCTGTAAACGGAAGCCCACAGATAACATATACAAAGTCTAATAATATATGTACAGCTATTAACAAGTAACTATTAAAAGTTATTTTCCAAAATACACTTAATACACTTTGGGCGAATGGTTTCCTGGAAAATAACTACTTACTTAAGATTTTTTTAGTCCAAATGAGTAGACTATGTATTAATTACTTTCTTACATTTTCCAGCGTTTTGACTTTTTTTAGTTAAGAAGAAAGCCAAAACAGATTATTTTTCAAATCCCGAGTGAAAAAACTAAAGGGTAGTTTTTCAGGGAAAAGCGAATTGTACCAAATTTCATTAAAATCAGTTCAGAAACTGATCTGTTAGTAATGTTATTGAATAACGCCTCTACCACTGCGCTGTTTGAATAATTGCAGCAAAAAGAACAACTGATCAAACATAACAGCCTCTTAGCATTCTTCCACCCACTTAAAATACCTAATACTACTTTATGACCTCATCTCATTTTATTGCAATCAAATCTTTAAACTATTTATATCATGCATAAGGTCTATTTTATTAAATCTTTGCTGTGAACCACAACTTGATATCAAGTCTATTTTTAGGCATTCAGTTTACATTTGAAAATAATTTGTTTGTTGTTATCATTTTACACATGGAATTGTTATGTTTGTTTACTTAATTAGCTACTAAGTACACAGCAGCTTGCATTATTTTATAGTTTTATTACAGTGCTTCTCACACTAGGAAAGTTTCTAAACTTACTTAAATATAATATATCAAAAATTGCGGGACCGGCAAGTTAAAGGCGTTCCGGACGTGATTCCCAGAGAGACATACGGTCAAATCCTGCTGGTTCCACAATTTTTTATATGTATTTAAGTAGGTTTAGAAGCTTGCAATAGTTACTCAATTACTTACAATTCAAAGCTAAATTGAGTATCTCAAACTCAAATCTTTTTATATAGACTTTGAAAAGTGCTTTTGAATCGTCGAGTGACGGTTCCAAATATTGTTCTAGTTGTGTATCTCGGCTGGGGACATACAAAACGTCTATTGAACATGATACTAGCCCGCTAGGATACTCTGGTTGTACCTACTTTAATAACTAAACTGAAATGTTTGATTATAAGTATGCAAATAACATTTTTTTTTTTTTTTAATTTATTGAACAAGATAAACACGTACAATCTTATTATATATAAACACCATGACCTCATCTTTTGATAAATGTAAACAATGATTGTAGGAATACCCTGGCCTTTGACATCCACAGTACGCAGTATGATAAATATTCATGGATAGGAATATAATTTGCATCAACTACACTTATAAATTACTAGATGATGCCTGCGACTTTGTCCGCGTAGATCAATCGCGTTATTTCAATTAACGCAGGGATAGCCTATGTCCTTCCCCGGGATGTAACCTACATTTGTACCAAATTTAGTCAAAATGGGTTGAAAAGATAGACTCGGAAAGCATACCAGACAGACACACTTTTGCATTTATAATATTAGTATGGATTATATTCAAATGCTTAAGTGTTTTTAGGGCAAAACTACTGCAGCAATTTGACAAAATCTGGCAGAGATACTTAAATAACTGCAGCCTCAATAGATATGGTGACCTCAAAAATATATCTGGTAGTTAGTCTCATAGGAAGTATATCATGTTGCACCAAATTACTTAAATAAATGATTGAGCTATTTGTAATGTTATAATTAAGTATGTTTTCAATATTTTTCATTTTGCTTAATCATAATATATCAAACTGAATAAATTTACTTTTGTCAGTTTGAAATATTGCATGCTGTAAGGTGAAATTTGGCTCTACAACCTATTTATGTTACCAGTAAGAGCATGATGTAAAGCATTTAAGACCTAAGCTGAATAACTAATTATAAAAATTATATCCCTGAATTAAAGTTTTTATCAAAACACTTGTTTAAAATAATAGTTATATATGTATTGATACATATATGTATATTTGTAATACCTATTTACAGAACATGGTCAATTTTGCATCACTCATACAAAAGTGTTTTGACCTCTGCAGTAAATTAACCCATTAGAGGTCGCCGTACTCAATTGAGTACAGCCATATAACTAAGTGTAGATTTTATATTTCAAATAATGGACGGTAGTTTTCTTGTTATTTTATATCATTACAATACTGTTCAAAGCTATAGATAGTTATTATGTGGGTATTGTGATTTTTTTTTAATAAAAATATCAGTTGAAGTCGTGTCACGGGAGCACTGTGCAGGTAAGTGTATTATTTATGAAATAATATAATAATTACGGTATAATAATTGGCTTTTCACATTCAATTCTCATAAAATACATGTCAGCGTATGTTATAAACAACAATATAATCAAATAGCTATAATTACAATGAAACTATAGCCTTATAAATATTGCTGTACTCGATTGAGTACAATGACAACATACATAAGTAAAATAACTTTTAATTCTTCAGATTCCTAATAATGAGCAAACAACAATTTTTGGTTCAAAACAGCTACAAAGGACTTGAAGAAGCGATTGATGTCATAATATATTATGATAGTGACGATAATGAATTTGACCACCTGATGACCAAGTGCATTGACTGATGAAGAAGTGGCCGAGGAGGATATGGCGTCGTCATTCATACCGCATGACGTGCCTACTATTGAGAATCACGAATCGTGAGGATGGTGATAATGAAGACAGTGGTTGTGATGATAGTGACGATGAATTGGTGGCGTCGAAAAGACAGAAGACAAAATGTTACCCGTCGATCAATCCCAACCTTGCAAATGTTCCCCTTCATATACCTCAACTTCTCAGTGTTCTTCTGACAGAAATCTGTGGTAAGACAAATGCCATTCGTGAAGAACCAAGGGGCCTAAACCCAGTACAAACATTTGAAAAACTCTTCGTTGAAGATATTTTTGATAACTGATGGACTGGATCAGTCTATCTCGGAATATAGAATTGTTATTCATGATAAAAAGTGGTGTTGGGTGTTATTTACATAAATAAATGTTGGAAATGGCTATTGCTAATTCCTGGCGTTTGCGTGCAATGACTAATGATGCTCCCTTGGATCAACTCATGTGCCGCCGTCATTTAGCGGATATTATCTACGCCAAGGTGAAAAAAGAAAATCGCGCCAGTCTGCATTAGTGGTTCCAGGACTGTCTCAAGATGGAATAGGATACCATCCCATCAAAATTGAAAAACAGCTGCGGTGTCCTATGTCATTCAAGAGTTCGCTGGCAATGTAAGAAGTGCCGAAAACACTTCGATTTTTCAAATTTTGTTTATACTTAGACGGTCAGTGTACTCATTTGAGTACACCCCTGTAATATCCTGAAAATTATGTTTTTATAATTTTTTCTTTGATTTTATGTCTCTTTGTTCTTATTTTAACACATAAATAAAGTTTGTTCCAAAAAAATATTTATACTTTTCATTTGACCTTTAATGGGTTAATTAATTGACTTTTAAATAACAAGTGTTACTTCCTGTTTCTAAAAAACATTGTTTCAAGCAAATTCCTTATAACTATACCTACATACTTACTTGGTTAATTTAACCTCATTATACCAAACTATTGCCCACCAACTGAGAGACCTCATAATTTATTCTGAGGGGAGACACATTCTCTGAGAATGAATGGAGAAGTTTCCCAATTTTTTTAATAATTAAGTAAGTAATAATAACTGAGAATTTTTTTTTTCTTTTATTTATAGATGGATTTAAAAAAACACTGATTTAATTTGTTTTGATCTAGTTTACTTGAAACAGCATCGTGAAACTTCTCCATCATGGGGAACTTTCAAGCATCCAGGCTCCCTAACAATGTTTTTCTTCACCATCAAAAGCCTAGCTTGCAATTTTCTTTTTTTATATAAAAGTTTAAGCACACAGGGACTTATCTCACTTTAAGAAGTTCCTTCTTAGAGCAGGTAAGTACATAGATATTGCAGAGTTCAAAAGAAAACCTCTTTCTGCTCAAACCTCAAGCCTAACTGTAAATTACAGCAGTCCCAGCAGTTGGGCTTTAAACCAAAGAACCTAGTGAACATCACAAATCAATACAGGCCTGTAACACCCATCAAATGTTTGCTTTGCTAACAAATTAAATCAACATTCATAAAGGGATCTTTGTAAACAAGCGTGAGCAAGCAAACATACCTACTCCGTCCAAGTTTTACGTAGTTCACGAGCTAAAAATAAACCGTATGAAGCCCTACGCGAAGTTAATGATTTCAATAAGTCGATTTGGGTAAAAGTTCAAAGAACCGACCGTGATATCATCGTTTCCTTGTCGGTTATGCGACCGCTGCATTAATTGATGATTAAATACCACCCAACCTTGCCAATTTTAATGCCACTGGATTTACTCACAAGCTCTTCGATGGGATTTATCTAAACTGCAAAGGTCATTTTATCACTATTTACTGGTAAAATTCACATCAATCACGAATGTATTTTATTATCTAAATTTCTCGTGTCACATTAGAAGCGAGGTCACTGTTCAAACGATTTATTTTTACGTAAATTTTTACAAAACACTGCAGCGAAAAGCAAATCTCAGGCCATTTTTGACGTTTGAGTTTTGACCAAATATGGTGTTGCCACTTGTCATGCAAGTTTCTTGAATATTTTTGGCGTGGAAATGGAAAATGGAATAAAAAAAATTGCTTTCTATCTTCTTATATTCAATAAGGTGATAAAAACAAAACTACTTAAGCTAAAACAGCTTAAAATTAATTAACTGAAATTCTAACATTATATTTAAGACTTTTTCAATGAACACCTTGGAAAAGAAACGAAAGAGTTTTCATTTATGCAATTTGCAGCGCAAAACGGAACGCAAAATAATGAAATTTTTTTCAGCCGCAATCAGTCAGACGTCTCACGTCAGTCATTTGTCAAATTTTCAAAATATGAATTAAAAAGTGATATTTATTTAATTTTTATGTTGATTGTGTAATAAATTTACAATAATTATTTTATTTCTTATACGACAATTAATTAATTGGTCATACGTGTTGATTTAACGATATTAGCCGGCTTAGGTTATGTACTGCAAATAAAATATTTTATTGGTTATTAACCTCGATGGTTACTTATTATGTTTTAAGAAGAACTTCGTATTGTATTACCCTAGTTTGTAAAGAAGAGAAGTGAACAGCACTATGTCACGAATATTGAATCATCGTATGAGGTATTATGACCATGAATATATTACTCAAGCAATTTCCAATAGTTAGACCACCTCAATACAACCCTTATTAATCCAAGGATATTTACTCAGTGTAAAAATATTTTAAGCCCATAACAATTTACAAAATCCTTAAAAGGTTACTTATATGTATAGTTAACTATGTCCAAAACCAGCTAATGCTTTGAGCCTTTGATATTATAAAATATTTGTATCCAACTCATCATACACCACACCTTCTTATTTTGTCTGTTAATAGCCATTAAAAAGTAGTTTCCATGATTGATTTTAACAAATTATTTTTATTTTTACCTGCCTACAGCAAAGCTAATAGGAAGGGTTATAATTTTAGCAGTACACAAATTTATTATTTACAACAATATTATTTCCTTGGTGGGGTAAAGTTTTTAAACCCTTTTTATATTAATTGCAGAGCATCATTGAAGAAACCATCATGGTCACCCATAGACAAGAGAGCAGTAGCATTCTCAATATACACTGGCCGCAGCTTGCTCTTACATAAGCCCCTAGCACCCAACCAAGTACCAAGAAGAAAGTATGGCATGCTAGTAGCCAGGGCTGTGAGGGGCATGTTGAAGATACGCTACTTGATACTAGGTGGTGCTGTTGGCGGGGGCATGACTTTGAACAAGGTGATTCACACTTAAAATCCATACTTTCTTCAATTAGCTAGTTACCACCCTACAGGCAAAGACGTACCGCCAAGTGATTTAGCGTTCCGGTAAGATGCCGTGTGGAAACTGATTAGAGGTAATGGTTTAATAAAACTGCCATAGCTCGTACAGGTTAGCCCGCTACCGTAGACATCATCACTTACCATCAGGTAAGATCGCAGTCAAGGGCTAACTTGTAGTGGATTTAAAAAAACCTAGACTTTACCAGAAGTGCATTTAGTTATCTTTTTTATTTTCCACTACAAGTTTGCTCTTGTGTGCTTAGCAGTATGGCATGGCTAAGGGTATTCCGTTTCATAAACCCACACCCCCTAATCCGTACACAGCATTTTATAACAGAACACTGAATTGCTGGGTGATACATCTTTGCCAGTAGAGACAACTAGCCACGGTTGAACCTTCCTGCTACACGAGGCCAGGAAAAATTCAGAAATAAACCTGCTGGCGATCCTATCTGGATACCTCTACAATCAGCTGCTTCATTGTGGCATGATTAAAGGACAAACACTCTATCGCATTTACTATATTGGTAGAATGTTGTGTTTGGATTAGTAAGTAACTATGATGATGCCCGCAACTTCGTCCACTTGGTTGAAGGTTTTTGAATCCAAAATAAATTATAAAAAGTAGCCTATGTCCGTCCCTGGGATACAACCTATCCAGATGTGCCATGAATGCATAGCAGACAGACAGACAGACATTTTCGCATTTATAATATTAGAATAGAATCGAATAGAATATAGTTTATTTGCTGATCCAACACATAGTAAACATAAAATACAAAAAGTTCTTAGAATCTAACTTAACTTAATTATCGTCTAGAATGTGTTGTGCCAACAAAAGGGTCCTAACTCAGCTTAATGTGGTGGGTATTAGTATGGATTATCATGCTCCAGAATTTGGATTTGTATCTAAAGCATTTTTGAACCAAGATGAAATAATTACTGACAGAAATGTAGAATGAAAATCCATTAGAACTCTACCAAGTGTGTCATTGAAAGGTACAGTGAATAAAGTACGCTCAATACTTTGGGTTTACATTGAGTACAATCAACTCCTAAAATCTGATTATGGCTAGAAAGGCGATGGCAAATAGATATAATGGAAAAAAAAATACTAGGGCTTGCTTAGGGGATAGGAAAATAGTAGGGGACAATGATGGGCAAAAAAAATCATGTAATTCTGTCTCATTCTTTCACACATTGTGAAATGTAAATAAATATCCATTCCTTTCTTGTGCGACTAAAATGGGTAGTGTATAGGCTTTCTTTTTCTTTTTACAGAAATATGCGGAATGGAAAGATGGCTTACCTGATATGGGCTGGCTCAATGAACTGCTACCAGATAACGATCAGTGGGACAAATTCACAACTACCCTCATTTCTGCTAAAGATAAAATTGGAGATCAACTGCAAATTGGTAAATACCTTATGTATTGTTTCGTAGCTTATTTGTATTTCTAAGTATGTTCCTTGTTGATAGTTCAATAATAAAATATGTAGTAAAATAATAGTAGTTTAAAATATGTTGAGTATTATCAGTTACATGTAACTGGTTAACTACTACATAATTATGTTTATAATATACATTTGTATCTAGCAAGCAGCAAAGTATCATCTCATTGACAGTTGAAAACTTGTCTTAACTCTACTACTCAATTACAATGAGACTTAAATCAAGAATCCTCAAAATAATTCAGGTTATATACATTTATTTTCAAATGGAGATTTACAGTTATGTTACAGTTAATGGAGAATCTTGGTTAAATTCTGAATACTAAGTTTCATATATATTTTGATGGCTAAGTAACTCAAAGAATCTCAAAAATTTATGTTAGCTGTGCTACAAGCAAATTGCTAACCTAAAAATCATATAATCTGGACAGGCGCAGCCCCGACGGTTTTACGTGCTCTCCGGGGCACGGGGGTAAAACAGCGCCAACTTTCTAAATCCGGACTAATAGTTCTTGTTAAACTAACCCAATACTTAATTGGGATGTAGCTTAGGTCAAAAATAAATATTTAAAGTACAAAAAAGTGTGATTTTGATGACTTCACGAGAAAGTATTTTATACAACATTTTGATTTTTTTTACATTAACATCCCATGCTAAGGGTAAGGGCGCGTTTAGACGTTTGACAAATATCGCTAATTTGACTAGTTAGATACCCAATTAACCCGAACCGGCATGGAGACCGGCAGTCGAACATGTCCGGCTGGAGATTACTGGCCGAAGGCGAAACTAAACGGCTATCGCGACCTTCCATTGCGCTCTCGCGGTTTCGTTCCATTTCGGCGCTTGCTAGAAACCTTCGGCTTCGGCCAAAACTTCGGCCCATTTTAGCCGAAGCCGAAGTTTTAGCTGAAGCTTTGGTTGAACACTACTAGTGTACCAGCAAATGTGTACCGCTAGGGGTCCCACTGACGCTGTCGGTGACCTCAGATCCGCGGCTGCGGGACGCGGGGCTTGCGCGCGCGGCTGAGCTACGGGAGTGGCTGGCGCAGCGGTACGAAGACGCTGTTGCGGCCGCCGCGGTCAATAACACTTCCAGCAGCATGGGTGAGAGACACTGAGGCTGATTCTCTTGTACCACTACAGCTCATTAACGTCCCACTGCTGGGTACAGGCCTCCACTCTCATAGGAGAGAGGGAATTACAGCTTAGCTGCTCCAATGCGGGTTGGCGGGCTTTAACGACTATTATCATGTTAGTGATAATAACCTGGACCAGCGGCTTAACGTGCTCTGCCGAGGCACGGGGGTGCACTCGAACCCGGGACCTCGTCAGCCGAACATGATAACCACAAGACCAACGAGGCTTCTCTTGTACACCATCTCTAAACATAACTAAAAAGACAGCTCTATATTTTATATTGCTACTAGATGATGCCCGCGACTTCGTTCACGTTGATTAATTAGTTTTTCTTATGCTCTAATTCGAACTACTCAATTTTCTGGGATAAAAAGCCGGGTAGCCGATGACCTTCCCCGAGATGTAACCTTATTTCCGCGGGAACTCCTGAATTTTCCGTGATAAAAAGTATACCTATTTCCTTCCCTGAGAAGTAATCTATTTCTGTACCAAACATGAAAAACTGTTGAAAACATGGGCCATAAAGCGTAGCAGACAGACAGACACACTTTCGCATTTATAATATTAGTATGGATCCTTTTCATAATACTCCCTGCGGAAAGGGGCAGCACTAAGATTTGAGCTGTCATTTTAGTTTAGTTCTGAGATTGTCATAAACAGAATTGGCCACACCACAGAGTACATTGTGGGCCACACTAACTATTGATAGTCGATACACTACATTGAACCCACCAGTGGCCTTAATTATAGTAATGAGAGCATTGTTCTCACGATATGACCTGCAACAACATGACAACAATATGGGAAGCAGTGACACTGAATACATCGATAGTCAGTACTATACATTGCACACACAATAAGTCTTTTCACAACAAAGGTGATTCCATTATGAAGAACTCGATTATTGTAGGATATCATGTATAGTAATAATTATTGTATTGTAGTTTATTGTATTTTGACAATTATGTTTAAATATTTTGTTCAATCATCATTATTTATTTTAAAAAAACTAGAAATTTAATTCGCTATAATCCTATTTTATTTCTAGTTTTTTCAATATCATGGACTTCCGCAAAGTAACGCCTGCTTCTATCCAATATTATTTAATTACTTACCGTAAAGCTGTAAAATAGCATATTTTTTACAGTGATAATACTACCAATTACTACTACCACCACCATACTATAATACCATACTATAATATTACAAATGAGAAATGTCTGTCTGTCTGCTACGCTTCCACGGCCTATCTGTTCAACCGATTTTGATGAAATTTGGTACAGGTATAAGTTATATCCCGGGGAAGGACATAGGCTACTTTTTATCCCTGAAAATTAAACATTTCCTGTGGGAATCTAAAAACCTTAAACCACGCGGACAACGCCGCGGGCATCAACTAGTTGTTATATTTTTATATGAAAACTGGCCAATCAAACTTAATTAGGACTCTTGGTCAAAATTAAGAAATTTCTACCACACCATGTTCTTACTGCTTGCATCATATCTGGAAAATAGAGTATTTCAGGTCAAGCAAAGGGACGCCAGATCCAGCTTCTACACTTGCTCTGCAGGGGTGCCCCAGGGCTCAGTTCTTGGTCCAGTCCTTTATAATATTTTCACATGTGATGTACCTCAATCTCCTGATGTTACCATAGCAACATTTGCTGACGATGCTGCTTTCCTCTCTTGCAATCAAGATGCCAATCGAGCTAGTTCCAGCCTCCAAAAACAACTTGATGCTATCCATTCGTGGCTCTCTAAATGGCGAATAAAAGCGAGTGCATCCAAATCACAGCACATCACCTTTGCATTAAGACCAGGAGATTGTCCTCCTATCAAATTAGGAAACGATACTCTACCCTCAGCAAATTGTGTCAAGTACCTTGGTTTTCATCTGGACCGGCGCCTGACCTGGAAATATCACATCGAAAATAAAAGAGACCAAATGAAAGCTCGATTCCGAAACCTGCTCTGGTTGCTTGGCCGGCAATCAACACTGAGGCTCAACAACAAAGTGCTTATTTACTGCGCTATGCTGAAACCCATCTGGCTCTACGGCATTCAGTTGTGGGGGACATGCAGTAAATCCAACATAATGCGCATCCAAAGGGTTCAAAATAACATACTAAGGGCAATCACAAACGCGCCCGCACCACGCCGCGTTTACACGCAACCATGAAATCCATCAATATCTTGATCTGCCAACAGTCAGTGGTGAAATCAGCAAGTATTGCAAAAAACACCAAGTGCGCCTTGCCAAACATCCAAATCACCTTGCTAGCTCGTTGCTACGGCCTACGAGCCCCACGAGCGAAACGCCTGAAACGAGCTGATGTGCTCGATTATTGACGGACGGGCGAGCGATGGCTCCCTCGTCTGCAAATGCCATAATGTAACTCAGCTCATCTGATTATAGTCGCAAGGCTGATTGCAGATACAAGGCAGAAAAAAAAAAAAAAAATATTACGCCAGACAAGATATTTAAGTTTTTTTCGTTTTGTTTGGAGGTGAGTTGTCAAATGATTTGGTTTCATCCACAGAGCCAGCGCCGAAGATCGTCAATAACCTGCAAAGCAAGCCGCCGCCGGCTGCAGCCGCCGGCCGGTCGCCCGCCGAAGAATCCGCGGCATATGGTAACATGTACAGCATTTTGAATGCATACACCTTTCAAAATCATAATCATGCGCCTAATTAGTTTACTTAATCACCACTTAATTTTTTAAATTTGTTTCGTGCAACTCTGCACTAGAGTGGTAACTAGTGTCAGACTGACATTGACAGATCTAATTCATGGTCTTGCTACCTCTACAGTTCTCGGGTGTGACAGCGCGATGTGAGGAGGCGCTTGGCGGGAGATCTGTGTGTAATGTCAAAAAATGGCTACTGTGTCTGTGTGATTAAATAAGGATTAAATAGTAGTTGAGTGCATAACTAGTGTTTTCCCTTTAATACTAGCTACGGCTAAAGGCCACCCCACAAGACCGGACTAGAGGAAATTCTGAAATTATAAATTCCCTCACTGCTGGGGACCTACCTTCCTTTTCCGCAGTTTTGACATTTGAGTGTCAAAACTCAAACTCAAATCTTTTTCAAACTCAATTCATTATATTCAAGTACACTTTGACAAGTGCTTTTGAATCGTCGAGTGAATCTACCACTGGTTCAGAATGCCATTTCTACCGAGTAGAACCAGCAAGAAACTTGATGGTTGCTCTTTTGAAAAAAAATATTTACAATTACATCTTAATACATAAGTAACCACTGTCCTTAGCATTCCTGGAGCGAGTCCAATCATTGAGATAATCTTCAACAAGCTTTTTTTCGGGAGCATACTTTTAATGGATTTCTTAAACTTGTTTAAAGGCAAGTTTGAAATAGGTTGTGGAATTTTGCTATAGAATAGAATGCTCATTCCCACGGACCGTCCACCTTTCTTTCTTGAGGCGGAGCGATGGAGTCACGAGCCTATTGCGGCTTCTAGTTTGCCTATCGTGCAGATCGCTTTTTTTTGTATTTCAAACGACTATTTCGTCCTTTGGAACAGAGAAGAGGATCCACAGTCTGCAAGAGGAAGTGCTCTCGCTGCAAGCGCGGTACCAGCGCGAGCTGCAGCGCCTGGAGCAGGAGAACAGAGAGTTGCGGCAACAGAACATGCTGCTCAGGCAAGGGAGACAACCGCCCGCTAAGAAAATGAAGGTTCGTATTGACACATAGCAGACTAGCTGATGCTACAAAAATTTGGTACTCGACACTTTTATTTAACAATTACAATAAATACTTAACAGTTATAGTGGATGTCCGTAAAGTAACGCCCGCATCTATCTAACATTTGTGTGTGGATTCCAGCGCTCCCTGATCGACATGTACTCGTCTGTGCTGGACGAGCTGGCGGGCTGGGAGGCGGGCGAGGCCGGGCGCCTGCCGCGAGTCGTGGTGGTGGGCGACCAGTCCGCCGGGAAGACCTCCGTGCTGGAGATGATAGCGCAGGCCCGGATATTCCCCCGGGGCGCCGGGGAGATGTGCACAAGGTACGTTATAATAATACCAACTTATGACTACAGACCTTAAATTGAACAGTTTTCTGCCCTTTGCAAGGCCTCTTATCTATTTAGGATTCTTTGTTCCCGCGGGAACTCTTTAATTTTCGGCTATGTGCTATTCCAGACTATAATCTATTTCTGTGCCAAATTTGAGCCAGCCAGATCCGTTCAGGCGTTCTGGCGTGATTGAGTTACAAACATCCAGCCATCCAAACTTTCGCATTTATAATATTAGTATAGATTAGTAGAGGCCAATCATTAAGTCGCGTCTGAAGTTTGCTGCAAGACGCGTCGCAATAGCATATTTTCGCGCGTAATATGTCCGTTGACTTCGGCAGTTTGTGTGAGAGCTGCCCGAACAAGCACATGCACCTCAGCTCAGAGACGACTAAATGATGACTTTGCGTAAGTCTATGATAATGAAGGAACTAGACGTTTTAACACCTCAGCTCAGAGACGACTAAATGATGACTTTGCGTAAGTCTATGATAATGAAGGAACTAGACGTTTTAACACCTCAGCTCAGAGACGACTAAATGATGACTTTGCGTAAGTCTATGATAATGAAGGAACTAGACGTTTTAACACCTCAGCTCAGAGACGACTAAATGATGACTTTGCGTAAGTCTATGATAATGAAGGAACTAGACGTTTTAACACCTCAGCTCAGAGACGACTAAATGATGACTTTGCGGAAGTCCATGATAATGAAGGAACTAGAAGTTTAATCCGCGACAATAGAAATAAAGAAGAAAGAAAATACATTTATTCAAAAATGGTGTTGCAGACAAACATCTGTCATACATATCTTTACACACAGATATGTTTGCCGGAATGGGTGTGTATCCCGCACTTATAGCCACACACTGTTCCACATAGATTTACCTATTGTCGCGGATAATAGCGAATTAAACTTCTTCTATTAGATAAATTATATTAAATTTGTTTTCAGGGCGCCAGTGAAAGTGACACTATCGGAGGGACCGTACCACGTGGCTCAATTCAGGGACTCCTCGCGAGAGTTCGACCTCAACAAAGAGTCTGACCTCGCCGACTTAAGAAAGTGAGTTTCAAAACATCCCTACACTGTTTAGCACTTCTCACAAAAGACTTTGCATTCATCGTTAAAACATTTGAGGGATTGCCCCACAAAATATCCCTATAGCTCATTTATTTTGATCCACTGACCTTAAGAAATTATCTTCGGGCATTGTATTTCTTCTTAGTCATAATTTTAAACAGAAAACAACTTTATTTGTATGTATCGGCTTGACGTTCTGCTACTCTTGAAAATCGAGTTTTTTAATAACACATGTGAAGCGATGTTGTAATCGCTCAATTGACCAAAACACTCATGGTTACAAGAGAGTATCGATTTCCGTTTTGGACCAGGTAAATCCAGGTAAATCTTAGGTATTGCGTTTTTCTTTCAACAAAAATGACTATTGTAAATGTTAACCAAGTCGGATGGGTGACTGAATTTGGTAGTCCGAATTTGGCCTTTCCGTTTCCTCCGTGCCTCGGAGAGCACCTTAAGCCGTTGGTCCTGCTTTATTGTCACAAACATCTGATCGTTAGTAACCTAAGAGTTGAAATAGTAATCTTAGTCGAGTCGTATGCGGAAGGACGTGGAAACCCACCGCATTATTATACCAAGAAAACCCCTGCCATTATGTGATTAATGGAAAGGGGTCGGGACTCTCAGCAATGACGCATACTACGCAGAGAGAATGTTATTCAAATTTCAAACGTACATACTCCTGCGTATAGGGAAGTGGAGATGCGCATGCGTAACAGCGTGCGCGGCGGCCGCACCGTGTCGACCGAAGTGATCGCGATGTCGGTCCGCGGCCCCGGGCTGCCCAGGATGGTGCTCGTGGACTTGCCGGGCGTCATATCCGTGAGTGACACACAAAACACACAACACACACATACACTACACGTACTCCTGCGTGTATACGAGTGGGGATGCGCATGCGTAACACATACAAAACATGCGAGAGATGCGACGGACAAGACACTACTAGTAGGTCAGTCAATTAGTTTTTTATGCATTTTAGGTTTACGCTTGACCACAATCACACCTGATGGGAAGTGATAATGTTGTCTAAGATAGGACGCACTTGTCTAGAAGATGCCTATTCAATCTTGATTTAAAGATACAGGGATTGTAATTGGTGGGAAACACAGTTTTTGGTAGAGTACTCCAGACCCTAGCCTTGCGTATAAGGAATGAAGACGCAAAGCATTTTGTACGAGTCTATGGCTCTGGTGGAAACTCGCACGGCATCTCGCGATACGTCGGTAAAAAGGTGAAGGCGCTACAAGATAGAAACTTGGGGCCTTGGGGACATTAGGAGACAAACATAACAAAACTAAAAGACGGCTCTTGAAAGAAGCTCTTTGACTTTTTTGTTTTATCTCGAAAACATTATTGCCTTTTTAAAAACAATCAATTATATCCTTTATTTTCTTCCCACACAAAATGTTAGAGAAAATTTTAGAGATTCAAATTTTTGAATTTTTGACTTCAGGGATGAATTGGGGATATTTTTGGCATGAGTGAGCGTAATATCATTGTATGTGTCCAACAGACTCAGACAGTGGACATGGCGGCCGACACTCGAGAAGCGATCAAGCAGATGACCAAACAGTACATGGACAACCCCAACGCTATCATACTCTGTATACAGGTGGGTTTCCACACATAACTATTTGAGGTTATTTGAGGTTCTTAGGGAGGTAAATGATAAAAGAGCATAGATCTGACCCGCTCCAGCTGTTTGGCTCTGCAGTTACTTATGAAATTATGTACCTTCACTCTAATAATTATTGAAGTGAAACTTCTTGAGAATCGTTGTGATTTGAAAATTCGATGAAACGAAAAAGCGACATAAAAAAAGACCAACATATTCATAATAGGATTAAGCCTGCGAGAGAATGAACTTTGTCATTTCTTATAAACTTTATCTCCTCTTTGTTCGGGCTTTTCATATAGGCTGGCTGGAAGAAATCACCCGTAGTTGTGGCGATCTTCGCAGTTCGCACATAATCAAATAAATGGCACTACTAGTACGATGGACGCGAACACGAACAGCCCAACTCACGCTTACGAAGTTTTCTCTGAATTACGCTATATATACAACCTCCAAAGATGAACGGTCGGACCAGTGGTCCCCGAGCACAACACCCGCTCGGAGGATGATATCCTATCCCGTACATAGTGATAAAGGCCGCCTTTACATCGTAAAGGTAAAATATTGCTGTAAATTTTGCCACCATTCGTGTTACCTCTATTCTGTGATTTGTTTGTGTGTAATAAAGTGTTTATTCTTACTTACTTACACTATTCTGGTGCCGTAGGACGGTTCTGTGGACGCGGAGAGAAGTAATGTGACGGATCTGGTAGCGTCTTGCGACCCGCAGGGGAAAAGAACTATATTCGTGCTCACCAAAGTCGACCTCGCCGAAGAGAACCTCGCCAATCCAAATCGGGTAAGTGCTTACGAAAGATCGTTACTAAAATGATTTTTTTTCAGCTTTTATATCACATTTACGAAAAAATCGGTGATCTGTGCGATAGGAAAACTAGAATTCTCAATCGTGACTCCTTCGCTCCGCCTCAAGAAAATCCCAATCGTTCATGGGAATGAATGAAAGCAAATTTCGAGGCCGTTTAAGGGCAACAAACAGGGTTACATTCACATTTACCTATTTATTTATACTAGATCACATTGAGGTATTATGTACTAACGTACTAGAGAAGACACCGCGAATGTAGTCTGTGCTGCGTCGCGAAGCACGCGGCGGGTGCGGGACGCGCGGGGTGCGCGCTGGTAAGGTCATAGATGAGACACGCAGAAGTGACACTAAGTATTTTCTGCCTATTGGGTTATTCAATGAGACTATGTACTTTTGAATTTATGCAGTGTGAGACTGCATAAAGTGCACATATGAAATAAGATAATAGTAGACCTAGTTTTATAGACGGAAAAAAATTATTAAAAAGTAAAAACAAAAAGATATGCATTTTATACAACTTTAACCTTTTTATTAGGAACTGTTGACACTATAAAAGAAAATGTTATAACTTAACCAATCTTATCATTTTAAAAAATAATAGTGACATTTTTATCTTATTCTACCTTATCATTATAGAAATGAAGTGAAAAAAAACATCGTTTCCTATAATAGTTATTTGTGTAACAAGAGAGCAAAATTTTATTTGTTAAATTTTTAAAGTTTTACTGTAATTAATTACCTAGAAACTAAAGAAGTTTCTTTAAATTTTGGTACCAGTTTCCTGTTTTGTGATCCTAGGGATCCTCAGATATCGATTTTGAACGAAATCGGTACAATAACAAAGAATTTCAAAATGGCGCTGTCTTTTTTAAATTTTGGTAACAGTTTCCTGTTTTGTGATCTTAGGGAGCCCCAAATATTGATTTTAATGAAATCGGTCGAATAATAAAAAAGTAAAATGTAAAATGTATGATAGTAGGTGTCTCATCTGTAGGTAAAATTCACTTTTAATCTATGATATTCCGAGAAATGGTGGAACGTGGGTGAATCAGTAGAAAAATATCTTCAAAAATTTGTTTTGGTTTGTTTTCGTAAACGTTTTGTTTACTTACCGATGATATGTCACGCCACAATCTTTTTTATTTACAGTTGTATTATTTTTACACGTTTTTATAACGCACGACGGCATTTTAAAATTTTCGTGCGAGCACAATTTCGACACGCGGCCGCGAAGAGCGTAGGCGAGAGACTAAATAAGGTGAAGCCGGCCGGCCGCAAAGCATGGCGCAAATTTTTTGTTTGCGGCGTCGGTTCTAGTACTTGTACATATAATTCAATGCTAGATCATAGATGATTCCAGCGACTCCGTTTTGGCTATAGGTTTTGGGCAAATCCCATAAGAAATCTTTGATTTTCCGTAATAAAAGCCTATTTCCTTCCCCGGTAGGTAAACAGCTAGCTCTGTATCAAATTTGGTCAAAGTCGATGAAGCATGAAAGCCCCGGCAGATAGACACATTTACCCATTCAAAATATTAGTAAGTATGGTTAAGTAACATTGTTACAAGCTTGCAATGTTTGTGTGTTTGTTTAGGTCAAATCTTGCAACTGAATTTTAAAATAATTGTCCCCAAACGATTGAGCTGAGATTATGCAGACACGTTCAGTTTGGTTGACAATGCATGGTCAGCTAAGTGACGTCATTCTAAATCCAATATGGCGTACTCCCAAAGGTGACGAGTTATTTCTTTATGCAACCTCATGATATGGGTATTAATTTGCTGAGAAGAATACATAAAATGAAATGAAGTCACACTAAATTCAATATGGCGGAGGATAAAAGCTTGTTTTTTTAATGTATTAATGATTGAAGACTTATTTGTTATTAGTTTGTGCCTGTATATATTTCAGATACGTCGTATATTAGAGGGAAAACTGTTCCCTATGAAGGCGCTCGGTTACTACGCGGTCGTTACTGGTAGAAGCAGGAAAGACGACTCCATCCAGAGCATACGCGAATATGAGGAGAGATTCTTCCGCTCCTCCAAACTGTTCAAGTAAGTTCCACCACTACAGCCCATTAACGTCCCACAGCTGGGCACATGCCTCCACTCTCATAGGAGAGAGGAAATTAGAGCTTAGACCCACCACGCTGCTCCAATGCGGGTGGGTGGACTTTAACGACCATTATCATGTTGGTGATAATAACCGGGACCGACGGCTTAACGTGGTCTCCAAGGCACGGGGGTGACTCACCACCAACTTCCAACTCCGGGCTGCCACTAAGAATTTCTTAACTACCTAATAATTTTTATGCCCGACCGGAAATCGAACCTCGTGATCCGCAGTCGACCATGCTAACCGCTAAACCAACGAGGCGCTCCAACCTAAACCTCATCATTGCTTTGCAAGGACCTTTTATTGTTGCTTTGCACTGAGCATGATAATAGTCAAGCGCAAGCCTATTTCGCAATATTTTGACGACCTTCGTGTCGCAGTGTTGAGCGCTGTTGTCTTAACGTGCGGAGGTCCCGGGTTCGATCCCCGGCACGGTCAATTTGGGAATTCATCATTTCTGAACTTTCTCTGGTCTAGCCTGGTGGGGGAGGCTAGGGCCGTGGCTATACTCTATCCACGGAGACTAGTTAATATAGCGCTCTCTCTGTCACGTAATCCCATACAAATGACAAAGACAAAAAAAGTCAGTGGGCGTAAACCATTCTGAATGTACGTACACACTGCGCTACTATTAAATTAAACTAGCTTTCTTCCCACGACTACACTTGGTTTTTTTTTACAATTTACGTAGTTATTATAATTCAAAATATATTAATCACTATCCGACGACGTATCACTGCTATCGTTTTCTACATTTATTATGAAGTTATCAGTCATTATTTCCACATTCCTATCTATTGCGTTCATTTTTGGCTCTACTATGTCTTGTACTTGTTTGATACAATTTTGCCACTTTTGGGCATTAATATTTTGAATATATGATAAATTTTGATATAATTAACAATAACGATAGGTAAGGATAAAATATGAGCGCGTCTGCACAGTACGGGTACCACGATCAGACTAAAATATACATGTAGTCTGTACACTGCATTAACGGTTATCGCTGACCAATCACAAACGAGTCCATATCTTCCCTATTAACTTGTCTCCGTGGATAGAGTATAGTTACCACCCTACCGGCAAAGACATGCCGCCAAGCGATTTGGCGTTCCGGTACGATGCCGTGTAGAAACCGAATAGGGGTATGGGTTTAATATAACTACCATGCCCCTAACAGGTTAGCCCGCTACCATCTTAGATTGCATCATCACTTACCATCAGGTGAGATCGCAGTCAAGGGCTAACTTGTAGTGGATTAAAAAACCGTATGCTGTGAGCAGGGAGGGCCTGGTGGCTGCGGCGCAGGTGACGACGCGCAACCTCGCCATGGGCGTGGCGGACTGCTTCTGGCGGATGGTGCGCGATACAGTGGAGCAGCAGGCGGACGCCTTCAAGGCGATGCGGTTCAACCTCGAGACGGAGTGGAAGAACACGTTCCCGAGGTGAGACGACCGACCATACAACTAGTATGGACTATACAGTGTGAAATTTTAATGGTCGTTTTCCCGTGGCATAACGATTTGTTCTCAATAGGACTATCGAATAGAGATAAACTTTAAAAAAAATATGTTTTCGTTTTGAAAAAAAAATATCAACTCGAAAGCGTGAGAAACCGTAGTAATTCACTATACTATTAGGAGACAGTTAGCATTCTATCCTTTTCTTTTGAGTGACTGTGATCACAAGAGGAAAAGGAATAAACCCCTATTTATTATTCAAATGTGCCCACAAAGTCAAATTCATAAATAAATAAAAGGTTATTCTAAGTAACTATAGACTCATAGAATTATTAAAACTAAGTAGATAATTATGTATTAAATTAAATTATAACTACTGCAAATTACTAAGTAAACCGTTACTACATGGTTTCTGGACCCGCTGAAACCCTGCAGCAACGGTTCACATAGCAGCAGTCTAGCCTAAATATAACCATCGGCTATCATGCCTAAATGTTCACAGAAAATCCCGAAGCAGGAACCTTCGGCTTCGGTTTCGGCTTCGGCCAAAAATCGACCTTCGGTTGGACACTAGGTAGCTTGTAATGTGTCGTGTATTCCAGACAACGCGAGCTAGACCGCGACGAGCTATTCGAGCGCGCTCGAGCTGAACTGCTGGACCAGTCGGCCGAGCTGTCCGCTGTCCCGGCCGCCGCGTGGGAACAGAGGTTACATAACGCTCTGTGGGCCTCCACTGCTGAGAGGATCTTCAGCGGGATTTACCTGCCCTCCGCTGCGCAGGCGCACGACGACGTCGGTGAGTTGAAAAAAAATCATACTAATTTTATAAATGCGGAAGTGTGTTTGTTGGTTTGTCCTTCAATCACGCCGCAACGGAGCGACGGATCGACGTGATTTTTGGCATGGGTATAGTTGAGAACCTGGAGAGTGACATAGGCTACTTTTTATCCCGGAAAATTAAGGAGTTCCCGCGGGAATCAAAAAAACTTAAACCACGCAGACGAAGTCGCGGGCATCAGCTAGTCATTATTATTATCAATTTAAGCCTTTCCTTTTCTCCTTCCTTGCCCCAATTCTTACCTACCTTACCTTATATGAATCCTTTTCGCCAGCGTATCCTCTTCAGCAAGTAAAATACAAACAAGGGGACGGTACCACTGCGACCACAGTATGGCTTGACCCTTACGATTTTGAATACAGTAAGAAATTCTCTAACATTTTTCATTTTCAGTATTTTTTACCTCTTAGAACTTTTAGAAATTGAATTAGCAAAAATGTTACGAAGTACATTATTGCACATAACCTTTGTTTTCAATTCATTTCATGGCGTTTGTGTAATTTGATAGTACTTGTTAACTTCGTAAGCGATTTTCGTTATAATTTGTTTTTTAATGCATTCATTTATGATGGTTTCTTACGGTAGACTTTAAACATTATAAAAAATGGGCCGGAGACGACGAGAGCAAATCGACGATTCAAAAGCACTTGTAATAAGTTTATTTGAATAAAAAAATATGATTTTGAGTTGGAGTTTGGAGCTAGCCATTTTACTCAAATCTAAAATCGATCAAGTTTTAATACGCTCAACGTCTGTGTGATTGAAAATCATGAGAAAGGAGTATTTGCACCGAAACTCGAAAGTAAGACGGCTAACACAACACGCGTTTAGAACCATCATGTATCAATCTTATTCTATTGAAGTTCATAAAGTGTACCATGTGCCAAAGAATAAAAAGATCGATTGAATTTCCATTTTCCAATACAGATAAATTCAACACAGCAGTGGACATAAAGCTCCGCGAATGGGCGGAGAGCGAACTGGCTCGGCAGTCCATCGAGGCGGGTCGCGAGGCTTTGAGGGAAGAGTTCGATGAGCTACTGACCAGGTCTGCAGACACGGACCCCGTGTATGAGCCGGTGAAGAAGGCCGCGGTCGAGGAAGCCTTGTCGAGACACCAGTGGGAGGAAAGGGCACAGGATGTGAGTATATTGAGACCTTTGCGAATGTATAGTTCCCACAAGGCAGTATATTAGGCCTCACAGTATTTCTACTTTATATCAAAGAATTGTGTCATAATAGCGACTCAGGTGAAGAAAGCCGCTGTGGAGGAAGCCTTGTGATGTAATCTCTTTAGATGAGAATATTAAAACCTTTCTAGATATTGCTTTCTTTTTTGGAGTCCCACGAGGTAGGTTTTCAGGCCCCACACTGTTTCTACTTTAAATCAAAGATTTAAAAGACTTGTGTTTGAGCTGGTGAAGAAGACCTTGCATAAAGACACCGATGAGAGCAGAGGGCATGGGACGTGAGAATATTAAAACCTCTACTGAATGCATAATTGGTATCTCGTATGGAGTCGCACAAGGTAGCTTCTCAGGCCCCACAGTTTTACTACTTTATATGAAAGAGTAGTGAAATAATATCGACCCTATTTATGAACATGACAACGGACTATGGAAGTAAGGACAGTATTCAAGTATCAATTGTAGAAAGAAGAGCCAGTTAAACAAATCAGTATATTGCTTCTATTGTAGGTGCTGCGCGTATTGCAATTGAACGCGCTACAAGACCGCTGCGTGCGGTCTCGCGCGGAATGGGACGCGGCCGTCTCGCTAATGGACACGGCGCTCCGGGAACGCTTACACGCCGTGGAGGCAGACCTCAAAACCCTCACTGGTGAGAATAGAATAGAATATGAAAGAAGTAGAACTTTAATTCGCTATAATCCTCAGTATGATGCTCCGGTGTCTGAGTGAAACGTGCGTTGAGAATAATTTATATAAATAGAGGATTTGTGTAGGGTGGTAAATATCGCAAGATACATACTTCCGCAAAGTAACGCCTGCTTCTGTCACATAGAATAGAACAAATAAGAAAGAAAATACCTCTATTCCACAATGGTGACACAGACAAACATTTACCATTCAATTGTACATAAGAATATTATGTTTGCCTGTGACACCACCCAGACCGGAGTGACGTCACAGCCAAAGCAATAAATACCTAAACTACTTAAACAATAATAACAAAACTATATTTCACTATATCTAAATCAAAGTGTAAACACGAGAAATAATCATATCCAAGGCCAAAGTTGACGACCTCTCTGACAACAGCGCAATGTTAAGCACTGTTGTCTTAACGTGCGGAGGTCCCGTTTTAAAAAGGATTAATTAAATAAATCAGCTAGTATGTCATAAGGTTGGCGCTGTGTTTGTAATGATGACGAATGTATGAAATGAAATGATTTATTTATTTCACGTAGGACAACTGGTGTCACTCATGAAACGTTAAGACTATACCACCGGTTCGGAAAGCTGATTCCACTGAGAAGAGCCGGCAAAAAACTCAGCAGGTGCTCTTTTCTCAAAATAGAAAAGGTTACAATAAGTAGACAATACAACACATAAGTTACAAATATTACACTGACTTGTGGGTCACTGGATGCGAGGCCATCCAACTTTGCCATCAATAAAATCATCGATAGTGTAATACCCTCGACTTAACAAATGCTGTTTAACACAGTCTTTAAATCTTTATAATGGCAAATCCAGAAACTCTTTGGGAACCATATTATAAAAGCGTACACTCGACTCCACAATGCGCAAGGTGTAGAAATCCGACGCTGTTACTAGCTTATGGCGGTTTCTAATATGTATATCGATTGTGAGTATCCCCTATTTGCTTATAAAGATTAATGTTCTGCCTAACAAAGACTATATTATTGTATATGTATTGTGAAGGCACCGTAAGAACACCAATCTCTTTAAAATCCGAGTTTATAAATAGAACGGATGGCTCTTTTCTGCAATATAAAAATTGATTGGATATCAGCTGCTCTGCCCCACAATAAAATGCCGTACGACATAATGTATATGTAATTGGTGTCGGTGTCAGGTCCCAGTTTCCGGGACCGATGGCTGCGGTGGCAGTACACCAGCGAGGAACAGAGCAGGAGGGCGGAAGTGCGCGCTGAGCTGGAGAAGCTGGGCTCCAGTAGACCCGCGCTCTCCTATGACGAGGTGATTATAATGAAAATCAAGCCAAAAAAAATCAGTGTGCTGCAAAAAAAGTGTGTGTGGTTAAAAAAAACATTAAACAAGTTAAAAGATGCTAAAGCGTGGACAATCCCAAAATGACTTGCATGAGTTTTAAAAACCTGGCTGAGGCTCTTCTCAGACTGGGGCGCGTTTGGAACGCTCGTAGCTATAGTTATAAGTTACCGTAATTGATCCATCGCGTCTTCTTTGCGATGCGTCAGATGTTAGTGATAATAACCGGGTCCGACGGCTTAACGTGCTCTGCGAGGCACGGAGGAATCTAAAGGTCAAATCCGGGCTTCCAAATCCGGTCACCCATCCAGTTACCGACTTGGGTCTACACTCACAATCGACTGATATGCGTTGTCGCGACTAGGACACTCGCGTCCCTCGTTGGTCGCGTATCGTATGCAAATGTTATTTGTGTAAGTTACTTACTTAGCTTAGTAGCTAGATGACCTATTTTTGTTTGTAAATCGTGTTTTTTGGAAATTATATTTAAATACGAATTTCATACTGATGAAATATGAATAATATTTTTCGATCTTACCGACATAACAATGAACTGGTTATTTAAATAAAAAATCACGAGGCTCCCAATAACAGTTTTTCTCACAAAAGAAGGAACTTGATCGGACTAGAGACATCTGGACTCGAACCGGGGTCTTCTGCTTTCGGGACCGCCCTTTAAGATTTTCCACCCTAACTATTATAACCTTGTAGATGGTGGCGAAATTTACCTTCGTATTCTAATGATATTGTAGCAGTTTTTCATTGCCTAAAAACACGGATAAAACGATATTTTCTAAAAAATAAATCCTATCTAGATCGATTTATCGCCCCCGAAATCACCTGCATACTAAATTTCATGAAAATCGTTGGAGCCGTTTCCGAGATTCAGATTATATACAAGAACTAGCTGATGCCCGCGACTTCGTCCGCGTGGAATAAGTTCTTTGATTCCCGCAGGAACTCCTTAATTTCCCGGGATAAAAAGTAGCCTATGTGTTATTCCAGACTATAAACTATCTCTGTGCTAAATTTCATCCAGATCCGTTCATCCGTTCCGGCGTGATTGAGTAACAAACATCCATCCATACATCCATCCAAACTTTCGCATTTATAATATTTACTAGCTGATGCCCGCGACTTCGTCCGCGTGGATTGAGGTTTTTCGGTTCCCGCGGGAACTCTTTAATTTTCCGGGATAAAAAGTAGCCTATGTGCTATTCCAGACTATAATCTATCTCTGTGCCAAATTTCATCCAGATCCGTTCATCCGTTGGAGCGTGATTGAGTAACAAACATACATCCATACATACATACATCCATCCATCCAAACTTTCGCATTTATAATATTTATTTGATAACTAGCTGATGCCCGCGACTTCGTCCGCGTGGATTGAGGTTTTTCGGTTCCCGCGGGAACTCTTTAATTTTCCGGGATAAGAAGTAGCCTATGTGCTATTCCAGACTATAATCTATCTCTGTGCCAAATTTCATCCAGATCCGTTCATCCGTTGGAGCGTGATTGAGTAACAAACATACATCCATACATACATCCATCCATCCAAACTTTCGCATTTATAATATTTATTTGATTATTTGATTGATTGCTCGTTTAAAGGTATTATATTAATATATTATAAGTGTATTCGCGGCGTAATGTGAGCGCACTATTGTCTTGTTGTACAGGTGGTGGCGGTGCGTGACAACCTGCGGCGGCGCGGCGTGGAAGTGGACAACGAATACATCCGCGAGACGTGGCGGCCCGTGTACCTCAGGTGAGCGGATACTCTATAGAAGTGTTGGTTAAGATGGCGGCGGAGGGTGAATAGCCCATACAAACGTAATGGCAAAATTATTCACCGCGGTTGATTCCCTCATTTCAAAATTCAAATGTTTTTTATTCAAATAAACTTTTACAAGTACTTTTGAATCGTCGAGTGAATCTACTACTAGTTCGGAATGCCATTCCTACCGAGAAGAACCAGCGAGAAACTCGGCGGTTGCTCGGTGGTGTTACTACTTGTATCAATGTGTACATAAGTAACCGCTGTCCTTAGCATTGCTGGAGCGATCAAATCCAAGCTCCTCTATCATTTACATTTTCTTCAACAGTATAAGCTTTTTTCAGGAGCATACTTTTAATGGATTTCTTAAACTTGTCTATAGGCAAGTTTAAAATAGGTTGTGGAATTTTGTTATAGAAAAGAATGCTCATTCCCACGAATGACTTTCTGACTTTTTTGAGGCGGAGCGATGGAGTCACGAGCCTATTACGGCCTTACGATAGGCAAACTATCGTGCAGATCGCATATTTTTTTTGTAATTATGGATGTGCTGTTTTACAAGGATTATATTACTGTAAATTTGGTGACAGAAGGGCTGGCTCATTTTTTGCACAAAGGATCAGCCTAGCGGTCCAGCGCGGAAATACAGCCAGCCATAGGTGTAAGTTTGGCCACCATTCCACGCGGGCATGATTTATATTGTAATTAGGTTAGGCTAGCTAGTTTTAAGTTTATTGTATTGTTTTCAATTTAAAAAAAAAATGTTTTACGATTTGAAAATTATAACTTTGTTATTTCAATATGTGCTTTTTAGGTCTTCATTTTAAATAGTATGTAACAGATACACGATTGGCTATAATTTCCTTGATACAATTTTTTTTTCGAATTTTGTAATTATTTGAAACTGACAAAAATATAAATGTGAAAGTTCTATACAAAGTAAGTGTTTAATATTAAAATTAAATAGAAAAGCATAGACAAGTTATTCTTTAGTGTTGTAAGTTTCCGAACGCAACGCTTGACAAATCAATCTGTCACCTGTCACTCCGGTCTCTTTCCTTTTTTCCATAGAATAATGAAGACTATAGAAGTAAGATTGTGTTTTTAGTTTGTCACTAGGTAGGATTTTCCTAGTGATGGGTGGCAGTCGTTTATATTATTGTCTAATATACGTAATCTGTGAAATATAAATGATGATTTTTGTATAAAACAATCTTAAAATAGAGAATGCTTTAGTATCCATAAAGAGCCTAAAACAGTATCCATACAGTTACTTTTTATTTTTGGCTGCCTGTTAGCCGATCACGTTCAAACCAGTAAATACTTACTATCAAGTTGCAATATGGATTGATTGCAACTTGACATACTTTTCTGCCCTGGGATACCTAACTTAGAGAATATTTTTATCCCAAAAATTATAGGGTTCCTTCGGGATAGGTGATGACAGATTTTAACAATAATTATAAAAATATACAAGCCATAGGTACTATAGCTTGGCAAAAAAGTCGTGAAATAAATAGGGGCGCCACTGTCGCAAAATTTTCTTGAATCTAGCAACCCGAACTAGCCCGCATAGTACGACAGATTAGTTTTAATAATTAACTACTTTACTGAAATCAAAGTAGTACATTTATTGATTACAAATTTCTTGTTATTTATTTATTTAATACTAAAAATAATAATAAATAACCTTATTTAAACCCAAATAGCAACTAAATAATTTATAAAAGAAGGTAAAATTTTAACTATATTACTAGTTACTAAATTAATTAAAACTAAAAAAAATCTTTACGTGGTTGGCACCACACTCCTTATACTAATTACGCACGGGGTTATTGATTAAAATGCAGTTTAGTTAGTAAGTTTCAATATATTTTATTTTATTTACATACTACATGTACAAAGAATATAATTTGCCCAAAATATCGTCTTCCAAATATCCCATTTCAAAATGAAATGATGACAGTATAATACCGCAAATATCTAATGTTTTAGAAAAAAATTAGAAAAAGAATTCTAATTAGAAAAACTCGTATTATCTAAAAATTATTGCATCAGTGTAACAATCGTGATGACCTCTGATTGGCTGCACTTACGGCGTTCTTGGTGTATTAATGCATTTTAACCTTTAGCGGGAGAGTGGAAGCCATTGCGATCGTTACACCAAATCAATTTTAGAGAATACCACCAACTTTCGTAATTATTTGATTATGATTGCTTCATGAAGGTGTAACGGAGGAACATTCGTAAATAGCTAAATACCATCGACAGCTAAAATCATACTCCAGAACCCTTCCTTTGGGCTTTGTCGTAGTCGGGTAAAAATTGGTACAATATAATGGGGCTGATTCTGTAGTGCACAATCTCTAAACTAAACTAAAATTAGAGCATTACAAATATTGCTAACCCTTTCATATTACTCCCTGCGGAAAGGGACAGAACTACATTTAAAGCTGCCATTTTAGTTTAGTTTAGAGATTGTGTTCCACAGAATCAGCCCCAATATCCGATCTTAAATAAGTATATAAAAATCTCGTGTCACGATGTAGGTATGTTCGGGATAAACCCTGAAACTACTGAACCGATTTTGATCAAACTTCGTAACTATCTGTAATTTGGTCTAACTTAAAAGATAGGATAGTTTATTTGTTTTATTCTTATAGATAAGTTGGCGGTACGAAGTTCACCGGGTCAGCTAGTTAATTTATAAATATTAAACTTTCTTGTCGTGATAACGCCTATTTCTTGGGGTAAATTTATAGTGGGTATAGCATTTGATTTCAGTCGCCTACATTTGGTGTATTCGTTTGGCAAAAATGAGTCTTCCGTGAAATGTTTTGAGCAAATACGACTGTTATGCCGCGGTATCCTATTAGGTCTTTTTATCATTTCTATCCATTTCCTTTTTATTAGTTCATTTTTAAGGAAATCTACAACATAGAGATTAGAGAGTACATAATACTCGTATGTACGTACTAGTGCAATAATTATATCAATAATCTATTTCACAGCACTAGTAACCTAAAAGCGTTTTGGCGAAATATCATTATTATTATTAAATAAGTATGTAATTGAGTACTTAAACATATTTATTTACTTTTTCTTACCTTTGCTTACCTATTTACTAGTAAAATCCTTAGTCTTAAACAAGAACCATTGCCAAAACTCACCGATGAAACCCGACAGATTCTGTATCATTTTATTTTCTTAAACTATTGGATTTACGTCCCTCAAAGGCACAATACATTTTTTGTGGACACTTGGCTTTGATTTTAGAGCTTTATGCACCTTAGAAATTTACTTTAAATAAAGAAATTCTTAAAAATCTTTTCTGTAACCTCGAATGTAAACAAACAAATACTAAGCAACAAAATTATGTGTACAGTTAACGACCCGTATTATTCGTACAAGAATAGGGTATTTTGAATTTGACAGTATTAAAAGATAAAAGATATAATTTGACAATCTGAACGTTGTGACCAGTTGCTAATCGAATAGACACAAACAGCGATATTTTGTTTCACTCACACTTACGTGATGGTAATAAACAGAAATTGGATAAAATATAGTATTCTTAGTTTTTATTTTAGTCCTACCTCCTTAGACGGCAGTCGTAATTCCTTCCTCCATGCTTTTTTCTCGCTATCTATGGAAGGCAACAGCAAACATTTATAGATAACGAAAAAACCTAAGTAAAATAAAAAATTAAGTGTGCAAGATTAGTTTCAATCACAAATATATAAAAAGTGGTCCTTCGAGCCGGATAACACATAAATTGTTTGATATGAAAATTAGTCACTATTGTTTTATTTTCATACCTGTTTTCATGCACTACTACAACGCATAGTACTATAGAACAATTTGTCGGCAGGAACTTCCTCCAGCGTGCGCAGGCGCGCGCGCGCGACTGTAAGAAGAGCTTCTACTTGTACAGCCAGCAGAACGGACAGGAGGTTCGTTGTTACTATTGTTATATAGATAGATGGATAAATGTTTTATTTGCTCACCAAAACCATTTACAATACATGTTTTAACATTTTGTTTGTTTGCTTTAAATTCTTTATTGCACATTCATTACAATGCACAAAGGCGAACTTAATAACTAGGGGTATTCTCTTCCAGTTAACCTTTGGGATTGGGGTTTGGTTTAACATTTTAAACATTTACATATTTTAGGTCCGTAATGATTAATTATAATAAACTCCCAAATTTTTTAACAGACGAGATCAAAGTGACAACATATAAAAGAAAATCAAAAGAATGGCTTATCCAAAAAAGGATTTTACAGTGTTAAAGATTTTTTTAATAAATAGACTCCAATAACGTAATCAATTAAATCCATACTAATATTATTAATGCGAAAGTGTGTCTGTCTGTCTGCTACGCTTTCACGGCCCACTTGTTCAACCGATTTTGATGAAATTTAGTATCCCGGGGAAGGACAAAGGCTCCATTTTATACCCGAAAATTCAAGAGTCCCCGCGGGAATCAAAAATCCTTAATCAACGCGGATGAAGTCGCGGGCATCAGCTAGTTTACAATATTTGCTTACAAACGTAAGCAAATCTATTGCCTATTAAAATTGCAAATATGGTTTTTGCTTTAGTTTATAACCCATACAAATATAATAAATGTGAATATATATTCTTACTCGCTGATGTCCGCGACTTAGTTCACGTGGAATGAGGTTTTTGGTTCCCGCGCGAACTCATTAATTTTCAGAGATAAAAAGTAGCCTGTATGCTATTCCAGACTATAATCTATCTCTGTGCTAAATTTCATCCAGATCCGTTCAGCCGTTCTGGTGTGACTGAGTGACAAACGTCCATCCATCCATCCAAACTTTAGCATTTATAATTTACTAGCTGATGCCCGCGTCCGCGTGGTTTAAGTTTTTTTGATTCCCGCGGGAACTCCTTAATTTTCCGGGATAAAAAGTAGCCTATGTCACTGTCCAGATCCTCAACTATGCCCATGCCAAAAATCACGTCAATCCGTTGCCCCGTTGCGGCGTGATTGAAGGACAAACCAACAAACAAACACACTTTCGCATTTATAATATAAGTATGATTTATTTAATCGTATGGCGTTTCATGTCTTTAAAAATAACGCTTATTTCGCCTGTAAGTTCGTCGCTCGTTTAGCACCGCCCAGGGGACACGTGCAAGGCGGTAGGAGGTAGCTCCTGCGGACGTGAGCGACGGGGCATCCCCCATTTATAATATTAAGTATAGATTGTAATTTTATTGTCAACAGAAGGATTGCTGCGAAGTGGTGATGTTCTGGCGCGTGCAGGCCGCGCTGCGCACCACCGCCAACGCGCTCCGGCAGCAGATCGCCAACAGGGAGGCTGCAAGACTTGACAGGGATCTGCGAGAAGTGCTCGACGAGGTAATATTTGAAGCTGATTTAGCGCTCGCTTCGCTCACCTTGACTTGCCTTGACACTTGACTTCCTGCCTGGCGCAGTGGTCTTACTGGTCAGTGGTGGTGAGGGTCACTGGCAGATAGATAGATAGATAAATTTAATTTTCTAATTTTTATTACAGTGTTTCTCACACTATGCAAGTTTCAAAACTATTCTTATATACATATCAAAAATTGCAGAAAGACGCAGGTTCAAATCCTGCCGATTCCGCAATTTTTGGGTAGATAAATTCTCTATTGCCACATATGTAATATAAAGATATTAAGTAAACACTTAAAAAGTACAGAAAACAAAGTGCGCATGGAAAGAAAGAAGAAGAAAGGTCTTATCACTACAAGTGATCGAATGGCTAAGTGGCAAACCTGTTAAGAGTATGGACGTTATATTAAACCCATACCCCTAATATCTCTATTTAACTTAAGTACCTTCAAGGCAAGAGTGAATAGGCATCTTCTAGGCAAGCGCTTTCCAACCTAGACCTCTGATTTGCACTAAGCATGATTGTCGTCAAGCGAAAGCCTATCACGCAATAAAAAAAGGTCGTAATTTTATCGATCTACTTGGTACTATTAAATACCTCGACAAAGATGGCGGCATCGAAACAGCTAGTTTGTGGTTAGCTGTGTGTTGTATTAGCACAAGTTAGTGCAAGAATAAATATTGCTGCACGGCTTTGTAGACTAATAGCTGTGCGCTAGTATTTTTATCGCCCAAGAGTGGAAAAAGACTATTTTATAGTCTAAAAAACTTGAAAAACATTGCTTATGCTAAGGAAAGCATCTCTTCTCTTATCTTAATCTCTCCTTCTCCTTTACTACTAGGTACTACTAAATTATACTTAATAATATTTCGAGAAAAATAAATTAATCTATGATATCCTTTCTTTACAGATGTCAGCGGATCCAGATCTCAAGAAAAAACTGCTTTCCGGCAGGAGAGTGGAACTCGCGGAAGAGCTAAGTAAGTGTACCAATCGCACCTGAGAACTCAAAATAAGCTAATTGAAGCTATGCTACTTTTATTTAAAACTAGCTGAATTAGCGACCTCGTCTGCGTGAATTGAGGTTTTTTGGTTCCCGCGGGAACTCTTTGACTTTCCGGGATAGCCTGTGTATTAATCCAGGCAATAATCTATCTCCATTCCAAATTTCAACCAAATCCGTCCCGTAGTTTTTTCGTGAAAGAGTAACAAACATACACACACATACAAACTATCGCTTTTATAATAATACTAGATGATATTGAATCGAAGCAGGCGTTACTTTGCGGAAGTCCATGATAATGAATGAACCAATAGCTTAATTCGCTATAATCCGCCACAGCAGACAAATCTATGTGGTGTAGTGCGTGTCTTCCACCGACAACATGCGAACACCCACCACCCAGCAATTCGCACCGGCACAGCACTACACTACACAAATCCTCCAAATCACTCTCTACGTACGTTTCACTCCGAAACCGGAGTATCCTCAGGAGATGTTGACTCGACAATGCACGATTGTGAAGTCACAATCGTGCATTGTCGAGTCAACATCTCCTGGACAACATCTCCAGGAGATGTTGACTCTCTGGAGTCAACGTCTCCTGAGGATGCTCCGGTTTCGGAGTGAAACGTACGTAGAGAGTGATTTGGAGAATTTGTGTAGTGTAGTGCTGTGCCGGTGCGAATTGCTGGGTGGTGGGTGTTCGCATGTTGTCGGTGGAAGACACGCACTACACCACATAGATTTATCTACTGTGGCGGATTATAGCGAATTAAGCTTTTGGTTCATTCATTAATACTAGATGATGCCCGCGACTTCGTCCGCGTGGATAAAGTTTTTGATTCCCGCGGGAACTCTTTAATTTTCCGGGATATGTCCTTCCCTGGGATACAGTCTTCCCCTGTACTAAGTTTCATCAAAATCGGTTGAGCAGATGGGCCATGAAAGCGTTGCAGACAGACAGACACACTTTCGCATTTATAATATTAGTATGGAACTATGGATGAATGTGATAGTGTGATTTGTATGGGATATAAACTTATCAAAGACAATACATTTACATTATGATATTATTTTGATGCCAATTATTCTTTCGCAGAGCGCGTAAGACAAGTGCAAGAGAAGTTAGAAGAATTCATAGAAGCGTTGAATAAGGAGAAGTAGTTAAATGTACTATAATACTGTTACCTGCGGCTCGCGTCACGAAAGTTGGAACAACTTTGTTATGTTCATTTACCACATTACAATGAAATGAAAATTCAATGTAGGAAAATCTAAGATATGAATTCTAGCTTTCGCTCGTGATTTTAGGGTCTATTCTCATACAAATTTCAAAGCTCTATTTTACCCCGATGAACTTTCAAAAATCTTTTCTTAGTTGATGCTTACGTCATAGAATCTATCAGCATGCCAAAATTACGTCCAGCGGTTTGAGTTGTGCGTTGATAGATCAGTCACGTTTTTCTTTCATATATTTAGATTATGGCGAAACTTTACCAGGTCGGAAAATATATTCTACTGAGAAGAGCCGACAAGAAACGCAGCGATTGCTCTTTTTTAAAAGAAAAACGTCACACGGAGTGCTTCTCCATAAGGTGGACTACACGGGTCTGCCCGCGAAATTCAAATTTAATTTGGTTTTTCGCAATTAATAAACTAATACGACAAAGTAGGCTTATGGCATTCTAATTCCGCCAATGGCAGTATCATCTTCACAGGGTTATATAAAAATCTTTACTTGAAAGTGTCCAGTTTAAGAAATTAGTTAGTCTATCGAGTTGGATGTGAGTTACTCACAAATTAGTCGATTATCTGATTAATTACTTAAACTGGACACTTTCAAATAAAGATTTTTATATAACCCTGTGAAGATGATACTGCCATTGGCGGAATTAGAATGCCATAAGCCTACTTTGTCGTATTAGTTTATAAATTGCGAAAAACCAAATTAAATTTGAATTTCGCGGGCAGACCCGTGTAGTCCACCATAAACTGCACATAGATTAAACTAGAAACCGGGGTTCAATTTTCACCGACTGAAAAATATAACGAAAAAGTTAGTATAGGTTTTACTCAAGACCTTACATTTTTTTTCTATTTTCCATAATTTTTTTATTTTTAATTGATGGTAGGTATACTAAAAAGTTTTTTTCATTTATCGACATCGCCTGCCTGTTACTGTTTATTTTTAACGCGATACGCCCATCCACATTAGTTCAAAAGTTGTGACATTTTACGTGGCTCTAGACTCCTGTTGGATCTGGGAAAAAAATTAAATTCTTTTTTTTCCAGTTTCAACGCATTTAAAAGCCATACTGCTTCAAGTTAGCCCCGTTTCATCTTAAACTGCATCATTACCGTGCGTAGGTATCATGCTTTCCCAACTTTCGTGACGTACTGTACTGTACATTGTACTTTAGGTAAAACTTTTACTTTTACTCGAACGATGTATTTAATAAATTAATCTCGGTTAAGTTATATTTATAATAAAATGTTGCACAAAAATTACAATGCTTTTTGTATTTGAAATAAGGCTCCGTAGACCACGCTTTCTTCTTACGAACCTACAGTACGCGCGCGAGGTCCGAGGAATCTTAAGGAATGTTGAAGTAATGAGATTTTTTTTACTATTTATTTGTTTTTTCGCTAAATATTTATGACTCATCGCTAACAATGCATGTAGTAGTCTTTTTGTAAACACACTTTTCTCGAACGCCAGTTCAACCCTTCCCTGTTCACTATATCTAGGTAAAAAACGTCGTGACTTCTTACAAAATGTCACACTATAAGAACATTTTCTAGGTGCGACATCATAAGTATAGGTACCTACTTAGGTAAGTACCTACTTTATTTTTTATTTACTTAACATTTATTTTACTGCGTTTTACTGTAAAATAAGAATAAGTACTTAGATGTAAGATTGAGGGTACCAGAACTTTAGGGAGCAGTTTTCGAGCAAACAAATCGAGTTTTGATCCTTCGAACCGGATTTGAACGCAAAATCCATAAGGTTGAAAAAATAAAATTTTGGTTTAGTAAAAATAGCTTTATTAGTAAACATAGGTATAACAGCCGAGCGATCGCGTAACTTCTGCATCAATCATTGATACATCGCAATCACCTCTGATTGGTTAACACTCTTCCACTATTGGACATAATCCATTGACGCAGCAAGAATGCCATAAATTCAGCCAATAACAACAATTGATACTGTAACAATGATTGATGCAGAAGTTACGCGATCGCTCGGCAGATTTAAAATCTTAAAAAGCTGTCATCTTACAATGAGGTAATTAGAAAGCATATAAAATACTACATGTTCAATTTCGTTGGTCGATAAACGGATAATATCCAAGGAAATTCACACTGTAAAATCTTGCAGACAGTGATAATAATAATTAAACGCTCCTATTACACATCGGCCTAATTATGTAAGCGCTGAGAAAAAAGCGACAGTAAACGCTATTTACTTACCGAATTAACATTCTTTTAAGTTTGTGTGAAACCTTCAATATTATATTAGAGATCTCTTTTAGAGTTATGTGCTTCCTTGTTTACTATGTTTCTGTTCTAAGTACCTATTTCTTAAGTTTATGGTACAAAATGAATTTAAAAAAAAACGAGTGTGCTTTAGACCACACGACTGAAGTAAAACTTAACTGGCTATGAGAGAAAATGTGTGCTCGCACCTCTCTCTCTTGCCCCTACAGTAATATACGAAACTTAACTCTCTCGGTTTCTTCACTAACTTTCATCTCCCTCTCAACTTCCGTTCGCCTCTTTTCGTAACGCTCTCGTCACGCATTCACCAGCTTCCTCACCAAGTCAAGCGTGCGCTGGCCACACGTAGACAATTTATGCAAAGAGACTCTGTACACATTCGCCTAGATAACTCGTCGGTTGCGTTGGGCTAGTCCTATAGAGCCAGAGCGGTGTGGAGTGGAAACCTTTGTAATGTCCACTTATTTAAACTCAGCATTTTATACATATTTTCAATCTAGGTACCTTTGAAATTAGTTTACTGAAAACAAAACAAGGACGCGCGTATTGGTAGGGTAGGCAATGACAAGGTACCTAGGTTGTCTCCAACCTCGCGCTCGCCTACAAGCATTGAAGTAATATGTAGTGAAGTAGTAGATACCTACATTATACCTTAATGCCTAGAAGATGCCTATTCACTCTTGCCTTGAAGGTACAATACAAGTGGTTATCAAGAAAGGGGATCTTCCGCATTTCGAGGGAATTCCTTGTCGAATGTCGATCAATGAAAATGAGCCTTGAGGTAGATAAATAACAATGGTTTAATTAATTTATATCGGGAAAAAAGCTATAATAATAAAATGTAACATTATAAAAAACAACGCTAAAATGGTTATTTTGTAAAAAAAATAGGACTTCACTTAGAAACATAGAATACTCAAATAAATTAGACTTTGCTTTAGCGTAAAGTTGAGGTGCCACGTACCTACTATAGGTATTTGTATACAATATTATAAAACCTTCAGTCGAATTAACTTAAAATGGATATATCCATAGTAAATAGCAGTTAGCTGCGACATTAAAACAAGATTAGTATTGGTTTTAATTAAGCGCAAGGCACGGAGATAACATCGGCATGTAGGAATACTTTGACTTCTTCATCTTTACAATCCTTCAAAACTTTCAAGATTTCTTCGCAATGAGGTGCAGAAATATGGTATGCGTGTTCTTTGTAGAAGATATACTCCGCCAAAATATACGCCTCTGTGGAACCAACTTCCAGAAGACCTTTGACTATGAAAGTAACTAAAGTATTTCTGCTATTATTAGAATGGAAATATTCCCGCAGATATTCCTCCAAAGGTTCTTTATACAAGTCGACAATAGACTTGAAATATTTGCTTACAAGCTCCTTAATTTCATGGCCAATGTATTTTCCAAAAATTCTGCCAACTATTTCTACAGCTCCTTCAATTTTTTTGTGATCATCAAAAATACCAGGTATTTGTTTTTTAGCTTGCTTGATAGTCTTGTAATAGAGCATAGTTAAATGTATTTTCACATATTTGCTGAAATTCTCTTCAATAGGTAAAAGTCTGTGCATACGTTTTAGTGCCGCTTCAAATACTGGCATACAATTCACATATTGATCAGAAAGAAATACTTTACTGTATTTAAAAGCGAACATGAATTCATTTAGCAGTTTAATCAAATCCTTTTTGGTTTTAGACGTTTTTAATAAAACTTCTATTGCATCGAAAAAGGGTTCACAAACTTTTTCTATTGCTTCTTTCTGTTCTTCTTCAGATTTACATAAAAGGAGATGTTTGGCAATAATCCTAACGCACAAACATTTTGTATTGCTTGAATCAAATTCGGCGACTTCTATAAACTTTTTTACCACACCTCTCACAAAATCTTGATCTACATCAAACAGGAGGTTTTCTAATCGACAAAGCATAGGCATGGCTTGTCTTTCATCGATTTTGGCGAAGATATTAAAAATTTGTACCCAGTAATCGGCTGCAACATTTTTCGAAATCGATGTAGGATTAGATATTCTATTCAACAACCTCTGCTTTTGAGATAAGTCTTTGTTTTGAATTATCGATTTTAGAGCATCCCAAACAGAGGGTTCGATGTTGTCTTTTGATAAATATAATGTAAAGCCCACTTTTAAAGCGGCTAGGGGTCGTAACTTGCAAAAAGCAATAAAAGTGTCGACAGCTGAAGGTGTCTCATCAGAAAGACGGACTGCAATTCTCGCCGTGCGACGCCATTCTAAAAGCTTCTTTATATATCGTTCTTTATCAGTTTGCCTACAAATGAGAGCTTTATTGGCAACCGCCTTAGCTCCAACCCACTTCCAGTCCAAAGCATCAACATCTACCGGTGGTTTACTCATATGAGCATTGGCCCTCAGCCCTGCAGACATCAAAAGTTGCGATTTTGATTGCGGTTTTTCCGATTCAAATTTTGAAATACGTTGTAACAACTCCTCGTTAGTCAAAAGAGAGGATAAAGAATGGGCAAACCAATGTTTTGGCATTGACATAAATGCCTCTTCTAAAGCAGCTCTGTGCTTCTCTGCTAAGCCACCTGGTTCACCAAAATACAAATATAAAGATTTGAGAAATCTGTCGTGATTCGGACGCCCTTTTGTGACCAATTCAGCAAAACTCTTCCCATTCTGTAATGGTGTTATATCGTGACGCAATGCATTAATATATGCAGCATTTTTCTGTTCAAGGGCGAAAGTTTCATGAAAGAGTTCGCGACGTAATATTTTAGCTCTGTATAACCTGGCAACTAATGCTGAATCGGCTTTTGCTGCTTTTAGAAGAGCTTCTTCAGCATTCGGTACATCTTTTATATTAACCTTATATTCGACAAGTGTGTCCAAAAATGCATTTGCATTTGAAGATAATATAAGTTGAGGCAAACGTTTCGCGACTAATATCTTCTCTTCAATATTGAGTTTGTATTCGGAGAACGTAGTAAATTGGCGAAGGAAGCCAGAAAGTAAGGCAGATGACACTGCTGTATCAGATAGTATGTGGCGTAAGATGACCGCGTGAAGGCCTTCGCGGCAAATTGGATCGGTGTCGGCTCCATCCAGACCTACGTCTACTCCAAATTGCAGTATCAACGACCAGATGATTTCAGGCAAACGCCAGGCTGAACTGCGTTTCACAAGAGACCTTACAACAGCAGCTCGAAGGGTTGTTGGTTCATTTCTATGTCTTTCAATCATGAGCTTCATGAATTTTTCCACTTGGTTGGGAACACCTCCACTTTTGCTAACAAGAACTAGCATCATATTGAGACGACCCTGGATTGTACTCTCAGCTAGTAAGTTTTTGCTGAGTTCGTAAAAAGTTTGTTCGAAACCGCTAAAGCGATATTTGTTAAACAGCTGATCTAGCGGAGACTTTCCCTTAGGCACACAACAATTCATATACCTTGGACATGCATGTTGCATCATGCAGTATTGATATGGGTGATACTCATATTCGTAAGGCTCATGTTGTATATCTGCAAATACATGAGCTAACTCCTCAACTTCTAGTACCAAAGCTTTGGGTGTTGGATAAGGCCAGTCTTTAACTTTACAACCAATGTTCTTTTCAACAAAGACTTTCTTTTTAAATGCGGATCTTTCTTCCATTTTTAACCGCTTTATTAACGGTTCAACTTTTTGGTAGGAAAACCAATAATCCAAATATTCTGCTCTCGCAAGTTTCATTACTAGTTCTTTAGCCTGGTCACTTGTCATGTTAGATGCCAAAGTTTTCATGTTAAGAATAAAGGTTGCATAGAATTCGCTTTTAGCTTCAAACCTATCTCTATAATTTTTCATGATATACTCAGTGATAGCTGGGCCAAATGCTTCAAATGAGCTTGTATCAAAGTATTTTTCAACAATATCTAAAAATACATTGCCATCATATTTCAATACACTTTTGATACAATTAAAGTAGTTTTGTGCATTGTTCACATATTTTTTGAGTGCTGTATTGTTGTTCGGAAAAATCTCAAAGTAAAGTTTGCATATTGAAGGACAGACTTCAAAAACTATTTTCAACTGTTTGTGTGACAATTTATCAATTACATTCGGAAATTCACTCGTAATAAATTCATTGCAACAGTGCGAGAAAAAATTAAACGCATAGTCCCAGTTAGCTCTGTAGTAATTGTAGAAGTCTTCACATCTTTTTTTATCTTTTAGATGTAGCTGTATGAAATGCTTCATTTTATTCACAGCCGGCTGAGTCATTGCTGGATATAAAGTGTTTTCTAGATGGCCAGGGCTTATTATATCACAATATTGAGATTCCAATAACCAGTGGCATTTCAGTGCCCTACTTACATACCACAAATCATCATTTTTGAGATTTTCGATTATGTACTCGACATTTCTATGCTTGGAAGCGAGATTTATTTTGAAAATTCGATCGATAGGTGAAGATTCTGGTTGCTGCAGTATGTCTTGAAAAGGGATGTTATTCTTATATGCTTCATTGACCAAGGAGTTCAAATGATGATGTTTTTCCTGTAGATTTGATCCTGGTAGAGTTAAAGGGAAGTGCACAGCCATCTGAAAATAAAAGGAGGTATCAGGTAGGTAAGTTTATAAATACTCAATTTTACCACTTTACCATCAGATGACAAGTCATCGTAAAGGGGCATACTCAAAATTATCCATACTAATATTATAAATGCGAAAGCGTCTGTCTGTATGTCTGCCTGCTAACGCTTTAAAGGCCCATCTTTCCAATCGATTTTTATGAAATTTGGTATAGAGGTAGTTTAGATAATCCACGCGGACGATATCGAAGGCATCATCTAGTAGGTATTACTTATATATTATGTGAACATCATGGAATGCTCTTCTGGTTTCCATTTCCTCCGATAGATATAGACACAAAACAGGTTGCAAGTAGGTAACCAAAACATGGACAAAATATAAGAACATCAGATCAGAATCCAAGAAGCAACCATTATTATGTGTAGTGTGTTGTACCTGTGAGGCGGCAAAGGAGTCATTACGCGAGGTTTCCGCCAATCAGAAAAGTTTCCGCTCATGTGGCAGCTATGTTTAATGAGGTGACGTCATAATATTGTTTAAAATATTACAGTAAAGTAACTTCAGAGTCTCTAACCATTCGATACTCAGATTTGCCTCAAGTGTTCTAGAAAGTAGACCTATCTATACCTTGGTTGCGAGTGGTTAAGGATCTATTCGATAAATTGTTACATTGCAATTAATTTGATATAAGTATCTAAAATAGGCTGGGCTTTAGTATACCTACTGTCCGCGACGGAGGGGGAAGGGGAGGGGGAGGGGAGGGTGGGGGTCTACTCCCCCTCCAAGCCAAACTCGTCGAATCCTAATAGTTTAATTTTTTTTAATTTTGAGGTTAGGTTCTCAAAATTCCTGCTTAACTGATAGTTAAGACGGAGAATGGGTAAAAGTAGCATGGAGGGAGGGAGGGAGAGGGAGGGGGTGAGGGCGGAGGGGTATTACCTTTATACCTTGTAATTATACCTACTTTAACCTACCTTTAAATACCTTTTGTTTTAGGTAGTGGGAGAGGTTAATTTCTGAAATAGAATGGGCTACGCCAGAAGACTCGCTTCTGGGTTCGCGCTTTAAAAAAAACACTCTAGGGGTAGGGCAGACAAGACTGCGTGGAGTCGGGGCGTGCCGATTCGGTTTTGTGATCAAGTACCTATAATTATACATTTTAATCACCTACCTTTATACCTTTTTAGTTTATACCTATAACCTATATATGACAAAAAATAAAAAATGCTCTCAACTGACAAGCGCGTTTAACGCGCGTAAAGCGCGAACCAACAATACTTATCTATGGCGCGAACTCATAGATTAGAAATGTCATTTGAACACATTAGCGCCAACGCACGTATTCCGTTTTTCCAATCGGTACACCTATAAGTATTGTACACATAAAACTCGATGTTTTATTCGAATAATAATAAAAAACGTCCATTAAAGTCCATGGAACGGATTTTAATCACAGATTAGGTACTAGTTTACGTAAAACGAAACTTTAGCACACCAACTCACCACCAACTACACGTCAATGAGTCTGTAATCTATGGCAAATGTCGTAAGAAATAGTGAAAAGTGGTGAAGAATTGCGAATTTTTAAAAAAATATTTCATGAAATGTATTAGAAATCGACGTAAAATATTTTAGTGCAAGGCTTACCACATCAAGGTCTTTCTGTAAAAAAAAATATGAACGTCCAGCTCCGCGGACAGTATACTAAAGTTGTCAAAAATACTTAATAAAAATTAAAAACACGCAAGTTCCTTGAAGTCGGAAAAAGTTTAAATGTAGGTACCTACCTAATTGTTTTTGAAAATGTCTAGTATTAATTAAACTAAGCTAAGATCACTTTAAAATTTAAATGCTGTGACACATGACAGAGAAAAAAATAATATTTTATCTCACCTTTCAATGTAGATTGGCAAAATTCTTATTATTTCAGCTGTAGATATTATTGTTGCTTTTGACTGTTACAATTATTTATAACTTTTTGTTTTTAATGTACCTACCAAAATATTCTACGATTGTTGTGTATCCAATGTGTAGACAGAGAAAGGTTAATAAAATAATAAGACAAAGTACTCTGTGGATGGATGATTTTTGTTCTATTTTTAAAAACTACGTCACCCATGGAGACGTCACCTCATTACTCTGAGTCATACATATATAGACGGCAGTCGTAATTCCTTCCTCCATGTACATATACAAATACGGCAGTCGTAATTCCTTCCTCCATGATACAAATTTAATCTATGGTCACCACTCACCATGTCACAGACCAGCACAGAGTTATAATATGTCTGTGCAGACCAGTTATGTATACAAGTAGCAAGTAGGAGGTCTGTAATCTGTAGGTAGCTGGCAATATATAATGTACTCTGTGGTAGCTGGGTATAACATAATCTAAGGCCGTTACCTACCGCAACCTACCGGGCCGATAATGCCTCCGCTACACTTAGGGATCCGCAAATTTTCAAAAGTATCGATACCTACTCGATGCCAAGTATCGAATGAAAAGTATCGATACCGATAAAAGTATCGAATCAAAAGTATCGATACTACTTGGTATCGAATAGGTATCGAACAATATTTTGAAGAAATTTGAAGTAACAGAAAAACAACAATAATAATTGGAAATGATTTATTTAGTGATTATGTTTATAAATTAATAAAAAAAACGTGTGGTGTCGTGGGACACCAGATAGAAACGAAGATCCTTATAACATAAATATTTATTTTAAGTTCTAGTCGAGGTAAGAAGACAAAAGATCTTAAATATAAATTTACTACATTCGAGATTAAACTTTAATGCTTTAGTGTTAAGGTTTAATTTCGAAAAAATCTTACTCCACGCATTTTCGTTACGGACTTTTTTGCAGGCTAGGGTACCCCTCCGCATCGTCCCATAAGGAACTTCGTTCCACAAGAAATGTTCCAGGCAAGCGCGCTCCACCTTAGGCTGCATTACTACTTCCAGCAGGCAGCAAGTCAGATTGCAACCAAGCGCTAGTCTGCAAATTAAAAAAAAAACAACTTTTAACCTCCAAGCCCCCAATCTTCTTCAGTGCAATCCGACATGAATAATAATCTGTCTATCCGTGATCCCGTTAATCGATTGCGTGCCGCAGTTACCATCGCACCCACTTTAGAAAATAATCTCTCTGACGGTACTGAAGTGCCCGGAATTATTAAATACCTACTTACATGACAAAGAATAAAGTTTGGGAAATACGGTTTTCATTTCCCCCCATTGTTCAAAAGGGTTCGTTTTTAAGGGGGATACCGGGCTTGCGAGATACAATGAAGTTTCGTCCCCTCTATCAAAGTCGGTCCGTCTGGTTTGTCGTTTTTGGGCCAGTTTTCTGTGAGGGCTCCAAAAATCAAATTTTTCATTTGAAGACTCTGGAGATGGTGTCGTTGGTGGTGGTGAGTCGTCGGCGTTGACAGTCCTCTTTATGAAGGAAATTGCTCGAGCACATGCATTTGCGTCTGTAAAATGGAGGTTCTTAAAACGGGGATCTAAAATGGTAGATACAGCTAAAATATGGTTGTTTTCTAACTGTCCGAATCTGTTGTTTAGCTCTTTTAAAGCACATTCTTTTAACGGCTCTATAATATTCTTCTCATCATCTAGAGCTTTGATGTCCTTTATTTGAAACTTTAAACAATTGACGGTTGGAATAATTTTTCTTGTGGTTGCGTACTTTTCGCCGCTTATGTCTGTTGTTACAAACTCAAATGGTTGTAAAACCAGAAGAATTTTCTGAACCACTTTGTTTTCAAATGCGGTTAGTATATCAGGTGCGTTTGGATTTTCGAGAAGAATTTCATTTACAATGCTTCATAATTGTATAAATCGTTCCAGCATGTAAAAGGTCGAGTTCCACCGGGTTTGTACATCCAGTATAAGTTTTTTATAATTTGGCCCTTGTTTCTTTTTCAACAAGTCAGTTTGCATAACACTATTTTAAAAAAAAATTTACAATCTCCCGAACTTTTTTTACTAGACTTTCGGTTTTTTCCATTTTGAGTAGACATTCAACTATAGTAGGGTATTCCCCGAAAGCTGTAGCCTGTACCACCACTCCATCAAGGAAGACAACGCTATACATCGAAAAGAGAAGTAGTATAGAAATTATGTTTTTTAAGCCTCGATGACACGGGGCGAGTTTACAAGTTACAAGCCAGCGAGTTCGCTAGCAGCTCGTAAACTCGCCCCGTCTCATCGAGGCTTAATCTAGTGATTGACAAAAGTATCGAGTAATTGGGAAAGTATCGATACTTAGTAAAATACTAGAATAAAAGTATCGAGTACAAAAATACTAGGTATCGAAACGAAAGTATCGATACTACTCAGGTATCGATACTTTTTGCGGATCTCTAGCTACACTATGCTCCTTGCGCTGCCGCGTAGCACGCCCTCGCTCTGCCGCGTTGCTGCCCTCCGTGGCCACACACAGCTCTCCTCGCGCGATTAATCGCGACGCTCCGCACTAGGTCATTTGCACTTGCTACACGTAACACACAATGGAGGTTGAAACTGTGGCTGCGTGCGCGCTATCCTTGTTTAGCATATTTAACTATATAAATGTACCTATTAAATTATATAAAAATAATAAGCTCTAAGTTCAAAATCCATACTAATATTATAAACTAGCTGATACCCGCGACTTCCCACGGGAACTCCTTATTGCAACGTGTTCCGGCGCAGACGCCTGGCCACTTCGGAACACTAGTTTATCACATACAATAATTGCTCTAAAACTTTAACAGGCGTTTGTCAACACTGTACTTGACTTTATTAATTATGCAATTTCATTCGTTTTACATCCATCGACGGAAAAACATTAAAACCACTAATTGCTAAAGTTAGTGTTTTATTTACCCCATTGTGTGCCTAAACATACACTCCGGGAAAAAAGTACATACATATATTTTTTTATCCATTGAAGGTTTGCTATGAAGTAATAATAACATTTTCATAGCGAACATTCAATGGATAATAAATGAATGAATGAATGAAAAAACTTTATTGCACACCAAATAGTTACATAAAGAAATAACAAAATATATAATATCTAAAACTAACATGGTAGTACGCAAAGGCGGCCTTATTGCTGCAAGCAATCTCTACCAGGCAACCTTTGGCTAGAGAGGAAAAAATAAAGATAACAGGATAGTGCAAGTAAAACATAAACACATAGATATAATAATAATTATTAGTCAAAAAAATATATATATACCTACTAAGATACTATAAATAAATATATCAATCAATCAATCAATCAATCGTTTATTTGCAAGAAACATACTTACTCAATACTATGCTCAATATGTATATATACACTCATACATACATATATATATACATAAACATATATATATCTATCCATAAATACTTATAATATATTTTTAAATAAACATAAATATGGTACACGAATAGTAATAAAAATATATGCATAAATAGTTGAAATAAACTAATGTTAACTAGGATTGTATAGAAAGGTAATGCTTATTCAGACGATCTTTAAATATAGGGAGCGATTTAGAATGGCGAATCTCAAATGGAAGGGAGTTCCACAATACGACAGCCTTGAAGGTAAAAGAATTACCATAGAATTTAGTAAAGTGTGTAGGAAATTTAAGGCGATTATCAAAGCGAGACCTAAGATAGTGACCCGACGGGTTATCAACACCGAGGAAAATGAAGCGTTCCTTGAGGTAAGAGGGAGTAGAGGGATTATAAAGGATTGAGTAAAGAAGAGTCAGGACATGTATGTTACGCCGCTGCCTAATCGGGAGCCACTTAAGCTGGGCGCGATAGCTGGAAATATGGTCGAACTTGCGTAGGCCAAAAATGAACCTGATGCAGAGGTTTTGTAGCCGCTCCAGCTTATTGAGCTGTTCTTCTGTTAAGTCAGGGTAACAACAGTCAGCATAGTCGAGTAAGGGGAGAAGAAGGGAATTAGCTAATGCAGTCTTAGTTTTGATAGGTAGTAGGTTTTTCCAACGCTTTAACGACCCAATTGTGGCAAATATTTTACGGCTCACCTCAGCTAACTGGGGGACCCATGAGAGTGAGCTATCAATAAGAATACCAAGGTTTTTGACGGTAGAACTAAAAGGTATGTTGGTCGCATCTACTCGGATGGGAGGCAAAGCGTTGAAGTTCAGTTTAGCTAGTTGACTGGTACTACCTATAACAGCTACCTGGGATTTATTAGCGTTAATGCTGAGACCGTGAGATTTACTCCATACGCAGATCTTGTCCAATTCATTATTTAATCTTTGAATGGCCACATTGATGTCATGAGCAGGAGCAGCAACGTAAACTTGTAGGTCATCAGCATATAAGTGAAAAGAAGAGGAGAGGAGTTGAGTGACAGTATTTATAAAGATCGCAAAAAGGAGAGGAGAGAGGACACCACCTTGAGGGACACCAGCCATGAGTGAGGTGAAAGAGGAGAATTTATTGTTAAGCCTCACACACTGCTGGCGGCCACACAAATAACTAGAGAACCAAGAGATACTATTACAAGAAATATTAAGGGATTCTAAGACAGACAGGAGTAGCTCAAAGTCCACAGTATTAAACGCATTGCTAAAGTCTAGCAACGCAATGACAGAAACCAATTTGCGATCCATATTGGCACGGAGATCATCGCATACCTTAATAAGAGCCGTAGTAGTACTATGCCCTGTTCGAAAGCCAGACTGGTACGGACTGAGAAAATTGTTTTTGGATAGGTACAGATTTAGTTGCTGACAGGCGATACGCTCAAGGACCTTAGACAGGAAGGGGAGGATGGAAATAGGGCGGTAGTTAGAGTAGGAAGTGGGATTTTTGGTTTTCGGAATTGGGATGACGTACGCCTTACGCCAGGAGCTAGGGAACTTATTGTTTGAGAAGGAAAAATTAAAGATATGAGAGAGTATAGGTAACACATGGTCAAGTAAAAGAAGAATCATCTTACGATTAATGCCATCACACCCGACAGCAATAAATATGTCAGTGTCTTTCATTTTCTGATAGCCACTGAGTAGAGAATAAGGGGCCAGGTCCTCAACTAGGTATACCAACCCATGCAAAAAATAACACATTATAGGCTTCAAGTTGTTTTGGACGTTCATTGCTGTGTATAATGATAGTTTCGATACTTCTAAACATACTACTAAAATTCTACATCAATGCTTCTAAACTACAAACCCAATGACCTTGAAATTTTTACAGATCAATTTTTAAAGTAGGTAAGTACGTACTTTCGAACAAAAAAGAATGAATGAAATCAGACTACGCGTTAATGAATTACAACTAAGTACATATATTTTGACTTTCATCCCCTCTACCAAGTGTTTGTTTGTTGGTTTGTCCTTCAATCACGTCGCAACAGAGCAACGGATCGACGTGATTTTTTGCATGGGTATAGTTTAGGACTCGGAGATCGACATAGGCATAGTTTTATCCCGGAAAATTAGAGTTAATATATCAATGGTTCCCGTGGGGATTAAAAAAACTTATTCCAAGTGGACGAAGTCGCGGGTATCAGCTAGTACTTTTAAAAAACAAGCTTCTCTATACTAATATACTTATGGAATAACATAGAGGCTAATTTATATCCCGGCAAATTAGAGTTCCCGCGGGAACCAAAGAACCTCAATCCACGCGGACGAAGTCGCGGGCATCAATAGATTATAGTCTGAAATAACACAATATAAGCTACTTTTATCCCGGCAAATTAAAAAGTTCCCGCAGGAACTTTTTTAATTCACGCAGACGAAGTCACGGGCATCATAATGTAGGTATAGGTACCAACATAATATATTTAAAACATAAAACATCGGCTGGCGGCGGCGGCGACGGCATGATTGCGCGTGCTTCTGCTACGAGCGCTAGATTGCGAATGAGTAGCGGGCAGTGTGTGGGAGGTCTCTCGCGCTCATATCGCCAGTCCTTTGACTCGCGCCCAAAAAACCGACAAAACAGGGAGCGATGCGCGAGGACGAGGAGCGTGGCGAGAGCATGGCGAGTATCGTTGCCACACGACGTCTCTGCCTCCGTCCCACGCTACTTCCCACGTCACTCGGGCAGTGTGTAGCAGGGGGGTAAGAAATTCCAGGGATATATAATGTACTCTGTGTCCAGGGACTATTTATATTTTATTTATTTACTAGCGATCCGCCCCGGCTTCGCACGGGTAGCACTAATAATCCTAATCTATATAATATTAAACTATTCTATCTCTCAAGTTAGATCGAACTGCACATGGTGTGCGAATTTTATTATAATCAGTTATGTGGTTTAGAAGTCCATTGAGGACAAACATTGTGACACGAGATTTATATATATACTAGCTGATGCCCGCGACTTCGTCCGCGTGGTTGAGGTTTTTTTGATTCCCGCGGGAACTTCTTAATTTTCCGGGATAAAAAGTAGCCTATGTGCTATTCCAGACTATAATCTATCTCTGTGCCAAATTTCATCCAGATCCGTTCATCCGTTGGAGCGTGATTGAGTAACAAACATACATCCATACATACATACATCCATCCATCCAAACTTTCGCATTTATAATATTTATATGGATTAAGATTTATTTGAATAAATATTTATGACTTATAAAGGTCATTTATGCCTTTGCCATAGAACTCTGGTGATCTAGATTCGACAAACTGTGTGAAAGCATTTTGTACTGCCTCCTGAGAAGAAAACTTTTTATCACGTAGAAAATTGTCCAAATCACGAAAAAAATGGTAGTCCGTTGGAGCAAGGTCTGGCGCACAGAGTACATTATATTGGTCTGGCGAATACGGAGGGTAACGAATGGTTTCTAATTGCAGTTCCTGTAGGTCATCGGTTTCTCGTGCTGTAGGTACCTATGAGGTCTCGCGTTATCATGGAGCAATAATGGTGAAGATCGATTCATGAGTCGGGGCTGTTTCACTGCTAGTTTTGCTATCATTGTTCGGAGTTCGGCACAGTAGACATCTGCCGTTATTGCTTCATACTTGACCAGATCGAAGAAAGCTATAGTGAATAACACCATGCTGAGACTACCAAACAGTTACCATTACCTTTTTATTGGTAAGCTTTGCTTCAGGACACTGTTGCGGTGTTTGACCTGGGGTCAGCCATTGCATTTTCCGCTTACGGTTATTGTAAAGAATCCACTGGGGGAGGCATCCATTTTTCATATTTTTTTATTTTGTTGATTTGACGCAAATGAGTCAATATTGTTGGTAAGGTAACGTTAAACCATGCCGCTAATTCCTGGGTAGTCTGGCTCGGATCGGCGTCCACCATCTCTTTCAATTCATTGTTATTCACCTGTGTGGGCTGTCTTCCACGTGGTTCGTTCTTCAAATCAAAGTTTCCATTTCGAAAGCGTTTAAACCAAAATCGCACGGTGCGTTCAGTCCCCTCTCCAAACGCAACATTGATATTGCGAGCTGTTTCTGCCGCGTTAGTTTCGCGTCGGAACTCTTATTCAAAAATCACTCGAATTGTCGAAGTATCTCTTTCTTGTCTAAGCTGAATAAAAAAAACAACTGAAAGTCGATAATCGAATGTTGCACATTTTTAAAAGAAGAACTACATAGGTACCATGTGAAAAAAGTTTCACTCAAAAATCTCAAACCATGAAGGTTCTATGTCAATTCGAAGTGCCTATTAGAATAAAACGGCAATTTCATACTTTAACCCCTATATGTTATGAGATCTCTAGTAGAGCCAAGCCCCTAGTTGAGCTTTGATTTGTGCTGCGCATCATAGCCAGGGGCCAGTCCCAAGTCCAAATAACAATAAATACCAATTAACTCTACCTATATCTAGTTAAGCCTTGTCTCCACAAACTCTACATCTTGATAAAAAGGTATGGCTTGGCCATTTCGTGATTGTCGCTCAAACTATACCTTAGGTATAAATGTTATGTCCTGTAATAGTTCCACGAATATTAAATGAATGATAGAAACCCATCGTCGACCCACGAGTCTCCTCTCAGAATTAGAAGATGGGAGGGTTTGGTCATAGGCCACAGCTTAGTCCACCACGCTGACCGAGTGAGGATCGGCTGATTGCACAGCCCATTGGAAACATGAAGAACACTCGGACATGCAGTTTTCCTTACGATGTTTTCCTTCACCGTTACATAAAGCGATATATGAATATAATATACAATTAAATATATGATATTGATATCAGTGGCGATTCCTGGTGGTCAATCTTGGGTTTGCGCTAGCTGATGGTTACTTAGGTATTTTCTCAATAAAATACATTTACCTCATATACCTATCACTGATTAGGGGTAAGTAGGTATAGGTTTAAATAACTGATATATCCCTAACAGGTTTGTCCGCTACCATCTTAGAGTAGGTAGGTACTTACATCATCACCCACCACCTGGTGACATTGCAGTAAAGGGCTATCTTGTACTTACTAGAATAAAGAATACTATTTTTATTTATCTTACACTAGCAGATTCCCGCGACTTCGTCTGCGTGAAATAAGTTTTTTAAATTTCCACGGGACCTCCCTAATTTTTTGGGTTAATCTCGGTTCTCGTACCAAGCCTATGACACTCACAAATAATGTGGCTTTCTGTTGGTACCAGAATTTTCAAAATCGGTTCAGTAGAACCAGAGATTACCCCTTAGGTAGGTACAACCTCACAAACTTTACCTCTTTATAATATTAGTATAGTGCGCGTTACATAATAACTATGATGTCTTCTAAGATATTCATCTGAATTAAATGGTGTAAGGGCGAATTTGATCTATATTAAATACTTGAGATGAACAACCATTTTATTTTGTTATGGATTAATGTTGGTAAAAACACCTTCGCGAGTAAAGCATTATTTTAGACCAAATTTGAAAATCATAATTTTAGAACTTTTTGAGGGGTACAATTCCACTCTACATTGTTTTCGTGTAACTTTTACCATTTACGCAGCGCACGCCACGGAAGCTCTCAGATGAGCCAATTTTTTCCGACTTCATTCACATTATTGCAATATTCGTAAGGATCTTTAATGTTTTTGAAAATAAAATACAATCTATGTTACTCGCCGATAATGTAGCTTTCTATAGGTGAATTTTTTTAAAAATCGGTTGAGTAGTTTTTGAGTTTCGAAACTAATACTACACGGCACATGCGCAACTTATAGTGCACGCCTTCGGCCCGTAGTGAGCGGGAGTAAGCGGGCCGACGGAGTTCGAAGATTCTCGCAGTGGCGATGCGGCGCACGTCACAAGCACAGTCACAAGTCTCAACTCACAACCAAGGTGCGAGGTGGACATGGAGCGTGCGTGATTTAAATAATTATCGATTAACGCAATCATTTAATTGATAAACTTATATGTTTTGTGAATGGTACCTATTTCATGTTATAAAATATTAGTATAATATTAGGTACATAAATAGATCTAGTTTATCTAATTGGTAAGTAACTTATTCATCATTATTGGTATTGCGGCGCAAGCTGCGCAATCTAGGAATCGCCACTGATTGATATATTTAATTGTTTTAAACGTACCTACATAACTCACAACTGAGAACAGTTAGAAGTGCATGCAGCATGCCCGAGGGTAAAACACGTGAACAGGAGGCGGAAAGTGAACAGAATCGTAAGGAAAAAATATCTAAGTACTTTGTTCTGTAATATTTTTTTCGTTTTTAGTTCTGTACCTACATCTAAAAATAGACGGTATAAACGGTTGAAACTGTCTACAGGGTGCTATTCGATCCACTGGTGGATCCTTAGATTGAGGGGCTGATTCTGTAGTGCACAATCTCTAAACTAAACTAAAATGGCAGCTTTAAATCTAGTTATGTCCCTTACCGTAGGGAGTATTATGAAAGGGATAGCAATATTTGTAATGCTCTAATTTTAGTTTAGTTTAGAGATTGTGCACTACAGAATCAGCCCCTGAGTGTGCCTGAACTGATGTCAGAACTTTAGCAAGCAGTTTTAGAGCAAACAAATCGAGTTTTGATCCTTCGAACCGGATCGGAACGCATAATCCATAAGGTTGAAAAAAAAATTGGTTTAATAGCTTTATTAGAAAGTATTAAAAAAAAAACAGATTTAAAATTTTCAAAAGCTTTACCGTATCTTACAATAAGGTACATAGAAAACATATAAAACAATAGATGCTCAATTTCGTTGGTCGATAAACGGGTAATATCCAAGTAATATGTAATATCTTGCAGACAGTGATTAGCATCAGTTTTTGTACTGTTCACATAGGTACTGCGCATACTATAATACTAATTACTATACCAGTATCAGCCTTCCTAGTTATTGTTCATTGAAATGAAATGAATGAATTTGGAGTTTTCATGTCGAATGTCGACCAATGAAAATGAGCCTTGAGGTAGATAAATAACAATGATTCAAGTAATCTAAATCAGTAAAAAAGCTATAATAATAAATTGTAACAATATTAAAAATAAATACGCCAAAATGGTTATATTGAAAATTAGCACATCACTTAGAAACTAGAATAGCTAAGTAGTAAGTACCTACTCAAATAAATAAGACTTTGTTTTAGCGTAAAGTTGAGTTGCCACGGACTACAGGTATTTGTATACAATATTATAAAACATCCAGTTGAATTAACTCAAAACGTTGAACAGCGAGCATGAACGCGCAGATGTATAATTATATCCATAATAAATAGCAGTTAGCTGTGAGATTAAAACGAGATTATATAACTATTGGTTTAAACCCAAGGCAGTTTTAATTAAGCGCAAGGCACGGAGATAACATCGGCATGTAGGAATACTTTGACTTCTTCATCTTTACAATCCTTCAAAACTTTCAAGATTTCTTCGCAATGAGTTGCAGAAATATGGTATGTGTGTTCCCTTTGGAAAATATATTCCGCCAAAATATACGCCTCCGTGGAACCAACTTCCAGGAGACCTTTGACTATGAAAGTAACTAAAGTATGTCTGCTTTCATTGAAATGGAAATATTCACGCAGATATTCCTCCAAAGGTTGTTTATACAAGTCGACAATAGACTTGAAATATTTGCTTACAAGTTCCTTAATTTCATGGCCAATGTATTTTCCAAAAATTCTGCCAACTATTTCTGTAGCTCCTTTAATTTTTTTGGGATCATCAAAAATACCAGGTTTTTGTTTTTTGGCTTGCTTGATAGTCTTGTAATAGAGCATAGTTAAATGTATTTCTACATATTTACAGAAATTCTCTTCGATAAGTAATAGTCTGTGCATACGTTTTAGTGCCGCTTCAAATACTGGCATACAATTCACATATTGATCAGAAAGAAATACTTTACTGTATTTCAAAGCGAACATGAATTCACTTAGCAGTTTAATCAAATCCTTTTGGGTTTTAGATGTTTTTAATGAAACTTCTATGGCATCGAAAAAGGGTTCACAAACTTTTTCTATTGCTTCTTTCTGTTCTTCTTCAGATTTACATAAAAGGATATGTTTGGCAATGATCCTAACGTACAAACATTTTGTATTGCTTGAATCAAATTCGGCGACTTCTATAAACTTTTTTACCACACCTCTCACAAAATTTTGATCTACATCCGACAGAAGGTTTTCTAATCGACAAAGCATAGGCATGGCTTGCCTTTCATCGATTTTGGCGAAGATATTATAAATTTGTACCCAGTAATCGGCTGCAACATTTTTCGAAATCGATGTAGGGTCAGATATTCTAGTCAAAAACCTCTGCTTTTGAGATAAGTCTTTGTTTTGAATTATCGATTTTAGAGCATCCCAAACAGAGGGTTCTATGTTGTCTTTTGATAAATATAACGTAAAGCCCACTTTTAAGGCGGCTAGAGGTCGTAATTTGCAGAAAGCAATAAAAGTGTCGACAGCTGAAGGTGTCTCATCAGAAAGACGGACTGCAATTCTCGCCGTGCGACGCCATTCTAAAAGCTTCTTTATATATCGTTCCTTATCAGTTTGCCTACAAATGAGAGCTTTATTGGCAACCGCCTTAGCTCCAACCCACTTCCAGTCCAAAGCATCAACATCTACCGGTGGTTTACTCATATGAGCATTGGCCCTCAGCCCTGCAGACATCAAAAGTTGCGATTTTGATTGCGGTTTTTCCGATTCAAATTTTGAAATACGTTGTAACAACTCCTCGTTAGTCAAAAGAGAGGATAAAGAATGGGCAAACCAATGTTTTGGCATTGACATAAATGCCTCTTCTAAAGCAGCTCTGTGCTTCTCTGCTAAGCCACCTGGTTCACCAAAATACAAATATAAAGATTTGAGAAATCTGTCGTGATTCGGACGCCCTTTTGTGACCAATTCAGCAAAACTCTTCCCATTCTGTAATGGTGTTAAATCGTGACGCAATGCATTAATATATGCAGCATTATTCTGTTCAAGAGCGAAAGTCTCGTGGAAGAGTTCCCGGCGTAATATTTTAGCTCTGTATAACCTAGCTACTAATACTGAATCAGTTTTAGCTGCTTTTAGAAGAGCTTTTTCAGCATTCGGTACATCTTTTATATTAATCTTATATTCAACAAGTGTGTCCAAAAATGCATTTGCATTTAAAGATAATATAAGTTGAGGCAAACGTTTCGCGACTAATTTCTTCTCTTCAATATTGAGTTTGTATTCGGAGAATGTAGTAAATTGGCGAAGGAAGCCAGAAAGTAAGGCAGGTGACACTGCTGTTTCAGATAGTATGTGGCGTAAGATGACCGCGTGAAGGCCTTCGCGGCAAATTGGATCGATGTCGGCTCCATCCAGACCTACGTCTACGCCAAATTGCAGTATCAACGACCAGACGTTTTCAGACAAACGCCAGGCTGAACTGCGTTTCACAAGAGACCTTACAACAGCAGCTCGAAGGGTTGTTGGTTCATTTCTATGTCTTTCAACCATGAGCTTCATGAATTTTTCCACTTGGTTGGGAACACCTCCACTTTTGCTAACAAGAACTAGCATCATATTGAGCCGACCCTGGATTGTACTCTCAGCTAGTAAGTCTTTGCTGAGTTCGTAAAAAGTTTGTTCGAAACTGCTAAAACGATATCTGTTAAACAGTTGGTCTAGAGGAGATTTTCCAATAGGCATAATTTCACAACAATCATTTGCAAAACCACAATACATTGCACACTTTTTCTTTATCATACGTTTACCTCGATATGGGTGATACTCATATTCATAAGGCTCATGTTGTATATCTGTAAATACATGAGCTACCTCCTCAACTTCTAGTACCAAAGCTTTGGGTATTGGATAAGGCCAGTCTTTGACTTTACAATCAATGTTCTTTTCAACAAAGACTTTCTTTTTAAATGCAGATCTTTCTTCCATTTTTAACCGCTTTATTAATGGTTCAACTTTTTGGTAGGAAAACCAATAGTCCAAATATTCTGCTCTCGCAAGTCTCATTACAAGTTCTTTAGCCTGGTCACTTGTCATGTGAGATGCCAAAGTTTTCATGTTAAGAATATAGGTTGCATATAATTCCCTTTTAGCATCAAACCTATCTCTATAATTTTTCATGATATACTCAGTGATAGCTGGGCCAAATGCTTCAAATGAGCTTGTATCAAAGTATTTTTCAACAATATCTAAAAATACATTGCCATCATATTTCAATACACTTTTGATACAATTGAAGTAGTTTTGTGCATTGTTTACATATTTTTCGAGTGCCTTGATGTTGTTTGGTAAATTCTCAAAGTAAAGTTTGCATATTGAAGGACAAACTTCAAAAACTATTTTCAACTGTTTGTGCAACAATTTATCAATTACATTCGGAAATTCACTCGCAATAAATTCATTGGAACAGTGCCAGAAAAAATTAAACGCATAGTCCCAGTTAGCTCTGTAGTAATTGTAGAAGTCTTCACATCTTTTTTTATCTTTTAGATGTAGCTGTATGAAATGCTTCATTTTATTCACAGCCGGCTGAGTCATTGCTGGATATAAAGTGTTTTCTAGATGCCCAGGGCTTATTATATCACAATATTGAGATTCCAGTAACCAGTGGGATTTCATTGCCCTACTTACATACAACAAATCATCATTTTTGAGATTTTCTAGTATGTATTCAACATTTCTATACTTGGAAGAGAGATCTATTTTGAAAATTCGATCAATAGGTGAAGATTCTGATTGTTGCAGTATGTCTTGGAAAGGGATGTTATTCTTATATGCTTCATTGACCAAGGAGTTCAAACAATAATGTTTTTCTTGTAGATTTGATCCTGGTAGAGTTAAAGGGAAGTGCCCAGCCATCTGAAAATTAAAGTATCAGATGATGGGTATAATAAGTCTCTATTTTACCACTTTACCAGCAGACGAAGAGACATCATGAAGGTATGCATACCTACTCAAAATAATATTATAAGTATACACATAAAACCAAAGATTTAAATCGTTAGATGCGCCCTCAACTTGAAAAACTATGGCATCATTTTTGAATGTGTGCGTTTGCAAGTCGCTTACAGTGGCTTACGCGTACATACTAATGCGTGCGAAGTACGGTCAACAAATTCATCAAATTGTAAAATTTAAGAAATAAGGTTGTTAATGTAAATAATTAATAAAAAAACGCAAAAATAAAACACGTTATTAATAAACAATTTTAATTTTAACAAAAAAATAATAATACAAATACGTTTTTAATATTACATATTTATTCTCCATGAAATAAAATCAATTTATTATACTTTTGCCTGTTTGTTTTTTTAACATTTTTATGAATATGATGAAGGCGTACATCAGCGTAGCATTTAATTACGGATTTTATCAATTGTATTTTATGGTTCCAAGTTGCTGGTTGTTCTAGCGAATGATAGTTTAAATTGTTGAAAACATTGGATTTGATGAACAAACTCAGTACTTTTGATTGAAAGGCTTTATAATCATGTTCATTATGAAAATAATTATTGCCTTTTAGTTTTTTATGTAATTTTAGGAATGATTCTGTTTTAATACAAATATCAAATACATCGCGCGAAGAAAAAAATAAACCACCTAGGTTTCTTAAAGTTATCAACCTATGAAAACTTAGTTTTTGATTACTTATTAAAGTGCTGCAACATTTTTGACATTGAATTTTTTTAATCATTTTTCTAACGACCCACCCTGATATATATCCGACAATTTGCTGTGAGATCTCACTCATACCTATTTCTTCGTCTAATAAAGTTGACAGAATGTCACTGTTAATTTGACATTGTTCGTCCTCAGCTGATGGCAACTCATTTATCGTGGAGCCAGCATCAGTGTCGCGGAACCCTGAAGTGGTCGCATTAATTGCTTCAAGAGCTGATGAACTACACAATATTAAAAAATTGTCTATAGGCGAGCAATTTCCCGTAAAACTGCTCCGTAGTTCTAGGTGGCAAAGTGCTTTTTTATATATACCACGAAATTGCTCAGTAGTAGGATTGTTATTGTGACCACCGTGTTGCCTGATAAGTCCGAAAAAAAGTTCTATATGGTCTTGACTTAACCTGTATGAAGACAAGTAATTCATTACTTTATTTTTTTTAATCAATTCCGCGTATAAATATTTCAAACTTTGAATGTCTATCAAAAAACCGAGAAATCCCATTTTGCATTTTGCTTTCGTGACTAGTGTTTTACTGATAGTTAATTTTATTCTATTTCCTCTAATTCTTTTTACTTTGTTGTAAATTTTAAGCGACTTTATGTAAGCTTCTGCTACATTCAAAAAGTTAATTATCTCAGTTTCGTTTTCTTCACTAAGTGGTCGTTTAAATCCTTGTTTAAAGGTGGTTGAATTTAAGATGTCAAATAAATTGTTAAACGTTTCGATAAATTGTACAGTAGCTTCAACGTCTTTGAAACTACTTCCATTAAGCATATCTGAGCATAAGATCAGCGCCTTTGCTACACTCAATAATTGGGTTGCTAGGTTGACTTTCATAATTTGATTTCGAAAAGAAATATGACGCACGGTCAGTTTGTTTGCAAACTTGAAGCCCTCTTTCTCTTGAAGTTTTTGTAATTTCACTAGGTACAGCCATGCAACTCGTTCACCGTTACTAAATAAAACTTTTTTTGATTCGAACGTATTCCTCACTAGCTTCAGCATATGACATGCATCAAATATAATAGCAACTTTTTTGTTGCTGGACGCCGGATGAGGAAAAGTGGTTATTAAATTATCAATGTCTTGAAAATTGCAACCTAGAATTTCAGCAGCTGCTACGTTTGCTGAACAACCATCAAAAGTGAGTGCAACAATATCGACACCAACGTCGTAACACTTTTTTATACACATTTGTATTAGGCTGGCACGTTGTTCAGCTCGTAGGCCGTTAATAAAAAAGAAACCTAATGGGATTTTCCAGTTTTCAGTATTCGATACTAGCATGAAAACGTAAACTTGAGTTGCAACGTCATCTTTTGGGCCTAATCCTTCATCAACAAGTCCCATAGTTTTACGACCATTCCAGGTTGTCCTTTGGCGTATTGCCATTTCATCGACTACCAAAGTTGCGATAACCTGATTCTGTGCAGATTTTGTACGGAGTTTTTCAAAAGCCTGTTGAGTGAATCCAGGGGTGACGTCATCTTTCTCATACCATTTGCCTATAGTTTGTGGATGCGGTAAGGTGTTTTTACATTTAGCTCTAAGGTACTTATAGGCAGCCGGTGAATAATAATGTAAGGTCACGCAGAATTTTTTCACAGACGTCGGAATTACTCTCCTTTTTTTTGCAATTGAAAGTAGGAAATCATTGTTTGCTTCATCAGCCTTATGTGTCAAATCATTAAAATTTTCTTTGTTAAGATATTTCTTGTTTTTTAAAGACTTTAATAACTCTCGTAGAGAAGTATTTTTGGATTTTAAATACTTGTTTTGCTTCTTCAGTTTAATAATTTCTCTTCTGCATTTTTCCCTTTTGATTTTTTCAATTTTCAATTTCTTTTTAAGATTTATTTTTCTTGGTGTGTCGAAAATAGAGTCTGTGTCTGACACGTATACGTCACGAAGGGGTGAACTAGGGGCAGTTTCTTCATTTAGGTCAGTACTCAAATCTTGCAAAGTACGACGAAAAGCTGGTATAGCATGAATTTTAATTTTTCGTCGTCCCAGTGGTGTTAAATAAAAATCATCTTCCTTGAAATGTGCAGAGCAAACTCGACAAAATTTTGTAGGTAACCACTCCTCATCTCCCTGGTCTTGTTGTATTACCTTTATCCATTTTTCTTTGCAACGTGAGTCTTGCGGAAATCTAAAAAAAAAAACGTAATTTAAGAAAGGTAATTTCAGTTATTTAAATTTATTTCAGTACCGAATGAGTTACTCTTATGTGAATCATTGAACAATTTTTAATAAAACACCCATCAGTTACCAAGCTACTAGATTTCTAAGAACTAAAATATATTTTGACGAATTAATATTACAAAAAATATTACGGTGCAATTTAAAATAATTTTTTAATATAATAATTTTATAAAACATAATATTATGCCGACGCTACCACAGCATTGTCGTTTGTTAATGTCCATTTATAGATGATCCCTTTGCAAACCGCTTCCGTGGTACTTTCGTGTATCTAGTTATATTGGTTATTAGAACGGTACTGAGACAATACTGTCATCTCTGTTAATCTTACACAAATTGTGTAATACTACTTTCTCTGTCGCACAATTTCCGCTATTTCGTGGTATTTTTTGACATCGGAATAAAATAAATTCAATATTTAAATAAATATAAATACTTACGAGTGAAATGTTACACCTTGGGCTTTATTTGTGTTTCTTGAGTTGTGATTGCACTTTCGAAAGGCACACGACGGCATTTTGAGACACTTTTTTACGTAGAAATTAGCGCGTTAATTATGATGTGCAATGTCTGACTGTCACTGCGTATAAATGAGCACTGATTGCGAATGAGTGAGCTCACCCATTTGTGGATGGACACATTTTACAGCGGTTATACTATGGCAGGGGCGCATCTAACGATTTAAATCTTTGCATAAAACATGGACTGCTTCTTTTTCCCTACAAAGATATGGTACCATTAGTGTCCAGGCAAATGTGCTCCACCTTAGGCTGCATCACCACAAAAAAAACATAAAAAATGTGAAGAGACACTATCTGGGCAGGCTCTCTCACATTACTCTGCATCTACGCCTGCAGTTTTGCATGTTATCAGTGAAGAAAAAGCCTATTTGACAGTTATAGTACTTCATTGATTACAGTAAAATATAGTGAAAGCGAGTATATCGGAACAACAGGCTCGCTGCCTCTAAATAGGAAGGAACGTTAAATTATTACAGTTAAAAATTCAACCTGCTAGAATGTACTAATTTCCGAACAATTATCCTAAAATAAATCAAATAAATATTATAAATGCGAAAGTTTGGATGGATGGATGTATGGATGTATGGAAGTTTGTTACTCAATCACGCTCCAACGGCTGAACGGATCTGGATGAAAATTGGCACAGAGATAGATAAGTCTGGAATAGCACATAGGCTACTTATTATCCCGGAAAATTAAAGAGTTCCCGCGGGAACCGAAAAACCTCAATCCACGCGGACGAAGTCGCGGGCATCAGCTAGTATATCTTAATAAATAATATGAAAATACCTTTCAGAGTAGATTGGAAAAAAAAATGTTTTAGTCGGCAGTAGGTATTTAAATTACTGTAGATGTTGGAGGTCACTCATCACTTTATAGCTAAATTGATTTCGGTTTGTAAAGGTTTGTTTTGTACTGGTAGGTTGTACCACCGTTAAATAATGTAGTATGTACTCTTATACTCTTTGATGTACTCTGTGACAGTTTGACAGAATACAAAGGTACCAGTATATATAATGTACTCTGTGACCGTTACCTACTACCACAGAGCTTACTACCAAAATAACTTCACTTCACTTCACAAGTGGATTTAACTCATACACAGAAATAGTTGAACCTATGGGTTGAACAGACAAAGAATATAGTTGAACCATGGACTTATTATACCTACCTACATTAAGGACTGAGCTCTCCTTTCCAAAAAACGTGCCGAGAGAGATATGTTGAAGGGAGGATTTTATCTCGTTCTAATAGGGTGACCAAACATTTTTTAACACACCGGAAAGTTCATTTTGGTAAATATCATTTGTCAGGTTGGTCGCGGAGTTTGAGTATTTAAAGAATAAATGGGAAATCAATAAAAATTAAAAAAAAAAAAAATATATTAAATATTAAAAATTTATATCAACCTGACAATCTCTAATCTTTTTTTTTCTCCGTAGAAGGAAAATCTCAAGTATGTCTCCTGCCCCCCTTATTCTCTAACTCAGTGGCTATCAAAAATTAAAGCCACTGACATAATTATATTTTTGGAACCAAGTTCCTTAAGGGACGACGGGGTACCCTGGCCGACAAAAAACGTCCGGCGTGACGCGTCCGTCCGTAAATGTGTAGAGTAAGATTTTTTTATCGAAGACAAGAGGTCTTACATAATATAAATATACTACATTCCAAATTTAACTTTAATGCCTTATGCAGTGGTCCGACTGCCGACGATGAACGAGAAACGAGTAGAACAAGGTGAACAGTCAGAGAGCAACTTTTATTATATATGCATCTCTTTCGTTTACACAGAACGTACATTTATTGTGCGTTTCTTGAGAGAGAAAATCGCCGATAGTTAGTCGTTTTCTCGCCGGCGGCGGTCGGACCACTGCCCTAAGGTTCATATTGTAATAATTTTTTTTCTTAAAAAAAAATTGGATTTCGCTTGAAATTAAAATTTATGTAAAAAGGAACTTTGTTTGTGTCCCACGACACCACACGTTTTTTTTTTTTGAGTCTGGGGTTAATGCTAGAACTATCATGTACCTACCTACCTAAATATGTATTATAAAAATTGTGTTTTCCATACCCAGAATATAACAATATTAATCTGAAGTTTAAGCTTCTTCCGTCTACAAAACGACTTGAGCATGGTCAAACTACTTTGAATCATACGATAATAAACAAATAATTATCTTTGTTATTCCCCTTACCTGTGAAAAGAAATGCCGCAACCAGCATAATTATGATTCGCTTTTACATCTCTTGATACAACAATTTTTGACCATTTTTGCATACCTATTATGAGAATTGAAAAGAACACTAGCTAAAAGCACAACTAATGCGTCTCCACAAAGCAACAGTAGGTCCATGGACACCCTGGTGATGGCACATTTCAGTGCTACCAGGGTAATTCTATATAGCTACCAAATAATCATGTTACCTTTTGACTATTTACTTAAAAAAATTGTAAACATAAAAAATTAAATTGTAAACATAAAAAGTAAATTATTTAAAAGTATTAAAATATTTATACGTTCCTTGTTTTATTTCTACTTGGAAAAATGTTTTCTGCCACTTTCAACAATTTTTTCTACTGGCAATTGAGTAAAAGGGACACAGTACCCACCTTCAGACTATCTCTCTCGGCTCGTTTTCCCTCTGCTGAGACAGCCTATCAAACCTAATCTGAATGTCCATATATTAAGGTTCATTTTCGTATGACACATTTTCTAGAGTACTCAGTCCTTATTGTTTAATAAGTCCATGAGTTGAACAGAAATATTTTGCCCAATATTTCGCCGATGTCGCATTCAGTCGCGTTTTGCCGTAGACTGAGTAAGATATATAGACGCCGCCATAACTCCATTTCACTCCCACATGAAAGAGATGCAGTGTTGGGATGTTACACAAGATAGAATGAGAAAAAAATATGTGTTTTTCTCTCTTTCCGCGTGTCACGGGGTTTGTGCCTATTGCATACTATTGTGCCAGACAAATTATGACGTTTGTATGACGTTTGGGAGGTGTTTCATAGTATTACCTATCCCTTTCGGTTACACGCTTTTGCTTTACGCATGGACCTATTAAAAACGGTCCAACCTTTTTTTAAAGGTTCATGGCATTACGATTTTTAACCTCCGCTACACCGACCAAAAAGAAGCTCCGCTAGTCGCTACTCGCTCAGAGACAGGTAGTTTAATGGAGTACTCTGTGGTAATGGACTTTTTAAGGACTTTATTATCGTACACAGACATATAAATAGAAGCAGACACAACATAAATTTCACACCCACATAGACAAGTGTATGCGAATCAGTGTGACTTAGTGTGACCGTGTCCCTGCAAGCAAAAATGTGTATGTATTAATTTGCTGCAACACTGTGCTACACCAACGCATACATTGACAAAAATTCAATGCGTGGCAGTCATTATAAGACATCTATGAGACCTATGGCGTTTGTTTACATTGTGTTGTCTTGGGTGTCATAAGTTTTTTGTGAAATTTGGAGATTTATATCAATATTTACTGAAATAAAATGGTGAAGTGTTGTGTCCCCCTGTGTTACAACGCTTCGTACAGGAAAACCCCAGAAGTAACGTTCCATCGGTAAGTAAAATTCATGCTATCATGTAGCTTTGGAATGTTTTCGTATCGCATCGTATCAAGGCTAAGATATCTAATATTTTATAGTTGTTATGACGAAATATGTAGCCATGCATATATTAAAACTATAATATTATGGTTTTCTGTAGAAATACATGCTTTAAGTTGTTGAATAATCTTTTTTGACATTTTGAGAACTTTAACAAATTACAGGGCCGGACTCGACGACTCTTTTATTTTAAGTATATAACTTCGACTTTTAATTTCAGGTTTCCAAAGGATGAATACCTGAGAGACCTATGCATAAAAATATTAATAGAAAAGACTGGCAGACCAACTCATGGAGTGCTATATGCTCCAAGCATTTTACAGATAATCTAAGAACGTAATATATTCCGTACAATTCTATCTCCTGGTGCAATACCGACCATTTTCAAAGAAAAGTTAGTTGAGGTCTTATACTAAGTAGGTACCAATTTACCTTATCTTCCATTAGGTGGATGAATTTCATTAATTTTTATTGAAAACCTCAATACAGATTCTAAAGCACTAATTGTAAAGTTTATTTGAATAAAAAACGTGTGAGTTTAAAACACCTGTTGTAATTTTTTATTTAACCTCTTTTTGGAATAACGATTCGATTCGATTGTTTAACAACATTTATTTGGCTTACTGCCAAGAAATTATTGTCAATAGGAACTTTGAGCTAAAATCTGGCGGTATTTACACGATATCCGTTGGTACTGTTCTTCTAAATAATATCCCCATCACCTGCGCGTCGACGCAGAGCGAGAACGACGCGAGAACCACTGGCCATGATACTGACGGAGTCCTTAGGATTTGAGTTGTAACAGGAGTTATAACTCCGCGCGCGACGGTGACGATATCACACGCAGCGCGGAGCTCACATCTATATTCACCACATTGACTAGGGTCCCGCACGTGGTGATGATTACCATTACTAGTGTTACTATATTGCAGTTGTGATCGCTTGTGATGAGGAAATTATAAAAGTACCAATAATAATTATTTTTAAAATCCTTACAAATTATAGCTTCCAAATGATAGGTGTCTTTAGGTCAATTTTTTTCACGCAACCTAACCCTACATATCAATATAATGTTTTATGCAGCAACAAGGTTCGGCCCTGAGTTTTGTGTATGTGTGCGTAATGTTTTCGTGTGTTTGTAATTGCCACGCTATTTTGTACGTTATCTTGACTCTGCTTCTCTTTATAACTCTGTGTTATCGTAAGTCGTAATTCCTAATTCCATGGCACAGGCACAGACCAGTCAGATAATATCACAGGTTAATATGTGTTCCATGTGTTCTGTGATTTGACATCAATGTTTTTGACACAGACATACAAACCATAAGATTCTGGTTTGTATGTCTGTGGTTTTTGACTTCGCTCACTAATATGTCTGTGACTTCGCTTTGATTTATAATTTTTTAATTACGGCTTTACGGCTCTGGGCGGTGGCTCTGGGTTCCATCCCTTCTGAGCCCTTGCATTGCGAAAAATACTAGTGGTTCGCCCCGAACTGAGACCTCGCGGTATCCATAAACTTGTACAGAGCGCCATCTATTGACATAATTGTGAAGTTCTGTTAATAATACTGAAGCACATTAAAAATTAAATAATTTCGTTTCCTTATAATATTTATCTAATTTTAGTATGTTGTTCAAGTACAGGATATAATTCAAATAATTAATCAAGTTTCAGGCTTGAGAGTTCAGAAAATTGAGAGTTCTGAGGTCAACTTTGGACGTTAGAAAATCGCCACTTTGAAAGCCCCCCATTTCGTCAATTTTAGGGGAAAAATTAAAAAAAAAATACTTTTGGACTCTATTCCTAATTATCTTTAAAATGATATACCGCAACCCTATGTAACGCTATAAAAAATATTTTACTTCGCATTCGCTTCTATGAGAGCCCCCCTGAAATAAAGATTTTTATAACTTTTTAAGCCATATTTGGCGGGAGGCCATTGGTTTACATATTATATTTAAATATGAAGTAATTACGTTCAGCAATTCAGAAGTTATAAGGCTCTGACAGACGGACGGACAAGTGCCAATTCACCCAAGTAGACTCAGAGACCTTCGCTTCGCTCGGTCAATTAGCACGCATTTTTTTCGCAATTCACAGAGTTATCTTCTCTTCATGTCTGTGGAAATCACCTTTAATATAAATCTTATTAGATAGGGTTTCAGGTTAAACAATACAGATACTTATCTATGAGATAGGGGGAGGCAGAGAGAAGGTAATCACTACGATTTAATGGTTTTAGGGGGAGGTGTACATATAGGTAACTAGCTGATGCCCGCGACTTCGTCCGCGTGGATCGAGGTTTTTCGGTTCCCGCGGGAACTCTCTTAATTTTCCGGGATAAAAAGTAGCCTATGTGCTATTCCATACTATAATCTATCTCTGTGCCAAATTTCATCCAGATCCGTTCAGCCGTTCGGGCGTGATTGAGTAACAAACATCCATCCATACATCCATCCAAACTTTCGCATTTAAGTAAAATATTTATTTGATAAATAGGTACCTATTCAAAGAGGTGTACACTGTACGCGCTCAAGCGAACCTACCTACCTAAATAGATATATTACTCATATACTAGATTATACAATACTTATCTGTGACTAGATGATTCCCGCGACTTCGTCTGCGTGGAATAAGTTTTTTGACTCCCGCGGGAACTCTTTAATTTTCCGGGATAAAAAGTAGCCTATGTCCTTCCCCGGGATATAACCTACCTCTAAACCAAATTTCAGCAAAATCGGTTGAAAAGATGGGCCGGGAAAGCGTAGCAGACAGACTGACAGACACACTTTCGCATTTATAATATTAGTATGGATTTATTACACTACGTTACCCTTTAGTAACGTAGTGATAGACAGTAATATATCTTACACTAAATACCTTCGAAATTATCCTTTTCTATCATACAGGCACTCAAAATATAACTTCTGCTATATTAAATAGGCACTTAAAATATACAACATATTATGTATTATATTAACCTCATAATTTTAATAAAAGCTGTAGCTTAAAGGACAAAAACACTAGGGATCTGACAGGACAAAATGTCAGTGGTGGGCCGACATGTACCTTTTCTCCTGTGCATTTTTAGGGCGCCTTCAAATTTGCCGCAAAGCGTAGCGCGGCCGCAGCGCGGCTGCAGCGCTGCGGCCGCGCTCCTGTCGCGAGGTTCGAACATCATAGGGTTGTACCTATATTTATTTTCACGATGGACTCTGACGAAGAAACACTGCTCTGTGTTACTATTAATACGAAACAACGAAAATATAAAGTAGTTGTGTTAACAATACATAATATTATACTTACATGATTCATTTTTTTTCACTTTCACAAATCATCGTTACATCTGTAATCCCTGATAAGGAAATCTTTTTGAGTTATGGAATAATTGAATTTTTTTTTAAATATTATCATGGATTTTTTGTAAAGGGTCTCTAGCTTGATATATCTGAGGGCACTGGTCCGCCATTTTTGTAGTCGGGTGTTCTAGATATTCATCATGCCTATATTAATTTACTTCTACATTTGAACGGCTCAATGCAATAAGTCTCAGTCTTGGATATAATGTTTTTATTATTGTCTCGTTTACTATTGTTGACGCGTTCCAACAATACCGGAAATAATAAAATAATCCCATTATCTTTGGAGTCTTGTTTGTGAAATTGTCAATAAAAATGCATATTTCTTCCCAAGCCTTTTTCTTTTCGATTTTGTTGCTGTACTTGTCGGACTTCGAATCCCATATTGCTGGACGACTCTCAACCTCATCGATAAATTCTTCTACCTGATTTTCGTTCATGTTAAGACTTGAACAAAAATACGTGCGCAGTCCCGTCACTAGTCGATCGATGAACTGATGCGCGGCCGCAGCGCGGGTGCAGCGCTGCAGTCGCGTGTTTTTTATTTATATGGATTTACAAAGCAGCGCGACCGCAGCGCTGCAGCCGCGCTGCTCCCGCGCGGCACTTTGCGGCAAATTTGAAGGCGCCCTTAGTGTTTTCACCCAAAGAGTCATTGATTCCTGTGAGTTGGGCACTCAATAATAAAGTCTGTTTTTTAAAGAAATTTGTAGCACAGTAGATATATAACTGTCTGGATGACATACCTACCATAAAACCATTCAGTTTGATAGATAGATCGAGCGGTATCAGGAACTGAACTCTTATTAAATGTATTTAATAAGATTTTCATTACTCACTTCAATTGTTAACTAACCAAATTATTTAATTACAAACACTCAGTTCTCAGTAGAAATAACAAATCTTCTCATGTTTTGCTCGACAGGCAAGTTTGGTGGTATCATGTTCCTGCCATAGTACAACTTGCTGGTTGGATCATGATGCCTACTTATGTGTTGCTTCAAGAAATGGCTGGTAACAAACTTCCGTGAGCAAATCTCGCACATCAACGTAGGGCCTACGTGCTTGAACTTGATATGCTCAGCCCTAGCTGAGGCATTCACAAACCGTTCATTACATATTCTGCAACTGTAAGGTTTTTCACCAGTGTGACGTCGAGTGTGGTATAACAATGCTTCTTTTGAAACAAACTTACCACTACAAATTTCACATTTGAAGTTCTTTTCACCAGTGTGTTTAACCATATGGACCTTCAAATAACTGGGTGCAGTAAATTCTTTGCTGCATACTTTACATACATGCGGTTTTGCATTGCCGTGAGCAAATCTTTCGTGAACTCGCAGACCTCCTGGTGTGCTGTAGGCCTTATCGCATTTTACACATGTAAATGACTTTTCCATAGTACTCCGAATCGGGTGAGGATCTATCAGGTCCTCTAAACATAACTTAACATGTTTCTCGTAAAACTCTCTTGTTGTATAGGATTTTCCACATTTTGGACAAACGTTTTTAACTCTATGCTTTTCTTCATGTATTTGTAGTTTGTCTAGGCCCTGGCAGGTTTTTCCACATTCCTTGCATATGTAAATACAGTGCATCATATTCTGATGGTCTCGTAGTCCCTCCTTTGTGCTTCTGTACTGCGGACAATCCGGACATTTGTATTTATGGTTGAGGCTCCCATGGTTGATTAGATCCAAATCATTATCAAATGTTTCCAGGCATATTGTACATGTAAAAATATCATGTCGAGTTAAATTGTGAGCTTTAAGGTCAGACACAGTATCAAAATACTCAAGGCACGGATGGCATTCAAAGGGGCGTTTAATAGTATTCAAGTTTTGTTTCCCCCTATTCTTTTTTACAACCAGAGCTTTAGATTCCACATTCTCGATTAATAAATACAACGTCTTGTTTTTATCTCTCAAATCAATATCAACATTAAGAGTATGCGTTAGGTTTTCAAATACTTGATTTATGAGATATACTGATTTCTGACATTTTTCCATAAAACGGGCTGCAGATAGTGCGTGGTCAACACAGTCTGGACAGACAGCTTCAATTCCAGCGATTTCATCACAAATCTGTAAAAAGTGGTTTATAAGTTGGAGAACAAGCAAGTGGGTCAAGGGTAGATTATTTACTTAAACATATACATATTTAAGTTATTAAACAAACTTCTAAAATTTTGTTAAGTAGTCTACTTTCTCATATTATGATGTACAATCAGGCTCTTGAAGTTGATATTACTGATCACTTACATTTTCACCCAGTAGTTTAGTTAGAATTTCAGCTAAAGGTTGAATAATAGCTTCTTCTGGATATAAAGAGACCGCATCGTCAAAACGGACGTAATGGTCTTGAATAACTTTGAGGCATAACCTGCAATGACTGTAGCGGTTTTCACTGATAACATCAGACACAATAACACTCAGATCAGGATGCTCCATTTTGAGTCAACGTAAAATTAAAAATTTGGATACCGCGAACTTCTATGAGCCAAAATTCAATCAAATTAAACGCGCGCTTTCACAACTTTTCGTTCAAGAATTTAATACAAACACGAAATCTGCTCAAAAAGACGCCATGTTAAAATTCGGAATTCTAAAATGGTAGGTACCTAACCATAGAGGCAAATCTTGAAATATTCCAAATAGTACTTATTAGGTCTCAAAATTTCAAACACTTTAGATATTATTAAATTAAAATGTTACCTACTTCATTTTAATTATTTTTTCAAGAAACATTTATTTTTATTAGTTGGCTACCATAGAGCACACAGACAAAAGCTATTATTTTTACTCTGTGCTATGCTGGTCGGAACCCATGGAAGAAGTCGGAAGTTCGGAACCATAGAAATATGAAGACGGCAGTCGTAATCACAGGTCGTAATGTGGGTCGTAATTCCTAATTCCACGGTCGGAACTGCCCCACAGACATATTAATAACTCTGTGAACTGCCCAGACTAAGTCTTCCTATTTCTATGGAACTGCCAATGCAAAGTCAGTGAGCTATGCTGTGCACCTACCTCTTCTGGCGTCTTCTGGCGTAGCCTATTTGTAACTTTTAAGTACTTGAGCAATTATAAATGCAACTTGAGCAGTTTTTTAACACTTTGAGTAATTTAAAATAGGTATTGTATACATCAAAAGTTAAAGGAGTTTGAAAGTATGGATAAATGAATATTTTTTTTCGACTTTATTGATTTTTAATTAAATAATTTAAGGTGAGCAGTTTTAAAGGACAACGTGTTGAATTGAGCAATTGGAAATCTATCGATTAGTATTTTTTTTATTACAAATATCATTATTTTGCAGGCTGGGGTGGGGTAGCTTAGGTACCTATGTTAACCGCCCCGTATATGTGGATATACGTGGGATATACAATACTTATCTATGGTTTTACAAACATTGGAAAAAATCAAAAAAACGCAAGGTCAATCACCTGTGTTAATGTGGCAACGATATATCCATATGTTCCATACTCTCTGATTATATGCTGATTATTCAACTCTGTGGATTATTCCACCGACCAGAAACAAGGATTCTAAAAGCACCGACAAAACACAGAACACATATATCGTTGATGGAGAATGGACAACTGTCCATCCTCCATCAACGACATATATATATACCATAGATAAGTATGTTAAGTTGTAAACTGTGTAGCAAAGAGTATAATAATATCTGTGTAGTGTGTACTTACCACGTGGCACGTACCTACCGTTTAAGTAAACAGTAAATATGAAGTCCAAAATAAACAACTTATTACAATGTCTTTTATATAATGAAGGAGTTTTCTGTACTTTATGCTTTACTAGCATTGATGACTTGAAAAATTATTTGTCTGTTACGGACAAAGTTAAGTTCAAAAGTGAAAATGAGAAAAGTATTGCGGATATTTTAAAATACATACTGGTTCCAGGGGTAAGTATACAGTTTTTTTTTACTGTATGACACTACAAGTTAAATACAGTAATTAGTAATAGTACTTCGTTTGAGTTAGTCGTTGTCTGCAATCTCACCTTGCCAAATAGTAAAATATGTTTAACATGCTGCCGCCAAATCGTAGAGAATTTGGTGGTAAGACAGTGATGATGCAGTCTAAGGCTCAACGTGCTCGCCGAGGCACGGAGGAAAGGCCAAATTCGGACTTCCAAATTTGGTCACCCATCCAGTTACCAAATTGGGGCAACGTTGCTTAACAATCGCAATCAACTGATATGCGTTGTCACAACTAGGACACTCGTCACTTGCTCGTTAGGAGTATAGCCGTTATATTTTACACCAATTTGAATTTTAACTTCCCTTTCTTTATTTTTAGGTTTCCACTGATTTTATAACTACCTGCATATGCCTAAAATGTGCTAAATCAGCATTATCAAGTTATTTATTTATAAAAATGCTCAAAGAAAGTAGTGAATATCTCTCTCATATGATAAATAATTTAGCAAATGTGGTAAAAAGCACATCGAAGGAGAATATGGAATGGCTTAAGACACTATTTCTGCTAAATGAAGATTCAAAGTTCCAAAGTTTGTATGATACAAAATGCAACATTAATTCTATAGAAACTGCAAAACTAAGGTTAGAAACTATCTTGTCAGAAGAAACATATGACGAAATATCCATTTCTATTTACCAAGAACCTAAACAATACAAACACACACTGTTACAACATAAACCAGAAAATGAACAGTTACAACATAAAAAAGCAAAGAAAAGAAAGCCTGTGGCAAATATGTGTGAAAGAGATGGGAAAAGTGTAAAGTGCAAAAGTTGTTTAAAAGTTTTCACTGCCATGACTCAGTTTAGCAATCATTATTACAGGCTCCATGCTCCAAAAACTGTTAAATGTCCAAAGTGTCCTAAACTATTTGGCTCAGAGAGTTTAGTTACTCAGCATACGCTAAGATCTCACATGGACGCAATATGCACTGAGTGTGGTAAAGGTTTTACTAACTCTAACTATTTGAAGCAGCATGAACTTAGTCACCGAACTAGTTTCCCCTGTGAAAAATGCAAGCGTGTTTATAAAACCAAAAAAACCTACAACTTACACCTAAACTTGAAAATATGTGGTCAAAAACAGAGAAAAACTCGAACAGAAGCAGTGTTCACTTGTGACATTTGTAATAAAAAGTTTTGTCAGAAATCATCATTGAGAGTACACATCGGTTTTATGCATGGGAATGGTAAAGTGCATGAGTGCACGTACTGTAACGAAAAATTTATTTCACAGAGTCATTTGAGTAGGCATGTACTAAAACATACCAAAGTAAAAAATTTCCTTTGTACTATATGTAAATGTAAATTCAGTTCAAAAGAGGGCCTTATTGTCCACACTAGATTACATACTGGAGAAAAACCTTATAAATGTGTCGAGTGTGATGCTACCTTTATGTCTTCATCACGGAGATCAACCCATGTTCAGATATACCACAGAAAATTACAGTTTGAATGCAATTTGTGCTGTACAAAATTTAAATGTAAACAGACCTTGGTTAGGCATAAAAAGGGGAAGAAATGTCATAGCAAGGAAGTTTTGACAGAAACGAAACAAGAAATATTATAAGCTTGTCATGATTATTTCAAGAATACCAACAGGCAACAACCCACTGTGAGCAGTGTTGCATGACTTAACTCCTTCAAGTCTAACCTATAGGTATTACCTATGAGTCTAACATTAGGAATTGGTGGTGAGTGGTGATCACAATAGATTGGGAATGGTCTAAGTAAATGGGCTTTCATTCCCAGAAAAGCAAAGAGTTCCCACATGGTCTTCCATCACTTCATATTAATATAAAAAATGCGAAAGTGTTTATTTGTTGATTTGTCCTTCAATCATGCCCCAACAGAGATTAGTATTATTTTTTTTAACATTGTTTTATTATGATTATTAATGGGTTTGGTAGTATTATAGTGCAAATCTTGTTACTTGAAATAAAAGTAGTCATTAACAATGTCACCAGTACCATTTATTTGCATCAAAACCTAGCAAACGTTTCTTTGCCAACATTTTACGCACAACTTTGCCAAATATATTTGTAGCGTCATCTAACACTTGGCCAAAGTCAAAAAGAGGGAATTCTGATGATAAACCTGAAACAAATACATATGTTTATAATAAGTATATTATAACATTCTAAAAAGGGTAGCATACTACTACCCTTACTAATCTAATTTAAGTACCTACAACAACATTGTAACTAACAATAAAGTACCTGTAATAAGTACGTCTTTTATTTTAATAAATCAGTAATTATTACCTTGCTTAACTACTGTTTTTATGTTGTCATCCCAGGAATTTTCTTTACTGTTTATCGCTTCAAATTTAACCTGTACATCAAAAAGAAATCTCTAAAAGCATGATCTTGTTCTTACCACCTCAGAGTATTATAATGAAATCTTGTAAAAAATCTTAATTGCCGTACTATAGTTAGGAGCAGCAAAAGTATAACTATTCCTTTAGAGGAAAACATTTTTACGGGAAATATCCAAAAGGGTAAAACACGTTTTAAAATTTTAAAAATCGCGCGCATAAACATGTCCGACGTATCCACAGATTATTAATTGGCTTTACGGCTCTGGGTTCAAGCCCTTTGCATCCACGAGCTAGGACTAGGGATAGGTACCTCACGATGTTACATGAAAAGGATGGAGTGCTTACTCCGTTCCAACTTCCAACTGCCCTGCGAAAGCGAGAGATCGGACACCAGTGGTCAGTGGTGTCCGACCTCTTGCTCTAATTTGTGTTAGTTGAAGTGGAATAGCGATAAATAGGTACCGTGTAGGTACCTACCTATTTGCTTCATATAATAAAATATAATATCTACATAAGTACTTATTACATCCATGTATCTACATGAAACAAATAGATCGAGAGAGAAAATCTATGGGTAACTGGTGTCAGTGAAATAGATAAATCATAAATTAATAGATAAATCATCACATAATCTGTAGTTACTTGTCTTTTGTTGTCAAAACTTAGTAGTCTGTGGTTAATCGTACAAAAATACAAAATGGCCGAAACTCGTTAGACTGGGATAGACGTTCCGTAGAATATGCATTTTGTGGAACAGTAATAACTGTAAATAAACATTAAAGTGCAAGTATCGTGTTTCCCGCAGTGTCCCGTGCTTGTGCATGTCATGTTCATCTATGTGATAACATTGTGATAACGTGAAAATAGTGCAGTTTTTGTGCAGTGTTTTGTGTCTTGTTTTCACGGAGATCATCACTTTGTCGTCTGTTTTGGATTTATGTTTGCTTGACCACGGTTAGTACGACTACCATCACTTATCATAATATCAAAGTTCTGTTAAGTTTTAAAGTAAAGCAAAATACTAAAGTACTACTTGTCAATGCGTGTAAATAATTTTCAAAAGTTTTGACAATAGTTTTTGTCTCGCAAGTTTTTGTGCTATTGTACAAGTGCGAGTGAGTAAACGTTATGTATCGATAGCAGCGATGTGTAAAGTTTTGTGACTCGTAGGTAGGGTATGGAAAGTGTGTCGAGTATTATTGTTTTGGTGGCGACTGGCGACCTATTACGAAATATTAGAATCATAGAGCAGTTGGGAGTTCGAGGGTCAGTGAGGGCAATTATAGGCCGACCCTCTAAGATTAAGCGTGACACAAGGCGCGTAGGTCGTTGCAGCATCTCAATAGTGACATCACATTCTGTGTATTTTAGGAATCTTTACACTTTAAACAACTTTAGACTGCACTGAACTTCCGTAGGCGACGTTTTGTCTGTACAAGTGAATGCTGAAGCCTAAATGGTATAATTTATTGTTGGTTTTATCAAAGGAAGTAGATTAGGTCAGTGTGTGTCATAAAGATGTGACTAGAGCTATAAACTATACAGTATTATCAAATCAGAGAAAAAATAAACTAATTGTACCTCCTAAATAATAATATAATAAACTGCCCCCAGGCTTACGTCAGCTAGCTTTACACAGCTTTAAGAAAGATCTTTTCTCGTGGTTGTTAAATAAATGTTTTTATTCAATAAATGACATGCTGACAGAGTAAAAAAAAAAAAATCTATAATTTTAATATTGACATTGTGATTTAATTTGGACATTTTAATGCTTATTCAATTAAAATGGTTATATTCTACCTGGTTTATTGGAGTTGAAATGCCTGCTGTTTGCGTCTGTGTTTTGAGTTACCTATGTTTTTTAAAAAAATTGTATTGTCATGTATGTGCAATGTCGTGCAATGTCGAATAATTCAATTTTAACTGACCTGTTTGTAAAGTTTAACAATTTGCATGCCAGAAATGGCTGATTACATTGGATCATAATACATATAATATAAGTATCACCCACTGTACCTGTATTCATGCAAATAAAGGATATTGTATTGTATTGTATTGTAAAAGACTGCAGTTGTTTGGAAAGAGTACACACTACATGGCAATAACGTATGTACAATAAACTTCCTGACAGCTACAAAAGCAGTACTTTAAATGCATTCAAAAGGAAGACAGGGTTGGCATTTGAAATACGCATCTGGAATTTGGACTTGATAAGGGTTGATTTTTATAGGGGTAGGTTACCCCTTTCAATCGACACCCCCCCCATCCCGCGGAGATGCGTGGTTTTTTTTTTACACGTGTTTGAAGTTACGTGTAACGGAACGTTATTGTGTTTGAAGTTACGTGTAACGGAACGTTATTTTGCGTTATAGTGATTACTTTTATGTTATTTTAACCCTTATTTTTAGTAATTTTCTTTATTTATTATTATTTTTAATAGGTAAATATAATGTAAAAAAAAAGTAACGTATAACAAGGTGCACCTATAGGTAATTAGGTTAAGGTTATTTTCCTTTTTTTGACCACCCAGAAATAGGAGCCCTGCGAAGCGGGGCTCCGTCGACATGCTCTTAGAGGGGAAGAGGGTGACGGCTAAGGAGTTTTCCTAGGTCCCCCACTTTTTCTTAGGCTATAGTCGTAAATTCTTTTTAACCCTTATTTTTAGTAATTTTCTTTATTTATTATTATTTTTAATAGGTAAATATAATGTAAAAAAAAAGTAACGTATAACAAGGTGCACCTATAGGTAATTAGGTTAAGGTTATTTTCCTTTTTTGACCACCCAGAAATAGGAGCCCCGCGAAGCGGGGCTCCGTCGACATGCTCTTAGAGGGGAAGAGGGTGACGGCTAAGGAGTTTTCCTAGGTCCCCCACTTTTTCTTAGGCTATAGTCGTAAATTCTTTTTAACCCTTATTTTTAGTAATTTTCTTTATTTATTATTATTTTTAATAGGTAAATATAATGTAAAAAAAAAAGTAACGTATAACAAGGTGCACCTATAGGTAATTAGGTTAAGGTTATTTTCCTTTTTTGACCACCCAGAAATAGGAGCCCCGCGAAGCGGGGCTCCGTCGACATGCTCTTAGAGGGGAAGAGGGTGACGGCTAAGGAGTTTTCCTAGGTCCCCCACTTTTTCTTAGGCTATAGTCGTAAATTCTTTTTAACCCTTATTTTTAGTAATTTTCTTTATTTATTATTATTTTTAATAGGTAAATATAATGTAAAAAAAAAAGTAACGTATAACAAGGTGCACCTATAGGTAATTAGGTTAAGGTTATTTTCCTTTTTTGACCACCCAGAAATAGGAGCCCCGCGAAGCGGGGCTCCGTCGACATGCTCTTAGAGGGGAAGAGGGTGACGGCTAAGGAGTTTTCCTAGGTCCCCCACTTTTTCTTAGGCTATAGTCGTAAATTCTTATATAAAGTTAACACAACATCAAAAAATAAAAAAAATAATAAAAAAAAATTATAGGTTTCCGCGCCGCGGGGGATGGTGGGGAGGGTTCCTACCCTCCCCCCTCACCCCCCCCTCCACCCCCACCCCATACATCCAGATGCGTATTTCAAATGCAACCCCGGAAGACACATGAGCTGCTTAAAAATAAATCTTATTATGAAATTTCTGAATTCCTTAGTGATAATCTCAAGTAACTTATCTTAAATAATATATGTAAATTTGATGATGACGAGGTGATTTAATGGTTTTATAGTGCAATGATTGAGTATCCCCTCTTATATGGTATTTGATATACGTAATATGTAATTAATTAAATATTAATAACATATTATCATTTATTATTTTCTTTCGTTTTTAACTGTAATTTTGTATGACTGATTAATATAATTTACTACTTTTCTTTCTTAAGTTTAATACAATTTTGACGATTTATACCAAATATTCATACTCCATTAATTGGTAGAATCTATAAGGCTCATAAACTGTAATCATGTCAACTTTATATAACCTACATTCTCAGGAATAAATTATTATTTATTTATTTATCATAAATCATTTATTTTGTGCAAACATTATAAGTCTACTAATATTATAAATGCTTGCACTAAAACTTCAAGTTTGCAAACTTTCAAGTTTGGATGGATAGCTGTTTACTCAATCACGCCAGAAGGGCTGAATGGATCTGGATGAAATTTGGCACAAAGATAGATTATAGTCTGGAATAACACATATATGCTACTTTTTATCCTGGAAAATTAGAGAATTCTCACTTTATAATTATTTAAGGAGTGTCACCACTGTTATTATAGATGCTGTATCAACAAGTGATATGTATATTAAACTAGTTGATGCCCATGACTTCGTCCGCGTGGATTGAGTTTTTTGGTTCCTGCGGGAACTCATTTTCTGGGATAGAAAGTAGCCTATCAAATAAATATTATAAATGCGAAAGTTTGGATGGATGTTTGTTACTCAATCACGCTCCAACGGCTGAACGGATCTGGATGAAATTTGGCACAGAGATAGATTATAGTCTGGAATAGCACATAGGCTACTGTTTATCCCAGAAAATTAAAGAGTTCCCGCGGGAACCGAAAAACTTCAATCCACGCGGACGAAGTCGCGGGCATCAGCTAGTGTGCTTACTTACTGCTACATTCTCTTGCCACACTCTTAGCCCACTACCATCTTGACATCATAGACTCATCACACGTACCACCAGATGTGATTGCAATCATGGACCCACTTGTAGGGGAATGCAAAAAGAATAATAAGTAAGTATACATTTTTGAAGGCATAAGATGTGAAAGAATATACATGTATTATTTTTTGGAGCAAGATTTACAGCAGAATAAACGTTCTGACCTAGCCTAGAATATGGAGCTGGAGGCTTTACATTATATTGAATCAGCAAAAAGTCTATTTAAGCAAAGTTTTTTACCTGTGGTCCTAAAATAATACTTATTGTTATCTCTACATTGCATTACATAATTTTACTTTATGATCTATTGCCACCAAGCTTTTATTTCTACAATACAATTTCTTCTAGTACTCAAATAAGTTATATATGCATAATAATTTTACTCTAAATCCCGTTTACTTAATTGAATATTTTCTTAACTCTATCACATGCAAATCTTTAAGTGAAATCATGGTTCATTATTTATAAGAAGTAGATATGATATTATAAATTATTATACAAGTTAGTTATGTAACCTGTTTTTTTACCATTCTATTTATAATAAACCTTATGTTTGTCAACTTATGAGAAAGATTTGCTTGGCATTGTGCAAATATGATTTGACTAGCTGATGCCCGCAACTTCGGATGGATTGAGTTTTACGGTTCCTGCGGGAACTCTTTAATTTTCCAGTATTTTTCGTCTCATCAAGGAATTGCTCTACATACATTACTTCATAAGGCTGTGTCTTATGGTCGTTATTGGGTAGTTATATACTTTCCTGTTAGAAACCTACATTCAAGAGATTTCTGCATGCTAACTAAATGGCACCATTGTCACCATTTATTATAAGAATGGGGCGCGACTTTGTGGATTGAACAACCTATATCTGTGAGCAACCAGCCAAGATCCCCTGCCAATTGAAATTTAAACCCATACGAAGTATTCTGTGCTATTACTGTAGTGTCATTATCATTAACAAGTGTTAAAGCAATTATCATGTTATCTAACTTGATAGTTCTAGTTAATTTTAGGGTGTAGTGTGGCTCGAGCCTAAGAGAAACCAGCGCTTCCGTACGAATGCCCTTCACGCCTTGTTCACACTATACACTTACTACTATTATTGTGTATGCAAGTGTGACGACTGAGCACAGTTTGGACTTGGCAAACTTTTTTTTCTATTCCGCTACAATTCGGCCCTTGACTGCGATCTCACCTGGTGGTAAGCTACGATAGCATGGTAAGCAGCTATGGTAAGCAGACTAAGACGGTAGCGTGCTAAACTAAAACTAAAACTGGCTAATGCCCGCGACTTTGTCCCCGTGATTTGAGGTTTTTTGATTCCCACGGGAACTTTAATTTTCCATGATAAAAAGTAGCCTATGTGTTATTCCAGTCTATAATCTATCCTTTCACCCAGATACGTTCAGCAGTTATGGTGTGATTGAGTAACAAATATCCAAACTTTCGCATTTAAGTATAATATTAGTATCTACTATCTAGATGAATCTCATGTCTGTAGTTCGCGTAGTCTCGGTCCGCGTGCGCGTACGCCGCGATGTATGAAATCTGACACCCGTTCAATGGCGTAGGGCACTTCAGTGCTAATGCTTGCCCGCCATTTTGAGTACCCAGCTCTGTAGGTGTTACCAAGTTCAAGTATTTACAAGAAAATATATAATATAGGTCCTTAGAAGCGAGCTTGACGCCCTGTATAGATACGACGCGACGTGCAGATAAAGAAAATTACATATATGTATTATGATCAGTCTGTTATAACGAGAAAAGGCGCAAAGAAGATGAGTGGAGTGAAAATTGTATACGTAACTCGCTGATTCCCGCGACTTCGTCCGCGTGGTTTAAGTTTTTTTGATTCCCGCAGGAACTCCTTAATTTTCCGGGATAAAAAGTACACAAAAATATTAAAATTCAAAATTCAAATGTTTTTTTATTCAAATAAACTTTTACAAGTGCTTTTGAATCGTCGAGTGAATCTACCACTGGTTCGGAATGACATTCCTACCGAGAAGAACCAGCAAGAAACTCGGTGGTTGCTCTTTTGAAAAAAATAATTTCAAATTTCTTCAATGTGAAGATACTTAGATACCGTAACCGCTGTCCTTCTTAGCATTGCTGGAGCGAGTCAAATCCATCCATTAATTCCCGATTTGTCTCTGCCGGGGATCGAACCCGGGAGCACTGCGCCATGGAGGTCGTCGACGTTTGGCGTTTGTAAATAATTGATGTGTTTCTAAACGTTTAACGGCTATAACTAGTTACAAAGGATGGCCGGTGCATTAAATTTTACTACGGCCATCAATGCTTTGCGATTCGATTTGCGTTGTGAGCTTTCCGTTTTGGCGATGCGATCAAACGTTGCTTGTTTTCTATGCTCTAGTTACTAGTAGATAAATCAGAACATGACTTTGATAACTATAGTTAATAGAATTTAAATAAAATGTCTGAATGGCATTGGTTAATGTTGTTCCAAAGTAAAAACACCAAGGTGAGATGCGTCGTACAAGTAAACTACCTATTCGAGTCCACAGTCATATCGCGCGCTACACGGTCCTCAGCCTTTATCGTTTAACCACCACCAACACTTTCAGCCACCATGGTAAAGTCATCATCATAATCGTCATCGTGTGAACGCTCTATCCATCGCCGGGCCACTAGTTACTGAGCCCGGGTCTCCCCTAATTTATGATAAAGCTTTAAAGTTCCCGGAACTCTTTTAGTTTGTGCACTATTTCTGGCCTAGCCCTTTACCTACGTTAACGTGTTAAAATCGTATAACTTACTAGATGATGCACGCGACTTCGCCCGCGTTAATTTCCCAGGACAAATGTCCTTCCCCGGGATGCGATCTAACCTTTGTACCAAATTTCGTCAAAATCGGTGAATCGGATGAAAAGATGGGTCGTGAAACCCACATACCTAACTTTGAAATGTCTGAAATGTGTGAAATGCGTGCCTGGGATTCGAACTTCGGACTCCCTGGATATAAAGCCGAATTCCTAACTATTACTACAGGCTATCAACGCCTTCACGTACGTACTTGATTTAGCAGTGACGGTATGTTGAAAAACGTTGATATTGATGTCCTTGGCTAGACTCCAATGTATATGAAAATTATTATTAAATATAACTATCGCTCCCAATATATAATTGTCACGGGCGATGACTTCGAAATGCCTGGCGTAGTCAGGGTCAAGTTTTATGACTTAGGAAATTACTAGATGGTGCCCGTGAATTTATCCGCGTGGGTTTAATTACGTTTTTAAAAATCCTGTACTTATACACACTCTTTGATTTTCCGGGATAAAACTAGCCTACGCGTCTCTTAAGGTCTTTAACTAATTAAGTTAAAGTATATCCGTGCAAAAAACGATGTCGATCCGTTGTTTCGTTGCGGCTTGATTGAAGGATAAAGCAACAAACAAATTAATTTGGTAGATTAATGATCACCTTTATTGTCGACCATCCAAACTAGATGTCATCGCAATTCGCAAGTAGGTAAAAGCCTCCCACTTTTGGATTCACCTCATTGCCACGGCCTATGTGTAACAACTAATAACTTTACATTTAATATAATAGGATAACCAACCCGTGCGAAGCCAGGGCGAGTAAAAATATATCATCATAATCATTGTGTGCCTACCTCGAATCGAAATTGGGTGGTCATCACGCGTAACGCTTCTCTTTTTAAAGTCACATCTTTTGGGTAACTAAGTAAACTAAGCACTTATATTATGATCCTTGTTGGTCGAAATAATACATTTTTATTTAAGTAAGTACTTACTTATTACTTCACAAGTCGATGCCCGCGACTTCGTCCGCGTGGATTAAGGTTTTTTGGCCTAGCCTAGTCTATGCGCCTATGCTATTCCAGACTATAATCATCAATTATTATAGAAAATCATCAATAGTATAATATGATGAGATGAGATAACCTACATATGTACGTCTCCAGCAGTGGCGTGCACAGGGCTTGAAGCTAGGGTAGGCATTAGTTAGTCAGAATACCTATTTACCGACTGTTTTAATGAAAAATGGACATTGACCTATTTCCATTAGGGTAAGCAGTGCTTTTATGCCTCTATGAACTGCACGCCACTGGTCTCCAGGATGCTAGCTATCTCTGTGCCAAATTTCATCCAGATTTGGGCGGAAGTTGTGGCGTGATTGAGTAACAAACATCCATCCATCCATCCATAGCCATACATCCATCCAAACTTTCGCATTTATAATATTAGTATAGATTAAGCATTGTCCACCCCGTTATATCGTCTAACCACTTGCGTCCTTACCGACCTGGAGCTCTCTTGTAATCCTTCCAACACTATAAGTCTTGGGAATGTGAATAAAATATCAGTCTGAAAAAAAACTTAATTCTATGTAACTGTTACGTGAGACCACAATCCCACCTGTGCGATGCCAGGGCGGTTCATAAAATATCAATGCTAGAGTTTTGGTAGCGTGTCTAAAGAAATCTAGACATCTTTTTCGTAACTTGCAAGTGTAAAGTCTCAGCCGCTCGAAGTTTACCATTGAAGCGTTTCGACTTTCGACACGTCATGTTGCGTGTTTATTTATGCTTTTGATATCTTCATTCGCAGTTTGTATTACAAGTTTTCCGGTTACGTGATAAGCGTATAACAATAATATTTTGTTATTTTTTATTACGAGTAAGTAAGTAAAATATAACAAAATAAGAAAAGTAAAGCCACCCAAGCGTATGTATGACTTTAATAGTTATGTAACATTCAAATGATTTAAATAACTGTGAATAGCTGAAATGAACGTAAGTATTTTTAATACGTCATATGAATACATAGAGTACACGGCCGAGTGCCGATCATAGGTAGGCTATTTTAAAATTTTAACTTTCTCCAGATAACCGTCAGGTGGAATCGCAACTTCCTAAACCGATACTAATTTTATAAATGCGAACTGCGAAGTGCCGAAAGTGCGTGTCTGTCTGTCTGTTACCATTTCACGGCCCAACAACTAAATCGATCTCGACGGAATTCGGCAGACGGATAGCTATCATCCTGGAGACGTACTACATAGGTTTTCTCATCCCGGAAAATAAAATAGTTCCCGCTGGATTGTTAATACATCGAACATAAATTCACGCAGATGAGTAAAGTTAATGAACGTTATTTTAAAATTCTCGGTTCTCAAGTTCATTGTTTTTAAATAATGTTGCTTGTATTTCGTTTGATGAACCGACAAACGCATACACACGTATTACTTATTGCAGTCTGTAACTCAAAATCCTCAATGATCTGTCAGTCGTATAGGTGAAAAAGATGTGTATCTATTTACTCACTTAGGTACTTAATTACTTAATATTTTATTTACCAATAGAAAATAAATAGTTTGATGAAATCATGGCAATGGTAGTTAAATAAGAAACTACGCCGTAAATTATAATGCTCTTGCATACTTGCCCGAGTTCCACATAATTTTAACACTTTACAGTTTACTCCGAGTCTGTAATTAGTTGCAGTCGTTAAATCTCATTGCGAACGCGTTCATTATGTACGAGTACATACCTCGTAGCTATACCGTACTATTACCTATTCTGTAGTTACCTATATTAGTTCATAAACCTCGCAAATGCATTGACCAGTGACCACCCTCTAGGGAACCCAACAGTATCACAAAAAAGCATAACTAAAGCTTCAGATGATAACTTGGCGGAGTACGTTTCCGGCGCATGTGGCGTTAGTCGCATCGTTATCGTACGCAAGGAATCGTATCGGAAACCTCCCTCTTTGACTATACCTTCCTGGCGTAGTGTTTAGCGCTGTTGTCTTATAAGCAGGAGGACCCGGTTTCGATCCCCTGCACGGTCAATTTGGGCAATTAAATTTCTGAATTTTCTCAGGCTTGCTCTGGTGAGAGGCTTCGGCCGTGGCTGGTAACCATCTTACCGGCAAAGACGTACCGCCAAGCGATTTAGCGTTCCGGTACGATGTCGTGTAGAAACTAGAAACCGATTTGGGTATATAACTGGCATACCCCTTACTGGCTAGCCCGCTACCATCTTTAACTGTATTATCACTAAATAGATATACTTAACTCACTTACCCATTCCGAGACTTCAGTCAGATCATACTGAACATTTTTATCTCGTCTCAGTAATTACTTACAAACCAGCAAATAAATGTGTCAAAACGGTACATAACACCGCATAATATCTATAAAATCCTTGACCCTTATCTACTTTGTCATAAAAGCTACAATCCAATGGAATATTATGTTACCCTCGTGCCGAACCGGTCTCGAACTCACTGATCTTACGCAAGCCGCATTTATCATAAGGATCGATTTATTGGTGGATATTATTAATAATGTAAATCTAGTGTTTTTATACTGTGTCGCATTTGTAGTTAGTAAATAGATTTATATTACTTTATACATCTATGTACTACTTACTTAATATTATAAATGAGAAAGTTTAGGCTAGTGGTTTATATTTTATTTAAAATTCTCGCGCTTGTTTGTTCTACCATGTTCTCGTACTACGGCATGTTAGCCCTTGATGGCGATTTTACCTGGATTGTAAGATTTGTCAGTGATGATTTTTTTGTTGAATGATGGAGTCTATTGTCTTAGGATGGTATCAGGCCTTGGACGAAGTATTGTAGGGCTAACGATAGGGGTATAAGATAACAGTTAGTTATTAAACTCGTACTCGGTTTTTACACGGCATCGTACTGGAACGCTTAACTTGGCGGTAAGGCTTTGTCGGTATGGAGTTCTTAAGCCTAGAGCGGAGCCGCGATTGTAATTTATGAAAACTGAATAAAACGGAATTGCCAAAAATCCGTGAAACACTTAACGAAAGCCCCAGCAGTGCCCAATTTTCAAAAAATTTAAAATGACTGACTCTATGCATATTTTTATCCACTAACTGTGTTGAACCCCGTTAGGGATGGAATTCTCGAAATTCTTTTTAAGTGAAACGTAAAAAAAAATTTGATCAGTCGGTACAAGTCTTTATCTTTTGAGGAGATACAAATTAGTTAATGTTGGCCTATTTTACATATATATATTTCATGAGTAAATTATCGAAACTTTAATCTAAATCTTGTGCAACAAATGACATTACAAAAGAGTAAGGTACCTATAGTTACGAAGGGCCGATAGGTTATTTAGTTCAATTGACAGTCCTTGGTCCTCGGTCATCCATTTACGTAATTTCTGTTAAAGCATCCGTATTATGGTGAATTTTGCGACTTGTTGGTACAGGTATTTAACGGTTCGTAAGGTCACATTAATTGACAATTCAATTAAGCATCATTAGGTCACAAAAGCATAGTTTAAGGTTAAGAGCTATGCTATAATAGTTTATGCATTTATGTCGAAATTCAGTAGTTACTTGTAATTCCAGCACAAAATTAGAATGCACTAGAATCTAGAATTCTAGATGATGCCCGCGACTTCGTCCGCGTGGTTTTTAGGGTTCCGTACCCAAAGGGTAAAAACGGGACCCTATTACTAAGACTCCGCGGTCTGTCTGTCTGTCTGTCTGTCTGTCTGTCTGTCTGTCTGTCTGTCTGTCTGTCTGTCTGTCTGTCTGTCTGTCTGTCTGTCTGTCTGTCTGTCTGTCTGTCTGTCTGTCTGTCTGTCTCCAGGCTGTATCTCATAAACCGTGATAGCTAGAAAGCTGAAATTTTCACAAATGATGTATTTCCGTTGCCGCTATAACAACAAATACTAAAAATTAAAAAAATATATATATTAAGGGGGGTCCCCATACAATAAACGTGTTTTTTTCGTATTTTTTTGCTCAATATTAAAAACGGTAACAGGTAGACGGTTCAAATTTTCACAGAATATTAACTTGTATATTACCTTTCAAAATAAATAATTAAATATCAATAAAGTAAATATTAAAGGGGGGCTCCCATACAACAAACGTAATTTTTTGATATTAACAATAAACCTCTACAAACAAAGTTAGTTTTGCGGTTCATTTCGTCTTGTTTTTAATACGTCCTAGATCGTAAAACTTACTACAGGTTTGTACGGAACCCTCGGTGCGCGAGTCCGACTCGCACTTGGCCGGTTTTTTGATTCCCGCGGGAACACTTTAATTTTCCGGGATAAAAAGGAGCCTGCCTTCCCCGGGTTATAAACTATCTCTATACCAAAATTCATCAAAATCGGTTGCACAGATGGGCCGTGAAAGCGTAGCAGACAGACAGACAGACAGGCACACTTTCGCATTTATAATATTAGTATGGATGTAATCATGTAGTAGGTGAGCCTGTGGTCTGGTTTTTGTATGGGTATAACGATGTTTTCCTTCACAGAAAATAAAGAATTTCCTTCATAGAAATGCGTCACGCCCGAGGGTGAACCCCCGACCACCGTAATTGGAGGCCGAACTTCCCAACCACTAGGCGGCTATCAACGCTTTATAAACTTGTTCTAGCTAGTCGGTTTCTTAAGTTTTTCATGCTAATCCAGCTATAGATAAAACTACATAGCCTTAGAGATTGTATCGATACAACCTTTTAAGACGAATCGTGACGACGTCGTCGCTAGTATCTGCTAGATAACTGCGCGGCCTTGTTTCCTTCTGTTGCCAAATCGCGGGCGCATTGATATGCGACACGAATTCGATGTTTCTTTTACACAATTCCGTGAAGAATGTGTGTGGTAATCTTAGCTCAAGCTGCTTCGTCTTCGCCTTGCCGAAAAGTTATCTTAACTACTTAATAGATAGAGGATGGAGAAGGATTGATAGATCAGCAAAAAAACTGCATTTTACTGAGGTAACTACTTATTTAGTCCTGCCTAAGTATTTGGTTAGATTTTAACCAAGTCTGACTCTGAGCTCTGATTTTGTCATATATTTCACTAGCTGATGCCCGCAACTTCGTTCGCGTGGATCGAGTTTTTTTGGTTCCCGCGGGAACTCTTTAATTTTCCGGGATAAAAAAGTAGCATATTTGAATTCCAGACTATAATCCACCTCTGTGCCAAATTTCATTCAGATCCGTTCAGCCGTTGGGGCGTGATTGAGTATAGCAAACATCCATCCATCCATCCAAACTTTCGCATTTATAATATTATAGATATATATATGTACATATATATATAGTATAGATTTCGCCCTTCTAAACATGCAGGAAAAGCGAGCATTACAATACGCACCGCTACACAAATCTTCCACTATTCTAAACGTACGATCACTCCGAGGCCGGAGCATCCTCACGAGATGTTGACTCAAGAATAGACATTGATTACAATTGTGCACTTTTGAGTCAACAACTCAACACCGCGGCGAAGAGTGACCTAAGCTACTTTCTATACCAGAAAACTACGTTCCCACGAGATTTTTTGAATAGTCTTGTAAATCCAAGCGGACGAATACGAGAGCCTAGTAATTTCAAAGCTTTTAGCACTTTATTTTATTGCCATTTTATGCTCTTTCAAGAAAAATGGTGTGACAATGTAATTGAAACCTGACATTCTTGGAAGCCCTTACAACTTACCGAAACCGAAAGATATAATATGGAAGTGCGTTCTTCATAAGGTTTCATCTGATGACGTGGCAGATGCGAGGCTAACGCCAAGCGCGTCTATAACACCTCTATATGGTGATGCCTGTGACTTTGTCCACGTGTATTTTGGTTTTTAAAATGCTCGTTAAAACTCCAACTCAAAATAGCATATGCCATCTCCGAGTTGTAAGATACCACTGTGTTGTACCAAATTTCGGCCAATTCGGTCATGTCAGACAGACTTACTTTCTGTTTTCCGAGCCGGTGGTAGAGTGAGGTAGAGCCCTGAGTCCTGACATGCCTATTATAATAAGTGGCACAAGTTGTCCTGCATTAAATAAACATGTACTTACTTAATTTTATTTCGCTTTTATACAGAATACAAGTTAAAATTTACTGGTTCGCCCCGAAGACCTCGCCTCCTATGAGTTTGGACTTTAGACCTAATAGTGACATACTCATTGTATTTAGCATACTACTATAATCTAACTAAGATTTAAATTTGTGGTTGTTAAGTACAAGTAGAATCTTAACTTAATATTACTTACTTAAGTAATACAATAATAAATTATTTTATAAATATTACTTACTTACTTGTATAGTATTTGTTACATTAGCCAAAAATAAAAAATTAGTTTCATAACTTCACATAGAGGCTACATTATAATTTTGAACCTTGTAACGTTGTAAATAAAGATTTTATTTATTTATTTAAGTAACTAAGTAGGCGACTCTCCTGACTGACCTCCTCTCACGATGTGTTTTGTCATACAAGAGATCTTTGGTTGAACAGAGACTTCCTAAATTGATTGTTAAGTTCCACAGGAGCTATAGGTACTTCCTGTAGGTACTAGCCTGTGTTTCCCACCTGTGGGGGTATATGTTACCCGACGAAGGCTCTGACGAGGTCACAATCTTACGCAAAAAGTTAAGCGACCATCTGGTAAATTATTAACTACAAGGGCTACTAATAATTATGAATTACGGCCCTTAGAAGGCTTACATTCTGTCCGTTAACGTATAAAGAATTATAATCGTTGGCGTGTTGGAAAATGAAGCAGTTTCAACATTTTAGTTAGTTATTGAGTCAAGGACGACGCGACGGGTGCGTTTGAAGGTCCATAATCCGAATAGTTGTTGCGTCGTATTTCCAGTTAGAACTTAGCCAGTGTACATACAGCCTGCCTAACTGACTAGGTGATGCCCGCGACTGCGTTCGCGTGGCTTCTTTCTTGTAGATAATCCCGTGGGGAAATCTTCGATGAAAAGTAGCATAATATGTCCTTCCCCAGGATACAATCTGTGCCAAATTTCGTCGTAATCTCTTGAAGAGATAAGGTGTTGACGGACCGGGAAAGCGTAGCAAACATACAGATATTCTTTCGCATATATACTTAATATTTGTATGTAATATGGGATAGGTACCTAACCGGTGTTAGCCTTAGATTGATCATATTTGGGGATCGGCGCTTCGAAACTGAGATAACTCGAATAGCTGATAGTTAGCTAAGAGTTTCCAAAGTTACGCGTGAATTCTGCCAATTCGCACATAACTAGTGTGCCTTTATCCCTGGTCAAGTGCGGATTGGCAGACTAAATTCTTGTCATGGAAAAAAATGCTATTCAGGATGCCCCACATGTGCTTAGTTATGAGCATTTTACACGTATAACAATGATATAGGTTGCAAACGTTAACTCAATTTACGTGTAAACTCACGTAACACCGTCTCAAGCACATTACTATACGTAACAACAAGTGAGCCGTGACAAACGGGTCACGACGTTTCATTTCATTCTAGATATTTGCCTTATGCCTATTACTTACTTGTGACTATGTGTGACGCGCGAGGTCATTACTGTACTTGGGTATTTTATGTCAGTAACAGATCTTTGAGCTTGATTGATATTAATATCACGTTTCAAGAGTATCAAAATAAGCTGATAACTTAGAACCTGGATTAAGCAAGTGCTTAGAAAATAGTTGTTATGGGACCATGAAACTCCCTAGAGTTTCGTAACCCAAGGTCCTAATCTGGGGGCATACTACCATCGCAAGCAGTATTTAACTATTTTACCTACGTCGTATACTAATAGCGTATCTAACTACATTCTTACAGGATGTCCAACGACTCCACACTATTGTGTTAAATCCCTTTTTAGGGTTCCGTAGCCAAATTTGGCAAAAACGGAACCCTTATAGATTCGTCATGTCTGTCTGTCTGTCTGTCTGTCTGTCTGTCCGTCCGTATGTCACAGCCACTTTTTTCCGAAACTATAAGAACTATACTGTTGAAACTTGGTAAGTAGATGTATTCTGTGAACCGCATTAAGATTTTTACACAAAAATAGAAAAAAAACAATAAATTTTGGGGGTCCCCATACTTAGAACTGAAACTCAAAAAATTTTTTTTCATCAAACCCATACGTGTGGGGTATCTATGGATAGGTCTTCAAAAATGATATTGAGGTTTCTAATATAATTTTTTTCTAAACTGAATAGTTTGCGCGAGAGACACTTCCAAAGTGGTAAAATGTTGGTCCCCCCCCCCGTAACTTCTAAAATAAGAGAATAATAAAACTAAAAAAAATATATGATGTACATTACCATGCAAACTTCCACCGAAAATTGGTTTGAACGAGATCTAGTAAGTAGTTTTTTTTTAATAATTTAAAACTTACTACAGGTTTGTACGGAACCCTCGGTGCGCGAGTCCGACTCGCACTTGGCCGGTTTTTCTTCGTAGTCTCAACGACTCATTTAAGTAAGTGGTCTTAAGTTACCACAGCTAGCGAAATCTATTTTAAAACCTATATTCTTATAATCTCCTATTTCAACGACTTGATTTTGACAACTTTAATTTTCAAAATAAATACAATGAACCTTCACCAGTTGATTTAACTACTTAATGAGCATCTTCCGCTTCACAAATTGTCCAGCATCTGTCCAAATAAACCATAACACCTGTCTATTGTACTCAATTCGGAACCAGGTGGAACCAGTGGTGGGTAAATAGTTAAGTGGTTATTAATATTAATGGTAGTTATTCTACACGGGCAACAAACAATTCCACCGTCCTCGCAGACAGATTGAAGCCTCAAATTGTAATAACGCTCTCCCTCTGCAAGCGTCGTATTCCTGATTGCTGGGGGTCGTCACCCCTTTAATGACGTTTGAATTGTCGTCTTAATCTATAGACGTCCACTGCTGGGCGAAGGTTTGAATGATATGGGATTGGTATACTTATTACTGCGGCGCTGAATTTCTACGACTACTAGAGCAGGCGAATTCTTAGGTTTAACCATTTTTAAATGATTTATAATTTATTTCACGTAGGACTTGTGTGACTTATGATAAGTCAAGAAGTCCACCACCGCGCCGGTTCGGAAGGTTCGGAGGTCTACTGAGAAGAGCCAACCGGGACGACAAAAACTCTACAGTTGCTCTTTTCATAAACAAATAAAATGTTACGCTGTCAGTTTATGCATTCATTGGTCATATGAATTTCATCAAGATCTGATAAATATTTCGGAGATTCGGATGGAACTCTTCAACGAGTAAAAGCAAATCTTTTGCGATCAATGTCGTAGGTTAGTAAAAGATAGATTTTTAACTATATTATATATGTACTTATATCAAATAGGTACATGTATACCGCCAAGCGATTTAGCGTTCCGGTACGATGCCGTGTAGAAACCGAATAGGGGTATGGGTTTAATATAACTGCCATGCCCCTAGCAGGTTAGCCCGCTACCATCTTAGACTGCATCATCACTTACCATCAGGTGAGATCGCAGTCAAGGGCTAACTTGTAGTGGATAAAAAAAAAAAAAAATGTATGATGAAGAATTGTAGAATATAAGGTAAGCTTGTTTCTGAATAATCTGATTTATCGAGGCGTACATTTCTCCGCTCCAGTGGAAACACACATTTAAGCTGTCTGCGGATTCGTGCAGTTATTAATTCGGGTCTTTACTCTTTGCTCCAGTAATTGAGCACTTCCTGCGAAACCGCTCAAATCTCCACAACGAATGATATCTATTTATTTTGTGATGTGATGACACGCGTGATGATACACAGTTTATAATAATATTATGAAACGATTTTATAATTTACGTAATTTACTTATATGTGTTTTGAGTTGCGGAAGAGTATTTAAAAGATTGTAAGTATGCAATATATCTGTCACAGAAAAGTTTCCTGTTTGGAAATCGAAAAACGAAAGTGTTTTAGATTTTTTGTAGTTTTTAGTTTTTACGGAAAATCAGTAGCATGGCTCACTAAATTCTACTCGTACTTCCCTTTCGACTCCAGCATGCATGAAGCTTCTGCCAGGAGTATGTTAAGGTATGGCCCGCAAGACCCTGGGATTACTGTCTCTACTGTCCCAATCAGCTGGCAGTACCTTATCATTGTTTCAGAATGTTTGAGCTTAAATGGAATTAAACTTACACCTGGATAGATCTCAATCTAGGTCAATTTTTAATGTTCAAATATCGTATAATTATTAATGTAGAATGTAGACTTCACTACGTTATAGACTTATAGAGACTCGGTGCGTGATAGACGTGCGTTATTTGTTAAGCGATAATTAAAAAATATCGGTGCTATGCAGTCTTTTTCTTTCTTAGTTCCACTCCTGAATCCTGATCTCATTTAAGTACCTTAAAATATCTAGGGATCTGTGTTAAGCAGTGAACGACTATTATCGGTTTACGATGACGACGACCTAACTACTTAAAGTAGTTTAAAAACTTAACTAGGTACTTGTAAATACCACAGCCGAGAAGTCCTACATTCCAAACTATACTGCAACTTACTATCTTCAAACTTAACGGAGATCGTGATTATAATTATAGCAATGCAGTCATCACTAGATTGAGAGGCATGTCTACACTCTACTATCAGTATGTACAACGCTACGCTCCTTAAATGACTCATAGTCATACGAAATGCACTTCTAAATCTAGCGACATATTTGCAGTTACATCACGTTGACACGCCAAAGATTGGGCCATCTCTAAGGTTCAGAGCACACATGACAACTTTTATGCGACGATTTCAAAGTTTTCCGGAAGTTCGTAGCTGCTTTACTTTGATTATCTCTACATATTATTGGACGCCTGTCGTAGCGAGTTTCTCCAAAAGGGACGGTATCATAATTGACCCAAAATTGAAAAGTGATCGATCGACCGAAATTTGAAACACTTGTACCTCTTTCCAATTCTTTCAAACTACAAATCATGGATTTGGACAAGGGCAAGAAGAAGAAGAAGGTTGGGGTTGCACTTAGGTAGAGATATTTCGCACAGTTTGTTCGTATCGAATAATTTTCAATTTAAAGTTACATACATTTCAATTACATACATTTTTGACAATGTCCTTTAATTATTTTATTTATTTTTATTTGGGTGCCTAAGTAGTAAGTACTTATTTCCTTAAAGGATTTAAAGCTTTTAAAACTAGTGACTATGCCATGGAATAACTAGGTAGAAAGAGGTAACGTCGCAGAGAGGTATTTTAGGTTCGACACATCAGATCCTGTTCCAAATACTGACCACAAGTTACATCATACAATTTACATATGAAATGGCATTGTCTTACTTGTTTGTATCATTTCTATACCTTTAATTCCTGCCTTCCTACCGCGCGCTGTAATTTGACAGCAGTATTTGCAAGTAATGCGAAATTCTAATTTTCTTCTTCTCGCGTCGTTTCCTCAACTTTGAGGATCGTGGCTCCCTCGAGATATTACAGCCTTCACAGTCAACGCCATCTTTCCCTATTGGAGGCCGTGCGAAAGACTGCAGACCGGAGTGTCGACCGCTTCTTTTATTTGGTCAGACCAACGTCTCGGGCTTCGTCCGCGGGGTCTCTTTCCTTCGATCTTGCCAGTGATGATGAGCTTTTCAATGCTGCTTGAATTTTTCCTGGCAATGTGACCGAAGTAGTCGAGCATCCGCCGCAGACAAATGTTGGATAGCCGCATCTTTATTTTTAACTAGCTGATGCCCGCGACTTCGTCCGCGTGGATATACCAAGTTTCATCGAAATAACTTGAGAAATGACGGACTTTTATACAAACTTTCAACCTCTATTTCACCCCTTTGGGGGTGGAATTTTGAAAAATTGTGAAACATGTTTGTTTTCATTTCTAACCCGCTGCTCATATACCAAGTTTCATGGATATAACTTGAGAAATGAAGGACTTTCATACAAACTTTCAACCCCTATTTCACCCCTCCGGGGGTAAAATTTACGAAAACTGTGAAACACGTATTTCTTCATTTTTAACCGGTAGGTTGTATACCAAGTTTCATCGATATAACTTGAGAAATGAAGGACTTTCATACAAACTTTCAACTCCTATTTCACCCCTTTGAGGGTGAAATTTTGAAAAACTGTGAAACACGTATGTCTTCATTTTTAACCCGCAGCTTGTATACCAAGTTTAATCGATATAACTTGAGAAATGACGGACTTTCATACAAACTTTCACCCCCTATTTCACCCCCTTAGGGGTAGAATTTTGAAAAACTGTGACACACGTACTTCTTTATTTTTTACTGTAAGCCAAAATAAAAAGTTTCGTTGATATAACTTGTAAAACATCTTGAGAAACGAAGGACTTTCATACCAACTTTCATCCCCTATTTCACCCTTTTGGGGGTCGAATTTTCAAAAACTGTGAAACACGTATGTCTCCATTTTCAACCCGCAGCTCATATATCAAGTTTCATGGCTATAACTTGAGAAATTAAGGACTTTCATACAAACTTTCAACCCCTATTTCACCCCTTCGGGGGTAGAATTTCGGGATAAAAAGTATCCTATGTCCTACCTCGTAGTATAGGCTCAAATCGTGCCAAGTTTCGTTTAAATTCATTCAGTAGTTTCGGCGTGATGCGCGGCCAAGATACAGACAGACAGACAGACAGACAGACAGACAGACAGACAGACAGACAAAAATGAAAAAAATTACAGATTTGGCTTCAGTATCGAATAATGAGTGCCCTCCAAAAAAATTTTTCAAAATATCTTCAATGTACAGAATTGGACCTGTTACAGTTTTATTATAAGTACTAGCTGATGCCCGCGACTTCGTCCGCGTGGGTATACCAAGTTTCATCGAAATAACTTGAGAAATGACGGACTTTTATACAAACTTTCAATCTCTATTTCACCCCTTTGGGGGTGGAGTTTTGAAAAACTGTGAAACACGTATGTTTTCATTTCTAACCCGCTGCTCATAAGTATACCAAGTTTCATGTATATAACTTGAGAAATGAAGGACTTTCATACAAACTTTCAACCCCTATTTCACCCCTTCGGGGGTAAAATTTACGAAAACTGTGAAACACGTATTTCTTCATTTTTAACTGGTAGCTTGTACACCAAGTTTCATCGATATAACTTGAGAAATGAAGGACTTTCATACAAACTTTCAACCCCTATTTCACCCCTTTGAGGGTGAAATTTTGAAAAACTGTGAAACACGTATGTCTTCATTTTTAACCCGCAGCTCATATACCAAGTTTCATGGCTATAACTTGAGAAATGAAGGAATTTCATACAAACTTTCAACCCCTATTTCACCCCCTTAGGGGTGGAATTTTGAAAAACTGTGACACACGTACTTCTTTATTTTTTACCGTAAGCCAAAATAAAAAGTTTCGTTGATATAACTTGTAAAACATCTTGAGAAACGAAGGACTTTCATACCAACTTTCATCCCCTATTTCACCCTTTTGGGGGTCGAATTTTCAAAAACTGTGAAACACGTTTGTCTCCATTTTCAACCCGCAGCTCATATATCAAGTTTCATGGCTATAACTTGAGAAATTAAGGACTTTCATACAAACTTTCAACCCCTATTTAACCCCTTCGTGGGTAGAATTTCGGGATAAAAAGTATCCTATGTCCTACCTCGTAGTATAGGCTCAAATCTTGCCAAGTTTTGTTTGAATTCATTCAGTAGTTTCGGCGTGATGCGCGGCCAAGATACAGACGGACAGACAGACAGACAGACAGACAGACAGACAGACAGACAAAAATGAAAAAAATTACAGATTTGGCTTCAGTATCGAATAATGAGTGCCCTCCAAAAAAAATTTTCAAAATATCTTCAATGTACAGAATTGGACCTGTTACAGTTTTATTATAAGTATAGATAGATTTGTTTAGGATCGGGACATTGGTCTTGGAAATTCTAATCTATATAATGCCAAATTTCGTCCGCGTGAATGAATTTAGGGCTGTTGAAAAATTCCAAAAAAAATTTTTTCTTTATTTTCCAGGTAAAATGTAGCCTATGTACTTCCCCGGGATGCAACCTTAAAGCGTAGCAGACAGACAGAAAGGCACACTTTCGCATTTATAAATTAGCATGTATAGTAAGCGAGCACTTATTCATCCAAATTCCAAATATGTCGACAGTATGTTGAGTGTGAAAGCATGTGAAAGGGGGCAATAAATCGATGCCCTACAAATTGTTCATATTGGTCAGTGCCGCAGCGGTGCCGTATTGGGGTCGAAGGAACTATGTAGGGCTTGCATATATGTACCCATTATGCTTGACGATTTAAGCGACTGTTTGCGGAATGCATATTTATGAGACGGATTTAGTTATTTATTGATTTTTTTTATTCAGGCTGATGGAATCTTATGATGGCAACAGTGTTTGAGTCAATGACAGACAGATCACAGGTATATAATAGTCCCACAAATTTATATGACCCGTTGACAGCGTCGCTAGTAAATAAAATAAAAAACCAAAACCAACATGTATAAAAATTAGTTCCAATATTGGCCACCGAGCCAGATAAAGTGGGACTATATAACTATATATAACTGGGACTATATAACTGGGACTATATATAACATAATATGTTTGAACACAAAAGCCTGCAGCTCTATTACGGTAAAATGACAGCTAAAGTGTAATAATCACATACACAATCACATATTCTGGTCAAAACTCTTTCGCTCTTGGCCCAAAACCTGATTTTTTTTGAATACAATAAAACCAGCCATTCATAACAATTATTGAGATAAATGATTTATTTATTTCACGTAGGACAACTTGTGTCACTTATGAGAAGTTAAACTCTACCACCGGTTCGGAAAGCGATTCTACTGTAAAGAGCCGGCAAAAAACTCGCCAACAAACTGGCCCACCAGTTTGGCGAGATTTAGATTTTGTAAAAAATGGTTGTATCAATTTGAATTAAATAAATTAAAAAAAAAAAAACTCAGCAGTTGCTCTTTTCATAAAAAGGAAAATGTTACAAAATGTAAAACAATATACAATTGATAGTTGATACGTAACATAACAAGTTTTTTTACTGACTTGTGGGCTGCTGGTTGCGAAGCCGATTGCTTCCAGAGAGATTGTAGCAATGATTGATGCAGCCCAAGAACCTTTGATCCAGTTGGTCTAAGATGCAGCCAGTGGTAGGCGCCCCGTACACAGTCAATGGCGCCCGGTATGGTCAATGGTACACACTATACAGGCGCCATTGACGTAATCAATCCGTCAATACTCAATACTATGGCGATTTACCTACTTGAAGATTCAAAAGCACTTGTAAAAGTTTATATCAATGAACGAAAAACATTTGATTTCTAAGTAATTAAGTAAGTAACAACATAAATGCTAAAGTTTGGATGGATGGATGTTTGTTACTCAATTACGCCGGAGCGGCTGTACGGATCAATTGAAATTCATCCCGGAAAATTAAAGAGTTCCCACGGACCAAAAACCTCATTCCACGCGTACGAAGTCGCGGGCGTCAGCTAGTGTTGCATATTTAACAATAACTAATAGCACAGTTACTTACTCAATACCACGCTCTTAATGCTTAATCACTTATCGACGTTATTGTTTTGTCTATGTGTTACTTTTTATGAGTATACATAGTTATACTTATTTGTAGAATGAAATTCGAAGAACAGTTTGAAAGGTTTATCGCCGTCGTATGTTAATAAAGGTTAAATGGCTTTTGCAACATTGTTGTAATAGGTAAGTAGGTATAGCTACTTGACATATTATGAGAAACACTAACCTTCTAAGTTCTAACCGATAAGGGCTCCATTACATAGTTCACAGTTTTGTCACGGTCTATTTTCTTAATATTATAAGTACGTCTCTCTCTCTCTGCGTCGTATGTTCCTCATTGCTGAAGGTCGTAACCGTGACATTAATCATATAATGGCAGGGGTTTTCTTGGGATAATAATGCGGTGGGATACCAGGTCCCTCCGCAATACAACTCTACTAAGAGTAGTGTTTCAACTCTTAGGTTACCAAAGATCATTATCAGATGTTAGTGATAATAACCGGGACCGACGGGTTAAGGTGCTCTCAGAGGCACGGAGGACCCGGATTCGGTCACCCATCCAGTTACCGACTTGGGTCAACGTTGCTTAAAAATCGCAATCGTCTGATATGCGTTGTCGCAGCTAGGCCACTCGTCCCTCTAATTAAGTACGAAATATAAAGCCAACCACAACAGTATAATATCCCTGTGGTCGCAGGGTGCAGCTGGATGCAGGAGACGCATGACCGCGACGTTTACGAGTCCCGACAAGAAACCAATGTCCAGCAGGTTGATGACGGAGACAATATTATCTGTTATTTGTGGACTCGCCTTCAGAACCAGAATTGTTTTTTTTTTTTAAACAAAACTTAATGCAAGATTGCATTCAGTACCTACTTAAGTAGGTACTATCAATTTGTAAATGGATAATGCCTATGTCAAAAATAAATTTGTATTTCTTGCTGATCATTTTAGTACTTAACAGAGGGTTTTTACCTAAAATTGACATCCTCGGTTTTAAGTCGGTAAGTACTTAGTTTTAAGTTTGATAATCATTTTAAACCTATAGCTTAAAAAAAAGTGCGTGGAAATTTGATGAAGTCTCAACTAAGTATGTATTTCATACAAACTTCCATATTAGAAGCGCGTTTTTTTTAGTTTGGTAAAGGGTTTTTGATTTGTTTGAATTGTCATCAACATCCCTTTTTTTAAAAGGTCCATGTTATCATGCTTTGATTTTGGTTACTGTTGAACTGCCATATAAAACTTTGCAGCGTCGCGTTAAGATATCTCAAAATCTTGTCCATAAACTTATTCATAAACCTGAATTTACTAGTTACCAAGTTCAACCTATCTATCAATACATGAAGAGTATGTGGTATTATATGTAAAATGCCTTACGTCATACCTCATCCCGCTGGATCTCGCCACATGAGATTCCTGTAGCGTTGATCACCACGGAGTGTGGAGGCTTCGGTGGTTTGGTCATTGCAAAAAAACTGGACGCGCCAGATGCCTTGCGCGCCTTACCCATGTTTTGAATTTAATTGTAGCCTTATAAAATGATAATAATGAGTGATATATGTAAAGCAGTAATTGGTTTAAGGTTTGAGCTCGTTCCTGCACTTATAAACAGCCATGGGGAAAATCATAAGTTTGCACTGTGCATATATTTAGTTTTTAAAACGGGTTTGCGCTTTCCACTTAATAGGTACTAGGTTCTTATATTGGTAACGTGTTATTAAAGAAGAGTGGATGCAATTTTTTATATAATTTTATTAAAGTAATACTACTTACTTAATCTTATTTTATCATAATATTTATTAATACTGCCTTCAAGGGAATTTCTAGCAACGTTATCCTCATGTAAATCACCCTCAACGGAAAATCAATTTGCATTTACTGTACGTTTAAAGGCTAAACTAAAACTGTTGAATATTACCATTTACCACAGACACCCATTAAAATGATTTACAACTGAACTATATAATATCATCTATCAAGCGAACGCTATTCTGTTCTTTATGTCAATAGCAGTAAGGCGAATATATTAACGCTGAAATGCACATATTATATTTTAATATTATTTAGCTAGACTAGCGTAGATTTAAATGATATCACCCGGGCATATGAAGTTGATCCTTTATTGAGTCAAATGATTGTGTGGTAGATGCATTACCATAAGATACTACATTGACATATTTTGCTTCATCGTCAGCTTTTGTATTCGCTGCTGGAAAGAATAAATTTATTTTGTTTACTCAAAAGTAAACATACTTAAGTACCTGATCTAAGTTCGATTCAACTTAAATATAACTTTTTAAGTTTTTTAATTTTGATTTCTAGTAAGTAATAACCTATTTATTTAGTCATTAAATGATAAAGAATATAGGTACTTAGGTACATAGTTACGTAAACAGTGTTTATTTAAGAGTGACAAACGACAACGTCATTGTGCTAACAAATGAACCTGTTTTGCTTCGAATAAACTAAAAAAAAAACAATGATCACAAAAGAAACGGAAATAATAGCGCGCTATCATCGCGATAACCAGATAAACCTGTAACAAGAGAGACGTCCGCTCGCCGTGACTCATCGCAGGGGAATGACAGACAACGGCTCGTGCGATTGGTGGGTTTTCATTTTCACCCTTCAGGGTCCTGTAAGCTAGAGCGGCAAATAGATAGCCACATTTGTCAAAATATACTGAGACTTGTTCAATCATTGAAAATTATAGGATGGGCGAGAGAGAAAGAGAGAAGGAAACTTAGGGCCGGCGCCCATAGACGGCACGGCACGGCAGGGGATTTTTCCTGGGAAGTTTTCCGTCTATGGGCGCAGGCCCTAAGGTTACCCCGCCGCGCCGCTTCAATTTGAATTTTCTTTATTTGCATCACTACGGAACCCTACTTCATGCTTTGTCTCATACACATGTTTAACCAGTTATATTTTTTATTTCCCCGCAGCCGGAGACCGCAAGGCCGTTATGCCAACTCATTTTTTGACGTAACGTGTAAATATGCAAACTGGGCAATGTAACCTTACGGGTTATGAAAACATTTGTTTGTTTACTTATTACCGCCGCTGCCAATGTTAGTGCGTTTCTAGTTAGTTGGATAATTGATTGTACGCAGGGTCGTTTGGTAGGGATGACAATTGTGCGGTTTTGTTCGGACATGTCCTAATTATTAGCATCATGGCGTTAGTTAAACTCTACTTACCTATTTCTTGCCCAGCAGTGGGACATAAATGGGATATAGTGGTATCTATTTCTTAACTGTCTCGTTGGTCTAGTAGCTATCGTGTTCGACATCGGATGACGAGGACCTGGGTTCCATTCCCGAGTCGGGCCATAATAACTAAGTCAGCATTGGGTTTTTCTGACAAGAAATTCTCAGTACTGAGTACGTATATACTCAGTAACTCTGAGTCAGAAAGTCGACAGTGTTTCGCCCCCTTACGTCGGCGAGAACGTAAAGTCGTCGGTGCTGCGCCTAATTTCTCTCCGGTCGTGTCTTCGGAAGGTCGGAACCGGAAGGTCTTCGAACTATCGATTAAAGTTAAAAAGTGCGTCGGGATTTGGTGACGCTTCACAAGTCAGCATCGTTCACTCTGTCAGTATTCTATACTTGGCCAAATTAATATTCTATGTCATACTGCGCGCGTTTTTGACATTTGATAAAGATTAAAGTGTACTTGTACTTAATTTAACTGGTACTTAAGTAATATTCAAATACCCATACACAAAGGAAATTGGCTAGGGAAATTGAAAAGAGGACTTTTCAATTTTCCTAGCCAATTTCCTTTGTGCATACCTTTTTTTTTTAATCCACTACAAGTTAGCCCTTGACTGCGGTCTCACCTGATGGTAAGTGATGATGCAGTCTAAGATGGTAGCGGGCTAACCTGTTAGGGGCATGGCAGTTATATTAAACCCATACCCCTATTCGGTTTCTACACGGCATCGTACCGGAACGCTAAATCGCTTAGCGGTCTTTGCCGTTAGGGTGGTAACTAGCCACGGCTGAAGCCTCCCACCAGGCCAGACCAGGGAAAATTCAGAAATTATAAATTCCCAAATTGACCCTGCCGGGCATCGAACCCGGGACCTCCGCACGATAAGACAACAGCACTCAGCACTGCGCCAGGGAGGTCGTCAAACCTACCGTGCAAAAATTGGAGTCATGGTGCCTCTATCGCTGAGACATTACGTAGCTAGCTCCAGCTCTGAACGGTTGCATATTCTTGATAGACGCTGTAGAATTTCGCAAGCGCAACTGGGACCTGCACTAGTCTTATGGGCCCGCGCACTAAACTTGATGTGTAACGTGCAAGTACGAGGAACTAGCAACGCACGTAAATCTATTTTTGGTAGTTACTTTTTATTGGGACGGCCATTAAAAGTTTGGATGGATTTTGTATTCCTTGTATTCATACTAATATTATACAGTGTGTCTGTCTGTCTGCTTCGATTTAACTGCCCATCTTTTCAACCGATTTGAAATTTGGTACGTAAGTAAATAAGTATTAAGATAGACTGTTGTACCTATCCCGGGGAAGGTCATGGGCTATTTTGTATCCCAGAAATTTAAAGAGTTCCCTCGGGATTCGGGAATAAGAAAATACTTAATCAACGCGAACGAAGTCGCGGCCATCATCTAGTAGAATAATATGGTAGTAAATTGTGTAAGAGGTTATAATTGTTGGAAACTTGTCATGTAGACCCAAAGGTCTACCGGCGAAGTTTGAAAAATATAGCTCGCGCCTCGCAGCAAAATATGTCCCTACCCGAGATGAAAACAATCTCTGTATCAAATGTCAAAATCGGTTTAAAAGTTGGGCCGTGAAAAGCGTAGCAGACAGACACACTTTCGCATTCGTAATATTAGTATATAATATGTGATTTTGATGTTATATGCTTAGGGGACTTATCAAAGCGGAATTTTGTCATGTTAAATCAGTATAGGAGGGTTGCTAAATTTAGCTTAGCCTAGATATATAATTATATAAGTTTAGCTCTCCGCCCTTTATGAAGGGAAACCTATTTTGCTCTACTACCTTCGTAAATGCCAGTTAGACGTTCTGTGACAGGTCCTTGGGTTGCTTTTCTGATAAAACATATTCAGCTCGATTCAGCTTTTGACCATATAAAACTGAAGTTTTCTATGGAGATGCATAACTACTTTATGCAGATGAATATATGGAGATCCATACAGAATATCAGCTTTGTATGGACAAATTCTAAATCAAGCTGAATAAGTTTAATTGTAACTGTAAAAAAGAGGAAACTAGAGTACCTGGGTCATATAATTCGTGGTCCTAAGTATGACCTACTGCAATTAATTATTCAGGGCAAGATACAAGGCAAAAGGGGCGTGGGACGGAGAAGGACATCCTGGCTGAAGAACTTACGCCATTGGTTTAATAAAAGCACCCGATCATTATTTAGAGCTGCAGTGTGAAAAGTTCAAGTTGCCAATATGATCACCAACCTTCGATAGAAGAGGCACCAAAAGAAGAAGAAGTTGATAATTGATATGTCAATAATATAGGGAGTATCTACTGTTTCATCATCATACCTACGCCACTATATATCAGCTGCTGGACATAACTTAGCTTTTTCTAGAGCAATTTCATTAAGATGACGCTCTTGGCACGACGAAAATGTTGAAGATCACTCGCGTAGTTTGTATCTGAGAATACGATTGCACCAAAGATGCAGCTTTGGGTGTTTGGCGTTGGATTCTAGATTGCAAAACAAAATCTCCACCCGTTTGGATGCAATGATCATTTTAAAGACAAAAAGTCATAACTAATAATTTTCGAAAAAGATCATGCTTTGACTATCACCCACATACTTACCTAGAAAAACTATTTTTATTTATTTTATTAATGATGAGACCTGTGAGATTGTGTGACCTCCTGTGAGGACCTGTGACTTATACGTGTATGCGATTCGGAAAGACTACGTTTTTGACTCGCAAAGGTTGGAGAATACCCTTTATCAAACGATAAATTTGATTCTCGGTACGTTGAATGTGTCCCGACCTTTACAGCCGTCGACCTGGTTATTTATACTCATGAATAGTACAGAGTAAAAACACATGAATATAAATATTCTCTTTGCTGCGTGTTTTATTGACGCTACTTCCTTTACTCTGTACTCGGTGCCCAAATTACATCAAATAGTTTATATAACTTATGTAACAGATGATTTTTACTCGAATGCTTTATAGCTTCAATAGAATCTAGATGATGCCCGCGACTTCGTCCGCATGGTTTAAAGTTTTTGAATACCTGCAGGAACTCTTTAACTTTCCCTGGATAAAATATTATAGCCTATATGAGTTTACTAGCTGATGCCCGCGACTTCGTCCGCGTGGATTGAGGTTTTTCAGTTTCCGCGGGAACTCTTTTAATTTTCCGGGACAAAAAGTAGCCTATGTGTTATTCCAGACTATAATCTATCTCTGTGCCAAATTTCATCCAGATCCGTTCAGCCGTTCGGGCGTGGTTGAGTAACAAACATCCATACATCCATCCAAACTTTCGCATTTATAATATTTACTAGATGATGCCCGTGACTTCGTCCGCGTGGATTAAGGATTTTCGATTCCCGCGGGAACTCCTTAATTTTCCGGGATAAAAGGAACGGGTAGCCTATGTCCTTCCCCGGGATATAACCTACCTCTATACCAAATTTCAGCAAAATCGGTTGAAAAGATGGGCCGAGAAAGCCTAGCAGACAGACAGACAGACAGACACACTTTCGCATTTATAATATTAGTATGGATATTTGATTCAGGGTATAATAACTAAGTTATAGACCCCATTCCCGGACTCAGCTCCGGTTCAGTTATTGTGGCGTCAAGGAGTACCTATACCTAAACATCCAATCATAAAAACTTGCAAACATCCCAACTTTCACATTTGTAATAGGTATTACTTTTAAGTAAGATTAGTAAGATATATGCCCATGATGCATTCCAAGGTAAAGAACCGAAGTAACTACATACATAGCGCTACATAGTTCATCTTTAGCGAATAATAAGGAATGAAGGAAGGGGTCAGGGATCTCAGTAATGGGCAACATGACGTTGACTCTGCCGGGTTAATTTGGGCATTTAGATCGAACCCGGGACACACATCCCTAACAGAAAAACTCAGAAAACACGCACACACAAAGCGGTAAAGAAAAGCAGCTACTTATATAATTCCGATAAGGCGATAACTGCTTAGGTAGTTAAGTATTTTATAACATACCTACTTACCAAAGTGCATTCCTCGGCCCGGTGCAGTCCGAGAGCAAGGGCAAATTAATTGACAATAAGCTGATTATAGTGATTACACGTTTCTGATTTACGTCGTTATAATAATGGATTGCTTACATTAGCTATTTCTATGGGGCATAGAATAATTAGAAGGGCGTGTAAACATTTCTAGAACATTACTTAGGTATCTGCTGTGGATGATAGCTTAGGTGGTTGAAACTTCGGCATACTATTGGGGGGTTCGAATTCGGGCAAGCATCACTAACTTTTCGGAGTTATGTGCGTTATTAAGGTTTGTGTCATGTGTAAATGTCACTTGTCTTAACGGTTACGGATTTATCGTGGGGAAACCTCATGCTGGAGGGCTCTACATAGTCCATACTTAATGTCCTAGAAGGTGTCTGCTAATCTGCGCTTGACCAGCGTGGTTGATTATTGGTCTTAACAATTCTTATTATGATAGGAGAGCCATGTTCAATGATGTGTCAGTAATGGGCTGAGGTGATAATGATGATGGATTTAATAAATGAATTCCTTGAATAAGATAGAAATACAATCTTATATAATGGTTACGAAAACAACAGGATGCTTGAAGATTGATTTATAGGTAAGTTACTGCCTACTAAAAACGTCCCAAATGAAATATATTCTGAACTCCAAGTGTCGACTGTTGATATAGACGAAATTCCCCAAATTCCTTGCTCGCATGTGCCAAAAGCGCCTTATTATCTGAGAATCTCGTGCGTCGTCGAATTAGCCGCCGAAATAGACCGACCGGCGACCGCCATCGCTCATGCTGGAGGTGGACAGGGGAGCTATGACAGCCGACACGCTAAGGCGGCTTGCACACTGATCGAAAAGACATAGTTAGCACAGAAATAGATGAAACTGTAATACTAATTTATGATTTACCTACCTATGATCCTATCTGTCGCTGATTCGCACCCAACAATTTTAAAGTGGTGATTAAACTCGTGAGGAAGCAACAAATTTTGAATTTGTTTCGTGCAACTCAGCGCAAGTTATAAAACTGCATAATTTTATTGCAAATTGAAGAATTCAAATATATTATAACTTACAACTCGTTTTTTAATTGTGATGTAAAAAAGGTTTATAAAAAATGTTTGTCCTCTCCCCAATATGAGATGTAAATAAAATCGATGGCTTGATTATAAAATGGCACCGTAAATTACGAAAACCAATAAACTTTACAAACGTAGAAATTCTTCTTTTTCTTTTTTCGTCGAATTAAAGATGCTCCTGTAAAATGAACTTCAGTCGCAGAATTACTGAAGTAATTACCTCCCTAGCAGCGTTCGATTCCCGGCAGGGTCAATTTGGGAATTCATAATTTCTGAATTTTCCCTGGTCTGGCCTAGTGGGAGGCTTCGGCCGTGTTAAGTGTTCCGGTACGATGCCGTGTAGAAACCGAATAGAGGTATGGGTTTAATATAACTGCCATGCCCTTGACAGGTTAGCCCGGTACCATCTCAGACTGCATCATCACTTACCATCAGGTGAGATCGCAGTCAAGGGCTAAATTGTAGTGGATAAAAAATTTGTCTGTTTCTTTTTCGTCGAATTAAAGATGCTACTGTTAACGGAACTTTAGTCGCAGAATTAAGTAATATTCGCAATCATACTAATATTATAAATGAGAAAGTGTGTTTGTTTGTTGGTTTATTGGTTTGTTGGTTTGTCCTTCAATCACGCCGCAACGGAGCAACGGATCGACGTGATTTTTGGCATGGGTATAGTTGAGGACCTGGAGAGTGACATAGGCTACGTTTTATCCCGGAAAATTAAGGAGTTCCCGCGGGAATCAAAAAAACTTAAACCACGCGGACGAAGTCGCGGGCATCAGCTAGTTGCATAATAAAAGTGACGATGTGCTTTTAGCTTTATCCGTACAATAGGTCCGCATTGCGGGTTTCCTCCCCGGATATTACGACGCAGCTCCTGTCTAGACAGACTGAGAGTATTATATATATACCTATCTAGTTTTGAGAGAGAGTGTATGAATCGTTAAACAATGCTTCAGTTGGTAGGAACGTTTGCACTTTTCGTACATAGAATTAAGAATCTCTTCGGAAGATCTTCTCGGTAGGAATGGCATTCCGAACCAGTGGTAGATTCATTCGACGATTCGAAAGCACTTGTAAAAGTTTATTTGAATAAAACCCATTTGAATTTGAATATATAAGAAGGAAGTTTGTCTATTTAGTTTGATAAAAAAGCATCGGAATTAATTGTTCCAGCGGCTAATTAATCTAAGTAATTTTTAATAATTAGCGTTCCATTTAATTTACGATGTTTGCGAGATGGTGATAATAAAAAAAACCGACTGAGCTTGTTGTGGGAGACAATACCGGCGCGTTTTGAACCCTCGTAGATTTAGTTTTAAGATGCCGTAATTGATTATCACCATCATGTTTTATAAGTTTCCGACGTCAATAAGTGTCCTACCTAAATTGAGTAAATAAATATTGACTGATTGATTGATTGTTAAAAAAAGTCAACAATAATAAAACAATATGACTTTAAAGCGTTGGCAGTATATGCGTGGTAGACTCATTCCGAGTGGGGACTCGTGTGCAGTACGCGTTAAAAAGAGCAACTGCTGAGCTTCTTGCCCTCTTCTCGGTAGAAGCTGCTTTCCGGTGGTAGAGTCAAAACATGGCGTAACATAAGAGACACCTGTATGTTCTACATTTAATGAATAAGTTGAGTACTGACTATTGAGTCGGAAATGGGTTGATTTAATGATGATTATGATGAGTACACAGCTGACGGGATGTATGTTTGCTTGTTGGCAGGTGATGCTGGGCGGGGCGGGCGGGGCGGGCGGGGCGGGCTCGCCCGCGGGCGACGAGCTGCTCACCGTCACCGTCGTGAGGGACGAACACGGATATGGGATGAAGGTGTCAGGTGGGTCCATCATACACTTACATAAACCAGAAGCCCAATTTTCTAAGCAAGTCATAATCATTTGACAGCTTAAGACGCATTACTCGAACTATTTAAAGAGTTCAAACATGCTTTTTGATGTGCAAGCATCTATGAACTCCTTAAACAGGTCGGATTTTCCGTTTGACAAACAATTACGATTACGATTTCCTTACACAATCGGGGGGCAGATGATAAGACCCATACGGTATACCACTTAACAATTTCACCTAACCCACTTTCAAGGAAGGCTGGAAGAGATATCTATTTAAGAGATAAGCTTTACTTTTGTCCACTTTTTTTCTATTAGTTTTATGACAATATTTCGTACAAAAATAATCAAAATAAAATAAATAATGCCTGCGGCTCCTCCATTAGGTGGTATTCCTGCGGGAACTCTTTAATTTTCTTGCATAATATATGGCCTGTTAATTCAGGGTATAAGTTAAACGCCATTCCAAATTTCAGCCAAATTGGTAGATACAAACATTATTGTGAAGTGAACGGGTAACAAACATCTAAATTCCAAACATGCAGACTTATTAACATAAAAACGTTTACTTTTATTATATTACTTATTTAGTAAGTGGTTCTAATGTATAAGGCGCATTACTGTAAAGTTTCATTAAAATCCATTCAGGTAGTTATTTGGTGAAAGAGTAATGAGCATCTATCTATCCATCCATCCTCACAAATTTTCGTGATTATAAAGTACCTATCTCATTAGACTGTGATATCTGTTAAATTACTCTGGATATAAAACTGCATCGATTACCTGTAGGTATTAGAAATCAGCATGTTTCGTAAATATATGCAAATATCGCAAGCAACGCAACAGCCGACAGGTAAGTAGCCGGATCCTGGGCAGTCCGTATCCATGCTGGCTAGACAGTCGGCAGTTTTGTTATTTATTATGCTAATTATAGTTACTGTCGAAATTACAATTAATTTCTATTCTATAATTATTGACCGAGCGAAGCGAAGGTCTCTGAGTCTACTTGAGTGAATTGGCACTTGTCCGTCCGTCCGTCCGTCCGTCCGTCTGTCAGAGCCTTATAACTTCTGAATTACTGAACGTAATTACTTCAAATTTAAATATAATATGTAAACCGATGGCCTCCCGCCGAATATGGCTTAAAAAGTTATAAAAATCTTTATATCAGGGGGGCTCTCATAGAAGCGAATGCGAAGTAAAATATTTTTTATAGCGATAAATAGGGTTGCGGTATATCATTTTAAAGATAATTAGGAATAGAGTCCAAAAATATTTTTTTTTTTAATTTTTCCCTTAAAATTGACGAAATGGGGGGCTTTCAAAGTGGCGATTTTCTAACGTCCAAAGTTGACCTCAGAACTCTCAATTTTCTGAAAGGCTGAGCCTGAAACTTATCAATTATTTGAATTATATCCTGTACATGAACAACAAATACTAAAATTAGATAAATATTATATGGAAACGAAATTATTTAATTTTTAATGATGATGATATTTTTAACAGAACTTCACAATTATGTCAATAGATGGCTCTCTGTACAAGTTTATGGATACCGCGAGGTCTCAGTTCGGGGCGAACCACTAGTATTATATAATTCATAACACTGAACAAGTATTGAAATACGCCCCCCGTGACGTTAGTTAGGTACTAATGCTGATAAATGCTTACGAATCCAATCAATGAATGAATCAGACGGGGTAGAGTGCATGGAGAGCGGCAGAATCTTTGCTTTCAGGGATGGGTTGGGCGCAGTGGCGTGCACGACATAGAAGCATAAAAGCTCTGCTAACCCAATATATAAAGCCCAATGCTTAATTTTCATCATGCCCTACCAGAAAATAGCTATCTACGTAGCCAATGCCTACCCTGGCTTGTAACCATGCGCGCGCCACTGGCTTGGGGGTTAACATAGTTACTGAGACAAGTCCAGCAATAAGAGCACAGCGGTCATCAATGCGCCAGGGAGGTCGTCAAGGGATCTACTTAGACAGTCTTCAGTAATAGAATGTGAAGTAATAGTAGATGTGTAACGGGTTCCAGGCGACAACCCGGTGTACGTGCAGTCGGTCAAGGAGCACGGCGCCGCGTGGCGCGCCGGCCTGCGCGCCGGGGACCGCATCCTCAGGGTGGACTCCGTGCCCGTGCACCAGCACACGCACCAGCAGGTCGTGCACATGATCAGAGGTGAGCCAGGGTGATTAACAGTATCATTTTAGCTGGGTAAATTATCTTAAAAAGGTGTGTCAAAACTTAGAGCGGCAGCCGGCAAGCGCGCGGCAGTGCGCGGCAGTCCGCGGCATCACGTAGCGTTTGCAGGACGTAATTGGGTATTGGACAACAAGTCAAATCAGCAACTTTTTTCAAACTTCAAAACGCGCGCAAAACAGAATTTATTTAAATAGTGGTAAAATGCCCAATTATTCTGCCGCGTCATAGTAAAGACCTACAATACAATACAATTTCTTTATTTTTGCAGAAACATACATTTACATTAGGTGTTACAAAGTTAAATAGTCATATAGTTTTAAGATACCGTAACAGATTACCACCATCATATTTTTATGTAACTGGACGTCAATAAGTGTAGTGTATGTACCTAAATTGAATAAATATTTATGACTTACTATGACATGTTTCGCCTAGCAGAAGGCATGCAATTTTTTTTATAGACACACAGTTACAATAATCATAGACAGAATTTACAATTTTTACATTACAATAATTAATTATTGTAATGTAAAATTGCATTAAGTTAAATTAAGTAGGTACAGTCAACTAAGTCTAAATGTCAAGAAAATTTTCAATTTAATCAGTTTATTATTTATCATGAAAGAACTCATTTATAGAATAGTAGCATTTTTTTACAAGAAATTCCTTAAGCTTATAATATTTTAAAATAATGGCAAGCTCTCCTGATAACTTATTAAACTTGAGGACTATACACGCGAATATAATATGCGTGGCAGACGTCCAATAACATTGGCGGTATTGGCGCGCGGCAGCCGTGCTGCTTTATGTTTGGACACACCTTAAGATTCGGGATTCCATCTTAAGCCGACTTTACACTGCGAAATTAGCGGCATGAAATGAATCTCAACATGGTACTTAGTTTCGTAATGTAAATACAGCTTTGGCGCAATCAAGCTGCTTGCAAGTGGTAATGCAGCCTACGGTAGAGTATACTTGTCTAGAAGATGACTATTCACTCTTGATTTGAAACGGAAAGAAAACGGAGGCCGGAAGGGCGTTCCATATCCTAGCGGTTCGAAGCGATTTGGAGGTTTGGCTTGCACAGAATTCAAGGATATTAGGGGAGAGGAGATAATCTAGAAATCTGCCTTGTTTTGTCGCCACAATATAGACCGTCCTTTCCCACCTCCTACTATCGCTTAAAGTAGTAATATTTTAATATTGTTGACTAGCTGATGCTCGCGACTTCGTCCGCGTGGTTTGGCGGGACCCTCGAACCCGATTGCAGCGCCCCCTACCGGGTCCAATTGTGAATATAAACCATCCCGGGGTCCAGAAAAACCCAATAAAAAAAGAATTAGCGAAATTGGTCCAGCCGTGTCCCGCTCTGAACCTCGAACCCGATTGCAGCGCCCCCTACCGGGTCCAATTGTGAATATAAACCATCCCGGCGTCCAGACAAACCCAACAAAAAAAGAATTAGCGATATTGGTCCGGCCGTTCACGCGTGATGCCGTGACCAAGGGAAATAGGGATTAATTTTTATATTATACCCCTATTTCACCCCTTCGGGGGTGGCATTTTGAAAAACTGTGAGACACATATGTTTTAATTTTCTACCCGCAGCTTATATATCAAGTTTCATGGCTATAACTTGAGAAATTAAGGACTTTCATACAAACTTTCAACCCCTATTTCACCCCTTCGGGGGTAGAATTTCGGGATAAAAAGTATCCCATGTCCTACCTCGTAGTATGGGCTCAAATCGTGCCAAGTTTCGTTTGAATTCATTCAGTAGTTTCGGCGTGATGCGCGGCCAAGATACAGACAGACAGACAGACAAACAGACAGACAGACAGACAGACAGACAAAAATGAAATAAATTACAGATTTGGCTTCAGTATCGAATAATGAGTGCCGTCCAAAAAAAAATTTCAAAATATCTTCAATGTACAGAATTGGACCTGTTACAGTTTTATTATAAGTATAGACGCTCTTATTTCAGAATTATAATTCTTATTTTAAGGACGTCAAGGTACGTCATATAAATCTATGATTTAAAAATTATACTGCTTTCCGAACCGGTGATAGATTCTTACGACTTGTTGTCCTACGTGAACTAAATCGTTTCAATTTTTTTAAGCGATGGTAGTACACAATTTTTCGAATTCTTGATTCGATGTGATTATCCTTTCATATTTTGTCTGATTACTTCATTCCTCTACTATCATTTAACTATTGGTGTTCCAGCTAACCCCAGCACCGTGTTAACAGTACAACAGAACAGTTCGCGGCACAAAACGCCCATCACCGGGCCCGTCCCTGTCAATGTGAGTATGAACCAACTGAGTACTTACCCGCAAAAGTACGAAAAAGAAACATTGGGGCTGATTCTGTATAACACAATCTCTAAACTAAACTAAAATGGCAGCTTTAAATCTAGTTCTGCCTAGTTTAAACCAGAAGCTCAAATACTAAGTTTCATGGATATACTCGTAACTTGAGAAATGGCGGACTTTCATACAAACTTTCACCCCCTATTTCACCCCCTTAGGGGTGGAATTTTGTAAAATCCTTCCTTAGTGAGCGCCTACGTCACAAAAGGAACCTACTGTCAAAATTTCAAGTTTCTAACCCCAGCGGTTTAGGCTGTGACTTTGAATTTTATATATGTATATAGATTAGTATTAGTATAGATTTTGCAATAATGTTGTCTTAATTCTGTTTCAGTCGGAGAAGCAGCGCCAGTTGGAGGTGTCCAGAGTTCACACGATGCGACTGATGCTGGATGAGGAACAGAAGTACATCCGGGATCTCAGAAGTAAGTTCATGTTAACGTTGGGCAGAAGCGGGCGTCACTTTGCAGAAGTCCATGGACAACCAAGGAACTAAAAGCCTTATAGGGATGATGACAATGTCAAAAACAAATTATTTCTTACTGATTATTAAATAGAGGGTCTTCGGAAAGATCTAAAATTCACATCCTCGGTTAGTTTTAAGTTTGATAACCATTTTAAACTATAGATTAAAGAAAAAAAAAGTGTGTTGTAATTTGATGACGTAGATCTAATCAAATATTTTTTATTCAAGTGTGAATCTACCACTGGCTCGGAATGCCGTTCCTACCTAGAAGGACCAACAAGAAACTCTGTGGTTGCTCATTTGATTTGATTTTACATTTCGGAAGAGCACCTTTTTCAAACTCCAACCGTGCGTTTCAGTAATAAGCTGTCCGTGATGTATCTATTATAGAGATGAAACGGATAGTTGTTCGGCCGGATACCGGATATCCGGCTAGTTACGGAGCCGGATGGCCGAATATTCGGCCCTTGGTCTCGTAGCAGGTTGTGACAAGTTTAGCGCCGCACAGGTACAGCGAAAGCGATCGGATCAATGGGGAGGGACACTGCCAATTTATCCCGCTAGGTGTCGCATCGTCGCTGGTGTTGTTTACCTGTCAAACGTCATATATTTTTTACGCGATAGTTTAATTTTCTTAGATTAATCCGCTATAATGCCTAAATGTTGTGCATTCAAATGTGATAATAAAGGCGCACACCGTTTTCCTGCTGATGAGGAATGAAGAAGACTATGGTACAAAGCCTTGCGCCAACAAAATTGGAAACCCAGTTCATCGGCTAGGTTATGTAGCTCACTTTAGACCTGATGATTTTTATGGCAAGAGCACATGCACTGGTTTTTTTCCCAGATTCAATTAAAATAGGGCGCCTAATTACCTCAAATATGTACGCAAATGAACCTGACTGTTACCAGCGAGGGTGGCGCCATCTGAGATTAGCTTTGCCTGTGCCTCCCCATTGGGGAGGGACACTGCCAATTTATCCCGCTAGGTGTCGCATCGTCGCTGGTGTTGTTTACCTGTCAAACGTCATATATTTTTTACGCGATAGTTTAATTTTCTTAGATTAATCCGCTATAATGCCTAAATGTTGTGCATTCAAATGTGATAATAAAGGCGCACACCGTTTTCCTGCTGATGAGGAATGAAGAAGACTATGGTACAAAGCCTTGCGCCAACAAAATTGGAAACCCAGTTCATCGGCTAGGTTATGTAGCTCACTTTAGACCTGATGATTTTTATGGCAAGAGCACATGCACTGGTTTTTTTCCCAGATTCAATTAAAATAGGGCGCCTAATTACCTCAAATATGTACGCAAATGAACCTGACTGTTACCAGCGAGGGTGGCGCCATCTGAGATTAGCTTTGCCTGTGCCTCCCCATTCGGGCGATTTCGGGTGTCATCGTGAGTGATGGTGGCCGGCGGCATGAGTGATTAATTGCATAGCGATTTGTTGTTTACTTGTGTGTACACTACTAAAGTGCGTGATTTGAGTGTAATTTAAGACAAAATTTAAAAAAAACTTAACTTAACTTTTTTGGAAGAGAACGAACTTCCTTGTGAGATTTTGTAACTTTTCAGTTTTAAATAAAATACATCATAATAATATAACCCGTTTTCTAATTATTTACCTCACAAAAACTTATGTTTTAAAGTTGATTTTAGGAAATTGTCGTAGTTTTTGAACATCCGGTATCCGGCCGGATATTGAGTTACTATCCGGTATCCGGCCGGATAGTAAATTTACGCCGGATAGGCCGGATACCGGATAGTTACCGGATATCCGGTAATTACAAATTTATGAAGTGCATGCGTATTGTGGTACAGAATGGTGAAAGGGGTACGATATAGAAAAGCTCCAAGAGCAAACTCACCGTAGTATTTAACTAAGAAATATTAGGTTAGGTTAGGTTAGCCCACTACCATCTTAGACTGCATCATCACTTACCATCAGATGAGATCGCAGTCAAGGGCTAACTTGTAGTGGAATAAAAAAAATATGGTATTGTATTTCCAGATGAACTCCTAAAAGTGCCAGATGTAAGAAAGCAAGCACAACTAGAGTCGGCCGTGCAACGCTGCTCCACGCTGCAGCATGAGATAGACACCATCAACGCTTCACAGGTGAATATGTACTTTATGTTGATCAACATAAGCACTAGTTTTATTTGACTAGTTGTTGTTACATGTAGTTTACATTGATTGGAATTGTTGGGTTGGATTGATGACTGATGATGATGATACGAACAAATGACTGACTGAGCATAACAAAGACCCAGACTAGGGTTTATGGAACCCTACCTTCTGACCCACTTGACCAATTTAACCCTCAAAAGTCATCTCAGGAAAAATAAATTATACATATTATCAATCCACCAATAAACAATCTCAAAATGAAGACTTTAAATGATTCATACTGAGGGCTTATTACCATGGGTTAAAGAAGTATTATTTTAAAATGTCAGTTTTATATGACGTGCTTGACGTCCCTAAAATAAGGGCTATAATTCAGAAACAAGACACAAACAACTGACTGACAATTGCAGTCAGTTAAAAAAAAAGGCAGTCATAGAGACTGCTGATAGAAGTGAAAACTTATAACTTTTATTATTAAAATTTGAAAAAAAAATTTGAAATGATTAAAATATAAACTTTAAGACTGAGGTATTAAAGTTTAATTTCAAATGTAGTATATTTATATTTAAGACCTTTTGTCTTCGAAACAACGCGAGCATGGGGCAGCGAGGTGTTAAACGCGGCTAAAGAAGATTTCACTTTAAAAAAAAAACAAGAGCGTCAACAATATTAAAATAATATTACTTTAAGCGATGGTAATACACCCCCTGCATTTCATTAGCTCAAGTAACATACAGTGTACATCGAGTCATGATTGCTCACTTTTGATTTATTTCCTCACTTTTGCAAAGCGCATTCGTCAATGTTTTGCAGCAATTATTTAGTTTTTTCATTCATATTTACATATTTTTGTGATTTGTTTTCTTTTATGTTATGTCAATGTGGCCTGTGGCTTAGATAGGAATATTTTGTCTGGTTCCTTCAAATGATTAATATAAATGCGAAAGTTGGTCTGTCTGTTACATTTCTAAGGCCTATTCGCTTAAACGATTTTGACGAAATTTGGTACAGCGATAGCCACACATATGAAATCGCGGGCCTCATATAATTTTGTATATTTAAAGACATGAATGATAAAAGCCTTTTCATGATATACTTGTCTAAACCATACATATGAAAGGCGAAAATAAATTCGTAGATAATAATATTATGTGCCAGTGAATATTGATGCAATGATTAATATATATAACTTACTTAAATAATATTAATAATGATCACTAACCATTGCTGGGGATGGATGGTTAATAATAAAAAAAAATGAGTTTCCGTTTTTTGTCTAGTTGTCTGCTTCTATGCATGTTTGTTTTTGTCACTATTTCATGTTTTTTATACAAATATATATTGTGGCGTCCATATTGTTATTTTTCGCGTTTATTTTTAAGTATTGATTGTACAAATATTTAGATTTCGATTCTGATGTATAAATATGTGATTTTTATAAGGTTGTGTAAACTGGTTATTACAAAAAGTTTACGATTCAAGTTAGGCTAGTAATAACAACCCATGGATCTATAGACCGGCACTACGGATGAAGAACATTTTTTTTCAAAAATATAATATCATTCTGTTATGTTACTTAAATACTTCAAGCATTTATAAATGGTTGAATACTTTAATTAAAAGATTTGTTTACATGGTATTTTTGGTAGTGAAAATTTTTTGTCTAAATTTCTCGAGTGTTAAAATAGTGTTAGAAATGTGCCTTAAATTTGTTTAAGATATTTCATAGAATTAGACAAAAATGCATAGAAACAGATTAGTCCAATATTGTAACGGTTTCACTATATTTTTGTAATTGTGAATATGTAAAAAAAATAAGGTACATAAGTATAATATTATTGGTTGTGATTCATTTTCGCCTCGCTGTAAAGTTCATTAAGGTATTTATGTTATTCATTTTTTACATTATTTAGAAGATTTAACAAAAAGAACATAAAGATATAGGTACTTTAAAAAAATTTAGTAACGAAAAAATGTCCGTTCGTACAAAGGCGCTAGTAAAAGGAAACTGTAACCCACCCATTCTAGCCGGAAGCAGTCCAACCGCCTTCAACGCCAAAACTAACTCGAGCAAAGGACGGCCTTCAAAACACGGGTTTCCTCAGCGGCTTGCCCCGCTCCCTCAGCAACCTAACAGGGCAGAGTCTGCGGAACCTGCGCCAAGCGAGGCAGAAGCAGGAAACCACGCCGCTAGTCCGACAAAATTCAGACGAGACCAACAACAAGCGACGCCACGTACACAACAACACAGTGCCGATGGTCCCCACAACTTGTCTGGATAACAGCCCGCCGCCGCCGTTACCACCGAGGTCCATAGAACGACCGCCGAAGAGAATACCTATGAGTCCCACAAATAGTCCTGTGAATCCACTCGCAATGCCAAAACCCTGTACCTCATCCCCGCATAAGCAATACTACAAGAAGCCGTATCCAATGCACCAGTCAACGCCGCCGTATAGGGAGGAGAAATTCAGAAGGTCATCGCATTCGTTGGACGGGGAACTGGAGGGACCTCAACCGAATTCGATCGCGTTGCAAATGAACTATCCATTGGTTAACGTGCCTCCGCCTCCGTTGCAGGTTAGTTCAAGTTTGGTGATTGAGCCTTGATTAAATCAAAAATAATGGCATGATATTATATATAGTGTCTATTAGGTTTGCCATCACTTTTGCCACAGCAAGGACCAATTTTTTAGCGGCCTATTGTGTAAGGAAATCGTATTCGTTTGTCAAACGGATAATTCGACCTGTTTAAGGAGTTCATAGATGCCTGCACGTCATAAAGCATGTATGAACTCCTTAAACAGTTCGAGTAATACGTTTTAAGCTGTCAAATGATTACGATTTGCTTAGACAATTGGGCCTCTGGTGTTAATGCTTCACCTGTCATCTGAGGCTGATGTTTGCAGAACAAATATTTGTTTTATTAGCTGTTCAATCACCCATCACTAATAATTGTTGATGGAATGAACTGATGTAGAAGTAGACTACCTAGATATTTTGAAAAGCATAATATCCCTATCATTTAAAAAAAATACTTTTGGGCTCAATCAGTAAACTTATTTAGTTCAAATCATCAAAAGTTTCTAGAAATATCTTGCAGATAGTATATATTTTTAGAAATTTTTGGCTTTATTTTTGATGTTTTAAGCTTTTTTTTCTCATCACTGTCATTAGAATCACTTTTCATTTGATATTTTTGCGCTAAAGCTTGATTTTAATTTAGCTAAATTTTTTTTGTAGATTTCGTAATCACTTTTCTAGTGTTCAGTAACTTTGCTTAACTAAACTAAACATAACAAAGAATAAAAATTATAAATATAAATACAGTTATGACTACAATAATTAAGTACTATTCAATTTTTTTCACATTTATGTTTATCTAGAATGTGTATATCACAATATATTTATTTGTTTGTCTTATTATAATATAATTTCCAAAAAAAAATCCTAACCTGTTTGTAACTAACTACGAAATGTTTGTTTTTATAACTTTTCAAATTCATAGAAACTAGTCCTTACCTTTAGTATTACCAAGAATGAAAAACAAAATGGATTATTTTTTAATGAACGGACGCCATCAACATTTAAAAGATGACAGATTAAATCTATAGTTCTATACTAATATTATAAATGCGAAAGTTTGGATGGATATATGGATGGATGGATGTATGGATGGATGGATGTTTGTTACTCAATCATGCCATAACGGCTGAACGGATCTGGATGAAATTTGGCACAGAGATAGATTATAGTCTGGAATAACACATGGCAACTTTTTATCCCGAAAAATTAGCTCCCGCGGGAACCACAAAACCTCAATCCACGTGGACGCAGTCGCGGGCATCAACTAGTACATAATAGTAATGAATGTTATATTGTGTTTGCACAGACGGACAATCGGAGCGGCGTGCCGGTGCTCCACGTACGGAGTCAGTCTTCCCCGGAACATTTGGACCACGAGTTACCAAGGAGTGAGTATACTTTATACTATAAAAAATTTAGGGGAATGTTTCCATTTTAGTTTTGATAGATTTGTTTCCCACGGGAACTCTTTAATTTTCCGGGATAAAAAGTAAATTAGTTAGTAATATTAAGTAAAAGGGAATTTTCCGAGTTTGGAGGTTCAAATTCGGTCTTTATTCCTCCGTGCCTCGGATGTCCCGGTTATTATCACCAACATCATACTAATATTATAAATGCGAAATTGTGTTTGTTTGTTGGTTTGTTGGTTTTTTGCTTTGTTGGTTTGTCCTTCAATCATGCCGCAACGGAGCAACGGATCGACGTGATTTTTTGCACGGGTATAGTTGAGGACCTGGAGAGTGACATAAGCTACTTTTTATCCCGGAAAATTAAGGAGTTCCCGCGGGAATCAAAAAACTTAAACCATGCGGACGAAGTCGCGGGCATCAGCTAGTCTGATAATAATCGTTACAAAAACCGAGTTTAAATACTCTTAGTCAAATCGTATGTGGATGGTTGTGTTACAGATCAGAGTTGCTTGTCCCAGTCGGGGGAGAAGGAGGCGTGGTCTCGCGGCACGCCGCCCCCCGGCACGCCGCCGCCGCCCTACCCGCACCCCGCACACCCCGCGATGAGAGCACAGGTCTGTTGTATAGGCTGGCCGAAGTCTAAATCAAAGTCACAGTCAAAAGACTTTTCATTCAAATAAAAACAAGTGCTTTTGAATTTTCAAGTAAATCTGCTAGTGATTCGAAAATCGGAAAGGAATTGAAGGCCGAAAGTGTGTGTCTATAGCTGTTTGTCTGTCTTTTACCTTTTCACGACGCATCACTTACTTAGGCTCCTTTTTGTTCCGGAAAATCAGAGTTTCTACAGTAATTTTTTAAAGAAAAATCTGCACAGCCAAAACACTACAGTTACTTAATCCATAATTATATAATAAACTAGATGATTCCCGCGACTTCGCCCGCGTGGATTAAGATTTTTTGATTCCCGCGGGAACTCTTTAATTTTCCGGGATAAAAAGTAGCGTCCTTCCTCGGGAATCGGGATACAATCTACTCCTGTGCCAAATTTCATCAAAATTGGTTGAGCAGATGGGCCATGAAAGCGTAGCAGACGTAAAGTTTAACCGATTTTAGTGAGTTTGGTACAAAGATAGCTTGCATCCTGAAGTCATTTAAGACAGCTACTTTTTATCCCGGAAAATCAAAAATCTCTTTATCTTTGATTCCTATGTTAATTATTTAAAACATAAATCCACATGGACGAAACATTCAATGTGGCTATTTATGATCTATACGATCTCTAAACTAAACAAAACTGACAGGAATTTATCATATACTAGTGGGCCTGGCAGAAGTTGTCCTGACTTGAACCTGAAACCCGATTGCAGAACCCCCTACCGGGTCCAATTGCAAATATAAACCATCCTGGGACCCACAGTGTGGGTGGGTATATTCTGGGTATTTGTGTGGGACTGTCCCACACAAATACCCAAAATATTCCCATCAAAATCAGTCAAGCCATTTCTGAATTTTTGCGAGACTAACAAACAGCAATTCATTTTTAGGGTTCTGTACCCAAAAGGTAAAAACGGGACCCTATTACTAAGACTCCGCTGTCTGTCTGTCTGTCTGTCTCCAGGCTGTATCTTATAAACTGTGATAGCTAGAAAGCTGAAATTTTCACAAATGATGTATAAGGGGGGTCCCCATACAATAAGCGTGTTTTTTTCGTATTTTTTTGCTCAATATTATAAAGGTAACAGGTAGACGGTTCAAATTTTCACAGAATATTAACTTGTATATTACCTTTCAAAATAAATAATTAAATATCAATAAAGTAAATATTAAAGGGGGGCTCCCATACAACAAACGTAATTTTTATTTTTAATACGTCATAAATCGTAAAACTTACTACAGGTTTGTACGGAACCCTCGGTGCGCGAGTCCGACTCGCACTTGGCCGGTTTTTATTTATCATATACAACACAATTAGCCACAGTAAATAAGACGTATAATGTGTAATAACTACATTTTAATTTTTTTTTTTTTTGTGTGTATAAATACATTTTAATTTTTTCAGCCATGTGCAGACCCACAGAGAGCTATAATATCAATGGAAGAAGACGACTCACCCGCTTCGGTAAGAGCATTTTAATGATTATTTATATATCTCTACGTCGTATTTCTTACTGTCGAGGGTCGTGCTTCCTTTCCATTTATGGATCTAGAGATAAAGGAATATCTTTTTTGGGATCAGCCCCTCGATGGAAACCAGTTGCCGAGCTGGTCAAAGTTGGCATTGCGTTTAGAATAAGATCGAAATGAGATTTCTTGTGTAATTTATCTCGTACATAGAAGTAGAGAAGTATTGTTTTTAGTTTTTTCAACTTACAGCTGAAATGTCAGGGTTTCTGTGTAAGGTATTTCGAAAATATTAGCCAGTTAGTAAAATTGGATTTGAAGCAAAATAATATAAAGACATACTCCAAAAAAAATTTGCAAAAGTCAGAAAAAGAAAGAAAGAAAAAACATTTATTTACTAGTTTTGCCATACATTACCTTACCTCAAGTGTATGCTACCCTTATGGGTATGGGTAATTAGTAGGTATTTTTTCACAGCAAACTAATGTGTTATAAATTTCCAGGATAACTCCACATATTCGGGACTGTTCTCGAATCTGCGCTCAGTGCGAGAGTCCAAAGCGAGGACGGCTGTGCTCATCAACTGGTTGTTGGGGGAACGGAGGTAAATACAATGTTACACTAATAATAATAAAGTCCAGTGGTTGGAGCTGTGCATTGATAGATTAGTCAGTCAGTCACTCTTTACTTATAATAAGTGTATGTGGGTATGTGTTGGTCACAGATGCGCGTGCGCAAGTCTACTCCTCGTGCTGACGGACGCGTACCGCTCGGCGGCCGGCGTGACGTCACACACGCTGCGACGCTGGGCCTACGAGATACAGTCCACATTCCTCATGCCCAACGCGGTGAGTCTATCTATCTATATCTATCTTTCTATCTCCGCAGACTGAGACGCAGGATATATAGGAGAGGCGCGGCGGAGGTGCAGCGGTGGTGTGGCTTTGGAGGAAGTAGGGCTGTAACGGAACCTCGCCTCCGCCTCCGTAAGTGCGGAACTTCCGCAAGAAATCGTACTTCCGCTTCCGCATCCGCCTCCGCCATTTTTTTGCGGAGTTATAACGGTTGTTTATTTACGTTGACTTACAATGCGAGAGGTACAAATCGAAGCAGGTGACGTCAGTTACACCATTACAACAAGCAAAAAGGCAACTGCCCTTAGAAGAATCCAAAAAAAAAACAAATGAAAATCAGCACAGAAAATGGACGATGTGATCGGAGAAATCCACCTCCGCTTCCGTTTACCTCTGCGGATGAAAGCGGGGTCCGCGTCTCGCCGCCTCTGTATACCCGGCGTCGCGTCGCTTGCATACATCTTGTATGATATATGATAAAAGCGGTATATCCCGTTTTTTTTATCCCCTACAAGTTAGCCCTTGACTGCGATCTCACGACCAATGATGTCCACGACATCGCCGGCGTGGATTAAAGGTGTATCGATTGCCGCTGTAACTTTTCAATTTCTTAGAATAATTATAAGTAGCCTGTCACCTGGATGCAAGTTGCAAAGTCTTTCTGTAAAAAACTTCAACAAAATCGGGTGAAAAGATGGCCCGTTAAAACGTTGCAGACAGACAGACAAACACAGTTTCGTATTTATGAAATTAGTATGGATGATGGTAACTTTGTTTCAGGTATTACAATTAAATGGTGTTGATGAAAATATGGCGAATGAAATCGAACATGTTTTAGTCAATGGTAAGTGTGAACAGTTGTTTAGTTAATTGGTAAGTATTATAGATCTAATTAATTTGAGATGTTTTGTGAGATGGTGATAATAAAACATAAACCCAGCTGAATTTGTTGTGGGCTCAGACCAGGGCGTGTTTGGAACCCTTGTAGCTTTAGTTTTTGAGATATCGTCGTTAATTATCACCATCACGTCTTATACTTTGTAAAAATAAAGGTATCAATTTTGAATATTACATCCTGACTTTGGCGTATAATTTAACTTTATCTGACCCGGTGACGCCGTCGCTAGCGTGTATGAAAAATTGCAGTCATAGGGACTGCCGATAGAAGTGAAAACGAATATTTAAAATAATGTAGTTAAACTTAATATTTAAGACCTTCTGTCTTCGTAACAACGCGCGCATGTTTACCCCCTACCAAAAAGTGCTCAAGGCGGCTAAAGAAGTTTTCACTTCAAAAAAAACTAAACAGGTATAAAAATTAGTTCCAATTTTGGCCACCGGGCCATAAAAGTTTGACGGACTATACAAAGTTGCCAACTTTTAATTGACTTATGATTGTCCATCGCAGAATACGACAAGGAAGAACTACTACGGAACGTGTTTCGGAAAGCTCGACGGCAGGCCAAAGACGAGCTAGCGAGACAACTCAGCGAGTTCCAAGTTAAACGACAAGTGGGGCTGGGGACGCTGTACGGCCCGGAGGATGCTGTGCTCGAGAGATGCGACGTTGATAAGGCGCAGGTAATAACCCCCTTTAAGGCCTCGGATACATGGACAGCTTGAAGCAGTCAGAATGGACTGCTTCAAGCTGCGACTGCATAGTGACCTACAGTCTTCTACGTACACACATACATGGAACCGCTCGAGCAGTTGCGACTGCTTCGGGCGGTTGGCAGCAGTTATCAATGGTAGCTTCAAGCTGTTGACTATGACTGCAAGAGCGGTCCGTGTATGTTGATCACTGGCTAACTGCTCGAGCAGTCCGTGTATGGCCGGTCTAAATCCTGCTTCCACCCTCTTGAACCCATTTTACATCCACTGTACCTATCACAGAAAGTTTGATGGCAAACCAAACACAAACTAGCGAACATCTGAGCGACTAATTTTAAGTTTTCTGGGATTATGTATTGATGTAAGTACAGTGCCACAAGCATAAGTTGAAGCGATAGTGCTTTTATAACTATCTCTAGCACTACTTTTTATCACTAGGGCGTGATTACTGTTTATCTTACGAAACATATTATGCAACGAAAAAACATACGAAACATATGTTTTGGGCCATAGTCCAGCGCGGTGGCCAAGTGCGAAAGTAATTAATAACGCTAACCATAGACTATTCACTTATGTTTTTCTCTCCGCTAAAGTGTTATCGATTATATAGTAAGAGAACATATTAAGCAACGACCTGAATTTACATTGACGGGCCCTGTCAAACAAACAATGTGAACTTATTTTAGTAACGCCATCTAGTCTGAAAAGCGGGACAGCGCTATGGCGGGGACAAGGACAGGCTTATACAGGCGAGGGGCATGCCCTACAAGTCGGACGGCCAACTTGTGAAAGGGCCCATCTAGTACCTACCTAACCTACATATATAACAGATTATCCTAGCGTATCACAATATAATTTTATCACGCGCTTTTATGAAAATAAATATAGTAGTGAAATATTTTTTTAGTGATTATTAAATAAAATATCTCCCAAAAGTCGTAATATCTACGTCCCCTGATAGTTTTGAGTTGAATAACCATTTTAAACAATCGATTTAAAGTAAAAAAGTGCGTCGAACTTTGATGACGTCACAATTTAAAATTTCATACAAAATCCCATACTAGGCACGCGTTTCGACGTTTGAAAAAAAGTGGCTGATTTGACTTGTTGTCAAATACCCAATTGTTATTGTTATTCCCCGTCAGGAGCTGGTGGTGGTGGAGCGTCTGATGTGCCAGCGGCTCAGCGCCGTGGTGGGCTCCGGCTGCGGCGGCTGCGGCGGCGCGTCCTCGCCTGAGGCGCACAACGCGCTCGTCGCCGCGCTGGTGGCCGCCGCGCTCTGCTTGCACTGCCGGTCAGTGGAACTGAGATACACTTGCTCGCTCTTTATGCTACACTGGTACTTCGCGCTTGGCTTTGTAGCTATGGATGGACCATTTCAAAATGAAAGACATTTGAGCGTGTTTATAATAATTATAAAAAGCAATACGTACGTTGGCTCTTTTCTTGCCGATAATACTCAAATCTGATAATTTATAAGATGTATATGATTATGAAATCTGATAATTTCCATATTTAACACTATTTAAGCGGTTAGGTTTGAGAGTCAACACCACCTGTCTATAAATTGGCGAAGAGTACTATACAAGTCTCGGCCCAAATAGCAATTGACGGCCTTATTTAATCATTTGGGAATCCCTTGCAATATGACTCAGCCGTGAATTGCTTTATTTTCGGTCTGGACAGTAATGTACTATTTATTTTTGTCTATTATTAAAATATAGTCAGAAAAGTACAGTAATTTCGCCCTACTTTTCTCCTACGGTTTCTAATATTCCACACTTTAGTGTTATTTATATTTATCAGTTGGAAACCTTTTTTTGTTTCCGGTAAAAATGCCTGTGAAATTCTGGTGAAAATCGTTTTGAAACATACGAGTAGCTCGTATAAACATACAGTGACTTTACACAGACAGATTTCCATGATATTTATTTATATGCATTATAACAACGAACTCATTATTGATACGGAAGTTTGAAATAGTCTAAGCTAATAATAAATTAATAATAACCTACAACGCATGTATTGTTTGCATTATCTGGAATAGTTCTGTGTGAATCATAACCCGAACAATCGTCAGTAAGTTAAGGTTACAGCCGCCCTATTACGGTTAAATGTTTGCTACAGTATATAACGATCGCAATCACCCCTGATTGGTGTCCAACCAAGTTTAACTCTTTTGCTATTGGCCAAAATTAACTGTCGCAGCAAGGATACTAGTCTAGGCAACGGGGCGGTCTGTTGTATGGAGACCCCCACATTGAATCCTCAGTCGATGAAACTTGGCAGGGTTTTAGTATTGTATGATCCAAAACTTACACAAAAATATCCACAAAAAAAAAAAACCAGAATTTAGGTTTTTATACCTAAAAGTACAAATAGCTTAATATTTTGAACTGAATAATATCTCGCTCCTTTTTTTTTTACCAAACTAATTAATAGCCTTATTATGAGGTACTCGATAAAAATCCAAAACATTATTTAAACGGACCTATTTTTTTTTAAAGTGGTTTCCTTTTTTTGTCCGTAATTTCGGCAAAAAAATTGCTCATTGGATTTTTTATTTTCACATGTCCTTAAAATGCTGTTTAGCATAACGTATAAGAAAATCCAACAAAATATTTATACCAAAATCAATTTATCTCACTTCAAATTAAAATTATTTATAACTCGGTATGGAAAACTTCTCATACCTATTTCTTTTCTTTATTATAGTAGGTAGGCAAATTTACACTCAAAACCTAAATATCCAACAAAATATCCATGCAAAACACCGAATTAAACCGAACGTATGAAAACTAAACTGCGCTTACGCGATAATGTATCTTAATCCTTCTACTATTGGGTATAGTTTAGCGTGCGCGAGCGAAGCGTTGAAATCACAATCATAACATCATAATCATATTATTACTGTGTGGATACTACGGGTGGATATGGTTGTCGTCACTCGTTAGCACTTACTGTCTTCTACAATGCAATAATAGCAGGCACTGGGCAGCACATCAGGTTTTACATTAGGGCTCGCAATATTTTCGCACTGCCGGCCGCCCCTATTTCTATGGCGCGTTAATTAATTTCCATGATATCTTCTAAGATATTCATCTGAATCAAATGGTGTAAAGGGCGAATTTGGTCTATATTAAATACTTGAGATGACTAACCATTTTATTTTGATATGGATTAATACAATGTCAGGAAAAAACACCTTCGAAAGTAAAGCTTTGTTTTAGACCAAATCATAAAAATGGTTATTGTGAGACAACCTTTAAAGATAGATATATTTTATCGCGGAATTTTTTTAGAACTTTTTGACAGGAACAATTCCAACTTTTACTATTTACACAGCTCACACCAGCTCTCCGTGGATGAAGCTCTCAGATGGGACGATTTTTTCCTACTTCATTCACATTATTGCAATTTTCGTAGGGATTTCTAATTTTTTTTTTAAATAAAATATAGCCTATGTTACTCGCTGATAAAGTAGCTTGCTATAAGTGAAATATTTTTTTAAATCAGTTGAGTAGTTTTTGAGTTTATCCATAAAACAAACAAACAAACAAAACTTTCCTCTTTATAATATTAGTATAGATAAACAATATAGCATTACAGAAGATAAATTCAACATTAATAAAAACCACTAACTGTAACGACTTGCCTTCAAGGTATATTTCCATAGTTAAATTAAGGGCCCATAAAAAATCTTATTTTTGAACTTTGTTTGAATAAATATTTATTTCTGGTTATCCTTAACACAGATCTAAAAAATCTAGCTAGGATAGCTAGTTCTTGATCTTGCAACATTTTATCTACATTTTTTGATGTAAGCACAATAATATTGTAAATCTTCAAATAGTTCCAAGATCAATAATTGATCTTGTAATGTATCGATAGTAACATAATGATTGAAAATAAACGATTTATTTATTTATTATTATTATTATTATTTAATTGATTTCTTCTCATTACTTCTAGGATTTGAGAAAATGTACTAATTATATTATGTTTAAGTTGGTATTTTGCACGCCAGAAATTGGCAAACTGCATAAACATATTTAGACTTTTATTGTAGTTTGTAAGTATATATATCTATATATTATATAAAATTCAAAGTCCTGACTGACTGACTTATATATCAACGCACAGCCTAAACTGCTGGTCCTAGAGACATGAAATTTGGAGGGTGTGTTCTTTGTAGGTATCCACTAAGAAAGAATTTTTCGAAATTCTACTCCCAAAGGGGTAAAATAGGGGTTGAAATTTTGTATGAAAGTCCGTCATTTTTCAAGTTATATCCATGAAACTTTGTATTTGAGCTACCAGTTCAAAATGAAGAAACATGTATTTCGCCATTTTTGAAAATTCTACCCCCATAGGGCTGAAACAGGGGTTGAAAGTTTGTAGGAAAGTCCGTCATTTTTCAAGCTGTAGCCATGAAACTTGGTGTTTGGGATTTCGGTTTGAAATGAAAAAATACGTGATTCATAGTTTTTGAAAATTCTATCCGCAAGGACGTCAAATAGAGAGTTTATCCTTCAATCACGCCGAAATAGAGCAACGGATCAACGTGATTTTTTGCATGGGTATAGTTGAGGACTTGGAGAGTGACATAGGCTTCTTTTTATCCCGGAAAATTAAGGAGTGCCTGTGGGAATCAAATACTTATGCCACGCAAACGAAGTCGCGGACGTGCGCTAGTAATTATATATAATAAATGAATTGTACGCCATACGACAACTTAAGTCACTGGGCTGCTGGGCATATTCAAAAATGCAGTTAAGAACCATTATCTTGCAAACTTAAGGCAACAAAAATTATTCTATAAGCTGAGTTGAAATAAATATATTATAATACTTTTCAAAATTAACCCATACCTAATAAAATATACAATAAATTAGTTTAGATATCGATAGTAACATTTCTTGCCATGTAAATAATAACTAAGCATGATAAATCAAGTATGGTAACAATAACTATACATTGAAAAATTAAAAGAAGTCAGTAATATACTTACTTTTTATTGTTTTAAATTTACTTACCTATAGTAATTTTGCTTCCATGTAAAGAAAATGTAAAAGTAACGCAATCCAAAATATACTATTGATATATATAATATTACGTTTGAAAATTCATTTTTGAAAAATGTTGAAGAAGAGATTTATGTATTCATTTTCAATGCTCTGATTCTTGCGGGGACTGCGAAATCTGTGATTTTTTTATAGCTATTAAATCAGGCACTTGCCTGTAAAAACCCATATTATACTTTCTCTAAATCTTCTTTTCTTTAGTTTTTTTCGGAGATGGTAAAGAATTTTAATTTTCTTTAAGGGGTTCGAACCTTTTTGTATGGAAGCTGGCATAGCGACCCGCCGCCATTTTGATTTTTTTTCGAAATCGCGGCGCACGATTGAAGTGGTATGTATGGGTAGAGGACACATAGACGAACAAATAATGTCAAGTAACATAGTACCCCAAAGTGTCACGTTACCGAGATATTTGGAGGTAAAGATAGACATATGAGGACAACGACAATCATTAAAAATAGACTTATTACGTGTCTACAGGCGTCAGATTGAATCCAAACAATCGTTTCTAGGTTGATTATTATTATTACTATTTATTAGAAGAGAGTAGGTACATTACATACTACTAGGAGCACGAGAAAACTACTACATAGGTACTATTATTAATTATTTATCTACTAAAACGCATCGCAATGAAACGCAGTCGACAAGTCGCGTTGGTCGCATGTCACTTAGCTTAAAAACATTTTTTTAAGTAGGTAAGTATTGCAGCTAGTTAGATATGTAGACAAGCCAACACGCGCGCGCGAGATACTTTGACATAATATAGCGTTTCATTGCGATGCGATGTGATTTAGTAGGCAAATAATTAATTACTACTTTCATTGTGCGCCGCAATTTCGAAAAAAAATCAAAATGGCGGCAGGTCGCTATGCCAGATCGGTTCTATCCCCTTTGTAGTTGATTAAAATAACCATAGATGCAGATAAGTAATTTAAATTGTAGTGTAGTAAATGCTATAATTTGATTTTTTCGCTTTGTGGCCAACATCGCTTTATTGCCATCTCTATTCTGGTACACTAATGAGAAAAAAAAATATCTTTCTCACTTTCTTTGCATCGTTTTGAGGCAAAGAATAACAGCTCCAAACAGACGATTACAAATGAAAATCTCGTTTACACTACAAAACTTCTTTTAAACATACAAAACTTCTTATTATATTCGGTAACGCGGTGCGTCTAGAGTTGTCTTCTATATATATAATGCACTGTATGTCCCGGGAAAGAGATGGCAATAAAGCAATGTTGGCCGCAACGGGAGAAAATTATCATATTATATTTTATTTAATAAACTAGGTAGGTACTTAAAGTTACTAAAATTTAACTTTCACATAAGTAATATTATGTAAATTTTTGTTATCTATTATTTTTGTTATTTTAAAAAAGTACAAAAGAATTATTAACAGGTTTACCAATATTTTTTTTGGAAAATAGTTAAGTAAGTATATCGAAAAAATTGTAGCCAATACGTCTCCGTGGATTAAGTTTTTTACTTAACTCCTTAATTTTCCAAAATTACCTCCCCGGAATACAACCTATCTCTGTACCAAATTTTATCAAAATTGGTTGAAAATATGGACCGTTAAAGCGTTGAAGACAGACATACAGATACACTTTCGATTTCATAATATTAGTATGTATAATAGTTTTCAAATAAAAAGCTTTCAAAGATCACAAAAAAATTGTATGACCCCTTAAACAACCAAATGCGAGAATACAGTGCGAAGAACCCTTGGATACAGTGCGAAGACACACCAATTTAAAAGACCATTTTGTGTTCGGACGATATAATTGTTACTTTACGGCTAGGGAAATACAATCGAGAACACAATGTAATCCAAATTTCATAATCATCACTGTGAGGCTAGAAACGTTATATTTTAAAGCAGTTTTCGTTGCACAAACCAGTTTTAGAGCAATCAGTTACTTTAACGCTCAGGCAATACGGTTCAGAACGCATTGATCGTCATACTGATTGTCATTTGCAAAGCTTTTGATTGAAAATTGAACTGTTGAATCAACGAAACACGGTCGGTTATCGAGTACAGGCTCGCGTCGCCGTAGGCATATTATCTCGGTCTCAGGACGTCACCACGCTCCTGCTTCCCCCGATTAATTAAATACAAAATATTTCTTTAGAAAATGATTTTAGTTTTTAATGCATTTGATTTTATTATATTTGATATTTTCATAGTTGATAGGAAAAAAAATATTGTAATCGTATCAATAAAAAAAATTGACGGAGAAATTTTTCACTACGAATAAAAAGGTAACTTTTGAAAAAAATATAGACTGATAGTATATTTGTTGGATTTTAAATTTTTAGGTATTAAACGGCAATAAAAGGACATTCCAGTGAAAAGTTTCAATGAGCAAATTTTCCGATGCAAGTAACATTAAAAAAACATATTTTTTTCAAAATTTGATTGTTTCATCTTCGAGTATTTGTTGGATATTTCTTATTTAGTTTCCATACCTTTACATGAATGTTTCAAGTGAAGAAAGTTTTGACGGATCATTTTTGCGGACCAAGATATTAGACATAAAAGAGTTTAGGTAAAAATACCTAACTTCTGGTAAATTTTTTTGTTGGATATTTATAAAATACCTTTACGTTATGATACTTTATCATACTGTAAAGTTTCATCGTCTGAGGAATTACTGTTGGGGTCCACTAGCTTCCTTTCCTAGACTATACTACAAATTCAGCCAATCACAACAATTGAGACTGTAGTATTATGATAATATTATAAATGCGAAAGTGTGTTTGTTTGTTGGTTGGTCCTTCAATCACGTCGCAACAGAGCAACAGATTGACGTGATTTTTTGCATGGGTATAGTTTAAGACCTGGAGAGTGACATAGGCTACTTTATTATCCCGGAAAATTAGGAGTTCCCGTGAGAATTTAAGAAAACTTATTCCACGCGGATAAAGTCGCGGATATCAGCTAGTTATTTTGGGAGGGGTTTTCTTGGGATAATAATGCGGTGGATTCCCAGGTCCTTCCGCATACGACTCGACTAAGCATAAGTAGCACGTGTAATAGAAGGTGGGTAAGGATGGAAAATAATAATTAATCCGTATTTCACTTTACACAATTTATATTACTCAAAAGCTGTGCTCGGGACGAGTGCTACAAAAGGTATGGCTTGAGTCACTCCAAAATCCAAATACAACATCACCGGCCCCAAGTTACAATCATCATATTTCAGTTAACCTAAACAAAACTTATCTTACACTAAGGGCTGATTTTTCAATCGTCAGATAAAGTTTATCGGAGGAATAAATTTGACGTTTTGACAGGTTTTGTATTGAAAATCTGCCAAAACGAAAAATTTGCCCTAAGCCGAAATAATCACAAAGGAAATAATAAAAGCTCCGAACTGTGAACGCGATCTCAACGTGTAACATAAACATCTCTATAAATCGCTAAAACAAAGGCCCATTGATAGGTACTTACTAATAACTACGCAACTCGCAAGATCGGGCAAAGTATAAACATACGGTCAGGACATTAATGAGGCCCAACAATAGCCGCTATGAGAATTCTATAACACACGATACAAATTCAATTACAAAACAATCGTAATTACCCCTGTGGAAACCCATCAAAGCTAATCGTTACACTAGCAATCATTTTTACAAATAATAATATTATAAATGCGAAAGTTTGGCTGGATGGATGGATGTTTGTTTGTTACTCAATCCCGCTAGAACGGCTGAATGGATCTAGATGAAATTTGGCACAGAGATAGATTATAGTCTGGAATCTATCTATACTTATAATAAAACTGTAACAGGTCCAATTCTGTACATTGAAGATATTTTGAAAATTTTTTTTGGAGAGCATTCATTATTCGATACTGAAGCCAAATCTGTAATTTTTTTCATTTTTGTCTGTCTGTCTGTCTGTCTGTCTGTCTGTATCTTGGCCGCGCATCACGCCGAAACTACTGAATGAATTCAAACGAAACTTGGCACGATTTGAGCCCATACTACGAGGTAGAACATATGATACTTTTTATCCCGAAATTCTACCCCCGAAGGGGTGAAATAGGGGTTGAAAGTTTGTATGAAAGTCCTTAATTTCTCAAGTTATAGCCATGAAACTTGATATATGAGCTGCGGGTTGAAAATGAAAACATATGTGTTTCACAGTTTTTCAAAATTCCACCCCCGAAGGGGTGAAATAGGGGTTGAGAGTTAGTATGAAAATCCTTAATTTCTCAAGTTATAGCCATGAAACTTGATATATGAGCTGCGGGATGAAAATGAAAACATATGTGTTTCACAGTTTTTCAAAATTCCACCCCCGCAGGGGTGAAATAGGGGTTGAGAGTTTGTATGAAAGTCCTTAATTTCTCAAGTTATAGCCATGAAACTTGATATATGAGCTGCGGGTTGAAAATGAAAACATTTATGTGTTTCACAGTTTTTCAAAATTCCACCCCCGAAGGGGTGAAATAGGGGTTGAGAGTTTGTATGAAAATCCTTAATTTCTCAAGTTATAGCCATGAAACAGCATTTGGGCTTTCGTTAAAATATGAAGAAGTACGTGTTTCACCATTATACCCCTGATTATACCGTGGGATAGTAATATAGGCTACTTTTTATCCTGGAAAATTAACTGAAAAACTTATTCCACGCGAACGAAGTCGCGGGCATCAGCTATAAATAATATACATACATACATACATATATAGGCTACTTTTTATCCCGGAAAATTAATGAGTTCCCGCGCGAATTGAAAAAACTTAGTCCACGCGGACGAAGTCGCGGGCATCAGCTAGTAACACATATGCTACTTTTTATCCCGGAAATTTAAAGTGTTCCCGCGGGAATCGTTGAATAAAATAACATTTGAAAAAAGATACACACTGAATAGAGAACCTCCTCCTTTTTGGAAGTCGGTTAAAAAACATTTGAATTTGAATTTGAATTGAGATTGTAACAATGATTGATGCTTTTTCCGCAATAGGGCTGTGGCCCTATTATATCATGTGTGATATAAAATGTAATTGCGGGTAAAAATAAAAGTATGTACAGTCAGAAGTCGATCGTTGTTTGTCAGACTGATCGGTTGATATATACTTAGAACAAAAAATAAGGAATCTTATTATTGTTTTTGGAATTTTCGTGTTTCAGTCTGAAAGTGTACATTTTCTGTCGATCATATTTTGTGAAGATTCAATTTATTTACGAAAGTGTTCAATTGATCTTATTGAGTATTTGTCAAAGAGTTGTGGTTTGAATGAAAGTCTAGTGATTCCTGATACGTATTTTGTTTATATTTTGCATTAAGTGATATTATAAGATTAAGTTTTTAAATCATAAACAATAAATTATTTTTCATCATACCTATTCGAAAAACGCATATTGCCTTCAGAGGATAGCGGGAGCAAAGTGTAACTTGTAGGCCCATGGGACTTTTCATTTCTCTCTTCTGATTGGTTCGAAGTCACGTCATCAATTTGTTGATCGAATATACGACTTTGCATTTCTCTGTTCTGATTGGTCCGAAGTCACGTGATCAATTTGTTGATCGGATATACGTCTTTACATTTTATTTAAACTTTAAATATACGTCTAAATAATGTCTATACAATTACATAGAAGGTTAATAGGAGTATTTTCTGATTGGTGCTTAAACGTATAGGTAATGTCCATACATAGTAGGTAGTTACTCCTAGCTTTTACTCATACGTAATGATGAAAAATAGTGTGTGTCACTCGGGGCCAAATTTTTTGTTCTCGGGCGGCGTATATTGAATTCCTCGCTACGTTCAGGATTCTACTTTAGAACCCCTCGCTACGCTCGGGATTCTACTATAGAATCCTTCACTTCGCTCTGAATTCAAAATAGCGCCCTCGGGGAACAAAAATTTTCTTTGGCCCCATGTAACACAAATAACTATATTTTGCAAAATTGTCGGTAATAACAGCTGTAATAGTAGAAACTACCCGTACACAATCTACTGTCAGAGACAGTGTGCAAAGTAATGTAATTACATTACTTTACTTTATTTAAAATTAATTTTAAGAGTCCATAGTTGATTTCATAGACACGCTATATTTTAAAGCTGAAACGAATGCGCCTTGCGGTTCGCCTAATGAATTCCCGGGATTGTAGAGAGAGCTTGGTGAAAACCAAACCGATGATAAATATATTAGAATGACTATTTTATTTTACTAGACGATGCCCGCGACTTCGTCGTTGTGGATAAGGGTTTTTTCCCGCGGGAACTTTTCATTTTTCAACAACAAATACTACATTTTTAGTTACAAAGCTATCTGCATTCCAAACAGTCAAATCGGTACAGACATTGCGGCGTGAAGAAGTAAAAATATCCAAACCTTCACATTTATAATATTAAGTTAGAGGTATGATTTTGCACATTTTACATACAACTGTATGTAACAAATATTGTGGTTACTACGTGTATTATGAAAATAAATTTATGCGAATTTCTGATCCGTCCTAGAGCAAAATTAAATTCAATTAAAACAATTCGGCTCTAGACCAAATAATTTATCGTCTCGGTTATTTACATGTTTTCCTATTGAGTCATATTACATATGAGTAGTTACTAAATTAAACAAGGAAATAACGTTCAACATGCATCACGTATGTATTTAATATCCTTGGTTTAATATAAAGTGTGTTGGTTGGGGTGAAGTTCAATGATGGTAAATGTTATGCTCGAATTAAGCGAACTCGAAGCGAAAGATATCGATAGAAGAAGAAAGTGGTGGCAGTCGCCGAAGACAAGGAAGAAGAAGTAAGAATATTTCAAAACACGATTTATTCTCTAGCTTTGGTTTACTCGGCACTACTCGTAGCTTTAGTCTTAAGATACCGTAGTAAATTATCACCCTCAAGTCTTATTCTTTGTAAACATGACGCTCAGAAGGCGTACTTTGTAGGTACCTATTTTGAATAAAGATGTTTTGATTTGATTTAATTTGACCTACTCTATAATTATACACCGTTGGCATATGCACACAACCATTTCGATTAGGTGTATCTTTATCCTCTACAATAGATAGATAGATAGATAAATTCTTTATTGCCACTCTCTTTGCGTCGTAATCCTCATTACTGAGGGTTGTGACCCCTTTTCATTAATCACATAATGGTAGGAGTTTTCATGGGATAATAATGCGTTGGGTTCCCACGTCCTTCCATACATACGACTCGACTTTTGTAACCATTATTATACATACAGATGTTAGTGATAATAATCGGGCCCGACGGCTTAACGTGCTCTCCGGGGCACGGAGGAAACGAAAAGGCCATATTTGAACCTCCAAATTCGGTCACCCATCCAGTTACACACTTGGTCAACGGTTCTTTAAAATCGCAATAACTACTCGTCCCTCATTTCGATTAGGTGTATTATTTGCCAAATTTCTCAACCGCTAGGGTATGGAACGCCCGACCGGCTGCCGTTTTTCCATCCGCTTTAAATAGTGTTGGTATCTTCCAATCAAGAGTGAATAGGCATCTTCTAGGCAAGTGCGCTCCACCTTAGGCTGCATCACTACTTCCAGTAAGTCTGATTGCAACCAAGTCCTAGTCTATAAATAAATAAATAAATAAAAAGTGTGTCTGTGCATTTCACACACGGCAGAAGTGAAACTTCAGAAAAGTAGCCTACGAGAGAATGAGATAAATATAACTTTTATTATCTCATTCTCTCGCAGGCTAAATCCTATTATGAATGTGTTTCTCTGTTTTTAGTGTTGCTTTTTCGTTTCATCGAATTTTCAAATCACAACGACTCTAAAGAAGTTTCACTTCAAAAAGAAGATCCGTTCTGGTGTGATTGACAAACAAACATTCATCCATCCTTTCGCATTTATAATAGGGATGATGACAACTCAATCAAATCAGCAATTCTTTATCAAACTTAAAAACGCGCTTCTAGTATGGAAGTTGTATGAAATTCACAGTTGTGACGTCATCAAATCTCAACGCACTTTTTTTTGTTTAATCTATATTTTAAAATGGTTATCAAACTTAAAACTAACCGAGGATGTGAATTTTAGGTGTTTTGGAAGACCCACTATTTAATAATCAGTTAGAAATAATTTATTTTTAATATAGGCAACATCCCTATTCGTATAGATTTCCAGTTGCTTCGTCACCCGGCCTACCGCTTCCAGCTTGTCTGGTGTGGTTCTATAGCTTCCCTGTTGTTTGCAGGCCGTCGTCGGTGGCTGCGGCGGCGGGCGGCGCGCGCGCGGCCTTCCTCCAACGCGACAAGCCTTACAAGCAGCGGCTCAAGCAGATCGCCAAGCAGAACCCGCAGCCCGTGAGTATCACCGATGACTCTACGCTACTTGAAAAAAATCTACGCTTAAGACCGCCTTTTAGCATATATTGACGGACACTTGGGAACCTGCTCTTAACTGATGTCGGTTTATTAGTACGGGCCCTAGTGCCGTGACCCATTACTGCAGCACGATTGCGCCTTGGCGTACGGCTTCTATTTGTGTAAGAAAAATCACGTGACATCTTGTCGCATAAAGTGCGTTCGGTTAGATAGTGTCCTTACACCGGCAGTAAAACCCGCAATAAACACAAGTTAGGTAGAAAAGATGATAATATATGCGAAATTCTCCTATATGCCGTACAGATATAGGAGAATTTCGCATATTATCATCTTTTTTAAACGGTGTAAAGACACTATCTAACCGAACGCACTTTACATGTTTAAAGAATATTTTGTAGGATGTAAAAAATTGCATCTATATCTACGTTCATTCCGTTTGTTGTGAGATCATCATCAACATCATCAACCGATAGACGTCCGCTGCTGGACATAGGTCTCTTGCAAGGATTTCCACACTGCGACTCGTCTGATGTCGTCTGTCCACCGAGTAGGGGGTCTGTCTTCCCAGTGCGAGGTCGCCATTCCAGCACTTTGCGACTCCAACGTATCTGTATCTGTGGTGATGTAGAACAACTATAGCAGTGTTTTGTGTTGTTCCAGTTCGTGGTGCGCGGTCATCACCTGCAGTTACAAGCTCTTACGTCTGTTAACCACTGCCACCACTGCGACCTCGTCATAGAGGGGCTCGCGCCGCAGGCGTACGTCTGCGCAGGTAACACTGACACATACACATTACCCAACCAGCGAATCTGTTCTATTCTATAACAAAATTCCACAACCTATTATAAGCTTGCCTTTACCCAAGTTTAAGAAATCCATTAAAAATATGCTTCTGAAAAAAGCTTATACTGTTGAAGATTACGTAAATGACAAAAGAGCATGGATGTGACTCGCTCCAGCAATGCTGAGGACAGCGGTTATTTATGTATCTACACATTAATGAAATTGTAAATTATTTTTTTCAAAAGAGCAACCACAGCAAGCACTGTTGACCGAAAAATTGACAGAAAATTTTAAATTCATAAAAATTCATCAATTAAGAAATTGATAAAAAATAATCTAAGTATATCACTCTTCAGGTATGTAACGAATGGTTCACTGCTATTATAATTAATGTCCAAATCCTCATGATTTTATAATATGGGGCTCTTCAAAAGGTGGAAAACAAATTTTTCAAAAGCCGGCAACGTATTGGCGGTTCCTCTGGTGCGCGCGTTTTTAAGTTTGTTAAAGATAGATAGATAGATAGATAGATGAATACTTTATTGCACACATGAAAGAATACAAAGTAAAGTTAGCTAAAAACTAGGTATGCAAAGGCGGCCTTATTGCTTACCGAGCAATCTCTACAAGGCAACTTTTGGTGAGAGGATTGAACAGGATGTGTAGGGTAGTGTGGCACTATAGAATACACGTTATTATTAATAGTAGGTAACCACATAATTGAAGTATTATATATTTATCTAATACATTACACAATATAAATAAAATAAAGAAATATAAAGAGTTGTTGATTGAGTTGTCACCATCCCTATCGCGGCCTGTCTGTATCCGCAGACTGCAAGCTGCGCGTCCACCGGCAGTGCGCGCGCGCGGTGGACGAGGGCTGCTGTCTGGACGGTGAGCACCACAACAACCGGATATCCCGCTTCATGGAGAGGATACACCCCAACCAGCCCGCCGGTGAGTCCAACCCAGGGATTCACTAACTATTTTGGGCAAGAGAACCCTTTTCCAAAATGAACTGATACCTTCAGGCCCCCGTAGCCAAAGTACTTTAAAATCCTACCTCTAGTTTTTTTCCTATTGATACAAAATACTTTCCAATTTAAAAACTTTGCGGTTGGATAAGTGAGTAAACTTGACATCATTTTCTCATCAAAATTTAACAAAATAAAAAATCAGTAAATATCAAGTGTAATGGGTAATTATTGGTGTAGTAGGTAATTATTTTTTGAAAAAAAAAAACATTAAAATAGGGGTCGATTTTTAGACCTCGTCGACCCCCAAAATCAGTTTTTGTTTATGTTGACCCCTGGGAAACCGATATCGACCATTTTGGAAATCCCTGGTCTAACCCGTTGTCCTGGGTGAGCGACAGAAGCGACCCCACGCGATACTACGCCATAGAAAATGTGAAACGTTTCTACGCTACAACGTAGGCCACGTGAAGGGCCAACTACTGTTTGATACTGTCGCGTGGCGTCGTATCGCATCGTTGCGATGAGCTGATATTTGCAAACACGTTTAGTCTGGATGACGATGCATGGTTAGCTATGTGACGTCATTCTAAATCCATTATGGCGGACTAGTTAGTTAGTTTTTATGCACCCCCATAATATGGGTCTCAATTAAAAGGGTTTGCTGAGAAAAACACGAAAAGCAAATGACGTCACACTAAATTCAATATGTTGACGCTGAAAGCTTGTTTTTAAAAATATTTTTTAATATTTACTTAATAAGTAAATTAATTAACATTGTATTGTTGATAGGTTTAGACTCAAGTGACAAGAAATCGAGGAAGTCATCGGGCACAGCGAATTTTCTCAACAGTAAGTTTTATTTTTCGTTCGTTAAATCAAACCCTAGACCTCCGGCTAAGAGGTCGAAGTATTTACCACTAAGCTATCACCGCTTATGATGGCATTCTACTGGCACAAGGTTTTGTCTCTTTTTTGCACCAAACTGATGTAGGAATATTTTGTGATGCTGTTATAGTCCCACCAACTTTTCTGACCTGGTGGCCAAAATTGGAACTAATTTTTATGCCTGTTGCTTTAGTTTTTATTTTATTTTGAATATATTCTATGCTGACGCTGTCACCGGGTTAGATGGGACCATACTCTTTGTGGACCCTAATTTACTTAATACGTTTACAAGTTAAAAATATTATTGTCTTTTAGATTTTTTATTGCTTACTACGAGTAGCTGATGCCCGCGACTTCGTCCGCGTGGATTGAGGTTTTTCGGTTCCCGCGGGATCTCTTTAATTTTCCGGGATAAAAAGTAGCCTATGTGCTATTCCAGACTATAATCTATCTCTGTGCCAAATTTCATCCAGATCCGTTCAGCCGTTGGAGCGTGATTGAGTAACAAACATCTATACATCCATACATCCATCCTAACTTTCGCATTTATAATATTTATTTGATATTTGATGAATCTTGAAAATCACCGCATTATAATCCCAACAAAATTCCTCCCATTATGTGATTAATGGCAAGGGGCTACGACCCGTAGCAATGAGGAATGCGACGCAAAAAGTTATCTGCTATAAAGATCCTTGTGCAAAACTTTTTTTTTAATTATATTTATCTTGTTTCAGTGGAACGGAGTTTTCGTAAAATGGAAGACGAGCCGCCCTGGGACCACACGTTGACGCCTGCCGCATTCCAAGGTAAGTGATCACACTTTATACATGGTAAAAACACCATCAAAAACTTAATTTATCTTTGGATTAGCCCGAATATTCTATTCTAATATTATACATGGATGGTCTTTGGAGTTTAGTGGTTGATATAAAAACGGCACGTGAAGAATCAAGAACTTCGCGCACTGGTTCCTCCGTCACTTTCTTACAGCAAGAATCGTCATCGTCACCCATATACGTAGTTGAAATTCTACGGATAATTGTCCGATTGCTATACGAAGCGTTTTGCTTCCTCGTTTCGAAACACTAGGATTTGAAGTGACCGTTTTATCGTTACTAGACTTGGTTTATATCCCTGTAAGGTGGAGGAATGTCGTTCCAACATTTAGTTGCCACGAATTGAATGTTAAATCTGCTCTTAGGGCAGTTTTAAAATGTGATATACTCGTAAGAAACTTGACGAGAACTCTTACATACATTTTTATGCAGCCTGAAATCGTGTAAGAAAGTTAAAAATATACTAACTATTTTTGAAATGATTAACAATAATATGAAATAGTTCACGTGAAAACTTACACAAAAGTGAAATGTTTACACAAGTTGATCATTTTAGTTGGCACTGCCATTCCACACTGAAAATCACTTGTTGGTTTGTTTTTGGGGACATAATTTTCTTGGGAATGCCTCGTGCAACGAAAGAGATTCTTCGCTCCAGCAATGCGCGGGACCGCAGTTAGATATATTTTTTTAAATCCACTACAAGTTAGCCCTTGACTGCGATCTCACCTGATGGTAAGTGATGGTGTAGTCTAAGATGGTAGCAGGCTAACCTGTTAGGGGCATGGCAGTTATATTAAACCCACACCCCTATTCGGCTTCTACGCGGCATCGTTATCGGAACGCTAAATCGCTTGGCGGCACGTATTTGCCGGTAGGGTGGTAACGACCGAAACCTCCCACCAGGCCAGACCAGGGAAAATTCAGAAATTAGGTATAAATTCCAAAATTGACCCTGCCGGGGATCGTACCCGGGACCTCCGCACGTTAAGACAACAGCGCTACACACTGCGCCACGGAGGTCGTCAAATATAAAGGTAAATTTCGTCAAAGGTATATTTAATACCTATAGTATCTTATTGACTAGCTGTTTTTTAATTCCCGCAGAAACTTTATCCTTACTTTCCCTGGGGTAAAAAGTATAGCGATGTCCTTTCCCGGGCTGTAGTCTGTCTCGGTATCAAATATCGTCAAAATCATTTGAACAGATGATGAGATCAGATAATTATAGATTCTAACCACCACTACAGCCCATTAACGTCCCACTGCTGGGCACAGGCCTCCACTCTCATAGGAGAGTGGGAATTAGAGCTTAGACCCACCACGCTGCTCCAATGCGGGTTGGCGGGCTTTAACGACTATTATCATGTTAGTGATAATAACCGGGACCGACGGCTTAACGTGCTCTCCGAGGCACGGGGGTGAAACACCACCAACTTCCTAACTCCGGGCTAGTACTCAGAATTTCTAGACAGAAAAACCCAATACTTTACTATGGCCCGACCCGGGACTCGAACCCGGGACCTCGTCGGCCGCAGTTGACCATGCTAACCACTAGACCAACGAGGCAGTCTTATAGGGCTTATAGATTCTAACAAAACAGATAAATTATCCCTATGCCAAATTAGTCGATCCGTTACTATCAAGTAACTAAGTTTGCATAATATTAGTACGAAAGTACGAATTTTGTCCTCTATTCCGTTTTCCTTATGTTAGAAAATACATCGAAATTGAGTTATCTGTATACAATTACCAGCCTTATTGCCCGCGCCGTGAGACCTATTTTCTAATGCTTTCTCATTACTACGATATTATGCTTATAAATAGGTTTTTAATTGTTCGCTAGGGTTGTCAACTTGAAGAACAATTATTTTCTAGACGCAATGCTACGATTTATTTTTCGGTATTTAGTAATTAAGTGTATGTAGTTACGATTTCACTGCATTACCAAATTATTATTTACTACACGATGCCCGTGACTTTGTCCAAGGTTTCGGTTAAGAATTCTCTATCTTTCCGGGAAAAGTGTCGCCTTGGGATGCTCAAGCTAGCCCTGTACTAAATGCTGTCAAAACCGTTAAACTGGATGGGCTGTGGAAATGTTACAAACGTTAAACATTTTTTAAGTATGGATTTTTTACACCTAACGGGTTTTCAGCCACCGACTGTGAAGTCAAACTGCATTTCAAGATTCAATTCATTTATTCAATGTAGGTACACTTATTGACGTTAAAAATTACTTACTTATAAAACATGATGGTGATAATCAGTTACAGTATCTTAAAACTAAAGCTACGAGGGTTCCAAACGCGCCCTGTTCTGAGAAGAGCCCACAACAAACTCGCTACTCTATAGCTACGTAGCCAATCGGTGTCCGCGGTGCGAAGTGCCGTAACTAGTACAATATTCAGCGCCGTGAGGAAGCGACTGCACATAACGTACCTACTGTCTGTTAGCAGTAAACGCTTACTCACACCTGTACGAGCTTAACAAAAAATATCATTCCCCTTCCAGAATGGCCTGCTTCCATCTTAGACTGCATCATCACTCACTAGTAGTGAGATTACAGAGAAGGGTTTATAAATGAATATAGGACTTATATTAGTTTTTGTATGCTTTATATTGATACTAGATAATGCCTGCGACTTCGTCCGCGTGGTTAAAGGTTTGATTTCCCCGGGAACTCTTTGATTCTGCGGAATAAAAAGTAGCCTATGTCCTTCCCTGGGATTCAACCTACCCATCATCAAAATCGGTTGAACAGATGTGCCGTGAAAGCGTAGCTGACAGACAGGCATACACACTTTCGCATTTATAATATTAGTATGGATTTTTTTTTATCCACTACAAATTAGCCCTTGACTGCGATCTCACCTGATGGTAAACTGTGATGATGCGGTCTAAGATGGTAGCGGGCTAACGTGTTAGGGGCATGGCAGTTATATTAAACCCATACCCCTGTTCGGTTTCTACACGGCATCGTACCGGAACGCTAAATCGCTTGGCGGCACGTACCTATTTGCCGGTAGGGTGGTAACTAGCCACGACCGAAACCTCCCACCAAGCCAGACCAGGGAAAATTCAGAAATTAGGTATAAATTCCCAAATTGACCCTGCCGGGGATCGAACCCGGGACCTCCGCACGTTAAGGCAACAGCGCGGCGCTCAACACTGCGCCACGGAGGTCGTCATGGATGCTTGAATACGAATAAAAAATAAGCAAAAATAATTATCTCCAAGGGTGTCAACCCTACTCTTGGCTCTGCAAGCGGGAGTGACGCGCCCTCGCAAGTTATTTTGCGTTCGTTTAATAGTTGAGAGCAGGAATGTCGGTCCACTCATTGCTTTGTTTTACGGACACTATGTTAGTTTAATAAGTTTGAAGCGTTTAAATGAGGACCCACACAGTTTTATTAACCGACTTTCAAAAAAGGAGGAGGTTCTCAATTCGGCCAGTATCTTTTTTTCAGTAAGCTGTCTTTTACTACAGCAAAAATCAATATTCAAATATTTCATCCCCTATCCCAAAACAATCCTGTACATTTTCGGGATAAAAACCCCTATGTTTTATGTACAACAATGTCAAATTACAGTTTTATTATTAAGTAAGTATAGATAAACTATAGCCATACTTATATTATAAATGCGAAAGTGTGTCGGATAATTAAGGAGTTCCCGTGGAAATCGAATTACCTTAATTAATCCACGCGGACGATGTCGCGGGCATCATAGAGTCCTCTGACATTGGATTGATCCACGATCAATGCAGTCAATCCGAAACCCTTATCATTCCGTAACCAAGTGAATAAATCTCAGTGCAGTGATAATTAATCAAACGCTCCCCTACAGAGGGGGAGTTTTCAGCGTATAGCACGGCAAAGTTTCAGCGGCTGAAAGCTATCGAGTAGCTTCCCGCGTGTCTCGCCGGTCGCACGCGTTCGTAAACGATAGATAGATAGATAGCCGGTGAAATAACTGTTTTACGTAAACTAAAAATTATTTCTTTCGAAAATGTACTTTTTTGCGTATGAAATAAGCTTACGTTAGTTGTGGCGTTTACAATATTTTAACTAGAGGAATGTCGGTTTATAGTTCCTGAAAAAAGGGACTTTGCATAAAGGGTGAAAAAGGAGTGTTCTTTGCTGCTCATTAGTTTCAGAAAAATTAAATGTTTACTAAAAGGAACCTTAGTGTTCTAAACATGAATAGTGCAAATTTTAGTATTTTAATTAATGATTTCCCTAAAAAAGTGACGTTCTGAAAAGTGTTTCTTTTGAAAAAATAATTACGAGTCTCATTTGCTTTATACAAGACGTATTTTTTAAGTAGTTTTAGTGAAATTGATGTATTATTGTGTTTTTTTTAATATACGGCAAGTATATGGTTTATGAAATGCTGAAGGAATGACGTTTTTCTACTTACTCTTATTTTGTTTTATGGCTTTTTTAGTGCCGTAGCAGAGATAATATGACTTTGCGACTGACTGCAAACAAGATTATGGCATTCCGTCTCAATATCGCAATCGTGATTTTAACTGGCTTAAAGTTAATAAGGAGGTTAATAAGGAGGAGTTATAGGTACCTTCAAATCAAGAGTGAATAGGCATCTTCTAGGCAAGCGCGCTCCACCTTAGGCTGCATCACCACTTGCAAGCAAGTCTGATTGCAGCCAAGCGCTGGCCTATACATTTAAAAAAAAAAAAAAGGTTCACTATTCTACACTATTTCTTTGTAAACTACTTTAGTAGTTAGTAGCTATTTCTACTTTGTTTTTTTTAAATCTCCATTCTTAAAAATTAAGGACGTGCAGCGTAATTCTAACAGCGCAAAACTGGTACGCTGGTTAAGCAACATTGGCCCAAGTCGGTAACTGGATGTATTTCAACTTCACTGTAGGCTACGTACAGAGTTATCACGTAATATGTTATCACGAATCACTATCACTTCCCTAAATCCCTAGTTGTTTAATTCAACAATTTATTGAAGTGAAAACTTCTTTAGCCGCGTTGAGCACTTTTTGGTAGGGGGTAAACTTGTGGAGTCACCGACATGCTCGCGTTGTTACGAAGACAAAAGGTCTTAAATATAAATATACTACATTCGTAATTAAACTTTAATGCCTTCGTTTTAAGGTTTATATTTTAATTACTTTAATTTTTAATTTTTTTTTATTATTTTAAATATTCGTTTTCACTTCTATCGGCAGTCCCTATGACTGCCAATTTTTTATATTTTTGTTGCCGTTCATTAAATTACATGTATTTAAAAAAACTTAAAAAAACTTTGTTCATTTGTTCATAATATTACCGGTGGTGTGTGAAGTTTGCCAATTACCAGTTGGCCAGCGTGGTGGACTGCGGTCAACCCCTTCTCATTCTGAGAGGATACTATACGTATGTGATCAGTAGTAAGCCGGCGATGGGCTGAAATATTGCTGAAGACACATAACCAAAAAGCACTCCACGAATTCTGAAAATATTCAATTCAATGCAATATTTATTTATCAGATTGATACACTGCTAGTAGCAATTTGCGTTGGCTGTTGATTGGGCCTTTGTCCCAGTTTGGTTGGCCAACAGTTAGACTTGTCATCCCTAAAAATAGTTGTGCCTACCGTTGAAAAGTCGTTGGCCCTCTTTGCCTTAATTGTAATTACTTAGTTGGCCCACCGCAATATTATTAAGGACACAGAAATTTTACGGGCAAAGCTCACAAAATACAAGTGTATTTTAAAAATATAGTTTTCACTAACTATTTAAAGTTAAAGGTTTAAGATTTTGTAAATAAAATAAACATTGGCTATTTTAATGAAGATAGGCCAACGTTAGACCTTCAATGCCCCATTCTTTGTTTTTCACTAAGCTTTATTGGTAGTTGGCCCACTGTAGCAAGATTGTAGGCAATATTTCCTGACGTAACGTAACTTTTATGTGGTTGGCCCTACGATGGGGCTTAGTCGGCAAACCCACTACCGTCTCCCTACGTACTATACCAACTGTTGGCTACCGTTGGCTACAACACCCCAACGGAAATTGCTACTAGGGTGTGCTCTTATTGACGTCCAATGATGTCAGAAATTTATTTATTATTTCCCAACTAGCTGATGCCCGCGACTTCGTCCGCGTGGTTTAAGTTTTTTTGATTCCGGGGGGAACTCCTTAATTTTTCCGGGATAAAAAGTAGCATATGTCACTCTCCAGGTTCTCAACTATATCCATGCCAAAAGTCACGTCGATCCGTTGCTCCGTTGCGGTGTGATTGAAGGACAAACCAACAAACCAACAAACAAACACTTTCGCATTATATTAGTACTAGCTTATGCCCGCGACTTCGTCCGCGTGGTTTAAGTTTTTTTTCCCCACAGGGACTCCATAATTTTCCGGGATAAAAAGTAGTCTAGGTCACTCTCCAGGTACCTCAACTATACCCATGCAAAAAATCACGTTCATCCGTTGCTGCAGTGTGATTGAAGGACAAACTCTATTTAACGGCTTTGGGGGTCGAATTTTTAAAAATGGTGAATTACGTAGGTACTTCTTCATATTTAACTGGAAGTCCAAGTGCTAAGTTTCACGGTTATAACTTAACTTTCATACAAATTTTCAACCCTTATTTTAACCCTTTGGGGGTAGAATTTTGAAAAATTGTGACACATGATCTTCTTTATTTTTTAACGAAAGCCAAAAAACCTGTTTCGTTGATATAATTTGAAAAACGTTCCTACAAACTTTCACCCCCTATTTCACCCCTTTGAGAATTTTCAATAATGTTGAAACACGTACTTCTTCATATTTAACCAAAAGCCCAAATGCTAAGTTTCATGGCTATAACTTGAGAAATGAAGGACTTTCATACAAACTTTCAACCCCTGTTTTACCCCTTTGGGGGTAGAATTTTGAAAAACTGTGACACACTTACTTCTTTATTTTTTACTGGTAGCTCATATACCAAGTTTCATGGATATAACTTGAGAAATGACGGACTTTCATACAAACTTTAACCCCCTATTTCACCCCTTTAGGGGTGGAATTTTGAAAAATCCTTCCTTAGTGAGCGCCTACGTCACTAAAGGAACCTACTGTCAAAATTTCAAGTTTCTAACCCCAGCGGTTTAGGCTGTGCGTTGATATATAAGTCAGTCAGTCAGTCAGTCAGGACTTTGAATTTTATATATATAGATAGATGATATGACCCTGCCGGGGATCGAACTCGGAGCCTCGCGCTTATAACACAACGGCGCTCACCACTGTGCCAAAAGGTCGTCAAAGAAAGAATACTGTCGCGTGCTCTGTACTTATCTGCGTTCTTGTTGGTAAAGAAAGGAGCGTTGTTTTTTTAGATATGTCGTTACTCGTTATATTTACTCGACACTGACATTGAAGGTTGAAGTCCCTAATGGCCGCGTGCGACTCGCGTTTACAAGTTAGGTATTTGGTGGTTTTGTTTTGTCGTATATGAGTGTTGATACTAGCTTCCATGCTTTTCTTTTAAAACAGAGTGCCTAGTGGGAGATTTTCTTCCTATTCGATCGCTACAATCCCATATAAACCGTAGGATTTGTATGGAATTGTCAAGCGCGGTCCGAGGTTCAAATCGGCTTATATTAGGTACTATAACGTTTTAAGTGTTTTTTTAGTACTTATGACTTGCTTTAACGGTAAAGAGAAAACATCGGGATACCTTCAAACATTATCCATTCTCAAAGGTGTGCGAAGCCCAATCCACGCAGTAGATCCATCCAGCTTGGTGGATTATAATTTATAGCCTACCCCTTGTTATACCTGCTAGTGGGCTGGCTTAGAAGTTTGCCTGGAATATACAATCCATACTAATATTATAAATGCGAAGTGTCTGTCTGTCTGTCTACTACGCTTTCACGGCTCATCTTTTCAACGGATTTTGATGAAAGTTGGTACAGGGATAGATTGTATACCTGAGAAGGACATAGATTACTTTCTATCCCGGAAAATGAAATAAATAAAAATTCCCGGAGTTCCCGCGAGAATGAAAAAATCTTAATTCACACGGATGAACTCGCGGGCACCATCTAGATTCTAGTATATTATTATGTGATAGAGTCACGTATTTCATTCGAGTGGCACACTCTACAACGTTCAGGCACACGGATCAAAGAGGTCCGTGCTCTAATTTTGATTTTAATACATTTTTGATCCACCTGAGACCCCATAGAAAGGTAAGATTCAATGAAGTTCGTAATATTCTAATATTAGCGTTTCGACCTTTACAAGTTTACATGCTTTGTATCCTGGCACTCGTTAGTCTAGTGGTTCGCGTGTTCGACTGCGGCTGACGAGGTTCCGGGTTCGAATCGGCATTCGGGTCGGGCTATAATTAAGTACTGGTGTTTTCTGATGAAGTTAGGAAGTTGACGGTGTTGCACCCTCTTGCCTCGGAGAGGACGTAAAGCTGTCGGTCCTGCGAATGTTTGTGGAAGGTCGTGTCTAATTTTCCGTCCCATGAGAGTAAAGGAAATTTTATAGGAAACTCTTTTATTCAAATGAGTGTTGAGTGTAGTAGATATTACGAAACTAAACATTTAAAATTCCATTAAAAACAAACATACAAAAACATTGACATAACTAGCTCATGCCCGCGACTTCGCCCGCGTGGTTCAGGTTTTTTTGATTCCCTCGGTAACTCCTTAATATTTCGGGATAAAAAGTAGCCTAGGTCAGTCTACAGGTCCTCAACTATACCCATGCCAAAAACCACGTCGATCCGTTGGGGCGTGATTGAAGGACAAACCAACGAACCAATAAACCGACAAACAAACACACTTTCGCATTTATAATATTAACTAGCGATCCGCCCCGGCTTCGCACGGGTAGCACTAATAATCCTAATAGTCTATACCCAATATAGCTATAAAAATGGTTATTGTGAGTCAACCTTAAAAGATAGATATATGCTATCACGGACTTTTTTTTAGAACTTTTTGAGAGGAACAATTCCACCATACATTGTTTTCGTGTAACTTTAACTATTTACGCAGCGCACGCCACGTAAGCTCTCAGAAGAGAGGATTTTTTCCGACTTGGTTCACATAATTGCAATTTTCGTAAGGATCTCTAATTTTTTGAAAATAAGATATAGCCTATGTTACTCGCTGATAATGTAGCTTTCTATAGGTGAAAGAATTTTTAAAATCGGTTGAGCAGTTTTTGAGTTTATCCATTACAAACAAACAAACAAATCTTTCCTCTTTATAATATTAGTATAGATATGAAAATTAATATGAAATATGATGACACAGCACATTTGAAACCCGGTCCTAGTCGCGGTGGATCTAGTACGAATATTAGACTCCGGTTTCAAAATCGTGTACTATTTTACGTGTTGGAACATTTTGAAACAAAACGAATAGTATAGTGAAGTGTTTCTGTATACTCCCCTGTGTACGTGTAACGACGTAGAGGCGTGGGAGTGACGGGAGAGTTCATTTTAGGAGCGCCCAAGGGCGTACCTTCTCTACGAAGGGTAGCCTGGCCTGTAGGGCTACGAGAAATGCGGGTTGATGCCTAGCGGCCAAACTATTGTGCTATCATAATATCCAGATGTTATTAGGATGACAGTTAGCGTTCTATCCTTTTCTCTCGAGTGACTGTAACCATAAGAGGAGAAAAGATAAACTTAGTAGCATCTGGATTGGGTTACGAGTAGTAACCGAGAGGTAACTAAACTGGGTAACGAGGTAACCGCGCCGTTTCCTCCATTCAAAATCAAACTGAAATCTTTTTTATTTAAGAAGACTTTGACAAGCGCTTTTGAATTGTCGAGTGGATTCCTGGAATTTATGGAGTGAACCACTGGTTCGGAATGCCATTTCTACCGAGAAGATTTGCCACTTTGGTAGAGCCCAATAGTTCAAGCGAAAATTGATTTCTTTTTTTAATATTTTAAAGTTCTTGTTCAGAAGAAACAAGTTTTTTAAAAAGTTTGTTTTATAATATTTTTGAGAAGGTTCTTGTGTAATAAAATAAAATAATTCACTGGTCAACAAAATTTTGTAACAAGAAAGGTGCTTACTAATTTTGAATAAGCTTCATATCCTCACTTTATCACCATATTTATTTTGTTTCCATCAGGTTTAGTTATCGTGCTACAGCTACCCATAAAATTAAAAATTAACCGTTTTTGTTTCACTTTCGCATTCAGAAAATTTATTTATATGAAGAGCATAGTGTTTTTTTTTATGTTTTCTGAGTTAAGTGATTCTATAGTAATGTCAAGAAAGTGTAAAAATGATCCTGACAAGTTTTGTTACATTTGTGGCGACATTACTTTTCTTTTCTTGGTTTATGGCTTTTATTAGTGACATTACTTTTAAAACTCAGCGAATAAATTTGACACCATTATTAACTAAGATAAATTAACAAATAAATTAGCTTTGCCATTGGACAACAAGACAAAGCGTGGGTTCCACACATCTGTTGTGTCACATGTGTGGGTCTTTTACCACCTTTACACAAAAAACTTGGGCTCATGAAAAACTTCGTGAAAGCTATGGATAGGAGTGGTGGCGGCTTTTTATATTTGATCTTTCAAATATAAAAAGCCGATTCCTAAACTGATTGAGGCAAAAATTAAAGAGGGTATATTTGTTGGCCCTCAAATCAGGCAATTAATGAAAGATGAAATATTAAAAAAAAACCTTTAGTGATTTGGAAAAATCAGTTTGGGAATCTTTCATGAAGTAATTTCCAATGTTCTAGGAAATCACAGAATAAAGTGAGTATAAAAGTATTGTCGCTGAGGTGTTATCTACTTATAAGGCTTTGGGCTGAAATATGTCGTTGAAAATACATTTTCTTCATTCACATTTGGACTTATTTCCTGAAAATTTAGGCGCCGTTAGCGATGAACACGGTGAAAGATTCCACCAAGACATTTCTACCACAGAAAAACGATATCAGGGCAAGTGGAGTCCATGTATGCCAGCGAATTACTGTTGGACATTACAACGAGACGTCCCTGAAGCAAAATATAGTCGAAAATCTTAAAGCTACATTTATATTAATATTGCAATTTAGCGGAAATAAATTCTTTTTGTTGATAAGATCTGAAAATTTCTAAAATTTAATAAAATCTAGTAACAAAAAAAGTATTCGTATTTGAAGCAATCTAATTTTATTTCTATTATCCTTATCCTTGTCCTGAACATAACTAGACAAAAGTTTTCATGTTACATGCAAAAAGTGTTTTTTTGTTGACCAGTGTTATGTTTTAATAAAGAGAGCACGCTAAGAAAGTGCAATATAATCACCCGCTCTACAAAATCAAATTGTATTAACTTGATAAGTATATTGTTGTTCTATGAGTTTTTCTTATGAGAGTCTGTCGGGCTAGTGGAACAACATTTTTTTAGCAAGGATTTAAGTTGTAAATTTAAATATCTAAGTGCAAAGCTTACCTTCAAAAGTTTACCGTGCCATCAAAAAGTTTACCGTGTCTTCTGCTATCGTTCCTTCAATGAATGAATTTCCACCTGCCTTCAAAGCGAACTATATATATAAATTCGCTAGTTTACTTACCCAACCTGGGCAGTTTCACCTGGGATGTTTTCCTTATATCGCGATGTTTGGACTGTACACATTACGTCAGGCGCGATACGTCACGGCGTAAGGCGATTACTTAAATACTGACAGAAGCGACGTCGCAGCTTGTTATGGCGTTATTGTCATTTGGTTTAATTATCTGTACACTCAACCCGACATCCCGGTCGGTACACGACAGATTGGTACAATTTGTCTGATTGCCGATAATTATCTGTGGATTATCACTGCCAATCGGCAACAATTGGAAAGAAGCTGACATCCAGAGCCGAAAGGACAGCTAAAAACGGCAATTGTCTCTGGTGTAACCAACTTCACTCTACGAGACGTCGACGAAAAACCTCAGTCGGACCTAACTTCACTTCATATACTTCGGCGGATTTTGGTGACACTCGGAATTTCATAACGTTATGCAATAAAATTAATAAAATTGAAATAAATTCAGTTTAGACCCAAATAACTGTGAATTGCGACCAGTGTATCTCGGAAAACCACTCGGGGGCCCCCAAAACAAGAAAACTCCACGAACCCGTGGAGATTAAATCGGATTAAGCAGTAAACACCACGCCAAGAAGAAACAAGGTACGTGATAATTTATTCAAGTGCCACTTCGCGTAGCATCCTGCTATATCACAACCAATATACGAGCTGTCGAAGGCCGTAAATGCGGAAACATTTAATTTGATCCATTCGAGTCGGATTTTATTTCGGATAAAAGTCATTAATTTTTCTCGGTAATAGGTACTTACAAACTAAGTAATTTCTAGTTAAATCGGTAATTATTTACTAAATTCAATCGTTTTGTTTTGATAAATCGGTAAAGTCTCTGATCTCGGTTCGGAAAATCGTTTTTTAGTTCGGCTTATTCAAGTAGGTACATAATCTGTCATAATGTCAAAACCATCCTTGAATAAATTCAAAACTCATTATGATTGGTTTCGGAACACTCTAGAAATGGTAAATTCTAAGTCGCAGTCTTCAGCGGTTATTTCGGCACGCCTACGGAGGCTTCAAGACAAATATGAAATGCTATCGAGTAGCTATGAAGCAGTCTTAAATGAACTCGAGGATAGTGACTCGGAGCAGATCCTCCGCTATGACTCCAGATTCAGGGAGGCAGAGGAGGTTTGCAACCAGCTGGAAGCTATATCGGCGGCTTACCCTAACCTGGATAGTGTACATAAACCGACTGAAAGTGCCCCCACTGCCCGCTTACCTGTTATAAAGTTAACAACATTTGACGGAGACGTATATTCTTGGACCAGCTTTTTCTCTTTATTTACATCGTTAGTTTTAGCTCGGACGGATATATCCAAAACAGAAAAACTGCATTATCTTTTCTCTCATGTTGAGAAAGAGCCCCGGTCCCTAATAAAACATTTACCTATGGTCGATGAATCATTGGATTTAGCCATGGATATTTTAAAAGGTCGTTATGATAACAAAAGATTGTTAGCGGACAGTCATATATCTCGGATACTCAACATTCAAGCGTTGTCTAAATCGGTTGGTCTCAGAACACAAATTTTAAATCCCATACTAGAATCCACTAGGGCTCTAGACAATTTAGGATTTCCAGTTGCTGAGTGGAGTTATTTATTACTTTATATAACTCTGAATAAACTCCCTTCGGATATTAAAACTAGATTTGAACAAAAGTATGGCGGTAATTCTATAGTATTACCTACCTTTAATCAATTATTAGAGTTTTTACAGAGTGAGTGTAGGCTAATTGACACAGCCAATTCGGGTACCTCGGCTACACCTAGTACTAGTACTAATCTAGGTAAAAATAAACCTCGGGCGGTTCATGTGACTGAGGATTCGAAGGATAGGACTTCGTATTCATGTTCATATTGCAAATTAAATAATCATATTTTGGAAAAATGCTCCCAGTTTAATAAACTGGATCAGCATCAACGTAGGTTTTGGGTGGCGAGTTGTGGCCTATGCTACAAATGCCTCGGGACTCACCGGGCCAGCTCCTGCTCTAAGCAGGTACCTTGTTCTCGGTGTAATCATACTGGTCATAGTCGGCTGCTGTGTACGGTGACCATGAATAGGAGCAAACAGGAGGACAATTCCTTCCCCGGTCGGGAGTATATGGTAACCTACACGGGTAACCGCGGTGAACGAGGAGGTCAGTCTTCATCTAATGACCGGACCCCCTCTCATGAGGGAAGACAGCGGTTCGAGACCAGTGATACTCGTCGGACACATTCGATGCCAAGACCTGGTTCTCATAATATGTCGGAGAGACGGGCCTCGCCGGGCACCGCAGGTGCACGTCGGTCACTTGATCAAGATCAATAGCAATTAATTAATTCGGTTTCAATTAATTCGGTCTCAAATAATTCGGTTCCAAATAATTCGGTTTCAATTAATTCGGTTTCAAATAATTCGGTTCCAAATAATTCGGTTTCAATTACTTCGGTTTCAAATAATTCGGTTTCAATTAATTCGGTTTCAAAGAATTTGATTTCAACTAATTCGGTTTCGGTTCCTACTGCATCGGATCATTCGGTTTCAATCTCAAATCCTTCGGTTTCGGTTCCTACTGCATCGGATCATTCGGTTTCAATCTCAAAACCTTCGGTTTCGGTTCCTATTGCTTCGGATCATTCGGTTTCACATTCCAATCATTCGGTTTCAATTCCCAATTGTTCGGTTTTAAATAATTCGGTCTCCAGTGGTTCGGTTTCGGCTCTTTTATCCTCGCTTTCGGTTCCTAATGCTTCGGTTTCTAACAATTCAGCTCCGGTATCAGGCGACGGTTCAGTACCTAAACTGCCCGATAATGTTGTTTTACCTACGGTTATAGTGGAGGTTAAAACGACTCAAAATCATTTTATTAAGGCACGCTGCCTCCTAGATCTCGGATCTCAACTTACTATTATTAGAAGCGACTTGGTTACTCGCTTAGGGTTGAAAAGACACCACTCCCGTGTTCCGTTAACCGGAGTTGGTGGAGTTACGACCAATGAAGGTCAATCGGTAGTTCTGATTCATTTCAGACCTATAAATAATTCAGAATTGATACTTTCGGTTTCAGCAGTAGTCTTAAAGAAACCTACTACTTATTTAGCTCGGAAATTAAAATACATAGGCAGTGAGAAACGTTTCTCGGATATCGGTCACTCTCACATCCAAGAAATAGATATAATTTTCGGTTGTGATATTTTACCCAAAATCTTAAGCGGTGAAAAACTTGATTTTGTTAAAAGCGGTCCTTCAGCCTTAGGCACTATTTTTGATTTTGCAGTTTTCGGACCAGTGGAACCACTGGCCGAATCAACTAATTTTGTCGGAACTACTCTATTGGAAGCAGTTGAAAAATTTTGGCGCTACGAAGAGCCACCTCAGACTAAGATTAAAGATCCGTTAGATATTGAATGTGAGCGTTTGTTTGTAACGACTACTACGCGTGACTCCAACGGTAAATACATAGTTCGGTTACCACTCTTGCCGGTTAGTGATAGGCAATTGTTGGGTGATAGTAGAAACAGTGCGTTGAAACAATTCTTCTCATTAGAGCGTAGAATGGAACGGAATCCGGAATATCGTGAAAAATATGTTCAATTTATGGAAGAGTACTTAGCACTCGGTCATATGCAAGTTTCTACTTTCGATCCTAATTCGGGGTTAGAACACTACTTTATCACTCATCACGGAGTCTTTAAAAAATCAGGAGATACTAGCAAAATCAGGGTAGTTTTCAATGGAAGTTTAAAATCTAGTTCGGGGGTTTCGGTTAATGATTGTTTATACTGCGGTGAACGACTTCAAAATGAGATTACGGATATAATTTTAAATTTTCGGTGCCCAAGAATAGTATTTACAACGGATATAAAAATGATGTTTCGGCAAACCTGGATCCACCCGGATGATCGCAGGTACCAATTAATTTTTTGGCGTTCTTCGCCATCGGAACCATTGGTAGTTTATGAATTGACTACAAATACTTACGGATTGAAGTCAAGCCCATTTATCGCGATCCGATGTTTACATCAGTTAGCCTATGACGCTTCGGCTCAAACAAATCGGAATTATTGTCAAGATGATCGGGACGGTTGTGAATCGGCTCACTTAAAAGGTATGCCACGTGCCGCTCAGCTTTTAATTAAAAATAGTTACGTCGATGACTTGAACGGCGGAGCAGACACTCTCGAAGAAGCCCGAGATCTTCGAGATGAGTTAATTGAGCTTGTGAGTTCGGCGGGTTATGAGCTGAGGAAGTGGTCTAGTAACAAACCGGAATTACTAAGTGACTTGCCGTTAGATTATTTAGAAACACCTCGGCAGTTTGACGGATATGATAACAACGGTCTTATCAAGGTTTTAGGTATTCAATGGGATCCAGTATTGGACCAATTCACTTATACACTCAACTTACCTTCGGACGATAAGGTTACTCGACGTAGTATCTTATCATTGGTTGCACGGTTATATGACCCATTGGGTTGGATTTGTCCGGTGGTATTTAAGCTTAAAGTTTTACTACAGTCGTTGCTGAGTACCAGTAATGACTCACGGAAGGTAGATTGGGATAGCCCAGCCCCTACGGATATTGTCCAACAGTTTAGATATTTAATCTCGGACCTGTCTTGTTTACAGCAGGTATCAATACCTCGCTGCTTGAAATCTATCGGTACTACCAAATATACTTTGCACGGATTTTGCGACGGATCGTCGCTAGGCTATGCCGCAGCGGTTTATCTGCGTGCAGAACGGTCGGATGGTACAGCTCTCTTGCGGCTACTCATGGCGAAGTCTCGGGTAGCCCCACTGAAGACGAAGCTTACCATTCCAAAATTGGAACTAAACGGTGCGGCCTTACTAACTACACTTCTCAATCGCGTAGCTTCCTCCATGGAACTTAATGTTGTATTCGATGAGGTTGTAGCTTGGTGCGACAGCACTATTGTGTTAGCTTGGTTGCGGACACCTCCACATACCCTACAGGTTTTCGAGGGTAATCGGATATCTCAAATAAACTCATCTAAAATTAAAATCAGTTGGCGGCATGTGCCCAGTGAATTGAATTGTGCGGATGTCGCTTCACGCGGTTGCACGGCGGCGGCGTTAGTGCAACACCCCCTTTGGTTTAATTCGGAATGGCTGTGTCAACCTGCTCACACTTGGCCCAAAAATTATTTAGAATTTCCTTCGGACATGTTACCCGGTTTGCGCGCAGCACCTAAAACTATTAACACAGGAATTTTGGATTCTGAATTTAACCTTTTGGACCGATTTAGCAGTTTTGATAAATTGCTTTCGGTTACTGCATACTTGTTGCGATTTGCCCACAATTGTAAAAATAAGTCTTCTCGGTTGCTCGGAAATATTTCGGTTTCGGAAAGAAGACAAGTCCTTCTTCGTTTAATTCGGATTATTCAATCATCACATTTCGGTGATGAAATTGATTCTTTGAAATCAGGCAAACTGATTAAAAATCATTTACGACGATTAGGTTTGTTCATTGACAAAGATAATCTCGTTCGGGTGGGCGGTAGAATTAAATCATCGGATTTGCCATACGATGCTAGGCATCCTATCTTATTGCCAGCCAAAGGTCATTTCACGGAGTTATTGGTTACACATTATCATAAGGTTTACTGTCATGTTGGCGCTAACACGTTGTCGGCTATTTTATCTCGGAACTATTGGATCGTTTCGGCACGGCGTGTCACGAGGCACATTACATTTAAATGCATTCAGTGCTATCGGTCTCGAGCGAAACCGACGCAGCCATATATGGCAGATTTGCCTACAGATCGCGTTACTGGTGTGCGACCATTTCTCGGTGTCGGTACGGATTTTGCCGGTCCATTTTTCATTAAGACCAGTTTATTGCGAAATGCAAGAATTCTTAAATGCTACTTGTGTATTTTTGTTTGTTTGGCAACAAAGGCCGTTCACTTGGAAGTGGTTTCGGACCTTTCGGTTCAAGCTTTCGTAGCGGCGTTTTCTCGGCTAGTTAACAGACGCGGCTTACCAAGTCTGGTTCGTTCGGACTGCGGTACGAATTACACCGGTACGGATAAATATTTAAAGGATTTATATGTGTTTTTACGGAATAATCATTCGGACATTGAGCGTAATCTCGTTAAAGAAAACATTACGTGGTTGTTTAACGCGCCGGCGAGTCCGAACCACGGCGGACTTTTCGAAGCAGCCGTTAAGTCCGCGAAGACTCACGCTAGACGCGTGCTCGGTGAATCTCGGCTTACGTTTGAAGAATTGACGACTTTCTTCACTAAAGTCGAAGCTATTATGAATTCTCGACCGCTGTGTCCACTTAGTACGGATCCTACGGATTTGGAAGTTTTAACCCCAGGTCACTTTCTAATAGGACAGCCGCTTGTATCGCTTCCAGAATATCCCTATACGGACGTTAATGCTTCTCGCTTATCTCGGTATCAACTCATTCAAAAATTATCCCAGCATTTTTGGTCTCGGTGGAGAGTTGAATATCTTCATACTCTTCAACAACGTTTAAAATGGACGTCGGTATCGGAACCTCCTAAGGTTGACGATTTAGTTTTGATTAAAGATGAAAATTTATCTTCGCTTTATTGGAAACGCGGTCGGTTAATAAAGTTATTACCAGGCAAGGATGGTATTGTTAGAGTTGCGGAAGTTAAAACTCAGAACGGTATTTTAATTCGGCCGGTTTCAAAATTATGTCGGTTACCTTTGGATAGTTAAGCAAGCGGATCTTGCTTAGGCGGCGGGATGTTATGGCGTTATTGTCATTTGGTTTAATTATCTGTACACTCAACCCGACATCCCGGTCGGTACACGACAGATTGGTACAATTTGTCTGATTGCCGATAATTATCTGTGGATTATCACTGCCAATCGGCAACAATTGGAAAGAAGCTGACATCCAGAGCCGAAAGGACAGCTAAAAACGGCAATTGTCTCTGGTGTAACCAACTTCACTCTACGAGACGTCGACGAAAAACCTCAGTCGGACCTAACTTCACTTCATATACTTCGGCGGATTTTGGTGACACTCGGAATTTCATAACGTTATGCAATAAAATTAATAAAATTGAAATAAATTCAGTTTAGACCCAAATAACTGTGAATTGCGACCAGTGTATCTCGGAAAACCACTCGGGGGCCCCCAAAACAAGAAAACTCCACGAACCCGTGGAGATTAAATCGGATTAAGCAGTAAACACCACGCCAAGAAGAAACAAGGTACGTGATAATTTATTCAAGTGCCACTTCGCGTAGCATCCTGCTATATCACAACCAATATACGAGCTGTCGAAGGCCGTAAATGCGGAAACACAGCTTTTAGGGGACTTTGGAAAACTTTTGCTACTGGTCTTAATGCCAGTAAAGCTTAGTTTCCTACTACAATGTTTGCTGACATGTTGTTGGGTTGACAGGATAATCTGCGAAAAGCAACTTTTTGGAAAATAACCTAAAATATAAGGTTGACAGTTTACTGGAATGTGTACTTAGTGAAACTTTTCGTAAAATACTAAAATACGAAGTCGCGGGTATCTCTTTATCGATCTCTAATTCGAGCGTCCTTGCAGCTGATTTGCGCGGCGTTTAGGAGAAATGTCTGTACACACACACACTCACATATCGACAGGATGCGATAGCAACATCCCAGTGATAGTGGGTTACTGGACTATACGAGTACACTATTATTATTAGTTGTCCCGATATCAGCACTGTTTGACGTTATTTTTAAGCAGGCTTGACCTTCGAATAAGTTTATTACTAGATGACCGTCCCTTATTCGCTCGGGGAGAATTTCTGAGAATTCCTTGGAAGAGGAATTTTCATAAATCGTGATATATATTTTTAACTGAAAGCCCTAACTAATTCATGGATAATCCCCTATTGAAACCCCTTGGAGTGAAATTTCCAAAAATACATCCTTAGATAGTGCTGGGTGCTGACTTCATAAAAGGGACCTACTGACAACATTTTCTCACCCCCAGAGGTGTGCGTTGGTTTTAAAAATTACACGTATATATCTGTCTTTACTATAATTATGCATTATGATACCGTGACATAGGGGCGTTAGGGTCATGACGTATGGAAAGGCAAATGTGAATTGTTACACAACTTAGGCTGATTGACGTAATTTTGTAACGTTTTAAAACTCAAAAGGTTACCCCTAAGAGAACTGATACATATCTGAAATTAAAATAACTAAAGTGTTTAATGCTTCAAAATACATACTCGTAAGTATAGCACCCAAGCAAGTTTCTCTGGTGGGAGGCTTCGGCTGTGGCTAGTAACCACCCTAGTGCCCTGACAGCACGTCTTTGCGGCTTACGTTCCGGTACGATGCCGTGTAGAAACCAATAAATGGTACCTACTAGTTTATATAATTGCCATACCCCTTACGGGTTAAGTCTGCATTATAATTCTCTACGAGTAACATTAGGGAGATTGCAGTCAAGGACTATTTTGTGGTGGCATAAAAAAATGGCAGTCATAGGGACTGCCGATAGAAGTGAAAACGAATATTTAAATATTTTTTTTTATTAAATTTTTTAAAACTAAAAAAAAATTAAAAAAAAATTAAATATAAACCTAACGTAAAAGTTAAATTACGAATGTATTACGAATGTAAGACCTTTTGTCTTCGTAACAACGCGAGTATGTCGGTTTTCGCGAGCATGTCGGCCACGCGAATCTACAATTTTACCCCCTACCAAAAAGCTAAAGAACTAAAATGCGGCTAAAGAACTTTTCACTTCAAAAAATAACGTAAGCATTTTACAAATACACCAGGAAAATAAAGCTCTCGGTTTCCATTAACTCCCTGAAAGCTGGAAATGATTTTAAATCAGTGTGGGCGTGAAAACTAATTCGGTGTATTTATTTTAGGTTAACACTAGCTCCATCGCAGCACGTGTGTAAGTGGCAATTACCGTTAGTGCGTGGTAAGGGTTGGCTGAGTCAGCCCTGAATGCCAAGGTCGAGCGGTAATAGCCTAGTGGTTTACGGCCAGCCTCCTTTCCGGTGGTTGGGGGTTCGATCCCCGGGCGCGCAATTCTAAACTCTTCGGAGTTATGTAGATATGTTTTAACAAATTGATTAATATCACTTGCTTGCATACACTTTTTGAAAATCTTATGGAGATTTTATACCTAATGGATGAAGTTTTCCTCGCGATGGTTTTCTTTGACTTAGTTAAATTAAAAAAAAATACAATTGCTTAAAATACCTGCACGTACCTCAAAAAAGTTAGAGGGTTCGAGTCCGGGACTCGCCAAATAGAAAGCCCATGTTTAACCACTTGGGTATCATCTTTTTTTACTGACTTTTCACTTAGGCTACGTTTGCGTTTGGAAATAAAATTCGCGCGAAAATATAAAATCTCTGGTTTTCTTGAACGAACTAAACACGGGATAGGAAACGTAAGAAAAATGTATGAAATCACTTTCGACTAACTTTTGCGGGGCGAGGGGAGAGTGCCTTGTCATTTTTCTGCCCAATTATTGACAACACAATATCATAATTAATGTGGGGGTAAGGCGAATATGGCCGACATATCGCGTGCCGTGGTTCATTCGTCCAAGCTGGTTTGATACAAATTAAATCTGTACGCGAAATATAAATCGCGGAAAACCAAATTCGCGCTAATGGTTTTCACAGTGCGAACGTAACCTTATTGGATAGAAGCAGGCGTTACTTTGCGGAAGTCCATGATTATGAAGGAACTTCAAATTTAATTTGCTATAATCCGCAACAATAGGCAAATGTATGTGGTACAGTGTATCTTGCACTTGCAGCTTGCAATATTCACCACACCACATAAATCTTCCAAATTATTCTCAACGTACGTTTCACTCCGACACCGGAGCATCTTCAGGAGATGTTGACTCGACAATGCACGATTGTCAAGTGACGATCGTGTCGAAAGGGCCGGCTTTTATACCTTTTTTGACATGACTCATACTGAAGCCCCGCCCCCTCCCCCCCTATTACTGTATGAATTGAGTAAAGGTGAATTTTCACCTTTACTCAATAACCTTAGATACGTAACGTAACCTTAGATACGTTCTGAATAGTCTACTACGTAAAATCTGAAATCTCCCCACGTCCTTGTCGCTTTGCAGTCACAAAATATGAATACCCGACTTTAGCCATAACTACTTGACTAACAAAGTTCGAACTTGTATTCCAATGGTTATGTATGCCTCAGCACTTTTGCAGGGCGTTGTATTTCAGTGATTGCTGATCATAAAATGTATTCGCAAAGTCCCCTGGCAGTAGGATCCATAATTACTGTAGAGGACACTGAGGGCTGGGGTCGGGCGACAGGGAAGCAAATAGATCCCTTGACATTCCTGAAATTATGTCGTTATACCGAAAACGACGAGACTTCGTCTTTTCTGTTACCGCAATAACAATAATTTTTTACTAGATTTCGCCGGCTTCATGGCCTTTATAGCTTAAGGTGCGTTTCCACCGTTGTGTACAGTCTAAATCACGATAAATGTTTAAAAAATTCAAACTTCAATCTTTTATCGAGATCGCTGGTTTGGAATGCCATTCCAACGGAGAAGAGCCCCCAAGAAGTTCGGTAGTTGCTCTTTTCAATCAAAATTACAGTCATTATAAGAATACAAGTAACTGCGGCCCCAAGCATAGCTGGAGCGAGTCAAATCCCTGCTCTAAAATCTATAAAATTCACGCCGTAGTGGTTAAAATGGAGCGCTTGATTTTTGAGCTTAGATCGTGTTAGATGAGAATGGGATCAATCGCTCCTATTGGTGGGTTAAACACACATCCGTCGCTTAGCAACGGATCTACCTCGTTAGGTATGCTTGTTTATTTGTTTATGTGTGGCACAATTTGGAAATACTACTCTGTCAAGAAAGTATCGGGAAAAGGTGTATAATACACAAAATGTTAATTATTATTCCAAATTTATTGTATCTCCTTCAAAGTAGGCCCCTTCGGAAATAATACACTTAAGCCAACGAATAATCCAATTTTCAAAGCATTTTTTAAAGGCATTTTTCGGAATCGAGTTCAGTTCTTGCCGCGAATTCTCTTTTATGTCTTCTATCGATTGAAAACGGGTGCCACAAAGTGGTAATTTGAGTTTTGGAAAGAGAAAAAAGTTGGCCGGAGCCATATCCGGTGAAAACGGTGGTTGTTCGATGGTATTTGTTGAGTTTTTGGTCAAAACTTCATTCACAATGATGGCCTTGTGCGATGGCGCATTGTCGTGGTGCATCCAAGAATTTTCTTTCCACAAATCTGGCCTTCATCGTCGTTTAAAATGATACGAATCGATTCTTGAGAAACAGAAAGTTCAGCAGCTATCTCTCTCAAACTTGAATGAGTATTTTCAGTCACCATTTCTTTCACTTAAACGATGTTAACTTTAGTTGAAGACGTTGATGGCCGACCAGAGCGAGGCAAATCTTCCACCACATCTCGACCACTTTTGAATGCATGGTATGCACGTGGTTTTGATAAAGTGATTCCCCGTAAGCTTTCTGCAACATTTCCAGCGACTCTGAACACGAAATTCCATTTGCGATGCAAAATTTGAGACAAACTCTTTGTTCGATATTTTTATTCATTGTAAAAATCGCAAAACACTATTGAGATGAACTGACAAAATGGCGCACTGTAAACAAAGTAAATAACAATTGACGCTCAAACTTCGCGGCAATATAGACGACAGTTGTGCCAACTTAGCGACAAAAAAGAATTTTTGAATTGAATTTAGAATTAGAAACAAATGATGAATTCCTGGTACTTTTTTGACAGAATGTAAGTGTTTTTTCTTTCTTTCTTTCAACGTAGCACATCTCTGGGTGGAAAGGCACCTTAATAGTTACATCCGCGATTTGCTTTGCGTGGAATTTAGGTACATATTTTTATAGGTTTCTATCTTTCTTTATTCTGGTGCCATTATAATATTTTCCTTCGGAAAAACTAGTCTATTTCCGTCTCTTTAGAATGCAATATTTGTGCCAAAAATCAATCGCATTAGCAGTTTAGACTTGGCCTTTGATGTTACAAACAGACCGACTGTCGCACACTTTTGCATTTTCAGTGAAAAATAAAATTGATTAGTTGCGCATTCCGATCCCAATGTTCTATTGGAGTGCGCGGTATTGCATTGCATGTATGTATTTGTAATGCTTGTTTAGAATATGTATTACTAGCGACCGCCTGCGTCTTCGCTCTCGTGGGAATTTCGAAAAATTCGCCGTTTTTTCAAATCACGACCGAAGCCTCCCACCAGACCATACGGGAGAAAATTCAGAAATTATAAATTTCCAAACCTTCCATTTATAAGTCAGTAGTAGTAGTAAGACCACGCCAGGGAGGTCGTCCTTATTCCTTGTAAACCTACCTTCTTTATAAAGGGGACCTTCGTGCAAATCATCTGATTTCTAGGTCAAAAGGTTTGGGCAGGGCGTTGATGAGTGAGTCAGTGAGTGAATCAGTATTTTTCTCTAAAAAGGCTCACCAAATATCATAATATGTCTACGTTAGATTAATTTCACTTCGTTTATTAGTTGCATAAACATTACAAAGGTGCTACAGTTTTCCAATTTTGGCGTGCAACATGCCTACTTATGGTCCAAGATCCCAGAGCCGCCAGACCTTACTTATTTTCTGAGAAACAAAATGTGTGCAATATAGTAGCTTTGGTACGTAGATTTAACATACGCATACTCGCAAATTTGGGGCGACGGCCAATTTATAGTTATAAGGTGCTAAAGGTACGTAAAAACGTTGCTAACTTTACTTATTTTCTGAGTGCTGATTTTTATGTATGTTGTACAGAATATTGTTAATAATTAATAATCAATACTCCCAGACTCATGCCGTGGGCCGTTATTTCTGCCAGACACTTTAAAGGTCGCAAAAAAAAAACTTAACTTTACTTATTTTCTGAGTCTTCATTTTTATACACGATACTCAGGAAACTGTTTCAATACTATTTGCAAGCAGCCAGACTAATCTGATGGGCCAAACATCCGCCAGACTCAATTTGAAATTTCGCTGTGATAAAATGTTGGCCTTATTAACAAGGTTTTAGGGACCTTTTTCATTGTGTGGAGTAAAGAAAACCATCAATTATTGCAATATCTAAGCCTGTGTACGAAAAGCTTACGAAAATCCACAATAAAGAGGGTGATATGAGGGTTGGAACCTTACATGAAGGTTCTAAGTTTTTGAAGTTAGGGACTTGAAAATCGGCATTAAGGTTATTAGTTTTAAATAATAATAATCTGTAATAGCAATTTTCTGAAAATCCACCCCAAAAGGGGTGAAATGGGGGTTGGAAGTTTGTATGAAAATCCTATGTTTTTGAAGCTAGAGACATGAAAATCGGCACTTAAGTTTTTAGTTTTAAATAATAAAAACCTGTATAAGCAGTTTTACGAAAATCCACAACAAAGGTGGTGAAATGGAAGTTGGAAGCTTACATGAAGGTTCTAAGTTTTTGAAGTCAAGGACTTTAAAATCGGCATTTAGATTATTCATTTTAAATAATAATGACCTGTATAAGCAATTTTTCGAAAATTCAGCCCTAAGGGGGTGAAATGGGAGTTAGTAGTTTGCATGAAAGTGCTATGTTTTTGAAAACATGGAAATCGGCATTTAAGTTATTAAGTAATTTTCAATAATAAAAACCTTCTTAAGCTATATATTATAGCCGCAAGAATGTTAAGAACTTTGATAAGAGCAACGTACTACCGTGTAAAAGTGAGCTTCTGCAGCAGTTTCGGCAGCGAATTATATGAGCAGCTTTTGGAATAATGCTTATTTGACAGAACTTATAATTTTTAAACCTGAAAATAACGGATGGATGTTGCAAAACAACAATTACCATTTTAACTGGTTCGATGGGGACCAATTACCGGGTTTTATAAGAGAATCCCTTGAAGTAGAATCAGGTACTTTACTCTCACTTCAAATTGTTTTTATAAATTTTGAAGCTATTCGAAACTTTATTATTTTATTTGTTTTTACAGATGAAGATTTTACCAATGATATTGACGACGATAAAGATTTGAATATTCAACACCAATGTGCTTAACATGCACACAACGAGATTATCTCGCGACGAGAGAGAGATAGAGATGTTGTCGTTGCCAGCTGTTTCGTTTACCCTGAAAAAAATACTCGGCATGTAAAGATTCGTAGAGAAAAATACCACAGATAATAAATATTACTCTCATCTTTACTTTTGACGTAACGAGTTAGGTAGTAGTAACCATGTTAAGTTCGGTAGACAAATAGAGATAACGGGTAGACATAATATTACTCGTTATGTGCATGGTCTAGCCCTACAGGATTGGCTAGATGAGGAATTAACAAACTTCGACGATGACGATAGTGATGATTATTAAAAATAACATTTAATAAAATATTTTCTTAAAATTTTATCAATTTCAGTTTTATTTTTCATCATTGTTATCATTGAAATATACTTAAATATTAAGATAATAAAAGCGGATATTTATATGGATATTTTTCGGGATAGCCTTCCGCGTGGGTGATGTAAAGAAAAGTAACATTCTTGTGTTACATTTCTCTTTATAAACACTTGAAGCCTGGCAGCATATACGTCCATTATTCAGGTCACGTTGTAGATTTCACAAATATATTTTTGTATTGAATTGAACACATTTTGCTCTAGAACTTCACAGCTGATTAAGTCTAGCTCACTGAATCTCCTCATGTCACTCCTATGTCTTTCCCCGGGAATAACCTACCTCTATACCAAATTTCAGCAAAATCGGTTGAAAAGATGGTCCGGGAAAGCGTAGCAAACAGACAGACAGACAGACAGACACACTTTCGCATTTATAATATTTCGGATTTAGATATGAGCATAGATAAACATATTTATCAGTCGCGACTTCGATCGCGTACAATTTCTGATTTCCTATGAGATTATAAAATTTTCCCGCTGCAAAAGGCATATCTAAAGAGGCTATAATATATTATCTATAGCTTACGAAGGTTTTTATTATTTAAAACTACTTAATAAGTCAAATGCCGATTTTCATGTCTCTAACTTCAAAAACATAGAACTTTCATGCAAACTACTAACTCCCATTTCACACCCTTTGGGCTGAATTTTCGAAAATTGCTTATACAGGTTATTATTATTTAAAATGAATAATCTAAATGCCGATTTTAAAGTCCTTGACTTCAAACTAAAACTAAAAACTTAAGTGCCGATTTTCATGTCAACTAAAAACTTAAGTGCCGATTTTCATGTCTCTAGCTTCAAAAACATAGGATTTTCATACAAACTTCCAACCCCCATTTCACCCCTTCTGGGGTGGATTTTCAGAAAATTGCTTATACAGGTTATTATTATTTAAAACTAATAACCTTAATGCCGATTTTCAAGTCCCTAACTTCAAAAACTTAGAACCTTCATGTAAGGTTCCAACCCTCATATCACCCTCTTTATTGTGGATTTTCGTAAGCTTTTCGTACACAGGCTTAGATATTGCAATAATTGATGGTTTTCTTTACTCCACACAATGAAAAAGGTCCCTAAAACCTTGTTAATAAGGCCAACATTTTATCACAGCGAAATTTCAAATTGAGTCTGGCGGATGTTTGGCCCATCAGATTAGTCTGGCTGCTTGCAAATAGTATTGAAACAGTTTCCTGAGTATCGTGTATAAAAATGAAGACTCAGAAAATAAGTAAAGTTAAGTTTTTTTTTTGCGACCTTTAAAGTGTCTGGCAGAAATAACGGCCCACGGCATGAGTCTGGGAGTATTGATTATTAATTATTAACAATATTCTGTACAACATACATAAAAATCAGCACTCAGAAAATAAGTAAAGTTAGCAACGTTTTTACGTACCTTTAGCACCTTATAACTATAAATTGGCCGTCGCCCCAAATTTGCGAGTATGCGTACGTTAAATCTACGTACCAAAGCTACTATATTGCACACATTTTGTTTCTCAGAAAATAAGTAAGGTCTGGCGGCTCTGGGATCTTGCTCTATTATAAATCAAACTAAAATGTATTACTTGTCTCAAATTATGTAAGTACTACTTATGCGAGTTCTGAAGCTCTCTTGATCAGTTCAATGTTAATTTAAAAATTTAACACAACAAAAACTTTTTTTTTTACCCACTACAAGTTAGCCCTTGACTGCGATATCACCTGATGGTAACTGATGATGCAGTCTAAGATGGTAGCGGGCTAACCTGTTAGCCTGCCTGTTAGGCTAGCCTGTTAACATTACGCAAGTCAATCGAAAGGAGGCGTATTTTCTATTCTCTATAGAAATACAATAGCTACGCATTTCCTTGAAGAATGTCGTAATATTTAACAAACTGTGACCTACAATCAATTCAGAATTAGACTTGGTCAAGTGATTACAATACAAGCACCAGTAAATAAGTAATATTCCAAATTACAGTTAACAACCAGTGATAATAGATTCATTAAGGTACGTTTAAAACTCATACAGTTTTAATTCTAAACCATTAAATCTCCCATTCAGACTAATAAATTACTGAGTTCATACAGTAATAGGCGAATGTATGTCTGTATGTACAAATGGCTAGTCGACGACCGATACGGAGAGATGCAGTGGAAATAAATATGCCCACGTGTGTCCCTACCGCCCGCACGGTACCGTCAGCAAAATCAAACCCTAAACATTGTCTGGAAGAGATTGTTTTAGCAATAAGATCGCCTTTGCACCCTTCTGTATTATCTTTTTAGCTTTTTGTTTATTGTTTCTTTTTTAGGTGTGACAATAAAGAGTTTTATCTGTCTTCTCGGAATGAGATCTTCTGTTATTTTTAAGTTTGATAATAATCATTTTGTCAATGATTATTATCAAACTTATCAATCAAAACAGTGCGTTGAAATTTGATGACGTCAGAAGTCACAATTTTATACAAACTTAGATACTATACTATAGGCGCGTTTTTAAGTTTGATAAATATTGATTAATGAAGGAACTAGAAATTTAATTCGCTATAATCCGCAACAGTAGGCAAATCTATGCGGTACAGTGTAGGTATCTTGCACTTGCAGCTTGCGATATTCACCACGCCACATAAATCTTCCAAATTATTCTCAAATAATAATTTGGAAGATTTCTTATTCCTTCATTATCATGGACTTCCGCAAAGTAACGCCTGCTTCTATCCAATAAATATTGAATAAATAAATATTTATTGATTCAGTTGTCATCATACCTGTCCTTTTATACACAGTCTCTAAACTTGAATGTCAGCTCTACATATTATATCGCTGCCTCTTTCCGCAGGGAGTATTGTGTAAGCCTGTAAGGGATAACAATATCTAACAGATAAATAAGGGATAGAGGTGTCATTTTAGTTTAGAGACTGTGTACGGCAGATTTAACTCCATTGGCTTAGTTATTTATTCTACTACAAGTTACTTAGCTTAATAAGCCTTTGACTGCGATCTCATCTGATGGTTGAGTATGCTGCAGTCTAAGAGTCTAGCGGGCTAACCTGTTAGGAGCACAACCCTTAATCGGGTTTTACGCGGCATCGTACTTACTTACTTCTTACTTACTTCCTTCGGCGCTACCACTGTAGACAGATACAACCAGTACTGAAACTACTTAGAAATGTTCGAAACAGCTCACTCACACTAACATGCGCTTCCACGAGACCAAGCGCTCGTCGCAGTGCCGTCAGTAGTGAGTGCCGCGTCATGACGTGTCGTGGATGCGCATGTGTATGAGTGAGCTGTTTCGAACGTTTCTAGGTAGTTTCAGTACTGGTTGTATCTGTTTACTGTGGCGCTACGACCCTTTGTGGGTCTTGGCCTCCTCCACAGTTTCTCTCCACCTTTCCGAGTTTCTGCAGATCTTCTTCTACACAATGGATCCATCTTTTTCGAGGTCTTCCTTTGGGTCGTTTCTGGTGTGGTATCCATTGTGTCAAATACACCTCTGCTTGGTAACATCCTCTCTACATGTTCTACCCATCGCAGACGCTGAGATTTACAATATCCTATTACCATGTGAAGGATTACTTAAATGACAAGGAAGCTTGGCAATAATTTGCTCTAATGGCTCTGATAGTTCCTTAATTAAGATGATTTGTGAGATGGTGATAATGAAAAAAATAAAAAACCCCAGCTGAGTTTGTTGTGGGCTCTTCTCAGACCTGGGCGCGTTTGGAACCCTCGTAGCTTTAGTTTTAAGATACCATAACAGATTATCACCATCATATTTTTATGTGACTGGACGTCAATAGTGTAGTGTGTCTACCTAAATTGAATAAATATTTATGACTTATGACTTATTATTGTAAATCTCAGCGTCATCGCGGCATCGTACCGGAACGATAAATCGCTTGGCTATCTTACACGTTTGTTGCTATCGCTAGTTCAAAGGGCTAATCGTGCGCGCCGGCAATAGAAGCCGGTTCCGGTTGGACATCGATCCACAAACAGTACTATTTCGGGCTCAGCCTCTGTCCGGTGACCGGTTGTTGCTCGTTTGTGATGCAACTACAACTCTACTCGTTCTGTAGGAAATCTGTGAAATATTCAGCTTAAAATAAACCCATAATCTATACTTCTTCTATACTAATATTATAAATGGGAAAGTTTGGATGGATGGATGTATGGATGGATGCTGGTTCTTGCTGGTTCTTATCGGTAGGAATGGCATTCCGAACCAGTGGTAGATTCACTTAACGAATCAAAAGCACTTGTAAAAGTTTATTTGAATAAAAAACATTTGAATTTTGATGGTTCGATGTTGGTTGTTACTCAATCACGCCAGAACGGCTAAACGGATCTGCATGAAATTTGTCACAGAGATAGATAGAAAACCTCGATCCACGCAGACGAAGTCAATTAATATTATAAATGCGTAAGTGTGTGTCTGTCTGTCTGCTACGCTTTCATGGCCCAACTTTTGAACCGATTTTGACGAAATTTGGTGTAGAGGTAGGTTAGGTACATCCCGGGTGGACATATGAATCAAAAAACGTACGAAGTCGCGGGCATCATCCTGTATAATATACTAAAGCTGCGGTAATACTACTGTAATAGGTACAAGTTATACTGAGTGAAGTGAATGCCACTGAATTGGAAGCGTTGTCACCGATGAGTCAGAGGGTAGCCCTGACTCTCCGCTGACTCAGTTGGCACCACTCCATCCGGCGATTGAATGCCAGTTTGATGTCCTCACATATTTTGTGGCAATATTATTTTTTTGACTAATTTATCCGTTTTTTCTACAAGTTGCTAGGTAAAAGACTTGAAGTAAAAAAAACCGGCCAAGTGCGAGTCGGACTCGCGCACCGAGGGTTCCGTACAAACCTGTAGTAAGTTTTAAATTATTAAAAAAAATTGCTTAAAAATTACGTTTGTTGTATGGGAGCCCCCCTTTAATATTTACTTTATTGATATTTAATTATTTATTTTGAAAGGTAATATACAAGTTAATATTCTGTGAAAATTTGAACCGTCTACCTGTTACCGTTTTTAATATTGAGCAAAAAAATACGAAAAACGTTTATTGTATGGGGACCCCCCTAAATATATATATTTTTTTAATTTTTAGTATTTGTTGTTATAGCGGCAACAGAAATACATCATTTGTGAAAATTTCAGCTTTCTAGCTATCACGGTTTATGAGATACAGCCTGGAGACAGACAGACAGACAGACAGACAGAGGAGTCTTAGTAATAGGGTCCCGTTTTTACCCTTTGGGTACGGAACCCTAAAAATCAACGTACATTTTTATCTTTTATAATTATTTACTAGCTGATATATCTGTGACTTTGTCTGCGTGGTTTAAGCTTTTTTTATTCCCGTGAGAACTTCTTAATTTTCCGTCTTAAAAAGTACCTAAGACGCCTTCCCCAGGACACAAACTATGTCTGTACTAAATTTCATCAAAATCGGTTGAATAGATGGGCCGTGAAAGCGTAACAAACAAATTAACATTCGCATTTGTAATATTGTTTAGGATTGTGATAGAATAACGAACGCCCGCAAGGCTATTACATAAAGCTTTCATTTAGGAACATTACAAAGGAGATCCTGTGCAAAATTTCAGCTTTCATTGTCATAAAGGTTCTTAATTAGTGGGTTGTCTGGAGGAGATCACTTTTAGTGATAAGACCGCCCTTGCGCACTTTGTTTTGTTTTCATTTCTTTTCAATGTATTTTTATATCTTGTGTAGCAATAAAGAGTTTATCTATCTATCTTTCTAAGTCCAAGGTTTTTGGGTTGAGCGTTGATGATTGACTGACTAAAATGATGAGGACCTTTGACGACCTCCCTGGCACAGTGTTGAGCGCTGTTGTCTTAACGTGGGAGGTCCCGGGTTCGATCCCCGGCAGAGTCAAGTTGGGCATTTATAATTTCTAAATTTGGGAGGCTTATGCCGTGGCTAGTTACCACCCTATACCAGTAAAGACGTGCCGCCAAGCGATTTAGCGTTCCGTTACGATGCCGTGTAGAAACCGATTAGGGGTATGGGTTTAATATAACTGCCATACCCCTAACAGGTTAGCCAGCTACCATCTTAGACTGCATCATCACTTACCATCAGGTGTGATCGCAGTCAAGGGCTAACTTGTAGTTGATAAAATAAAAAAAACTTTTCGTCGACAACGATATTTGTCATTCAAAGTGATTAGAATCTCAACTAAAATACCTAAAAACAGATAATACTCACGATCACTGATTCCTCTATCGGAAATAATTTCCAAACCAATGGGTCGGACGCATAGAGGCTATAATATTATAATACCTCTATGGTCGGACGCTTTCCGGGCGTCCCCATACGGACGTACTCACAGTCATGCATAATTATGTATGTATAATATTGTGTGCATCGCATGGGGTCAGGTGACGTCTAGACGGTGTTGAAATTATAATGAAATATGGGTTGCCCCGTGGGATATGCGAGCTGGAATTGTTTTTTTTTTAGTTTAGACGTGGTAGCGCGCTCCATACAAACGACGTTTGATTCTAATTTAAATAACTAGACTAAACTAGATGCCCGCGACTTCATCCGCGTGGATTGAGGTTTTTTAGTACCCGCGGGAACTCTTTAATTTTCCGGGATAAAAAGTAGTATACAATAAAAACCGGCCAAGTGCGAGTCGGACTCGCGTACCGAGGGTTCCGTACAAACCTGTAGTAAGTTTTAAATTATTAAAAAAAAACTACTTACTAGATCTCGTTCAAACCAATTTTCGGTGGAAATTTGCATGATAATGTACATCAAATTTTTTTTTTTGTTTTATCATTCTCTTATTTTAGAAGTTACAGGGGGGGACACACATTTTACCACTTTGGAAGTGTCTCTCGTGCAAACTATTCAGTTTAGAAAAAAATGATATTAGAAACCTCAATATCATTTTTGAAGACCTATCCATAGATACCCCACACGTATGGGTTTGATGAAAAAAAATTTTTTGAGTTTCAGTTCTAAGTATGGGGACCCCCAAAATTTATTGTTTTTTTCTAGTTTTGTGTGAAAATCTTAATACGGTTCACAGAATACATTTACTTACCAAGTTTCAACAGTATAGTTCTTATAGTTTCGGAAAAAAGTGGCTGTGACATACGGACGGACAGACAGACAGACAGACAGACAGACAGACAGACAGACAGACATGACGAATCTATAAGGGTTCCGTTTTTGCCAAATTTGGCTACGGAACCCTAAAAACAGCTGTCTGCTAAATTCACATAATTTATGAAACGCGTGAACAGTCAAACGCGCGAAGTTAATATACATAGTCGTAAGTTTTCTTAAATTTTCTAATGTTCCGCGAAATTTTCTTAGTTTTTCTTGCATATGAACCTTCTACTACTACTAAAAAGAATTAGCAAAAGTGGTCCAGCCGTTCATGCGTGATGCCGTGACATGGTGAAATAGGGATTCATTTTTATATATTAATATAGATATGCGAGATCGAACGAGTGGTTTAGGTTTTTTTTTAATTTCCGGAATAGAAAGTAGATAATGTACCAAACCTCGTCAAAATCTATTGAATAGATGTGCCGTGAAAGCGTAGCAGACAGACAGGCACAGTTTCTCATTTTAATATTTTGAGGTTTTTGTTTCCCGCGGGAATGTGTTATTCCAGACTATACATATATAATCTATCTCTGTGCCAAATTTCGTCCAGATCCGTCCAGCGTGATTGAGTCACAAATATTCATCAAACCATGCATCCAAACTTTCACATTTATAATATTATAGTATAAATGGACGCGAAAGTGTCTGTCTGCTACGCTGTCACCGCCATCTTTTCAACCAATTTTGAGGAAATCAGGTACAGAGATAGGCCTCCCGGGGAAGGCTGATATTTACGAGTACATAAGCTTTTTATGTCGATAAATGAAACAGTTCCCAGGGGATTACAAATTGCAATACAGAATGAAACACAAATAAACGGCGAGCAGTGGAACTGGTGGGGCAGGAATCGATATCGTTTGTTTGCTTCTGCCCGACTTCAGGCGGTCAAGGCTGTGTTACGCATCTCCACGCACTACATCTAAGAACCACGGTCTCAAGTATTGGTCAATACTTGAGACTCAACAAGACTTGAGAGCTTGATATACCTGGGCATGGGCTACTTTTAATTTAATTTTATTTGATTGAAAAGGTACACAAAACAGGTTGCGACCAAAACTTCGACAAAATATAAGAAATTGAGAACAGGATCCAAGTTAATCCATACTATAATATTATAAATGCGAAAGTGTGTCTGTCTGTCTGCTACGCTTTCACGGCTCAACTACCTACTCAACCGATTTTTATGAAGTTTGGTACAGAGACAGGTTACATCCTGGGGAAGGACATAGGCGGCCTTTTTTTCCCGGTAAATTGAAGAGTTCCCGCGGGGATTTAAAAAAATAAAAATCCACGCGGACGAAGTCGCGGTCATCATCTAGTTAAATATAATTTGCTTTACCGGTGATGAAAATCATCGTGGGGAAACCTGAGAGCCTAAGAGTTCTCCATAATTTTCTCAAAGGTGTGTGCTTAGTTTGTCAGCCACTTTTGACCAGCTTGGTGGTTTATGGCCTGAACCATTTTCATTCTTAGACGAGACCCGAGCAGATGATGCACTTTGCAATGTAGATTGTAGATTGTAGAAAATCTTTCTATTTCTATTTCTGTTATTTCTTGGACTACATATAATAGTTATTTGTGTTACATGGGGCCAAAGAAAATTTTTGTTCCCCGAGGGCGCTATTTTGAATTCAGAGCGAAGTGAAGGATGCTATAGTAGAATCCCGAGCGTAGCGAGGGGTTCTAAAGTAGAATCCTGAGCGTAGCGAGGAATTCAATATACGCCGCCCGAGAACAAAAAATTTGGCCCCGAGTGACACACACTATTTTTCATCATTACGTATGAGAAAAAGCTAGGAGTATCAACCTACTATGTATGGACATTACCTATACGTTTAAGCACCAATCAGAAGATACTCCTATCAACCTTCTATGTAATTGTAAAGACATTATTTAGACGTATATTTAAAGTTTAAATAAAATGTAAAGACGTATATCCGATCAACAAATTGATCACGTGACTTCGGACCAATCAGAACAGAGAAATGCAATGTCGTATATTCGATCAACAAATTGATGACGTGACTTCGGACCAATCAGAAGAGAGAAATGAAAAGTCCCATGGGCCTACAAGTGACACTTTACTCCCGCTATCCTCTGAAGGCAATATGCGTTTTTCGAATAGGTATGATGAAAAAAAAATTGAACAGATCTCCATTATCGTTAACCCGCGCCCTACTATCTATTTGATAGCAGCAGTGTATTTGGCATGACTTATGTTTTATATTATTACGTTAGTACCGGTATGGAGTCCGGTTTTTACGAGCTTACGGTGCCTTTACACTAGTCCACTGTTGAGTCGTTGTTGATAGAAACGCAACAATAAAATATCGCGAAGAAAACATTCCGATTGCTTGGCGCGCTTCCAGCCATCTGGCCGGCGTGCTATCGCTAGGGTTGCCAGTTGCCACCATCAGACCGCTACGAAGTGTCCTAATAGTTCGCTGCTCTACTATGTCCAAACCATCCCTATCCGCTCAAAAGTCTGGACGTAAAGTGTTCTTCAATTTATTTTTTACCCCCGTCCCAAATAGAGGGGTGTTATAAGTTTAACGTATAGGTAACACACGCACAATCGTGCATTGTAAAGTCAACATCTGCTCAAGATGCTCCGGTGTCGGAGTGAAACGTACGTTGAGGGTATTTTGGAACATTTATGTGGTGTGGAGAATATCGCGGGCTGCAAGTTCAAGATACGCACTGTACCACATAGATTTACCTTCTGTGGCGGATTATAGCGAATTTAACTTCTAGTTTTTTCACTAACGTATAGGTATCTTTGTGTCCTGTGACGTATAATGGCAAGAGTGAATAGGCATCTTCTAAGCAAGCGCGTTCCAACCTAGACCTCATTGCTTTGCTTTAAGCATAATTGTCGTCAAGCGTAAGCCTATCTTCCAATAAAAAATACCCGTCTGTGGCTTCGTAGCGCCCAAACGGATGAACCGATTTTGATTTAGTTTATTTTTGTTTGGATGGTGATTTAATAGAGAGTTAGCCATGTTTGAAGACAATCTATTCAGCCGTTTGAAGATTATTTATAGCTCTTTTCTAGGCTTGAGAGTCCATTTTAATGTGTCCGGGCTTTTCAAATTCCTTAATTTATTTTATTTTTAAAATAATTAATTGTAATATTGTGTTGAAGCGGGAAATATCACTTGCTTTCACACAAATACTGAAAGTTCATTTAAAAAAAAAGCAAGTTATTGAAAAAAATTGCAAGTCGCAGCCCTACTGTGTACAGTCAAGCAGTGAACTGTTAGCGAATTCGAATATTTTATTTACTTGTTAGTTGTTTGCATGCATTACATCACTCCCGATCGACGCGATATCCCGGATCGCTTATAAACTTGCACGCTTTTGCTTACACGTGTTTACAAACGTCTGTTTGATGCGTACCTCCTCGCAGTTAACTGACTTTTCCATTGTAAATAATGGAATAGTTCGATCGCGCTGAAAAGTTCAATGTTGCGCCTTGAAACAAGGTAACGCTAGTTGTTTAGGATTATTCATTCATTAATTTCGGACTTCATTCTCGGATTTAGGTTTGTGAAATCCCGTAGGAACTCTTTGATTTTCTCGGGATAAAAAGCCACCGTGAAGCAAGTTGGATCGTGAAAGCGTAGCAGACAGACAGAAAGACACACTTTCGCATTTATAATATTAGTATGGAATATGGATACATAGTAAGAAAAGTCTATTCGTATCTCTAGGCTAAAACACTTGAGATATTTAGTTCATAAGTAGGTACTTATATTTACTAAATATCACTTATATTATAAGACCAGCCATACCAACTACTGGGTATAGCTGCTGGACCTGGGCATTGGCTGTTTATCCCTGAAGTACAAACAGTTCCTAGGGTTAATGAAAAAACTAGAAGTTTAATTCGCTATAATCCGCCATAGAAGGTAAATCTATGTGGTACAGTGCGTATCTTGAACTTGCAGCCCGCGATATTCTCCACACCACATAAATGTTCCAAAATACCCTCAACGTACGTTTCACTCCGACACCGGAGCGTCTGCAGGAGATGTTGAGTGTGCAGTACCACATAGATTTACCTTCTGTGGCGGATTATAGCGAATTAAACTTTTAGTTTTTTCATTGTCATGGACTTCCACAAAGTAACGCCTGCTTCTATGCAATAGTTCCTAGGGTTTTTGAAACTAAATCCGAGCTGACGAAGTCGCGGGTATCAGCTAGTTCTAGATATTTTCACATCAAAAAGCTAAAACAAATCTGTCGCCGAGCGTACTCCGGTATTTTACGACTGGATTCCATAATCGCGTCCCTGTTATAACATCGCGTAAATATTTGTGCCCGTAGGTATTCGTAGCTGCCGCGCGCGTCTTTTTGACTTTGACATTGCGTGCTGTTGCCCCGACAGCCCTGACTCTTGGCTGACAAGCATCAACACGATGACATTTTTTTTTATTGCATGATAGGCTTGCGCTTGACGACAATCATGCGTAGTGCAAAACAATGATGAGGTCTAGGTTGGAACGCGCTTGCCTAGAAGATGCCTATTCACACTTGCCTTGAAGGTACTTATATTAGGTTATATGTGGCAGGATACACGTGCGCTGGGAGGGTGTTCCACACCCTATAGCGGTTCGTATCAGAAACGTCGAGCAAAAACGTTTCGTGCGAGCAGATTGATCGTCAACCACATAAACCACATTTAATTACGAATGTAGTAATTAAACTTTAATGCCTATATAATAGGTATTTAAGACCTTTTTTCTTCATAACAACGCGAGCATGTCGGTGTTCGCGAGCATGTCGGTCACGCGAATCCACAAGTTTACCCCCTACCAAAAAGTGCTCAACGCGGCTAAAGAAGGTCCCTTAGCTCGTCAGTCCAGCGGGCCGGACAATGTAGAAATCAATTTGTCTGATAAAGTTATTATCAGATTAAAAGATGCAACATTAAAGACATAATGACGGCCCGCGAATCGTAAACAGATCTTTTTTTATCGTCGCTATTCTCTCGTTTGTGTTATCATATAGTAAAACTGCTATTAATTTTACAGCCGTTTAACGATTCTCCCAATCATTAATTTGCTAGCAATCTCCGAAATATACCCTACTTCAAATTGACTGTAACAAAGTATATTGAATCGTCAATACTAAAATAACTAGTTGTAGGTTACAGTTTGTTGTGCTTGGATATAATTGCGGACCTGGAGAGTGACATACAGTCCGCCAAACCTCCCAGGCGCAGTGCTGAGCGCTGTTGTCTTAACGTGCGGAGGTCCCGGGTTCGATCCCCGGCAGGGTCAATTTGGGAATTTATAATTTCTGAATTTTCCCTGGTCTGGCCTGGAAGGCTTCGGCCGTGGCTAGTTACCACCCTACCGGCAAAGACGTGCCGCTAAGCGATTTAGCGTTCCGGTACGATGCCGTGTAGAAACCGAATAGGGGTATGGGTTTAATATAACTGCCATGCTCCTAACAGTTTAGCCCGCTACCATCTTAGACTGCCTCATCACTTACCATCAGGAGATCGCAGTCAAGGGCTAAGTTGTAGTGGATTAAAAAAAAACTTATCTGACCGGGTGGCCAAAATTGGAACTAATTTTTATGTCTGTAAATTTTTCGTTTTTATTTTATCTATATATATATAAATCTCGTGTCACAATGTTTGTCCTCAATGGACTTCTAAACCACTTAACCGATTATAATAAAATTCGCACACCATGTGCAGTTCGATCTAACTTGAGAGATAGGATAGTAAGTAAGTAAGTAAGTAAAAACACTTTATTACACACAAACAAATAACAAAACAGAGGTAAAACTAATGTTGACAGAATTTACAACTTGTTACGGTGTAAAGGCGGCCTTATCACTATGAGTGATCTCTTCCAGGCAACCTTTCTAAGAAAGGAGATTGGTTGCATGATGACAGGGCGGTGCACACGTGTAAATTTCTAAAAGAAAAATTAAAACGACCTACTAACTACTTCTATTACAACTAACTATTGCAATATAATAAACTTACTTATCAATACATACTATAATTACATACTATTTTACATAAATGACAATATAAATATAAAAATAAAATAAACATAATATATACTCAAATAATAAATATGATATCATAAATTTACTTACACGAGCTTTACATAGTTTGATATTTATAATTTTATAGCGATAAATAGTAATTTTTAAGACGACGTTTGAAAGTTAACAACGACTCAGACTGCCGAATATCCCGCGGTATCGCATTCCAGAGAATCACAGCTTTGACAGTAAAGGAGTCACCGTAGCATTGCGAGCGACTGCTTGGCATCGCTAATTTGTTGTCGTTCTTTGAACGAAGGTTGAGAAGATGGCTAGACCGAAGAAAATGAAATCTTTCCTTTAGATTTGGAGGAGTATGTGGAAGAAAGAGGATGGAGAAGAGAAGAGAAAGGATATGGAAATTACGGCGTTGTTTAACGGTGAGCCATTTGAGTTGGACTCGATATTGAGTTATATGGTCAAATTTTCTCAGCCCAAACACAAATCTGATAGCCATATTTTGCAGACGTTCAAGCTTATTAAGGAGAATCTGTGGTAAATCAGAATAGCATGAATCTGCATAATCTAAGAGGGGAAGCAGAAGTGATTGAGCCAGGGATATTTTGGTTTTGACCGGTAAGAAGTTTTTCCATCTTCTCAACCTACCGATCACGGCGTAGATCTTCCGACTAACTGCAGCTATCTGGGGAGCCCAGGAAAAGGAGTTGTCCATAACAAGACCCAGATTTTTGACAGTGCTGCAAATTTCCAGATTAGTGCCATTGAATACTACAGGAGGGAGAGATGAGGGGTTAATTTTGGCAATTTGCTGCCTTGATCCAAATAAAGAAACCTGCGACTTACTTGCATTCACACACAACCCATACGACTTACTCCAGTTGCTCACAGTATTGAGTTCGGAATTTAGTCGTGCTATAGCACCACAGAGATCGTCGACGGTTGTTGATGTGTAAATTTGCAAGTCGTCAGCGTAGAGATGAAAGGATAATGAGAGAAGGTCAGTGATAGAATTGATGAAAATAGAAAAGAGGAGGGGAGATAGAACACCTCCTTGAGGTACACCCGCACTAAGACAGCAGAATGACGAGTATTTATCATCAATACGTATGCATTGCTTGCGATCATAAAGGTAGGAACGAAACCAGCCAATAGCATCGGAGGAGACATTTATTGACTTAAGAACAGCTAGGAGAATATCAAAATCAACCGTATTGAAGGCATTTGAGAAATCAAGTAGGGTTACGATACTAACTAGCTGGCTATTAATCCCGTACCTTATGTCATCACAAATTTTGATCAAAGCTGTCACAGTGCTGTGCCCAGGGCGAAATCCGGATTGATATGGACTCAGAATATTGTGCTTAGAGAGGAATAGTGAAAGTTGACTGTGGACCACACGTTCAAGCACTTTCGATAAAAATGGAAGAATTGAGATTGGTCGATAGTGAGAAAAGGTAGAAGGATTGGAAATTTTAGGAATGGGAATAACATAAGCCGAGCACCAAATATTCGGAAAAGTGTTAGAGGAAAGAGAGTGATTGAAAATATGGCAAAGGACAGGTAGGATTTTGTCAAGTGCCAGCAAAATCATTTTACGACTCACACCATCACTGCCGATGGCATCAGATTTTATAGCCATGATATGCTTCTGGACTTCCGTAGCAGTGATGGGTGTAAAATTGAATAGCCCAGAATTAGGACTAGGCCTTAAACTAAGGGAGTTAAGCGTGTTAGATTTCGTTGAGTTGTCTAATAAAGGAACAGTCGTAAAATGTCTATTAAGCGATTCTATATCAACGTTACTAGGGGTAAGAGAGGATTTGCGATCCCGGCCAAATCCCATGGTGTTAAGGAATCTCCAGACTTTCCCAGGGTCTTTATTTTCCACTGAAACATGTATATATTCACGCTGGGCGTCCCGGCAATGCCTATTGCATTTATTACGCAGATTTTTATATTTACATAGATTTTCTGTAGTAGGGTTACTCTTGAATTTCGACTTAGCTCTGTTACGCTTGACCATCAGAATTTTTATTTCCTCTGTTAGCCAGGGTGCAGGAAGAAGTTTATATTATATAGATTAGGATTATTAGTGCTACCCGTGCGAAGCCGGGGCGGATCGCTAGTATTCTATAGATACTAGCGACGCTGTCACCACATAAGTTTGACGCACCATATGCTATTCAAACTACTTCAAATTTACTGTACCAATTGAGGTTATAGAACGTATATAATAATGAACTATCGAAACTCAAAAGATCTAGTTGTAGGTCAAATTTTTTTGCTTGGATATAGTTGCGGACCTGGAGAGGACTAGAGACATAGGATACTTTTTCCCCGGAAAATCAAAGAGTTCCTCTGGGATATTTTAACCTAAATCCACGCGGACGGAGTCGCATGCGTCATATAGTATTTGAATAAGTCTCATTATTATTAGTCCCTAATACCAGGTTAAAATAGCTTGTTAAAATTTAAACTTATCACCGGTAAAGGCCACAGCAATTAGGTCTCAAACCCAATGATATTTCACGGTATAGGGCAGGTATAGGGAGGGGTAGATCCGAAAATGTCGTAACGGGGACGAGCGGCCGCGTCAGCCGTGAACCGATTTACGGTAATCACCCCTTATTTTAGTAAAGTAATGGATGTATAAAATTATATAAATCACAGAATACTAAATTACGTTTTAGATATCATATCTGGCAATTTGGCTGGCAAATTGTATACAAACTCTATACTAAAATGACAACGTTTATTTTATTGCTATCCCTTTCATAATTTTTCCTGCGGAAAGGGACAACACTAGATTTAAGCCACGGAAAGACAGACACAGCTAGACGGACGGACGCGGTGAAGCTGTTAGGGTTGACTACTAAACATGATTTTTTTAAAGTCAATTCCACCAAAGTCTTTGCTGCCGAGACTTCCATCAAATCCTTGACCCATTATTCCAGTAAATAAATAGCTACATTAATGGACCTATCGAAACGTCTATCTGAAAGGTGATTTTCCGCCATTAACCAAAATAACGCACTATATCGCGCCAAAACGTGTAAGTCGTACAAATATAATATCGCAATAAACACTAACTCTCTCGATAGTGGTCTGGTTAGCTGGGAATTGATGCTGTTCAGCGCTAAAAGCTTGCTATCACTCTAAAATTGATGATCTATCGGAACCCTATTAAGTAGAGTAATTTGTCTAAACTACTAGAGTAATAAATTAAATGTTTACGTGATAGCGATCGTTGGGCCATTATTAAATTTTTAATTAGACTTATTACATTCAATGTAAAAATTCTCAGTAGAAAGTAAAGCCTCGGAGAACGTAAAGCTAGTAGGTAGAGGAGAGATTACGAATAGAGATTACCCCTGTGTTTGCTCACACCCTTGTGCTCTATGATATCTCCCGCGCAGGTGGCAGATCTCATTGGAGATTGGCCGCTGTGGCATACGAGTAAATTCGGTCAGGTGGATATTATTATTCGTGAATATAAAGAGAAATTGAGAAATCCTTACCAGGTTTTGATTTTTTAATGTATTCTGAAAATGTTTACATAGATTTTATTTTCTCGTGTTACTTAAAATGTGAACCTCCTTTATAAATTAGCTTTAAATATAATAATCACTTCATAGTTATTATTACGACCTATTTGTTCGTTCATTAATCAGAATAATATTTAAAAAAACGTAATTGATTTTATTAAGCATCATATCGTGGACCATTTTACCATGTTAGGACAAATAAAATGTAGAGGCTGATTCTTATAGTGCCACACAAAAGTGTAAACCTAGTGACTCCAGTGAGTGTAAGTGAAGTTAAAGTGTAACAGAAGACTTAGTGGTGGCATAAAATGGTGGTGGTATGAGTTCCCCGGACGATGGATGCGGCGTGCGCCGGCGCAGGAGCATCAAGAGGCTTCTGCGGAGTCTCACGGCTGATAAACTACAAACAGGTATTCAAAATTCACCACCGCAATATATCAAGGCAAGAGTGAATAGGTATCTTCTAGGCAAGCGCGCTGCAGCCTAGATCTCATCATTGCTTTGCACTAAGCATGATTGTCGTCAAGCGCAAGCCTATCTCGCAATTAAAAAAAATCCAAGTCCTTGTTCGACCGCTCCTTAATGATCCTCCTTTTACTCGACCTTTTAAGAAGTTCCACACAACATACAATCTTTAAACACAGAGAGGGCGAAGTCGCGGGCATTACCTGGTATACCTTTGAACTGAGTTTTGTTTTGATCCGCGCTCTTTGCTATTAAACAAGATTTATGTATGGACCAGGATTTAGATTTGCCCGCGTTCGCATTAAACTGTATTTCTCTTTGAATGCCCAACTGTCTGCGTTTTGTTTGGCGGTATCGTCCAAGTTATTTTCAAAACCATCAAACCCATAATATATCTCATTCGAACAGACTTTAACAGGCTCATTTGAATTGTCGAAGGTCTATCTCAACAATCAATCAAGAAGAATCTCAACAATGATCAAATAATTTAAATTGTACACAAACCAGAAACAAATAAAATATGCCAAACGTGTAGAGCCTATGCACACGGCGTATTTTATACGCGCAGACAACGCGCGGTGTCTGCGCGTATTGAGTTCAAAAAGCAGATTGTAGCATTTGTATCGATAGCATCATCAGCAGAGGTTTCTGGCTGCGACTGAAGCGCGCATGGTTTTTGTTAGAATTGCGTATATGACAACTGGTCAACTCAGCAACCTATGGGATTTTGTATGAATAATAAATTGTGACGTCATCAAAGTTTGACACACTTTTTGACTTTATATTAATCTATACTAATGGATAAAATGGATGGGAACGTGGATGTTACGGATGGCTTTTGGGAGAGCCTCAATTTAATAATCACTAAAAAATAATTTATTTGTCTAGTTCTCAAATACCCAATCGCGTTTGTATCGCTTCGCCTGTGCGTATATTAAATACGCTGGTGCATAGGTTCGTAAACGTGTAAGATAACCATGTGGGTGGTCTCTATTTACACCTATCTCGACAGATGCATTGAGCGATTCATCATTGTGGAAACCGATAATGTTTATAATATCTGTTTATATGTTGTCTATTGCTTCTGCAGTCACGAGTGACCGAACGTACGAGCGCCTACGCTTCACTGTTTGCGTAGTTATCTAAATCCATACTAGAACTAGATTACATAGAACTAAAAATAACTCAAAAGCGTTCTTGTACAACTGCGAATTCCTAAGTTCTTTGGGCACCTCATAAGATATCATCAGGGCATCAAACATCTCGTGATACAGATCGAGTTTATGGTAATATATCCACGTAGTTCGTCAATTATGTGAACTTTATCAGTCAGTTTCCGAGTGTTCCCGTGATACCGCCAACTGTGGATGTCGCTGGAGGAAAATCGCAAGACATCTCTTAACTACGACCATTTAGCCAAGAGTGAAAGAATGAGTAGAAGAAGAGAATAAAATACTTAGGTACAGACTTGTATTTTTATGCCTAAAGTAGCCAAATAATGACTTCTATTAATTATTTGGCTATTTCTCATCTCGGACGATCAGAAAGTTCCCACAGGATAAAATAAGCTTTCTGAGAGGAGACCGGTGCTAATGGACCGTTGATGGAATGAAATGTTGATGATAGTTTAATTGCTGGAAAACGCTGGCTTTCTCTTACTGAAAGGTTTTGAGTAGATAGGTATTTATTTTATTAACGTAATCGGAAGAACCGTATAGATTACCGTGTTAATGCGTACACCGAGTCAGTCAAAAGGCTGATGAATGGATGTAAACATGATTCCCTAACGCTAACAATCTATGGCGAAACGCGCTCTAAAGTATGGGGTGCCACTGACGAGAACCAAGGCGGTGTGGGATTACCAGGAAGAAACTGATAACTTGTATGTACCTACTACCTACTAGACCATCTGTGGGTAGATTCTTTGGAGGATTCTTTTTGACGACCTCCGTGGCGCAGTGTTGAGCGCTGCTGTCTTAACGTGCGGAGGTCCTAGATTCGATTCCCAGCAGGGTCAATTTGGGAATTTATAATTTCTGAATTTTCCCTGGTCTGGCCTGGTGGGAGGCTTCGGCCGTGGCTAGTTACCACCCTACCGGCAAAGACGTGCCGCCAAGCGATTTAGCGTTCCGGTACGATGCCGTGTAGAAATCGAATAGGGGTATGGGTTTAATTAACTGCCATGCCCCTAACAGGTTAGCCCGCTAACATCTTAGACTGCATCATCACTTACCATCAGGTGAGATCGCAGTCAAGGGCTGACTTGTAGTGGATAAAAAAAAAAGGAACTTCACATAACAACCTTATATTAATATACCTCGCTTTGTTAATCTTACCGTCTTATAAAAAAACTGTAACAGGTCAATTTCTGTAGGTAATTAGACATTTTCTGAAATTTTAACTGGAGGAAGCTTTTTTATCTGGACTGAGGTATTCATGTTTTGATTGATAAACAGTACATTTTTAATCAACCCGTGCAGAGCCCGTTCGGGTCATATAGTTGCTTAAAAGTATCAAAGGCGAAAGCACAATGGTGGTATAGATTAAATTGTACTATATTGAAATTTTTAGCCTTACTTATATAGACTTACTTGACATTGGAAATACATAATATGCAGTAAATGTATATCCTTATCCAACGTCATACGTTTCATTATATTATGAACATAGTATTACCGGTCAGTAGGTAGCCCAGTGTATTCGGTATGTAATCAACGCAGCGAGGCCTGGAGGTCTGCTCTCGCCCGCCGCTTTCATTAAAAGCTTTTGTTGTGGCGCGCGCCAAGCCAATGGCTCTGTCGTACTCGTACGTATAGCCACGACATAGTATTATGTTATGAAATAGGTGTTGTGTTTGAAATATTAAAACTACGTTATAATTTGCAATTTTTATTTTATATATATATATATATATATATATATATATATATATATATATATATATATATATATAACAATATATATAAAAACTTATCTGTCCCGGTGGCAGCGTCGCTAGTAAGTGTTAAAAATAAAATAACAAAAACTAACTAAATAAAATAAAAAACGTCCGCGTGGATTAAGCTTTTTTGATTCCCGCGGGAACTTTTGAATTTTCCGGGATATAAAGTAACCTGTCTTTCCCCGGGATACAATCTATCCCTGTACCAAATTTCATCAAAATCGGTTGAATAGATGGGCCGTGCAAGCGTAGCAGACAGACATACGGACAGACAGACACTCTTTCGCATTTATAATATTAGTATGGATTTAGACCACTGGGCCAGATAAGGTGGTGGGACTTTTGGATGAATTAGTGTTTATTTCATCTAAGGTGGGACTGTAAGATAAAACGGTATAGGCATTATTAACCTACACAAAACTTCATAAGTTCTACCGGACTTTAAAGAAGACTTAATTATGGACGTGGACGTAACACTTCAAATATGTAATACATTAGAATATGGGATGGTTTTTGAATCTATGACTAAATTTCTAAAACCGTTAACCGCTGAGACATTAGAGCTTATGCTTAAGGTCAGGCGCGCTCCGAGTTATATTGGATTTAGTTCTATTTATATCTGACATCTCTTTCAGATGGTTTGTTAATTAAACTGAAACAAAAGGTTGCAGGAACTATTCAAGTATCCATTCAAAGGGCTGGAATAGAGATAGGTTTTTCTAAGCCCTTATTGTTTCAACCCAACGGTTGATGGGACAATGGACGAACTAGTTGATGGAGGCTTCTCAACTCACAACTCAACAGTTGAGTCTCGTTCCTCATTTGGTTCGACTGAATTATGATCCTCTTCTTGTGTCTAGTTGTTAATTGAAGTGATTTAGTTATTTCTTATTAACTATAATGTAGGGACGGGATGACGCAGTGTTCTGAACGAGTTGAATTTGATCCGTACTAGAAAGCATATTTGTAAACAATTCCTGGGAAGGCATTTTCGAATCAAAGAAAATTTTTAGTGAAGAAAAATGAATAGTCAAAAATAAACTTACGCCCCTAATTTAAGAGCTTCTTACTTTTTGGAAGTCAGCTAAAAATAACAAAAATTAAATAGTATACCTGAAGTCTAAGCCCAATCTAGTCGAACTAAGCTATTTTAAGAGAATATTAGTTTTAGTATTAAACTATTGTTTTTCTACGAAACAGTGTGAAATGGATAGCACTTAATTTGCACTTAATATACTGAATCATACTAATATTATAAATGCGAAAGTGTGTTTGTTTGTTGGTTTGTTGGTTTGTCCTTCAATCACGCCGCAACGGAGCAACGGATCGACGTGATTTTTGGCATGGATATAGTTGAGGACCTGGAGAGTGACATAGGCTACTTTTTATCCCGTAAAATTAAGGAGTTCCCGAGAGAATCAAAAAAACTTAAACCACGCGGACGAAGTCGCGTGCATCAGCTAGTAATTAATAGATCACAAATTCACAATTCACAATATGTGTTTCGGAAAACTTAAAATCTATTTAATTTTATTCATGCAAAGCGAAGCGACAATTTTTCTATGCATATAAAATTAGAAATACAATTTGAATGAAAATGTTCTCTGTATCGTGAAGCCAAGGGAATGTTCAGAAATCTCACCCGAGGCAAGCCAGGGCAGATCGGCTAGCGTAGCCTTTACCCAGCAGTGTGACGTACATGGGCTGTAACTTGACAAGTGCTGGCACGTATTTAGTTTATTTTTTTTAAATAAACTCAAAAACTCGTTTATTTTACGGCATACGGCATTTTTAGGGCATACGTCTTGTTTTGACACTACCAACGTTTCGGAAATTCTACCTTCTGAGAAGAACCGGTTACAAACTCAGCATTTGCTCTTTTCAGTACGCAAAATGTTACAATAAGTAGATTCAGTAATGTAACGAGTTATAAACTTATAACCATACCTTGTGAAACGCTGGATGCAGACGACTGCTTCCACACAACCTTATAACAAAATTTTACTATTGAACTTTAGGTATTCAACATTCAGTTAAACTCTAACTTACTAAATTTCTAATAAACTTTCACAAGTGCTTTCGAATCGTCGAGTGAATCTACCACTGTGCACTGGTTCGGAATGCCATTCCTACCGAGAAGAACCAGCAAGAAACTCGATGGTTGCTCCTTTGAAAAAAATTATAAATTACAATAATTGTATTTAATGTGCAGATACATAAGTAACCGCAGTCCTACTCATGCTCTTTTATCATATTTTACTTAATCTTACAGTATAATAAGCTTTTTCTGGTATTTGTAGGTATATTTTACGCAAAAGTGAATAGATTTCTTCTAGTCTAATAAGGCATAAAGGTCGCCAAGCGACATATGTACTATATTCTAGCATCTTGTAATAAAAATCTTTGAAAATAAATATGGTAGATGCGTGTATTGAAATAGTGAATAGTACTGCTGAAATAGCTGATGGTATTTTTTCTAGCGAAGACCGCGAGCATGAGGGCTCGCAACCGATTCCGACGTACTGTTAATTTAGGTACGTTGACATATAAAGAATATGACCATTTCACCACCGTACCGCAAGACGCCGAACGACCTTCCAACTTTACACCCTTATGTCTTTGACATTCCATCCAAAAAGAAATCATGCCTATGTCAAAAATAAATTATTTCTTACCGATTATTAAATAGAGTGTAGCACCTAACCTAGCTAAGGTGTAGGTATGGGTTGAACCAAATTAAGATTGATAAAACCCTTCTAAGTTAGCTCAGTTCCATCTAAGACTGCACAATCACTTACCAGTACCAAGTTCGATCACAGTCTAAGACTAACTTTAATATTTTTTCATACCAATCACGCAAGTATTTCAATTCAAAATCTTTAATTTCATATTTTTGTTGCAGGTAAGCAAAGCTGATTCTCTATCGGTACAAGTTCTAAGGTAAGTGAGATCTTAAGGAAAACGTATATTGGTTTATTTGAAACTTAAAAAACTTATCGGCTAAAGCACGAGGAAGACCCCCGAAAGAAGGCGTTTGTTAAATAGCGCCATCTGTGCGCAATACCGTGAACTGCGTGGTTGCAGCAGGCGCTTTTGCGGATGTAGTACTACTACTCGGCGATAGATGGCGTTAAATTAAGTTGGCTATTCCTATTAGCACGGCCGGGAAAGCTTTTTCTTTATTATTTGCGCGGTGCGTGTTGTTATGAATTTAAACATAAATTAACTTATTAGTGAATTTAAATGCGTTCAAATTTAAAAAATAGAAATTTTAACAGGACTAACTTTTATTATCATAGAGCTGGATTCAATATTATTTTCATTTTTGATGTAAACTAGCCATTGTCGAAGCATCCTTCTACCAGACATGAGACAAGACCTGCGATTTAGGATTTGAATTATCTTAAGAGCACAACGCTCACTGCGCCAAAAAGTGATAAAGCTTAATTTGTGTGAACTTTTTAACTCTCTCTCTCTCTCTGCGTCGTATTCCTCATTACTGAGGGTCGTGACCCCTTTCCGTTTATCACATAATGGTAGGAGTTTTCTTGGGATGATAATACGGTGGGTTCCCAACTTCCCACGTCCTTCCACATACTCGTATGAATCGACCGAGAGTATTGAAACCCTTAGGTTTTTGTAACGATTATTATTATCAGATGTGTATCATTGTGTGCTTAACGTGCTCTCCGAGGCACGGAGGAAACCAAAAGGCCAAAGGACCTCCAAGTTCGGTCACCCATCCAGTTACCTACCGACTTGGGTCAACGTTGCTTAACAATCGCAATCTAATACTAGGAGATGCCTGCGACTCCGTCCGCGTGAAATAAGTTTTTTAAATTCCCACGGGAACTCCCTCATTTTTCGGGTTAATATACCTATATAATATAGCCTATGACACTCACACATAATGTGGCTTTTCAAATTTTTCAAAATCGGTTCAGTAGATCCAGATATTACCCCCTACGGGCCTACAACGACACAAACCATAAATATTTAACTAAGACATTACACAATTAGACTTGTAAATCGATAGCAGGTAGGGTACCACCTGTGGGCTGACGCCACTGGCTGGGAAAGTGTCGACCTTTGGTAGATTAGCTCCCTAGCATGCGATAAGGTCGCTGCACTTGTATTATTAGAACGATTGAGAGATTAATTAATTATTATTGAAGTGAAAATTTCTTTAGGTGCGTTGAGCGCTTGTGGGAAGGGGGTAAACTTGTGGATTCGCGTCATCGACACCTCACTCCGAAGTACGACATGCTCGCGTTGTTACGAAGACAAAAGGTCTTAAATATAAATATAAGTACTAAATTTTAAGGTTTATAATATTTACTTACTTAAATTAATTTTTTTTTTTTGTTTTTTCATTTATTTTAAATACATATTCGTTTTCACTTCAATTTTTTTCACTTCAAATTGCCAATTTTTTTTAACTGCCTCGTAGGTCTAGTGGTTAGCATGTTCGACTGCGGCCGACGAGGTCCCGGGTCGGGCCATAATTTAATTGGGTATTTCTGACTAGAAATTCTCAGTACTACAGTCCCACAGTTAGGAAGTTGGCAGTGTTTCACCCCCGTGCCTCAGAGAGCACGTAAAGCCGTCGGTTCTGCGCCTTATCTCTCTCCGGATCGGATTTTCCGTCCCATAGGTCCTCGTTTAAGTCTAAACTTAGGTAATCATAACATGGTCTCCGCGATACAGGTTCCCTAGTGTGGAGACCAAAGTTAAGGAAAAAATGACTGTAAACTTTATTGTCAATAAATATATATTTTATTTATTTTATTTACCTAGTTTATAGTTCTAACTTTACTTGTATTTTTTCATGTGTGCATTAAAGTAAAGTATAAAGTATAGGGCTATGAGAGTAAAGGAACAGAGAGTGCACCTGTGTATCTCACTCACTTGTGCCCTATAATATCTCCCGCGCGGATGGCTAACCTCTCTGGAGATTGACCACCGTGGCCGAAATTCGGTCGGGAGGACATTATTATTATTATTAGAACTTGAGTTCGTTTGGAAGGATAAAATGCGGGACCCAGGGCTGGAAAAATTGGACGTGACAGAAAAGCGTCAGTCTATGTCGCTCTCCCTCTAGTAGTCTAGATTAGTAATTAATTATTATAACAGCTACAATTAGGTCTGAGTGGCGCAGCGAAAGCTGAGTAAAGTTTCGGGTGCACTAAATTATATGTACGTATGCGGTGCAACATTGTTACCAAAAAAAATTAAAGCAAAAAAAAAGATTGAGAATTGAGAACCTCCTCCTTATTTTGGAAGTCTGTTAAAAAGAAGTGAACCTCAAATGCAGTCAACATTGGGGGCGTGCGGCTCGCTATATCGCTGCAGCTGTCAATCCGTGCGCCATCTGCCGGCCGCATCCCATCCCAACGCACCTGTTTCCGCACCCGCCGCACACCTCCGCACACCCCCGCGTAGACACGTGCGGCGGGATTTGTCATTTGGGCTGTTCCCGATATTTCCGAAAAAAAAAACAAGACGTTTAGATAATATAGTTTAGACGTTTAAAATTACAAACATAATTTTTAATTATATTTCGTACGTTTCATTCGAAGATATAAAACCACAAAGGTAGTCGATTTATCGATCTGCAGCTTTTCGCACTCTTTTTTAATGTCGGTAGATTAAAAAATTCCCCAGTATTCGTGTACTCCGGGCTCCGCACGCCGCCATTCCTCATTCTTTTATTGTGCGCAGCAACGAGCACTCACTTATCAATATTTAAAGAAATTCAATTGGAATAACTTATTAAGTATACCTAAACGTATCGCTTAAAGTAAAATTCAAATGTTTTTATTCAAATAAACTTTTACAAGTGTTTTTGAATCATTAAGTGAATCTACCACTGGTTCGGTACCACTGGTAAGTTCGGTAAAGTAGGAAAAGAAAAGTTAAAATGACGAAATCATATTCATCTTTGAAGGAATCGGAAGAAACTCAGGGTAAGTTTACATAAATATATTTTATTTGTGTACGGAATTCAATCAAATAACCTAGAAATGGACTTGAACGGGTACTCTTTTATATATCAACTTTTAAAAAGGATAAATATGTGAATCAATGGCATCTCTAAGCTAGCCTGCAGGGTATTACGTCGAGGGTATCTGGAAGGTATAGCATGATGCTTGAAATAAGTCTGGAGGTTGACTGCGGGTACTTCTTTATACTTATATCAACTTTTAAAGGATACATATGAGAATCAATAGCATCTCTAAGCTAGCCTGGAGGGTATCACGTTGAGGATATCACGAAGGTATAGCATGATGTTCAAAATAGCCTGGAGGTTAACTGCGGGTTAACACGAGGGTTCAAAACAAAACGTTAAAGTTTGTTGGATTAGAAACGTTAAAATTATCATTTTAGACGACGAAACCACACAGGGTTATACAAATTTCGTGATGACGTCCAGGACTTTCAGCGCTGGGTGACGGTTGGCGGCGATGATATTCGCCACACCTTACGACAACGTTGGATCAATTGGCTAAAACATACAGTTAAAACAAAACCAACTATAGGTCTTGGAATAAATACCATCAACAAAACCCTGCCTCCTTGGGAGATGACAAAGTTCAGACTACCAAGATACTTTCTAATCCCTGTAGGATCCGGACTGGTTCCTACATTACACTGAAAATCATGTGAGCATAAAACTCCTAGCTCCCGGTCTTAGTGAATCGTTTATACCACTGCTAAAAGATCTCGAAAGAGAAGAGACGCTTTTCGGAGAAAAGCTCTCAAATACTATAAAAGCTTCGAAGACTATTGACCGTCACGGATTGCAAATCGGAAATCCCGTCCTAGGGCGACCTTCCCATAGCTGCTACATCGACAACGCGGAATATGATACTATATTCGGGAAACGAGACAGGCCCTCCTCGTCTCGCCTCGGGGAGCAGAGAGGGGCGAAGAGGACATGCCGAGAGGCAGCGACGGCGTACATCGGCGGCCAGCGGCGATGACCACGTGACCTCCAGCCAGAGCAAGTATCTTGCATACACACAGCGAGAGATTAAGGTACCTACAATCTAAATGCTGGTCGTATACAATATTTTAATAAAGCAAAAAATCTTGGGCTGAGTGTCCGCTAGATAAGAAGTCTCGGATTGGATTTATAAATCCTAATCACCATGAGGCGATACCATTTAAAGTTATCAACTTTATGTACCTACCGTCAATACATCTTACATTAACATCGAGCATTTAATTTTATATTTAACTCGATTTGTGAGTTTGAGCCACAGCTAGATCAATTGATTTTTAGAATATTCTAATCAATCTAAGAACCAAAATCTAATGATGACTCAAAGATTTATTTTAAATTTGCATTAATTGCAATCATTAAATAAATTCGTTACTCAAAATCATTATAAGTGTTAAGAATTATATGACAGCTTGCAAATCAATACTTTATAGCGGTTTTATGTCTACGCTATATTTGAAAAAGTCTAATTTATTTATTGATACTGATCAACCCATCTCAAAGAAAATTACGAAATTGTAATTAGATACTTCTTATGGTGAAAATTTAATTTAATGAATTTATACCAATGCCTTTACGGCTTATTACGGGCTCCGAGAACTTTCACAAAAATTATAACATAGGTATCTACTTTATGTTAATATATAATATAATATATTATCTTATATTTATCGTTGTGCATACAACGATATTGTTCATAATGGTTGTACTTTGTACTGAAGGTTTACGTAACGTAACCGCGAATATTTACGTCAAACTGTTGCAGTATTGAAATAAATTTTGAAAATAACTTTCTACTATCTTTGCAACAACCCAAGTTCAAGTTTTACATTATTATTATTATTATAGCATTAGCGTAAATCCCACGCGGGTGCCGGCGCCTAGTCGAGCAAATTAAAACTATATCGACACGGCGGTACCATCTTTTGCTCAGAGCAACTTACGGTGAATATATTATGTCTTCATCCTTGCTTAGAAGTATAATATAATATTATTACAATTTTAAAAATAGTTACGAAGTTGGAAGGTTGGACTTGTACCATTGAGTTTATACCAAAATCAAATATTTCGATGGTCAGAAATACCTACCAATAGCATACCTACCTAAGCATTCAAGATACATATAAGTATAAATCATATGGAGCTAAATTTCGGCTTTCGTTTTTAATTTTATCGGATCTTGAAGGTTGGTCACTATAAGTAATAAACTAATAAGTTTCAACTAGAGCTTTTTACAGACGCCTGTGTCTGGCTCGGGTACATTTTGTGATAAATGAATAACTGTAAAATGAAATTAATTACTGAGTTTTAATTTCATACTAACTACTTAGACCTGATGGTGGTATTTATTTTATATAATATAAGTATGCATATAAAATATTTCATCATATACCTACATCTATATTTTATAATCATATACATCTATAATACTGGTTATTATTAAAGTAATAATTATTAATACTAAGAAGAATTAAGCTTAGGTAAGATAGATAAATCGAATGGGTGGCATTCAATACCCAATGATTTGACGTCAGAAATTCGGCAATGGTTGTAAAATGTAATATTATGGTTCACTGCTTCTTATATTAAAAGTAAAGAAATTTAAGAAGCTGATGAAGAATGAGAAATTTAACAAAGATGTAGAAATAAAATAGTCTGATAAATTATATTAAATTATCCGTCAATAAGATTATAGACAAGTTAGGCCAGTTATCGTTTTATTAGCATAACACGCCAATGCCAAACGTAATTAAAACGTAATTAATATAAAGATCAAACCCAATTTCATGAAATAGCATCTTATTTTGTGCTGTTCCACTAATCTTCTAATATGTGAATGTTTAGAAAAGATAATAATATAATAGTGGCCTTAACAGCCTTGGTTTCCTCTATAACAAAAAATGCTTACTTCAGATTTATTTTTATTTTTTATTTTTATTCTTCTTTATTCAATATAAAAGTGGAACTGTTACAATTTTAAATACTTTTAAAAGCCTCCGCATAAACCGCGCAGGGTTTTTGCGCAGAGAATATTATGTTTTTAATAGTTATACATTCCAAAAATAATATAATATTATGATTTTTCTCAAGGAACTCACAATAAATTAAAGGATTTTGTAAACCTGGATGCAACGTACATCGAACGCGTTCATAAAATGAGGAGTACCTACATACCCTGTACCTTTATGGCCTCTTTGGAACTTAAATGGTGGCATTACTGCCTAAACAATGATAGAAATTCATTTCTAATAAAATTATTTGTTATAAGTGCAGTTTAGCGTATGTAGTTATTGTTCTGTTTTTTAAGTTTACCTGGTGATGAGTTTGTAAGCATATAAACAGACTAAAAGGTTGTCCTTAAAGGAAATATTATATAAATTAAGGCCAAACATCCCAAAGTATCTACACAGGATTCTCAGATAGTGTTATACAACACATCGCTCAATGCTCTGATACAGAGATAATTATCTTTACTTACAAAAGAATTTCAGAAAAGTTTTATTCTGTTAGTCTTATATACAGTAATATTAATACCTATCGAAATATTAATATACAAACGGAAACAGTATTTTATACCTCGATATCATTAAATCATCGGCAGTCTGTAGGTACCAGTCAACATGATACAGTTCAACCATAGTATAAATAGTAATGTAAAATATTTAATAGCAACAGCTTAAAAACATCATCTGCCAAATTCGTTTAAAGACCAAACAAAGACAAACCATCAGCCTAGGTGCTGCCACAGCCCACATAGCGGCGTGGATGTGTCTAAGTTCGGCGCGTGCCAACGACACGTCGCCACCAACACGGTACACGAGCTGTGCGTCTTGCAGCTCGCTTGACGTCGTCAAGAAGACCGTCGCGTTGGTTGGTCACAATCGTCACGGACGCTGGCTAAATTTTATAACCTTCCTAAGCGAGCGAGGAACGATTGTTTTGCTTAACCAGAGTTTAATGAAAATTATCCAAATTATACTTGATTTTCATTACATCCATATTATAGTATACTTATTATTATAAATAATAATTATCAAAATGATTGTAGTTTTCAATGATGGTTAACAAATAAATAATAATTTGTTTACTAACCCAAGTAACGAAATGACTGTATGAATGTACTTTTATATTAGAACACTAAGTAATTGTACTATTCAATTCATTTCCCTAATTACAAATTTTCATCTCTGAACATCTACCTTTGTGGTTTTATATCTGAAGAATGAAACGTACGAAATATAATTGATGATTAAACGAACTTACCTGTAAGTGAAGTTCTATCCCAATTATATGAGTACGTTTCATTCGAAGATATTATAAGGTCCCACCCATCCCATAGCCCATATCATTACGAAAATTTGGTAATAGGTACCGACTCTAAAGAATGAGGAATGGCGGCGTGCGGAGCCCGGAGTACACGAATACTGGGGAATTTTTTAATCTACCGACATTAAAAAAGAGTGCGAAAAGCTGCAGATCGATAAATCGACTACCTTTGTGGTTTTATATCTTCGAATGAAACGTACTCATATAATTGGGATAGAACTTCACTTACAGGTAAGTTCGTTTAATCATCAATAAAGCTGTATTTTTACTAACAAACATGGGCCTCAGTTGCCTATATAAAGAAAGTTATTTATTTATTTATAGTATTTCAAACTTATCTGACCCGGTGACAGAGTCGCTAGTTTATATATCTATACTTATATTATAAATAAAGGAGTAAAGTTTGTGAGATCGTAGGGGGTAATGTCTGGATCTACTGAACCGATTTTGAAAATTCTGGTACCAATAGAAAACCACATTATTTGTGAGTGTATATATAAATCCGAAAAATTAGGGAGTTCCCGTGGGAATTTACAAAAATTATTTCACGCGGACTAAGTCGCGGGCTTTTGCTAGTTAGCTATATGTTTGAAGAGAATCTGTATCAGAGATTTTGAATTAGTTTTTATGTATCAGGAGTTTTTGAATTCTTAATTTCTACTCATTGCTTTAAACTGATAATATTTCGGTAGGTACCTGTTTTTGCACCTGCTGCGGTCACCAGACTGCCGATTCAGTGATAAGGGATTCAGCTGCTCGGTTTTTAATATATTATACAAAACTCTAAATAAGTAAGTAATATTATCATTGTGTTAAACTGATTTCGCATGCCTCCTTATATTTATTCTCGTGCAAACTTTTGACGAACTCCGTCGCGCAGTGTGTAGCGCTGTTGTCGGTGCCGGGTTCGATCCCCGGCAGGGTAAATTTGGGAATTTACAATTTCTGAATTTCGTGACTTCAGCCGGGGTTAGTTACCACCCTACCGGCAAAGACGTGCCGCCAAGCGATTCCGCGTTCCGGTACGATGCCGTGTAGAAACGTAACTGCCATGCCCCTAACAGGTTAGCCCGCTACCATCTTAGACTTAGATATCACTTACCATCAGGTGAGATCGCAGTCAAGGGCTAGCTTGTAGTGAAAACAAAAAAAAAACTTGCTTGCCATTAAAGTTGATCAATTTTTTATTCAAACTTTAAGCCCCTTTCGCATCGTCATGTTAGCCTATTTCTGTTTCAAAATGTGGTTGATTCAGTTAGGTCTTGCTTCAGGTTAATGACTAACCCAAAGCAAGAAAGGGTAAATACAACTATTTTGTTTCTAGGAATTATAGAATACTAGTTTATGCCCGCGACTTCATCCACGTGGACTACACAAAATTCAAACCCCTATTTCGCCCTTAGGAGTTGAATTTTCAAAAATCATTTCTTAGCGGATGTCCACGTCATAATAGCTATCTGTATGCCAAATTTCAGCCCGATTCGTCCAGTGGTTTGAGCTGTGCGTTGATAGATCAGTCAGTTCACCTTTGCCTTTTATATATTTAGATGTATAATTGTTTTGAATGAATACGATATTGTAATTGTACAATATTAAATGTGGACTGTTGAAGTGACTAATAAATAATTATGTTATGTATTTTTATGTAATTTTTCTTCAATTAATTGCTTTTATAGTCTCTATAAAATTGATGTGACGGACAGACGTACCTATAGATCGGACGTTGCAGAAGTGTTATGTTTATTGTTCAATACGTTTCCATTTTAAACGGAATATGTTTATTTCATGCATGTTCCACTTACCTAGCAGATTTTACTAGGAATAAAAATTCAAAATTCAAATGTTTTTATTCAAATAAACTTTTACAAGTACTTTTGAATTCCTACCGAGAAGAACCAGCAAGAAACTCGGTGGTTGCTCTTTTTAAATAATTCATTTACAATTATTATTATATCAATGTGTACCTAAGTAGCCGCTGTCCTTAGCATTGCTGGAGCGATCAAATCAAAGCTCCTCTATCATTTACATAATCTTAAACAGTATAATAAGCTTTTTTCAGGAGCATACTTTTAATGGATTTCTTAAATTTGTGTAAACGTCAAGAACCAGTTGGACTGCTGGAAGCAGAGCCGATTGCTTCCGACGATTAGTGTAACAAACCATGATTTAAAAAGTGTGTTCTTATCAAAAATTCGTTCAGAACTTAGAATAACTACCTATAGAAACCTAGTACACTCGCGAAATGTAAGCCGTTCAATTGGTGCCATAAATGGCATCGTACGACGCTCGCGCAGTCCGAAAAAAGCTGGTTAACTTAGTTTTAGAAGCTACAATGCTACAAACAACCAATTACTTACCCAACTATTAGGGGGAAAACATTTAAACTGGCAACATTATGTTTGCGTTTACGAGGCAAGTAAACACAGCACACATAGCGAATTTGTAGATTATGTTTTGAGAAGGCGTTGTTTGGAAACATACCTTCTATAGGTAGTTATTCTAAGGTTTTTATTTTTTATTTTATTTATTTAGTACACTAACAATTTACATATATGACAAACACAAGAACGTTCACATTATTACTATTTCTTATATGTAAATCGATTACAAGTGTACATAACATTTAAAAGGTTAAACGTCATGTAAACTAAATTTTGCCATAAAAACTTACATACTATGTATTATATATAAACTTACAAACTTACTTACATACTTAATTCAAAATTATAATTTAGTAGGAAACAAAATACAAAAAAAAATAATAATAACAAACAAAATATTACCTTAAACTGGAATTAGATGATACATGATCAGTGAGTATTTTTTTAAAAGTAGTATAAGAGTCATGAAATATAAGGTTCAGAACTTTCCTAGCTCATAAACAGACATAATGCAAGCAAACACGCACAAGCATTAACCCAAGCTTACCGCGAGCTTACCTCGTAAAAAATCCTAAGCCCGCAATCGTAAAACTAAAACGAAAAAGTAGGCAGACGATGTTATCCGGTTAAACAGCGCATCTTGAGCTCCCTATGAGTTTCCCATGGCCCACATTCTGCGAATAAATTCAATGCGCGATAAATAAATCATGGTCTAACCGGGATGTGAACCGGCGACTCGTCGGGACTCGATGATAACCGGGTCAGCTGATTTATATCCTACTGTAGCGAGAAAGGTCCAGTTTAAACTTTTGTTTTGACATATAAGTGACAGTGTCCTACGTGAAATATATCATTTCATTTCATTTCAGAAGGATGCTTCCAAAATTATATTTAACATACTCGTACTAATTAAATAAATATTATAAATGCGAAAGTTTGGATGGATGTATGGATGTGTGGATGTATGGATGTATGGATGTTTGTTACTCAATCACGCCCCAACGGCTGAACGGATCTGGATCAAATTTGGCACAGAGATAGATTATAGTCTGGAATAACACACAGGCTGCTTTTTATCCCGGAAAATTAAGGACTTCCCGCGGGAACCAAAAAACCTCGATCCACGCGGACGAAGTCGCGGGCATCAGCTAGTATTATTATAAATGCGAAAGTGTGTCTGCCTGTCTACTACGCTTTAACGGCTCATCTTTTCAACCGATTTTGATGAAATTTGGTATAGGGGTAGATTACATCCCGGGGAAGGACATAGGTTTTTTTATCCAAATTCAAATGGTTTTTATTCAAATAAAATTTTACAAGTGCTTTCGAATCGTCGAATGAATCTACCACTGGTTCGGAATGTCATTCCTACCGAGAAGAACCAGCGAGAAACTCTGCGGTTGCTCTTTTGAAAAAAATTCATTTACAATCCCGGAAAATTAAGGAGTGCCTATGGGAATTATAAAAACTTATGCCACGCGAACGAAGTCGCGGGCGTCCTCTAGTTACAAATAAAACTAGTGGTTCGCCCCGAACTGAGACCTCGCGGTATCCATAAACTTACAGAGCGCCATCTATGTGAAGTTCTGTTAAACATAGTGAAGCTCATTAAAAATTAAATAATTTCCTTTCCTTAGAATATTTATGTAATTTTAGTATTTGTTGTTCAAGTACAGGATATAATTCAAATAAGTGATCAAGTTTCAGGCTCAGCCTTTTCTTTTTAAGCACAAACGAATAAATTTGTACAGAGCGCCATCTATTGACAACATTGTGAAGTTTGTTAAAAATACGTGTGCTCATTAAAAATTAAATAATTTCGTTTCCTTATAATATTTATCTAATTTTAGTATTTGTTGTTCAAGTACAAGATATAATTCAAATAATTAATCAAGTTTCAGGCTCAGCCTTTCAGAAAATTGGGAGTTCTGAGGTCATCTTTGGACGTCAGAAAATCACCACTTTGAAAGCCCCCCTTCTATGAGAGCCCCCCTGAAATAAAGATTTTTATAACTTTTTAAGCCATATTCGGCGGGAGGCCATCGGTTTACACAGTATATTTAAATTTGAAGTAATTACGTTCAGTAATTCAGAAGTTATAAGGCTCTGACAGACGGACGGACGGACAAGTGCCAATTCACCCAAGTAGACTCAGAGACCTTCGCTTCGCTCGGTCAATCAGAGACCTTCGCTTCGCTCGGTCAAATATCTAATTGGTACATAAACGTAATCAATGTTTTTCTAAACAAAGAATGCCTAGCCTATATCATGCGTAGACCACGTGCTGCCCTAGGTTTCCTAGTCTTTTATATTCTCAATAGCCTTTACAAGAAGACATAGTACATCAATGATATTATACCTATATATAAAAGAGGAGTACATACGTCATGCCATCTGTGAACATAATCGCGTTTACGCAGAACCGCACGCATATCTAGACGTTATGTGAAAAATGTCGCCTTTTTATACGGCTTTTTGTGTGATGTAACAAAATGTCTGTGTTATAGTAGATCACGTCACCTGTAAAATATTGAAAACTGAATGATGCACGCGATTTCATTCAAAATTTAGATTAATTCTAAACCTTGAAGGGAAACTCTTCCATTTTCAGGATGTTTTCTTTCCGCGCTATTAGGTATACCTAGCTAGTGATATTTAATTTCTCAAAACGCACATAACACCGATAATTTAGATGTGCGTGCCCGGGATCGAAACCCCGACCACTTAAATAGGAAGCTGGGCATATTCTAGGCAAGCGCGCTCCAACCTAGACCTCATCTTTGCTTTGCACTAAGCATGATTGTCGTCAAGCGAAAGTCTATCACGCAATAAAAAAAAATATCCAGTAGGCCATTATCGCTTTTATAACATGAGTCCTTTATTATATTAAATTAATTGTCACTGTTCTGTATAATTATGTACCTATCCATACTAGTATTATAAATGCGGAAGTGTGTCTATTTGTCAATCTGCTATGCTTTCACAGCCCACTTGTTCAACTGATTTCGATGAAATTCTTTACAGAGATAGATTGCATCCCGGGGAAGGACAAAGGCTACTTTTTAATCCAGCGATAATCAAAATACCTTGTTTATTTGACGCGGACAAAGTCGCGGGCATCATCTAGTGACCGTATAAACCGTGTATGGAGTGCAGATGAATCTACAATGTATTGTGTTAAAACAAACGGGCAGCAACAATAGCAACAACATTGGACAATGCGTCTCTGTCATACATTTGCAAGAATGACGGCAGGAAAACGGCAAAATAATGATGTCATGCGATTTTGTAGGCGCATTGCTTCGATACGGCCCTAAGGTGAGAGCCTATTTGGCACACATTACAATTTTAAATTTACTAACGTACAGAAAGACTAGGTTATGCCCGCGACTTCGCCCGCATGGACTACACAAATTTCAAACCCCTGTTTTACCCCCTTAGGGGTTGAATTTTCAAAAATCCTTTCTTAGCGGATGCCTGCGTCATAATAGCTAAATGTACGCCAAATTTCAGCCCGATCCGTCCTGTGGTTTGAGCTGTGCGTTGATAGATCAGTCAGTCAGTTAGTCACCTTTTCCTTTTATGTATTTAGATTAGCTTTTGGCCGCGACTTCGCTCACTTTAAGTTCGATTTTGATTTGTAAACCTATATTACCTCCGTAGTCAAGTTATCTTTTCCCAGCGGAATGACTGACTGATTTATCAACGCATAGCTTGGGACGAAGCGGGCTGCTATTTGGCCTACATATATCTTATGACGTAGGCGTCCGTTTACCGCTAAGAAAGGATTTTCAAAATGCAACCCTTGAGGGGGTAAAAAAAGAGGTTTGCAGTATGAAAATCGAAGGCATTGTCAGGATCTGTTCCGTATATAGTCGACATTCCACGGACTCTTATGAAGCGATTTGCTTCCTAGTTTCTAATTAGAACCGCTAGGATATGGAATGCCCTTCCGTCATCCGTTTTCCCTTCCACTTTTACCATTGATATCCCCAAATCAATAGTAAATGGGCATCGTCATCGGCATAAATAAATTAAAAATAAAAAGAAGCTAGTCAGAGATTCACATAAAACAGAACCTGAATTTGTTAATTCTCAGTAAAAACCTAAATAATTATAAGGTTACAGGAAAACTGTGTTTAAAGTTTAACCCCAGTTTTAGCCTGACCAGTAAGCACTTCATATACGAGTAGGTATTGGGAAGGTATCTGTGAGAAATGAGAATCGATTGACGTCATCACTCGTTTACGAAGAATTGACTTTGAGAAGTTGTACTCTAGCGACTTATTGTCAATGGAGCAGCATAATTAATATTCCATCGATATCTGTACTTAACTTAATAAATGCGAAATTTTGGATGGATGGATGGATGTTTGTTACTCAATCACGCCAGAACGGCTGAACGGATCTTGACGAAATTTGGCTCAGAAATTGTAGTCTGGAATAACACAGGCTACTTTTTATCCTGGAAAAATAAAGAGTTCCCGCGGGGACCGAAAAACCTTAATCCACGCGGACGAAGTCGCGGGCATCAGCTAGTCATACATAAAATTCCACCGAATAGATAAACTGCTTTAGAAACCTCATTTTTAAAGATTTTCTGAACTGACCGGGGCTTAAGTGCGACATCACAACATGTCCGCGTCAGCGTTACCTACAAATAGCCTGAGGCGACAGGAAACTAGCGACGGCCGAGCGACGGCGACAGCGGAGCGGCGGCGAATTCCGGGAAGGTCCTTTAGGCAATCTGAAATTGTGGAAAAATATAATTTCGTTCGTTGGCGAATCCAGTTCTGCCAATCTGGTAGAGCGTTTGCGGTTATTTCGCTACTACGCAGCATATAACATTTGTAAAAAAAATCCGAAAACACATATTTTGGCCACTTGATTTTTTTATCTTTAAATTTTATACAAGATAGAATTCGAAAAAATAAATCCCAGACGTTTTTGTCGGTTATAAAGTACTAGAGGATGCTCGCGACTTCGTTCGCGTGGCATAAGTTTTTAATTCCCACAGGCACTCCTTAATTTTCCGGAATAAAAATAAGCCTATGTCACTATCCAAGTCCTCAACTAAGTATACCCATGCAAAAAATCACGTTGATCCGTTGCTCTATTTCGGCGTGATTGAAGGATAAACTCTCTATTTGACGTCCTTGGGGATAGAATTTTCTAAAACTGTGAATCACGTATTTTTTCATTTCAGACCGAAATCCCAAACACCAAGTTTCATAGCTACAGCTTGAAAAATGACGGACTTTCCTACAAACTTTCAACCCCTGTTTCAGCCCTATTGGGGTAGAATTTTCAAAAATGGCGATACACGTATTTCTTCAATTTTGAACCGATAGCTCAAATACCAAGTTTCATGGATATAACTTGAAAAATGACGGACTTTCATACAAACTTTCAACCCCTATTTTACCCCTTTGGGGGTGGAATTTCGAAAAATCCTTTCTTAGTGGATACCTACTCTTCACAAAGAACACACCCTCCAAATTTCATGTCTCTAGGACCAGCGGTTTGGGCTGTGCGTTGATATATAAGTCAGTCAGTCAGGACTTTGAATTTTATATATATAGATTACCAGACCTCTTTCAAATTTTTCTCGAATTCCGTCGCCAGGCTCTCCGACTAACCGCATCGCTCCGCTACCGCTCATTTCGTGCCCGTACACTAAGTTCTTGAACTTGCCGACGCGACGCCGCGATGTTTAGGCGCAGACGCCTCAGAGCGCTCCCGGGTGACGGGTTCCCGCGAAAATGCCCGCCTCACGGGAATAGACAGGCGGGCAAACAAACATTACCTACTTGCCATGAATGAGAACGAAACTCTTCGTACATTTCGAGCACGTTGTTGTTTTGTTACTCTGCCAAATACTTCAAAGGAACGTTTTCTTGTTTTGCTTCCAGGGGGCATACTACCATCGCTTAAAGCAGGCTTGTTTTAATATTCTTATCTTAATTTAATTTTTTTAAGTGAAAACTTCTTTAGGCGCGTTGAGCACTTTTTGGTAGGGGGTAAAATTGTGGATTCGCGGCGTCATCGACATGCATGTCGCCGACATGCTCGCGTTGTTACGAAGACAAAAGGTCTTAAATATAATTCAATTCATTCGAATTTAAACTTTAATGCCTTAATGTTAAGGTTTATATTTTTTTTTATTCGTTTTCACTTCTATCGACAGTCCCTATGACTGCCAATTTTTTTATTGCGAGATAGGCTTGCGCTTGACGACAATCATGCTTAGTGCAAAGCAATGATGAGGTCTAGGTTGGAACGCGCTCGCCTAGAAGATGTCTATTCACTCTTGCGTTGAAGGTTCCTAAGTTATACGTGGCAGGAAACACGTGCGCTGGGAGGGTGTTCCAAACCCTTCTATTTTAGGGACGTCAAGGTACGTGACTTGAAACTGTTACTCGTATTTTGAAAGAATACTTCTTTAAGCGATTGTAGTAACCCCCCAGTGACTGCTTTTTGGCACAATCTGTAGGATAGGATAGGATAAATAAATTGGACGAATCGCGAAATTTAAGGCTGGTTCGTTGAACAAGACCTGTAAATATTTTTTATTCCTTGCTAAACAAGGTCTGTTATATTTTTATCTATGAACGCCAAAGCCGCCTCTGCTCACACACACACACACACAAACAGCTAGAACACAACAAACAACACAAACAGCTCAAAATATGATTTCGTAGCCGAAAACGTAGTCTCTCCAATGAAACTCCAATGCAAGAAACTTGGGGCTTGAATTGAAAGGCTTTAAACGATACAATACGGTGTTCTTTTTCTACCCATTGACGGGACCGGTCAATGGGTAGAAACTTTAACGTGAGGATTTTGTCTGAGGACCCTCGGAAAACAAAAGGACAGGAATCTAGCCATTTTTTCAGGTCTACTCCTGAGTTCTGACCCAAAAGAAAAAGAAAAGTCTTTATTCACTGACTGACTCATTAACCCGCAACCAAAATACTTGGACCTAGAATGCTGAAATTTTACAGAGAGGTTCCCTTTATACACGAGAAATAAGGCAGGAATTTTCAATATTTTGGGAGCGGAAGCTCCCAAAATATCGCGCTTCGGGCGAGCCCTAGGCTAGGCCTGTATCAAACAATAGAGACACTATATTATTATTAGTCTCATCACCGATTTGTTCCGTCTATAGGTCTAAACGACCTCTGTTATCACCACTCATCTGTGTTATGGCAAGACAGCCTTAGAATGTCGTATGCCCAAGTGAAAATTCCGCTCTCATGCTTTTAATTGAATGTTTACAAAACAATCACGAAACCGAGATACTGGGAAAGTATGCCGACCGGCGAGATGATATCTTCACAATAATTTACTTCTTGAAACCGTGCGATTGAAAGTCGGAATAAGTACATAATATACATATACCTCGCGCTTCTTGCTTTTATTGTCTTTGATGTAACTATTTGCGAACTCGTTCCTGTATTAATATTTAATCTGTATTCGTACTTCCGTACTTTTATTAAAAACTAGCTTATGCCCGCGACTTCGTCCGCGTGGTTAAAGTTTTTTTTGATTCCCGCGGGAACTCCTTAATTTTCCGGGATAAAAAGTATCCTATGTCCGTCTCCTGGTTCTAAGCTACTTCACAAAATTTTCAGTCAAATCGGTTCAGCTGTTCTTGAGTTATAAATAGTGTAACTAACACGACTTTCTTTTATATATATAGATGTGACGTGTTTGTTTGTTGGTTTGTCATTCAATCACGATTGACGTGAATTCTTGCTACTTTTTGGCTACTTTTTATACCGCAAAAGTAAAGATTTTCGGACGGATTTTCAAAATTTACTTAATCCACGCGGACGAATACTCAATTAACATGATTTTATTGTCATCTCCACCCAACGCCGACCAAATGAGCACGGCTCTCCTCTAAGAATGAGAAGGGCTTAAGCCATAGTCCACCACGCTGACCAAATACCTTTGGAAACATTATGGAAAGAACGTTGCTAAATGACCATTGCCTATTCAGCTGTACAACTTGTATAATAATAAAAAAAAAATACCTAACTTGAAAATTCCTTGAAACTAACAGTACTTAATAACTCTTAAAACAATTAATGGAAAATACAAAAATCGACGCCTGAATTGTTTAGTATTGAGAATTTCTAGACCCAGATTTCACAGTCAATATTATCATTTGACCTAAAGTAAGCAAACCCGTTTTGTTGAACCAGTGACCTGCGATGCGGACTGGAATCCGCATTTACATTTTAGCTTAGATCCTAAGTTTGATCTCCGTTTGTTTTGGTTATAAGTTTTTTTTAAATTTATAGGCGCTTGGCTGCAATCAGACCTGCTTGCAAGTGGTGATATGACTAAGGTGGAGCGCGCCTATCTGAAAGATGCCTATTTACTTTTGATTTGAAGACGTAATCTATATTGAAAGTGGAGGGGAAACGGAAGCCGGAAGGACATTCCATGTCCTGGCGTTTGAATTAGGAACGAATTAGCGGATTATAGCGAATTAAGCTTTTTGTTCTACGGCGGCTATCTTGGAACATTGTTTATCCATATTTTCAATAAAATCAGACTTTATTTCACTTGATATCTTATATTCATTTCGGTCTTCACTATTATACCTATACAAGTTGCATGTGAAACAGATATGAATGCTACTTAAATGCTGAAGAAGAATGCTTTCGTGAGAAACCAAAATTCATTCCGAATTCTACAAGCTATTATTTTCTCTAAATATAAATTTTATTATTTATACATTATATTTTGTCCCAATGATATTCAAAATATTCTGTCTTCCTTCAGATTACCACGTATCAGGTGAGTTCGGGTAAATTTAACTTGAATCAACAGTGTCGTTGAATTATATTAAAATTAAACCGCCATATTGTTTAGCCGGCATGGAGTTTGGCCAACAGACGTGCTTTTCGCCATATGTTGACCCTGACAATAAACTTTATCTCCCATAACCTTAGAAGCTTAACACTTTAACAGCCGATCACGTACTGTGTACGGGCAGTGTCGATCAACTCGGTACGCCGATCACGTACTCCGTACGGCTTTGACTTTCCTATCGTCTGTTTAAATACCACGTGCCCGGTGCGTGAATGGCGTGTAACCCCGGTGTAGAATGACTCTTTATCTACGCACACATGTATGATTCACCGACGGGAGGTGCGGGGTGGAGACAGGACAAGCGATCTTTCACGGCGCGCCAGTGCGCCCACGCCACTAACGTGAGAGTACGTCGTTTTTTTCGATTTTAGACCTCTTTTCTTAATTTTTTTTCATAAATATTATTTTTTATTACAAATGTTTTTTATTTCATCCCTAAAAATATAAAGAACAATAGTACATATAAAAAAAGAATAATAGACATATCACAGATAGTTTTTATTTTATGAGTCATAGAATATCGGCAAAAAACGCCGGCGTACCAGGGAAAGCCGCCTTTATAACGGTCGGCTGTTAAAGTGTTAAAACAAATCTTACTACAAACAAAAATCAACTTTACCACCATTCAAATACAGTTGAAAATCATTTAACTATTAAGCTTACGCAGCAATGTTCGGCTATCAATTAAAAAGCAACTCTATACAAATCAAGTTATAGCTGGAATTCATAAAAGCTTGAAGCGTTTTTAATATCAATCGGTCATTATACTTCAGCTAGTATCCTCAATATTCATCTCCCGCTCTATTGTTTGTTATGTTTTATCGCCGTCCCGTTCTAGCACATCATTCAATTTTAAGTGCACAGGTGCACGTAGTCGCCTTCTCTTTCCCACTTGTTTATATTCAACACTTGTGGGTCAGTCCCGCTTTAAGCTTTGCGTGCGATGGACATGATTTTCGCTGCGTTGAAAAATTTCATGTTTTATTAAAAAAGTTGTGTTTTTACGGTTTCCCTGGATCCCGTTGTTGTTTGTGTGGTCAAGTGAAGTGTAAGTGAGAGTGTTTTGAGTGATACACTTGGCAGTTACGTTATCGGATGTCCTTAGCTCCTTTTGTTCCTCGGAAACGGTTCGTTCACGGAATTCAGTACGGTTCGTACGTCAAAGAAGTGCCTCAAGTGCAATAACTTTGTTTTGTCGCTCTGTTTTACTCGATTTTATTATTATTTATACAATACGGGAAGTAGTCCTACTAGCATTTACTTGGTAACTTTATAATATTGCAATTTTATTATTGCTACTCTTGGTATATTTTGAGGAAACGATGCTAAATTTTTTTTAATTGACTTCATTAAAGTTGACATGTCTAAAAGTATTGCTGCCCTTGGTGCTAACACTAAAAAAGAATAGCCTGCTAGAAGACTGATAGCTACATTACTAAGGCCTGCTTGCAGAGACTCTGGGTTACGATTAACGGGATAAATTTGAAATTTTGACAGAAGTTTTATATGAATTCTGTCAAAGTAGCAGCTAACTCTGGGGTAAAAGGTTAAAGGTAGGTTTCTGCAAGCGGGCCTGAAACTAAGACCCGGAACAGGGTGCAATTTGAACCCTCGTAGCCTTTAGTTTTAAGTTGACATTAAATTACTATCATTATTTGTCTCACTGATATTAACTCGCCCAGTTCTCTTTCAAGAAGTGTACATTTGTTACCAGATTTTGAAAAATAATAGTTTCTATTTTGGGGTTGTTATCTAAGAGAGTGACGCTTTTGGAGCCTTCGATTCAGTTAAAATTCTGATATGTTGTTCCAAAAACTTGACAGGCTTCGTGCCACAGTGATGAATGCACAATTTTTGAGAAGGATGGAAAGATAAACTATTCAATTTGGCTCAAAGCATAGTCGTCACTATCCCAGGTAAAGAGGACCTTGAAATTTTGTTTACATATAAAAACAATAGCACGAACAGATGTTGAATATATCTGCTTATTGTTTTTGATCTATTGTTATCAACATTGAGTCTACCAGAGTTCTAGAGAGTAGAGACTGAGACAGTGGCTCGCAGTTTTTTAAACTTGCAAGATCAATTCAAATTCAATTTTGCTTGTAAACCTTTGGTTTAGTAAAGGTTTACTAATAAAAAACGTATTCCAAACACTGGTTTCGAATGCCCTTCCTATGGCGATATCAGCATGAAACTCGGTTGCTCTTTAAACAATATAATTAATTATATTATTGTATGAGTACCTACATAAGTAACTGCAGTACCAAGCATTTGCATAATCTTTGCTATTTTATTAGATATGCTTTTTCTTTAGCATATTATATCTAAAGAAAAAGTATCTTTAAATTGTCTCAATGCCTTATTATGCCCAGGTGAACGTGACATTCTCAGAACTGTAATATTTCGTCAACTCTCCACTACCTTGACAATTCCTTTGTTAGCAAAACTTTTGTAACTTTCGCGTGTTACATGAAGAAGTCTATTGTTTCTATGGAGCCAACGCCAAGGAGCTCTTTGAAAGCTAAGGAACGGTTACCCCCTGTATTTTTTTTTTAGTTTATTGATAGGACATACCCGATAAGACTTTACAGCTTCCCAATACGTCTTATCAGGCTACAATATTTCAGATAAATCATATTAAAATTACATAAATACGTAACAAAAAAAAAGCACTAAAAATACTTTTATTTGACGCCTTTTGTAACTTGGTTACAGGGGCGCAAAATATAAATCAAAGAATGGAATAAGGTCCTAAGAATACAAACTGTCCAAGTATAGTCATGTGTCTACTTAAAGTATTAATACTATCGCCAAGGTTATCAGAAAACCAATAGGTCTATCTACTTACAATTACCACACAATATGTTTTACTAAAGCCTTGCACATATACAACGCACGACGGATTTTAGAAGCTGAATAATCATTGTAATATTATAGGGATCTGTAATAGCATGTATAAAAGCGTGAACAGCACGAGTAGGTATATAATGCAAAGCGACTGACGTGCTTCATAGTTTCTTCTTAATTTTTTATCCCGTATCCCAATCTGCGTGATTTCGGCTTGACTGCAATTATATTAAATACCGATTAATAGGTGATGATGCAGTGTAAGATGGAGCGCGTCCGCTTTTATTTTCACTCTTCTTTTGAAGGTGCCAATATCAGATTCGGCGTTTAAACGTAACTTGGGAGGGCGTTGCATATTCTAGCAGTGCGTATTAGAGGCGATGAAGCAAATTCCTTTGTACGAAACCGTGGTATTTGAAATATTTCTTTTATTGGCATGTTTTATTTCTTGCAATACTTGGTCTTCAACCAATCTTCTTTGGTCTTCCGCTACCCCTTTGTCGTTTCACATGCATCTTTAACAATTTTCTTGTCACATTTCTACTAACTAATATTAACTACAAACGTCGCATGAGTACAGTACTGTAATCGTGCTACGTTGTTCCAGGCCTTACTTCCTAAAACTGCTAAAAATCTCTTGGAATTCTCGTCTAACATCTTAAACCTTCTACCTGACGCGCAAAAGGTATTATAAAACTTCAATACGATAAAAGAAATACGATTCTTGCATTGTTTCTCCCATATTTGCATAATTATGTGTTCCAATACCTATTAAGACATTAGTAACCCTTTCTGGTAAAACTAGAAGTGTGTTATGTAAAATATGACGTGAAATGTTCAACTGAGTTGTAAAATTTACATATTCTAATGTACTAATTACATCTATGTAACTCTACGCGTCCACATGATGATAGTACATGACGTAGCCTAGTGGTTAAGACTTCAGTCACCTATTCGGGGGTTTCTTGGTTCAAATCCCAGGCTACTCTAACTTTTCGGACTGTTTAAAGAAATTAAATAACACTTTCTTTTATAACATCTTGAGAAAACCTGAATGTCTGTGAAGTTTTCAAATCCGCACTTGTACAGAATGAAAGAAAGAGAAATCTTGATTTGAGGCACTTCTGCACAGCAATAAACTTAAACTAAGCACTTACAAGTAAAATCAACACTGCATTGTACAGCAGAGGAACAAACAGGCAAGCCACTCAGCTTGTGTTGGAACTCCGGGCCTCTCAGACACGAACCCACAAAAATGGCGCACATCTGAGGTATCAGGTGCTACAGCGAAGTGTACTATGACCTAGTCCTAATCCCGTCTTTTATAAGAGGAGGCCCGTGCTCAATAGTGGGCCGGTGATAGGTTCATACCAGAGACTGGCATAGGATGTTTTTTAATGGAGGAAAATCAAAGATTATCCTTGATTTTTGTAAAACCTTAATCCACGCCGAACATGTCGCGAACATAATTTACAAATGCAATAAAAATATTGTGCTAGGAATAAATTTAAAAGAAATATGAAGGTAATTTGAGATCCAATAAAAACAGTGATATACATACTTCTCTGGTGCATTCAAAGGATTGCATTAAAATTGCAGATGCCGTATTTTCCGCGATCGCGAGAATGGCATACAAAGTAGCTCTGAGTGCAGTCGTAAATAGCTTTTGTTCGATAACGGAGTAAGAGTAGTGATCATTAAAATATTCTCAAAAGCGTTTCATATCTTCTGTGATACTGTTGATGATGTATTTTGAGGAATGAGGAAAACAGGACATAAATGTACTAAAAATCTTGTTTTTTGATTGTGTACGATTTCCTAACCTATTCTAGGATTTTGTTGTTCTTGGAATTTCCAAAAAGATTTTGTTGATTTGGTGAGGTTTTTCGTTTTGTCCCTGAATAATATTATGTTTATGTTTTAATGCAATATATCAGAAATGATATATTCGTTAAGTGCTCCAGGGAAGTTTTCTTAAGTTCCGAGACTTCCTGCGCTTTTGCTTTTGCCTATGTATTTTTTGTAAACTTGTTTTATTACGTAGCAATATTGTGTGAACGGAAACATATTTAATTGTCTATTAAAAACAAAAAAATAGGTATTTAAAACGTAGGGGCTTTACTAATTAATACCTATGACGTTGAAATGTTTCTCTTTCCTTGGTTTACTTTTGCTTTGAGTTGGAATCAGTCAAGGCTACGGTCAGCTGTCTATACTCTATATTGTTGATGGATATTATTGTCACTTTGAGCTTACGGTTGTCGCTTTTTCCAAAATAATCTTACCTTAATAAATAGATTATCTGTGCTATTAGCTTGGCTCGATTGGCATATAATTCCACCTGTGACGTACAAAGCTGTTATTTTTGCCTTGATTTACTTTTTCAATTGGTTTAGGAAGCCATTCAATGACAGTACGAGTCTATAAGAGGTTGGCATGTGTGTAAATACAACTAAAGTTATTATAGACCTGCCGATTTTCAGCTCCAATTTAGGTTGGGGAGTGACTGTTTTTGACGTTAGCTAGGCGTATTCTCTGAAAATACATATATGGGATGGGAATACACGTATGGGATACCCCATCTATGATAAATGATAAATGATAAATAATAATGAATAAATGATTTATTTATTTCACGTAGGACAACTTGTGCCACTTATGACGGAAAGATCATTCTACTGAGAAGAGCCGGCAAGAAACTCAGCAGTTGCTCTTTTCTTAAAAAAGAAATGGTTACAATAAGTAGACAATACAACACATGCGTTACAAGTATTACACTGACTTGTGGGTCACTGGATGCGAGGCCGGTTGCTTCCATGCAACCTTGTCATCATCGATAGTGTAATAACCTCTAAATCTACGCTAGGATATAGAAAATCTATATATTATGCGAAATCTTCTACTACTTAAATCAAATGATTACGATTTTGTAGGACAATCGGGCCTCCTGTTCGGGTTTGTTGTGAAGTTTGTCGCTCATTTCCATCTAATAATGTGTCTAATAGAATAACAATAGCTCAAGACAAGACTCGCCAGTTTATTGGACAATATGACGTTATGACGTTACCTTGGCATGATCTCACACTTTGTTTAAACTTTCCGATTATAGCGAACGACGCGTGACGTGAATTTGTTTTTTTTTTGTTTTTGCGGTTATACGGGAACTTATAGAATAATTATTGTAGTATGGTTGCTTTGAGTTAGTCACATAATAATTGTTATTGCAGCTAAAATTCTTGATTGATATGAGAAAACATGATTGTGACACGACAACAAGCTCATGAATAAGGGCCCCGACGGGTTCGAAACTAGTCGGTATATAACCGGTGTATATTTATAGTATACTAGCTGATGCCCGCGACTCCGTCCGTGTGGAGGTATGAAAAATAGTTTACGTCCTATTCTCAGACCTACCGAATATACCTACACAAAAAATTTTATTAGAATCGGTCATGCCGTTTCGGAGGAGTTTTGTTACAAACACTGTGACAAGAGAATTTTATACCTAATATATGTATAGAAGATAAATTACTTAGTGTGTTTGATATTTAAGTAAGTAGTCGTAATATAGCGGTCACTGAAAAGTGCTGAAAATCAGCGTTGGGACACCTGGCACCTCAGATGCGAGTCCTGGCGGCATCGCTAGTTTTAAGTCTGAGAGGCCAGGAGCCCCAACCCAAGCTGAGTGACTCACCTGTTGGTAGCGTTGCACAGCTGTACAAACTTACATTTTCTGATATTATGTACTATATGTAACTCATTTTTAATTTTGATCTATTTTGTGCATCTGTATTTATTGATGCCTATAAAGATTTTTCTATTTTATTCTATTCTAATACGAAAACTGCCTCGTTTGTCTAGTGGCTAGCAGTGGCTGAGTTAGACTTCTCAGGACGAGGGCCTGGGTTCGATTTCCGGTTCGAGCCATAATTATTTCCTAACTCGTAGTTCTTAGTAGGTTCCTACTAGCCCGAATTTACTAGAGAAGTGGGCGGTGATTCCCGTGTCTCGGAGAGCACGTAGTCTTTTATCCCGACACGACCTGAGAAAGATCTTTCTCCGGTTGTGTCGGATTACCTGTCTCTTTGCGCTATGAGAGTAAGGGAACAAAGAGTGCACCTGTATTTACGCACACACTTTGGACAACAATATCTCCCGCGCAGACAGCTAATCTTTGAGATTGGCCGCCATTGCTGAATTTCGGTCGGGAGGACATTACGTCATTTAAAGTGTTACCATAGATTATGGATTCTCGAAGATTAAGGATTCAGCGGAGACCAATCCTAAATCTATGAGTATTAGGTACTCATGTATTTCTAAAACAAACACCCGACCGGATTTTTTATAATACTTTTCAACGAAGGAATCCAATGAACAATGGTATAAGTGATAGATAAGTCACTGTCGGGGTAATGAGAGTATTCCATTAAGTAGGGGTACACTATGATAAAACCCCGTTACCTTGGGATACGGCGCGGCGCGGTGGGGAATCACTTAGACGAAAGGATTTTCTATTTGCTTCGATGATGCATTGTTTTTATTTTATCAGTGATTGATGTTCTGTGGTACATTACAAGATAAGTAAGTTTATTTTTGTAGTTTTTCAAGATAACAATAATTTTGATTTGTGTTGTCTAATAAATATTTTACTAAGTAGTTGGTTATATAACTTGTGTTCACTGTTGATATGTATGGTGTTCTTATGTTGTTTACTGTTGTCAATGAAGTCAAAAGTCAATGTTAAAATATATTTTTCAATACACTTGCTCGCAAAATGCACTTACAGAGGCAGTAAACAGGGCTTGTAAGTTAAATTTACTGCCCTCGTGCTTTTTTTTGCAGAATTTACTGCCCTCGTGCTATTTTTTTGCAGTTTTTTTTTAATTTTTGTAAGGCCACTTTACTTCTAAATAAAAAGTTTTCTTGAAAGAAGGTTCATAATGATATTGACTTTGTATGTAGAAAACTTAAAAAATAATAACATTTAGATGTGGATTGATGAAATTAATTCATGAAATTAAAAATTGTATTTAATTTAGTTAATTAAAATTGTTTTAAGTTTTATAAATCAAAAAAGTAAAGGCTGAATAGTCCAGGCTGATAGTTAAGAGCTAGAACCTAGAGCCATGAAGCCAATTAAAAAAAACGCAATTACAACAACGCGCTATAGATAGGTACTACTAAAATCTTGAATCTGTGCGCGCTATTTTTAAAAGTTTCATTGAGCTTTTCTTATTAGTAGATTGTTACACAAGGGACGTAAGTAAGCTATTACAGAACAAGATCCAATTTGGCGCCAGTGCGAGCGCAGCTCGCATAGGGCGCTAATGGATCGCGTGCACCCGAGATATTTAGTCACACGAGCGAGCGCAGCGAGCGAGGGTGAATATAGTTCGAGGGTGTAATAGCTACTTGCAACCGAGGTAAGCATTCTACTTTATATCATTCTTGCGAGGTAAATAAAACATTGGTAATGCAAAATGAAATTAAATCACTTTACGAACAAACTTCACAAACTTTCAGATCAAATGAAATGCCGCCATTTCCATTTTTTTTTCGTAAATAGTTTTCCATTTTTTTTTTACGGCTCTGAGTTTCAAGGAGTTTTGCATAGTTTGAAATGTTGAAATGTATGGAAATTAAATGCCGCCATATTTTTTTTTTTTTTTAATCCACTACAAGTTAGCCCTTGACTGCGATCTCACCAGATGGTAAGTGATGATGCAGTCTAAGATGGTAGCGGGCTAACCTGTTAGGGGCATGGCAGTTATATTAAACCCATACCCCTATTCGGTTTCTACACGGCATCGTACCGGAACGCTAAATCGCTTAGCGGCACGTCTTTGCCGGTAGGGTGGTAACTAGCCACGGCCGAAGCCTCCCACCAGGCCAGACCAGGGAAATTCAGAAATTATAAATTTCCAAACCCTGCCGGGGATCGAACCCGGGACCTCCGCACGTAAAGGCAACAGCGCTCAACACTGCGCCACGGAGGTCATCATGTTCAGTGTTTTTTTTTCAGTAAAAAGTTTTCTTACCATTTTATAAGAAAAAAGAGATTGTTTACCAAGGAGGTTTGCATAGCTTGAACTGTAATGTGAACATTACAATTCAAGCATAGTGCGACGTAATGTTGCCTTGAATTGCAAACACCAACTTACAAGGAGACTTTCCACCATAGTAATCCCTAGTTACTGAGCAAGTATGATATAAAAATTATTAAATAATAAGATGAGTGGTATAAGTGATGTGTAATAATAAAATTAAATCAACAATAAGGTATTTTAGCTGTGAGAAAAAAGTCGCGCTTGTAATAGCCGCCGAAAATCTCGACTAAGTATGGGCGTGAGAAGCCATTTCCTAGTTCCTACCTACTCGACTTTTCATTTCAAGTTTTCTCACAAATGTATTGAAAAATATCGTGTGATACACGGGCGTTAAGGTTTTAACAAACTCGTGACGATGGTCAGCCCTCGACTGGCGTCATCGGGCTGACATTAGTCAACTCGAATGTAAAAACCTATTTACCGCCCTTATATCACAAACTACTATATTCAAAGTTTGTAGTTACACAGTACACTTAATGAACGTCAGGTATATAAATTAAGAGGCTTGATGGTGATTCAAAATTCAAACGTTTTTTATTCAAATAAACTGTTACAAGTGCTTTCGAATCATCGAATGCGTCTACCACTGGTTCGGAATGCCATTCCTACCGAGAAGAACCAGCAAGAAACTCGGCGGATGCTCTTTTGAAAAAAAATCATTTACAATTTAATTAATGTATACTAGATATACATTAGTAACCGCTGTCCTTAGTATTGCTGGAGCGAGTCAAATGCTCTTTTGTCATTTACGTAATCTTCAACAGTATAATAAGCTTTTTTCAAAAGCATACTTTTAATGGATTTCTTAAACCTGTGTTAAGGCAAGTTTAAAATAGATTGTGGAGTTTTGTTATAAAATAGAATGCTCATTTCCACGAACGACCTTCGGACTTTTCTGAGGCGGAGCGATGGAGTCACGAGCTTATGGCAGTTTCTAGTTGGCCTATCGTGCAGATTATTAACAACGGTATGTTAAAACTAAAGCTTCGAGGGTTCCAAACGCGCCATGGTCTGGGAAGAGCCCACAAAAACTCAGCCGGGGTTTTTTTATACTGTCACCATCTCACAAACATCATTGAGGACTTCTGTTCCATGGTTCCGAAAATACGAAAACTGTATGTTTCTGTGCTGCGTTCTGTATTCTTAGAGATTAAATAATACAATTACTATGTAGTTATAATTTGGTTATGACGAAAAATATATGGTGCTCCATATATTTTTCCAATCTAACGCGTAAAAGTGATCGTCGTATTGCGAAAGGCATGTTAAATAGTTAATTTATTGGTTGTTTTATCGTCTAACTACAATCAGTTGCTGGTTTTTGTCAGCTGGACTGTTTACCCTCTGGTCGCGTAACTATCCCACCGTTTCATGGAATTGAGTTATACGAGTAGCTAACTCCCACAGGTTTCTTTACTCCTAGTACTTTGTAGTTTGAACTGGTGCCATATGTTTGTCTTTAGAGTTTACTATTGTTTTATACGTTGGTTGCTTTGTTGTTGCTGATTTCGTTACTTGTTTTATAAAACAAAAATAGATCTTTAAATTGAATTGTGAAATTGTGATTGGTTTCGCTTTATGATCCACTTGGTGAAATCTTTGATTTTTTTCCACGATAAATGTTAACCTATGCCGTTCCCCGGGATTCCGGAACCGTTCCGCTGTTACATCGGAATCGGTTGAACACATGTTTGATAACCGTAAAAACGTAGCAGCCATACATACAGACAAACAAACATTCGCATTTTTAATAATAGTATATTATGGAATCATTTAATTTTAATGACTATAATGAGTGCTTATTACAATTGCATGGGCCTAAAAATTTTCTTAAATATTTTTTTTAAAATTATGTAATAATAAAAGGTTTTCTTAAAAAAATAATGTTTTAAAAAAAAAAATCTGCTGCAATGCCCAAATTAAGTTTTCTAAGAAATTACCACCGCACGTAGGAACCTATAGGTACTGAATAAAAATATCCAAAATATTTAAAGTTCAAATGCGCCAGAGCAGCGTCTGAGTCACCACATCCTCAACAAAATGTCTGAACGAAGTGAACTAAAGCGACGAACGCGGAAATACTTAAAATGTTAATTATTAATGCTTTGATTACCGAGCACACGGCACGAGGTGTTTTGCGAGATTTATTATGGATTCCTAATGTTTGTTCAAGTTAAACTGCGGGCGTGGTCGCGACAATATTAATGGGCTTACAAGAAAATACAGTCTTACATACATACAGAATAGTATAAAGCAACACTGTGAAATAATCATCCATGGATCGAACAAATGTGAGAAACAGCCCAACTCTTCAAAAGTACTTGACAGCAATTATTGATGTCGTCAAAATGCGATATTAATTTTTTTCTAAAATTTCTATGTAAACAGCTGACTTATTGAATAGACTCTAACTACTTAATTATGTTTTCTCACAGAATACGTCATAATAGTAGGTACAGGTTGTCTTGGCGACTGCCCTGGTGCAGTGGTGAGCGCTATGGTCTTACAAGTGGGAGGTCCTGGGGTCGATCTCCGGCAGAGTCAATTCGGGAATCTGTAATTTCTGGCCTAACCTGGCGGGGGAGGATTCGGAGTTTAGCCGTGGCTAGTAACCATCCTACGGCAAAGACGTACCCCCAAGCGATTTAGCCTTTCGTTACGATGCCATGTAGAAACCGGTTAGAGGTATGTAGCCCTAACAGGTTAGCCCGCTACCATCTTAGACTGCATCATCACCTGTTAGAGGCATGGCAGTTAGTTATATTAAACCCATACATCGGTTTCTACAGAATCGTGCTGGAACGCTTGGCGCTACGTCTTTGCCGGTAGGGTGGTAACTAGCCACGGCCAAAGCCACCTACCAGACCAAACCCGAGGAAATTCAGAAATTATAGATTCCCAAATTCCCCTGCCGGGAATCTAACACAATCCAACAGCGCTGCACGCTGCGCCACGGAGGTCTTCAAAATTACTTAGGAATTCTCACCAAAACCGTGTCTATATCTGGGTCTAGAACAATAACATCGAGCATGTATCGCAGCATCGCATCTAATTCGGCGAGATGTGTCACAGGCTCCTTCTGAGATGAGGTCACCCCACGGCGGCGCAAGTCGCAACACATGCCATCGAATGTGCTAATTTTATAATTACACTAAACGTGTGCGTACTGGGACGCTATGGGAGGCAGATTTTATGCGAACACACAATGAACACGATTTATTAATAACTCCATTCCAGGAGCAGGCACTTCTGAATTTATACCTCTATACTAATATTATAAATGCGAAAGTTTGGATGGATTGATAGATGGATGTTTGTTACTCAATCACGCCAGAACGGCTGAACGGATCTGGATGAAATATGGCACAGAGATAGATTATAGTCTGGAATAACACATAGGCTATAGGAAAAAAATATAGTTCCCGCGGCAACCCAAAAAACCTCGATCCAGTTAGCATCAGCTAGTACGTGCATATTTTTATTAGCAAGAGTCTCCTCTTGCAATGACAGGTTTGGAAAAAGTCCACCCGCGCTGGCCAAGTACGGATTGCCATACTTCACACAAAGTTAGAGTTGCGTGCCCGGGGATCGAACCACCGACCACCCGAATAGAGAGCCGGGCGTCTAAACCACTGGGCTATCACCGCTTTTCCATTTGATTAGCGCGCAGCTATTGCTATACCTAGCTAAAGTATATCTAATGGTTAGTGTTGTTGGCAGAAATTGTCTCTTGTTAATAAATATGTCTACTCTGTTTAATCGAACAGTTAAGTTTCGAGTCATAAATAATAGTTTAGGTAATTGTGAACCTCAGATCCGCTCGGCGGCAAACTGACTCATTGGAATAGTCTGTGTCAAACGATTCGCGGGAATGTATGAATTGGTATAAATAATAGCCGTCACGGCTAAGTATAGGCTTTTCATTGTAATTCTGACGAGCCTATTTATTAGTTCAACAGGTTCCTTAACCTGACACCAACTCCATACTAATTATACGACTGGCTGAAAAAAGGAGTATATTGTTTTCAGAGTTCATGTATGTATGTATTTATGTGTGTATGTATGTATGTATGTATGTGAGTTTGTATATTCCACCATATCTTCTATACGCCTGAACGGATTTTGATAAATGAGGTATCGTTAGAATCCTTAGCTTATTCCGGGTGACATAAGCTAGTAAAATTTTTAAAAAAATTGATAGGGTGACCATGGTCCCGCATGAAAGACTAAAGTTGATTGTTTTTTTCCAAAATGAGATTAACCATATTGTCATCATTAAGAAAATGATGAGTTTATTCCAAAAATATATATAAGACTATTACAAAAAAATAATATTCACAAAAAAATATCCCTTAACTATGGCAGTCGTATTTTTTAATTCTTTGAGTTTATATTCACTTGTATTATAAATGCGAAAGTGTGTCTGTCTGACTGTCTATCTGACTTTCTGTCTGCTACGCTTTCACGGCTCATCCGTTCAACCGATTTTGATGCAATTTGGTACAGGGGTAAGTTGTACCCCGGGGTAGGACATAGGCTATTTTTTAGTTCCCGCGGGAATCAAAAAATCCTAATCCACGCGGACGAAGTCGCGGGAATCATCTACTACTTAATCTAAACTGCGTCAAGCGTATAATATAACGTATGTACTTACGTATCATCATATTTTAATATTATAAATGCGAAACTGTGTTTGTTTGTTGGTTTATTGGTTTGATGGTTTGTCCTTCAATCACGCCTCAACAAAGCAACGGATCGACGTGATTTTTTGCATGGGTATAGTTGAGGATCTGGAGAGTGACATAGGCAATTTTGTATCCCAGAAAATTAAGGAGTTCCCGTGGGAATTAAAATAAACTTATTCCACGCGGACGAAGTCGCGGGCATCAGCTAGTATGTCAATAAGTAAACAATTAATATAATGTTGTTAAAAAACTAAAAAACACGTTTCAACGTATCGTTAAAACGCACTAAATGCTAGACGCATAGTTGCTTGCACACAACTTCATCAAGCGGAATGTTTTTTTTTCTGTAAAAACCATTACAGAATGTAAGGTAGCTCCGAGCGCTGGTCTGCCGTAAAGCAATGTAGCTAATTCACCGTCTAGAGTCTAGACGCCATGTTCTACAGGGGCTGTTTTATGTCTAGCTTCCTTGTTGGAGATAAACTGCACTGCTACACCTTGTTGGAGATAAAATACACTCCAATAGTACATTACTCCAGCGGCCATCAAAACAGGCATTGAAGGACGAACGTGTAAATGTGGGCCGAGGCGAAGCCGAGGCACACATACGTAAGTCCATCAATGCCTAGTTGTGGCCAAGGCTTGTATAGTGCTTTTCTCAAATAATGCGCGGAAATTAAAACTAAGTGTTCATCACACTCATTGTCTTCACTTGAACTCATTTTGTCAAAAACATTTCAAAATCAATGACGAACAACGAACAACAATAATTTTTCCCGCGTCAAAGTGTTCATTTGTTTTTTTTTTTAATAAACAGCTTTCTATTTGCAAGCTAGTTCGAAATTTAAATAAAACCTTTGATAATTAGTTACCTCCTTGGTTGCCATGTTTCGGAGTAAAAGATCGTTCCACTTTTAAACTACACGACAGATATGAATTTAGTATGTAATTTATTTGGCCGCTAAACCACGACAGATATGGATTTTCATACAACTTTAGAAGGCCGCTGCTCGCATGTATTTGGCCAGTACAGCAATTTCGATTTATCTCGAAGAAGGTTGTCAAAATAATGCTCAAATTTCCAAGCATGTTTGAGAAATTATATTTTTTTAAATAAATAGAACACCATTGCACTGCTTTTTCACTTGGTATATACTTTTTCCACTTTTTTTTTGTTTTAGGGTTGTTTGTCTGCCATTCCGCACACTTTTTTTTCATGTATTTTTACTAAGTTAGTTTTTTTTTTCCCCCACTACAAGTAAAAATTCTGACAAATTTAAAACTTGGCCAGCGTAGTGGTCTATAGCCCAATCCTTCTCAATCTGAGACTCCACTCGTGCTAGAAGTGGGCTGGGGGTGTGTTGAGATGTCGATGATGATGTTGTTTATAGGGTTAACGAATATAAGTAACTAGCGGTTGACCGCGACTTCATTCCCGTTCAAGCTTTGTCACACAAATTTTTCAACAACAACAAGAGTTTCAGGCCTCCTTTACATCTATCCCTGGACATTTTCAAAATGGCATGTTTCACTTCCATTTATTCAGATAACTTTGTGGTAAGTAAGCACAGTTCGTATAGTAAGGGTTTTGGTCCTATGAAGTCCCATGTTGTGACGTTGTCCTTCCTTATTGAAGATGCAGATGCACCTGATGCATATGAAGACGCACAGCTCTCTGGCGTCTACGCTCAATTACTCGCTAACTTTGGTCACGGCAAGTTTTTCTTTAACACTAACGTCACTACTAATGCAGTGTTATGAGTGATGATAATTAAATTTAACTTAATACGGATAGTAATTTAAATATATTTTTTTGTAATGGTTTCTAAGACAATTCAAGTAATATTGTGTTTGGAGGCAAATCGTCAGTCCTAAAAAAAATCCAAATCTTTATAGCTTTTGAAAATGGCCTGATAATAATGTCCTTACTCCTAGACTCAACAATTATTCACACAAGTGCCCAACTACATATTTATCATGCAATAGTATAGGTTTCGTAATCTCTTTCTTATAGATTGTTTGAAAGTGATCAGATCCAGATAGAAAAGGAAAAAATATTTCGGTACATAATAATAAAATAAAAAAACTAAACTCGCCACACGAGCCTGCTGGCTAAGAATAGCTGTTATGCTATTTTTTGCTCATCAAACAAGCAAAAAAAAAATATTTTATAGGCTTTTCTCATCATTCTGAGAGGAGGACCCGTGGAGAGTTGTGGGCCGGAGATTGTTTGATGACTTGATGTTGATGATGAATTGTTAATCAATTTCCTCCCATGTATCTATGTATGGAATACAATTGGGTTATAGTACTTAGTACTTACTACTTGGTATTCATATCGACGTCGCTGCATGCACGTGCTGCGCAATCCCTATAATAATGGCTGACCTCATTAATGTGTCGTATCCTCCACAATGTTTCGTACTTCCCATCTAAAACTGCAGTTTTTTTATCATTGTTCATGTCACAATAGAGTATGATATCTGATATCGTAAATACATAATGAATGAACTACGTATTCATGTTGTCGTTTAGGTTTCGGGTTTTATTCTGTAAGCTTACTATAAAACAATAATGTTATTTTATGTGTATTCCACATACAAAAAATCCAAACATACATACATACATAGACTGCTAAATCATACACCTTATTGGGCGCTGTTCAGCACGATGGCCGACTGAATGAAAAAGGTAGCTGGTAGAGTGCTGACGCTCATTACGTTATACCTACGTCCAATAGTGGTGGTCCACAGGCTGACGATGATGATAATGATCAAAGAATTTAAGTGTCACTTAGTTACTCAAATACATTCATAGTACTTACCCCTGCATAAAATGTGGATAAAAACAATCCGACCACCTGTCGCGGTCTCTTCGCCGTAAACCACCTGTCTGTTCCCAACCAGGTTATTAAAATACTTCCTGTTTCGTCGTGTTTTTACGTTTACAATGTTCTACTTTTTTTAGTATTTATAGTTGAATGTGTTTAATAGTGTTGTAACCTTGGAGACCACTATTAGGTATTTGAATCTCATCTTTTTCGATTCCATGTTCTCTTAGTTTAGCTAGGTCTCGGCTTATTGTTTTAAAAATCAGTACTCTGTCAGTTCTCTAATTTCGTCTAGTTTTAGTCTCATTTTCTAGTTGTATTCCCGCTATATAAATAGTTCTAGTAGTTAGATCAAATTGTAGAGTTATCAGCATTGTTAACACCTTTTGTTCTTTCAATTTACTGAACGCTGCGTCTGTATTTTTAACTAATAGATACTTTATTTTTTCATTACCTTATGTCTAATTTATTCAAATTTACAGCGCATTCTTCGATTTTGTATATGCTTACGAGATGAAATGTTTTGACCGTCTGGATTTTATAACCCTCCTCATTCAATAAACTTTAACATAACTATTTATTAATATTTTAAATATGTACATCCACTATCTATATCTATTACATTAGTTTCTAATGTTTCTGTTTCACAATTCTTATCAGCAACATGAATGTTATCTTCCTGTATTTTATTCTTTATTGTCGTGTATTTAAGATTTTAATTTCTTTGTTCGATTTGTATGTTCTCCTCAGATACTGTATTACGGAAGACGTGTTACTTGATTTTAGACTCTATGTTATAGGCATACAATTCGTTTTCCTCTGGTGGTGTATCTGTTGTGTTCTGTACGCAGTGGTTACTATTATTTCGAGTGCGTGCAAGGTCGTTCGAATACGGGTGAGCCATGTGGTCTTTGTTGGCTATTAGCGTTGATAGTAAAAGACCGTTTGAACTGTGGTGCCGCTCTACCAATACATTCACCATAGTTTTAAACACGAGTCTCACGGCTTTACTAATAAACATGGTGTCGCGAAAATATTTTGATTATCCAACGAAATTTCAATTTATTGCTGGACACAAAAAATTGCCGCGGTCTACCCGAAAATAAATAATGATGCAACGATATAAAAAATCATTGATAAGACTTACAATACATTTTCTTGTTGTTTGATGGACATAGGTAATTTTGGTTGGATGCCAATTTGTTTGCCACCGTTTTGGTAGGTATATTGAACCGAATGAAGCTGACTGCAGTTTTAGGTTGGAAATCTGCAGTAAAGAGGAAATGCGAAGTTTTTGGTTTCATATTTGTTTTTTGTGCTTTTGTGGTCTTTGTTTATATTTGTTTCTATTATAGTCCCGTCCATGGGATGGTCGAGATCTCTATCACTAAATAAGAAATTCTACGTAGAGTTTAATTTTTATTGAAGTGAAACTTCTTTAGAATCGTTGTGATTTGAAAATTCTATGAAACGGAAAAGCGATACTAAAAAGAGACAAACATATTTATAATAGGATTTAGCCTTCGAGAGAATGAGATAGTATACAAGTTATATTTATCTCATTCTCTCGTAGGCTACTTTTCTGAAATTTCACTTCTGCCGTGCAGTGTCAATTGCACACACACAACTTTTTTTACTTTAGTATTTTTAGTTTAATCATAGTAAATAGTTACTCGTTATATTAAGGGGGTTTAGCCTTTCGTTATTAAAGTTACGTTTCTATTTATGAAAATCACATTATATAAATCATCATTGAACCCAGGCAGTGGCCTCGCGTCGGGCTGGACCGAACCATGATAAATTGTTATGAACATTTGAGATGACATCATAATTTGAGAGTAAAGCAAGGTTTTTCCTTACTTGCAGACGTCTCTTGCGATGTTTGTTATATGTAGAACTTTTTGAATTATTCAGTATTACTATTTGCCTATAATTATGTCATACTGTACGTAGTAACTGAAGTCTTCATTTACGACCGGTCCTGCGCCTGGTCTTATTCAGGCTCATTAGGCTCTTAGAGTAAGGAAACAGAGTTAGAAATTCGGTCGGGATACGGGAGGACAATAATTACTATTAGTCTTCAAAATAGTCTTATTGAAAAGTGAAAACATAGCGAGAGATATTGTATTCTGTCTTTCCTGATTTTTGATGTAGTGCAGGCAATTATATATAGAAAGTGAGAGTATGGAATTAAACACAGAAATAGGAATCTTAATTTTTTCTGTGGAATCAAACAAACGTCTTCTGTCATACGTCATTAAGCGCTTGACAATTCCTTACAAATCGTACTTTAACGCCATCGAATAAGTAAAAAATCTCCCATCAGGCTCCCAGAAACAGATCTTGTATTTTGGTCGTTCCACTGGAACACCAAACGTATCGACACCGATTCCCCCTCGATTCACAGAAATAGCCTGTCAACCCGCATATTGTCACGTACTCGACACGTACCTAAATCGTAACGCGTTTCGACGTATTCGTTACTCTATAAATTTCGACGGTCCATAAACGACGATTATACTATTAGGTAGATGAGACTTTTCCAAGTTTTTTTTGGTACCGTGCAGCTTTAAAAAAACATTTCGTTTCAATCTTAAAATTAAGAAAAGCACAATGTTTTGCACTTCGTTTATTCCTATTTTGGGCCACATTTGATTTTTTCGTTATCATAACTTGACTGAAATCTATTATTTTATATGTGCTAAAAGGTGTACAAAACATGTAAATCTTCTGTACACTTTGGTTCAGCCAGCTGTAAACCATTAAGATGGATGTTTAAATCACCACCTTTAACATTGAGAACAGCACCAATGAGTCGCCCTTCGTTTATTCCTATTTCGGTGCGCAGACGACAAAAGTCGGGCCAGATTAAAACAACGCCTTCCGCAGCTTCCGCAGAGAGTTCCACGCGCAGGATGCGTTTCCGTAGTTAGTCAGTTGCGATTATTTTAGGGAGGTACACATTAAATTGTTTTATAGATGAAACGATTGAGGTACCTACACAGATGAACTCTTTAAGTTAGTGTCCTACGCAGTGGCGTGCACAGGGTTTGAAGCTAGGGCAGAAATTAGTTAGTCAGAATACCTATTTACTGACTGTTATTATGAAAAATGAGCATTGACCTATTTCCACTAGGGTAAGCAGTGCTTTTACGCCTCTATGAACTGCACGCCACTGGTCCTAAGCGACAAAGTGAAGAATTTAGGAAAATGGAAAACAAATGTTGCTGGCGACGCTTTTCCCCGCTGAGGTACTAAGATTTTCCTGGAAATGTTCAGCACGGATCAAAATCCATACTATTATTATAAATGCGAAAGTTTGTCTGTCTGTCTGTCTGCCTGCTACGCTTTCATGGCGCATCTATTCAACCGATTGTGATGAAATTTGGTACAGAGTTTTTTTAACCCATTTTTTTTACTTTTCCGTAAAAATTTTCAAACATTTTCTGTCATATGAACCTTCTCCTTACAATAACAAACACAACAAAAAAAGAATTAGCCAAATTGGTCCAGCCGTTCACGCGTGATGCCGTGACCAAGGGAAATAGGGATTCATTTTTAGGGTTCCGTACCCAAAGGGTAAAAACGGGACCCTATTACTAAGACTCCGCTGTCTGTCTGTCTGTCTGTCTGTCTGTCTGTCTGTCTGTCTGTCTGTCTGTCTGTCTGTCTGTCTGTCTGTCTGTCTGTCTGTCTGTCTGTCTGTCTGTCTGTCTCCAGGCTGTATCTCATAAACCGTGATAGCTAGAAAGCTGAAATTTTCACAAATGATGTATTTCCGTTGCCGCTATAACAACAAATACTAAAAATTAAAAAAATATATATATTAAGGGGGGTCCCCATACAATAAACGTGTTTTTTTCGTATTTTTTTGCTCAATATTAAAAACGGTAACAGGTAGACGGTTCAAATTTTCACAGAATATTAAATTGTATATTACCTTTCAAAATAAATAATTAAATATCAATAAAGTAAATATTAAAGGGGGGCTCCCATACAACAAACGTAATTTTTATTTTTAATACGTCATAAATCGTAAAACTTACTACAGGTTTGTACGGAACCCTCGGTGCGCGAGTCCGACTCGCACTTGACCGGATTTTATTTTTATATATAGAGATTACTACTTTGATAATGTTTACTATCTGTGTATATAAGTACGACATTATTCTTTGTAAAAATATTTTGTACAATTTTTTTTGAGAAGATGGTTCATCACACTCGATCGTCAAGGGGACGCTTTTTTACAAGACATGACTTTTATGAGGTTTTTTATTTTCCTTTAAGCGACCAAGTGCGATTTCTCAGTATTACCGTCGCCATTGTAACAAAAATTACCGTATTAATGTAAACACGGGCATCGGACGAGTGATGTCATGTTGATGATTTCGAAATTATGACTTCATATTATTTTCTCACACTTAGAATCACAATCATAAGTGATTGAAACAAAAAATTGTTGTCTAGCTTTGCTTACGTTCTAATGATGCTTGTTCTCGTCTCCACGATGGGTGAAAAACATCCACTGCTGGGTTTGGGTCCAGTAGGCATTCCCATAAACTACGGTACCTAATCAATCAAACCAAATAATGATTAATTGTAATAAACTTTTACATGTGCTTTTATCGAGTGAATCTACCTCTGGTTTGGAATGCCTCTTCTACCGAGAACTAGAAGATCTCGATATTTTAGAATTAATATATGCGCCTACATGCGAAAATTAAAAAAAATACCATAGCTGAAAAATAAACCATTTAAAATTCAAGCGTACGTATTAATGAAGACATTTTTTATAACATAGCTAGTAGTTTCTACTAGCTTATCTAGTAGTTTCAATAAGTATATGAAATATGAATGACTACACATAGGTATAAGGTACTCGTATGTAATATGTTGATTTATTCAAGAAATGCAGATACAATTATTAATAATTACAATTATATTCTGGAAACACTATCTGCGTTGCTAAATTATTAGTTAAAACCTAAACACTCTACGAAAATCCTTTTCACTTTGATGAATGGTGAAAACTGATCTTCAAAGGGTTCGTTAAATTCAACAGAATTAATGAGCCAAGTGAAAAGGTCGCGATGGTTATCATCAAGTATCGTGTTGCCGCCATAATTAAAAGAAAAACAACAAAAATATCTTGTAACAATAAAATTTCCCATTCTACTATAAATGGTATGAAATCATTCCAAAAAAATGATTCTTTTAATTGTCACGCTCGGCTTAAGAGTCTTCTCACCGTATAAGTGTTACTTTAGTGCACTTAACGTTAATTAAAATCGTTATTATTCATAACTTACACCAAGCGGGGGACTTTTATAGAAGTAAGTAAATCTACTTTTTTTGAGTTTAAAATGTCGTAGTGACGAAGTGTGGCGAAATCTCTTTTAATTTATTTACTGAATTGTTTTTTTAATGTCTGTCATAATTATGTTTAAATGTTGCTATTTTTGGAAACCCTGTCAGCGATAAACACGACGACAAGTTCAAAGTTTTTAGTAAAACGCAAACTAATTAAAAAATCCCATTGCAATATAAAGGATTAATTGTTTAAATGATAAAAAATCATGGGAATTAATTGCTTTAGCCGCTAATAATTAATTTAATTGATACTTTAGTTCTATTGAATTTACGATGTTTGTGAGATTTGGAACCCTCGTAGCTTTAGTTTTAAGATACCGTAATTGATTATCACCATCATCAGCTATACTAATCTATATCTATACTAATAATATAAATGCGAAAGTTTGGATGGATGGATGGATGTTTGTTATTCAATCACGCCAGAACAGCTAAACGGATCTGTTTTAACATTTAAACTATCGTGAGTGATATTCATTATAACTATACATAATATCCGGATATTATGTATAGTTATAATAAACGGATCTGCATGAAATTTGGCACAGAGATAGATTATAGTCTGGAATAACACATAGGCTACTTTTTATCCCGGAAAATTTATAAAGTTCCCACGGAAACCAAAAAAAACCCAATCCATGCGGGCATAGTCGCCGGCATCAGTTAGGGTTGTACAAGTTTTGGACGTCAATAAGAGTACAGTGTATCTAAATTGAATAAATAAATATTGAATTGAAAAATTATTTACGTGATAGTATCAAACAGTAGCTTGACCCTTCAATGTTGCTATAAACTCCCGCTATAATCGAATTTCCCTATTGAATACCTCGTAAAACCCCTGCCGTATTACGCGTACAATGACACTGCTGTATCTACCCTTTCCCCGCTTGTTCCACCCCTTTTCACCTTATCTACCCCCCAAGTTTCCACTCCCTCGCGGTCTGGTAAACGTGATTATGATTTCCCTTTCTATAAAGTCTACCCTCTTGCTTGGAGTGAATCCTTCAGTCGTGGCTTAAGAGCCCGCAAACTAGCGCGCCCTTTCGCGCGTCGGCCAATTTTGGGATTTGTAGGTATACCGCACAGTAAGACCGTTAGCTGCACTCACACATAGACGACATAGGCCGGTAAAGATACTTTGATACTTCGCGTAGTCAAGTTCATAATATTTTCACATGATACAATTTTATAATCCTTTTTTATAATATAATTAAATATTTTCCCTATGAATAAATGTTTATTTGGCATACATATACTTTTATAAAATAATACACATGGGTATATGTAAGACTAAAATTTAGATACATCTACATGTTTTTTCATATATTTACTTATCATTAAAATTGATGATTTTTTAAGTTTTAAAACCTATACGGCTATCTGACTGTTACTGACTAATAAAATTAAGGTAGGTACACGATTATTGACAAAGTTTTACTACATGGGTCGTTAGAGTAATTAGGTCGTCTCGAAAACACCATTGTTATTTTGGTATACAACAAAAACAACTCACAGATAAGCGATTAGTATTGTGTTTTACGCAGGTGTAGTTGGCACGTGCAAAGGATTAGTCATGAAAAGTGCGCCGAACTTTTCGCGAAATATTTTAGCTCAGTTTACGCGCAGGTTCCTCCACGACTTAGCGCTAACGATGCTCTAATGTCTTGTGATGGAGGTAGCGCGCGCATACACATAGAGTCAATATTATCAGAAGACGTAAAAAGAGCGCTTAAGAGGCTTAAGCCGAAACACGCCGCTGGTCCCGATGGTATCCCCCCATACATAGTTAAAGACTGCAATGCGTTTTTTGTTTCAGCATTGCAACATATTTTCAATATATGTTATAGGAAATCGTTTTATCCAGAAGTGTGGAAAACCTCGCGCGTAGTACCTGTCCCAAAAAAAGGATCTAGTTCGGAGATAGCGAATTTCAGACCCATTGCTGTATTATCAGTTTTCGGCAAGTTGTTTGAGTCCATACTTGAGAGTCGCATAAGAAAGCAGTTTGAATATCAGCTTTCTGAAGCCCAGCATGGGTTCCGAGCGGGCCACTCAACGTGCACTAATCTGCTGACTTTTTGGACTTATGTGACTGGAGCAGTAGACAAAGGCTCACAGGTGGACGCGGCTTACTTCGATTTTCAGAAAGCATTTGATGCGGTTGACAATGATGTTCTTCTTAGTAAGTTCGCTTCAGTCGGGTTCACGCCGTTGTTGCTTAACTTTTTCTCCTGTTACCTAAGAAACCGGAAGCAGTACGTGCAGTATGAGGGTTATTGTTCGGAACTCTACTTCACTTATTCCGGCGTGAGTCAAGGCAGCAACCTGGGCCCATTGGAATTTTTGATATTCATTAATGATTTACCAAACGTAGTTACTCACTCTAACTGTCTATTGTTTGCTGATGATTTAAAAGTATTTTTTAATGTTGAGAATTTCTCTGACACCCGGATTCTTCAACTAGATATCGACAATGTGTTGCAATGGTGTCGTCAGAACAAGCTATTTTTCAATGACAAAAAATGTGCAGTCATTACATTCACACGTAAGGTGTCGCCGATCATTGCGAATTATCAGCTGGGTGGGTCTAACATTATGCGGGTCTCTACAATTAGGGATTTGGGTACAAATATGTCAGATGACCTGACTTTTCGAGCTCATATAAAAGACATTTGTACCAAAGCCTATAGAACCTTGGGCTTCGTACTAAGACAAGCGCAGCACCTAAAATCAATCGCTGCTATAAAACAATTATATAATGCTTTTGTGCGAAGTAAACTGGAAAATAATGCGATCATCTGGAACCCACATGAGTTTAAATACATAGACATGGTGGAGAAAATCCAAAAGAAATTTATTCGCTGGCTTTATAGGAAACAGTATGGGTATTGGGTAGGGTTTCCTACAATATACCCAAGCATGTTTCTCCTTGGTATGACTGGGTATGACACTTTAAAACTACGGCGCAATATAGCCTTACTTTTGCACATACTCAGTCTTATCCAAGGGAAAAAAAGTAACTCTAGTGTACTAATGTATATTTCCCTGCATGCACCTGACGGTTACGCTATAGCACGTCGACGTCACTTGTTTGCATTGCCATATCACAGAACAGAGCTGGCTCAGCAGGCTCCATTGACCCGTGCGCTGCGCTTGCTCAACGATTTAGTTCGCGAAAATTCGGGATTGGACTTCTTTCACACCCCACCGCTACAGCTCGCAAAAGAGATAAAAAAAATATTGGAAATTCGATAACCTTATTATTATTATTATTTTAGTCAATTTATTATTTTATGTGTATTATGTCTATAGTGTAGTCTTATTGGAATGACATTGTTTTTTGTGATCTGTGTTACAAATTATGTGTTTTTGTGTATTTTGTTAATTGTAAGCAAGTATATTAAGTTTTTTTATTAAGTAATTGTCACTCTAATTCTGTGGCCCGGAGAGACGCATTGGGCAACTGTAAGGTCTCTTCGGGTATGTTATCTAAATAAAATAAAAATAAAATAAAAATAAAAATAAAAAAATGATATCACAGACACGCAACCCTCTCAGGTATCAGGTAATGTAAATGTTACCATACTTCACGCGGACTATGCAATTGCATCAATTTAGGTAGACAACTAAAAGTCAAAAAAACTTTACAATCGTGCATTATCGAGTCAACATCTCCTGAAAATGCTCCGGTGTCGGAGTGAAACGTACGTTGAGAATAATTTGGAAGATTTATAATGTTGTGGTGAATATCGGAAGCTACAAGTGCAAGATACACACTGTACCTACATAGATTTGCCTAATGTTGCAGATTATAGCGAATTAAATTTCTTGTTTTTTAATTAAAAACTTTATGACCATTGACTTACTCAAAGTAAGTTTGAATAAGAAAATATATTGTGTTAAAATATGTCTTGCACAACACACCTTATGCATTTTACGATAAAGTCTAAATTAAATTGTATTGTAATTGATTAGTTAAAAGATATTTGACCACTGCAAGGTTATTTCGGGAATTTGCAATTCCCTAAACTTGTCTTGTCTGTTCTACTTGAAGACTTCCCCCGTGGCTATTTATCACCCTATCGGCAAAGATGCCACCAAGGGATGTAGCATACCAGTACGATATCGTGTAGAAACCGATAAGGGTTTTGGGTTATAGAGTTATGGGTTATAACCGATTAGGGATATGACTGCCACACCCCTAACGAGTTAGCCCGCTACCGTCTTAGGCTGCATTATCACTTACCACCAGGTGAGAAAGCAGTCAAGGGCTGAGTTTTAGTAGAATAAAAAAAGCTAAGGACTGTAAGGGATTGTTTATGTTGTTTGTGTTTGTATATTGTATATTCCAATAGTAATTTATATGCCCCTTAGATAATTTGTATATGGAAGACGTATGTGATATAATTGGTTTTGCCTTTAGCGAAGACTACGTGTGTAGTCTTCGCTAAAGAGTGGTTTAAATTAAGTTGTTTAGTTTAAATTGTGTCGCCAAGCAATTTAGCGTTCCGGTACGATGGCGAATGTGCCATTTTTATCTAGTAACTGCATCGTCCCTTACCACTAGGTGACATCGCAGTCAAGGGCTAAGTTTTTAGAGAGGTAGAGGAATAAAAAAGAAAAAGAAAAAAAACTCAAAAGCAATATTGACAATATTTAATTTAAATATACTTAAAATTAAATCTTTTTAATCATAAAACAGTGTCTCTGAGGGGCATAGATCTAGCTTTTCGGGAATCCAATATTTCTGGAAGTAAACAATTATAATAAAATTTTACTAATTTTTCTTCCATGTTTTTTTTCCAAAAATCTAAATCTCTTTCAATTATTTCGATTTTTAGATTATGCTCAGGGCCAGTCCACAAGGCAAATAAACATCTGGGTTTTTGAGTTATGTATTTTGTGTCATTGATTATAATATTAGTATGGATTTTCTCTGCTCTGGTCTGGTCTGGTGGGAGGCTTCGACAGTGGCTAGTGACTATGCAACCGGTAAATCAATTAAAAATCAATATCTCAAAACTTTCAGGTAGTGAATCTATATAATACTCGTATATAAAAGCCAGAGGTCACTGACTCAATGATTCATCACGAGATCTCAGGAAATATAAAACATACAGCATCAAAAATTGTACGCGGACGAAGTCGCGGGCGACCTCTTCAAACTCTGTGCACGCCACTGTCCATGGGTATGAACTACGAAGTCGCGATATTTACCTACCATGCAGCGGTAGGGCATTTGTGGATAGGCCTCTTGCAGTGGGAAAATTTCATAAACTTATAGGAAGTCAGAAATGGTACGCAGACGAAGTCGCGGGCGACCGCTAGTTCGAATATAGAATAATCTTACCTTGTGATATATAAAACAAGTCAAATCAAATCCAGAAGCGAATATTCCAATCCGATTACACAGCAAGGGTCTGAATATTATTTTCACTGATTACACTGTCAAAGTCCATATAGAGATGCCAAGGTCAGAAAAACAAAAACACTAAACTTTTATGGTTTTGTTGGAAGCAGTTGAGCAGAGCAGAGTACCTCAATGATCGCAAGCGACTAGAAAAGTGACAGTAAAAGGTTTGTAGGTTTTATAGAATGTAAAAATATAGACATCCCTACCATTTGCAATTTAGTTGTCTTGGAAATACCATTGTTATTTTGATAAACTACAAAAACAACTTTCAAGTAATCGATATATAGGTTTACTTGTTTACAGTCTGCACGTGCATAGGATTAGGTCATAAATAATTGGATCAATTTAGGTAAGAGATCCAAAACAACCCAGGAACGAAACAATATGATATAAATATAAACTTTACGACCATTGAGCTCTTTACTCAAAGTAAATTTGAAAAAGAAATAATATTGTATTAAAATGTGTATTGTAATATATACCTTATGCAGCTTACGACAAAATACAAATTAAATTGTTTTCATGATGATTGATGATCGTTTTAGAATTTCAAATTGTTGCGGTAATATTTTATGACTTATAATATTGTTTGTAGTTTGTAGTAGTAGAAAGGCAGTGCTATTTACGTTACTATTGTCGAAAGGTAAACTCTGGTCTGGGGATCCGGGGGCTTCGGCCGTGGCTGATTATTACCACCCTACCGACAAAGACGTGCCAACTGCCATCAAGCCATTGAGCGTTCCAGTACGATGTCGCGTAGAATAGAAATCATCACTTACCATCAGGTGAAATCGCAGTCAAGGGCTAACTAAGCTTGTAGTGGATAAAAAAAATCAATATAAGCAATGCTATGAAAACTGTATCTACCAAAATCTCTCAGCAATAACGTATGCCACGTTGAGTTTGGCATCATTTCATTTCATTTCATTTCATTTCAAATAAAACGTATACTTAAATCCAGATTTACGTGAAAAACAGTATGAGATTATAATAATGTATCGTACAAAATGATTTAATAGTTATAAAAAAAATTATCCTTATTAATTAAATACGTATCACGCATTCGTTCGATATCAATTGAATCGGATCAAGAACCTAACATTCTCTGCTCATCAAACAAAGGCAGTCGCGCTATGTATTGTTGCAACACGTTTTTTACAAAGGCTTGTGAGAGAGCTCACGCACACATACAAAAGAGCCCGTCCAGCTACACGTCCTCCCTCGAAGAGAGCTTGGCTCGGTATGGCGGTCGTGCGGTCTGCAGTACCATTTTACACGTGAACTCTATGAGACTTTTGATATTTTTTTTGGTCATATAGGTATTTTATAGAACTTTATTTTTTTACAATTTATGTTATATAAATACTAAACATTCATGGGAAATTTTATTTTTTCAGTAAATTCGCCAAACTTTTAAGAAATACAGGTTATTGTGACGCGTAAATTTTGATAAATCGTGCACATTGATTTGATTTTTTTATTAACTATTTTTGTATAGAACGTATAAAAACGAATCGCAACAGTCCAATTTTAAGAGTGTGTTTATCATATTAGTATTTTTTATAAGTCATTTATTATAATTTTTCGTGGATTTATATGGGTGAAAAGTTTCGCCCAAAAGTGTAAAAATGGTAAACGTATTCTGCAAGAATGAGAATTTCACTATTATATTTCAAAAAAATTAATATTTTTTTTGCAACAGTCTACTAAGGAGGGATTAATCTTTAATGTTTGAATTTTTTTTTTGTTATAATACTAATATCTCATGCACAACACTCATGAAAAGTTCTTAAAATGTCGGTTAGCAGGTTTACGGGTTCTTAAATGCTTTTGAAATTTACAGCTTTTGTGAAATGTTGTTTTTTTCCTGTTTTTTTTTAGGAAAAAACTAAGCTCATAATATTGTGGCTTCATCTGTTGTACCTCCACTCTCTAAACTCTAAATACATTGATATACCTTTCATAATGTTCCTTGGGGGAAGGGACAGCACGAGATTTTAGACCTGTCAATTAAGTTTAGTTTAGCGATTCGGAGGGCGATTGGCTAGAAATGACAGCTACATACGAAGTGTAACGATCGCAATCACCTCTGATTGGCCAAAATCCGTTGACGCAGAAAAATACCATAAATTCAGCCAATCAAAATAATTGAGACTGTAACAATGATTGATGCTGGTTTTACATAATCACCCTGCTGGTACAATAATATCAGTCATAATGTTTGACCATATCGTCTGTACGGAATTTCGCCACACGCATAGATAAGCGAGGCGTTGTTATACGCGTGTAAAAGGTCTTAAATATAAATATACTACATTCGTAATTAAACTGTAATGTCTTAGTTTTAAGTTTTATATTTTATTAATTTTAAATATATAAGTACTTACATAAGAATATATTTTTTAATTTTTTTAAATAAAAAAAAAAAGATTAAAAATTCAAAAAAATTAAATATTAGTTTTCACTTCTATCGGCAGTCCCTATGACTGCCAATTTTTTTTTTATTATTAGGTACAGTTTTTGTGACGAACCTTGACTTGCCTAAAATAAAGATTACAATTCTGAAACAAGAGCGTCGGCAATATTAAAATAATACTGCTGTAAACTTGGGGCTTACTACCATAGTAAGCCTACTGATTAATTCAGAACCGATGTGAAGGGAAGTGCGTAGGCCGCATCCTCGCCGCGTTTCCGCATGCGCCCGCGCATGTCCTGATTGTCCTCTAGACTTGACCAATAGGTCAATATTATATTTAAGACCCAATTTTGTATCACCGAATCTTCTACCGAGAATTTAGGTGTTTCAACTAAGATTTCAACAGATTTTCTGTAGGGTATACAAACCGTTTCAGAGCGAAAGTTAAGTATTCCTATGTAGGTACATTTTTTATACCACCGAATCTTCAAACCCATCTTCAACCGAGGAATTTTGATGTGACCGATTTATATACTTAAACATTTACTGCATGCCCAATAGTTCTATATAATGTACTCAAAGGTGTGTGAAGTTTGCCAATTTGCACTTGGCTAGCGCGGTGGACGATGGCCGAACCCTTCACATTCTGAGAGGAGACTCATAGAAGTGATGATGCATAATAGTTGTACAGTGAAACGACACTTGCTATTTGCGGCCAAACCAGAATTGCGTTTGTAGCGCCTATATAATTTAAACAACTAGATGGTGACGATTTTTTTGTTGACCGCTAGAACTCTTGAATTTTCCGGGATAAAAAGTAGCCTACGTCCTTCTCCGGGATACAACCTAACCCTGTACCAAATTTCATCAAAATCTTTTGAACAGATGGGCCGTGAAAGCGTAGCAGACAGACAGACAGACACACTTTCGCATTTATAATATTAGTATGGATAATATAAGTATGATATTATGATTCAAGTTTGTCCTGCCGTCTTCCGCCGTTCAGTATAACCCGCCCCCGCGACCCCGCTAGATCGCTCTGTCTAGACGGCTGCGTCGACCATCTCTTTAGCCTGTGCCAATCTAGTCTGTGTCCGTTCATTTGTCTGCCTAATTATTGTACTCACCTTGGGTATCATAACTGTGATTACATTATTTTGATCTTGACCCCGACCCTGTGCAACGAAACTTGTGGCTAAATGACTAGCCAGTCATCGAGTCAGTGTCAGCAAAATCACTACGAGTACGATCGTATTGAATTGGTTTGCTTCCTCGTTTTAAATACGCGGCTAGAATATAGAATGTGTTTCTGGCTTCAGTTTGACCTGACAGCTTTAAAGGTTCATCATGCTCCTGGTCCATCCTGCTGGGTTTATTTAGAACTTAACTTCGAGCATTTGACAGATTTCACGTCCAAAAGACAGTAGATGACGATGCGACCCCACATGGAAGTGCTATTGGTAATTTTAAATCAATACCCATACTCTTATCTGTTATCGTATAACGAAACGCAATTTTTTTTGACTTATTCTATTTTTTTAACTTACTTAAATTTTTATAAAATTGTTAAAACTAACACTGAGGAAAATGAGGTTAATATTAGTTTATTAGCTACTCCAAGCTAGACTAAGCTTTGCATAATTTTTACATTTTCTAAAAAAAATATACTTGCTTATATCTTAGGTATAACGGACCTCCAGATGATCAACATGTCTATACAATTTGTATTATCATAATATAATGTCCTCCTGAACCAAATTTCACTCAACGGAGATGAGGCAAGCATGAGATATTATTGAGCTCAAGTGTGTTCGCAAATTATGACTGCATTATCTATTCCCCCACTCTCGTAATCCAACTCTAATGGAGAGTAAATGAGAGATGGCGCGGGACTCTCAGAGGCAACTGAAATATCGCCGACTTCCCAACTCCGTTCTGTTATTGAAAATTACTTGACATAAAATACCCATTTAAGTTTTATACTAGGACTCTGATTGAGAGAGAGATTAATCTAGCTACTAGATTAACGTGGCAGTTATAATATTATTTCAATGATTTTTTAAGTGAAAACTTCTTTAGCTGCATTGAGCACTTTTTAGTAGGGGGTAAACTCGTGGATTCGCGTCACCGACACCGACACCTCGCGTTGTTACGACGACAAAAGGTCTTTAAATATAAATATACTACATTCGTAATTAAACTTTAATGCCTTAGGTTTATATTTTAATTTTTTTATATTTAAATATTCGTTTTTACTACTATCGGCAGAATTTTTTATGCTACTACCGGTTAGCCCTTCGCTGCTAAATCACCTGGTGCTGATGCATATGATGATAGCGTTAGATAGTCTGTACGGCAGTAATTTTCTAATCCAATACATAACCAAACTACTCGTATCTAACAATGCCACACGTTGAATGAGATAAGTCTTCATATAAATACAAACTGAAAGCTAAATTTAGAAGTGAGTACTCACAGAGCGACAATTCGAGGTTATAAATAGATTGCTTGTCTTTATGTGTCCGCGCATGCAGACTTTGTCTACATATTGCTTCTATATAGGTACATTTAATTATGTGTCACGAAAGTTGAAAAGCTGCTTCAGCTTCAGGCCCCCTTTTTGCCTCGAAGGTATCAAAGCAATACTGCAATTAGGTATCTTCGGCAAACGCGCTCCAACCTAGACTTCATCCATGCCTTCTGTAAGGCATGATCTAATTTAAAAATGAGCTCTACCTGTAGTGAGACGAAATATAGTATTTCGCCTCTATAGCGCAAGTATTGGTCTATCTTCTCATACAAAACTGTCATGTTGATAGCTTCGATCGATTGTACAATCGGGCTAATACGAAAATATTACAGCTGCAATGTCATGAGCGAAATCACTGTGATCAGCCGATGCCTGAAACTCTTTTCTGACTGTTGCTAAATTGATGCACAATGGCTGCAAGAATACCATACATTCTAGTCCATTCATTTTAGATTTTTTCGCGGCAAAATTTATAATTTTTTTAAACCACTGTGGTTTTATACCTATGAGTGAGTACATTAAAAAACACAACTCTCCCCCCCCCTCCGGTGGTGGCTTCCCCCCTCCCCGCCTTGAAAAGTGTGCCATTTTGCAGATTTCCTAGATTTTCAAGAAAACTATACAAGCTAGGACAAAACCGTCAAAGAGAACATTGTTCCTTAATAAATTACCTACAAATAAGTTTATAACATTTATTATGATAGGAGTTATAGTTTACAAGCTATGGTGCGTTAAAGTTGACTAAAAATCGCAGCTCAGTAAAATTAGCCAATTTTCAACATTTTATATGTATTCTGTAATCTCTAGAAAACTATTAGAGTTAGGCAAAAACTGTCAAAAGTAAAAATAAACACCATTTAATGACCTACAAAAAAATATTTAGTTCATAAAGATAGGATTAATAATTTCGCATATATATCCACGTATTGTATACGAAGAAAAATAAAAAAATTGTTAGAATCCTGTGTTATTTGCAATTTGCACAAAAACTATTAGAGCTAGGAAAAATCCTTCGAAGAGCAATTAATTTCATTAAATTACCTACAAAAAAATGTTATGGTTTATTTAGATAGGACCAATAGTTCGAAAAATATGACTACCTTTATTCCATGAAATTTTTTTTTTTCAAAAACCATGTATATATTTTGTAATTTTCACAGAAACTATTAGAACTAGGAAAAAAAATATCAGAAGCAAAAATGAACTTCATTAAATTACCTCCAAAATAGTTTTTAGTTTATTTTGACAGAACTAATAGTTTCGGAAATATTGCTGTCTAACTTGCATAAAAAAAGAAACCCTTGTAAAATCCGTAAATGTTTTTTGTAATTTCAAGAAGAAGTATTAGAGCTAGGAAAAAAGCTGTCAGGACTTAGGACAAAGATAATTAATTTACCTATAAAATAGTGTTTAGTTTATTTTGATAGGACAAATAGTGTTTGAAATATACCTTGCTATTTTGTAAGAACCGGTGGTAGTCATGTTGACTTAGCATAATAGTATGGAATGAATAGAAATTAACCCCTAAATAAATAACGTTTTTTTTTATTTTAGGCCCAAATGATGCCATCCTTCCTCCCCACTCCCCCAACCCCCCTCCCCCCTCCCCTCTCTCAAACATCTCGCCGATTGTGCTTTGATTTTAACTTTGAATAAATTAAAAAAAACTTTAAGATATATAATAAACACATATTATCTAATGCCCCCTTTTTAGGGTTCCGTAGCCAAATGGCAAAAAACGGAACCCTTATGGATTCGTCATGTCTGTCTGTCTGTCTGTTCGTCCGTATGTCACAGCCACTTTTTTCCGAAACTATAAGAACTATACTGTTGAAACTTGGTAAATAGATGTATTCTGTGAACCGCATTGAGATTTTCACACAAAAATAGAAAAAAAAAACAATAAATTTTGGGGGTTCCCCACACTTAGAACTGAAACTCAAAAATTTTTTTTTCATCAAACCCATACGTGTGGCGTATCTATGTATAGGTCTTCAAAAATGATATTCAGGTTTCTAATATCATTTTTTTCTAAACTGAATAGTTTGCGCGAGAGACACTTCCAAAGTGGTAAAATGTGTGTGTCCCCCCCTGTAACTTCTAAAATAAGAGAATGATAAAACTAAAAAAAATATATGATGTACATTACCATGCAAACTTCCACCGAAAATTTGTTTGAACGAGATCTAGTATGTAGTTTTTTTTAATAATTTAAAACTTACTACGAAACGTTTGTACGAAACCCTCGGTGCGCGAGTCCGACTCGCACTTGGCCGGTTTTTTTTATGCTAAAATGACTGGACTACAAGTGCAACAATGGCGAGGAAATGTGTTGAGTCTAGAAAACTGGGACTGGAAAAAAACAACTTTTTACGCCCATACATACTACAAAGTCACCAGCTCCAGCATAGAGCTGATCTGATGATGGAACCAGGAGGTGTATAGGGGAACTCTTCAATTATTTTCAGTAAGCCCCTCGAGTATGGGCTCAATTGGTTTGTTTTAAAGATTCCAAGCGTGTTTTTGAACTAATTTATGGCTTATTTTACTGAGCTGCGAATTTTAGTCAACTTTAACGCACCATAGCTTGTAAACTATAACTCCTATCATAATAAATGTCATGAACTTATTTGTAGGTAATTTATTAAGGAACAATACTCTCTTTGACAGTTTTGTCCTAGCTTGTATAGTTTTCTTGAAAATCTAGGAAATCTGCAAAATGGCACACTTTTCAAGGCGGGGAGGGGGGAAGCCACCACCGGAGGGGGGGGGAGAGTTGTGTTTTTTAATGTACTCACTCATAGGTATAAAACAACAGTAGTTTCAAACAATTATTAATTTTGCCGTTTTCCCCATACATTGAAATCTAGAATGAATGGACTATTCGGCGAAAGTCCCCTAATTAAGAATGTGGTAGCGAATTGTCTAGCATAGTTTTTGCCATTGCCTGTCAACTTTCGTGACGAAAGTTAAGGTAACTTTAATATGTCCTCGTAGCTAATAACGTACCTGCCAAGAGTGTCATTATAAAAATATGATTTACAGCTCTAATGTTGAATGCCAATAACTGATCTTTTGATAAAAATGCACCGTAGTAGTGAAAAAGTGACGCAGATAAAGAATTACCTGAGTGTTTTGTGATGTGGATAATCAAAATAAATACTTTTTTGAAACCAAACCGCTGAAAACAGTGCAAAAGAGAAGTGCTTCAATTGTCAACCGATAGATGGTTGATCAAAAGTGTTGTGACGTTTCTGTTATAAGGACTTGTGTAGGTTGAGTTGGAGACAACTCAACAGTTGAAATAAGGGGCCGAAAGGCGTGTCGAAGTGCCTATGGTAGGCATGATGTGGTTCAAACGGGACCCCAAGGTCCCAGAAAAGGTTGACAAAGTTGACGGAGTGGTCAACAAGTTGAGGAGGAAAAAGCCAGTTATCCTCAAACCGACGCGAGAGTCGAGCGAGAGGGAAACATCGGCTGATAGCGATAAAGAGAAACGGAGATATTCTGATATACTTGATATGAAAGCGTCGCTTGGTATGTATGAACATGTTGATATAAGGCTCTGACGCATACCTATGGAGGTGAGGAGCAGAGACGCAACGTCTTTTTTGATAGCAAACTGATAAACTAAGCCAGACGGGGCAAGCCGCCGTCATACCATAGTATTAAAGCTTAGCTTTCGAGTTGTTATCAAGAATGACGCTGAGCCGCTTCGCCACTCTTCAGGTATGCGTTGCACCTTTTCATTCATTCAAGTTAAACTTATTTGCTTAACTTGAATGAGTCTATATACATAATGTCGATAGAATTTACAGGTTTCCTAGCCATATTTCCAGCCATATTTTTAAATAATAATTAATCAAAAGCACATATCGTTGGTATTTTAAAATATTAATGAGGAAAACTACATTTTGAAAACTTTTAATTGAGTATTTTAATGTAATTTTCTCGTATTTAAGTACTTATTATTGCATAAAGTCCAATTTGTGTTTTAATGATGACGAAATTTTTTGAACTAAAGTTGCACTAATCAAGCTTTTTGTGGCATTTATCTTTATTCTATAAACAATTCTAATACAACAGGTTATTGAACAGTTCAAAATTACTTAATTATATAAATAAATTACTTAAATCTAACTGAATTAATTATTATCGCAGTATATTAATTAATTCATGGCCACCAAGTTCTCTCATATGCCTGAAATCGATCCAGTCTTCTTACTATCCAACATTTAAATAATTTACAGAAAAATTTCAATGATTTTATCTGATCCGTCGAACTTCAATCTGGAATCTTTCAAATCATTAAAGATCACACAGATACAATGAAACGATACATATTTCCGTTGAGGTATTGTTTAAGATACTTATTGTAAACAATACATTGTTAGGTATGTATTGCGAATCTCTGCAATGTCAACAGGTCAATGCGGCCCCGATTCGCGATAGCAACTATTTTTAGCGTTGTCGTCTTGTGCTGATGAATTATTTTGCTTTACTTTGTTTCCTTGTATTTGGTCGTGTGTATTTGGTTGTTTTGTACGTTTTAGTTTAGGGCCCAAAATTCTTGTTGACTGCATACTTAATTTATAGTGTCGTTTTGTATTAAAAAAAAAAAGAAAAGTTATCAGTTTCATCTCTTATAAAGTGTTTATGTTAGACGTAATCCAGGTTCCGTTGATAAGATTACGCGTTAAAGCGGTTAATAAATCTGTATAACGTTTGCATAAGAGTATAACGGAAGTCAATAATCCCACTTATACTAATCCTATGGCTACGCTATAAAAGTGTTGTAACCTTCTGTTGATTTTGTTACTTTCGATCCAATATCGCTATGTGCTATATTTTTTTCATATTATTCCCACCTCGGTGTTATTCAATCAGGATTTTATTCTTAACGGATGTATCTAGTTATCTTCCGGTCAAATGGCACATTTGTAGGCTTTGTACTTCCTCAGATTCTGTTTGTCAGTGAGTAAGTACGAGTGGTAAAAACTTCTTTAAAGCTATATTTAAGTAGGTATTATAGACGTATTACCATTCCAATACCTTGTGAACAGAACAACGATCGGTTCTTCAAACTGTGTTCTTATTTCTGGGTATGCTAAGAAATAATAGTAAAGTAATAATATAAGTTCGAATATAAATCGTGCCATAAAATCGCGTGTCCTAATAACATGCAAAAAGAGGACATTAACCTAATTTACCTGACCATCCCCTTGGGCGAGGTCCTTAGAGGCCGGTGTCCTGAAAACCTGAGCCGGTATAAAATGTTATTTATGTGTTGGAAAGAAACATTTACGGCTGTTTCATTAGATTAATGGATAGCTGTTTCTGGAAGATGTTATCATTTTGTATTTAGAACATTTGTTAGAGATGTTTTAAAAAGTTGACAGGATTAGATTTAGAAGGTAAGTTAAATCGAAGGCATAAAATCAGATGGATAAGATCAATTGGATGAAAGAGAAACGTTATTTTATTCAAAATTATAAAATTATCAGTAGGTAACAACCTACAAAATGTTTGGAAAACCAATTCTTTACTTTAAATAATCCAGCTAGAATCAGTATGGTACAATTGGCAGCTTTATCACTGTAAGAAATAAATACTATAACGTTTTGCATACAGTTATATGCAAAGCCGTAAAGTCAATGTTTTTACGATTTATAAAAATGTATTTTTTGATGACGAACTTTATTTACATAATCTGCCCGTGAATTTTCCCATTACCGATCCGTATACTATTGTTGAGATCTAGAAAGTTCGTCTCAAATATTTTTCACATCTAACATTTACATTTAATCTTTTTATTGTATGGAAATTAAGTATAAATTACTCTTCATGATATCTCAAAATGTTGTTTATTTTCTCTGAGTATCAAAAATATTATAGTGCTTACTAAAAATAGCAAATATACAGTTATAACTTAAGGCAAGCGATTTTCTATCATTACGTTCTTGGTCGGTATCGAATTACGATATTATAGATGACTGGCTTTAAATTGATAAAATATTTTGTTAGCTTTCGGACATTATACCCCTAAAGTATGCTTTTCTCACATTTCCATCCACTCTCGTACTTTATGTGTGTTCAAAATTCAAATCAGTGAAGCCGTCCTGATTTAGCTTCTCCAATTAGATTCCAAATATTTGGCCACTATTGGGTTAACTAAAAGCCAAATTCCATTCGATAACTTTGACAAAAAAGTTTATAACAGTTACAGCATATACAATTATTATGTTTTTACTTAGATTCCTGCTCCTTGTCTTCTCAGATTGGTCATCAATAACAACCTGTGAATGTCTATAAATCATTCAGATAGTTATTATCCAGACGACCATTGTACCACTTTTTCTTATACGTTCTTAATGGCACACTCATTTGCAAGGTTTCTCTTTAATTATCTGTTCTAGAGATTATGTAGTTTCAGTTTAATTATTGTTATTATTATGATAGATTTTATCTGAACATCAACTCTTTTAGTTTAATTAACAACAGTGTACCTATACTTAGTGAGAAATGTCTACGAATTCACATTACATAATTCTTGTGACACATTTTTAACCTTAATAACTTTTATATACTCAATCCTTTCTAAAAATTGCCAACGATATGGTGCTTATATCATACTTTTTTTTTTTGCAATACAAAATTACCTCGCAAGGGAACCATAACATCCGATACGTTATTATAATGTAAAATAATCCCCTAGAACGGCGAGATGAAAGCGACGAATCACTCTACGAATCTGCAGACTGTCAAAGTGATGCCATCTCTGCTAGCGATGACGCGTTACCAAGACTCGGCAAGACACCTACCATGAGCAAAGAATCTCTTAAACTAGCTATCACTGACGAAGAAGGAGATCTCACAAGAAAAAAAGGTCATAGAAAGACTATGTCACTATCCTATCCACTAGAAATAGTCAAATGTTTAGGAGACGAACTATTTGATCACAGAGACAAAAATTGTGACAAGAAAAAATCAAGAGAAAGCCTATGGAGTGAAGAAGATAGAGACTCTATTCACGGTTCAACTATGAAGCTAGATCAGTTGAGAAAGAATAGTAAAAAGGACGACAAAGTCAGTGAAAGTAGAAAAAACAGTTCAACTGATAATCCCAAACGGAAAAGCAGTAAAGGCTCCTCGGTTAGTGCTTTGAATTTCTTGAGAAGGAAGAAAACTCCTACTTCAATGAAAGCTGTTGAAGCGGTAGTTGAAGTGGTAGACGGAATTATAAATGCCAGTGAAATATTAAACCATACGAAATTCTTTTTGGAAGAAGAAAAGAGATTTGCATCTGCGACTCAACCTAAACCACCCGTCGAAACTGATTCGGACGAAGACATGCCTCCTCCTAAAGTTATCGGAGAGCATAGAAGAAGATTAAGTAGACAGACTTCTAGAAGTAAGAGTAAAGTTAGAGGAAAGAGTCAAAGTTTAAAGGTCAATACATTAAGAAAGTCCCACAGTGGGACGCTAAAGAAGGGGAAAAAGAAGAGCATCAAGACTCCTTTAGTTAGTAGAAGCAGACAAGCTAGCATAGTAGACCAATCAACTCCGTTGGTGAAAAAGAAACATTCGGACTTCAAACAGAACTCTTGGCTGTTCAGCGGATCCCGAGGTGAGTCCCTTGCATAATGCTGTATTTTATACTGTACCTACTTTTTTACAGGTTTAAAAAAAACTTAAATCTTGAACATAACCTTAGTTGTTATATCGGTAGCGTGTAGCTGATTTTCTTCTTATATATCCTATACCTTATATATTTATTTCCTATATTTATTTACCTAGGCAAGCGATCGTGATTTAATTTTTTTTAAATTATCGTTATATCAATCAATCTATTATTTCAAAGAATATTGTATAAAATATTATCACTATTTTCCTAGTGCAGACGAGAGAGTTGATAAATACTTTAAAACATCCAATTTTCAATCTTTTTTCCAATTGCCTCTTTATTGGATTGCCACTTTAAGTTTTTAAAGTCGTGAATTGAATGTCGCCATAATAATACAATCATATTATAATGCCTTGGCCTCGTCAAACTCTGACATCTTCTCAAGTGATAACGAATTCAACCATGAACATGTCAAACAAAAAGAAATAACTTTTCCATGTAATCGTAAATAATGGAAGCTTTAATTTACAACGCATGTTACCAAAGCACACATCGATTTGTATTTATCAAATGCTGACGGGTGACCTTATAGCTGGTAGCCCGCTCGCCTTGTCGCCTCAGGGCTGGCGGGGTCGCCTTAGCCGATTGTATGGTAAATGGATTGGTATGGACCGTATCGAATCGTGCTTAGGTTGTTATGTCGAAATCACAGTATCCGTGCTAAAACTATAAACTGTAGGAAAGTGTGCCTATGAATCCCCTACCATTGCGTGATTAAGGCAAGAGGAGCACTACCGTCAGCAATGAGTAATACGAAGCAGAGGGATAGACAAATAGTAAAGGGAAATCTGTCTGATGAAAGATAAGGTTACGGTGTGTCCAAACATAGAGCGGCAAATATACGCGGCTGCCGCGCTGTTGTTGGACGTCTGTCGCGCAAATTATATTCGTGGGGTATACCATACACTATGCAGCCCTCAAGTCCTTGCGAGCGCGCGGCAGAATAGGCATGATGCCTATTACAAAAATAAATTATTTCTAACTGATTATTAAATAGAGGGTCTTCCAAAAGACCTAAAATTCACATCCTCGGTTAGTTTTAAGTTTGTTAACCATTTTAAAATATAGATTAAAGAAAAAAGTACGTTGAAATTTTATGACGTCACAACTGTAAATTTCATACAGTACTGTAAGTAAACTGTAAATTTCATACAACTTCCATACTAAAAGTGTTTTTTTAAGTTTGATAAAGAGTTGCTGATTTGATTGAGTTGTCATCATCCCTATTGTGTCCTGCAAGTTGGAAACGCCGCGTGTTGCCGTCGTGTACTTGGCGCTCTTATGTTTTGACACGCCTTTATAAATAAGATTATCTTGTAGGTACTTTCTCCCACACAATCTGTAACCGAATATCCAATCTAAATAGGCGTTAAGATCATATCAGTGGCAAAAACTAGATCGAATACCGTTACTTGTCACGTACGAGTCAATGAACGTATATTAATAATTTCGCTATTAATATTTGGCCATCGATCCATCACGATTCACGATGTTATGGATCCAAGCTACTGGAATTACCAGTACCTAATTATGGTAGGTATGATTGTTTCGAATACAAATATCGATGTTGAGTCTTACCAACTATATTACGACCTACTTTTTTTTTTTTTTTTCGATATCACAGAATTCAAACAGAAACTTAACAAATATACCCGTACGGGGCTAGCCCGCTACCATATTAGACTGCATCATTACTTCAAATCGCAGTCAATGGCTGACATATAAAGTAAAGTAAAATATACTTTATTGTACACCATTAAAATAAATACAAACACAAAAACAATCATAATGGATATGGCACAACAGGCGGCCTTATCGCTTAAATAGCGATCTCTTCCAGGCAACCTTAGGGCAGAGGAAACTGGCTAGTAGCTAGATAGTAACTAGCATATACCTAGTTCAGCAGATTTTTCACAATTTGAGTGAAAATGACGGAAATATTACGAACTTGTAAAATAACAGTGTTTCAAAGATAACGTTTACGATTTAATGGTAAACCTATGAGCATGCAACGTTAAATATTTTATTGATTTTTTTAAGGGTTGTCAATTTTATACATTTAAATTATTTGTGTGTAAACTGTGTTTCAAAATTATGTAGTTACGTTGATCTTGAATTTTTTTTAAGACGCATAGGCTTAGGAACGCATCTTTGCCTCTCTTACACCGAGGGAAATTTTTTGACGTTAAAATTTATGATTTTACTAAAAGCATTTTCTTTTTCAAAAGGAGAAATTTTCGTTTCCTGATTTCGGTACGCATGGATTTCAAAAATGATGAAAAAAATTGAGAAGTAACGTTAGTAAATTTAGTTTCTACCCGACGCGACGTCCGTAGAGGTGACAGCCCTGAGCAGAAAAATAACTAATAACTAGCTCATCATGCTCTCAACTTCGACCACGTGGTTTAAATTTTTTTAACTCAGACTTGTCGTTTTTCTGTTGTTGGACGACAACAGGCAACCCTAACAGAACTATAACATAATAACACGACCGTCACACACGACCGTGGTTAAATGTTAAAACGATACAGCCATTAAACATTTTGAATTCTTTGGCCGTGAAGCCAGACAGGCGATGGACAGTAAATAAAAGTCTGTAGACATCGATAAAATGACGATAAATACGCGAAACTATATTAATATGCTGTTATTTCTCCTTTTTGCCTGTTTCGATTCCTCTCCGATTAACTTTGAAGTGTAGTGGTAGCACTAGTAAAAGTTTATTTGAATGAAAAACATAGAGTTTGAGTTGACCGCCGGTCTAGGTTAGGTTTTTTGGGGCTATTCTGGCCTGGGATTTTATAATGGTTAACATTGTCTGTGGTCTGGTCTGATGGGAGGTAAAGACTGGGGCTAGTTACCACCCTAACGGCAAAGACGTGCTGCCAAACGATTTAGCGTATACCATGCCGTGTAGAAACCGATAAGCGGTTATGGCTTTAATATGACTGCTGTACTTCTATCCGGTTAACCCGCTACCATCTTAGACCGCATCATCACATACTACTAGGAGCATGTGAAATCGCAGTCAATGGCTTGGAATAAAGAAAAAAAAAACTTACAGTATTGTAATAATAAACAGCTTTTTTTAGGTGTTTTGCAAAACTAACTAAACATTCCGAATTCTTTGGCCGTGAAGCAGGCATAATTATTGGCTTTGGAAAATAAATAAAATGCGTCCGCCGAAATCGATAAAATGCCGATTGATGTGTTCGAATGTGTCGACTGGCGAGCGGGAATTGTTTGTTTATTCCTACTTGTTACTGTTTTGTTCTGGACTGCGGTCACTGGGTGAACTAGCAGGTAAAAGATTTACATTTATAAGGCGGGTTTTACAGAAGTGGCACGTTCTATATTTATACGTTAAACAGCTTTAAAAATAAAATTCGTTAAATCTAATATGCACCTTTTTCAAAAGGCAAAAGATAAATTTGCTAGAAATACGAGAATTCCGGGAAGATTGGTTTTACCTCAAGCGCCGAAAACGGCCACCTATTTAAAAAGCTGCTATGCAATGGGTATAAAAAATTCAACGCACTGCCTAATGACTCAGTTGATGCCATTGTAAAAAATTTAGTTAAAACTAAGTTGTCTTCTAACTCATTCCTTTTACTCATTGAAAGAATTTCTTGAGCTTATAATTAATAAGACATGAACCATAGTTTTTTTTAATTACTTTGACATTTATTTAAGTCATGTATTTAAGGGTGTGGTGGATTAAATTAATTATTACGATTGATTGATTAAGGATTTAAATCTTGTGAGTATAGCATCGTACCGGAACGCTAAATCGCTTGGCGGCACGTCTTTACCGGTAGGGTGGTAACTAGACACGGCCGAAGCCTCCCACCAGGCCAGACCAGGGAAAATTCAGAAATTATAAATTTCCAAACCCTGCCGGGGATCGAACCCGGGACCTCCGCACGTTAAGGCAACAGCGCTCAACACTGCGCCACGGACGTCATCTTCATAATAATATAACGATTGTGAAGTTCATTCATGCGCTATCAGCGGGTTATAGGAACGTTTGATAACTGGACGTTGGCCAGCATTATTAGGTCACTTACCTACTACCTACTCGGCTCCCTGGATCGGAATTGCTGAGTTACTGAAAATAGACTGTCTTGTGGATGCTCAGAGTGCAAAATTGCGTAAAAACTAAAAAAATATAGGTCGGGTTTCCCCAAATGTAGTAGGTAGATTCTGTTTTGTTTTTTTTCCTTGACGGACATACTTAAGCAATATTCCTTTAATAATACTTTAGCAATATTGCATTAATAATATAAATGCGAAAGGGTTTCTTTTAATTTTTCACGGCAAAATTTTGGTCGATAAGTAATTATATCCAGTTACTTAGCGAGCAAAATTTTAGGGTCAGAATTTGGCCTTTTCGTTTCCCACGTGCCTCAAAGAGCACGGTAAGCCGTAGATCCCGGATATTATCACTAATCCATACTAATATCATAAATGCGAAAGTGTTTCTGTCTGCTACGCTTTAACGGCCCGGGGAAGTACAGACTTTTTATTCCGGAAAATTAAGGGAGTAAAAAACTTATACAACGCGGACGAAGTCGCGGACATCTTTAGCTAGTATATGATAATAATCATAACAAACCTAAGAGTTGAAATACTCTTAGACTAATGACTAGTTGTAATACGCGGCAGAACATGGGAACCCATCGCATAATAACCCCAAGAAAACCCGTAGCAATTTCCAATATGATTAATGAAAAGGGGTCACGATCCTCAGCAATGAGAGAGGAGGGGATTGTATCTAAAAATTATAGACGACTAGATGATGCCCGCGACTTCGTCCGCGTGAATTAGAGTTTTTTGATTCCCGCGGGAACTCCTTAATTTTCCGGGATAAAAAGTAGCCTATGTCCTTCCCCGGGATATAACTTACCTCTATACCAAATTTCAGCAAAATCGGTTGAAAACATGGGCCGGGAAAGCGTAGCAGACAGACAGACAGACATACACACTTTCGCATTTATAATATTAGTATGGATTGTGGCTCGATTCTATTACATTATTCTGAACTTATTATGAGTGACTAGCTGATGCCCATGACTTATTACGCATGGATTGAGGTTTTTTGGGACCGGGATTTTAATTTTCCGGGATTAAAAGTAGCCCATGTGTTATTCCAGGCTATAACTCTTTGCCTTTCATCTAGATCCGTTCAGCCGTTCTGGCGTGATTGAGTAACAAACATCCATCCATCCAATCATCCAAACTTTCGCATTTATAATATTAGTAAAGATTCTGAACTTATTTACCTCCACAAGTTAGCCCTTCTGCGATCTCACCTGATGGTAAGTGATGATGCAGTCTAAGATGGTAGCGGGCTAACCTGTTAGGGGCATGGCAGTTATAGTTATAGTTATGATTATGAGAAAGAGATCATTTAGCCGAGGCCGGAAGGCGCGGTGTATACAGTCACCGGCGCATTGGCATGCGCGCGCGCACCTCGCCGGGAAGTGCGTATTAATAGCCGTATCCTTGTGCGCTATTGTTTCGGTTCGATTCCCGACCGCCGAATTGGGCTGCACGATCAACGATCATTATTTTTGATGATAGGATAAGATTCTTGTCGCGATATTCATTATTAGTCACTAGTTTTGAGAGAGTGAGAGATTCATATACGCCGGCAACGCATTGGCGGTTCCTCTGGTAGGGATTGCAATACATATAGTATAACAAGCTATCATCATTTTTTTTTTTTTTTTGGTACCAAAAAGTTATACAATACGTAGAAAACAGAAACATAGTCATCCATCTATTACAGCCCATTAACGTCCCACTGCTGGGCACAGGCTTCCACTCTCATAGGAGAGAGGGAATTAGAGCTAATATAACAAGCTATAATTAAATAAAATATTTAAAAACACCACTGCTCTGCCAAAAATGACATTTATTTTTTTCAAAAAATGTGTATCCAGTGTCACTCGGAATGATGCAAGGATTCTAATCTAACGACACCCCATACACCCAAATCTCTTCATACAGTAAGGCCTGCCATACACGGACAGCTTGAAGCAGTCAGGATGGACTGCTTCAAGCTGCGACTGCATAGTGAACTTACAGTCTTCTACGTACACACATACATGGAACCGCTCGAGCGGTTGCGACTGCTTCGGGCGGTTGGCGGCAGTTATCAATGGTAGCTTGAAGCTGTTGACTATGACTGCAAGAGCGGTCCGTGATCACTGGCTAACTGCTCGAACAGTCCGTGTATGGCCGGTCTAAGAAGTTATAGTGGAACATACATGAACCCGTGTTAAAAATACCTTAGCAAATTAGGTAGGTACAGTTAACCCACAAACCTCGCTAAAACCAAAAGCACCTCAATCAGGCCGTATCAGCGATAAATCCGCGGGCATATTGCGTGTTTCCATTACACTTTAAACGGCCGATTTATTATCACTTCAGCACAAACACGAGTTCACTTTACGAGTCCGTCGGGTGCAACGAACTTGCATTGTCGCGATTACATTGTAAGATCTCTTAATGTAATTCACTTGGGAATACCTACTGAATGTTGTCAGGAAGTTGCTTTTACGATACAGACTTTATCTCGTGTTTTTTTTACATCATGCAATTGAGACTTCCCTGACAGAGTGGTGAGCCTAAGCGCTGTGGTCTTGTAAGTGGTTGGTTCCGGGTTCGATCCTCGGCAATGTCAATTCGGAAATTTATAATTTCTGAATTCTCTGGTTTGGTGGGAAGCTTCGGCCGTGGCTAGTTAGGCAAAGACGTACCGCCTAGCAATTTAACGTTCCGGTAAGAAGCCGTGTAGAAAACGATTGGGGGTATGGGTTCAATATAACTGCCTTACCCCTAACAGGTTAGCCCGCTACCATTTTATATTAACCATCAGCAGGGCTAGCATGGGCGGGAGATAAAAATTCAATCCCCCGATTTTATCCACTGACAAGAGATAAAATTAACTTATCCACCCCACAGAGCACGGCAACAGGGGAGAGGAGAAGTTTATCCCCGTTTGACATTTCACGGGGACTCGGCGGACTATTTATCCACCGTTAGTTAGCGTTTTTATTTATTTATTTAGGAATAAAATTTTTTCCTTTCCTCGGGGAGAAAATTGTCTCGGCCCATGCTAGGGGGGCAGGTGAGATTGATTTGGCTACAAGGGCTAACTTGTAGTGGCGAAAAATAAAAATAAAAGTTAATGTTCTTTAATCAAATGCAATTAACAATTCAGGGTATTAAGCTATCTCCATTCCGAATTTCAGCCAAATCGGTTCTGTCGTTGTTCCGTAAACATACACACACATATCTTACAAACGTCCAAACTGTCACATTAATATTAGTAGAATAAACATCCAAGTAAAGTACATTTTAATACCTTCGAAAATTCATGATAATCGAAGTCCAAATGGTCCGGTATCGCCAAATTCTCAAAGCCCCCGGGGTCGGGGTGAGTGACCGGGGCGGGGTGACGTCACAGCCGACCGGCGCGCGCGTGATTCATCTCGCGGCTTGACATTGTTGGCAAAAACCGAGATCGGGACACGAGGTCTGGTTATAAAAGTCCTTAGGTCAGCAACTGTCTCGTTGGTCCAGTGGTTAGCATGTTAACTGCTGATGACGAGGCCCTGGGTTGGATTCAGGCCAGGTAACTAGATGATTCCGCGTGGATTGAGGATTTTGATTCCCGCGGGAACTTTTTAATTACCGGGTCAAAAAGTAGCCCATAGATTAACTGCTAGAAAGTAGCCTAGTTGTCGTTCCCCGGGATGCAGCCTATCTATGTACCAAATTTCATTAAAATTGTTGAACAGATGGGCCGTGAAGGCGTAGCAGACTGACAGACCTACGTTCGCATTTATAATATCAAGTATGGATGAGTATTGGGTTTTTCTCACAAGAAATTCTCGGTACCTACTAATAATATTACAATATAACGAGATAAGTTCTTTTCTGCCAGTCATCTGACGCAGACGTCTACACTCTAGACCAGAGTGTAGAGCCTCACTTACCATCATCACTTACCATCAGGTGAGATCGCAGTCAAGGGCTAACTTGTAGTGGATAAAAATAAAAAAGAGTTTCTGCTCTGTCCAGAACTCTAGAGTCGAGACAGAACAACTTATGGGGTGACGAGGCCGTATCTACAAGCTGGCAGAATGTTCAATACAAATTTCAATAGTTCTAGCATCTAGCACAAAATTATACTAATTTGAAAAGTTTTATGGCTAGTAGATATACGAAGATGTAGGTAGGTTTAGTAGGTGAGCTTGTGGTCTGCAATTTGTATGGGCGTGGATCGACTGTAAGGACAATAATTTATACTTACGCTGTTGTATTACAATAAAAATACCTCATTACTACAGTAATTACAGTGTGAGGTATCATGGTATGTCTTAAAATAGCACGCAATCGGTACGCAGTCTGCACACTTTCCTTCAAAGAAAGCAGTCCCGTCTGAGTCCATATATGTCTGGTAAGTCACCAGTATGGTGCTATGGATGGTTACCGTAAAGCTTGGCATCCACTCTGATAGCGATTGTCATATTGGCACTTTTTTTCTTTAATCTATATTTTAAAACTAACCAAGGATGTGAATTTAAGAACTTTAGGAAGACCTTCTATTTAATAATCAGTTAGAAATAATTTATTTTTGATATAGTCATCATGCCTATATGCATGGTGGTCAAATGTATACAATAGGGTCAATTGTATACATCTGACCACCATGCAACGCTGCGACAATAAATGATAAATAATTTATTTATTTCACGTAGGACAACATGAGTCACTTATGATAAGTCAAGACTCTACCACCGGTTCGGAAAGTTCGGTTCTTCTGAGAAGAGCTATTTCCATTATATTATGTCTATTCTGCTATGCTTATCGACCGTAGTATCAAAATTCCACGGACAGGGTACGGACTACGGAGAGATTTGCCCCCTTTCTATGCAAGGCCTTTCCGGCTTCCGTTTTCCCACACTCTTAACATAGTACCTTCGAGTCCAGACTCCTGAGTGAATTTAAGACATCTTCTAGGCAACCGTACTTCACCTCAGGCTGCATCATCGCTTGCCAGCATGTTTGTTAATTGTTTACGGCCAGTCTATCTATCTATACTAATATTATAAAGTCGAAAGTTTGGATGGATTGATGTTTGTTACTCAATCTCATCAGAACGGCTGAACGGATGGGGATGAAATTTGGCACAGAGAATGATTATAGTCTGGAATAACACATAGGCTTATTTTTATTCCGGAAAATAAAAGAGTTCTCGCGGGAAACGAAAAACCTCAACCTACGCGGACGAAATCGCGGTCATCAGCTATAAAATTATAAAAAAATGCTAGATACTGTGGAGGCTCAGCTTAAAAATATTAATTACTTGGCGCTTCCGAGAAGGAAAACTGTCCGCGTCCGGTCGTTCGTACAGACTGACGAGTTGACAAGCGCACTCTTCAATACGCTTCTGAAGACGCCCGCTTCGACACACGTATGATTAACGCTAACTTGACCTTAATAGGCTCCGTTGACACGAATTCCGCACTTATTAGAGCTTCTGTGTCGTATTTCTCATTGCTGAGGGTCGAAGCCCCTGCCCATAGGTGATTGGGTATTTGACAACACTGCAAATCAGCAACTTTTTCAAACGTCACGACGTTTGAAAAAGTCCCTGGCGCAGTGCTATTGTCTTAACGTGCGGAGGTCCCGAGTTCGATTCCTGGCAAGGTCAATTTGGGAATTTATAATTTCTTAACTTCCCTTGGTCTGGTTTTGGCCGTAGCTACGAGTAGTTACCACCCCGGCAAAGGCGTGCCGGTAAGCCATTTAGCGTTCCGTTACGAATTACGATGCATGCCGGGTAGAAACCGATTAGGGATATGGGTTTGATACAACTGCCATGCCCCTAACAGGTTATCTCGCTACCATCTTAGACTACAGCATCACTTACCATCAGGTCAGATCGCAGTCAAGGGATAACTTGTAGTAGATAAAAAAACCGGCCAAGTGCGAGTCGGACTCGCGCACCGAGGGTTCCGTACAAACCTGTAGTAAGTTTTACGATTTATGACGTATTAAAAACAAGACGAAATGAACCGCAAAACTAACTTTGTTTGTAGAGGTTTATTGTTAATATCAAAAAATTACGTTTGTTGTATGGGAGCCCCCCTTTAATATTTACTTTATTGATATTTAATTATTTATTTTGAAAGGTAATATACAAGTTAATATTCTGTGAAAATTTGAACCGTCTACCTGTTACCGTTTTTAATATTGAGCAAAAAAATACGAAAAAAACACGTTTATTGTATGGGGACCCCCCTTAATATATATATATTTTTAATTTTTAGTATTTGTTGTTATAGCGGCAACGGAAATACATCATTTGTGAAAATTTCAGCTTTCTAGTTATCACGGTTTATGAGATACAGCCTGGAGACAGACAGACAGACAGACAGACAGCGGAGTCTTAGTAATAGGGATTAGGGTCCCGTTTTTACCCTTTGGGTACGGAACCCTAAAAATGACAAAACCCGCGCATAGTATGGAATGTTGTATGAAATACTTGGTCGTGTCGTCATCGAAATTCGACGCACTTTTACTTTCGCACAATAACTTCAAAATGGTTATCAAACTCAAAACTAACTGGGGACGTGGATATTACGTCTTTACAAAGATTGATTATCACTAAAAATAAAAAGTGCGTGCGCGAGAATTATACTCCCGACCATCTAAACAGGACTGCCTAAATCAAATTTAATATTTTTTATTCAAGTAAACTTGTAACAAGTGCTTTTGAAAGGTCGAGTGAATCTACCACTGGTTCGGAATGCCGTTCCTGCCGCGAAGAAACAGCCAGCCAGCTTATTATATCTATCTATATATTACCTATATAAAAATGAATCCCTATTTCCCTTGGTCACGAGTCACGACATCACGCGTGAACGGCTGGACCAATTTCGCCAATAATTTTTTTGTTTCTTATTGTAATGAGAAGGTTCTTATGAAATAATAAACTAAGAAAGTAGCGCAGAAAATTGGAAATTTCAGAAAACTGAAACCACGCGGGCGAAGTCGCGGGCATCAGCTAGTATATAATAAGTGGTGATTTACTTACCTAAAAATATTCACTGTTTTGCCAAAACTCAACTGCTTTCAAAGGTCAATTTCGAAACTTTCGGGCGCGGCGCGCGGGCGGTGCGCATCGGTTTACCGCTCTGCATAGTTTAGTTTGTTAAAATAATAATAACATAGGTTACATGGCCTAAATATTTGAGAACAACTAGTGTATTTACAATACAAGGTTTAGTAGTTGTTCTAGCGATTTAATAGCTGTTTACGTTGTACGAGACGATTAGCAGAACCGCTTCTTACAACTGTAGCGGATTCCGTAGAATGCGGCGCACGGCCTAAACTAAAATAAATTTTACTACAGAACCATTAAAATACTTGGAGAAAATACTTGAGAGAAAATACTTGGAGATTTCCTATGAATAGAATCGTTACTCGAAAATTAAAAAAGTAATCTTTACTGATTCAGATCTAACTGAAACTTATATCAAACAACTTGTCTAAACTAAAAATTAACGTGCCTCGCTGAACGTTCGCGTCATTAAATGCATAAGTAATTGGTCATTAGATCTGGGCGTAGAATTCATGTCTGTGTGCGTTGCGGTTTTATGAGTGGGAGACTCAGGTTCGATTCCAGGAAGGGACAATTTGGGAATTTATAATAATTTTTACATTGTCTGATGTCTGTTGTCTGGTCTGGTGGGTGGTTTCGGCCGTGGCTACTTACCGAAATACCGGCTAAGCCGTACCGCGAAGCGATTTAGTGCTCCGGTACGATGCTGTGTAGAAACCAATTAGGGGTACTTATAGATTTTATTTTAGACTGCCGAACCCTACCAGGTTAGCCCGCTACTATTTTAGACCGCATCATACTTACTATCCGGTTGAGCGCGCTCAAAGGCCAAATAAATAGTAGAATATAATTCGTCCAATATGATGTTTCTGTGTTTTTTGATATTTGGAAGCTTTTTATTATACTGGCAGCGCTGGCGCATTTAAAAAACTCAAGGCTACACGCTACACAAAATGCATAAAAGCTAATACCCGACCTAATTTTAAATTTCACTAGACAGACACTAGAAACTTGTCCTAACTATCATAGTGTCAAACAGTTGCAACTCCGATGGTATGCGAGCGTTTCAACACAACACCAATTAAGTGTTCGCGTCATGCATCGTAATTTGTGTGCAAGTTGCTAAACCATTATGAACTATGAATTTATTATGAGCTTCGCGGGAGGCTTGTTGGAGATTCATAAGACGTGTAATCTATGCAGTAAGTGTGCTGTCATATCACCAGTGAAATGCTTTGACTGACTGATTGATTGGTATTGAAAATGAAAATGAAAATGAAAATGATTTATTTCATGTAGGACAACTTGTGCCACTTATGATAAATCGCAAGAATCTACCACCGGTTCGGAAAGATGATTCTACTGAGAAGAACCGGCAAGAAACTCAGCAGTTGCTATTTTCAAAATCAGAAAAATGTAACAATTTGTATATAATATAAAATGCATACGCTACGTAACAAGTAGGTATTACACTGACTTGTGGATGCGAAGCCGATTGCTTCCATGCAACTTTGTCATCGAGAAAATCATCTATACTATAATAATACCCTCGACTTAACAGATGCTGTTTAGCACAGTCTTTAAGTTTATGTAATGGCAACTCCAGAAACTCTTTATTCTACTCTATTGCAGTCATAATCTAATTACTAATTAATTATGTATTAAAAAAGTGGCGGGAAGCGGGTGGTGGATGAGGAAGGCGGAGGACCGTGTGTGGTGGCGCGCTTTCCAAAAGACCATGTCCAGTTGTGGACGAATGCAGGCTGATGGATGATGATCATGATGAATCTAATTACTAATTAGTAGAAACAAAAATGTACTAGTAATACCTGGGGGTCTACTCTCTTTCTCTAAAACGAAACTTCGCAAACAAACGAACGAAATTTCGTTAACTCCTCTCCTATATAATATTATCTCTATGCTCCTCTCTATTTCGTTTTCGTACACGCAGACGAAGTACGGATCCATAGAAAATTTTCGTGACCGATTGTATTGAACGATTTTGTGTGGGTCTAATAACAGACTAATTACGTTCGTTTGCGAAGTTTCGTTTGAGAGAAAGAGAGTAGACCCCCTGATTCTGGCTTCTTGGCTTCTTCACAGAATCCATATTAATATTATAAATGGGAGAGTGTGCCTCTCTTTTACCTTTATAACGAAATATAGTACAGGTACTTGTGGAGATATTAGCTGATGCTCGCGACTTTTAGTCCGTATGGATTATGGTTTTTTTATTCCCGTGGAAATAGTATCCCATGTCCTACCCCGGGATACAACGCACCCCTGTACAATCGGCCGTGACATCGTAGCAGATAGACAGGCAGTCAGACACGCTTTCGCATTTATAATATTAGTATGGAAGTATGGGTATATTTCGCATTCCTGAGAAGCATATAGTTTAAGCAGAAGAGTACTGTTTAGTATTCTGATTTCCGTCTCCCGAGATGCATCCTTGCAAAATTGGTTGAACAGATGACCTGTGCAAATGTAGCACACAATCAATTATTATATCTATGGATTAGTACGGATTAAGTTGGCGGTACTTCTCTAGCACTAATTAGGCATCGCGCTAAGCACTAATGCTATGCAGTTGTAACTATAGGTATCTACTATTGTATACAGCAGATGATGCGAGCGGCGTAACAGTGAGATCATCAACGGATCCGCCGCATTATATTGTTTATGTGTGTATTTATATACGCCATACGACAAGTTAATTACTTAATTTAAAATCGGTGATTCTTAAGATTGATTAAGATTCTTGGGGTCGGAATTCGGTCTCCTGTCCTGTCCGCAAATTGTCAAGGGTTTAAATACCAGGCACGCACGGCACCCGTCTTAGCTACGCCTGTCGATAATTAATCGAACCCGGGACCTCCCACATAATACCACAATGCTCATTGCTACAGTCAATAAATTATCAAGATCATATTATTTTCATTAGTAAAACTGTATTCTTATCAGAAACATCTCTGTTTGTTCCACAGGAGATTCAAGAAGAGAAGGCTCAACCGACGATACGGCCGCGCCGGACGTGGACGTCGACACTAGCGACGCCAACGCCAAGGAGCCGGAGAAGGAAACTAAGTAAGTTCCCGAGCCTTGCGATAGATGGCGTTAGTTGTATTGTAGTCATAGTAAAGTTTCGGGTGCGGGGGTGTGTTTCTAAGATGGAGAAGTAACGCTATTGCACGCTAGATGGCGTTATGCCAATTAATTTTGCAAGCCTCAATAGTTCAACAGATAACCGAGTTTCGACACTGTACTATTCAACCCATATCTTATATTTATATTATAAAATTTATTATAAGTATAGATGTGATTATATTTTTATTATACGCCCTTATATTTTATTGCACTGTCATCGTTAGAAAAGTTTCACAGTTCCCTTCCAAACGGAATCAAGGGAGTAATCTTTATTACGCTTGAATTTAGGTTTTAAAAAGTCTAGCCTTTCCCGGGATGCAAGCTATCTTTGTACCAAATTTTGTCAAGATAGGTTTGATAGATTCGCCTTGAAAGCGTATCAGGTCGGCAGAATAGACAGAAACATTTGGCATTTATAATAATAGATAAGTGCCTACGGATATGATAAACGGTTTCAAAGAACATAACTGCTGTTTGCTGTTTTTAAAAATAATACTTTTAATAAATCCGCTGGTGCACTTGCCGAATGATAAATATTGTTAGTTTTCACATTTTTTCATATAACATGAATCATAAAATATAATGCTGTTTCCACACCAGTTTGAAAGGCGCGAGCACAGGCGCGCGCGGCGTTAACCGCGCCGAAAGCTGTCGCGAGCGAGACGCGCCGCGCCGCGGCAAGCATCGCAACGCCTCTGACCCGAACCGGCTGACTGCGCATCATAATCAGTAAGTATTCAACTTTTAGTGTTTAAAATATCAAACTTCAAATTATCTATTTTATTTATGTCTCATAATATAACTGCATAAATTACGTTTTTATTCGACTAGTTTCCAACTCGTCTAAGGTTATTATTCGTGACTCGGAAGTCGATTTGTATGACGCGGCGTAACGCAAAAGCGGAAGATTTTAGATTACTAACTTAACCAAAAAATACCTTTCGCTTTATTTAGCAACCTAAACAATGTGCGATGTTGGACTGCATCTGTTTGAAGTAGCCGTAGGTTCCTGAATTAGGATACAGTACTCGTATTTATAGATAAATGTTTAATTAAATATTGGACTTTTGCTAGCCATAAAGTTCTTTCGATATGAAAACAAAATTTGGGAAATTTATTCCATAGTTAGTTTGTCGTTAAATTGAAAAAATATCCCGCTAGGCAACCCAACAATCATAATGTATGGAGGTGTGCGTATTATAACGTAGGAAGATTACTTGTTAACGAATGTTCGCATGTTTTTAACCAGTCTGGTGTAACATAATGATAATTTTAAGCGCCTTACTATACCAAACGTTTTTATTTTAGGTAGGTAATCTATTTGTTTTTATCGTCATTTCCGAAACCCATCCACTATTAGTGGTTACAAATTATTACCTACTTTGTGACACTTATCGCGTGACGCAGTGACATGATACATTACATTTTAAAAAATTAGATATTCCTACAACATAGTTTTGTTTGAAACAAAATTAATTCTAATATTATGATTGTGACCAGTGTATTCCGTCTGTCTGTCTGTATAAATCCACGCGTATGAAGTCGCGGTTATCTACTATTGTATAAATCTAAATATATAAAAAGAAAAGGTGACTGACTGATCTATCAATGCACAGATCAAAACTCGGCGGTTGCTCTTTTGAAAAAATTAATTAACAATTTTATTAATGTGTAGATACATAAGCAACCGCAGTCCTAAGCATTGCTGGAGCGAGTCAAATCCATGCTCTTTTATCATATTTTAAACTTGCCTTTACACAATTTAAGAAATCCATTAAAAGTATGCTTTATTATACAACGTTACAACGTTAACGTTGTAACGTTATAACAGTATAACTTGTGTAAAGGCAAGTTTAAAATAGGTTGTGGTGTTTTGTTAAAGAATAAAATGCTAAACAATTTAACATTAAAAAACATTAAAGATTTCTCGGGTATGCAGGTTTCATCACGATTTGTTTCTTCACCGTTGTATCCTGGTAAAGGACATATTTTTATCCCGGAAAATCAAAGAGTTCCCACTAGATTTTTCAAAAACCTAAATCTACGCGGATGAAGTCGCGGGGTATCCTCTAGTTTCTGATAATCATTATTTCTTAGTGCAGGTCAACGTTACAGAAAAATTCAAAATTCAAAAGTTTTTTATTCAAATAGACTTTTTACAAGTGCTTATGAATAGTCGAATGAATCTACCACTGGTTCGGAATGCTATTCCTACCGAGAAGAACCAGCAAGAAACTCGGCGGTTGCTCTTTTGAAAAATAAAAAATTTACAATTTCATTAGGTAATTTGTAATAACATACGTAACCGCTGTCCTTAGCATTGCTGGAGCGTGTCAAATCCATGCTCTTTTGTCATCTACGTAATCTGCAACAGTACCTATAATAAACTTTTTTCAGAAGCATACTTTTAATGCAAATCCAACTAATCCCTAAGGCGGTAAAATAGGGCTTTGAAATTTTTATAAATATAGAACCTAACGTGAGAGCGAAGCCGCAGACAACAGCTAGTATTTTATAAATTTTCAAACTAATTATATTGACGTTTAAAAAGTGTACAACGTTACCCAGTTTGCATAAATTAATTTCGAGTTTGAATTTCACTTTTTGAAGTCAGTTTTTTTTTCTTTTTATCCACTACAAGTTAGCCCTTGACTGCGATCTCACCTGATGGTAAGTGATGATGCAGTCTAAGATGGTAGCGGGCTAACCTGTTAGGGGCATGGCAGTTATATTAAACCCATACCCCTAATAGGTTTCTACACGGCATCGTACCGGAACGCTAAATCGCTTGGCGGCACGTCTTTGCCGGTAGGGTGGTAACTAGCCACGGCCGAAGCCTCCCACCAGGCCAGACCAGAGAAAATTCAGAAATTATAAATTCCCAAATTGACCCGGCCGGGGATCGAACCCGGGACCTCAGCACGTTAAGACAACAGCGCTGCACACTGCGCCACGGAGGTCGTCAAAGGTAAAGTTGGTAGGTGTTTTAACTCTGCATTTAAATGCTTTCATTAAGGGACCAGCGACCACCGCTCGCAACTTCTACTCGAACCGCAAATATAAATTTGCCGGTATATTGCTATCCCTATCTGGCTGAAGACACATGATCGTGTGCAAGCGCGATAGCAATATGAGCGTACAGAATTTGTTATACATGTAGTCTTGTTCCGTGAATACCAAAAATGATGAATGAAAAATTGTTTTGTTTTTAACTTCGTGTTGTTATTCTGTAACTTGACAATATAGGCTATGTTCCTGATCAATTAGTACGTGAGATATCGTTGGTTTTAATATGAAACAAATAAGGAGAAAACATGTCGTTTATGTCGCAAAAACATGCAAAACGCAATATGTGCTTACATTTAATTTTGGGAAAGTATTTTGGAAAAATAATTATCCAGGGACCTAGATAAATACAAGTTCAATCTTAATAATCGCATAATATGGAGGAAATATGCTCGAATTACTAATTATTTTGGTATTACGTTTGTATGAGCAATTCACCCTCCGCTGGCGCCTTAAGAGTAACAGGCAATAGAATAGGCACCTATTTTCGAATTGTAGCTAACTGCTAACGTTTAGTTTCAAAATAAGCCGTAGGATTCCTTGCATTCCTTAAGAACAGAAATAGATTCACTAAGTATGACCGGGACTTGGTATTTTCTCCTATCCACATGAACTGACCTAGACATTAGAACGTCTTAACTTGAACTCATAAAACAATCTAATTTCAACCGAATTGCCCAGATCATACGTTATAAAATCGTGACAGCAGAATCATAGCCAATAATTGTTTAGAATGCATTTCAAATTAAAATCATAATAAAGACGATTTTTACATAAATGAAATCAAATTAGTTTGTACTGATGTCGACCAAAATTAGATCTCATTTTGATTTGGAATAAAGTTGATATTTCAATACTACACTTTGCATTCCTGTGGAATTTATTTATAGTACCTATTAAGACTATAAAGTAACTAATTTCGTTAAACCCTTAGAATTGACGTAGGATTTATTTCTTTTTAGAATTCCGTACCAAAATAGTTAAAAACCACAAGCTTGTTGTGCGACTATGTCCACGTCACATCGTCTGATTGTCTGTCTGACAAACTTGCGTATTTCAGTAACTTCTAAAGCTATCATATACTTAGTATGTTTATGAAATGCTATCGATTATCATCTTTCCGAACCGGTGGTAGAGTCTTGACTTATCATAAGTGACATAAGTTGTTCTACGTGAAATAAAAATGCGTGGCTTAATTTTTTTAAATTCCTGCGGGAATTCCTTAATTTTCCGCGATAAAAAGTACCCTTTGTCACTCTCTAAGTCCTCAACTATACCCATGCCAAAAATCACGTCGATCCGTTGCTGCGTGATTGGAGGAGAAACCAACAAACAAACACTTTCGCATTTATAATATTAGTAGTTTTAAATAATGTTTTCCCAACCGAGAACATGAGATCCAAAAATTTTCTAGAAAGAAAAGTACAGCTGTAATGTAAGCATATTATGTTTTCAGTGTTTCAGTGCCAAGTACTTGGTAAAGAATATGAAACTCAGAGCTCAAACTATGATAACACTAGCTGATGCCCGCGACTTCTTCTGCGCGAATTGAGGTTTATTGGTTCTCGCGGGAACTCTTTAATTTTCCGGAGTAAAAAGCGGTGTAGCCTATGTGTTATTCCAGACTATAATCTATCTCTGTGCTAAATTTCATCGAGATCCGTCCAGCCGTTCTTGCGTGTTTGAGTAACAAACATCCATCCAACCAAACTTTCGCATTTATAATATTAGTACTATAGATATGGATGTAAATAATTGTTATGTGAATGCTCTAATATAGCCGTTCTAGTATTCAAGTATCTCAATGGTGTTCAGTAGCGCAAAGGATATGAGTTTCAGGCATAGAGAATGGTTTCAGGGATCATGTTGTTTCATTTTTGTTGACTTTCGTGCTTTAGAATTATAATCCTTATTTTAGAAACGTCAAGGTACGTGACATCGAACAGTCATTTGGAGTAGTATTGCTTAAGTATTGCTTTAAGCGTTGGCAGTATGGCCCTGGTCATCGGTTTTCAGTAATTCAGTTTCAGAATTCGCTTCAGTCTCGTTTCTGACGCGATCGGGGACGGACGTGGTAACGTCTTTTTTGGCTAAAAATAACAATTTTTCGTTCGTATTACTATAGCAGTGTGTTTATAATATTTTGCGTTATTAGTGTTGTTAATGCAGTGTTTCTAATATTTTTTTTTTGGACATTGACGTCATATAACCTTCCCGGGTATTCGGAAGTAGATGCTTGATTAATGCAAGGATTTGGTATGATAATATATTACTGCCGACGTCCCCTCCGGTGTAGCGGTTTGAATGTTTCATTTGCGAGTTAGAGTTGCAAGTTCGATGTTCGGTTGGGTTAATTTGGGAATACGATAAAATAGATCTGATAAATCTCAAAATAGAACGAAACAAACTTGCTTGGTTTTCTACTAGCTAGTTCCTATATTCTGATTTCTCGGGACATATTATCTAGATTCTAAATAGTGCCCGCGACTCCGTCCGCGTGAATTTAGGGTTTTCGAAAATCCTCTAGGGATCTCTTTGTTGTTCAGGGATGAAAGTAAATTCATGAAATTAATTCAAAGAAGTTAAAATTATGACAGTCCACAACCAATACATATTTGAAAATTTAGTATATGTGCATAAAAACATGCATAAATTCAAGAAAAAAAGTGACTGTCATAATGTTAATACAAGAAATAAGAATAAAATTGTTGTGCCCTCTTCTAGACTTTGTAAAATTAGTAATTCATTTGTCGGTAGCAGTATACGTTTTTATAATAAACTCCCAGAAGACATATTGGAGATGTCTCTCAACAAGTTCAAAGTTTTTGTAAAACGGAAACTAATTGAAAAGTCATATTATAGTGTAAAGGATTATTTGAATGATAGGCAACCATGGGTATGAATTGTTCCAGCGGCTAATTATGTTATATTAAAAATATAATTTAGTAATTTACTATATTTGTGAGATGGTGATAATAAAAAAAAAAAAAAAAACCCGGCTGAGTTTGTTGTGGGCTCTTCTCAGATCAGGGCGCGTTTGGAACCCTCGTAGCTTTAGTCTTAAGATACCGTTGTTAATTATCACCATCAATTCTTGTTCTTTATAAACATGACGTTCAGAAGGTGTACTTTGTAGGTACCAATTTTGAATAAAGATGATTTGATTTGAATTTGGAAAGTATATACATCTCTGGGATGTAACTCATCTACATCTCTTTCGTCAAATCGATGAAAAAGATGGGCAGTAAACAGGTATTGGTAACATACAGACAGAAAGACAGACACTTATAATATTACTAAAGTAGGTAGTAACTGTGGATATAAGTAATATACCACCAGGGATAATAAGCTAAAAGTTAACCAAAGAAACGCCCAGAGCTACTCAGACTCATTCACCATAAAAGCAGCAATATTGTGGAACGCACTCCCTGCTGACATCAGACAATCACAAACTTTGGCAGCCTTTAAAAATCGTGTCAAAAAGCACTATCTGTTGCAATGATTTTTGTACTTATGTGTAAAATTCGTATAAGGTATACTTATATGTATGTATGTATGTATGTATGTATGTATGTATGTATGTATGTATGTATGTATGTATGTATGGTGTAATGTTTATGTATATATTGCATATTTGTATTTATTTATTTATTTGATAAGTATGTAATATTTATTTAGTAGTAGTGTGTACCTATTTGAATATAGATGTTTATGTATGCATTTATAATTCTATAGAGCAATTTCCCGTCTCACAGTATTTTTGGTTCATTAGTGTAGGTTGCCTGGAAGAGATCACTTTAGTGATAAGGTCACCTTTTGTTTTTACTTTTATTATATATGTCCTTTGTAAATTGTTCTATTGTTTATGCAATAAAGTTATTTAATAATAATAATAATAATAATAATATAGAAACTAAGGCTGAGATCTTTAGAGCGTACTTTGACTTTGCTCGGACTTTACTTTCGAGTAACTACTAACTGGGTCTACTCGTGATTGTATAGTTTGTAGGTTTTCTCTATAACGTAAAGCCCTACAAAGAAAAGTTTTTCAGAAACTCTACGCGAGCAAACCTAGGATGGTTCAGCTAGTAACTTCTATATTTCTTGTTAGCTTTGAAACACGATTTAGACGACGAAGAGCATCTGCTGAGTTTCTTGCCGACTCTTCTCAGCAGAACTTCTTTCCGAATCGGTGGTAGAGTCAAAACATTAAGCAACATAAGAGACACCTGTATGTCCTACATGTTTTAAATAAATTGAGTTTGAGTTTTTAAACAATTCATGAGGAAAGTTTAAAATACGTACATACGAGTATGTACGTATTTTAAACTTTAAATCTGTAGCCGAGAACTTCTTGCCGAGAACTTCTTTCCGAATCGGTGGTAGAGTCAAAACATTAAGCAACATAAGAGACACCTGTATGTCCTACATGTTTTAAATAAATTGAGTTTGAGTTTTTAAACAATTCACGAGGAAAGTTTATTCACTTCTAGCAAATAGTTTCTGAATCTTACAAGTTTCATCCATCTCCATTCTCCATCATCTCCGTTTGCTTCTACACTCATAGTATTGTATACAGCTGTCTGCGTTCAGTTGTACCATAATGCTATAGTAGGTACAATGTACACTGTATAATGGGTGATCGTGACATCGCGTCTAAACATATAATATAAACAAAACCGAGCGCTTGCACGAGACAAGTCGATACCTACCTAATGTCTATTGAAAATGTCTCGTTGGTCTAATGGTTAGCAATTAGCATGATCGACTGCGGATGACAAGGCCCTGGATTCGATTCCCGGGTCGGGTCATAGTTACCCAACTATGACCCGACCCGGGTCTTGTCTGTCAACTGTCATCAGACAAGAAATATTCAGTATACAAGCTGAATTTTTAGTGGTTTTAAGGCCCCTGAGAGGTGATTCGAAATTAACAGTACAATTTACTTCTACCATTTATCCTGACCCAAGTATTATAATAAAAAATAAAAAATCGAGAAATTATTATTTCGAAAATGTTGCGTTCAATTAGTAGCGCCAGCTGACTGAGCGAGTCACGTGACGCTTGAACCGAGCGGCGCACGACTGGTCGTTCACCTACGTACCCACGGCTATCAGCTGTTTAACATTAGGTAAAGATTCGATGAAAGTTTTAAGGCGGCAGTACTTACATAATCATTGCAGGTTATTTACAGCTCACGAGGTAGGTGGGTACACTTATTTTAGGTATTAAATTTTACAATCACGTATTTACGCACTTTCTTTGATTCGAGCACTTTCGCGGATCACGTGGGGGTTGTTAAAGGCCCAAAAATGTTTATTGTGCTGGTTAAAAATTCAAATACGAGTAAAAGTTGACTAGACAGTCCACAGAATGCTTAATTCACGATTGTTTAATAACCACTGACAAAACTCAATCCTAGCTGGCCCATCGTTCTCGTGAAGTGCATGTACACGCCTAAAATGGTATGGATGTAAGCCTTCTGAGTATAACAACTTCCACACGTAATACTGGCTCACGTTAAACCTAATTGCAGCCATTCGGGTGCTTCGCCGAGGATCGCGTTCGAAGTAGGTATTCCAGATTCCCTCGTCGAGTTCCGGCGAGTACATGCGGGGACGACCTCGACCTTGAACATGCTCTGGTGTTCGGAATTGCCCATGGTCGACTAAACGCTGCGTTGCGCCTAAGATAGTGATACTCGACGGAACTTGTTGGTTTCGGATTCCTCGCAGACGAAGGGAATTTAAGTGATCCGGTTGTGCGTAGAGCCGTCGAGCTTCTGTCGCATTGTAATTTGCAATGGCGTACATTTGCACCATACCTACTTAGGTATTCCAAATTGGAGTATTCGTAATGGCGATCCATTTTTGCGCGTATTTGAAAAGAATTAGCGTCACTTACGGCACGTGTGACGTGTTTTGCGTAACTGAGGCCGGAAGTCGGCTAGCCGCGAGCGGTCAGCGGCGCGCGGGCCGTTTCAAAGGATTGAGGGGCGGGGCTTTTAAACCCCGAATCGGTTCGATGATTGACGTCAGACGCCGCTCGCGCCGGCTAGCTTCTTTGAACTTCGCCGCGTACCACTACTAATGTTTCTCACAGTTTCGAGTTTATTTCGAAAAAAAAATCTAACTCAAAAAAGTAAGTACTTAAAAAAAAATTAAAAAAAATTGAGTCGATAGTACTGCTAAAGGCGATTAAACTCGCCGCGGCTTTAAAACCACAAAAATTTCTTCGTGTATTAGGAAGATGGCGGCGTTTCACCCACGTGCCTCGTAGAGCACGTAGTCTCCGTAGTAAAATATCTCCCGCGCCGTATGATGTCTATGGATAATAGCCATAAGCCTCGCCTGGCGGCACTCTTTGCCGGTAGGGTGGTAACTAAGGCTTTAGAGACCCACAGAAATTTCAGAAATGATTAATTCCCAAATTGACCCTGCTAGGGTTCCAACCCGGGACCTCCCACTTATAAGAGCACAACGTTCACCACTGCGCCAGGTCGTCAAAACGAGCAATACACAAAGACAATACATTGTCTACATACTTGGTGAGCAGGCGATATCACAATGTAGCCGCAACACAAAACGGCTTGCTCGCCGACACCCCAGACAGCCGATTTCCGGCGGCACAGGGGGTGTAGGGGGGTAGTTGATACTGCAGTTTGCGGTGCGCATTATGCGGCATAGTTTATGGTGTATGAATCTGTATAGTTACAGGCGATGGGAAAACAATGGGGTTTTGTTGCTAGAATGAAAGCGGTACAAGCTGTGGTCTATAAAACCACCATAGACATTAGACAGCTATTTTATTTACTTCTAGTTATGCCCGCTTTATCCACGTGGATTTAGGTTTTTTAAAAAATCACGTGGGAAACTGGGAACTCTTCAGTTTTCCCGAACAAAAAGAAGCCAAAAGTTACTCTCCTGATTTCGACTCTTGATTATACATATACAAAAAATCATGTCCACACGTTGCTCTATTGCGGCGTAAATGAAGGAGAAACCAACAAACAAGAACATTTCCTCATTTATGATATTGGGCGAATTAGGTACGCAAACCTAGTAACATTTTATATTTCTGGATGAAAACAAAAGGAACCGCCAATATAGGAATGCAAGTTGTACTTGTGCCAAATTTGGTCCTTTCATGATTCAGCGTTTCTCATGAAAAGTTGACAGACAGTCGGACAGACAGACACACTTGCGCATTACTATTTTGAAATGAGCGTTTTTAATCGTGCGCCAAAAATATACAATCTTGAAGTGTTCTTATTACAGTTGTTGAAAGCAATATTAAGAATTTTTTAAATCTGAAAATGCGTAAGATGGTAATAATATTTTCAATATTATATGATATTGAATTGCATTTCTTATAATAATTATCTGACTGCATTTTGCCGTGATTCCCGTAAATGTCTGGCTAAACGCCAGCGACTCGGTTTTCAGTAGTAGGTCAAGTCATGCGAGGTAGCGTTTTATATCCAGGCTGTCCACTTTTAATATCGGAAAATGCGTAAGATGGTAATAATATTTTCGATATTATATGATATTGAATTGCATTTCTTATAATAATTATCTGACTGCATTTTGTCGTGATTCCCGTAAATGTCTGGCTAAACGCCAGCTACTCGGGTTTCAGTAGTAGGTCAAGTCATGCGAGGTAGCGTTTTATATTTCTTTTGTTCAAAAATTAAATTAAACTATTATTAATAGACTCAAAAGTTGTAGGTTTAAAAATGATCGTAATATACATTTTGATATTCTCCATTTAATAATTTAGCGTAGAAAATACTGACAAAATCTTGTACGTACTTAAATAAAACTTGGTCAAACTCAATGTTACATTATTTTATATCTTTTTAAGTTATTTCGAAGCCAGCGAGATCTCATATAGATTGACAAACTCCAAGAAACCAATAAAAATCGTGAATCAGTTGTAGAGCCACGTAGAGTCTCTACACATGCACAATCGATATTATACTAAAATTAATTTCATATTATGCTAGCTAATGCCCACGACTTTGTCCGCGTTGATTGAGGTGTTTCGGTTCTCGCGGGAACTTTTTCATTTTCCGGGATAAAGAGTTTCTATGTCTGTGGTACTTTTTATCCCGTTCTAAGTAATCTATCTCTGTGCCAAAGTTCATCTAGATCCGTTCCGCCGTTCTGGCGTGGTTGAGTAACTAGCATCCATCCATACATACATGCAAACTTTCACAATCTTAGTATAGATTCATTGTTTAACTGTGTCGTTCAAAGCCTAGAGCCTAAGCTGTAGCAGACAGCAGTGCTGCAGCCGTTTAAGAAAATAAAGCTCAGTTTGAGTTTTTATCAAATTAGTTTCCAATCCATTTATACAAACCTTATCTCCTGTTGCTCTTGACTTGGGCTGCGATAAAATTATATTTATTACAGAGTTAACGCCACTTGACGTAAGTCTTGTAAAATAAATACAAGTAGTATATAGATCTCCCCGCCGCGCTCCCGGACCGGAATTCTGAAAGTTGTGCTGATGACGATGATGTGGGGTTTGCGCATTACTAAATTATTTGTGTTAATGTCAGGTAAACAGGTTAAGATTTCGATATATAAAAAAATCGGCAGTCATAGGGACTGCCGACAGAAGTGAAAACTTATAACTTAAAATTTAGGATTAAAATTTGAAAATAATAAAAAAAAAAAATATAAACCTTATAACTAAGGTTTAATTACGAATGTAGTATATTTATATTCTAGACCTTTTGTCTTCGTAACAACGCGAGCATGTCGGTGTTCGCGAGCATGTCGGAGCGAGGTGTGGGTGACGCGAATCCATAAATCTACCCCCTACTAAAAAGTGCTCAACGCGGCTAAAGAAGTTTTCAATTCAATAACTTTGTTAGAATCCGGCTAGAATTATGGGCAATTCCAATCAAATCAATCAAAACTTTTGCAGCCGTCTCTCACTTTTTGTTCAAAGCGGCATCGGTTTTTTCACGATATGTGAATATCATGTTTTCCACACTACGCGATTACGTTGATCTAAACGGCGTATATTCCTGTTTGTATTTTTAATTCCGCCGTCTGCGTTTTTATTGATAGCGGATTTATGCTCGGAGGTTATTTCGCGTAATCCGGGCGATTGGAAAATTTTAAAGTGCTCGCTAAAGTGATGCAATTTGAGGGATTTATGTACAGCTGATGCCCGCGACTTCGTCCGTGTGAATTGAGGGTTTTTTGGTTCCTCTTTAATTTTCCGGGATAAAAAGTACCATATGTGTTATTCCAGACTATAATCTATCTCTGTGCCAAATTTCCTCCAGATCCGTTCAGCCGTTGGGGCGTGCTTGAGTAACAAACATCCATCCATCCATCCATCCATCCAAACTTCCGCATTTATAATATTAGTATAGATTGTGTACAAATCGTTTTATGTTCTTTAATTCTTAGGAATTTTCCGGGTTTCCAAGTATTTTTCTGATTAATGAATAAATACTAAGAAAATTAATGATTATGGGCCTTCAAAGACGTAGAACTAGAGACGCATATTAACAAATTAGAGTCATAGATATTTCCGTCTGTGTATTCCACTAACTTTAGTTTACGTAAATCATTAATCTGTCTGGTTGTGATAGCTTAGTGCTTTTTCGGTCTCAGTAGTGTAAGATTTCGGCCTCATGCTGGTGTTATTATATGTGTTGTATGGTATGGTGTTGTTTTGTTAGAACGGTTATTATTTATTTGATCACTTTAATGTTCTAAGTACAAGTTTTTACTTCTTTAATTTCTATTACAGAATCTTACTAGAGACAAGTTAACCAGAGACAATTAGCATAGACACACTACAATATCCTACGTTTTGTTATGAAAATCTGATATCAAATGAAATGTAAGATGTGCTATGAAGTGGTAAGACGAAGAAGGTGAAGATAAATAGTGGCTTTTTATCATACCAGGAACCGAATTGATGTTTGTATAGCATCAAAGTATTCTGACCATGAGTCTGAGTATAAGTAAAGTTTGATTTACTGCGTTTCCCCAGGGTTACGCGCGGATTTCCCGCACAGTATTTCGGGCTGTTTTCCATCACTGCTCACTCAATCAATGATAGGCGTTATCTTTGGATGTGCTGCCCGTTTGAGCACTAGCCATTAGGCATTAGCTGATTTTGTTGCTAGGTTCTACTTGTATAGGCTGGGTTTTTCAGTTAAAGTACTAGCTTAACAGCCCCGGATTCTTTCGAGAGAAGTTTGAAATAAATAAAATATAAACCTTAAAACTAAGGCATTAAAGTTTAAGTACGAATATAGTATACTAGCTGTTTTAGCGGGCATCAGCTAGTAGACTCATAGTTTCGTAGCATAGCATTGACCTCGCGCATCTGATGGCACCCTAATACTGACACGGTATGTGAACCGCAGTCAGCTGGTCGGCGTGAGTCACCGCGGCTGGAAGGTCCCGGGCTGCCCCTGACCGACTGGCGGCCTATTTCCGACCCCCGTGTCGAAACTGTGCCGCATACGTACGGAGAGCTTTGGGCTTCTTTGTATGCATCGGCGGAGTTACCTGTTGTCTGGCCTTATGTCAGCGACTCAGTCCGCGTGTACTACGCAAACTTCAAACCCCTATTTTACCCCCCTTAGGAGTTCAATTTTCAAAAATCCTGTCTGAGTAGATGTCTAGTCATAATAGCTATCTGCATGCCAAATTTCAGCCCGATTCGTTCAGTGCTTTGAGCTGTGCGTTGATAGATCAGTCAGCCACCTTTTCCTTTTATTTAGACTTACGCACGCCTGCTTTGAACGGGTGCTATTTCTTAAAATCATGCCATACTGCCGAATCCTGAAAATGTTTAAGGACTTCAATCTTGGAAGAGTTTTTTTCAGTGCTCTTTCTTGGTTGGACTGGTATTCCGAGCCAATTATGGATTGGGTATTCACTAGACGAGTTATGAAGACAATAAATCGTACAAGTTTATTTTTATACTAGATGATGCCCGCGACTTCGTCCGCGTGGATTACGGTTTTTTGATTCCCGCGGGATCTCTTTAATAAAAAGTAGTCTGTGTCCTTCCCCGGGATACGAACTATCCCTATACCAAATTTCTTCGAAATCGTTTGAACAGATATGGGCCGTGAAAGCGTAGCAGACAGACAGAGAGAAACACTTTCGCATTTATAATATTAGTCCATCCATCCATCCATCCATCAGCCTGTATGCATCCACTGCTGGACATAGGCCTTTTCGAGAGCGCGCCACCAAACACGGTCCTCCGCCTTCCTCATCCACAATATTAGTATATGTGTATTTTTATTTACTATTGATTTCAAAATACCATTATTATTGACTTCAAAATACAATCACATTTTATCTTGTTAAGCTTGGAAGCTGAATCGCTTCCAATACGTCTATCAGTAAGTTCCGACACGATACCGTGTAGAGACTGGTAACGATAAGGGGTATGGGCTGCCATGCCCTACCCTCTTACCCGTTGTCCTCATCGATATTTATGTAGGTAAGTACTAGATGGGCCCTTTCATAGAAAAAAAACCGGCCAAGTGCGAGTCGGACTCGCGCACCGAGTGTTCCGTACAAACCTGAAGTAACTTTTACGATTTATGACGTATTAAAAATAAAGATGTAAAACGGTAATAATTACCTTTGTTAATGAACCGCAAAACTAACTTTGTTTGTAGAGGTTTACTGTTAATATCAAAAAAACTAGAGCTTTGGCTAGGTAGTTTTCCTGTAAAATATACATAAATTCCTATTGACCATAATTATTTCAGATTTTTCGATTGGTAAACTCCGGAGAAAAGGGGGGGGGGGGGGGGGCGGTATTTTTTTTAGACTTTTTCCCCGATAAATCAAAAACTATCATGACTAAAAATAATTAAAAATCTGCCCCCCTATTACGTAAGAATTGTTCATCAAACGTTTAAGATTTTTGTCAAAGTAAAATAAACCATAACTGCATTGAATTAGAGCTCAATTTCGTCTGCCCATTCTTATACGTTTAGGTATGAACGATACTCGAACGTATAAGAATGGATACACGAAATTGAGCTCTAATTTAATGCCGTTATGGTTTATAAACTTTGACGACGAACTTTAACGTTTTGATCGGACATTCTTACATGATTGGTACCCTGTTTTAGAATGTACAAAGTTAAACCCTTTCATATGATACCCCACACAGTACAGTTATCTCACTTTTAAATTTCAACCCTCCGATTTTCCCCCCTTTTTAAATAAGAACAAAAATAATTTCCAATTTTTTTTAATTCCAGTGTCTTTGGGCCACTAATATACACAACTATTCCAAATTTCATGTCGATAGCTTCGGTAGTTACTGAAATAATCGAGTGTGACGGACGGACAGACGGACAGACGGACAGACAGACGGAGAAAGTCGCACCATAAGGGTTCCATTTTACCATTTTGGTACGGAACCCTAAAAATTGGGCGTCCGACCTGTGGAGCGCGCTCCACACCTGTACCTATAAGCCTGTCCTTGTCCCCGCCATAGCGCTGTCCCGCTTTTCAGGCTAGATGGCGTTAGTAAAATACGCCCACATTCTTTGTTTGACAGGGCCCGTCTATGTAAATTGAGGTCGTTGGTTGTCCTACGTGAGCAACAAACGCGACACCGCGACTCTATAGGACGCGACGCGACAGTATCAAACAGCGGCTGACCCTTCACGTGGCCTACGTTGTCGCGTAGACAAGATTGCATTTTCTACGGCGTCGTAACTCGTATCGCGTTGCTAAAGTCGCTCATCTGGTACAACAGGGTATCCCGCTAACATCTAAGAATTCTAAGACGACATCGTCACTATTACGAATGAAGGAAAAACAGTAGGTATTCATTCACATAATATTTATTCGCATCTAGACGTAAATATCTCCGCCGGAAGTACTATGCGCGTTACGAAGAACTGTCATCAGATCTTTAAAAATTACTTCTCTTGCCAATGACGTGACATTGTATAACTTTCGATATATTTCTGAACGAAAAATTTAGTTCTATTTTGGTCTTACTGCTGGGACAAAATCAGTTCTTAGTAGGTACCTAGATTTTTTAGGAATTAAGCAAGTACTAAATATTCATTCTTAGTTAGAGCCTTCTATTGAGAAAACTTGTAAACAATCTCAAAAAAACAATAGATAGATAAATTCTTTATTGCCACACAATATAACACAGAAAAGACTTAATTAGAAACAAAAAAACAGAAAAACAACGCGTGCGCAAGGGCGGTCTTATCACTAAAAGCGATCTCCTCCAGACAACCCATTGCTTAAGGTAGATAGATGGTTGGAATAGATGGTTTGGTTCTCCTTTAATACGTAATACAGATTATGTTCCCAGATACCGGGATCACTACTTAGCACAAGTTTCCTCCCGTAATGAGAAGGGTTAGGTCATAGTCCACAACGCTGGCCAAGGGATTTTCTTCAACTCTACAAATAAAAAAAGTAGTGTGCTTATTTCAGATAGAGATAATTCAATTATATTTTAATTCCTCAACTAGCATGTTCAGTTTTTACCTACTTGTTTGGATATAAGCCTTTTAACCCTTTTAGGTATACGCTATGTCGAAGATTAAGGCTATATTGGAATAAGACACCCCCGTTCTATAAGGTTTCCTTTCGATATTGTACCTAATTTGTGCGCAACTTCCATACATTTTAACCAACATCAAAAAATAAATATTATGGATAAGATTATGTAACCGGCTTCCGTTTTCCCATCCGCTTTGAATTTTTAGTCCTTATCTTCAAATCAAAAGTGAATAGGCATCATCTAGGCAAGAGCGCTCCACCTTAGGCTGCATCACCACTTGCAAGCGAGTCTGATTGAAGCCAGGCGCTAGTCTATGAATTAAAAAAAATATGAAGCTAGATATCAAATAATCAAATAAATATTATAAATGCGAAAGTTTGGATGGATGTATGGATGTGTGGATGTATGGATGTTTGTTATTCAGTCACGCTCCAACGGCTGAACGGATCTGGATGAAATTTGGCACAGAGATAGAATAGCACATAGGCTACTTTTTATCCCGGAAAGTTCCAGCGGGAACCGAAAAACCTCAATCAACGCGTACGAAGTCGCGGGCATCAGCTAGTAATTTTATAATTTTATTACAGTGCTTCACACACGAGGAAAGTTTCTAAACTTACTTGAGCCTTAAGTGCTACTTACTTTAGTTTTAAGTGAGCCGTGGCCGAGTGGTCGAAGGCGCTCAGGGCGCGATTCCCAGAGAGACGCAGGTTCAAATCCTGCCGGTTCGGAAAATTTTTGATATGTATTTAAGTAAGTTTAGAAGCTAGATATAAATAGACAAAGTTGCGAGTATGATTACCTCGTAAGCTTTATCGATGGCATGACCGATTGACGTCATACATATACTGCACATCGCAGGGTGCGGTGTTAACTTGATGTGTTTGACGCAAACATGTGGACCGGTGGCCAAGACGTACAGTACCTATGCCATAATCTATGGTGTATGCCTTGCGAGGAGTGGTGTATACCCATACAATACATTGAATCTAATGTTTGTACGTAATCCATCTATTCTAATAATATAAACTAGCTGATGCCCGCGACTTCGTCCGCGTGGTTTAAGTTTTTTTGATTCCTGCAGGAAGTTCTTAATTTTCTGGGATAAGAAGTAGCCTATGTCACTCTCCAGGTTCTTAACTATACCCATGCCAAAAACCACGTCGATCCGTTGCTTCGTTGCGGCGTGATTGAAGGACAAACCAACAAACATACACACTTTCGCATTTATAATATTTGTATGATAATATTAGTATGATATGATGCGAAAGTTTGGATGAATGGATTGATGGATGGCTGTTTGTTATTCAATCACGCCCGAATGGCTAAGTGGATCGGGAATCGGGATGAAATTTGGCACAGAGATAGATTTAAATAAACTTTACTATATAAAATTTACTATTATCACTAACATGATAATAGTCATTAAAGCCCGCTAACCCGCATTGAAGTAGCGTGGTGGGTCTAAGCTCTAATTCACTCTCTCTATGAGAGAGGAGGCTTGTACCCAACAGTGGAACGTTAATGGACTGTAGTGATACTTACTGGTAGGATATAATAATATGCGTAAAAACTAAAAAGGCACATTATTATGGACTCCGCACAGATTCATTTTGTCGGGCACCTTTACAAAATACGCGATTTCAACCGATTTATATTTATGATAATGAATATCACTAACGACAGTTCAAACGCTTAAGGCTAGGCCAAGGGAACCTGTAGTGGAATAACAAAAATTGCCTATTAAAGGTATTTTTCCTTATTTTGCTTCTATTTCTAAGGTTGCCTAGTAGGTAGAGATCGCTACCTAAGCGATAAGTTAAGGCCGCCTCTTATAAGTATCATACATAAGTAGTTTTTTTCTATTTTCACTTGTTATGGTGGTACAATTAGAGAGTATCACCACTGCAGCCCATTAACATCCCACTGCTGGGCACCGGCCTCCACTCTCATAGGAGAGAGAGCTTAGACCCACCACGCTGTTCCAATGCGGGTTGGTGGGCTTTAACGAGATATCATCATTATCATGCTAGTGATAATAACCGGGACCGCCGGCTGAACGTGCTCTCCGAGGCACGGGGGTGAAACACCGCCAACTTCCTAACTCCGGGCTATCTTACTAGTAAAGCAACTCCGAACGGCTGCGCCAAGGGGGGTTATTTCGACCGACACAATTCGACGTATTCACTTAGGTATCAAACAAATCGTAAAACCGTGCAATGGATAAGTACGAACGAAATGACACCCATATAACCCTAATAAGCTATCGAGGGTTGGTCTCGATGTTAGGTGTGTCCGTGTCTCGATGTATTTATGTACCTACTGTGTCATACCATCATACCAGCTCACTCCTCAGTTGACTGGAACATACCGTGGAGTGCAGACGTGTGATTAGACTCTTAGTTTACAAGTGATTACGATAATGGGCGGTCATTTAATTTAAAACATATATGTCAATTTCAAGTTTTAACCCCCGACGACGGCAAAAAAGTGTCTGAAGCTTATGGATTTTGAATCAGAATCATACCAATATTATAAATGCGAAAGTGTTTGTTTATTGGTTTGTTAGTTTGTCCTTTAATCACGCCGCCACAAAGCTATGGGTCGAAGTGATTTTTTGCATGGGTATTGGGTATAGTTGAGGACCTGGAGAGTGACATAGGCTAATTTTTATTCCGGAAAAATGAGTTCCCGTTTGAATTTTATAAAACTTATTCCACGCGGGCAAAGTCGCGGGCATCAGCTAGTCATAATATATTTTATTCAAATTTGGTACATTGTACACTTTTTGTAAGTCATTAATACAAGCATAAGACGTGATGATGATTAATTATAGGTACGGTATCTTAAAACTAAAGCTACGAGGGTTCCAAACGCGCCTTGCTCTGAGAAGATTTATCTGTTTCGGCGGATTATATCGAATTAAGCCTCTTGTTCCTTGATGATCATTGACTTCCGTAGACATCTGCAAAGTAGCAACTCTTTTTTTTTCAACTCAATCCAACATCAGAGTAGATCCCACAGCAAACTCAGCCGGGTTTTCACTGAGCGATTTCTTTAATTGGAAAATCTTTTTAAATAGTTGTGCTAGATAATGCCCGCGACTTCGTCCGCGTTGAATGAGGTTTTCAAAAAGCTGACATCTCTTTGATTTTCCGGAATAAAAAGAAACCTATGCAACCTCTGGAATGCAACCTATTTGGTTTCGTTAAAATAATTCGGACTGATGCGTTGTGAAAGCGTATCAGGCAGGCAGACAGACACACTTTCGCATTTAAAGTATTAATATACATTAGTGAACTCACTAAAAGAGATTTGTTATCTTAACTATATTTTTGTGACGAGATTATGCTATAATATCTCTTAATTAGACAATTAACAATTGTTTTTCTCCATACAAAGATAAAAAAACAGTGATACTCGTTACTAACGTTAACTGTTCGTCTGTTATTAACAAAATTAATTACCTTACTAATTATAGCTGGTATTATTCGTAAGTTCGTTAAAATAATAAGAATTCATTGTAATGTAAAATTCTAACTATCTTTGGCGATTATTTTACTCTACTAATAGATCCTAGGTTTTCTCGTGAAATGCGGTACTGCGAATATTGTAAATTAATATTATCTTATCATCGTCGCCGTCTCAACTGATAGACCGATTGTTAGATCTCTATTGCCTGCCCACTGAGACTTCAGCTCACAGCTGTCGGATGGTTTGGGCTGTGTTAACAACTTTGATCTTGTCCTTCAATGACACTAGAGGCAGGCACTTGTAAACTTTTTGGAGTTATGTGCGTTTCAAAGCAATATATCATTTGATATATCGCTGTGAAGCCAGTTAGGACTAGGCGTATAAACTCTTTCTCATTCTGAGAGGAGAATGCTTTAGCGTGGGTCGGAGATAGGTTGAGATTAATTTTATTGTAGTGTTACCCTTGACTAAGCGGACCTGGTGGTGCAGTCTAAAATGATAGCGGGCTAATCTGTTAGGAGTCTGGGAGTTCCCTGATCGGTTTGTACACATGTAGAGAAAATTCAGAAAATATGAATTCGCAAATTGACCTTGCTGGGGATCGAACCCGGGATCATCCACTTATCCAGGCTTACAGACATACAGATGTAAAATTTCAGCATTTTTCAGTAATTACGCAGACAATTTACATTCGGGAAAACGCGTCGGGAGATTTTACTCGCGATTTATTGCTCTCATTAAAAGTATTTCAGTAGCAATCGCGTTTCGCGCTACTATGTATATGTAGGTACTTACTGCTCAATGATACTATATTACTATATATATCTTTTATAAAAACTTTGAAATGTAACGAAATGTTTATTTCATATGGGACAACTTATGTCGCATATGATATGCCAATGCTCTACCCCCGCGTCTTTATATTTTGCGTCTTCGTCGTTATTGAATTTTAGACTATCCAAGGAGTTTTTAGACGTTAGTAATTATACTAGGTCTATAGTGTTTACTATATCTCCTGAAGCTCTAACATATTAGAGGCGGAAAGAAAAGGCTTTCTAGCCATATCCTTAGTGGGAAAGCTTCGTACGTGACCGCGAAGTTCGACCCAACACCCACAGATTTAGACCTTGTTGACTTGCGGTACGATAGTAGAAAGATAAGGGAGGAACCGTAGAATTTAAACTAGACTTTCTTTACAATTCAGACTTCCTTGATGAAAACCTATACAATTCTAAATAGAATATCATAGTCTGCGCAAGTAATAAAGTGTAATAAAATATAAACACAAGTGACAAGTGCAAAGAATGTAAAGTGTACAGTAAGTGAATCGTAGTGGTACGAGTGAAAGTGAATCGTACTGGTACGAGTCGAAGTGAAAATGGCCGCACAAGCGCCACCGCGTGTATCCAGGAATGTGTCCTTGCCAGCGGGAAGCCAGCCGCCCACCGTTGGCGTTCTGGCACGACGGACTTTGTCTGAAAGGTATCTTACTTTGCGACATACATACTTATTTGTGACTTTTTTTATAATAAAATTAATTTCCTAGTTAGCTGATGCCCGCGACTTCATCCGCGTGGAATAAGTTTTGGTCGTTAAGTTTTCTTAAATTTTCGAAGGACCCGCGCAACTTTCTTAGTTTTTTCTTTCATAACAAACACAACAAAAAATAATTAGCGAAATTGGTCGACCAGCCGTTCACGCGTGATACCGTGGCCAAGGGAAATAGGGATCCATTTTTATATATACACATATAGAATAAATCTTTAACACTGACTGACTGACAGGCAACACATAGTTTAACTTGGCGGGTCTAGTAGCATGTAATGTTGCAAAGGAATTACTTGTATGTAATTTAGGTGAAGAACTAAGAAAGGATTTTTGAAAATTCATTTCAGGATCAATTCACATTGGCAAGGAATCGAAGAGAAATTCTGTCGACCCTAAGCGGGTCAAACAACAGAAGATGGGAAATACCATTTGGCACAGTTTTTGTGCTATGTTTGTTTCAGCGAAAATAATATTTAATAATTTTCTTTCTACTCAGTACTTCGATTGGGTTGTTTATTAAAATTTAGTTGGGGATTACTATACTTATATTGAGAAAATGTCGACTTTCCTAGACATGACAATTTAAACTCCATAATAAGGGAGACATAAATGTTAAAACGTTTATTTTTTCTCAACAGTATAGAAATTTTAGTGAAGCAGATAATAATAGTTACTTATCATAACTAATTGCCCGCTCAGTTATGTTTGGGTGATAACTCGATAAAAGCGTACGTTTACAAAACCGTTGACACGTTTAGGGAATTAAAAAGTAAAAATAATCGTGATCCGACATTTAGAATGACTTAAATGGATGAATTTTCTCTTGGCGATAATTCTTTGTATAAAAAATTGGCAGTTATAGGGACTGCCATTAGAAGCGAAAACGAATATTTAATTTTTTTTTGTTTAAATATATATTTAAAACAATTAAAATATAAACCTTAAAACTAAGGCATTAGTATATTTATATTTAAGACATTTTGTCTTTGTAACAACGCGAGCATGTCGGTTTTCGCGAGCATGTCGGAGCGAGCACGTCGGTGACGCGAATCCACAAGTTTAACCTCTACCAAAAAGTGCTCAACGCGGCTAAAGAAGTTTTCACTTGGCCTTGTAGGCTTTACAGTTCATAATCATAATCATTTTTATTTTGCAAAAATATGGTACGTATGCAAGATACATAAACATAGTTACTTAAACATACAAAATTCGCAAACAAAAAGCGGTGAGAGCCTAGTTTACTCCTGTGTTTCTGTGTGCTTTTTTCTCGATATGCAAACTTAAATCCGCAATAGACTCGCGTCTCCTTCGCTCCGCCTCAAGAAAGCCCACAGGTCGTTCGTGAGAATGGGCGTACTCTTTTAAGTGTCTTTACGCAAGTTTAAAACATCCATTAAAAGTATGTTCCTGATAAAAGCTCATTATACTGTTGAAGATTATAGTAAGTTTTTGAAAAAAGGAATCGCCGAACTTCTTGCTCGTTCTTCTTTGTAGGAATGGCATTGCTAAAGACACTTCATAATACAAAAGCACTTATAAAAGTTTATTTGAATAAAAACACATTAATTTGAATTTTAAGCAATCCACTTGCTTTTTTGGAACATAAATAACTCCTACGTCAAAACAGCTTGATATTGTTATAGTAAAGATATTGGAATATCGCTCGTTCTGACCTATTTCCACTTTCATTAGCCTATAAAGCTTTCCATGGAAAATTGTGCATTAGATTCGCGCGAATAGCAAACTGAACGAGTAGAGTTGGTATTTACATGTAATGGCATGTTGGACGCGACACTTGAACTAATGGATTTCTGGGAAACTTCGTAACTGTTCAAATTAGATGCAAAGTGGTGCTGATTCGGTATACACAATTTATAAACAATCATAATTAATTTTACTAAATTGACAGCTTTTTCAAAGTAAAGTTACGGTCTACGAGTATTTATAAAGTATCTATCTCTGTGCCAAATATCAGTTGTTAAGCTGTGAAAAGGTAACAGACAGATATACACGCTTTCCAATCTATACTTATACTTATTATAAAACTGTAACGGGACGATTTCTGTTCATTGAATATTTTTGGATTTTTTTTATATGAAGGAAGCTTTATTAAAACAACTGGTTGCAAATCAAATTTTATAAATTTCATCTAGTTTACTGTAATTACAATATTATGCAGCTATACAGTTTGCGCGATACGGGGTAAGGGCCTGTGTTGATCAGATTTGTCATACGACCTCGTGGCGCTGAAGTTTGAACTTTGATATAACTTCATTAATTAATTCTCCCGAAGCGCGCCCGGGCGGCTCGTTTTAGACTTTTACAACTTCCTTCAGATGTTATGAATCTGGTTTCCTCCGACCTTTGAACAGTTCGCATTGTTATTGTTTTATTGGCAACATTGAGAGCGCTGCGCTGTTCCCATTGAGTAACACTACCGCTGGTCGATTACGGAAGAGCTGCATCAATCATTGCTACATCAATAGGTTGAATTTATGGTATTTTTCTTGCGATAGTGGATTTTGGCCATTAGCGAAAGTTATCTATTCTACTCATTTTGTACCTATAGAGATAAAAAAGACATGGCTACTTTTTATCCCGAAAAATCTAAGTTTCCATGGCATATAAAAGAAAGGTTAAGCGGTGTTTCCACTGCAAAAGGTCAATGAGCGGGAAATGGCTAAACGGAACGAACTCTGTGTAGACCAAATAGGTTTACTTCCACTAATAAAGAATGTGATAGTTGCCTCAATGAGAGAGCTCATTTTGACACTTTTGATTGGTCGAGAATTCGACTGTTTTTCATAGGTATAATCGGTCCAAGCTGCAGTTGTCCCTATCGGGTGTTATAGAGGAGCAGCACGACGGCAATATAATTGTTAAATACTTATTCTCAAAGTTTCTCGTTGATGGCAATTGTTCTTAAATGGAGTTCGTACGGAGTTCGCTACGCTCGCGGTGGAAACCCCGCTTTCAGCATCATCTGGTGCTGTTATCTTTTAACCTATGATTGTATGTTTTAACCTTTGTCCTGTCTTCCTTCCAGTGACCTGGAGCCTGGCGCGCCGACTGCCCCCTCGGGCAGCTCGAGCAGTTCCAGCTTGTCGTCCAGGAGCAACGAGAGTAACACCGTTGCCGCCGACCAGCAAGGTTTGGACATGACATTGTTTCTTGCTTAAGCATGATAAAAAGGCGGCGTGGTAACAAGACTTTTTATCACTTTCGCACGTTTGAAAAAAATTGCAAAAACAATTAGTATTTCCTCGCAATTTTTCTCTATCAAAACCTTTTTTTTTTTATATTCACTACAAGTTAGCCCTTGACTGCAATCTCATCTGATGGTAAGTGATGATGCAGTCGATGGTAAAGGCTAACCTGTACTAACTATGTAGTAAGTAGTAATTACCGTTCACTTATCTAAACTCACGCTAAAATCATGTGCCGAAGGGGCAACGATTTGATTTCCTGCTTGAATGTCAGAACTCAGAGGCCTGAAAAGAGACAATTTTTGTATTGTTTTTTTTTAATGATGAATCAATTTCCGAGCAAGTAGGAGAAAAATAATAAAACAATTGTTCCGGAGGGTATCCACCACCACCACCACCACAGCCCATTAACGTCCTACTGCTGGGCACAGGCCTCCACTGTCATTCTCATAGGAGAGAGGGAATTAGATCTTAGACCCACCACGCTACTTCAATGCGCGTATCATGTGTGTGATAATAACCGGGACCGACGGCTTAACGAGCTCTCCGAGGCACGGGGATTAAACAAATCTACAACAATCTCTATTCCTATTACAACTGTAACAATAAATTTTTATAATCGCGAAAATGTCTCAAATGTCAATATAAGTTTTTAGTAGTTTTATTATTAGATACTATTTAATTTCAATTTAGTTGTTAGGTACTCTATGTTTTATTAAATAATAATATTAAGTATAATAAAATATGAGGCGCCTTTTATTTTCTCATACAGGATGATGAAAAGTAGAGTGTATCACTCGGGCGCAAAATATATTTTTGGCTCGGGCGACGTACTTTGAAACCCTCGCTACGCTCGGGATTCTACTCTAGGATCCCTCACATTGCTCTGGATTCAAAAAAGCGCCCTCGCCGTAAAAATATCATTTTGCTCCCTTATTGAATCGTCAAGTGAATCTACCTCTGGTTCGGCATGCCATTCCTACCGAGAAGAACCAGCAAGAAACTCGGTAGTTGCTCTTTTTAAATAATTCATTTAGAATTATTATTATTTCAATGTGTACATAAGTAGGTAACCACTACGACTAGACTAACGAGGCAGTTACGAGGGAGTGTCATATGAATGTGTTTGTCCCCCTCAGCGTCGCAGTCGGACTGGTCGGAGGAGGAGGAGCCGCTGGCGGCGCAGTGGTCGGACAGCCTGCCGCAGCACGTGCGCGACTCCATCGTGCTGTCCGCGCGGATCCGGAAGCGGCAGGAGGTCATACACGGTGAGCGAAACCGACGAACATTACTACCCCCCGATTGTGTAAGGAAATCGTAATCGATTATCAAACGTATAATCAGACCTGTTTAAGGAGTTCATAGATGCCTGCTCGTCAAAACGCATGTATGATCTCCTTAAACAAACCGAGTAATACGTTTAAGTTGTCTTTTGTTTATGAGTTGCTTAGACAATTGGAAAGTTTAACGTTGTAACGTGTACGTCTAAGCTTACGATAACGTTGAACGTTATCGTGGATGTCTTTATAACTTTCCATTAGCTTTTTGCCCGCGGCTTCGCTCGTGTTAAGTTCGATTCCTATATACTTTCGAACACCTATTTTCCTTCCATAGGTGTTAAATTTTTAAAAATCCTTCTCCTTTCTGTATGCCCTGACCGACCCGGTGATTTGAGCTGTGCGTTGTTAGATCTGTCAATCACCTATTCCTTTTAGACATTTAGACTACTAAGTTATGGAACTTGAAATGTCTCGTTGTACAGAGCTGATAGTGTCGGAGGGTTCGCACGTGCGCTGGCTCAAAGTGCTCGGCGTGGACTTCCTGAAGCCGCTGGAGAGGCAGCCCGCGCTGCTGCCCGCCGAGGAGCTGCGCGCGCTGTTCCCCAACCTGCCGGGCGTGCGGGAGAGGCACGCGCGGCTGTACGCCGAGCTGAGGGGCGTGAGGGGCGCGGCCGCGGACCACGTGGTGCACATCCGACCCGTCGCCGATGCCATGCTGAACACCGTGAGTTGATGTTCACGTCACCGGTTATTTTTTAAATTTAAAGACCAGCTCTTGACTGGAATCATACTTGCTAGAAGTAGTGATACAGCCTAAGATAGAGTGCGCTTGCTTAGAAGATGCCTTTTCACAAAGTACAAATGTATGTATCAAGTTTTTCCAGCTGTCCCTTTAGGTTTTCGTGCGGTAAGGCCAAGGTTTGTGTGTCCATACGTAAAAGAAATACAAATGTATATATAAAGAATATCAGCAGCTTGATATCGCTATTCCAGATTTTCTTGGAGAGTGTAAAGTCTAGACCTTGTTGCAGTATCAAATTTTTTAAATCGCACAGACAGTGACCTATTCGAATGCCCAAAGCTATTATAGAATTGGTCCGAAAACCCAAAAGCACTTAATTCATTTTTAAAACTATTCTAGAAGATCGCCTCAATCCAAACCAAACCAAATCACCAGCAACTCTTTATCAAACTTAAACTAACCAAGGATCTGAATTTACGATCCTTTGGAAGACCCTCTATTTAATATAATCATTAGTAAATAATTTATTTTTGGCATTTATTATCCCTATTATCTTGCTTCTTGTTCAGTTGTTTACTGCCACTGTACTGCACTGGGGCTGATTCTGTATAACACAATCTCTAAACTAAACTAAAATGGCAGCTTTAAATCTAGTTCTGTCCCTTTCCGTAGGGAGTATTTGTAATGCTCTAATTTTAGTTTAGTTTAGAGATTGTGCACTACAGAATCAGCCCCATTGTACTGCTAAATTTGAACGTTTTTCATGAATCGTTTTATACAGCTCGGCGACTCAGGCTACGCGTCATGCCTATCCAAGTTCTGTCGAGGCCAGCGCATGGCTCTGGACGCGCTGCGCGAGCGGCGGCGCAAGAACAAGGAGCTGCACCAGTTCCTGGCGGGCCGGGAACAGCTGCCGAGATGTGGTCGTCTACAGCTCAGGGATCTGCTGGCTTGCGTGTGGCAGAGGTACCTGCTCTCTCTCTGCGTCGTATTCCTCATTACTGAGGGTCGTGACCCCTTTCCATTAATCAAATAATGGTAGGAGTTTTCTTGGGATAATATTGCGGTGGGTTCCCACATCCTTCCGCATATCATATATCTTCATTTTTAGGGTTGCTAACCTAAAACATATGTTTGCGACCCTTATGGTGCGCCTATGTCTGTCCGGTAAAATTTAGCATATTCCAGTAGGTAACTATTAGGTAGCTACAGACTTGTAATCATACTAATATTATGAATGCGAAAGTGTTTGTTTGTCGGTTTGTCCTTCAATCGCGCCGCAACGGATGGGCATGATTTTTGCCACGGGTATAGTAGAGAACCCGGAGAGTGACCTATGCTACTTTTTATCCCGGAAAATTAAGGAGTTCCCGCGGGATTAAAAAAATTAACTTAAAGCACGCGAACGAAGTCACGAACATCAGCTAGTTTGGAATAGTTTTAAATAATTAAAATAATTCAAAAAATATTATTATTACAAAAGGGGCTGAAATGGGGGGTTGAAATTTTGAAGTGGGTTTACTACATCGAGTGAGGTATCATATTATGCAAGGCCTTAATTCGCACATTCTAAAATATTTTTTTTCTTTATGTTTAGCAAAATAGACCCAAAAGCCTTTGATTTTAAGTCACAAACTCAGTACAATCGATTCTAATTTCGAAACGTTGCCTTTTGGAGCAGAAGAACCTCTATTATATATATAATCAGTAAGTTTATTTTTGACACAAGCATAATCCCTATTGTTTTCGTCTTGTTCCAGGCTCACCAAATACCAGCTCCTTCTAGAGAGTATACTAAAGACAGTAGCGGAGGACGTCTGCGAGAACGAGGAGGTCGATAGTGTGGACGACGTCACTCAGCTGAAGAAGGCGCTCAACGTGGCCAAGGAAGTGCTGCACAGTGTGGACACGGCCATACGCACCGCGGAGAACGAGCACCGGTAAGTCACTGTACCAACTGTACCGAGCTAGGACGCGCGTGAGAACGAAGAGGTTGATATAGTTGTACACTTTAAATTTGGTATTCATAGAAATCCTATTAATCTTCCGGGATAAAAAGTAGCATATGTGTTATTCCAGACTATAATCTATCTCTGTGCCAAATTTCATCGCGATCCGTTTAGCCGTCCTGGCGTGATTGAGTAACAAACATCTATTCAAACTTTTGCATTTAAAATCGCCTATATAATAGGGATGATGACAACCCAATCAAATCAGCAACTCTTTACCAAACTTAAAAACGCACTTCTAGTTTGGAAGTTGTATGAAATTCATAGTTGTGACGTCATAAAATTTCAACGCACTTTTTTTCTTTAATCTGTATTTTAAAATGGTTATTAAACTTAAAACTAACCGAGGATGTGAATTTTAGGTCTTTTGGAAGACCCTCTATTTAATAATCAGTTAGAAATAATTTATTTTTGACTAGCTGATGCCCGCGACTACGTCCACGTGGTTTAAGTTTTTTGATTACCTCGGAAACTCCTTAATTTTCCGCTATAAAAAGTAGTATTATGTTTCGCAGCTTCTTTCTTTGCGATTTTGGTTTACATGTTGTAGTTACGTTCCCACGCATCAGCCTACACACGGATATTTAGATCATTTTACCTGAAATTAAAAAATAACAACCCGCTTTCCATCTCTACTACCCCCACCTTCTATCCCCACCCAGCGATATCTCAGCTCAGGGCATTCGACCGGCCGATCGTCATTACGTGTTTCCGTGCCGAAGCCTACGCACGTCACGAAAACCCGCACAAAATATTTTTATATTTAATTTATTTTATAAATTCAAATCAAATATTTTTTATTCAAGTGAACTTTACTTTAAACTGTTTAATTTAAGTAAACAAGTGGTCTAGTGAATCTACCATCATTTACCGTTCTCAACATGGGAAAGAAGAGGAAAAATGGAGAAACGACGGACAGTAAGTGCTATTGATTGATTTTATTACAATATAATTTGAACTTTGGTGCGAACAACTAACAAATTACACATATTTTGTATAATTGACTGGGTTGTATCCATCATTTTTATGACATTGATGCGCAATTGCCAAATTCCGGGCTCTTGCCTTCAAAAATAAACAAATTGCGAATAGCTAAACTTTGGGCTATTTCCTTTTTGTACATTCTAAAGAACGTTTTGTTCTTTTCGATTCTCACGAAGAATGTAAATTACCAATTTTATGATAAAGAGGCGTAATTGCTAAATTTTGGGCTCTTACCCTCAAAAATAAACATATTGCGAATAGCTATATTCTTGGGCTATTTCAATTTCATTTTAAAGAACGTTAAGTTCTTTCCAACTCTCAACTTTGGTGCGAACAACTAACAAATTACACATATTTTGTATAATTGACTGGGTTGTATCCATCATTTTTATGACATTGATGCGCAATTGCCAAATTCCGGGCTCTTGCCTTCAAAAATAAACAAATTGCGAATAGCTAAACTTTGGGCTATTTCCTTTTTGTACATTCTAAAGAACGTTTTGTTCTTTTCGATTCTCACGAAGAATATAAATTACCAATTTTATGATAAAGAGGCGTAATTGCTAAATTTTGGGCTCTTACCCTCAAAAATAAACATATTGCGAATAGCTATATTCTTGGGCTATTTCAATTTCATTTTAAAGAACGTTAAGTTCTTTCCAACTCTCAACTTTGGTGCGAACAACTAACAAATTACACATATTTTGTATAATTGACTGGGTTGTATCCATCATTTTTATGACATTGATGCGCAATTGCCAAATTCCGGGCTCTTGCCTTCAAAAATAAACAAATTGCGAATAGCTAAACTTTGGGCTATTTCCTTTTTGTACATTCTAAAGAACGTTTTGTTCTTTTCGATTCTCACGAAGAATATAAATTACCAATTTTATGATAAAGAGGCGTAATTGCTAAATTTTGGGCTCTTACCCTCAAAAATAAACATATTGCGAATAGCTATATTCTTGGGCTATTTCAATTTCATTTTAAAGAACGTTAAGTTCTTTCCAACTCTCAACTTTGGTGCGAACAACTAACAAATTACACATATTTTGTATAATTGACTGGGTTGTATCCATCATTTTTATGACATTGATGCGCAATTGCCAAATTCCGGGCTCTTGCCTTCAAAAATAAATAAATTGCGAATAGCTAAACTTTGGGCTATTTCCATTTTATACATTCTAAAGAACGTTTTGTTCTTTTCGATTCTCACGAACCTGACCCTGCGACAAAGGATATTGATGCCGTAATGGACGACCATTCCTTTGATGAAAATCTCAATCTGGAAGCAGGGACCGAGCCACACACAAACGAAGATGCTGATCTAGATACAGACGGCCTTGAATTATTGAGTGAAGCGCCAGAGTCTAATACTTTATTAGACAAAGCAATTCATAAAGATGTTGCGGCCTAATGGACCGACACAATTAAAAAAAAAAAAAAAAGTTTGACCAAAGAAAATAAGGAAAAATTCTCAAAGAAGTACTTATTCCAAGTAATTGTGAGCCCTCATTGCCAAGTATACTAAAACCAGAGGCCAAAAATCTGCCCTGACTGAACATTTTAATGAACGGGACTCATCTCGTATGTGTCGACCAAAATAGCTCAGTGATGCCTTGGATGCGTTAGCTCCAGTCAGAGAATAAAGAAACAACCAGTAGCAGTAGCAACCAGTAGCAGTAGCAACCAGTAGCAGTAGCAACCAGTAGCAGGAGCAACCAGTAGCAGGAGCAACCAGTAGCAGTAGCAGTAGTCACCGCCATGCCGCGCCCGCCGTTTGTCGAGGTATCGTACACAAGACGTTTACATTTTTCTCACAAAAGTGTTGTATTACCGACGATCCCATTATTTTATCGTGGATCGAGGGCTGTACCTATTTGTGTTGATCCAAAATCACCTCAAGTTTTTGGATTTTGATAAATCTCAGTTTTATCTAGTCAATCTTTAGCACCAGAAGCCTAACGGCAAAATTAAAAACTTAAAACTAGTCATTTTAAGATGGAAGGTCATCGCACCGCATCAAAACGAATTACACCAAATAGTTTTATTACATCTATCGATCTAAAAGACACATATTATTTGATAAATATAACTAGATCGCAACAAAAATACCCGTTTAAAATATGGTGATCATACAAACTGTCGTTAGTGCATTTAGGATTTACTTACCTTCCCTTTTGTTTGTGTCCATCATTTACTAAATTATCTGTAAACCTATAATAAAATATATACGAAATAATAAAATAATTAGACGTGTAGATGATTTGCATCTAATGATAACGACTCCATTTGCGTGAATACACTTTATTTGTTATTATACGATGTACGGACTATGGCTATGCCATAATATATGATAGCAAAATTCGGAAGCGGACTGTACTGCAGCCCGTCGGCACAATGCAAGCTCTATTTGAATCGCGTTCCAAAACGGAATAGTTCTCGCTGACAGCTCGATTATTCTTTACATACCTTCTAAAGAGTTAAACAGTTTGGTGTAAAACAAACGTAACAATAACGTAAATTATACAATAATTCCAAGACAGAAATGTAAATTTTAGGCTTCTTAAACGATTCGAAAAATATGAAACTTCGACGATACAAAATATTCTTGGAAAAATATTCAGATAATCGAAAATGCAAACCTCACGATTTTGCTAGTTTAATAAGTCCAATATTCTTGATTATAAACAAGATATTCAAACGTCACAAGAACCTTTGTATACTAAACAATCAGAATTACGAACATAATATTTACCTTAATAATATTTACCTACATATATTTAAAAAATAATTTAAATTAGTGATTAAATATCATCAGCGCTGCCTTTCCACTTTTTAGATTAAACAAATTTGATTAGGAAATCTTTTGGGTGCAAGTTTAACCAGCCGGGGTGATTTTTAAAAATAAAAATGAAACGTTAATAAGAGTTATTATTATTATGAATCTTATTTACAGATTAACGAGTTTGAATTGAAGACGGCTTTCCTAGCTAACACGTACTAGAACGTATTTACAAAAGGTTGCATAATGTAGACATTCTACTAAAATCTAAACTAACAAGCCAATATCGTTTCAACAGAATATCGTAAAAAGATTCAAGTGTTTATCAATTTTAATGTAAATTTGTTTACAGGTCGCTGTAATGCTAAACGTGAAACATATATCACATGAAAGATCGATCTTTAGGCATGGGCAGTTGATACCCGTACGGCATCCTGGAAAGATATTTTATATTTATATGAATCTCCACATTCATTTTATTTTGACTTCATTGTGATTTTTGAAAAAGTAAGAAATATAATAACTGACAAAGCAGGAGTATTTATTGTACCATATTGACCGTCGCAGTCCTAGTTTCCTTTGTGTAAAAGACTGGTCTGCTCACAGTCATGATGACTATATATATAGTATAGTATAGTATTTTGATCCTAACACTCAACTCTTAGTATCTCCTTTCAATACTCCCCACAGTCTTCACAAATCACTCCACTTTATTGCCGTGAAATTATCCGGGCAGAAGTTTTTGACGATGTCAATACCTGACAGGTCTATTGATATTGTCGCAATTTCACTTTCCGATAATACACACAGGTTACAGACAATAGGTATGGTATTAGATCTTGGTTAGAATTTTGTAAACCAAATGATTATGATTATATTCATACAAATGTCACTGTTATTTTACAAAATAACTTCCTACAAAAGTTTTTGGTCTGGGGATAAAATATTGGTTCTAAACTATGGGACTTATATTCGTTCAAATCTGCCTTATCATTATTATTCCCTAATCTTTTAAATGATACTAAAAATAAGTGGTCTGTGAAAGTAGCTTTCAGGTCGAGACCAACTCATGTGCATATACAAAGTATAATATGACATGGTATACTGACACTGTTCTAGGTTACTTATCTAAACAATGGCCACATGAGAACCCCGCCTTTAAAACTCTTTTTAGGGTTCCGTATTTCATCTTGGCCCTGGTGAATGCACATAGAGTAAGAACTCTTTCACAGATCAAAATAAGTATTAATACCAATTTCGATAACTTGAACCTAAGTACTTACTATTAAAATTCCCGATTTATTAAAGACCTCTCGACCTAATTCAATTCAACCCTTTTTTGAATTTAACTTATATAATTATAATGTAAAGTATAAGTCCAGCTACTTGCTTAGAAGATTATATTAATAAAACGAATTATATTCGTAAAGCTAACAATAATAATTTATATATTAGTTACAGAAGAACTTAATAAAAAGTATCACGTCAACGCTTGACTCATTGGATTAAAAATACATTGCAAAAAATGGTTTTGATACTACTTAATATTCTGTTGCTCACAGTACAGAATGTAGTAGTATCTCTTCCCACTTCTAGATTTAACAGATCAGGTGTCAATATTGATGTGATTAGAAGTATTATCGGTCGGAGTCAGTCCTTAGCTACTTTCGCTAGATTTTATATTAGAAAGATGGTTAACGATAACTTTGCTAGCTGCATATTTGAATCTACAAACCAATAAAATTTGATTCACAAAAATTAAATTCTATCTATCATAATCTACAAATCGATTACTAAATTATAAAATTACAATATTATAATCTTCGAATAAGATGTAAACTTACCTTGTTTTACCCATTATGTATAAAATATAACTACTAGACCCACTTTTTAACAAGTCAAAAATAACATTGTTACTTGTCGAAAATATTATACTACTAAGTGATATATACATGTATTATATAATATGTCTATGACCATTGTAACGGTTAACAATAATTTGGTACATATTTTATATTTGTTACCTCTGAACATCCTACAACATGTAAACCAAAATCGCAAAGAAAGAAGCTGCGAAACATAATTAAACATCAAACGAACTTACCAAGTGAAGTTCGATGATAATTATGTGAGCAGCTTCTTTCGACGCGATTTATACACACCCTCCCTATTATATAACTTACATATTTCTTACGTATACCCTACCCCATACACAAAACAAATATAAAATATAATATACTATCAACTAAATGACGATCGGCCGGTCGAATGCCCTGAGCTGAGATATCGCTGGGTGGGGATAGAAGGTGGGGGTAGTAGAGATGGAAAGCGGGTTGTTATTTTTTAATTTCAGGTAAAATGATCTAAATATCCGTGTGTAGGCTGATGCGTGGGAACGTAACTACAACATGTAAACCAAAATCGCGTCGAAAGAAGCTGCTCACATAATTATCATCGAACTTCACTTGGTAAGTTCGTTTGATGTTTAATTATAGGAGTTAACTGCACTTTTGGTAACCATATAATATTTTTTTACAGGAACGCATAGTAAGTATAGGTTATAACGTCTTTGAAAGCTGATATCTAGAAAAAGTCCCATCCACATGCGTCAGTTTTCACGCTGTTTACATAGGTACTGCGCATACTTTAATACTGTACAAGAATCAGCTTTTCTAATTATCGTTCATTTTTGGTAACAATAAACCGTCTTTGAACGGCCATATTTAGCGAAAGGGCTATCCAAATGCAGGCAGACTGCCACTTTTGAGATCAGTGGAGAGCTCTACATCCACCTAACACTGAATCAGCCTTTCTGGCGATGGTTACCAAAATTGCAGTTATCTCTTAGTCTATAGTCTATGTATCTCTCCAGGTCCCCAACTATACTCATGCCAAAAATCACGTCGATCCGTTGCTCCGTTACGGCGTGATTGAAGGACAAACCAACAAACAAACACACTTTCGCATTTATAATATTAGTATGATATAGGTATCATCTCTATTAGTATAGATAGTATAATTTGTCATTTATGATTGTTATCCCAGGTTGCGCTCTATCCAGAGCAAGCTGGAGGTGCGTATCCCGGGCGGGGTGGGCGGCGGCGCGGAGTTCGAGGAGCTGCGGCGGCTGGACCTGACGTCACACGCGCTGCGCCACGAGGGCGAGCTGGCGCTGCGGACCGACACCAAGAAGATCAGCGTGCTGGTCAGTACCGTACTATACCGCATAATAATTATTATAATAGGTTTGAAATAGCATTGTTGGTTTTTAGAGTTTATTTTTTGTGTCGGGGGGTTTTTTAAATTTTTAATTTTACTTTTAATTTGTCCTTTTTTTTTTTTTTTTGAGAATGCGTACCGGTAAGCGCAGTGTAGGACGACCTCCAGCTCGCTGGTCCGGTGACCTAAAGAAGGTGGCGGGAAGCGGATGGATAAGGAAGGCGGAGGACCGTGTTTGGTGGCGCGCTCTCGAAAAGGCCTATGTCCAGCATACAGGCTGATGGATGGACCCGACCATGCAAACTGGCAGACAAACATACCATTCGATACCAGAGACACGTGGGGCGTATATGCTATCAATATCTGACGCGCTAGTGTAAATCCAAAAAAATCCTTCTTGGGCTCCCCTACTATAAGTACACGATCGTACATTACGTTAAGGCGTGTGTGTGTTCCCTCCCCAGGCGCTGATGCTGGAGGACAGCCTGGTGCTGCTGCAGCGCGAGGGCGACAAGTTCGTGCTGCGGCCGCTCGCGCAGCCCAGCCACGCGGCGCTGCTGTCGCCGCTCATCAAGTGGTAATTATACTGCGCATACCATTATACCGTTAGTATTTTTGAGTCTGATCAATGCCATAGATTGATCAGGAAAGTGGCGTGATGACTGGTGCCTAGGAACCTAATTATCTACATCATAATTATATTTTCTTTCAATACAATCTTAAATGAAAGTTTTTACCTGTTTTATTTTCAAGTTTTTACCTATTTTAATTTCAAGTTTTAGTTGAAATCTGCCATTTTGTAGCGGCGGCCATCTTAGATTTGGATTTTTTTTCATTGTGTACTGTATTCTACTAGTTATAGTCCATTCATTCTAGATTTCAATGTATGGGGAAAACGGCAAAATTAATAATTAATTGAAACTACTGTTGTTTTATACCTATGAGTGAGTACATTAAAAAACACAACTCTCCCCCCTACTCCGGTGGTGGCTTCCCCCCTCCCCGCCTTGAAAAGTGTGCCATTTTGCAGATTTCCTAGATTTTCAAGAAAACTATACAAGCTAGGACAAAACTGTCAAAGAGAGTATTGTTCCTTAATAAATTACCTACAAATAAGTTCATATCATTTATTATGATAGGAGTTATAGTTTACAAGCTATGGTGCGTTAAAGTTGACTAAAATTCGGAGCTCAGTAAAATAAGCCTTAAATTAGTTCAAAAACACGCTTGGAATCTTTAAAACAAACCAATTGAGCCCATACTCGAGGGGCTTACTGATAATCATTGAAGAGTTCCCCTATCCACCTCCTGGTTCCATCATCAGATCAGCTCGATGCTGGAGCTGGTGACTTTGTAGTATGTATGGGCGAAAAAAGTTGTTTTTTTCCAGTCCCAGTTTTCTAGACTCAACACATTTCCTCGCCATTGTTGCACTTGTAGTCCAGTCATTTTAGCATAAAAAAACCGGCCAAGTGCGAGTCGGACTCGCGCACCGAGGGTTTCATACAAACCTGTAGTAAGTTTTAAATTATTAAAAAAAAAACTACTTACTAGATCTCGTTCAAACAAATTTTCGGTGGAAGTTTGCATGGTAATGTACATCATATATTTTTTTTAGTTTTATCATTCTCTTATTTTAGAAGTTACAGGGGGGGGGACACACATTTTACCACTTTGGAAGTGTCTCTCGCGCAAAGTATTCAGTTTAGAAAAAAATGATATTAGAAACCTCAATATCATTTTTGAAGACCTATCCATAGATACGCCACACGTATGGGTTTGATGAAAAAAAATTTTTGAGTTTCAGTTGGGAAGTGTGGGGAACTCCCAAAATTTATTGTTTTTTTTTTGTATTTTTGTGTGAAAATCTTAATGCGGTTCACAGAATACATCTATTTACCAAGTTTCAACAGTATAGCTCTTATAGTTTCGGAAAAAAGTGGCTGTGACATACGGACGGACACACAGAGAGACATGACGAATCCATAAGGGTTCCGTTTTTTGCCGTTTGGCTACGGAACCCTAAAAAGGGGGCATTAGATAATATGTGTTTATTATATTTCTTAAAGTTTTTTTAATTTATTCAACGTTAAAATCAAAGCACAATCGGCAAGATATTTGAGAGAGGGGAGGGGGGGGGGGGGGGTTGGGGGAGGGGGGAGGAAGGAGGGCATCATTTGGGCCTAAAATAAAAAAAAACGTTATTTATTTAGGGGTTAATTTCTATTCATTCCATACTATTATGCTAAGTCAACATGACTACCACCGGTTCTTACAAAATAGCAAGGAATATTTTAAAAACTATTTGTCCTATCAAAATAAACTAAACACTCTTTTATAGGTAAATTAATTATCTTTGTCCTAAGTCCTGACAGCTTTTTTCCTAGCTCTAATACTTCTTCTTGAAATTACAAAAAACATTCACGGATTTTACAAGGGTTTCTTTTTTTATGCAAGTTAGACAGCAATATTTCCGAAACTATTAGTTCTCTCAAAATAAACTAAAAACTATTTTAGAGGTAATTTAATGAAGTTCATTTTTGCTTCTGATATTTTTTTCCTAGTTCTAATAGTTTCTGTGAAAATTACAAAATATATACATGGTTTTTGAAAAAAAAAAAAAATCATGGAATAAAGGTAGTCATATTTTTCGAACTATTGGTCCTATCTGAATAAACCATAACATTTTTTTATTGGTAATTTAATGAAATTAATTGCTCTTCGAAGGATTTTTCCTAGTTCTAATAGTTTTTGTGCAAATTGCAAATAACACAGGATTCTAACAATTTTTTTATTTTTCTTCGTATACAATACGTGGATATATATGCGAAATTATTAGTCCTATCTATATGAACTAAATATTTTTTTGTAGGTTATTAAATGGTGTTTATTTTTACTTCTGACAGTTTTTGCCTAACTCTAATAGTTTTCTAGAGATTACAGAATACATATAAAATGTTCAAAATTGGCTTATTTTACTGAGCTGCGATTTTTAGTCAACTTTAACGCACCATAGCTTGTAAACTATAACTCCTATCATAATGAATGTTATGAACTTATTTGTAGGTAATTTATTAAGAAACAATGTTCTCTTTGACGGTTTTGTCCTAGCTTGTATAGTTTTCTTGAAAATCTAGGAAATCTGCAAAATGGCACACTTATCAAGGCGGGGAGGAGGGAAGCCACCACCGGAGGGGGGGGGAGAGTTGTGTTTTTTAGTGTACTCACTCATAGGTATAAAACCACAGTGGTTTCAAAAAATTATAAATTTTGCCGCGAAAAAATCTAAAATGAATGGACTATTAAAACTCTTTCATTTGATACTCATATCGAGGAGGTTGTGAAAAAATATGTAATCCGCCGTTTTGTAGCGGCGGCCATCTTAGATTTACAATGATAATAAATATATTAAATCGTATTGTCATGAGAACTAAATTTGTGTATCAATTACTAAGTGACCCAAATAAATAAAGAACAAACAGGGCAAGCTTAATAAAACCGTTTAATTCCAGACTATAATCTATCACTGTACCAAAATTAATCCGGATCCATTTAGCCGTTGGCGTGATTGAGTTACAATCTTGCGCATTTATCAAATAAATGCGAAAGTTTGGATGGATGTATGGATGTATGGATGTATGGATGTTTGTTACTCAATCACGCTCCAACGGCTGAACGGATCTGGATGAAATTTGGCACAGAGATAGATTATAGTCTGGAATAGCACATAGGCTACTTTTTATCCCGGAAAATTAAAGAGTTCCCGCGGGAACCGAAAAACCTCAATCCACGCGGACGAAGTCGCGGGCATCGTGAAACAAACACACTTTCGCATTTATAATATTAGTATGGATAGTATGGATTTAGATCCATTCATCTATCCTTTCGCTTTTATAATATTAGTATAGATTAGATTAGGTATTATAAAATGTAACAAGTGTTTGTGACGTCACGGTCGCCCCTCAGGGACAAGGTCCTGTTCCGGCCGAACGCGGCGGTGCGCAACACGTTCTTCCTGATGAACATCAACGGCATCCAGATGCACGAGCTGTCCGCCGGCACCGCCAACGAGTACCTCACGTGAGTTTAATTTTTTTTTTTTTCAAATTCCACTACAAGTTAGTCCTTGACTACGATCTCACTTGATGGTAAGTGATGATGCAGTCTAAGAATGGTAGCGGGGCAATGCCAGTTATATTAAACCCATACCTCTATCGGTCTCTACACGGTATTAAGAAATTAATTTTAATCGGTGTCGTAATCTTTTATAAAACTATTTAATTGTCTGAACTAAAATATTTCACTACTTTGGATAATTCACTGTACCGGCTTTGGTTAATTTGTATTATATTATATTTTCTGCGTCAATATTCGCCAACAGCTGGGTGAAGCACATACAAGAGGCTCCGCTGGCGCGGCTCGCGGAGACCAAGCCCAACATCACGCCCTCGCACCACCACACCAGGTCCGCCGATGATTCAGGTGAGCTTTACCCACATTCACACACACACACACACACACACACACACACACACACACACACACACACACACACACACACACACACACACACACACACACACTCATTATCATCATCATCGTTTCAACCCATTGCCGACTCACTTCTGACCTCGAGCGTCCTCTTGTTGGCGTCAAGTGCCCTGTACTTGCAGCCAGGGATATCTGGGCGTCCAATTAAACTAATGAATATATATCCACGTTTATTTTACGTGAAGAACAAAATGAGAAAGATCTAGCCATAGTCTGCCACGCTGGCCATGTGCGGATCAGCAGACTTGACACACATTTAAGAACATTATGGAGGACTCTTAGGCATGCGTCATGTAGGTTTCCACACCATCTTTTCCTTTCGAATAGAAGAAATGAAGGAGACTTGACTTGTTATGTAAACCTATAGTCTAACTAGTAGTATGGAGGTTTGAGGTAATAGTTTTACCTCACACCTCTAGTAGTCTAGTATTGGAACAAATTATTCCTGTTGGAAATTGTAGGTTCTAAATATATCATACTAAAGTATAAAGGACTTGTCCAAGATTGGGCCTTGAACATGAACCAAGATGATTTTAATACACGTGAATAGAGATCCTAAAATACGGCTTTTAGAATTATTTACACATTTTTAAAGGACCCCAATTTGGAGAAAAATGTATTTTTATTTTGTGGCTTTTTTAGATCTTTGTCTGAATTTTATCAACAATTTAAAAAAAACTTGATTGTTTTTGTCACGTATGTCATTGGGTGATTGTCAAATGTCACTGTCAGTTTTGTTTATCTTAGTTTAATGGTGATTTATTGTTGTCTAATAATTATTTTACGAATGTCTCAAATACTCAATTATTATTTATTAATCTTATAATGTTGTATGTACTACCTATGTAGTGGAAAATGGGTATTTTATCGAAATGGAATATTAATAATCACAATTAATGCGCATTACCCAAGTTTTAGTGTTGCCATCCAACGAAAAATATTTTCTACAAACGATATTTTTCATAATTAATTTTTAAAAAAACGGGGTTTTCTAAAATTATTATTTAAATGGCGTTTAATGTTATATTTTTTTCTCTTTCACGTGATGGCAGTTTGGTTCTGGTTCATTGACACTCAGAATAAAAAACCACCCTCCATACTGAACTGGGACAAGTCCTTTGAACTGTTGCGCGAAATGCGTTTTAGTCGCCATCTTATAAAAAATGAAATTTTTTATTCTTGCGTCAAATGACATTAGAGGTAAATAAACTCCGTGGACCTGAACCATTTTTTGTTTTCATAACTTTTATCTAATCGTAGAGTAAACTGAGGGGTTTTGCGAGCTTTTTGGAATCATTTCTTTCTAATTACTTCCAGCTAAAGGTGTTAATTCTACTACACTTTTTAAATGCAGGTATAAACGTATCTCGGAATCCATCGGACGCGTCTGAGAAGTCGACGACTTCAAGCGTGGAGCAACCGGAGGCGTGCGAGAGCGAGCGGGACAGAGAGTCGCTGGAGCGCGACAAGAGCGAGCGGGACAGAGACTCGCTGGAGCACGACAAGAGCGAGCGGGACAGACACTCGCTGGAGCGCGACAAGAGCGAGCGGGACAGACACTCGCTCGACGAAGAGGACGAGAGTGACAGGGACGCGAGATGCGCGTCCGTGGACAAGGTGGAAAATGTCGAAGAGAGGATAAAGTGAGTTTCACATTATTATTTTATCCCTAATCCATTCATTTATTCAGCAGCCTTTTACGAACAGGACTCTTTCTCACCTTGTTTATTTAATTTCTATACATCACAGGAAGCTCCCCGCCAAGGTTGCTCTTCGTGATTCTAGGCTTAAAGGTTTGCTTGCAAATCTGTAACGAGTGTTCCTTTGCGGCAGACAATCGCGGCCGACAGTGGGGCGCATCTCGACACACGGCGGCGACGCGGCGCCCGCGCTGGAGCCGCGCGGCGCCGTGCTGGTGCAGCCGCCGCGCGGCGCCGTGCACACGGCGCACAGGGCGTTCTCGCACCAAGGTGACATACTAATAAAACACAATTCAGCTTGAACTACCCAACGACCTCAATTTACATAGACGGGCCCTATCAAAAAAAGTTTGTGGGCGTATTTTACTAACGCCATCTAGCCTGAAAAGCGGGACAGCGCTATGGCGGGGACAGGGACAGGCTTATACAGGTGTGGAGCGCGCTTTACAGGTCGGACGCCCAATTTTTTTCTATACCCATCTAGTACCTACATATATATCGATGGTTCTGCCTGGTTTTGTCAGATTTTCCAACGTTCTCGCACCGAGGTGACATACAAACTAGAACTACACGCAAACTATCAAAAGGAAACACTCGTAACCACTAATTAATTATTATTGAATACTAAATGATTTCCGCGACGATTTAGTTTTTTGTAATTCCCGCGGGAGCTCGTTAATTTTCGGGATAAAAAGTATATGCCGAAGCCTATGTCCTTCCTCAGGATGTAACGTACCCCTATATCAATTTTCATCAAAATCGGTTGAAAAAATGGGCCGTTAAAGCGTAGCAGGCCAGCAGATAAACTGACAGACAGACTAACAAACACACTTTAGCATTTAAAATATTAGCATGAATATAATTAGTCACACAAATTCACGGCCGCCATAGTTTAGTTCGAAGATAAATCATAGAGTTTTAACGTTTAAACTATCGTGAGTGATATTCATTATAACTATACATAATATCCGGATAAACTCACGTGTTCCGTCGGAAAAATGCCCGACTAGTAGTTAGTAGTTTCTAGTAGTATAGTAGCGGCCGCGTCGCGCGAACAGGCTCATGAATAAGGGCCCCGAACGGGTTCGAAACTAGTCGGGCATTTTTCCGACGGAACACGTGAGTTTATCCGGTTATTATGTATAGTTATAATCATAGAGTTCACAAACCAGTGCTACCTTCGACCATGCAGAATGTAGATTAAAAAGTTATGCTTCTTATAGACTATCGATACATTGAATCTCTGTTGATTTTTGTGTTCATTTCACGATCTGATTTGGGAGATTTTAGAGCCTCCCAATATGCGCTGTTTCCCACTCGGGAATTTGGGTATTACAAGCGTCCAATACAGAAAGTGATAAATATCCCTAGCAAACTACGGAGGAGAGATAGATCAATGTCGACAGGGACGTTACAGCCTTTAACATCACACCAATGACCACCCAGGATAGAAAGTGCTGGCGCTTTTGTACAAGGAGGCCCGACCCCAAATGAAATGTGATTAGGGCATGTGAAAGAAGGATTCGAGCATCTTTAGGAGATACTCTTCCGCCCAACAAAAGTTTTCTAGTTCTTCATAATTGGGTATTGGACTACTAGTGAAACAAATTATTTTTTAGTGATTATTAAATAAAGTATCTCCTAAAAGTCGTTATATCAATTTCCACTGCTTATTTTTTCGTTGAATAAACATTTTAAGATTTAATTTAAAAATGTACGTCGAATTTTGATGACGTCACAATTCAAAAAGGTTATACCTGTAAGGATAGATATAAGTTGGAAGATATAATAAAATAAAATAAAATAGAAAAAAAAAAATTTCATACAAAATCCCGTACTGTGCACGCGATAAGACGTTTAAAAAAAAGTTGCTGATTTGACTACCTGTCAAATACCCAAATACAAATAATTTATTTAGCAAAGTTGTGGGTCAAAACAGCTGTTCAATGTTAAATATGTCTGTCTGTGTGTTTGCAGAGCGTCTGCGGCGGCTGGACGAGGCCATAAGCCGCGCGCTGCGCGCCAAGAGCGCGGTGGTGGCGGAACTGCTGGGCGTGCCTCCGAACAGCTTCACTCATCTCGCCGAGCTGGCCGTCGCCGACACCATGGGGCAAGTCGGTGAGTTGACGCTGATGTGGCATTTGTTTTACTTTAGCGATAACGTAACAATCAAAACTTTTATTTTTTGACGACCTCACTAAAATATTATTGTGAGCGAACATTCGCTTCGAGCGAACGGTTTCGCCAGCATACAGTTGTAGTCATATTCACTGTCCATCACCGGAGAGTCAACATCTCCTGAAGACGCTCCGGTGTCGGAGTGAAACGTACGTTGAGAATAACTTGGAAGATTTGTATGGTGTGGTGTTGTGGCGGTGCGAATTGCTGGCTTACCGGGCGGTGAATATCGCGAGCTGCAAGTGCAAGATAACTTGCAACAGTGTTGAGCGCTGTTGTCCTAACGTGGGAGGTCCCGAGTCCGATTCCCGGCAGGATAAATTTGGGAACTTATCATTTCTGAATTTTCTCTGTTCTGTTCTGGTGGAGGGCTTCGACCTTGGCTAGTTACCAGTTACCACCTTACCTGCAAAGACGTGCCGCCAAGCGATTTAGCGTTCCGGTACGATGCCGTGTAGAAACCGAATAAGGGTATGGGTTTAATATAACTGCCATGCTCCTGATAGATTAGCCCGCTACCATCGTAGACTGCCACGGCCGAAGCCTCCCACCAGGCCAGACCAGGGAAAATTCAGAAATTATATATTCCCAAATTGACCCTGCCGGGGATCGAACCCGGGACCTCCGCACGTTAAGACAACGGCGCTACACATTGCGCCACGGAGGTCGTCGGAGTTCTCTAATTGCTTTCGGAGTTTTATTGTACACTATGTTATCGGAATTTTATTGTATAAGTACTATATAATACAAATAACAATGTTCGAATGTTGAATAATTTTTCTGATTTAACGAATAAAATGGGATTTGCATACGAGTTTCGAATAATACACAAATGGTGTATGGTGTAAATGGTGATGGAGGCGCCGGGGTAGCATACCCTTGAGGTAAAGGCATGTGTGGCAACATTGGAAATAAATGTTTTTTTCTTTCTTTCTTTCTTTCTTTTATTTGAGCTATATTTGAGATAGTATTTTGCTTATTTTTGATATAGTTAATGCGTGATGTCCAGCCAATTATTACTAGTTTTGATTGAAATAATGAAATGTGTTATTATTTGATCGCAGACATTTGCGGCGGTCTGCCGCCGGCCGACGGCGAGAGCGCTCCCGACCTACATCAGCTGCTGTTGGCTGCGCAGGCGCAGGGTGAGTGCTCTATTCCTTCTTCTTCTCTTGTAGCTTTTCCCGTGGGAATTGTTTGATTTACCGGGATGGAAAATAGCGATGTGTCCCAGCCTCCCATAGCTAAGTAACATACGTTTTATGTCTATTTTCTTTCTATAATCGTTAACGCTTTAGCGGGGAGACAAAGATAAGCGAACAGTCTATGGTTAGCGTTTTATTAATTGCTTTCGCTAAAATGTTAACGATTATAGAACGAGAATGACTTTTTAATTTTTAATAAAAACGCCCATTTTTCTTTCAAGTACCTAAGTAAATACATAATAATAAAGTTAAATATGTAATTCTCTAACGGCCGAAATTAATAATCAATTTATCTGTAATCTGTCGATTTGTTACCAAGCAACGTTGTTATTTGTCCAGAGTTGTATTGTACTTTTCTTCAAAAAACAACATTGCTTAGCAACTTATCGACAGATTACAGAGAGATTGATTATTAATTTCGACCGTAAATTTCAAGTCTACTGTCATACATATAAGATTATAATTTTAATATACATCCCTCGAACGGCAGGTGGGTCCTAGTAGCTCATATAATACGATGATGCGGTCCGCCAATTTGCAAGTTCTAAGCTTTAGTATAGTTCTTGCAGTTCACGAGTGCGCGTGGCTCATGTTAGTGTTGAAGTCCTATCTGTATACATTTGTATACGTGTAGATGTGTGGGTGTACGTGATAGCGCGTACCACTGACCGCTCCGAGAGGCACGCACACTTAACGCAATGTGCACAACTACAAGTAAAGTTCAAGCGCGCTCGTGAATTGCAAGAACTATGATAAGCAGATTCATTGAGGAGAGCCGACTAACGGTCACTAACTGCTCGGCGCTTTTGCTCGACGGTTCTGATCTGAACCGCTAGGGTGTGGAACACTCTTCCAGCGCACGTGTTTCCTGCAATATCCCCTAACAGGTTAGCCCGCTACCATCTTAGACTGCATCATCACTTATCATCAGGTGAGATTGCAGTCAAGGGCTAACTTGTTGTTGATTTTAAAAAACATACAACTTAGGTACCTTCAAGGCAAGAGTGAATAAGCATCTTCTAGGCAAGCGCGTTCCAACCTAGACCTCATCATTGCTTTGCACTAAGCATGATTGTCGTCAAGCGCAAGCCTATCTCACAAATAAAAAAACAAGTGTGCGTGTGCAATCACACACGGCAGAGGTGAAACTTCAGAAAAGTAGCCTACGAGAGAATGAGATAAATAGAACTTGTATTCTATCTCATTCTCTCGCAGGCTAAATCCTATATATGTTTGTCTCTTTTTGGTCTCGCTTTTTCGTTTCATTAAATTTTCAAATCATAACGATTCTAAAGAAGTTTCACTTTAACAATACGTGGTATGGTATTATTATTTAGCGGAAATTATTGTGGAAATTATTATTTATTTATTTATTTTATTTATGATGGTGTTGTTAGCTAACCAGCTGACGGAGGCGCTGAGCGGCGCGCTCGCGCTGAGCGAGGCGAGCGCGGTGGCGGCTCGCAGCGGCCGGTGCGACTCGTGCCGGAGGACGAGGCACAGCGCGCACGGTGAGTGCTTTGACATTTATACACTACTAGATGATGCCCGCGACTTCGTCCGCGTGGATTAAGGTTTTTGATTCCCGCTGGAACTCCTTAATTTTCAGCTGTGACCCGGGTGACGTCACATCCAACGAAATTAATATACCTAATGTATGTATCCTAATGTATGGTAAATATGGGGGATTTTGAGAGCGATTTTTCCGTATGAGTAAAAAATGACAGCAAATCTATAATATAGTCTGTTACTTTTATATTTTTTTTGATTTTTCATATACCGTAATGGCGGTACAGTCAGTCGAAAGAACAAAACAATCTCAACCTTACATTTATATCCACTCGTCACCACCTAGTCAACTACCAACCTCTGATGTTACAGGCCTTCCAGATTGTTTTAGTGTTACTTGTGTTAACTGTTAGATCAGCTAATTAAACAAATTGTATTCTCGCAATTACAGATTCGAGCGAGCAACCGACCGAGGACCGTAACAGGGCCGTAGAAGACACGGACAGGCAAGACAGCGTGCGCGACAAACTGGAGGGGAACGCGGAGGCAGACGAGTCCTACGATCTGTTGTCCGATCTGTCGGCCAACGAGCCGCAAATCGACGCCGTGTTGGGTAAGCGGGGAGATATTTTTTAGGGTTCCGTACCAAAATGGTAAAAATGGAACCCTTATGGTGCGACTTTCTCCGTCTGTCTGTCTGTCTGTCTGTCCGTCCGTCACACTCGATTATTTCAGTAACTACCGAAGCTATCGACATGAAATTTGGAATAGTTGTGTATATTAGTGGCCCAAAGACACTGGAATAAAAAAAAATTGGAAATTATTTTTGTTCTTATTTAAAAAGGGGGGAAAATCGGAGGGTTGAAATTTAAAAGTGAGATAACTGTACTGTGTGGGGTATCATATGAAAGGGTTTACTTTGTACATTCTAAAACAGATTTTTAATTATTTTTAGTCATGATAGTTTTTGATTTATCGGGGAAAAAGTCAAAAAAAATACCGTTCCCCCCCCCCCTTATCTCCGGAGTTTACCAATCGAAAAATCTGAAATAATTATGGTCAATAGGAATTTATGTATATTTTACAGGAAAACTATAGCCAATGCTCTAACTAGCATAGTTTTTTTGATATTAACAGAAAACCTCTACAAACAAAGTTAGTTTTGCGGTTCATTAAATTCATTAATCGTAAAACTTGCTACAGGTTTGTACGGAACCCTCGGTGCGCGAGTCCGACTCGCACTTTGCCGGTTTTTTTTTAAATTCCACTACAAGTTAGCCTTTGACTGCGATCTCATCTAGTGGTGCAGTCTAAGATGGTAGCGGGCTAACCAATTTCCAATTTATTAACAAAGAAGTTTTTACATTTACATGGTTTCTTAGCACCCCTTAAACCTTGTCGACTTGTCTGGGGAATAGATGTATGAAACCTGTTTGAGGTATGGAAGTTATATTAACCCTGATTGGATTCTACACGGCATCGTACCGGAACGCTAAATCGCTTGGCGGTATCTCTTTGCTGGTAGGGTGGCTACTAGCCACGACCGAAGCCTCCCATTAGGTTAGACCAAAGATAATTCAGAAATTATAGATTCCCAAATTTTCATTACCTACATTGTTTTTATATCTTAAAAAAGTATATTTATTATAATCTATTAGATGATGCCCGCGACTTCGTCCGCGTCGATTAAGTTTTGTTGATTCCCGGGTACTCTTTAATTTTCCGGAATATTTTTTTTTTTCTTTAACTCGTACTGTTGCGTGCGCAGAGGGCTCCGCGAGCGAGGCGAGCGCGGCGCGGCTTGCCAGCAGACTGGTGGGCGGCGTGTGCGGCATCCAGGCGGCGCTGGCTTCCATGTTGGCGGCTGTGCCGGCGCTGGAGACCGAGCGACGCGGCCTCAGGGCCGAAGTGGCCACGCTGAGGGAGCGTGTTGACTCCCTGAGACACCGGCGCGGTCAGTATACCACTTGATACTATACCACCCTACTCGTACCCTATATTCCAACTCTCTGCCCCCCTAGCATGGGCCGAGACAATTTTCTTCCCGAGGAAAGGATAAAAAAATTATTCCTAAATAAATAAATAAAAACGCTAAATAACGGTGGATAAATAGTCCCCCGAGTCCCCGTGAAATGTCAAACGGGGATAAACTTCTCCTCTCCCCTGTTGCCGTGCTCTGAGGGGTGGATTAGTTAATTTTATCTCTTGTCAGTGGATAAAATCGGGGGATAAAATTATTATCTCCGGCCCATGCTAGCCCTGCTGAGGAGTTATTTAATCTAATACCACCTTCCGTGTTCTCCAGTCGCACTCTTACAAATTTCATCCTCACCACCTGGATACCTGGTCTTCTTCCACCCCCCGTTATTCCAGGTCATTTCTGCCACGTACCTGCAAATTGTGGAACCAGCTTCCATCTTCTGTGTTCCCTAATGATTATAATATGGGGCTCTTCAAAGGGCGGATACACAAATATCTCAAAAGCCAGCAACGCATTGGCGGTTCCTCTGGTGCTGCAAATGTTCATGGGCGGCGGGAATCACTTACCATCAGGTGACCCGCCTGCTATATCATATATTTAAAAAATACCAATGTCGCAGCGTAGAGATTAACTACGATAACACATGGCTCGCCCCTCCAAGTTACTGTTGCAATGTAGTCACGCCGCTAGTCGAGCGACAAATCCTTGGATTTATTTTAGTTTGACTCACGTTTCAGATTGTATTTTTACGATTTAAGTATTCAAAATAACATATATAAATAAGATTTTAGATCGCCTGTGATGATACTAAAATCTGTGTATCATCACAGGTGATCTGAAACAGGAAAATTAATAAGGAGATATTTGAATACTACACACAGATACTAACATTTTTCTTTCTATTATTGAGTACCAATGAAGGCTGCTCAATATAATTACAATCTAGCCAGACTATTTGACTAATAAGTAAATTTTCTTTAACCTAAGCTTATAATTATTATCTTATGTTCTAAGAAATGGTCCAGAATAGACACTTTGTTCATGTGATACTAAAATAAAATTAATTTTTTCGCCTCCATAATATTTAATAGCAATCAACGCGACGACGCTTCAGCTTGTAAGTTGTTGGGTTTTTACGGTTCCAATACCATAGACATAGTTTAGTTTTAAGACGAAAATAACCAATGTCACAGATCGAACTGTCATAATTTTTCTCTTTGTATTTTGCCACGCTGTCGAATGTCGATTGTGCATTAACATTAATTTTTGCATAAAATATATAAACCTTTTACAAGAATCAGCAAACAGCTTTTCACTAAAACTTACCTGGATTCCCATCATGGTCCAGGTCCGAACCGGATGGAATTATTACCTACCAATAGTGCAAAATATCACACAATAGGTACCTACACACTTGAAACAAGGTATGCGCTTAAAATTGTTACCCTAGTGGAGTTCCTTCAACGCTGCATACGCCGGTGCGAGGTTATAATTCAAGCACGCAAGGATTTCAGCACCTATCGATTCTTCAAGCCAAGTGCTGTGTTAATTGTGAAATCAACTTCGCCTAAAAACGCTCCAAGCATAGCTTGTTATGTGTAAGCATAGTTTAGCGCGGTTATAATTCAAGCACGCAAGGATTTCAGCACCTATCGATTCTTCAAGCCAAGTGCTGTGTTAATTGTGAAATCAACTTCGCCTAAAAACGCTCCAAGCATAGCTTGTTATGTGTAAGCATAGTTTAGCGAGGTTATAATTCAAGCACGCAAGGATTTCAACACCTATCGATTCTTCAAGCCAAGTGCTGTGTTAATTGTGAAATCAACAAACCTAAAAACGCTCCAAGCATAGCTTATTATGTGTAAGCATAGTTTATAGTAAGTAGAAAATCTATAAAACTTTGAAGTAGGAACTTAACCGCTATTACAGTAATTAGTATACATCTACTTATTGGTTAGATACATACCTTAGAAAATACCAAATACAGTTTCAAATAGCTCAGACCGGCCGAGCCACCGGCGGCTCCGTGCCGGTTTAGGCAAAAGTAGGTATGCAAGGCGGAGCCACCGGTGGCTCGGATGCTGGTTGTAGAGATTTCATGTGTATATTTTGCCTAATTATGTGTTAAACGAGTTCAGGTACTTACCAATTTGTGTAAAGCTATAATTATTCATAAATTATTTCAAAGGTTATTCTACCTATAGAGTTTGCAAGAATACATTTAATTATTTCTGCAAAATACATTTATTAATAGTAGGAGATAACTTAAAGTTCTGTCTTGTAAAATAGATTGCAATATTATTGTTTGTTGTTGTTTCCACAGGCTAATACCTAAATAATTCATTGTAATTAGGTATTTTATTAGTTTAAAGCACGATTATTAATCCCTGTATTGTATCACATTCCAGACTTGTCGTTCGCTTCCCAGAATGGCCGAGAGAGAGGAAAAGGAATTAATTAAGAGACGGGCAAGTTATAAAGGGCGGCTTACAGCATTTGCCAATTATGTAAACAGTTTAAGCGACTCAATGAGTCACAGTCAACTAAATGAGCTGCAACTACGCTTAGGTAAGATAGAATCTCTATATCAATCCTACGATGAAATTCAAACAAAGTTAGAATGTTTAGTCGATGACATGTCAGTGCAACTGGCTGAGAGAAATGAGTTTGAAACACTATATTTCTCTCTAGTTTCAAAATCACAACAAAAGTTAAGTAAAGACTCTAAAGATGTTGATAATCATAGTGATAATCTGTCCTCATGTAGTAATCGAAATCTGGTAAAGTTACCCACAATTCAATTACCAAAGTTTAGTGGCTCCTATGAGCATTGGTTAGAGTTCCATGACACATTTACAAGTCTAATACATTGTAATGACAATATCGACAACATCAACAAATTTCACTATTTAAGGGCTTGTTTAGAGGGAACTGCAGCTATTGTTATTAAATCAGTTGACTTTTCATCTGACAATTATTCTGTAGCCTGGAGCCTACTTTGTGAAAGATTTGACAACAAGCGGTTATTAATTCAAAATCATGTTACAGCCCTATTCAATATTGATTCTATTAACAAAGAGTCGTCTCAATCATTAAAGCGTCTTGTTGATCAGGTGAATAAGAATCTGCGAGCATTAGAGTCATTAGGTCAACCCGTAGAGAACTGGGATGTATTATTAATACACATATTGACCCACAAGTTGGATGCTAAATCTTATCGAGAATGGGAAGAACATAAAGGTCGGCTGGATAAAAATAAGCCTATTACGTTAAGTTTATTTACTCAATTTATTAGAGATAGAGCCGACTTACTTGAAACTTTAGAATTGTCTCGTAATCATCATTCCTCACTTAAACAAAACAATAATGTTTCCAAGGTTAAGAGCATGGTATGCAACACTTCACCTGTAAGTTCAAGCATGAACAACTCTTCAAGCGACTCATCTCCGTCCAGCTCACCATCAAAAAAGTGTCCAAAATGTAGCGGTGACCATTACTTGTCGAACTGTCCTCAGTTCCTGGATCTCAGTGTTGAGCAAAGGTTAGAATTATTGCCAAATTACAAAATTTGCTACAATTGCCTCCAGCCAAATCACTTCTCTAATCGATGCAAGAAAAATGGCTGCAAGATCTGTAGAAAGAGACACAGCTATCTCATTCACAAGTCTGATTTCCCAAAGCGAGCTCCATCGGGTGTTGTTTCAAACGATTCTAACAAACCCACTTTGCCCACATCTACCGTGTCAACTGGTGAGGTAGGCACAAGCACTAGTGTTGCATTGTCTGCTTGCGTTCCGACACGTAATCAAGAAGTGCTCCTTTCAACGGCCTTGATAAAGGTGTATGATGCACAAAATTGTGCACATACTGCACGTGCAGTTCTGGACAGTGGAAGCACATCTTGTCTTATGACTAAAAGTTTGAGTAGAAAATTGAACTTACCGAGTATTCAAGTTAATAGATCGGTACATGGAATAAATAATTCTGCATCACGAGTTCATGAGTGCTGTAAAGTACATGTAGAGTCATTTAATGATGATTTTAAAACAAAGATTAATTGTTTTGTAATGCAGTCGCTTACCGACTACGTTCCTAGCAGCCAAATGAAAGTGACAGAATTGAATATTCCTAGTGATGTAAAGTTAGCCGATCCTAAGTTCCACACTCCGTCCGAGGTTGATATGATTATAGGCGCTGACCTATTTTGGGATATCTTAGGTTCTCAAAAAATCATTCTTGGACGAAGCAAGCCGATTTTGTGGCAGACAAGATTCGGTTGGGTCGTCGCCGGTCCGATGAATTATGTATCACATTGCTTGGTATCCCCTAGTATTAAATGCAATTTTAGTGCGATTAAGTGCTCAAATCTTGTCAATGATGACCTTGAAACCAATTTAATGCGTTTCTGGCAGCTCGAAGAGGTTGGCCTTAAGTCATCATACTCTGAGGAAGAGCAAGCATGCGAGGATCATTTTGTAAAAAATACAAAGCGATTGCCAGATGGTCGCTTTTGTGTTAGGCTACCATTGAAACAATCAGCGGATGTCCTAGGTGAGTCCTTGCCACGCGCTAAACATTGTCTTTTCTCGTTGGAAAAACGACTTAAGAGGGATGCATTATTTTGTGAACGGTACCGGGACTTCATGTTAGAGTATTTAAAGTTAGGACACATGTCTGAATGCGATAATCATTTACGCAATCTGGGATATTTCATACCTCATCATGGAGTTGTGCGCGAAAGCAGCTCTACCACTAAATTGCGCGTAGTCTACAATGCAAGCAGTCCTACCACTAGCAATATAGCGCTTAATGATATCTTGATGGTCGGGCCTACTGTGCAGGATGATTTGCTGTCAATTCTATTGCGCTTTCGGTGTCATAAAATAATTGTAGCCGGTGATGTAGAAAAAATGTATCGAAACGTAGACGTACATCCAGATGACAGACATTTGCAACAAATTATCTGGCGGAATAATCCGTCTGAGCCAATTAAATGTTTTCAGCTGAATACCGTTACATACGGTACAGCCAGTGCTCCATTTCTCGCAACTAGGTGCTTAAAACAAGTCGGCCTAGACTGTCAAGATGAACAGATTAGTGAGATAATTATTCACGATTTTTACGTGGACGATTTATTAACAGGAGCAGAAACTGTGCAAGAGGCTTTAGATATTAAAAATAAAGTAACTACTGAATTAGCCTCTGCTGGCATGCCTCTTCGTAAGTGGAAGTCAAATAATCTACTGTTAATGACAGATAAATCTGATCAGATGTCTGTTGATTTAAATATTGGAGCCTTGGAATGTAATAAAACTCTAGGTTTATACTGGAATAATTTGATAGATCAATTTCATTTTCAGATTAACTGTAACATTCCAACTGAAGCTACCAAACGGTCTATTTTGTCAGTAATTTCACAAATTTTTGATCCGTTAGGCTTACTTGCTCCCTGTATAATCACAATGAAAATCATGCTACAGAAGCTTTGGCTTCACAAGTTGTCATGGGATGAGAAGTTGCCGCATGAATTGTATAAGCTTTGGGTAGACACAGCAAAACGGTTACCCATTCTAAACAACCTGCGTATTGACCGTCGTGTTGTTTGTGATGATCATGACTTTATTGATTTGCACATTTTTTCAGACGCGTCTCAACTCGCCTACGGTAGTTGCGTATACGTGCGAAGTACAAACGATCGCGGTGAAGTTCTTGTTAGCTTATTATTAGCCAAAAGCAGAGTGAGCCCTCTTAAGCCCACCACAATACCACGACTCGAGCTTTGCGGTGCATTAGCGAGTGTTCGTTTGTATGAAAAGGTGAATAAATCGCTGCGAGTCAAAGTACGTAAAACTTTTTTTTGGACTGATTCCATGATTGTGCTAGGCTGGCTCAAAATGCTGCCTATTAAATTACAGCCTTTTGTTAGAAACCGAGTCGCGGAAATTTTGGAAGTTTCGGGTAGTACTTCCTGGCGTCATGTTCCAACTGATAAAAATCCAGCCGACCTGATATCGCGTGGCGTTGACCCAGCCTTGATGGAGGCTTCGAACTTGTGGTGGTCCGGCCCTGAGTTTCTGAAACATGATGAAACTCAGTGGCCCTCAAATACCGAATGTATTAATACGAGCTCACTCCCTGAAACTAAAGAAGTCGCTTTACATGCAAGTAACGAATATAAGCAAAGTTTGATTGATTTTAGCCGTTTTTCAAATTTTTTACGTTTGAACCGAGCTTTTGCATATGCTCTGAGATTTATTAGAAAATGCAAAAAAGAAACCGTTGATGACTTTTTAACAAGTACTGAGCTACAAGATGCATTAACTATAATTATTAAAATTTCTCAAAAAGAATCTTTCTCAGAATATCAATTGCTAATGAATAGTCAAAGGCTGCCTAAAAATAGCACGTTAAATAAATTCAATGTCTTTTTAGATGATAACGCTTTAATGCGCGTGGGTGGTCGGTTAGACAATTCTGATTTTTCTTACGATAAAAAACACCCAATTATTTTACAGTCCACACATCCTTTAACGAAGTTAATATTCAAACACGAGCACAAACGACTTATGCACGCAGGACCCCAACTACTGTTGGCATCTATTCGCGAAAACTACTGGCCAATTGGCGGTCGTAATCTAGCTAAGCTTTGCTACCGTAACTGCGTTCAATGCAATCGAATGAGAGGAAAGGTAATTGCTCCTCTAATGGGAAACCTCCCATCTAAACGGGTACAGGCAGGTGGTTATCCATTTGAAAATGTCGGCATTGATTACGCTGGACCACTTTTATCTGCCAGTCGTCAGGGTAGAGGCTGTAGGCTTGTAAAAGTTTACATTGTAATTTTCATATGTCTCGCTACAAAGGCTATTCACATAGAATTAGTGGGTGACCTTACCAGTAACAATTTTCTTTCTGCGGCTAGACGCTTTATGAGTCGTCGTGGAAAATCAAAGAATTGGTTCTCCGATAATGGGACTTCCTTTGTTGGCGCATTTAACGAGATCAGTAATTTTTTAAAAAGTAATTGCAGCTCATTATCTGAAGGCATTGCTAATGAAGGTGTTAACTTTAACTTTATACCCCCTTACGCCCCCCACTTCGGCGGGCTCTGGGAGGCTAGCGTCAAGTCTGTCAAGTTTCATTTACAACGAGTGTTAGGGAATTGTCATTTGACATACGAGGAACTTAACACTGTATTAGTTCAAATAGAAGCAATTCTTAACTCGCGCCCCCTTACACCGTTATCCACGGATCCTGATGATCTAATGCCACTGACACCTGGACACTTCATCATTGGCCGACCACTGACGTCTTTGCCAGCGCCGAACTATACAAATAGCTCCGTGTCCCATTTAACAAGATTCCAAAGAATTGAGCAGCTTCGCCAACACTTTTGGTCTCGTTGGAGCAAAGAATACATTGCAGAGCTACAGAAAAGAGGAAAGTGGCGCTCTGACCAGGAGGCTCTTAAGCTGGATCGCCTTGTGTTATTAAAGGAAGATAATTTACCTCCTCTCAAATGGAAGCTGGGACGCATAGTTGCTTTGTTTCCTGGCGCAGATGGCATAAGCAGAGTGGCAGATGTCAAAACCTCTACTGGAGTGGTACGTCGTGCTTTCAGCAAGATATGTCCCTTACCAGATGATGAAAATTGTGGTTGAAAGCAGTCTTTCAACGCGCGGGGGGATGTTGGGTTTTTACGGTTCCAATACCATAGACATAGTTTAGTTTTAAGACGAAAATAACCAATGTCACAGATCGAACTGTCATAATTTTTCTCTTTGTATTTTGCCACGCTGTCGAATGTCGATTGTGCATTAACATTAATTTTTGCATAAAATATATAAACCTTTTACAAGAATCAGCAAACAGCTTTTCACTAAAACTTACCTGGATTCCCATCATAAGTATTTATATTTTGTAAGTTTATCACATCTTTGAGAGGCATTATCTCGTCAACGGCCTTATGCATAGCGTCAGTTTTTATACTGTTTATGTTGGTACTGCGCATATTTAATATTATACAAGTATCAGCCTTCCTAGTTATTATTCATTTTTGGTACCCATAACGCGTCTTTGAGCGGCGATATATATAGTCAGTTCCCCAGTCGCATACGGGCAGACTGGCAGTTTTCCCATCAGTGGAGAGCCTCGGACCCACCTAATACTGAATCAGGCATCGACCACACAACTAATAGACTCCTCATATAGGGCGAACACTTTCAGACAACACATCAGACTTAATAGGTCTTATATAATTCCACGCCCTTGTAACAAAACCTACCGAGTTATTTAAATATTAATTAGAGTATATCGATAATAATTAATTATCGATAAATAATTATTAGGAGTTAGGACCCCATCCCATTTGATTTATGATTTTTTTGACCTTGAGTAGACCAATCAGCGTTTAGTACCCCGCGCCCGCTTACTTGAGTCATTTGACTGAATTGTTTGCATTACGAAAGCATAGTAATTAGGCGTCTATTGGTTGTGTGGTCGATGGAATCAGCCTTCCTAGCGATAGTTACCAAAGGCACATCTATAAGAAATCTATAAGAAACTAGCTGATGCCCGCGACTTCGTCCGCGTGGATTTAGGTTTTTCGGTACCTGCGGGAACTCTTTAATTTTCCGGGATAAAAAGTAGCCTATGTGCTATTCCAGGCTATAATCTATCTCTGCCAAATTTCATCCAGATCCGTTCAGCCGTTGGAGCGTGATTGAGTAACAAACATCCATATATCCACACATCCATACATCCATACATCCATCCAAATTTTCGCATTTATAATATTTATTTGATTCTTAGCTGAGGTGATTAGGGGGACGGAATAATTAAAAAAAACTATGTTTCAAATAATTCAGTCCAAAACAGTAAAAATCTTCATTATTTCCTTTCAGATTACCAAATGACAGAGGAGATGTTCCCCAAAGCCGTGGACCCGTCGATACAGGTGCGTTGTAAGAGATTCAATGCTGCCGTGGTAATTGATAGAGCAGTAAGTCTGAAAAAACGGCTTCGAGAAAATTACATTTTGCCGAAACCGTTTTTTATAACTTACTGCTCTATCAATTTGCTAATTTTTTTAGAATAGTTGGGATTTGAAAATTCGATGAAACGAAAAAGCGAGGCACCAAAAAGAGACATGTTCATAATAGGATTTAGCCTGCGAGATAATATCTCTTTATCTCGTAGGCTAGTTTTCTGAAGTTTCACTTCTGCCGTGCGTGAATAGCACACACACACACACTTTTTTTTTGAACTAAGTATAAACTCGATTTTTTTTCTCAACAGGACCAACCGAGTAACGGGGGTTGATGCGACCACAAAATGGCTATAGTCTTAAATCGAACGCAGGACCGGCCGGCGGTTCCGCGCCACTGGGACATCGCAACCTTTATGACGTCACTCGACTAACAAAACTCGACGAAAACGCGCATTTTTTCCAAAAAATCGACCCATATTTTCGCGAAAAGTTTTATCAAAATCGATTTAGCATTTTTTGTGTTGTTTCATCGAATCGTATAAAGATACTAATACTGTGTATATTTTGTAATTTGTAATCATCATCCGTTACCTTGTCATCGTTTTTTTTGTAAAGTAATATTAATTAATTGTTAGTAAGTATTAAAAGTAAAAGTTTTTTTTATAATTAAATTTATTATTCCATACGTACGAATAAAGATTATGTGATCGCTTCTGTAAAAAACATATTTTGCGTAACAATATATTATATTATAATAATTTAATTGTAAATAATTGTATGTTAACATGTCGGAATAGCATCAGATTTTGGAAAAAGTATTATTTTGACAATATTTATAAATAAAAGGTTTGCTTTATTACTCTATTATAATAATATTATACGTATCAATATTGTAAAAAGTGGCCCATATAACAAAAATATTTACTATTTTCTAAATCATTTGTTTTTGTATTTTTCTAGCACAGATGATGAACATTATTTTTGAAAACAATAATATCTGCTCGGAATTTTTATATTGAATTTGAAATCATGAACAAAAAATTATTAACGATTTTTTGCTTCCGTCGAATCTATAGTTATTTTATTTTTGACAGAACTTTTTTGAAATTAATATGTCAAAAATATGTATGGGCTCACATAAATTCCGCGCGATGTACAAAACACATAAATGTCGATATATTATAGTTAAGATTTAGATGATCCATAGCGTAATAATAAATGATCTATAGATCACCACACCACACCGAGTGCCCAGATAACTGTAGTACCTTGCAAATGCCATATTATTTGACGTGTGTAAGTTACACGAGCTGTTTAATTTATATGCTTTTTGACAGGTCAAGCAATATTGATTGTTGCTACGAAATGGATGGGTGATCGATTTTTAAACTAACTTTTTCGAATGTATACCATTTTATATATGTATTAATATCTAAATGTTATAGGAATTGAACTATTTCCCGTAGATACGTATTGAGAATACGTTAGTAAATATTATTGTATGTGTAGAAATATATATTATACAGCTTTGTATATAAAATGTATACATTAGAAATGATTGTACCTAAGCATTATGTAATTCTAGACTACTAAACATTGCCATTGTAGCTGTGTTTTTTGAAAAATATACTATAAATATTATCTATAGAGAATAACCATCTGCCGAGGGGTCTTTTATGTCAAAATACTTCTAAAATAAAATCACCGTGTTTTGTTTTTCCATTACAAATTAGTCAATTAAATAAAAACTTCAATAATTACAATTCAAGATTCACCAATTAATTGATTAAATTTTATTTAACAACATGACTTTGCTTTGAAGTTACTTTTAAAAGTACTCGAGTTTGAATTTGACATGGCAAAAGAAGCGAATTTAAAGTTTATTTATTTTGCCATGATATTGTTTTTATAAATCCAGGATACAAACTTAGTTTAATCAACTTTATTGATTAATTTGGTGAATCCATTATTTGGTTAAATTCAGTTAAATATGGTCAAGACCCCCTAACGAACGTCATTTACCGTAAAGAATACGTAGTCTATATATTTTGTAACGTAGGCTAGAACTTAGACCAAAACAACCCATCCAAGTATACATGTAATATTATGTGATGTTATAGCAGGACCTTTTGCGATGCGATTTATTGTAATATATAGGCGTATTTACAGGATTTGATGGAGCTTTCCTCTTGAATGTAGAACAGAAATGTTAAATTATTATTATTACTATGTGTAACCGGTTATTTAATTATGGTATGTATTTAATGGGGTGTATGAAGCGTTTATTAATTTCAATTAATAATCCAATTAATTGGTTAACATAGAATACAATTAATAAATTAAACCTGGATTATTTTTTACTGTTTAGTATACCTATTCAAATATATATATATTTTATAAGCAATTTATTAAATTCGTGTAATCTCTTTGAAAAATATAATGTAGTACTTCGTCATATAACTATAACTTCATATGCCGTCATTTAACTATAATAATTATATCGTATGCCCCAAATCTTTAAAAATAATATATTTGTTATATATGACTATTGGATACACTTCGTTGCTTTCTAGCTTCCGTACGACAGAATAAAATGTAACAAATAGATATTTGTATCAATTAAACCGTTACAAAGATACATTTACTCTTTTATTTGAATTAACCTTCCGTTAACACTTACGGTCAGGGATGAAGTAAGAATCCATAATTAATACCGGGAAGTGGTCATGTCGGGAAGTGGCCATCCCGGGAAATGGTCATAATAGCATGTGGCCATATTGGGAAGCAGTGGGAAACGCCTTCACGGCCCGTCTGTTCATCCAACGTGTGATTTTTTTCAACCGAATTTGACGTAATTTTGAAGAGATGGGTTATATACTGTTGAAAGACATAAAAATGCAATAGTTCCTACTGGATTTTCAAATCCTAAGGCTTCGTGTACCTACATGAAACTTTAATCCACGCGGGAAAAGTTGCGGGCATCGTATGTACAGGTATAGAAGGATTACTTATAAAGACGTTTAAATAATAATAGCGTCTTACTTTTTTAACGCGCTTTCATTAGCTTCACACAAAACGAACATGCAAACAAATATTGGAAGTCGAATTAACTGTCGTGTCGATTTCAAACATAATAATATGTAATACCGACGAAAATACAATAATTTGGGTGTATCGAGCTGATCTGATGATGGTAGTGGAACTCTAGTAAGCCCCTCGACTTTGGTCTCCGTTAGAGATGCGTAGATGCATGGTAGATGACGAAATAATAAAAGTTTTTCGAACTTGAGTCTAATGTGTAGGTTGCGTAGTGATTTGGTTTATTTTAACGAGTTATATTTGTTCGACAAACTTATTTAACCCCGTGACAGCGTCGCTACTATCTATGAAAAATAAATTAAGGACAAAAAATAAACAGTCATAAATATTAGTTCCAATTTTGGCCACCCGGTCACATAATTTTGAATGTTTGTTAGTTTTGCTGATTCTGATTCTGTTGTACACAATCTCTGAACTAAACTAGACTAAAATTACCATATATGTTGGTATACTTTACTACCTACTTACTAGATGACTTGAAAAACTAAACCCTAAAGAACTATGTACTACTAGGGTAGGAAGTTACTTTACTAGATGGGCCCTTTCATAGAAAAAAATTGGGCGTCCGACCTGTGGAGCGCGCTCCACACCTGTATAAGCCTGTCCTTGTCCCCGCCATAGCGCTGTCCCGCTTTTCAGACTAGATGGCGTTAGTAAAATAGGTCCACATTCTTTGTTTGACAGGGCCCGTTTATGTAAATTGAGGTCGTTGAAAATGACAGTATTAAAAATATTGCTAACCCTTTCTTACTACTCCCTGCAGAAAGGGACAGGACTAGATTTAAAGGTGTTTAGTTTAGAGATTGTGATAAACAGAAGCGGTTATCGACGTAACTATTACAAAACTAAATAAAAGACCGCAAACACAATTAAAACGGGTGATAGCATGATACTGCCAGCGCCAGCCTTGGTGCCTGTCATCACGTATACCATGCGCTGCAGGATTCTCCGCTTGGTGTTCTCCAGTTCTTCAGTCTCGCTGTCGTTTGTGGGCCTGAGAAGAAGAAGAATTTGACGACTTTGAGATACGGGGTGTAAAAACTAACGGGACACGGATGAAATAGTATACCTATTGCTAGGGATGAAACAAGACGATTTCAGACGAGGGTGAAGTTGCCTGCCTGAGCGAAGCGAGGGCTGACATCACCCGAAGTTTGAAATCGTGTTTCATCCTGCGTTACACACTATAACAGCTATACTATACTCATATTATAAAGAGGTAAAGTTTGGGAGGTTGTAGGGGGTAATCTCTGGATCTACTGAACCGATTTTGAAAATTCTGGTACCAATAGAAAGCCACATTATTTGTGAGTGTCATGGGCTTTATATTAACCCGAAAAATTAGGGAGTTCCCGTGGGAACTCCAAAAAAACATATTTCACGCGTACGAAGTCGCGGGCATCTGCTGGTTTTTCATATAAATATTAAATTAACCTACACGGCTTTGTAAGAGCTTGGTTCGATGAACCGAACGCTCAGCTGTTGCGTCCATTGAACGAAATCTTCGTCCATTATGATGGACGAAGTTGCGGGCACCATATTCTAGTATTATTACATAGATGATAGAACCGATTTTTATGTGGCTTTACAGTTTAGTGTTTACACGCAATGACTGTATTACAAGGGGGACGGCGCATGCGCTATCCCCATTTCCAAAAATTAAAATAATCACCAAATATAAGCAATAAAATATACGCAGAGCCCAACCCAACCGTAGTGCAATGGGAGGGGAGGGCCTCACTCAAACTTATACAGCAATCACCTTTCGATCTTGGTTATACGATGGTTATACTTTGGCACGCATAAATGTTATACTGAGATGTAAAATACAAGTGGCGCCATCTACATTCCAGTGGCTTCACTAACCGTTTCTAATACGGGGCCCGTAGCCTTCAAGGCAGGCCCTAGCTGACACGCGGCTACAAGAAAATCACCGGGGTACAATGTTACCCCGCGCCCCGCCCGGGTAATGAGGCCAGGCCTCGAAGCCCGTACCCCCGCTTGAGAAGACCTTTGCTGCCGTTTCTATCTAATCCATACTAATATTATAAATCTGAAAGTGTGTCTGTCTGTCTGCTACGCTTTCACGACCCATCTGTTCAAGCGATTTTGGTGAAATTTAGTATCCCGGAAAAAGATAATATAATTAAAGAGTTCCCGCGGGAATCAAAAACCTTAATCCACACGGATAAAGTCGTGGGCATCATCTAGTATGAAAGATAAAATTTAAAAAAAACTTGGCATGAACATTAGTTCCAATTTCGGCCACCGGATGATAAGTTTGACGGACTGTACCTACTCTAAAGTGACGTATGACGTATAAATAACAAGCTGATGCCCACGACTTCGTACGCGTGGTTTAAGTTTTTTTGATTCCCTCGGGAACTCCTTAATTTTCCGGGATAAAAAGTAGCCTATGTCACTCTCCAGATCCTCAACTATACCCATGCAAAAAATCACGTCGATCCGTTGCTCCGTTGCGGCGTGATTTAAGGACAAAACAACAAACAAACACACTTTCGCATTTATAATATTAGTAATTTAGTATGCTGTATGATTAACATCTCACCTGATAGCCCTGCAGTGCGACACGCCGGGCACCACAAACACGGGGGCCAGGGCCGTCGCGTGTGTTTGGTTGGGCGCCATGGGGGCCCAGGGGTCGTGGTCCCCCGACACGGATACCACGTGGTCGGGCAAGTGGGTCAGACCCGCGAATAGTTTGTTCGTGCGCGCTATGCCTGAGCGCAGGAGGGCCGTGTCGAAACTGGAAATTATTTTTATCTGCTCTTTTATTCATATTGTTTATTTGCTCTTTTATATAAATTGCTTATTTGTATTTTCTTTTGTTTTTGTTAAGATGGGTTTCTTTTTAAAATTGTTTGTTCGTTAGTGTTAGGTTATTAGCTAGTGCTAATTTTAGATGCAACTTGAATATTATGTGTAGAGCGCCAACTCGCCAACAAACTGGCCACCAGTTTGGCGAGATTTATATTTTGTAAAAAATGGTTGTATGAATTTGAATTAAATAAATTTAAAAAAAAAAAAAAATTTATTTTATTTGAACTACCAACAGAATTACAAGTAGTAGATATACAAAATGTTAAATGGTTTAGGCACTAGGTAAACACGCAATTCAATTTATAAATTCAAAAATTCAAAATTCAAAAGTTTTTTATTCAAATAGACTTTTTACAAGTGCTTATGAATAGTCGAATAAATCTACTATATAATTATGTAGTAGTATATAGGTAGTTACATCATACAAAAAAAAAAATGACCCACATAATTATCACAAGTTTACATTGGGAAATTATTAATAAATTATTGTTATTAAGTAACTAGCTGATGCCCGCGACTTCGTTCGCGTGGATTGTGGTTTTTCGGTTTCGGTATGGGTTTAATAGAACTTCCATGCTCCTAACAGGTTAGCCCGCTACCATCTTAGACTGCATCGTCACTTACCATCAGGTGAGGTCGCTGTCAAGGGCTAACTTGTAGTGGATAAAAAAAATAAAGACACCTTCGCATTTATAATATTTGTATGGATAGTATGGATATGGATTAGTCATGGATTGTATGGAATACTAACAGTTCCGGGAAGAAGTCAGTGCACATCTGGTGGAAGTACTCCAGCGGCACAGTGGACAGGAACGGCTGCCGGGGACTGGTGGTGGTTTGATACCAGCCGTACTCCACGCACGTCTGGTACGTCCACAGGCGCACTGCGATACGAGATAACAATTCAGTTTCCACCACTACCACTACCACTAGAGCCCATTAACATCCCACCACTGGGCACATGGCCTCCACTCTCATAGGGGAGAGAGAATTAGAGCTTAGACCCACCACGCTGTTCCAATGCGGGTTGGCGGGCTTTGACGACTATTATCATGTTGGTGATAATAACCGGGACTCTCCGAGGCACGGGGGTGAAACACCGCCGACTTCCTAACTCCGGGCTAGAACTGAGAATTTCTAATCAGAAAACCCCAACACTTAATTATTATGGCCCGACCCGGGATTCGAACCCGGGACCTCCTCGGCTGCAGTCGAGCATGCTAACCACTAGACAAACGAGGCAGTTACTAGACCAACGAGGTGACGTCACAAAGCTGTAATCCATCGTTAACACTTCAACTCACTGGTAGCCTGCGGCGAGTCGTAGCTGGTGTTGGAGTGGGCGGCCACTTGCGCGGAGTACCGGGATTCGATGCACGGCTGAGTCCACGGCTGCGACGTTATCCAGGAGGCTAGGCGCTCCACTGGGTCCGAGCCTGAAAGCAGTCAGTACATTTAAGTACTTGCAGCTGACTTGCTTTTTACTTGCTTTTAAACTAGTGGTTCGCCCCGAACTGAGACCTCGCGGTATCACAGAGCGCCATCTATTGACATCATTGTGAAGTTCTGTTAAAAGTATGAAAGCACATTAAAAATTAAATAATTTCGTTTCCTTATTATATTTATCTAATTTTAGTATTTGTTGTTCAAGTACAGGATATAATTCAAATAATTGATCAAGTTTCAGTCTCAGCCTTTCAGAAAATTGAGAGTTCTTTAAGGTCAACTTTGAACGTTAGAAAATCTCCACTTTGAAAGCCCCCCATTTCGTCAATTTGAGGGGAAAAATAAAAAAAAAAATTTTTTGGACTCTATTCCTAATTATCTTTAAAATGATATACCGCAACCCTATGTAACGCTATAAAAAATATTTTACTTCGCATTCGCTTCTATGAGAGCCCCTATAACTTTTTAAGCCATATTCGGCGGGAGGCCATTGGTTTACATAATATTATATTTAAATTTCAAGTAACTACGTTCAGTAATTCTGAAATTATAAGGCTCGGACAGACGGACGGACGGACAAGTGCCAATTCACTCAAGCAGACTCAAAGACCTTCGCTTCGCTCGGTCAATAAATACAGCTGAAACTTGATTGCGGCCGCCAAAGAAACTGATGTCGTCAAACCCAGATGGGCGTAGGAGTATCAGTCGACCAAAACTGCGTTGGTTGGATGGGGTTAGCCAAGATGCAAAGCGGATTGGTTTAAAAAGCTGGAGAACGAGCGCGAGCGATAGAGATAGATGGAGAAATCTTCTGAAGCAGGCCCGGGCCCATAAAGGGCTGTAGCGCCGATGATGAAACTTAATTGATCCCTGTTAAGGTACTCGTATATTACACCAGACGTTGCCAGCGAATACGATGCCTGTATTTGGGATTTTAAAAAATGTTTTAGGAGCTCTTTGATTTTCCAAGTTATACCTAGTATCAGTTTCTCCGTTTCTGGGATGACAGCAATTACAGCAATGCCAAAACGCATTGGATAATTGACAAAATTCATTAAGACTAATATTAAACTCGTCCAGTTTTTGGTGCTGAGCAATCGGGCCCCAATCATGTAAAAATGCCCGATCAAACGTTAAAGATTTTCGTCAAAGTAAAATAAACCATAATTATATTGAATTAGAGCTCAATTTCGTCTGCCCATTCTTATACGTTTAGGTATGTACGATACTCTAACGTATAAGAATGGATACATGAAATTGAGCTCTAATTCAATGCAGTTATGGTTTATTTTATATTCACGACAAACTTACCGTTTTGATCGGCCATTCTTACATGATTGGGGGGCTGATCGTTGAGCAGAGCGAGTGCTCGTAGAGTTGGCGTATTTTCTGCATAATTTATTCGCGTTACTTTCAAAGAAAAAAAGGGCAAAAGCCAACACGAATGGACAGCCACAGTGTGACAGAGTGTTATGATGCCTAGTGGATAGTAGAAACCGATTAGGTCGAGTATGGGCTTAATATTTCACAAAAAAAAAAGATTCTTTGACCAAATTATAAAGTTACATAGTACCTAATTGGGGCCATCCCAGTCAGTAAGTAAATATAACTGAAATACCCCTGACGTCAGCCCGCTATCATTATAGACTGTATCTTCACGTCTTACCGTAAGATCGCAGTCCAGGGTTAAGTTGAAGTCAATTAAAAAAAAAGGATTTTTAATTATAAATGTAACTCACTGATTGTGGTGTTAGTGATCCGGTTGCAAGCACTAGGTATGTCGCCCGGCGTCGCGTACTGCACCAAGTAGGCGAAGGTCTCAGTTATACCGAACCAGTAGAACGTCGCCAGGTCCAGCGGGGAAGATGCATCCAGAGGACCGCAGGTGCTGAAAAATATCATAACTTATGGCTCCGCTCCGCACCGCACTTCATCTGATCCGTAATTAGGTTCTCTCTCTTTGTGTCGTATTCCTCATTGCTGAGGGTCGTGGCCCCTTTCTATTAATTTGATTAATATGATATGATAATGGCAGGGGTTTTCTTGGGATAATAATGCAGTGGGTTCCCAGGTGACTGACTACTACTACTAGGTACTACTATTGATTGGTACTATTTCAACTGTTAAGTTACTAACGATTAATTATTATCAGATGTTAGTGATAATAACCGGGACCGAAGGCTTTAACGTGCTCTCCGATGCACGGAGGAAACGAATAGGTCAAATTCGGACTACCAAATTCGGTCACCCACCCAGATACCGACTGGGGTCTACGTTGCTTAACTATCGCAATCGACTCATTATTATGCGTTGTTGCAACTAGACCACTCGTCCCTCAAAAAGTGCAGTACAGTAGTTAGGTTAGGTTTTCCGTATTTTCTTTTTCTTTCTTCTTTTCTCTATTTTTCATTCCATCTAAAAGTCTTTTATAGATAGAATGTATCGCAAAAATACCTAAAACATGTAATACCTACACTTACTTAAACAACTGTGCAACCCTCTGCGCCCCGGTGGGGGTTGTCAGTAAGCCAGATATATTCCTCATAGCTTCCTCGATGCTCGCCACGCACGCCTCGCTTCCCTGCGAGCGAAGCGCTTCTGATATCACTTCTAGGTATTCTGGAAAATATTATAACGATAGGTCATCATTATTTCAACTCCTCAAATCAAATCAAATATTTTTTATTCAAGTAGGTAGACTTTTAACAAGTCTGCTTTTGAATGGTCGAGTGAATCTACCACTGGTTCGGAATGTGCTGCCGTCAACGCCGTACAACGTATAATCAAGATATAATTGTCTTTGTAGAATATTTATATAAGTAAATGTAATTATTATTAAATATTGATTTAATTGTTTCTTTGTTACCTACTATTTCAATATTGCATATAAGAATTAAAGATTTGTAATAATTTTGCATGCCATTCCATATCAGATAGTGTAATTAAATAAGAACAATTATTATGTATATAAAAATAACAATGTCCGTGCCATGCCCCTATGTTTTGCTTTTTTCAATAAATTAATAATTTTGAGAACAAGGAACCTTCAAAAATTGCAAAAAATAGCCCAGTTTTCGCGCCATCATCAGACATCATGCAAATAAATTTGACGCATATAATAATAATAGGTAATCAAAAAAAGAAAAACATCCCGGCATAGCCTGAGTCCTTCTTAAATTATTCGTAAAAAAAGAATTAAAATCGGTTATGTTTTGGAGGAGGAAACAGAAAAATACGAGAGTAAGAATTCGACTGTTTTTCATAGGTATTATCGGTCCAAGCTGCAGTTGTCCCTATCGGGTGTTATGGAGTTCTGTTCGAGGAGCAGCGCGACGGCAATATACCTACCTGAATACCTACTCTCAACTTTGCCCGTTCATTCGCATTGGTCATAACACATAATCAACTTAAACCTTGAAATTTGGTTTGGATAATTTCTGAATTTTGCCTGGTCTGGCCTGGTGGGAGGCTTCGGCCGTGGCTAGTTACCACCCTACCGGCAAAGACGTGCCGCCAAGCGATTTACCGTTCCGGTACGATGCCGTGTAGAAACCGAATAGGGGTATGGGTTTAATTAACTGCCATGCCTCTAACAGGTTAGCTCGCTACCATCTTAGACTGCATCATCACTTACCATCAGGTGAGATCGCAGTCAAGGGCTAACTTGTAGTGGATAAAAAAAAAAAAACCTGACCCGGGAAGTCCTCCTGGGCGCGCAGCGGGCCGCTGTCGGAGAGAGCCACGCTGACGAGGTGCGGGTAGGCGAGCCGCATCCACGTGGCCGCGCTGCCCGCGTACGAGCACCCCACCAGCGCCACGCTGCCGTTGCTGACCAACAATAACACCATGTTATATCACACCTGCTCCCCTAGCATGGGCCGAGACAATTTTCTCCCCGAGGAAAGGATAAAAAATTTATTCTTAAATAAATAAAAATGCTAAATAACGGTGGATAAATAGTCCCCCGAGTCCCCGTGAAATGTCAAACAGGAATAAACTTCTCCTCTTTAAATCAAGAGTGAATAGGCATCTTCTAAGATGCCTATCCACTCTTGATTTAAAGATACCTGGATTGTAATTTGTGGGAAACACAGTTTTTGGTAGAATGTTCCAGACCCTAGCCATGCGAATAAGGAATGAAGACGCAAAGCGCTTCGTACATGTGGATGGAACGTCGACGATATAGGGGTGGAAACTCGCACGTCGCCTTGCGGTAACTACGATGGTAGAAAGGTGAAGGAGGAACAAGATCGAAAAGCTCCTGACCACACTCACCGAAATATATCCTGGCTATAAAATACCGACAGGCCGGCTACCTTACGGCTGTGATCCAGAGTTTGGAGTTTCGCCAGAAGAGGTGAATCTTTGCCAATCAATCTCCTAGCTCGACGGTCTACGGCGTCAAGAGTCGCCAGCTGATACTTAGCCAGAGCCATCATAAAGGTGACTGCAGTACTCCATGCACGACCGAGCTTGGGCTTAACCAGTTGGCGTGGCGTGAAGTACTCCTAGTGAATACGAGGCTTAAAGGGATCCCTACCTGTATCTTCCATCCTCGAAGTCATCACTCCGGACATGGTGTATGAACTGCGCCAAGTCGCCCAGTGCCTGGTCCACGTTCAGGTAGCGAAGATCTGCTGTGCCGGTCCCACTGGAATCATAACAATCATGTAATTTTTGAGTACAAAATGTTTCCAGTGTATTTCTCAAATTGAGTTCCAAAAGAGTTTCTGGATTTTCCATTGCGAGGTTATTATTCTATTGATGATTTTCTTTTGAAAGAAATATTTTTAGTTTTGTTTGATTTTACTCCATAGCTCCGTAACCGATTAAAACAATTATTATTTTTTATGTTGTTAGGTCCCATGTGAATTTCGTGAAGATCTCACGAGTATTTCGGTATATGCTCGCGCGTGAAAAGCCGGGGTTGGTCTGCTAGTATTTTATGAGATGACTTCTCCCTGACTTCGTCCGCGTGGATGAGGTTATTTAATTTCCGCGAGAACTCTTAAATTTTCTGAAATTAAAACTAGCCTATGCCCTTCCTCGGGATGCAAAATTTTATCAAAATCGGTTGAAAAGATGGACCGATAAAGCGTAGCAGACAGACAGACAGACACTCTTTATAATACCTACTAGCTGATGCCCGCGACTTCGTCCGCGTGGTTTAAGGTTTTTGATTCCCGCGGGAACTCCTTAATTTTCCGGGATAAAAAGCCTATGTCACTCTGCAGGTCCTCAACTATATACCTATGCCACAAATCAAGTCAATCCGTTGCTCCGTTGCGGCGTGATTGAAGGAAAACCAATAAACCAACAAACAAACACACTTCCTCGCATTTATAACCGAGCGAAGCGAAGGTCTCTGAGTCTACTTGAGTGAATTGGCACTTGTCCGTCCGTCCGTCCGTCCGATGGCGCACTCTGTACAAGTTTATGGATACCGCGAGGTTTCAGTTCGGGGCGAACCACTAGTATTAGTATAGATTTCATTTTATGTAGGAGTAACAGTAACTTTAAAGCGATTATGTATTATGATGATATAATGGCAGCAGTTTTTGGGTTTTCTGTGACACGAGGTGAAGTCATCATCCTTTGACCGCGGGTCATTCGGACAACCGCCCATTAACCTGAGCTACATCAGGGTTGCACGGCCAACCTATTTTTTTTAAAAAAACTCAAAGAATATTTTCTTAACCACGTCATGCCAAAACTGCTGCTGATGAAGACCAAAGTCTTCGAACAGAGCGTGTTGCCAGTGATGACATACGGTTTCGAGACTTGGTCGCTAACTATGGGCCTCATAAGAAAGCTCAGGGTCACTCAGCGGGCGATGGAGAGAGCAATGCTCGGGGTTTCTTTGCGCGATCAAATCAGGAGATCCGCAGAAGAACTAAAGTAACCGACATTGCTCGACGTGTTGCGAAGCTGAAGTGGCAATGGGCGGGGCACATAGTGAGAAGAACTGATAGACGTTGGGGTCTCAAAGTGCTGGAGTGGCAGACCCCCTACTCGTTGGACGGACGACATCAGGAGAGTCGCAGGGAGCCGCTGGATCCAGGCGGCGCGAGACCGCGGCGTGTGGAAATCCTTGCAAGAGGCCTATGTCCAGCAGTGGACGTCTGTCGGTTGAGGATGATGATGATGATGAATCATTATTAAATTGTAGGTACTTACGTAATATTGTTCTTTCTTTACAAAGTCCCAAACCATAGTCCGTTTTTCCACCTGCTCTAGAAAAGAACTATACAGTGGAACGACATCTAGGCTAGTTTTTACTTTTTATCCCGGAAAATCAAAGTGTTTCCAAGTGTTGAAGTCGCGGGCATCATCTAGTAATACATAATATACTACCACCGTGCGAAGCCGGACGTCTGCAACACCATTTTTGAATAAATGTATTTTATTTCTTTTCTTTCTTTATTACTCGAACTGTGTAAGGGTTCATTCATACATCCTTTTTGACGTATTACCTACAGGTTTTTTTTATCCAGTACAACTTAGCCATTGACGGCGATCTCACCTGATGGTAAGTGATGATGCAGTCTAAGATGGTAGCGGGCTAACCTGTTAGGGGCATGGCAGTTAGATGAAACACGGCATCGTACCGGAACGCTAAATCGCTTGGCGGCACGTCTTTACCGGTAGGGTGGTAACCACAGATCAGAGTGGTAACTAGCCACGGCCAAAGCCTCCCACCATGCCAGACCAGGGAAAATTCAGAAATTATAAATTTCCAAACCCTGCCGGGGATCGAACCCGGGACCTCCGCACGCTCAACACTGCGCCACGGAGGTCGTCAAAAGCCGTTAGACAAACGATTACAATTCCTTACACAATAGGGGGGGCTGGAGTACTGTGTAAGTACCAACCTTGAATAAATAAATTTTGACTTTGACTTTGTTCAACCCTGGCATCAATTGCTATGGACGCCCAGCCTCATGGATACCCAGATCACATCTCGTTAAACATAATTGAGGCGACGAGATGAAATGACGCTCTCGCGGATTAGGAAATCCGATATTAGCGGAACGTCCACTCTGACCTCATGGGGTCTAGATTTTATACACAGATCTTTGGAAAAATAACAATTGCATACTTAGGTATCTACTAACTATTAATTTGAAGTGTTTTTTTTAAAACGTTTCTTCTAATAGATGACAATCCATACTCAATCACTATAAATCCATACTTCCATACTAATATTGTAAATGCGAAATTGTGTTTGTCTGTCCGTCTGTCTATCTGCTACGCTTTCACGGCCCATCTGTTCAACCGATTTTGATGAAATTTGGTATGGGGATAATTTGTATTCCGGGGAAGGACATAGGCCCTAGCCTATTATCCTAGCCTAAGTAGTCTACCTATTATTGTTATCCCGGAAAATTAAGGAGAGGAGAAATTAAGAAGGAGAGGAGGAAAAGTAAGTAGAAAAATCCCTTGTCCACGCGGACGAAGTCGCGGGCATGAGCCCGCGAATAATATATCATGTGTGTTTGTTTGTTGATTTGTCCTACAATCACGCCGCAACAGAGCTACGAGTCGATGTACTTTTTGCATATTGACACCCTGGTTGGACCTGGACATGGTTTTTTTTTGATATTTTTGATTTTGATTTTGGTGGACAGGATATTTTTTATTCCGCAAAATCAAAAAAAACCATGGGATTTTGAAATAAGACTTGAAGTCATTTGGTCAGTTCGTTACCTGACCGGTTCGGTGTCAAAGTAAAATAAACCATAACAAATTGAATTAGAGCTCAATTTCGTCTGCCTATTCTTATACGTTTAGGGTATCGTACATACCCTAAACGTATAATACCCTCTGTTCTACCGAAATACCGAAATATAACGATTTACCTAAGTAGGTATGGAGGGACATACATGACAGACATGGACTAGTGCAGAATGTTCCATATATTTTGGGGAATACCCTTGTGTCCTACAACTCAATGTTATAAGGGGCTTCCCGCTCGGGAATTTACCTGTCTAGTCTATATATAAACAGGAATTCGGTTTTATTTTTTTCATTAATTTTCCTATCTTTGAAGAGAGAGTAACTTCCTGAAGAGTGCCTACAAAATAAAATTAAGTTAAAATGTCGTCTGACAAGGAGGCAACAAGCACAAGTGCGAGTGTATGAAGAAATATAATGTACAGCTATGTAATTGTTAAGATTTTCGAAGATGACCGCTGCTATGGCCAAAGAATATTGGTATAAAAAATAATTATACTTAAGTATGATTGTTATAAATTAGTATGTAAGTGTTTTTTTCAATAAATAAACGAATATAATTGAATATTGTATTTTTTTGTCAAATACCGATTTTGGGTACAAATATACCTGCCGATTTTAGCTGGCAACTCTACCGATCTCGCTCTATGACGTTCGAGTCTTCGAGACCACTGGACTGGACGCGGGCGCGGCATTTTTTCGCTAAAACTTTGTTGTAGCCGGTGGAAAATTAAAATAAGTTCACAGTTTTGGAGAATTTGTCGTGTAATAACAATGAATCAAAAACAAAAACGCAGCCGCTCCCTGAACTGGGATGAAGAAGAAAAGGTAAGTCTTGTAGATACAATGTTACTTTAAAATGTGGTCTTTTTAGATTTAGCGGTAGAAACCGTGGTATTTATTGTCATTGCCTTACTCAATATTTTATTTCTTTTTTCAGCTATTATTTAGATCAGTGCTAAAAGAATATGCGCTTGTTATTGGGAATAAGTCACTGGATAGTAATACAAATAAGAAAAAAACTGAAGCATGGGAAGAAATCCACAAAAAGTAAGATGCTTGGTTTTATGCTTTTATGATCTAAGTACCTAGGTTTGCCCGCGATATTGCTCCCTAATCCTGTCCTGTGTGATTTCACACCAATTTGATCCAAATATGTTACAAAATATCAGCATAATTTGACACAGCTTTATTATTTATTATTTATGCCACTATTTCGTTTTCTTTATACCTACTAGGTTTAATGAGTTAAATAGCCGGCATAGACAACTAAGCCAGCTGAAAATACAATGGAAATCCATGAAAGTTAATGTACGGATTGGAAGTCGTTACATAGTACCTTCAGTTTCCAAGCCCAGAAAGGTAATATTTATACCTACTGCAAGTAATATTAAATTTAGTATAAGTACGTGCATAAACACATTGATAAATTCAAGAAGAAAAGTGATTGTCATAATGTCAATACTAGAAATAAAAATAAACTTGTAATGCCTGCTTCTAGGCTTAGTAAAACTAGCAATTCATTTGTTGGAAACAGTGTCGGCTTCTACAATAAGCTCCCAGAAGACATGTTGAAGATGTCTCTGAATAAGTTCAAAGTTAATGTAAAACGTAAACTCATTGAAAAATCCTATTACCATAGAAAGATTACTTAAATGACAAGGAAGCTTGGCAATAATTTGATCTAATGGCTCTGATAGTTCCTTAGTTAAGATGATTTGTGTTTGAGTTTGTTGTGGGCTCTTCTCAGACCAGAGCGCGTTTGGAACCCTCAAAGCTTTAGTTTTAAGATACTGTAACATTATCACCATCATATTTTTATGTAACTAGACGTCAATAAGTGTAGTGTATTCTACCTAAATTGAATAAATATTTATGACTTATGACTGACTTATGACTTTGTTGTTATGTATAATATGATTAACCAAGATTCCATTAGTATATTGCATATCAGGGAGCATAAAGATTTTTTATTTATTTTTTATCTACTACAAGTTAGCCCTTGACTGCGATCTCACCTGATGGTAAGTGATGATGCAGTCTAAGATGGTAGCGGGCTAACCTGTTAGGGGAGTGGCAGTTATATTAAACCCATACCCCTATTCGGTTTCTACACGGCATCATACCTGAACGGTAAATCGCTTGGCGGCACGTCTTTGCCGGTAAGGTGGTAACTAGCCACGGCCGAAGCCTCCCACCAGGCCAGACCAGGGAAAATTCAGAAATAGTAAATTCCCAAATTGACCCTGCCGGCGATCGAACCCGGGACCTCCGCACGTTAATACGTCAAACGTCCACAAAACACCAAGTTTTTTGGTGGTATAGCACCATACACCACCACATATCAACCATAATAACACTACATAATTGATACGTAATCAACCACTATTATAATTATTGTTTTAATTGATTCACAGGTACAGGACCACAACGACTATGAAAGCAGCATGATAAGCCATTGTAAAATTAGAGAGGAAGAACACAGAAGACGCATGGAAATGGCAGAAAAAGAACATAAAATAACAATGGCAATTCATGAAGAAAAATTAAGATCTGCCATATTAGAAAGACGAATTTTAGAAAAAAAAATACAAATGTTAAAATTACAAATGATTGAGTAATGACGTACTTAGGCTCATGGGGGAAAGTGGAATAAACTAGTCCATGTCACCGGTTTTCCACCACCACTACAGCCCATTAACGTCCTACTGCTGGGCACAGGCCTCCACTCTCATAGGAGAGAGGGAATTAGAGCTTAGACCCACCACACTGCTCCAATGCGGGTTGGCGGGCTTTAACGACTACTGTATTATCATAATTAGTGATAATAACCGGGACCGACGGCTTAACGTGCTCTCCGAGGCACGGGGGTGAAGCACCGCCAACTTCCTAACTCCGGGCTAGTACTATGTATTTCTAGTCAGAAAACCCAATACTTAATTATGGCCCGACCCGAGACTCGAACCCGGGACCTCGTCGGCTGCAGTCGAACATGCTAACCACTAGACCAACGAGGCAGTTGCTATCCTGGTTTTCGTTTGCTATTAATTCCAATTCTTGTGTTATGAACACAAGAATTCAATACAACAACTTAAATTTTTTCAATAATAAATGTATACAGTACCAGCTACATATTCTTTTAATTTACCTCAAAGAATATTTAAGAACTAGCTGATGCCCGCGACTTCGTCCGCGTGGATTGAGGTTTTTCGGTTCCCGCGGGAACTTTAATTTTCCGGGATAAAAAGTAGCCTATGTGCTATTCCAGACAGATCTATCTCTGTGCCAAATTTCATCCAGATCCGTTCATCCGTTGGAGCGTGATTGAGTAACAAACATGCATCCATACATCCAAACTTTCGCATTTATAATATTTATTTGATTAGGTGCATGAACTGCACGTGGCATGTGTACCATGCAGCAGTATCAATAGACTAAAAAGATCTACAGTTGAAGAACTGTCCCGTGGACAATAAAGCCAGCGAAAGCTTAATGAGAAGAGTTTCTCGAAGGAGTGACCTTCTCCCAATACTCGACGCACTCAAAAGCATCTGCTTATAGTTAAAATCTAAACTGATTGCAGATAGAGTACAAATAATAAAAAAAAAGAAGGTGCATGAACTTAATATATAGCCGTCGAATATGTAAGTGTATTTGTTTGTCCTTCAATCACGTCGCAACGGAGCAACGGATCGACGTGATTTTTCCCTAGGGATCAAAAATACTTAAACCACGCGGACAAAGTCATATACTACTAGTATACTACATAGTATACTAGCAGATGCCCGCGACTTTGTCCGCGTATATAGGTATTAGTATATAGGTATTACAACGACACATCATACAACTTGTGAGAAAAAGTCGAATTTAAAACCTAAACGCTAGTTTTGAACCCATTTACCCCCTTTCTAGTGAACTGGTAAATTGATGCATTTCCCTTTCAACCCGACCGCCGCGTTTGGCAACGCATTGGCGAACTATACGTCAGCGAAGTGGTTATGATTTATGACGTCACAGGGCTGGCCTGCCGCCAGGCAAGAGGCCTCAACGCGGGCCACAAAACAATTTTTTTTTCCACTACATAAGTTAGCCCTTGACTGCGATCTCACCTGATGGTAAGTGACGATGCAGTCTCAGATGGTAGCCGGCTAACCTGTTAGGGGCATGGCAGTTATATTAAACCTATACCCCTATTCGGTTTCCACACGGCATCGTACCGAAACGCTGAATCGCTTGGCGGCACGTCTTTGCCGGTAGGGCGGTAACTAGCCGAAGCCTCCCCCTTGTGTGGTGTGGTGTTGTGGCGGTGCGAATTGCTGGCTTACTGGGCGGTGAATATAGCAAGCTATACGTGCAAGATACACACTGTACCACATAGATATGTCTACTGTGGCCATTTAGTGGTCGATGACTGTGGCGGATTATAGCGAATTAAACATCAGGAATGTGGTCCGTGTATGGCCCGCGCTATAGTTTATGGTGACCATTACCCTTAATGATGTAGGGTGCAGTTAAATAATGGGGAGTTATTGGCACCTCCAGCGCTCTGGACGCGTTCCATGGGAAATCTATGTTAATTTACTTCATGCGTACCTACTAATAATAAAAGTGTGAAAGTTTGTCTGTCTGTCTGCCACGCTTTCAAAGGTCATCTGTATTCTAATTAATCGTAATCGATTAAACAATCGAATTTGACGAAAGGTACAGACTACAGAGATAGGGAAGGGGGGATTGGTAGAGACAGGGTTCCGGGGAAAGACATTGACTACTTTTTGTCCCGGAAAATCAAAGAGATCAAAGATAGGGAAAAACCGACACGTCCGGGGAGAGATCAGGCGCAGGACCGACGGGTTTACGTGCTCTCCGAGGCACGGAGGTGGCACACTACCGACTCCTTATTAAGTACTGAGAATTTCAGTGGTATATTATCCATGTATAATCTGTCAATAGGATACTTTTAAAAAGCAATTCCCACGGAATTTTTCAAAAACCTAAATCCAAGCGGAATAAATTGGGAGCATCATGATTCATGTCGTACTTAGATACTCGTAGTTTCATTGTATAGTCATTCTAATTACAATTATCAGCTATTAGTATGAAAAGTGGTTGTTTAGCATAGAGCGCTCGTAAAGCTCGCTGCGCTCGCGGGTTCCGTGTCGAATGGCATCGCGCGGCGGAATCAGAAGCGACTAATTAACGCGCTGCACTTTAGGGGTGGGGCCGCCTCTCACACCGCAGTGTATCAGCTCGCACAATCCATATCCATACTAATATTATAAATGCGAAAGTGTGTCTCTCTATCTAGTACGCTTTAACGGTCAAATTGGGATTTTATAATTTCTGAATTTTCTCTGGTCTGGTCTGGTGGGAGGCTTCGTCCGTGGCTAGTTACCACCCTGCCGGCAAAGACGTGCCGCCAAGCGATTTAGCGTTCCGGTACGACGCCGTGTAGAAACTAGAAACCGACTAGGGGTATGGGTTTAATATAACTGCCGTCAGCCGTACCCTTAACAAGTTAGCCCGCTACCACCTTAGACTGCATCGTCACTTACCATCAGGTGAGATCGCTGTCAAGGGCTAACTTGTAGTGGAATAAAAAAAACATAACCTGAAAAATCAGAAGTGCGTGCCCCTGCATGACCTAAACACAAAACTAAGGACGATTTAAAAATTAACTTGGCCTAAAGACAATTTTGGCATTTATCTAATTATATAACCATAATCTGTTCTTACTTATTTTTTTAATATTATTACAAATATTTTATTAATTATTATCTGCTCTTTAGCTTTCTTCCTACTATGTAAAATTATTACTATTTTAAGATCTATTTCTGTGTAACAGTCACACTAAAAAATAAATATAATGTAAAGTAAGGATAAATCCAGAAGTGGGCAATAATTAAATTACTTTAAAATATTATATTAAGTACTCTCTTTAAAACTTGCACGAATAAATTGTTAAACGTGTAGAGGTTCCACGAGAGATTTAATTAAAAATTTATTTACATCAAATATACAAGTTCACACGAAGGTTTCGCGTTTCGTAGAAAATATATTGTGTGAAACTAAAAACAGTAAAAGGTAAAAGTCTGTTGTCATTAAAATGGTCTTGTTAGCATAATTGTGTTAAAAATTCACACACTATATTTAATCGTGTATTTTTATTCTGCTTCAAGTTAGCCCTTGACTGCGATATCACTTGGGATAGTATGAGATGGTGCAGTCTAAGATGGTAGCGGGCTAACCTGATGAGTGTATACTTTCTACACGGTACGATACCGTGTAGAAACCATACACTTATCAAGTTATCAGGATCATACCGGAACGCTTAATCACCTTTTAGAACTAATTATTTTATCTATTTCCATAAAATATAACGTACACCCTTGAATTTTTCTCACTTTCTTAATCCTTCCATATGGTTGCCTGGTAGAGATCGCTTCAAAGCGATAAGGCCGCCAATTGTACCATAGCTTTATATCTATTGTGTGTATTGTATTGGTGTACAATAAAGAATTCATTCATTCAATTCATTCATTCATTTCATTCATTCATTCGCCTTGGTGGCACTTCTTTACCGGGCGGTAACAAGCCACGGCTGACTCCACCTTACAAATTATATGAAAAAAAATGTTGATTACCAGATGATGCCCGCGACTTCGTCTGCGTGATTCGGTTATTTTTGATTCACTCGTGTCTTACCTCTAGATACCAAATTTCATCAAAATCGGTGAGACAGATAGACACTCATCCTCCCCATTTATAATAGACTAGCTGATGCCCGCGACTTCGTCCGCGTGGATCGAGGTTTTTCGTTTCCCGCGGGAACTCCTTAATTTTCCGGGATAAAAATTAGCCTATGTGTTATTCCAGACTATAATCTATCTCTGTGCCAAATTTTATCCAGATCCGTTCAGCCGTTGGGGCGTGATTGAGTAACAAACATCCATCCATACATCCATCCAAACTTTCGCATTTATAATATTTATATTTGATACTACTAGCTTCTGCCCGCGGCTTTGCTCACGTTCAAATTTCAAAGCCCTATTTTTTACCCCCTCAGGGATGGAATTTTCAAAAATCCTTTCTTAGCGGATGCCTACGTCGTAATATAGCTATCTGCATGTAAAATTATAAATTAATAAGCATCTACTTTACAAGCGCTCCAACTAAGGCTGCATCAGCAAGTCTGATTGCAGCCAAACGCTAGTCTATAAATTAAAAAAAAAAAAGATCAGTCAGTCAGTCAGCCACCTTTACCTTTTACATCTAATTTAGGGTGTCTAATCTAATCTAATCTAGCCTCTATTGTCCCACGACTGGGCAAAGACCTCCCTTCGATTTTTCCACATCTCCCTATGTTGTGCTGCTATGGGCCACTCAACTAGGAATTTGTCTAGTTCATCACGCCATCGTAGCCTCGGCTACCACGCTGGCGTTGATGATTTTGGGGGGTCCAGGAGGAAGCAGATTTAGCCCACAAGTCATCTGGCATACCTACGGCTCACATGATTTACATGAAGACGATTTATTAATTTTTTTTTTATATATATCGATAAAACGAGTGATTAACGCCGCCCATGAACATTTGCAGCACCAGAAGAACCGCCAATGCGTTGCTGACTTTTGAGAAATTTGTTTATCCGCCCTTTGAAGAGCCCCATATTATAATCATTATGGAACACAGAAGATGAAAGCTGGTTCCACAATTTGCTAATAAAATGAAGATGACACACTCACGAATTTAGGGTGTGGATTAAAAAATTAAATTAGAAGTTAAACAAACCAGATACTTAGAAACCTAACCTAGTTAGCGCGATCTCTAAAAACAACCGTCTTATTTCCCAGTCTCCTGGGATGTGTCTGGAGTCTGGACGTTCGCTACATCTCCCGCGGGATGACATCCAGCCATTGTTTAATCTGTGCCGCGCGGGAATTAGCGCTTCCTTGTCTCGGCTCGAGACTTAAGTCGCAATAAATTTCAACGTTTACAAGACACCGTCGTGTCTTTTTGTTATTTATTATTTCCTGCTCGCCTTAATTTTTTCGTTGTTATGCAAATTTTAGTATGTTTTTCAGTTGATTTTCATTTTGCACGTGCGGAGGTGCCGGGTTTGTTCCCCGGCAGGGCCAATTTGGGAATTTATAATTTCTGTAAGGCTAGTTACCACCCTACCGGCAAAGACGTGCCGCCAAGCGATTTAGCGTTCCTGTACGATGGCGTGTAGAAACCGAATAGGGGTATGGGTTTAATATAAGTATAACTGCCATGCCCCTAACAGGTTAGCCCGCTACCATCTTAGACTGCATGATGCATCATTAATTACTTACCATCAGGTGAGATCGCAGTCAAGGGCTAACTTGTAGGGAATAAAAAATTAAAAAAGACACATTAAAATAGAAAGCGGAAGGGGTGTACTAAAGAGAAGAAATTAAGTAAGCAAAAAGATTTAATTTGTTTTTAATTATTTTATGTAAGGTTTAGTCAAACACTGAGTTGAACAAAAAAAAATTTAAAATTGAAGTGATGGTTAAACTAATTAAATCATGAGACTTCATACAGTTATTGCAAATAAGTCTACTTAAATTTTTGAATTTGTTTCACGCAACTCTGTTCATTTGTTTCTCGCAAAGGAGCGATAATTAAACTATGTACCTACCTACTTATATTTGAAAGAGACAAAAGAGCCAAGAGGTTTTAGGGCTTGTACAGCTTAAATTTTATTCGGAAATCTGATGGTTCCTGAGACGTTAGATCTAGTGTTGTCTATGGAAAATCGGTGTAACAGGCGGTCAGGACATAGTTTGCAATACAATCAAATCCCAACCAATACCGACGTAGCTATGTAAAGCGCGCGACTTTGCTCGTGCACTGATAGCGACGCCCGGGAATTGGTATCGGAAGTCTACATCTAATGGTATTACGAGTGCTCGTGTTTAATTTACACAGCAGCAAGGAATAGGTTTGTTTTGAATGCAGTATGACGTCATTATACATATTTTTACATATACTATTAAAATAGAGGAAATATTTCTAAGAGCAACAGGCCTAAGAAGACACGAAGTCTAGCTAGGAAGAAAGTTTTTGACGACCTCCGTGGCGCAGTGTTGAGCGCTGTTGTCTTAACGTGCAGAGATCCCGGGTTTGATCCCCGGCAGGGTCATTTTAGGAATTAACAAATAACAACTGCTGAATTTTCTCTGGTCTGGCCTGGTGGGAGGCTTCGGTCGTGGTTGGTTACCACCCTACCGGCAAAGACGTGCCGCCAAGCGATTTAGCGTTCCGGTAAGATGCCGTGTAGAAACCGAGTATAGGGGCACAGATATAATAATACTGATAGGGGTATGTGGGTATGATACAACTGCCATGCCCCTAACAGGTTAGCCCGCTACTATCTTAGGCTGCATCATCACTTACCATCAAGGTGAGATCGCAGTCAAGGGCTAACTTGAAGTGGATAAAAAAAAGCCTTACTTGGTAGGTCTAGTGAACCCGTAGTATCTGTGCTCGGTGTAGAAGAGCCCCGCGCCAGTACTGGCCGCCAGCTCGTACGCCAGTCCGCCAGTCACCCAGCCACTGGAGATGGCCCACTCTCCCCCCACGAAGATCACTATGTTGGAGGAATTCGCTAACTCGCCGTTGTAGATGTATCTCTTAAAACAAATGAAATTTTTAACGTTTAGTAAGTTTACAGATTAAAGAAATGCGTTGAGATTTGACAACGTCACAACTAACAACCTCCGAGTAAAGAGTTTTAATAAAACTAACTAACTAACATGCATATTACGACTTTTGGGAATTAAACCCTTTAAGGTGCCTTATACGGATTTCATGATGTGTCATCCTTTTCCAGGTACACTTTAAAGAATCGGGAGTCACAGCTGTGGGGATGTCATGGTATCAAATTAAAGGTCATTTCTTCATCTCTCGTTTGACCTTATAAAAATGCACACTCCAATACAAATTTTCTGCATAAATACGTTTCTCCGAACGCAAGATCTGCTGAAAATGACGAAAAATGGGGTCCGGATAGGTACCCATAAAGCTAGATCCGCTGCATATTTTAACTTGAATATTAACAATAAAGTGGGGCTTATATAGTCCTCTATCCATGGTGCAAAGCATTAAGCATACAAATAAATATGTTTATAGTTTATGTGGCAAAAAAAAAATGTTTCATACATTTTTCTATGAAAAGAAGCCGAGCGCTAGGCGTTTGGCGCTCAGTCAGTGTTGCCAACCCGAATTTTAGAAAATTAGTAGATTAAGTGCCAAATGTTGGTAGAAGTTGGTAGAATGTAAAATGCAAAATTGGTAGATCTACCACCTCAATTTAGAAATTTTTTTAAGATTAAAAATGCATGAACTGTTCTTAAAATGTTTATTTTTGGAAATTATAGGTACATATTTTTATTGAAAAATTTTAAATGTTCTGCGCTAGGCTGCCCGTTGTTTGCTATGAATCTTTTAGTACGCAACAATCCCTCTAGAGTCTCCGTGCAAATTCTATTTCTCTGGAAGGTTTAAACAGCAATCAGCACCGCTATTTACGTAGATAATTAGTTTTAACAACAAAACGACACAAAACAGGAGCAAAGATTCACCATTTAATCCGCAATAAACCAACCGAATGGGCCACAGAACAGTATAATATTAATAATATCTATGGGCGCGAAATGGCGCGAACGGCTGACGTTTTTTTTTTGTGGTGTACCTATAGCCTGGGCCCTGGACTCTATGTATGCTTGACGCATCATCGCATGGCTATGCAAGTGTTAAGTAAAACTAATTAAAAAATAGGTAGTTTTTAGGTCTAGGGTGGTAGATAGGTAGACTGAAGTGAAAATTGGTAGATCTACCAAAAAGTTGGTAGATATGACATCACTGCTCAGTACGCGCTGAGACGCGCTCGTGGACGGGTGGGTGTATCGCTTTTTTGCACGAAATTTATTACGACAAAATGAACACCGTGTTGTGTACTGCCATAGAGATATAATATTCTCTATGTGTACTGCGCTTAGAAAAACTTGATACCGACATCCACAAAGAAGGAAGTTCTCAAGTGTATGCGTATTTTTTTTACCCGATTACGGCAAAGCCACAAGGAAAGGGTATGTTAGGAATATATAATATGTATGTATGCATGTATGTATGTATGTATTAAAAAAAAGTGAGCGCCATTTTGAAATTCTTTGTTATCGTACCGATTTCGTTCAAAATCGATATCTGGGGTTCCCTGGGATCACAAAACAGGAAACTGTTACCAATATTTTAAAAAAGTCAGCGCCATTTTGAATTTTTTTGTTATCGTACCGATTTCGTTCAAAATCGATATCCGGGGTTCCCTGGGATCACAAAACAGGAAACTGTTACCAAAATTTTAAAAAAGTCAGCGCCATTTTGAAATTTTTTGTTATCGTCCCGATTTCGTTCAAAATCGATATCTGGGGTTCCCTGGGATCACAAAACAGGAAACGGTTACCTAAATTTTAAAAATGTCAGCGCCATTTTGAAATTCTTTGTTATCGTACCGATTTCGTTCAAAATCGATATCTGGGGTTCCCTGGGATCACAAAACAGGAAACTGTTACCAAAATTTTAAAAAAGTCAGCGCCATTTTGTATTTTTTTGTTATCGTACCGATTTCGTTCAAAATCGATATCTGGGGTTCCCTGGGATCACAAAACAGCAGTCAATCAAAAAAAAGTCAGCAGTGAACTTTTTAAAATTTTGGTAACAGTTTCCTGTTTTGTGATCCCAGGGAACCCCAGATATCGATTTTGAACGAAATTTGTACGATAACAAAGAATTTCAAAATGGCGCTGACTTTTTTAAAATTTTGTTCATAGTTTCCTGTTTTGTGATCCCAGGGAACCCCAGATATCGATTTTGAACGAAATCGGTACGATAACAAAGAATTTCAAAATGGCGCTGACTTTTTTAAAATATTGGTAACAGTTTCCTATTTTGTGATCCTACGGAACCCCAGATATCGATTTTGAACGAAATCGGTAAGATAATCTTTTATACATTATTTTACAATCTCAAAAACTGAGTATTATTGTAGCCGCGAGTATTGTTTCGGCGCATAAATAGGTACATAATATTTACCGCGGCCAACAGCGTAAACAAGTACCTAGTAAATAAATAATCGTCTAATATTTTCAAGTAACAAAATTGGTTAGTTGGCAATAAAATCGAGTTTACAATAAATCCATACTTTATATTATAAATACGAAAGTGTGTCCGTCTGTCTGTCTTCACGCTTTCACGGCCCACACTGAGAAAAAAGACCTTCCGACATACGGAAGGTATTACCGTCCCTTTTGACTCAGTAGGAAATTTACCTTTCAACTTGGAAGGATATTATTACCGTCCAAAATTTCCTTCCAAACAATGTCTGCCTTCTATTTTGGTGGGTACGTACTTCCAAATTTCGGTCGGAAATTCCTACTGAGTCAAAAGGGAAGGTAATTTTTGGAAGGAAAATAAATGACGGTAAATACATACTTGGTCATATTTGTTCGGTAAATATAAATAACCTTCCAGATCTAGAAGGTAAAGACATAATATTACCTACCTCCCTCCCCCCCCCCCCCCCCAAAATTATAGGCTTTCAAAACGCCCTGTCCCAGCAAGGGTCCTTATACCACCTATGATTTATGCTCTGCTATGCGCTTTCAATGAATGTCCCAACTAGGTGGAAGGAAGCATTATTTGCCACGATGCAGGTACCGATACAAGCGGACTTGGCGATATATAATTATGCGTTTGACCCGCGCCACCCTATACCGCGAGCCAATATACGCGTAGCGACATCTAGTGGTCGGGTCGGGTACTACATTCGGTGTTACAATTTCTATTTAATAAAACTTATTCGTTTTCCTTCCGATACCGAAATATTCCAATTTGTTTGGAGAGATATTATCATCTAATTTAGAAAGATGTTCCTTGTGTTATTTTCTCCAAATGTGATCCATCTAATTTGGATGGTAATTCCTTCCAGCGAGCCTTTCTAATCCCTTCGTTTTTGATGGAATCGTAATGTCACTTCATTTCCTACTAAATAAGAGGGTAAATATCCTTCAATTTCGGAGGGTAAATATGCGTTTTCCTTCCGACACTGTTCCTACCGAAAAATTATAATTGATTTAGAAGGATATTATTATCTAATTTAGAAGGATACTCCTTGTGTTATTCCCTCCAAGTGTGATCCATCTAATTTGGATAGTAGTTCCTTCCAGCGAGCCTTTCTAATCCTTTCTTTTTTGATGGAATAGTAATGTCAATTTATTTCCCACTAGTTAAGAGGGTAAATATCCTTCAATATCAGAAGGTTAGCTGCGTTTTCCTTCCGACAACTTTGGATTTGAATTCAGAAGGACATTAACATCTAATTTGGAAGGATAAATTTGGGTTGAATTATTATAATGCATCCTTATTTAGTAGGAATATTTAGCTGGAAGGAAATTCCTTCTTGGTTAATTCCTTCCAACAAATTTCCTTCCTTTATGTTCTTCCATATTAGACGGATAAAATTCATTACCTTCTAAATATCGGTAGGAATTTGGCAGTTCCCCGATTAAGAAGGTAATCGGTGGAAGGAAAAGACCCAATTTTGGAAGGAATCGGTTTTAGAAGATAAAAATCGGAAGGTAAACAAGGAAATTTTTCTCAGTGCAACTACTCAACCGATTTTGATGAAAATTGGTACAGAGATAGGTTACATCCCGGGGAAGGACATATTAGGCTACATTTTTATTCTGGAAAATGAAGGTGTTTCCCCGAAAATTGTATAAACTTTATCCACGAGGTTCCAGGCATCATCTAGTATATAATAATAGCATGGCATATATTATATCTCTATGTAGCATGGATTCTCAGCAATATAAATACTACCTACTTAGTACAGAATATCTGAATGACTAGTCTGATATAACAATGATATAGCGTGCATAATTACTTCTGGGACGCCATCATTCTATGATTATAATTGTGCTTATAATTAAGTCTATTTATATAATTCATTACCTGAGTAATAATTATTATAATAAAAACTTGATATAACAATGCTACTTAGCTTGCAGGATAAAAATGATTTCAGAAAACAACGTTGATAGACTCGAAACTTCTCAGAACACGGAAATATCCAACTTTGATAATTTCTTGTCCTTTCCCGGGATGTAACCTATCCCTGTACCTTTCATCAACCTGCCTGCAAAATTGCCTGGGAGGCTTCGGCTGTGGCTTTTAGTTACCACCCTATCGGCAAAGTCGCGAGCGTTCCAGTAGGTACGATGCCGTAAACCGATTAGCGGTATGGGTTTAATATAACTGCCATGCCCTTAACAGGTTAGTCCGCTACCATCTTAGACTGCTACATCACTTATCATCGGGTGATATCGCAGTCAAGGGCTAATATGTAGTTGATAAAAAAAACAAAAAAAGTCAGTATAACAGATGGGCCGTGAAAGCGTAGCAGACAGACAGACACACTTTCGCATTTATAATATTATTAGTAAGTATCTATGGTAAGTACCTAATAATAGTAAGTATGAATGTTTATATACAACTAGCTGATGCCCGCGAGTTCGTCTGCGTGGTTTAATTGTTTTTGATTCCCGCAGAAAATCCCTTATTTTCCGGGATAAAAAGTAGCCTATGCCACTCTCGGTCCTCAACTATGCCCATGCCAAAAATCACGTCGATCCGTTGCTCCTTTGCGGCGTGATTGAAGGACAAACCAATAAACCAACAAACAAACATTTATAATTTTAGTATGATGATATACCATTTGGAAGGTGTCTGTATTGGACGCATCGAAGTGGTTCAGTCTGACATCTAACCAGCCCTCGACAGGGGTGCTGCGGGTCACGGGCGCAGGGGGCGGGGGTTCGATGTCCCGGAAGGCCAGTACTGCTGGCAGGATGAATATAAACCACCCTGCAATTTCAAAATCAAAGTCAAAATATAGTTTAATGGGTATGGGAGTTCATACTTCATACCCATTAAACCTCTGCATAATAATAGTCCTATGCTGGGTTATGGTTTCTGAAATGTAATAGCATATAATTTTGTTTTTTTGATATCTGATTCAAACACCTATATTGCACTGTTAGTTCTATTTAATTATGTTTTTGATTTGGATAAGTTTCGATTAATTTGACATGTTAAGTATTATTGGATCATACCTACCTAATTATTTTTATAAGATTATTGGGTTTGTACTATCTGGATTTACGTTGACACTTCCACTATCGCCATATTTTTTGGTTTAATATAATATCATGTACCTACCTGTAGTTTTTTTATGTAAAAAAGTCTATTAGTTTTTTTTTTACATAATTTTATTGAAAACAATACAATAGAAATTAAAGCTAGCTAGCCTAACCTAGTTATTAAAAGAAACAATCTTTACTGCCATGTTGTCGTACTAAAAATCGTATGGCGGATTGTACCTATATATTATACACTCGCGAGCAAATCTATGGAATCACCCACTTGTGAAATGCTACGAGCCATCTTAAGAACAAAATAACTACTAAAGATCAATGAAAATGGTACCATTTTAAAGGCTATATTATAAACTTTAAATTAATACCAAATTAATTAAAATTACACCCGTATTTCAGGAGCTTTCCTGGTTTAAGTGAAGGAGTAACAAAAAAAGACAGTTTCAATTTGTTGATTCTTGGCGAGTTGCGCGACATTGACCCCCTATAAAAGCACATGGTTTGGGAATATTACCTGTAATGTACTACCTGCAATCAAGCAATCAGTCAATCAATCAAATCATTTATTCAATAAGGGTACACTGTAGGTACACTTATTGACGTTAAAAACTAAAGCTACGAGGGTTCCAAACGCGCTCTGGTCTGAGAAGAGCCCACAACAAACTCAGCCGGGGGTTTTTTTTATTATCACCATCTCACAAATCATCTTAACTAAGGAACTATCAGAGCCATTAGAGCAAATTATTGCCAAGCTTCCTTCTCGTTTAAATAAACTATTATGATTATGATTAAAAGGGGCTGAAGTTTACATCCCAGAGACAATAACAAAGAGTTCCTAAGGGATTTTCCTAGAACCCAAATCCACTATAAAAGCTAGTAAAAATTATGTAAAATACACTTACACATGTTTAACACCAATCACTCGCAAAATGATACATGAAACTAATTCACAATCAGTTAAATGATAATTTAATTAGATTAAGAAAATTATTATCAACATAATTGATAATATGGGTTATCAGTAATATTTGGTTATAAGTATCTAAATATAACAAATTGGGTGTAATTGTGTCTTTGCAGAAAGATCTATGACGCGCAAGTATGACATTATAGGAAATAATTAATTTTGGTGCCTTTAGGAGTGCAGTGGTTGCTATTCGACTTCGTCCGACGAGGTCCCGGGTTCGAGTCCCAGGTCGGGCCATAATTTTAAGTATTGGACTAGAAATTCTCAGTACTATCCCAGGGTTTTTTTTTAACCAGTACAAGTTAGCCCTTGACTGCAATCTCACCTGATGGTAAGTAATGATGCAGTCTAAGATGGTAGCGGGCTAACCTGTTAGGGCATGGCAGTTATTAAACCCATACCCCTATTCGGTTTCTACACAGCATCGTACCGGAACGTTAAATCGCTTGGCGGCACGTCTTTGCCGGTAGGGTGGTAACTAGCCACGGCCGAAGCCTCCCACCAGGCCAGACCAGGGAAAATTCAGAAATTATAAATTCCCAAATGGACCCTGCCGGGGATCGAACCCGGGACCTCCGCACGTTAAGACAACAGTGCGTCTGTGCGTGTGTGGGTTAGGTAGTTGGCGGTGTTTCACCCCCGTGCCTCGGAGCGCAGCTCTGTGAGACGAAAAATCTATTCAACACCAAAAGGCCACCAGCACCACCACCACTTCAGCCCATTAACGTCCCACAGCTGGGCACAGGCCTCCACTCTCATAGGAGAGAGGGAATTGAGCTTAGACTCACCACGCTGCTCCAATGCGGGTTGGCGGGCTTTAACAACTATTATCATGCTAGTAATAATATCCGAGTCACGGGGGTGAAACATCGCCAACTTCCTAACTCCGGGCTAGTACTGAGAATTTCTTGTCAGAAAACCCCAACACTTAATTATGATTTATGGCCCGACCCGGGACTCGAACCCGGGACCTCGTCGGCCGCAGTCGAACGTGCTAACCACTAGACCAACGAGGCAGTCAGACGTTGGGCACATTGGATGATATTTTTAATGTGTTTTTAATTCAGTTTTAATTAAGATACTATTGTGTTTAAAAAATTAAATAGACTGTGAAACGATAACTGGCAGACTCTCTCATCATCGGATTTATAAAGTTATTATGGAATACTTTTCGATGTAGGTACCTATAGTATAGAATGATCCTTTGTTTTAATGTTAATGGCATTTTATAAAAAAATGTGCAGTGCAAACCTTCTTTGAAAATTAATCTGTGAATCTTCCAATTTCCGGCGATTGTCTCGCGTTTAGGTATTTTTCAAAACGCCTGGAAATCCCCTCATTACACCTAGAGTCCTAGACTGTAACAGGTTTTTTTTATTACAGGTAGGTACTACAAGTTAGCTAACTTAGACTGCGATCACATTGGGTGGTGTGATCAGTGATGCTAAGATGGTAGCGGGCTAACCTGCTAGGGGTATGGCAGTTATGTTAAACCCATACCCCTAATCGGTTTCTACGCGGTATCGTACTGGAACGCTAAATTTATTAGCGGCACGTCTTTGCCGGTGGTTACTGGTAACTAGCTAACGCCGAAGCCTCCCACCCGACTAGACCAGAGACAATATAGAAATAATTATAAATTCCTAATTTGACGCTGCCGGGGATCGAACCCGGGACCTCCCACATATTATATGACCACAGCAGTCAGCACTCAATGTACTGCGCCAGGGTCGACAAAATAAATCATCAATTAAATTCTAAGTAGGTAGGTATATACTTGTTACTGATGCCCCTCTCTCTGCGTCGTATTCCTCATTGCTGAGGGTCGTGCCCCCTTTCCATTAACACATAATGGTAGGGGTTTCCTTGGGATAATAATGCGGTGGGTTCCCACTTCCCACTTCCCAGGTCCTTCCGCATACGACTCGACTATTACTAGAGTACTATTTCAATTCTTAGGTTACTAACGATTATATCATTATTATATGATGTTAGTGATAATAACCGGGACCGACGGCTTAACGTGCTCTCCGAAGCACGAGGGAAACTAAAACACACAAATTCGGTCACCCATCCAATTACCGACTTGGGTCAACGTTGCTTAACAATCGCAATTTATTTGCCTGGTGGGACGCTTCGCGGCTTCGGCCGTGGCTAGTTACCAAGCGATTTAGTGTTCCGGTACGATGTCGTGTAGAAAGTAGAAACCGAATAGTATGGGTTTTATATAAGTACTAGCTGATGCCCGCGACTTCGTCCGCGTGGATATACCAAGTTTCATCGAAATAACTTGAGAAATGACGGACTTTTATACAAACTTTCAACCCCTAGTTCACCCCTTTGGGGGTGGAATTTTGAAGAACTGTGAAATACGTATGTTTTCATTTCTAACCCGAAGCTCATATACCAAGTTTCATGGATATAACTTGAGAAATGAAGGACTTTCATACAAACTTTCAACCCCTATTTCACCCCTTCGGGGGTAAAATTTACGAAAACTGTGAAATACGTGTTTCTTCATTTTTAACCGGTAGCTTGTATACCAAGTTTCATCGATATAACTTGAGAAATGAAGGACTTTCATACAAACTTTCAACCCCTATTTCACCCCTTTGAGGGTAAAATTTTGAAAAACTGTGAAACACGTGTGTCTCCATTTTTAACCCGCAGCTCATATACCAAGTTTCATGGCTATAACTTGAGAAATGAAGGACTTTCATACAAACTTTCAACCCCTATTTCAGCCCTTCGGGGGTAAAATTTACACAAACTGTGAAACACGTATTTCTTCATTTTCAACCGGTAGCTTGTATACCAAGTTTAATCGATATAACTTGAGAAATGACGGACTTTCATACAAACTTTGACCCCCTATTTAACCCCCATAGGGGTGGAATTTTGAAAAACTGTGACACACGTACTTCTTTATTTTTTACCGTAAGCCAAAATAAAAAGTTTCGTTGATATAACTTGTAAAACATCTTGAGAAACGAAGGACTTTCTTCCCACTTTTCATCCCCTATTTCACCCTTTTGGGGGTCGAATTTTCAAAAACTGTGAAACACGTATGCCTCCATTTTCAACCCGCAGATCATATATCAAGTTTCATGGATCTATAACTTGAGAAATTAAGGACTTTCATACAAACTTTCAACCCCTATTTCACCCCTTCGGGGGTAGAATTTCGGGATAAAAAGTATCCTATGTCCTACCTCGTAGTATGGGCTCAAATCGTGCCAAGTTTCGTTTGAATTCATTCAGTAGTTTCGGCGTGATGCGCGGCCAAGATACAGACAGACAGACAGACAGACAGACAGACAAAAATGAAAAAAATTACAGATTTGGCTTCAGTATCGAATAATGAGTGCCCTCCAAAAAAAATTTTCAAAATATCTTCAATGTACAGAATTGGACATGTTACAGATTTAATAAAAGTATAGATAACTGCCATGCCCCTGACAGGTTAGCCCGCTACAATCTTTGACTGCATCACTTACCATCAGGTGAGATCGCTGTCAAGGGCTAACTTGTAGAGGATAAAAAAAAACGACTGGTGATGTGTTGTCGCAGTCTAGTATTACACTACTAGCTGATGCCCGCGACTTCATCCGCGTGGATTAAGGGTTTTCGGTTCCCGCGGGAACTCTTTAATTTTCCGGGATAAAAAGTAGCCTATGTGTTATTCCAGACTATAATCTATCTCTGTGCCAAATTTCATCCAGATCCGTTCAGCCGTTGGGGCGTGATTGAGTAACAAACATCCATACATCCATCCAAACTTTCGCATTTATAATATGTAAGTGATTATGTGATACTTATTACGGCTGTATTTGGATTTACAAACATACTTGTAGATGCTGAGAAAAAAAAACTGTCACATAGTTACTCATATTATATGAATGGAAGTCGCCCAAATCAGGAAGCGCAAATCTGAGTCAAGCAGGTGCCAGTACAGTAGTCAAGTACAGTAGCTGCGACAGTAGTTTCGCTTTATATTGGCTGAATCATACTTAATCATCGACTTGATATTTCGACCACGCAACCATGGAGGTTTAACCGCTAAAACGTGCATGTTAAATTTACTAGATGTGGCCGTCTTCCAACTAAAGTTACATTTGGCCTTCGAGTATTTAATAATCGAGTCGAGTGGCATAAAAAGTATGTCACATGATGTGTGAGACGATAGATTTTTAGATCTTTATTAAACAGCATTTTGAGTTATGACCCCCCACGCATAAGGTCGTAACCCACTTTTTTCGGAAAATTAGATTTTTAGCTTATTTATTAACCCGCGTCTTCGGCCGCCTGGGTTAAGATTTTTTGATTCCAGCGGAAGCTCTTTAATTTTCCGGCATAACAATATATTATGTAGCCTATGTGTTGAATCAGATATAATATACCTATCAACTATACATCAAATCGATTGTCATTATGGCGATCCAAGCATACATATTTACAAACATCCAAACTTTCACGCTTATAATATTAGGTACCTAGGTACTCGCCGATGCCCGCGACTCCATCCGCGTGGGTTTTTCTAACTCCCGCGGGAACTCCTTAATTTTCCGAGTAGCCTAAAAAGTAGCCTATGCCTCCAGGTCCTCAACTCATTCACTCAAAAAAACAAGTCAATTATTCGCATTCATAATATTAGCATGTTAAGCATGGCTTTCGTATCGACCAAACGTCTGATGTCTCTTCCAGTGTCTCAACATCGCGTTGACTTCGGCACGTGCACTGAGTCACATATAACACACGCCTTCCATACATAAAAACTATAGCCGCGTGAAATTATAAACATATTGTGCACTATTGTTTACGTTCGCTGAGTCCACGCTCCGCTGCGTTCTCAGCTGGGAATCACGTTGATAAGCTTATATTTTATTTCACGTTCGCACGCGAGTTGAATGCAGAGCAAATGTATGGTGACACATACATTTACTCTGCATTCAACTCGCGCGCGAACTGTAGATACCCACAAGTTTTAACGACCTCCGTGTCGCAGTGTTGAGCGCTATTGTATTCGATCCCCGGCAGGGTCAATTTAGGAATTTATTATTTCTGAATTTTCTCTGGTCTAACCTGGTGGGAGGCTTCGCCCGTGGCTACTGGCTAGTTAAGCGATTTAGCGTTCCGGTACGATGCCGTGTAGAAACCGAATATAGGGGTATGGGTTTAATATAGTTGCCATGCCCCTTACAGGTTAGCCCGCTACCATCTTAGACTGCATCATCCCTTAAGTACCATCAGGTGAGATCACAGTCAAGGGCTAACTTGTAGTGGATAAAAAAATAAAAGTTAGCTGCGATTTCACCCTGGGGGTAAATCATTCAGCAGTCTAAAAAGTATATTTTCATCTAAAAAAATAAAAAAAATCTATATGGTAGCGGGCTATTAGATTTGTTCAATCCACGAACACGCCCTCTACTATTTTTCATCTCATCAGGAAAATTGCTCTACATCTAATCTCAATCTCAATTTATTTAAAACATGTAGGACATGTAAAGTTACGTCATGTTTTGACTCTACCACTGGCTCGGAAAACAGATTCTGCTGAGAATCCATTATTTTAATTAAGTCGTGTCCCTTTAAACCGGTTCTTGGCCTCAAATTATGGTCTTATCTACATACTTTCCTATATTACAAAACAATATTGTTACATTCAAGGATGTAATGCATGCTAAATGGTGTCATCAGCCCCCCTAGCATGGGCAGAGACAATTTTCTCCCCGAGGAAAGGATAAATTTTTTATTCCTAAATACCTAAATAAATAAAAACGCTAAATAACGGTGGATAAATAGTCCCCCGAGTCCCCGTGAAATGTCAAACGGGGATAAACTTCTCCTCTCCCCTGTTGCCGTGCTCTGAGAAGTGGATAAGTTAATTTTATCTGTTGCCAGTGGATAAAATCGGGGGATAAATTTTTTGATCTCCGGCCCATGTTAGCCCTGTAGCACAATAAATAAGACTAGGGCGTGTCTTCGTGAATCGAAATATCGTTGGTAGGATGGTAACTAGCCATGGCCGAAGCCTACCAGACCAGATCAATTCATAAAGTATAAATTCCCAAAATACCCCTGCCGAGGATCGAACAGGTGGCCTCCCACTTGTAAATCCACAGCGTTCAACACTGTTCCAGGGAGGGTCCTACTCGACGCGCTGTGCAAAGCGTCTGTTACGCGTTTGTCCTTGTTTGTCCTCAACGACCTCAATTTACATAGACGGGCCCTGTCAAACAAAGAATGTGGACTTATTTTACTAACGCCATCTATTCTGAAAAGCGGGACAGCGCTATGGCGGGGACAAAGACGGGCTTATACAGGTGTGGAGCGCGCTCTATACGTCGGATGCCCAATTTCTTTCTATGAAAGGGTCCATCTAGTATCTACATAATATTATACATGTATCGATGTTTGTCCTTGTGTCATGAGTCTACCAGCTACTTGTTTGCCTTTTTTCTAGTTAAGGAAAAACAACCTTTAGACGTAATAGGTCGGTAGAGGTACCTCTATGATAATCTAATAATTTCCTCCCGTCCAAATTTCGGCCACGGCGGCCAATCCCTAGAGAGATTAGCCAACTGCGCGGGAGATGTGTGCGAAGTGTGGAACAGGTGCACGAAGTGTAGAACACAGGTGCACTCTCTGTTCCTTTACTCTCATAGCCCGATGGGACGGAAAATCCGACACGACCGGAGAGAAATAAGGCACAGGACTGACGGCTTTACGTGCACTACGAGGCACAGGGGTGAAAGTTGAAACACCGCCAACTTCCTAACTCCGGGCTAGTACTGAGAATTTCTAGTCAGAAAAGCCCAACACTTAATCATGACCCGACCCGGGATTCGCACCCAGGACCTCGTCTGCCGCAGTACTAGACCAACAAGGCTGGTATGATAATGGCAAGGCAGGTATGGTGTCGTCTCATAGACGACATGAGTCAAAATTCTTATTACTATTGTATGAATAAGATGACTCACGGTTCATAGAAGTCAATAATTTTTTTCTACCGCGAGAGATCATGGCTTTTCTTAATAAGTAAGTTTGCTATTTCCGGTGGTAGGCAATATTTTCCCTGCGATTAACCCCTGGTTAAACCCAGAGGCGTAGATTTGTGTGCCTTTACCCTACTACGATTTAGCCCTGTCTCGTTGGTCTAGTGGTTAGCATGTTCGACTGCGGCTGACGAGGTCCCGGGTACGAATCCCGGGTCGGGCCATAATTAAATATTCGGTTTTTTCTGACTAGCCCGGAGTTAGGGATTAAGTGGCGGTGTTACGGTGCGGTACGACGTACGGTAAGCGATTTAGCGTTCCGGTACGATGCCGTGTAGAAGCCGAAGGGGTGGTATGGGTTTAATATAACTGCCATACCTTAACAATTTAGCTCGCTACTATCTTATACTGTATCATCACTTACCATCAGGTGAGATTGCAGTCAAGGGCTTATATGTAGTGGAATAAAGAAAAATTAAAATTGGCAGTCATAGGGACTGCCAGTGCCGATAGAAGTGAAAACGAATATTTTTCTTTTTTTTTAAATATTTTTTTTTTAAATAATTATTTAACCTTAACACTAGACCTTTTGTCGTCGTAACAACGCGAGATGTCGCTGTTCGCGAGCATGTCGGTCACGCGGATCCACAAGTTTCCCCCCTACCAAAAAGTGCTCAACGCGGCTAAAGAAGTTTTCACTTCAAAAAAATATAAACTCGTTCTGGAGATACTACTACAATACAATACAATACAATACTAAGTACTATGTGTTTACTACAAAATTGGTAAGGGTGACTGCCATGACTCAATATTATAAGGCGTTGTTTCTACGCGGAAGCGGCTGCGTTATATCAGCTCTCATAATATTAATAAAATAGGTATTTGAGTTATTTCATAACATAAGCGCCTTATAATATACTAGCTGATGCCCGCGATTCCGTCCGCGTGGTTTAAGTTTTTTTGATTCCCGCGGGAACTCCTTAATTTTCCGGGATAAAAAGTAGCCTATGTCACTCTCCAGGTCCTCAACTATACCCATGCCAAAAATCACGCCGATCCGTTGCTCCGTTGCGGCGTGATTGAAGGGCAAACCAACAAACCAACAAACAAACACAGTTTCGCATTTATAATATTAGTATGATGCACGTTCTCACAGTTCAAATGGAGGCTCTATGTGTTAATCATCATCTATAGATTCTGATTAGGTAGTGAATGTAGAGGCAACGTATTATATATTCTGTGGTAGAAGGTCCAGCCCCCCGATTATTTATAATTTTTGAATTTCCCTGGTCTGGCCTGGTGGGAGGCTTCGGCCGTGGCTAGTTACTACCCTACCGGCAAAGACGTGCCGCCAAGCGATTTAGCGTTCCGGTACGATGCCGTGTAGAAACCGAATAGGGGTATGGGTTTAATATAACTGCCATGCCCCTAACAGGTTAGCCCGCTACCATCTTAGACTGCTTCATCACTTACCATCAGGTGAGATCGCAGTCAAGGGCTAACGTGTAGAGGATTTAAAAAAAAGTTAGTTTAAAAGTGCTTGATACCTACTATACACTACACTTTGTTGTTTACATTTTTATTATTTTATTACCTAATACAATTTAATATAGAACAGTTTGAATTAATTTTTCTAACATGTAATTGAATAACTAATCATTTTATTTAGCAAACGGTAGGGTTTATTTTGTAACAGTGAATTGTAATTTATATTGTGTTTGCGCTAAATTGAGAACCTCCTCCTTTTCAGAACTCGGTTAAAAATAACAATCGTACTTGATTTTCAAAACAAAATTAAGCTGAAATTCAATCTAAGAAGGGATACTTTAATTGAGTGGAGCGTACTATTGTAAATTCAGCCTTAATTCGGGTTGTACAGTTTTTCGCCCCGAAGGTCGCACTCTACTGAATTAACCCAGGGCTCAGTGTAATCTACTGTAGGGTCGCGCACTCTAGCCGGGGAGTGTTAATCTCGGGGATTTATGATGATTTATATGGGTTACCCCGGCGTTGGGTTGATTGTGTTAGATCTCTATGATACGACCCTGATGTGGATTGGGTCATCACACACTGATTAAACTGTAGCGGTGAATAGCACACTAGTGGTTGACACCCGACCTCCTGTACGGGGGTCGTGGGTTCGATCCCCGGGCATTCACAACTCCAACTTTTATATGCGTTTTAAGAAAGTATGCTTGTTTATGTGTGGTACAATCCATTCTAATATTATAAATGCGAAAGTGTGTCTGTCTGTCTGCTACGCTTTCACGGCCCAGCTATTCAATCGATTTTGATGAAATTAGGTACCTACAGCAGGGCTAGCATGGGCCGGAGATAAAAATTTTATCCCCCGATTTTATCCACTGACAAGAGATAAAATTAACTTATCCACTTCTCAGAGCACGGCAACAGGGGAGAGGAGAAGTTTATCCCCGTTTGACATTTCACGGGGACTCGGGGGACTATTTATCCACCGTTATTTAGCGTTTTTATTTATTTATTTAGGGATAAAAATTTTATCCTTTCCTCGGGGAGAAAATTGTCTCGGCCCATGCTAGGGGGGCAGGGATAGGTTATATCCCGGGGAAGGGCATAGGCTACTTTTTATCTCGGATAATCAAGGAGTTCTCAGTTAATCCACGCGGACGAAGACGCGGGCATAATCTAGTTTGGAAATAAATGTTTTTCTTTCTTTTTTTTTCAAGACATATTTAAACACAGACAGCTGATTATTGTGATACCCTGGGAATAAATATCAGCATATTGTATTCACACCGCGCCCTTGCAGTCCGCCAGTCAAGCAGCTATACCGGACACAATGTAACAGACAAACGGTTACATTCCAGCCGCGTGCGACGCATATTATTGTTCCTCTAAAGGAAGTGGGTAAATCAGTAAACAATGAAATTGAATTGAATGCCATCATACTTCATACTATATTAAATAACGCGAAAGTATGTTTGTTTGTCCTTCAATCACGCCGCAGCACAGCAACGGTTCGATGTGATTTTGCATAAGTAATATTTGAGGAGTTACATAGGCTACTTTTTGTCTCGGAAAGTTGAGGATTTCCCGTGGGAATTTAGAAACATCCATCCATACATCCATCCATCCAAACTTTCGCATTTATAATATTACTAGCTGATGCCCGCGACTTCGTCCGCGTGGATATACCAAGTTTCATCAAAATAACTTGAGAAATGAAGGACTTTCATACAAACTTTCAACCCCTACTTCACCCCTTCGGGGGTAAAATTTACGAAAACTGTGAAACACGTATTTTTTAATTTTTAACCGGTAGCTTGTATACCAAGTTTCATCGATATAACTTGAGAAATTAAGGACTTTCATACAAACTTTCAACCCCTATTTCACCCCTTTGAGGGTGAAATTTTGAAAAACTGTGAAACACGTATGTCTTCATTTTTAACCAGTAGCTTGTATACTAAGTTTAATCGATATAACTTGAGAAATGACGGACTTTCATACAAATTTTCACCCCCTATTTTACCCTCTTAGGGGTGGAATTTTGAAAAACTGGTACACACGTACTTCTTTATTTTTTACCGTAAGCCAAAATAAAAAGTTCCGTTGATATAGCTTGTAAAACATCTTGAGAAACGAAGGACTTTCATACCAAATTTCATCCCCTATTTCACCCTTTTGGGGGTCGAATTTTCAAAAACTGTGAAACACGTATGTCTCCATTTTCAACCCGCAGCTCATAAATCAAGTTTCATGGCTATAACTTGAGAAATTAAGGACTTTCATACAAACTTTCAACCCCTATTTCACCCCTTCGGGGGTAGAATTTCGGGATAAAAAGTATCCTATGTCCTACCTCGTAGTATGGGCTCAAATCGTGCCAAGTTTTGTTTGAATTCATTCAGTAGTTTCGGCGTGATGCGCGGCCAAGATACAGACAGACAGACAGACAGACAGACAGACAGACGGACAGACAGACAGACAAAAATGAAAAAAATTACAGATTTGGCTTCAGTATCGAATAATGAGTGCCCTCCAAAAAAAAATTTCAAAATATCTTCAATGTACAGAATTGGCCATGTTACAGTTTTATTATAAGTATATAGATAGTATAGAGAATAGATTATGGTTTTCCTATAATATAATACCTATTATAGATAAGCTGTACGGTAAGTAGACGTGTATTTGGCAAAGTCACCAGGGAACGTATTAAGTATATTGATCAACAAAAAAATTGGCCGACCATTTTTCGGTTTTCCCCTCGGCCCTCGCGTATCCACCCTTTTACGTAATTGCGATTAAAAAGATAGGAAACAAGGGGGTAGGGGGTAATAATATGAAGGGTTATTCTCGTGGGGGTGTGAGCACGCAAGCCTGAATGTACTTACTAACTAGGGTAATCAAAACATAGGGTAATCGATATTATGTAAATCATGTCTGTAAACAATATAGGTACCACTACCTACGTAGGGAGCGGTGATAGCTTCTTCATTTCAGACTGAGAATCGAAACCTTCCAAAAGTCGTAATATCTATTAGTTATTATACGACTGCCTGAAAAAAGGAGTTACTGTAGATTGTTTTCAGGGTTCATGTATGTATGTATGTATGTGAGTTTGTATACCTATTCCACCATAACTTCTATACCTACGCCTAAACGGATTTTGATGAATGAGGTATCGTTAGAATTCTTAGCTTATTCCAGGTGACAGCTAGTAAAATTTTAAAAAAAATTGATAGGGTGACCATGGTCCCGCATCAAAGTCTAAAGTTGTTTTTTTTTCCAAAATGAGATTAACTATATTGTCATCATCAAGAAAAGGATGAGTAGACTCCAAAATATATAAGACTATATTTCAATATCCAGTGATTCACAAAAAAATATCATTTGACTATGGCAGTCGCTTCACTTGTATTAAACTCTACTCTTTACCTACTCTGACCTTTTTTTTTTCTTGTATGAGGGGAAAATCACCCATAATATTGCTGTTTTGTAAGTAGGTTAAAAATGAAGGTCTCCTGATTTGTAAAGCACAACTAAACGTTGGATGTGGAACCATTATACCACTTGAGTTCACTATAGTTTATAGTAATAGGTAGTAATTGCAAATTGTTGTAACAACACAACTGGGCATTAACCAAGTCGCCCTTGACCACGATTGGCAGATGATCCCACTGCGATTGCCTTCACTCTGGTAAACGATCGAGATTACTAATTTCTAGATCTATTTTTAGTTCTAAACTACTCCTACGTTATTTCTAGGGTTCCGCACCTCAAAAGGAAACAAGGGGAACCCTTAAAGAATCAATTCGTTGTCTGTCTGTTATCAAGTAGGAACCATGGAACCAGCTTCAATCTTCTCTGTTTCCTCATGATTATAATATGGGGCTCTTCAAAGGGCGGATTAACAAATATTATAGTCTTATTTTAGTATTAGTTATTTCTTGTACTTGTATTATCCCCAAATAAAGATTTCTTTCTTTCTAAATATACCTCCAAAGCCAGCAACGCATTTGCGCTTCCTCTGGTGCTGCAAATGCTCATGGGCGGCGGTAATTAGTAGCAGTAGTAACATATTAATTATTTATTATTTTGACTTATTGTTCTTATTTTTTTTAATTCTTTTTCTTTTGTAATTGACATTGTGATGTATGACTTTAGTAATATTGTTTTATGCATTGATTTATTGTATTTTTGTCCATTGTAATTATTAAATTGTTAAATTGTAGATTAATTGTCAAAAATTTGTAATAAGTAAATATTATTCGAATTTGTTATTCGAAATTATTATTTTTTAACTTGACTTCAGAAATAAAGCAGCTACGTTTTCACGACATAATAGATTACCTAATTTATTCGACATAAGACAATAATATTATAGACATAAAAATAATAATTTCGAAGCCCTGTCACTTCACTTCCCTGTCCTGTCATCTAATCACTTACCATCAGGTGAGCCGCCTGCTCGTTTGCTCGTTTGCTGGTCGTTTGCGTTGTATATGACACCTACCTAAATACTAAATCCAAACTTAAACGGAGTATTTCATCATCATCTAAGTAGTTTCTTATATCTCTTGCACACATGATATTTCGATGATTTGCAAGGTAAACATCCAAACCTGTTTGTCGCATAGCATCGTGGAATGTAAATGTATAGTCATATAGTATGCTTGCCTAATGATATCATCGGTGACGAATAACTTTAAAACTTGTTAATTAAGTATAGAAGTCACCTATTGGTTGTAAGTATTCACAAGCTGATGCCCGCGTCTTTGCTCGCAATAAGATTGAGTAAAGAACATAACTTGTAACTATTTACGCAGCGCACGCCACGTAAGCTCTCAGATGACAAGATTTTTTCCGACTTAACTCACAATATTGTAGTTTTCGTAAGGATCTCTAATTATTTTGAAAATAAAATATGGCTTATATTACTCGCTGATAAAGTAGCTTTCTATAGGTGAAAGAATTTTTAAAATCAGTTTAGTAGTTTTTGAATTTATCCATTACAAACAATTAAATCTTTCCTCTTTATGTTTAGATTAAGTATCCATTACAAACAATCAAATCTTTCCTCTTTATAATATTAAGTTCTGGTTCCTACCTGGTTCAAAGGTTATCCATCGCCATTCAGCGTGGCAATGCTGCAAGCTTGATGGGTACCTTTGGCTACAGGGGCAACCAGGGGTGGTCTTTTTGATTAGGGGTTTATTTTAATTTTATTGTTAGTAGGAATATGTATAAGGTTAATGTGTGGTGTTTTTAATTTATTTTATAGTTAGTTTAATATTTAGTTTTTAGCATTCTTATATAGTAAGTATATATAGATAAAAAATTATTATTAAAAAAAATAAAAATATTAAGTTTAGATGTAGATGATGAATGCGGTTAATTACGGAATCCGCACAAAGCTCGCTCCGCTCGCGGACTTGGTCCCATCTGCCCCGCTGGCTCTGCCCCGCTAACGGGGCAGTTGGGAAAAATAGTGCCATCGGCCCCGCTAGCCTCGGCGTAGTCGCTTAACGGGGCAGATGAAACTTTTTCACACCGATCAAGTGCCATTTGCCCCGCTACGCTTCCGTAAGAAACTTACGAATAACTTATTGAAGTGAAAACTTCTTTAGGCGCGTTGAGAACTTTTTGGTAGGGGGTAAACTTGTGGATTTGCGTCACCAACACCTCGCACCGACGTGCTCGCGAACAGCGACATGCTAGCGAACACCGACATGCTCGCGTTGTTACTAAGACATTCTTAAATATACTACATTTGTTAAACTTTAATGCCTTAGTTTTAAGGTTTATATTTTAACTAGCTGATTCCCGCGACTTCGTCCGCGTGGATTGAGGTTTTTCGGTTCCTATCTCTCAAGTTAGATCGAACTGCACATGGTGTGCGAATTTTATTATAATCGGTTAAGTGGTTTAGAAGTCCATTGAGGACAAACATTGTGACACGAGATTTATATATATTAAGATTATTTTAAATCCATACTAATATTATAAATGCGAAAGTCAGTTTGTTTGTTGGTTTGTTGGTTTGTTGGTTTGTTGGTTTGTCCTTCAATCACGCTTCAACGGCGCAACGGATCGACGTGATTTTTTGCATGGGTATATTTGAGGACCTGGAGAGTGACATAGGCTACTTTTTATCCCGGAAAAACAAACAGTTCCTGTGGGATAGCATGCTCTTTTTTTCGCATTTTTCGTCAATTAGGCGGCAACGGCGCAACGGATCGACGTGATTTTTTGCATCGGTATATTTGAGGACCCCTAGAGTGACATAGGCTACTTTTTATCCCGGAAAAACAAACAGTTCCTGTGGGATAGCATGCTCTTTTTTACGCATTTTTCGTCAATTAGGCGGCAACGGCGCAATGGATCGACGTGATTTTTTGCATCGGTATACTTGAGGACCCCAAGAGTGACATAGGCCACTTTTTATCCCGGAAAACGTACAGTTCCTGTGGGATATAATGCTCTTTTTCTCGCATTTGTTCTTTAATTAGGCGGCAACGGAGTTACAGATTGACGTGATTTTTTGCACAGGTATAGTTGAATAGCTGGAAAGTGATTGTAACTTTTTATCCCGTAACCAACAGTTCCTGTGGGATAGTATGCTCTTTTTCTCGCATTTGTTTCACCGTTCCCACGTTCAGGTTAGCCCACGGTCAGGTTATCATAACCGTCCGGTTAGCCCACGTTCAGGTCAGCCGACGTTTAGGTTAGCCGAAGTTCAGGTTAGCCGACGTTCAGGTTAGCCGACGTTCAGGTTAGCCGACGTTCAGATACACCGTCGTTTAAGTTAGCCGACGCTCAAGTTATCCGACATCCAAATTAGCCCACGTTCAGGTTAGCCCACGTTCAGGTTAGCTCACGTACAGGTAAGCCGACGTTCAGATATGCCGTCGTTTAAGTTAGCCGACGTTCAAGTTATGCGACGTCCAAGTTAGCCCACGTTCAGGTTAGCCCACGTTCAGGTTAGCCCACGTTCAGGTTAGCCGACGTTCAGATTTATTTTAGTACCAGGAAAGTAACATGTGCTACCTTAGTAACATCCTATAATCCTAATATCCATACTAATATTATAAATGCGAAAGTCAGTTTGTTTGTTGGTTTGTTGGTTTGTTGGTTTGTTGGTTTGTTGGTTTGTCCTTCAATCACGCTTCAACGGCGCAACGGATCGACGTGATTTTTTGCATGGGTATATTTGAGGACCTGGAGAGTGACATAGGCTACTTTTTATCCCGGAAAAACAAACAGTTCCTGTGGGATAGCATGCTCTTTTTTTCGCATTTTTCGTCAATTAGGCGGCAACGGCGCAACGGATCGACGTGATTTTTTGCATCGGTATATTTGAGGACCCCTAGAGTGACATAGGCTACTTTTTATCCCGGAAAAACAAACAGTTCCTGTGGGATAGCATGCTCTTTTTTACGCATTTTTCGTCAATTAGGCGGCAACGGCGCAATGGATCGACGTGATTTTTTGCATCGGTATACTTGAGGACCCCAAGAGTGACATAGGCCACTTTTTATCCCGGAAAACGTACAGTTCCTGTGGGATATAATGCTCTTTTTCTCGCATTTGTTCTTTAATTAGGCGGCAACGGAGTTACAGATTGACGTGATTTTTTGCACAGGTATAGTTGAATAGCTGGAAAGTGATTGTAACTTTTTATCCCGTAACCAACAGTTCCTGTGGGATAGTATGCTCTTTTTCTCGCATTTGTTTCACCGTTCCCACGTTCAGGTTAGCCCACGGTCAGGTTATCATAACCGTCCGGTTAGCCCACGTTCAGGTCAGCCGACGTTTAGGTTAGCCGAAGTTCAGGTTAGCCGACGTTCAGGTTAGCCGACGTTCAGGTTAGCCGACGTTCAGATACACCGTCGTTTAAGTTAGCCGACGCTCAAGTTATCCGACATCCAAATTAGCCCACGTTCAGGTTAGCCCACGTTCAGGTTAGCTCACGTACAGGTAAGCCGACGTTCAGATATGCCGTCGTTTAAGTTAGCCGACGTTCAAGTTATGCGACGTCCAAGTTAGCCCACGTTCAGGTTAGCCCACGTTCAGGTTAGCCCACGTTCAGGTTAGCCGACGTTCAGATTTATTTTAGTACCAGGAAAGTAACATGTGCTACCTTAGTAACATCCTATAATCCTAATATCCTAATCCATACTAATATTATAAATGCGAAAGTCAGTTTGTTTGTTGGTTTGTTGGTTTGTTGGTTTGTTGGTTTGTTGGTTTGTCCTTCAATCACGCTTCAACGGCGCAACGGATCGACGTGATTTTTTGCATGGGTATATTTGAGGACCTGGAGAGTGACATAGGCTACTTTTTATCCCGGAAAAACAAACAGTTCCTGTGGGATAGCATGCTCTTTTTTTCGCATTTTTCGTCAATTAGGCGGCAACGGCGCAACGGATCGACGTGATTTTTTGCATCGGTATATTTGAGGACCCCTAGAGTGACATAGGCTACTTTTTATCCCGGAAAAACAAACAGTTCCTGTGGGATAGCATGCTCTTTTTTTCGCATTTTTCGTCAATTAGGCGGCAACGGCGCAATGGATCGACGTGATTTTTTGCATCGGTATACTTGAGGACCCCAAGAGTGACATAGGCCACTTTTTATCCCGGAAAACGTACAGTTCCTGTGGGATATAATGCTCTTTTTCTCGCATTTGTTCTTTAATTAGGCGGCAACGGAGTTACAGATTGACGTGATTTTTTGCACAGGTATAGTTGAATAGCTGGAAAGTGATTGTAACTTTTTATCCCGTAACCAACAGTTCCTGTGGGATAGTATGCTCTTTTTCTCGCATTTGTTTCACCGTTCCCACGTTCAGGTTAGCCCACGGTCAGGTTATCATAACCGTCCGGTTAGCCCACGTTCAGGTCAGCCGACGTTTAGGTTAGCCGAAGTTCAGGTTAGCCGACGTTCAGGTTAGCCGACGTTCAGGTTAGCCGACGTTCAGATACACCGTCGTTTAAGTTAGCCGACGCTCAAGTTATCCGACATCCAAATTAGCCCACGTTCAGGTTAGCCCACGTTCAGGTTAGCTCACGTACAGGTAAGCCGACGTTCAGATATGCCGTCGTTTAAGTTAGCCGACGTTCAAGTTATGCGACGTCCAAGTTAGCCCACGTTCAGGTTAGCCCACGTTCAGGTTAGCCCACGTTCAGGTTAGCCGACGTTCAGATTTATTTTAGTACCAGGAAAGTAACATGTGCTACCTTAGTAACATCCTATCCATACTAATATTATAAATGCGAAAGTCAGTTTGTTTGTTGGTTTGTTGGTTTGTTGGTTTGTTGGTTTGTTGGTTTGTCCTTCAATCACGCTTCAACGGCGCAACGGATCGACGTGATTTTTTGCATGGGTATATTTGAGGACCTGGAGAGTGACATAGGCTACTTTTTATCCCGGAAAAACAAACAGTTCCTGTGGGATAGCATGCTCTTTTTTTCGCATTTTTCGTCAATTAGGCGGCAACGGCGCAACGGATCGACGTGATTTTTTGCATCGGTATATTTGAGGACCCCTAGAGTGACATAGGCTACTTTTTATCCCGGAAAAACAAACAGTTCCTGTGGGATAGCATGCTCTTTTTTACGCATTTTTCGTCAATTAGGCGGCAACGGCGCAATGGATCGACGTGATTTTTTGCATCGGTATACTTGAGGACCCCAAGAGTGACATAGGCCACTTTTTATCCCGGAAAACGTACAGTTCCTGTGGGATATAATGCTCTTTTTCTCGCATTTGTTCTTTAATTAGGCGGCAACGGAGTTACAGATTGACGTGATTTTTTGCACAGGTATAGTTGAATAGCTGGAAAGTGATTGTAACTTTTTATCCCGTAACCAACAGTTCCTGTGGGATAGTATGCTCTTTTTCTCGCATTTGTTTCACCGTTCCCACGTTCAGGTTAGCCCACGGTCAGGTTATCATAACCGTCCGGTTAGCCCACGTTCAGGTCAGCCGACGTTTAGGTTAGCCGAAGTTCAGGTTAGCCGACGTTCAGGTTAGCCGACGTTCAGGTTAGCCGACGTTCAGATACACCGTCGTTTAAGTTAGCCGACGCTCAAGTTATCCGACATCCAAATTAGCCCACGTTCAGGTTAGCCCACGTTCAGGTTAGCTCACGTACAGGTAAGCCGACGTTCAGATATGCCGTCGTTTAAGTTAGCCGACGTTCAAGTTATGCGACGTCCAAGTTAGCCCACGTTCAGGTTAGCCCACGTTCAGGTTAGCCCACGTTCAGGTTAGCCGACGTTCAGATTTATTTTAGTACCAGGAAAGTAACATGTGCTACCTTAGTAACATCCTATAATCCTAATATCCTAATATCCATACTAATATTATAAATGCGAAAGTCAGTTTGTTTGTTGGTTTGTTGGTTTGTTGGTTTGTTGGTTTGTTGGTTTGTCCTTCAATCACGCTTCAACGGCGCAACGGATCGACGTGATTTTTTGCATGGGTATATTTGAGGACCTGGAGAGTGACATAGGCTACTTTTTATCCCGGAAAAACAAACAGTTCCTGTGGGATAGCATGCTCTTTTTTTCGCATTTTTCGTAAATTAGGCGGCAACGGCGCAACGGATCGACGTGATTTTTTGCATCGGTATATTTGAGGACCCCTAGAGTGACATAGGCTACTTTTTATCCCGGAAAAACAAACAGTTCCTGTGGGATAGCATGCTCTTTTTTACGCATTTTTCGTCAATTAGGCGGCAACGGCGCAATGGATCGACGTGATTTTTTGCATCGGTATACTTGAGGACCCCAAGAGTGACATAGGCCACTTTTTATCCCGGAAAACGTACAGTTCCTGTGGGATATAATGCTCTTTTTCTCGCATTTGTTCTTTAATTAGGCGGCAACGGAGTTACAGATTGACGTGATTTTTTGCACAGGTATAGTTGAATAGCTGGAAAGTGATTGTAACTTTTTATCCCGTAACCAACAGTTCCTGTGGGATAGTATGCTCTTTTTCTCGCATTTGTTTCACCGTTCCCACGTTCAGGTTAGCCCACGGTCAGGTTATCATAACCGTCCGGTTAGCCCACGTTCAGGTCAGCCGACGTTTAGGTTAGCCGAAGTTCAGGTTAGCCGACGTTCAGGTTAGCCGACGTTCAGGTTAGCCGACGTTCAGATACACCGTCGTTTAAGTTAGCCGACGCTCAAGTTATCCGACATCCAAATTAGCCCACGTTCAGGTTAGCCCACGTTCAGGTTAGCTCACGTACAGGTAAGCCGACGTTCAGATATGCCGTCGTTTAAGTTAGCCGACGTTCAAGTTATGCGACGTCCAAGTTAGCCCACGTTCAGGTTAGCCCACGTTCAGGTTAGCCCACGTTCAGGTTAGCCGACGTTCAGATTTATTTTAGTACCAGGAAAGTAACATGTGCTACCTTAGTAACATCCTATAATCCTAATATCCTAATCCATACTAATATTATAAATGCGAAAGTCAGTTTGTTTGTTGGTTTGTTGGTTTGTTGGTTTGTTGGTTTGTTGGTTTGTCCTTCAATCACGCTTCAACGGCGCAACGGATCGACGTGATTTTTTGCATGGGTATATTTGAGGACCTGGAGAGTGACATAGGCTACTTTTTATCCCGGAAAAACAAACAGTTCCTGTGGGATAGCATGCTCTTTTTTTCGCATTTTTCGTCAATTAGGCGGCAACGGCGCAACGGATCGACGTGATTTTTTGCATCGGTATATTTGAGGACCCCTAGAGTGACATAGGCTACTTTTTATCCCGGAAAAACAAACAGTTCCTGTGGGATAGCATGCTCTTTTTTACGCATTTTTCGTCAATTAGGCGGCAACGGCGCAATGGATCGACGTGATTTTTTGCATCGGTATACTTGAGGACCCCAAGAGTGACATAGGCCACTTTTTATCCCGGAAAACGTACAGTTCCTGTGGGATATAATGCTCTTTTTCTCGCATTTGTTCTTTAATTAGGCGGCAACGGAGTTACAGATTGACGTGATTTTTTGCACAGGTATAGTTGAATAGCTGGAAAGTGATTGTAACTTTTTATCCCGTAACCAACAGTTCCTGTGGGATAGTATGCTCTTTTTCTCGCATTTGTTTCACCGTTCCCACGTTCAGGTTAGCCCACGGTCAGGTTATCATAACCGTCCGGTTAGCCCACGTTCAGGTCAGCCGACGTTTAGGTTAGCCGAAGTTCAGGTTAGCCGACGTTCAGGTTAGCCGACGTTCAGGTTAGCCGACGTTCAGATACACCGTCGTTTAAGTTAGCCGACGCTCAAGTTATCCGACATCCAAATTAGCCCACGTTCAGGTTAGCCCACGTTCAGGTTAGCTCACGTACAGGTAAGCCGACGTTCAGATATGCCGTCGTTTAAGTTAGCCGACGTTCAAGTTATGCGACGTCCAAGTTAGCCCACGTTCAGGTTAGCCCACGTTCAGGTTAGCCCACGTTCAGGTTAGCCGACGTTCAGATTTATTTTAGTACCAGGAAAGTAACATGTGCTACCTTAGTAACATCCTATAATCCTAATATCCATACTAATATTATAAATGCGAAAGTCAGTTTGTTTGTTGGTTTGTTGGTTTGTTGGTTTGTTGGTTTGTTGGTTTGTCCTTCAATCACGCTTCAACGGCGCAACGGATCGACGTGATTTTTTGCATGGGTATATTTGAGGACCTGGAGAGTGACATAGGCTACTTTTTATCCCGGAAAAACAAACAGTTCCTGTGGGATAGCATGCTCTTTTTTTCGCATTTTTCGTCAATTAGGCGGCAACGGCGCAACGGATCGACGTGATTTTTTGCATCGGTATATTTGAGGACCCCTAGAGTGACATAGGCTACTTTTTATCCCGGAAAAACAAACAGTTCCTGTGGGATAGCATGCTCTTTTTTACGCATTTTTCGTCAATTAGGCGGCAACGGCGCAATGGATCGACGTGATTTTTTGCATCGGTATACTTGAGGACCCCAAGAGTGACATAGGCCACTTTTTATCCCGGAAAACGTACAGTTCCTGTGGGATATAATGCTCTTTTTCTCGCATTTGTTCTTTAATTAGGCGGCAACGGAGTTACAGATTGACGTGATTTTTTGCACAGGTATAGTTGAATAGCTGGAAAGTGATTGTAACTTTTTATCCCGTAACCAACAGTTCCTGTGGGATAGTATGCTCTTTTTCTCGCATTTGTTTCACCGTTCCCACGTTCAGGTTAGCCCACGGTCAGGTTATCATAACCGTCCGGTTAGCCCACGTTCAGGTCAGCCGACGTTTAGGTTAGCCGAAGTTCAGGTTAGCCGACGTTCAGGTTAGCCGACGTTCAGGTTAGCCGACGTTCAGATACACCGTCGTTTAAGTTAGCCGACGCTCAAGTTATCCGACATCCAAATTAGCCCACGTTCAGGTTAGCCCACGTTCAGGTTAGCTCACGTACAGGTAAGCCGACGTTCAGATATGCCGTCGTTTAAGTTAGCCGACGTTCAAGTTATGCGACGTCCAAGTTAGCCCACGTTCAGGTTAGCCCACGTTCAGGTTAGCCCACGTTCAGGTTAGCCGACGTTCAGATTTATTTTAGTACCAGGAAAGTAACATGTGCTACCTTAGTAACATCCTATAATCCTAATATCCATACTAATATTATAAATGCGAAAGTCAGTTTGTTTGTTGGTTTGTTGGTTTGTTGGTTTGTTGGTTTGTTGGTTTGTCCTTCAATCACGCTTCAACGGCGCAACGGATCGACGTGATTTTTTGCATGGGTATATTTGAGGACCTGGAGAGTGACATAGGCTACTTTTTATCCCGGAAAAACAAACAGTTCCTGTGGGATAGCATGCTCTTTTTTTCGCATTTTTCGTCAATTAGGCGGCAACGGCGCAACGGATCGACGTGATTTTTTGCATCGGTATATTTGAGGACCCCTAGAGTGACATAGGCTACTTTTTATCCCGGAAAAACAAACAGTTCCTGTGGGATAGCATGCTCTTTTTTACGCATTTTTCGTCAATTAGGCGGCAACGGCGCAATGGATCGACGTGATTTTTTGCATCGGTATACTTGAGGACCCCAAGAGTGACATAGGCCACTTTTTATCCCGGAAAACGTACAGTTCCTGTGGGATATAATGCTCTTTTTCTCGCATTTGTTCTTTAATTAGGCGGCAACGGAGTTACAGATTGACGTGATTTTTTGCACAGGTATAGTTGAATAGCTGGAAAGTGATTGTAACTTTTTATCCCGTAACCAACAGTTCCTGTGGGATAGTATGCTCTTTTTCTCGCATTTGTTTCACCGTTCCCACGTTCAGGTTAGCCCACGGTCAGGTTATCATAACCGTCCGGTTAGCCCACGTTCAGGTCAGCCGACGTTTAGGTTAGCCGAAGTTCAGGTTAGCCGACGTTCAGGTTAGCCGACGTTCAGATACACCGTCGTTTAAGTTAGCCGACGCTCAAGTTATCCGACATCCAAATTAGCCCACGTTCAGGTTAGCCCACGTTCAGGTTAGCTCACGTACAGGTAAGCCGACGTTCAGATATGCCGTCGTTTAAGTTAGCCGACGTTCAAGTTATGCGACGTCCAAGTTAGCCCACGTTCAGGTTAGCCCACGTTCAGGTTAGCCCACGTTCAGGTTAGCCGACGTTCAGATTTATTTTAGTACCAGGAAAGTAACATGTGCTACCTTAGTAACATCCTATAATCCTAATATCCTAATCCATACTAATATTATAAATGCGAAAGTCAGTTTGTTTGTTGGTTTGTTGGTTTGTTGGTTTGTTGGTTTGTTGGTTTGTCCTTCAATCACGCTTCAACGGCGCAACGGATCGACGTGATTTTTTGCATGGGTATATTTGAGGACCTGGAGAGTGACATAGGCTACTTTTTATCCCGGAAAAACAAACAGTTCCTGTGGGATAGCATGCTCTTTTTTTCGCATTTTTCGTCAATTAGGCGGCAACGGCGCAACGGATCGACGTGATTTTTTGCATCGGTATATTTGAGGACCCCTAGAGTGACATAGGCTACTTTTTATCCCGGAAAAACAAACAGTTCCTGTGGGATAGCATGCTCTTTTTTACGCATTTTTCGTCAATTAGGCGGCAACGGCGCAATGGATCGACGTGATTTTTTGCATCGGTATACTTGAGGACCCCAAGAGTGACATAGGCCACTTTTTATCCCGGAAAACGTACAGTTCCTGTGGGATATAATGCTCTTTTTCTCGCATTTGTTCTTTAATTAGGCGGCAACGGAGTTACAGATTGACGTGATTTTTTGCACAGGTATAGTTGAATAGCTGGAAAGTGATTGTAACTTTTTATCCCGTAACCAACAGTTCCTGTGGGATAGTATGCTCTTTTTCTCGCATTTGTTTCACCGTTCCCACGTTCAGGTTAGCCCACGGTCAGGTTATCATAACCGTCCGGTTAGCCCACGTTCAGGTCAGCCGACGTTTAGGTTAGCCGAAGTTCTCCTAAATCTCCTAAAGTTAATCCTAATATCCTAATCCATACTAATATTATAAATGCGAAAGTCAGTTTGTTTGTTGGTTTGTTGGTTTGTTGGTTTGTTGGTTTGTTGGTTTGTCCTTCAATCACGCTTCAACGGCGCAACGGATCGACGTGATTTTTTGCATGGGTATATTTGAGGACCTGGAGAGTGACATAGGCTACTTTTTATCCCGGAAAAACAAACAGTTCCTGTGGGATAGCATGCTCTTTTTTTCGCATTTTTCGTCAATTAGGCGGCAACGGCGCAACGGATCGACGTGATTTTTTGCATCGGTATATTTGAGGACCCCTAGAGTGACATAGGCTACTTTTTATCCCGGAAAAACAAACAGTTCCTGTGGGATAGCATGCTCTTTTTTACGCATTTTTCGTCAATTAGGCGGCAACGGCGCAATGGATCGACGTGATTTTTTGCATCGGTATACTTGAGGACCCCAAGAGTGACATAGGCCACTTTTTATCCCGGAAAACGTACAGTTCCTGTGGGATATAATGCTCTTTTTCTCGCATTTGTTCTTTAATTAGGCGGCAACGGAGTTACAGATTGACGTGATTTTTTGCACAGGTATAGTTGAATAGCTGGAAAGTGATTGTAACTTTTTATCCCGTAACCAACAGTTCCTGTGGGATAGTATGCTCTTTTTCTCGCATTTGTTTCACCGTTCCCACGTTCAGGTTAGCCCACGGTCAGGTTATCATAACCGTCCGGTTAGCCCACGTTCAGGTCAGCCGACGTTTAGGTTAGCCGAAGTTCAGGTTAGCCGACGTTCAGGTTAGCCGACGTTCAGATACACCGTCGTTTAAGTTAGCCGACGCTCAAGTTATCCGACATCCAAATTAGCCCACGTTCAGGTTAGCCCACGTTCAGGTTAGCTCACGTACAGGTAAGCCGACGTTCAGATATGCCGTCGTTTAAGTTAGCCGACGTTCAAGTTATGCGACGTCCAAGTTAGCCCACGTTCAGGTTAGCCCACGTTCAGGTTAGCCCACGTTCAGGTTAGCCGACGTTCAGATTTATTTTAGTACCAGGAAAGTAACATGTGCTACCTTAGTAACATCCTATAATCCTAATATCCTAATCCATACTAATATTATAAATGCGAAAGTCAGTTTGTTTGTTGGTTTGTTGGTTTGTTGGTTTGTTGGTTTGTTGGTTTGTCCTTCAATCACGCTTCAACGGCGCAACGGATCGACGTGATTTTTTGCATGGGTATATTTGAGGACCTGGAGAGTGACATAGGCTACTTTTTATCCCGGAAAAACAAACAGTTCCTGTGGGATAGCATGCTCTTTTTTTCGCATTTTTCGTCAATTAGGCGGCAACGGCGCAACGGATCGACGTGATTTTTTGCATCGGTATATTTGAGGACCCCTAGAGTGACATAGGCTACTTTTTATCCCGGAAAAACAAACAGTTCCTGTGGGATAGCATGCTCTTTTTTACGCATTTTTCGTCAATTAGGCGGCAACGGCGCAATGGATCGACGTGATTTTTTGCATCGGTATACTTGAGGACCCCAAGAGTGACATAGGCCACTTTTTATCCCGGAAAACGTACAGTTCCTGTGGGATATAATGCTCTTTTTCTCGCATTTGTTCTTTAATTAGGCGGCAACGGAGTTACAGATTGACGTGATTTTTTGCACAGGTATAGTTGAATAGCTGGAAAGTGATTGTAACTTTTTATCCCGTAACCAACAGTTCCTGTGGGATAGTATGCTCTTTTTCTCGCATTTGTTTCACCGTTCCCACGTTCAGGTTAGCCCACGGTCAGGTTATCATAACCGTCCGGTTAGCCCACGTTCAGGTCAGCCGACGTTTAGGTTAGCCGAAGTTCTCCTAAATCTCCTAAAGTTAATCCTAATATCCTAATATATTTTATAAATGCGAAAGTGTTCTTGGAAGTTGTTCTCATTAAAGTAAAAAACAAAGGATTAACCCTTTAGTTCGCAGATGAAAAAAAATCAAAAAATTTCTTTTTTTTCTTTTTGGGGGGTAAATAGTAAGTATAAGAATGTCAAAAAAATAGAAAAAAATCAGAGTGTAGTGTTCAGAGTACAGAGTTCAGAGTGCAGAGGTCAGAGTTCAGAGTGCAGAGTGCAGAGTTCAGAGTTTAGACTTCAGAGTTCAGAGGTCAGAGGTCAGAGTTCAGAGTGCAGAGTTCAGAGTGCAGAGCTCAGAGTGCAGAGTTCAGAGGTCAGAGTGCAAAGGTCAGAGTTCAGAGTTCAAAGTTCAGCGTTTAGAGGTCAGAGTGCAGAGGTCAGAGTTCAGAGTTCAGAGTGCAGAGTTCAGAGTGCAGAGTTCAGAGTGCAGAGTTCAGAGTTCAGAGTTCAGAGTGCAGAGTTCAGAGTGCAGAATTCAGAGTTCAGAGTGCAGAGTTCAGACTTCAGAGTGCATAGTTCAGAGTGCAGAGTTCAGAGTGCAGAGGTCAGAGTTCAGAGTTCAGAGTGCAGAGTTCAGAGTGCAGAGTTCAGAGTTCAGAGTTCAGAGGTCAGAGTGCAGAAGTCAGAGTTCAGAGTTCAGAGTTCAGAGTGCAGAGTGCAGAGTGCAGAGTTCAGAGTGCAGAGTTCAAAGTTCAGAGTTCAGAGTTCAGAGTGCATAGTTCAGAGTGCAGAGTTCAGAGTGCAGAGGTCAGAGTTCAGAGTTCAGAGTGCAGAGTTCAGAGTGCAGAGTTCAGAGTTCAGAGTTCAGAGGTCAGAGTGCAGAAGTCAGAGTTCAGAGTTCAGAGTTCAGAGTGCAGAGTGCAGAGTGCAGAGTTCAGAGTGCAGAGTTCAAAGTTCAGAGTTCAGAGTGCAGAGTTCAGAGGTCAGAGTGCAGAGGTCAGAGTTCAGAGTGCAGAGTTCCAGACTTCAGAGTGCAGAGTGCAGACTGCAGAGTTCAGAGTGCAGAGGTAAGAGTTCAGAGTGCAGAGTGCAGAGGTCAGAGTGCAGAGTTCAGAGTTTAGCCTTCTGAGTTCAGAGGTCAGAGTGCAGAGTGCAGAGGTCAGAGTTCAGAGTGCAGAGTTCAGACTTCAGAGTGCAGAGTGCAGACTGCAGAGTTCAGAGTGCAAGTTCAGAGTTTAGACTTCAGAGTTCAGTGGTCAGAGTGCAGAGGTCAGAGTTAAGAGTGCAGAGTTCAGAGTTCTGAGGTCAGAGTGCAGAGGTCAGAGTTCAGAGTTCAAAGTTCAGCGTTCAGAGGTCAGAGTGCAGAGGTCAGAGTTCAGAGTTCAGAGGTCAGAGTGCAGAGGTCAGAGTTCAGAGTGCAGAGTTCAGAGTGCAGAGTTCAGAGTGCAGAGTTCAGAGTGCAGAGTTCAGAGTGCAGAGTTCAGAGTTCAGAGTGCAGAGTTCAGAGTGCAGAATTCAGAGTTCAGAGTGCAGAGTTCAGACTTCAGAGTGCAGAGTTCAGAGTGCATAGTTCAGAGTGCAGAGTTCAGAGTGCAGAGGTCAGAGTTCAGAGTGCAGAGTTCAGAGTTCAGAGTGCAGAGTTCAGAGTGCAGAGTTCAGTCAGAGTTCAGAGTGCAGAGTTCAGAGTTCTGAGTTCAGAGTGCATAGTTCAGATTGTATAGTTTAGAGTGCAGAGTTCAGAGTGCAGAGTTCAGAGTGCAGAATTCAGAGTGCATAGTTCAGAGTGCAGAGTTCAGACTTCAGAGTGCAAAGTTCAGAGTTCAGAGCGCCGAGTGAAATGTCTCAAACACAGTTAAGTTAATAATTGACAATTTTTCACATTAAACTCAGTTATTGTTCCCTTGAGCCACGCGAGCGAAGCCGCGGGTAATAGCTAGTATATTTTATAAATGCGAAAGTGTTCTTGGAAGTTGTTCTCATTAAAGTAAAAAACAAAGGATTAACCCTTTAGTTCGCAGATGAAAAAAAATCAAAAAATTTCTTTTTTTTCTTTTTGGGGGGTAAATAGTAAGTATAAGAATGTCAAAAAAATAGAAAAAAATCAGAGTGTAGTGTTCAGAGTACAGAGTTCAGAGTGCAGAGGTCAGAGTTCAGAGTGCAGAGTGCAGAGTTCAGAGTTTAGACTTCAGAGTTCAGAGGTCAGAGGTCAGAGTTCAGAGTGCAGAGTTCAGAGTGCAGAGCTCAGAGTGCAGAGTTCAGAGGTCAGAGTGCAAAGGTCAGAGTTCAGAGTTCAAAGTTCAGCGTTTAGAGGTCAGAGTGCAGAGGTCAGAGTTCAGAGTTCAGAGTGCAGAGTTCAGAGTGCAGAGTTCAGAGTGCAGAGTTCAGAGTTCAGAGTTCAGAGTGCAGAGTTCAGAGTGCAGAATTCAGAGTTCAGAGTGCAGAGTTCAGACTTCAGAGTGCATAGTTCAGAGTGCAGAGTTCAGAGTGCAGAGGTCAGAGTTCAGAGTTCAGAGTGCAGAGTTCAGAGTGCAGAGTTCAGAGTTCAGAGTTCAGAGGTCAGAGTGCAGAAGTCAGAGTTCAGAGTTCAGAGTTCAGAGTGCAGAGTGCAGAGTGCAGAGTTCAGAGTGCAGAGTTCAAAGTTCAGAGTTCAGAGTTCAGAGTGCATAGTTCAGAGTGCAGAGTTCAGAGTGCAGAGGTCAGAGTTCAGAGTTCAGAGTGCAGAGTTCAGAGTGCAGAGTTCAGAGTTCAGAGTTCAGAGGTCAGAGTGCAGAGGTCAGAGTTCAGAGTTCAGAGTTCAGAGTGCAGAGTGCAGAGTGCAGAGTTCAGAGTGCAGAGTTCAGAGTTCAGAGTTCAGAGTGCAGAGTTCAGAGGTCAGAGTGCAGAGGTCAGAGTTCAGAGTGCAGAGTTCCAGACTTCAGAGTGCAGAGTGCAGACTGCAGAGTTCAGAGTGCAGAGGTAAGAGTTCAGAGTGCAGAGTGCAGAGGTCAGAGTGCAGAGTTCAGAGTTTAGCCTTCTGAGTTCAGAGGTCAGAGTGCAGAGTGCAGAGGTCAGAGTTCAGAGTGCAGAGTTCAGACTTCAGAGTGCAGAGTGCAGACTGCAGAGTTCAGAGTGCAAGTTCAGAGTTTAGACTTCAGAGTTCAGTGGTCAGAGTGCAGAGGTCAGAGTTAAGAGTGCAGAGTTCAGAGTTCTGAGGTCAGAGTGCAGAGGTCAGAGTTCAGAGTTCAAAGTTCAGCGTTCAGAGGTCAGAGTGCAGAGGTCAGAGTTCAGAGTTCAGAGGTCAGAGTGCAGAGGTCAGAGTTCAGAGTGCAGAGTTCAGAGTGCAGAGTTCAGAGTGCAGAGTTCAGAGTGCAGAGTTCAGAGTGCAGAGTTCAGAGTTCAGAGTGCAGAGTTCAGAGTGCAGAATTCAGAGTTCAGAGTGCAGAGTTCAGACTTCAGAGTGCAGAGTTCAGAGTGCATAGTTCAGAGTGCAGAGTTCAGAGTGCAGAGGTCAGAGTTCAGAGTGCAGAGTTCAGAGTTCAGAGTGCAGAGTTCAGAGTGCAGAGTTCAGTCAGAGTTCAGAGTGCAGAGTTCAGAGTTCTGAGTTCAGAGTGCATAGTTCAGATTGTATAGTTTAGAGTGCAGAGTTCAGAGTGCAGAGTTCAGAGTGCAGAGTTCAGAGTGCAGAATTCAGAGTGCATAGTTCAGAGTGCAGAGTTCAGACTTCAGAGTGCAAAGTTCAGAGTTCAGAGCGCCGAGTGAAATGTCTCAAACACAGTTAAGTTAATAATTGACAATTTTTCACATTAAACTCAGTTATTGTTCCCTTGAGCCACGCGAGCGAAGCCGCGGGTAATAGCTAGTATTTTTATATTTGCTTTCACTTCTATCGGCAGTCCCGATGACTGCCAATTTTTTTTTTGTTTTTTTTACCTATAAATGAAAAAGTTTGAATATTATAATCAGCTTTAATTTTTTGAACAAAAATAATATTAAGAAAAAGAGAATCAACACTTATAAACATTATAAAATAATTTCTTAAACAGCAACATTGATTAGCCTTTTTATGTATATCACAGGTTAAAAAACACAGTAAAAAATCAACATTACCTACAAAACAAGATCAAAAGTGGCTTGTGTGTGACGTAATTTACGGATGACCTCTTAGTTGTTTGCAAATTATAACCTAAATGTGATTTTAGTAGTCTGAAGTATGTAATAAGTAGGTAGTAATAAATTTACTTCATGATGTTCTTCTTTTGTAGATTTTTGATTTTTATAATTTATTTATTTATTTATAATCTGTGGTATAAAAGAAGTATCAATGTAGCTGATTTGGAAATTATTTAAAAGTGTTGATTTTTTTAGTGATAGTAAATATAATTTACTAGCTGATGCACGCGACTTCGTCCGCGTGGTTTGATGTTTTTTCGGTTCCCGCGGGAACTCTTTAATTTTCCGGGATAAAAAGCCTATAATGTGTCATTCCAGACTATAATCTATCTCTGTGCCAAATTTCATCCAGGTCCGTTCAGCCGTTGAGGCGTGGTTGAGTAACAAACATCCATCCATACATCCATCCACCCATCCAAACTTTCACATTTATAATATTAGTAGATTATAATATTAGTATAAATAATGATCTTGTTTGGTAATTTTAATTTTTGACTATGATATAAAAAGACTAATCAATGTAGCTGTTTAGGAAATTATTTATAATGTTTTATAGTGTTGACTTATTGCCAAACTTCAAACTTTTTCATTTATAGGTAAAAAACAAAAATAAAATTTTTTCGTAAGTTTCTTACGGAAGCGTAGCGGGGCAAATGACACAAAATATGTGTGAAAAAGTTTCATCTGCCCCGTTATGCGACTACGCCGAGGCTAGCGGGGCCGATGGCACTATTTTTCCCAACTGCCCCGTTAGCGGGGCAGAGCCAGCGGGGCAGATGGGACCAAGTCCGCTCGCGGTGCAGACCCCGCTTAAGGACCCTGGTCAGGTTGGACCCCCCAACTAGCACATTAAGCTGGTTAAGAGAATCAAGTACCGTTAAACTGTTATATTATGTAGCGCTAGTATGGCTAGCATATAGCCACTAAACCGCTGCTTAGCAGCAGATCAGCAGTACCCGAACCTCTTAACCAGCTGCCGTGCTTATTGGGTATAGGTACTTACTGTGAAAATGAACGAAAAAGGTGAAGATGAAGTTTAAAATGGTAGCGGGCTAACATGTTAGGGGCATGGCAGTTATATCAAACCCATGTAACCCCTAATCAGTTTCTACATGACATCGTACCGGAACGCTAATCGCTTGGCGGCACGTCTTTGCCGGTATAGGGTGGTAACTAGCCACGGCCGAAGCCTCACGCCAAACCAGACTAGAGAAAATTCAGAAATTATAAATTCCCAAATTGACTGCCGGGGATCGAACTCCACGTTAAGGCAACAGCGCTCAACGCTGCGCCAGGGAAGTCGTCAAATGAAGGAAGGTCAAAGGGAGAGAAGGGGTGTAGTGTAGTCCTTATCGTATACGAGAGCTATGTCCAGCCGTGGACGTCTATCGCTTAGCAACGGAAAAATAGTCATGGTTAAAGCAAAGGTAACCTTGACATTGATTTTACGGTAGCTTCAAGCTTGGCATCGCTTGCCTGTCCAGTCCAGATCAGACCGGAGTCCGGACATACACCGGAAATCGAACTCGGAACCTGATGTTGCGTGATTCGATGACGTTACCACATATAATTAATTAATATGACCTTGCAAGCACCGTTCCCCGTAAAATGTATCCTTTACCATGAAATGCTATGACTCATATTATGTACTATCGTAGGATTCATAGGACAATAGTACATTGTTCACCGAGGGGAGAAAGTGACCGATTACTATCGAGGGTGTAGTTTGAGGCCCGAGGCGTAGCCGAAGGGCCGCAATACACGCGAGGTAGGAATCGTACTTTCTACCGAGTGATACATAGTGCTTTATACTACACCTGCGAGGAAAATAAGCGATAATTAGTGATTAAACGAACTTACAAAGGTTTAAAATAATAAATAAAATAAATATTTTTTATTTCAGGCAATTTTACAAACCCATATTCAAAATACAGAAAAAAAAAAAAAAACAAAAATAAAAAAAAAAAACGAAAAAGAAAAAAAAGAAAAAGAAAAAAAAAAAAAAAAAGAAAAAAAAACAAAAAAAAAAAAAAAGGAAAAAAAAGAAAAAAAAAAAAAAGGTTTAGGTTAATAGTTAATAATAGTTAATAGTCCTTAATTAATTAGGTTAGGCTAGCTAGCTATAATTTCTAATGTATTGTTTTCAAAAAATTAAAAAAAAAAAATTAAAAAAAAAAATGACGTTCTATCTTAACTATATGAGTCGCTTCATTCGAAGCTTCACTATCACAACTAGACTACATTTTGAGGATTATTTCAATATAGATTTCGATATCGACAATCGACATCGATATCGACAATCGACATCGATACCGACAATCGACATCGATATCGATATCGACTATTAATATCGGATATCGATATCGACTATCGATGTCAATAATCGACATTCACCATATTATTTGACTTTTCTATGTCAAATATCGTGAAGCTGCTTCTAATATTATATTTCCTTATGGTAAGACATCCAAATTCTCAACGTCCATACCATATTTACTTAAAATTAAAAAACAACAGCGCGTTAGAAATGGATTTTCATACAGTTTTCTCCCCGCTTAGCACGTTAGAAATGAAATTTCATACATCTTTTCCTCCCGCATATTTGGTTTGTAGCAATGACGTACTTTCTACCTCGTTTTGACAAAAGCAAGAGGGTACTTTCCGAGCGGGTGTAGTATAATAGTTATTTGTTATACAAGAGTGAAAAGTTGTTTTTTAACCGCGTGCTCAATTTTGATGACCGAGCAAGCGAAGGATTCTAAAATTGAATCACGAGCGGAGCGAGTGATTCAAAAATTAGAATCCTGAGCGTTAGCGAGGGAATCAAAAGAGCACGAGGTGAAAAATCTTTTCACTCGAGTGCAACACGTAACTTTTCATCCCACCTCAGCGAGGAAATGACTAAATGCAAAAAAAATCACAAGGTAACTTTTCATCCCACCTCAGCGAGGAAATGACTAAATGCAAAAAAAATCACAAGATTAAATTCAATTCTGTTAATTTCTTCGTCACTAGAATCACTCATTTTAGGTTTTTCACTTATTTTCAATTTTCTTGTTTTTAATCGGTTTTAATTTTAAACAATATGACGTGAAAGAAAATGGTGCGCGCAAACATTAGTACATAATACCTCAATGCGCGCAAAGCAACTTAAAAAAGTACACCAAGAAGGTTACGAGTGTGAGTTTTTAACAAATTAAAAACGATTGTATGGAAATTCGGCACCATAGAGGTACAAGTAAATAGGTTTTAATGATGTTTTGAATTCACAAACTTCATAGACGAGTGATATTTACTAACGTGCACACGATGTTCTAAATTCAATTTACTTTATCCTCTAGAGGATAATAACGGCTTTTACCATCAGATATCGAAGAATAAAAATACTCTTTCCGAGATGGTGGGATGAAAAATATATTTACAACGCCGACGGCCCGACGCGTCATCTTAATACCTATACCTAGTAGGTACAATTTTATCAAAATCTTCCTATGTAGGTTTGGTTTAATGTTTACAGTATGGTTGCTAAGGTAACTAAGATTTAAATGCCTAACAAATAGGGTTCATATTAATTTGTCTTCACTCTTCAAGTTCTTATAAAAATGAAACATTTTAATTTTAATTTTATAATACGAAATACTTTTCCGAAGCCGTGCATTGTAATTTAAACTTTATTACAATATAATTAGAGTTTATTTTAAAGTGGATGAGATCTATTTATAATCACACGTTTTTGTAATTAAGACTCTATTTGTTTAACATTGGGTACATTTTCGTGTACCTACGAGTACATAGATTGATGCAGAATTCTATGAATGAATGCAGGAACTTGTAGGAATACTTTTGTGGTTGTAACTTTGGCTTTTATAGTAAACAGAGTAGTGGGTATGATTCATATTTTCCGGAAGCGGGCGTGTTGAGATTTTATCTCTTTTTATTTGCTACGGAAGAAGCGAGCTGGAAAATTGGATCAGTTTTAATAGATTTTTGTTCAATGAAAATGAGGTTCAAAGATTAGTGTCCTATCCTATGGTCCTTTAACAAAAGATTACTTATAATTAGTTATCTACATAATATCCATCCAAATCCAAATTTATTCAGGCATTTAGAAGTTATGGTGGAATAAAGAAACTCACATACATAAAATAATAATTATAATGTCCTCCAGCCCCCCTAGCATGGGCCGAGACAATTTTCTCCCCGAGGAAAGGATAAAATTTTTATTCCTAAATAAATAAATAAAATCGCTAAATAACGGTGGATAAATAGTCCCCCGAGTCCCCGTGAAATGTCAAACGGGGATAAACTTTTCCTCTCCCCTGTTGCCGTGCTCTGAGAAGTGGATAAGTTAATTTTATCTCTTGTCAGTGGATAAAATCGGGGGATAAAATTTTTATCTCCGGCCCATGCTAGCCCTGCAGACCGAATTTCGGCCACGGCGGCCAATCTCCAGAGAGATTAGCCATCAGGGCGGGAGATAGGTAATATACCTAGTACACAAGTGTGTGCGTAAACACAGGCGCATTCTGTTTCCCTTTACTCTCCTAGCTAGATGGGACGGAAAATCCGACACGACCGAAGATAGATCAGGCGCAGGACCGACGGCTTAACATGCTCTCCGATGCACGGGGGTGAAACACTGCAATTTCCTAACTCCGGGCTAGTACTGAGAATTTCTTGTCAGAAAAACCCATTAATTAATAATTATGGCCCTACCTGTGATTCGAACCCGGGACTTCGTTAGCCGCAGTCGAACATGCTAACCACTAGACCAACGAAGCAGTTACATACATACAAATTACAATGAACCCTGTTAACTTTACGCAAGTACTTACTTACTCCATTTTTTGGCAGTCGTGTAAGTTACGGTGTATAAACTAAAGCACATAGGTACTTAAGAATATCAAAAAAGTCATAGGTTCGTAGTTCGTACCTACTAACTATTTAGTACCTAGTACCTACCTATATCTACCTTCCTACTATGTACCTACTCACTACTAAAATATTTACCTATTCTATAGCAAGATTTAATAACGCATTATACATAAGTTACGTGATAGATGCAGCATACCATTTTGAAAAATCATGCAAAAGTTTCATCATATTACATTTGTTTTTCTCGTATTTTCATCAGGTACCTACGTTACTTATGTGTAACGGGAAGGAAATATTTTTGTTTTTTAAGTAAATCTGCCGATGTAAATTTACTATTACTAATATTAAATGGGGTTACCAGACCAAGATGTCTTAGTTATTGTGACTGTGGAAACTCTATTACGTAGAGTTGAAACTTTTTTTTTTAAATCCACTACAAGTTAGCCTTTGACTGCGATCTCACCTGATGGTAAGTGATGATGCAGATCACTCGGATCTATCGGATGTTAGTGTGACTTTAACATCCGATAAAGCCTTTAAATTTTTATAAATTCATAAAAACGGAGCGACCCATGGTACCTAATTAATAGTTACGAATAAAGTTTATAGTAATAACAATATTTGAGAGATAGTGATGATATAGTAAAATATATAACTACTAGCTGATGCCCGCGGCTTCGTCCGCGTGGAATATAGGTAGGTAGTTTTTTGATTCACACGGGAAAACTTTAAAAGTCTAACTTAGCGGCTATCAATAAATAAAAGCCACTGGACATAATATATTATTATTTATTATCCATTGAAGGTTAGCCATGAAAATGTTATTTTTATTTCATAGCAAACATTCAATGGATAATAAATATTTGTGAGTGGCTTTCAGTTTTCATAGCCCCTGAGAGTTATATTATATGCCTGCAGGTACCAAAACCAAAAAATGGTTAACCCAGGCTTAACTAGTACTAGAATGAAGAATCATCCTAATGACTTCTGAGACGCGTCAATTTGCATATCCCACTCTGTTATCAACCCGATGTAGGTACCCATTTTGGTGAGTCACATTCAATTAAGGACAAGTAGGTAATGCTTTTATCATTGCCAAGACGTGTGGCGTGACGCTGTGGAGACTGCGAATCATGTGTCCTTGACATTGAGTGATCCTTCGCAGTAATATGTTATGACGTCATCGCACAGCCTCCCACTGTTTGGTGGAAATGCTGTATCGTGGAGGAAGGGAAAAATAGACTACTATCAGTTTGAGTTTCAATTTAATATTTTTTTTTTCCAGTTTAAAGTATTTATTGAAAATAATACAATTAGCCTAATTACTATATAAATCAAGCCCGCGTGGAATGGTGGCAAGAATGCTGGCTGCAGTTCCGCGCTGGACAGCCAGGCTGATCCTTTGCGCAAAACACGAGCCAGCCATTCACGTCACGAGATGAGGCAATTATTTATTTTTTCATTTTAGGTACACTGTACAAGTATTGACGTCCGAAACTTATAAAACACTCGCTAATGCCCGCGACTTCGTCCGCGTAGAATAAGTCTTTTCAATTCCCACGAATAAAAAGGACCCTGAGGGTTATTCCAGACTATAATTCTCTGTACCAAATTTCATGCAGATCCGTTCAGCCGTTCTGGCGTGATTGAGTAACAAACATACATCCATCCATCCAAACTATATTATAATACTAGCTGATACCCGCGACTTCGTCCGCGTGGATTGAGGTTTTTCGGTTCCCGCGGGAACTCTTTAATTCTCCGGGATAAAAAGTAGCATAGGTGCTATTCCAGACTATAATCTATCTCTGTGCCAAATTTCATCCAGATCCGTTCATCCGTTGGAGCGTGATTGAGTAACAAACATACATCCATACATCCAAACTTTCGCATTTATAATATTACTAGCTGATGCCCGCGACTTCGTCCGCGTGGTTGAGGTTTTTTTGATTCCCGCGGGAACTTCTTAATTTTCCGGGATAAAAAGTAGCCTATGTGCTATTCCAGACTATAATCTATCTCTGTGCCAAATTTCATCCAGATCCGTTCATCCGTTGGAGCGTGATTGAGTAACAAACATACATCCATACATACATCCATCCATCCAAACTTTCGCATTTATAATATTTATATGGATTTGATATTTGATTGATAGGTAAACTAGATGATGGTGATAATCAATAAAAGGTAAGTCTAAAACTAAAGTATTTTAAAACTAAAGTTACGAGGGTTCCAAACGCGCCCTGGTCTGAGAAGAGCCCACAACAAACTCAGCGGGTTCTTTTTATTATCACCATCTCAGTTGAATGACATTCTCATTTCTGTTAAACTTACATACTAAGTGGAGCTAAGTTAGTCACTTGAAAGGCAGACTGCTAGACCGGCCTCGATTGCTATATAAAGAACTGTCCTAATAAGTAAAGACTTGATCTAATTAAGTGAGCACTAGATACGTTAGGACTTAAAGTCCTTCCTGGTCCCTTTTGTAGTTATAATTAATTATTTTTTATTTAATGAATACATTTCCCAAGAGATCAAAGAGAATTCAACAAAGAAATTAGAAATAAATATTTTTATTTAGCAAAATAAAATATTATTTACTTATAACATAATATTTGTACTAAAACTAATTTAAATAAATTGAAATATAACTCCATGTAATATTGACAAATGCAGTTATTTAAATAAATTCTGAAACTAAATGAAGGTATATGTTTTTCATTTAGTTACAGAATTTAATTACTGTTTAAAGACTATCTACCTAATCCGTTTAAATAGAGTCTACATTAAATGATAAAGTTATTAACTGTTTTAGGTATCGCTAATTTTTTAATCCAAAATGGATGAAGCAACATAAGTTTTAGTTAACTTTAATCAGACGGAAACTTAGTGGAAATAATTATTACTAGAACCTTTAGAACGATACACTGCAAGAAGCTCATCTGAAATAATTATCAAAAATGACCGCAAACACAAACAAGTACCAAGTAAGTAAGTGATCAAGACGTCATTAATTTAACTATTCCATGCATTGATCCTTATGACTCATCAGGCTAGGAAGTTGGTAAGGTTTTATAAATACAACACATCGCCTCAACGCCATTCAATTGGTTACCGTTGAACGAAACGCGCGCGCGGTTGTATAACTGTTTGTAACCTTCAAAAATTTCAAAATGTCGTCGCTCAGTATCTCTCGAGTGGTGCTCTATATTTTGAACACAATTTTCTTGATATTCGGTCTCGCTATCGCCGCGGCGTCTATCTGGTTCTTCTGTCAAGTTCACGAGTTCACGGTTCTGAGGAATAGCAACCACTACTTACTGGATTACACGGTGTATTGGCCCCAAGCGATACCATGGCTCTTCTTCATAGTTGCCGTCCTCATCATCGGTTGTTCAGTCTGCGGATTCACCAGTGCCAAGAAGAAGAGCAAAGGATTACTAACAATGTATGTAACAGCTATGGGCATAGTTATTGTTTTATTAATCACAGCCGCAGTGATTGCGTTAGTTTTCGCTGACAATAAAGCCACGGATGATTTTGTTAAAGATACAGTTTGGGATGTGTACTTCCAATCGAAGAATGACAATGAAGTCGCGACGGCTTTTGGAGTTATTGAGAGGAAACTGCATTGTTGTGGAGCTGATAGCCCCAGGGATTACAAGAATTGGAAGTCTGATTTCCCAATGTCGTGCTGTGATGTGTTTTACCGCGGTTGGTTGGACCCATATTCCATTGATTGTGCGTTCACAAACAAATTGGCGAATGAAAGACATGGATGCTCGACAGTAGCTGCTCAATACGCGAGAATTGTAATCAAGGTCTTATCCGGAGCCGCCATTTTTACAGCCTTGATCGGTATAATAGCTGTTGTGTTCGCCGTGACTATGTATAAGAGTCTGAAGATCAGAAACCGACCGCCGCCCACGCATGAATCGGAAAGCAAAAAAGTTCTATTGTAAATTTTGAGGACATTTTTTCCCTGCAAGTGTTTTTTTAATAATTGTGTGGTCGTGATAAGTTAACCTTGGTTAACTTAAGAGGTGAGAACGCATTTTGTTTACATTTTCATAATTTTCAATGTATTTTGAAAAACAATTTTCATTTCACGTTTGAATTTTAAAGTACATTTCACGAAATTCTATTTTTAAATTGAATTTAAAAATGAATAATTTCGATGAAAAGTTTTATGTTTCGAAATACGGTTGCAATTTCAATAATACAATCGTTAATTATGATTGAAAATGCACTCACTTGTGAAATCCTTTGTCATACAGCTACCCGAGGGGAAGCTATTAATTAATGTAGAGGGAAGGAGATAGAGCGATATCGTACATAGCTCTTTAACGACTGAGATGGAATATAGTTAATTTGCTGCGTGATGCGTCACTTAGGTATACCTATATACCTGTACTGAACTATTACGTCATAGTTTTCTTTACTACGCATAACAAAGGTTTGAGTACAACTTTGTTTTTACGTGTTTAAGTATTTAATATAAGATCATAACTGTATTTAGATTATTTACGGAATTAGATCAAAGATCGTATTATTTGATGGATGAAATTCATTCGTTTTACAATTATTTTAATCTACATGGTAGAGTCTTTTCCAGATTTTCTGTCATCTAGTAGTAGACGAATTAAACTTTAAAGTACATAGTTCATTGTCTAATTATTGTTTTCCGATTTCGTTGGTGAAAACTTGATAAGGTTCAAAATTGTGATAGATTTTAAAAAGTAGAATCTCATTATATTCGTCCTAGAACAAAACAAATTTTGAGATGGCATAAAAACGCGAGTTTTACCTTTCTTGTTCAAAGAAAACGAGTAACTGCGTAATATTTCAAAGCAAATACGTCGAGAAAATGTTTCTAGTAAACCTTACATGTCGCTAACACGACGGGAAAATAAGAAATTGCGAAATGTTATGCTAAGTGTGGATACACGTTATTTTACTGCCACGTTACATATACTTTTATATACCGGTTATATTACTTCAAATGATGTTCAAAATATTATAATTTTGAAACTTAAAAAAGATTTTGCGCTGTTTTGAATTGTAAAGATTAATTAAGTGTAGAACGTCAGTTTTAAATTGCCAAAGGTTTGGATTTTTGGAATAAATACTAAGAAAAACGAATCAACAAAATTTTATTAGGTACGTTACACTTATTATGAGCTCAGAATCAAAAACATCAACATAGAAACACGTTTTGTGTTGTGAATGGAATTGTTTTGGTCTCTAGTCGTTCGAAGTAGAAATCAGTATTGTATATAATATGTTTAAGTAAATTCTATAGTACATTGCTATAGATACCTATATAAGATATTTCATGACACTAACGATGTGATTGTTTTTTCCTGTCCAAGTGAACACAACAATGGCAACTTCCATTGAGTTTTGTACACGTGGCGTTGCATTTTAATAACTTGTATCTACACGTACCTACCTAATAAATATAAAAAGTAAGACTTTTAAAATATTATGCACATTATTTCAGCCACTTTTAACATTTTAATGTTGCGAACCTTGAATATAAATAGTTCGTTACGAAATGTATGATTTAAATGTAAATTATTTTACATTAATCTAGACCTAAGTAGTAGTATTATTTGATTGTAAGATTTTGGTGTGTATCTCACAGCCAACGTTCTAAACATCAGAGTTCTTCGGTTCTAAATTCAATTGAGTTCATTACTCGAAAGTTGCTTAGGTACTTGATCATCAACAACTCTTGTATCACATAAAAGTACTTGATGATGTGTGAATAAAGAACAAAATCATCGCAATAACTTACAGAGAACGCAGAACTAAGCTAAAATCTCTAGATCGTTGGTTTTAAGATTGAAATTTACTGAAAGGATAAATAAGTGTTCTCAATATTATTGGATAAGTAATCGTCAACCACCGTGACTAAGTAAAGTATGTGAAATTATCAAAACTAGGCCACGCGGTTCAAACGCAGCCATGTTAACTTTATGTTAAATTTTAATGTTAGGTGATAAACATAATAGCTAAACCTTCAGTTATAGACTGGTGTCGTTAAACTCTTTATTACAGAGAGAGTAAATAATATTATATTCTTGGAGTTTACAAATAAGGTGCAAGTCTTTGGTTTTTTGGCTCGATATTAGCAGTGCCTAATCGGCACAATATAATATGTTTTCATCAATGTAGGCATGTCAAGATTCATGACAACTCTAGAAACAAGATTTCCGCACAAATAGTTTATACTCTTGTACAACTTAAAACAGTGTAAAATTGCAATTTTTAGCTTCTTTTACTCTGATATCTGCAAAGTTGTTACACTAAAGCACAATAAAAAGTTATTGTCAGTTATCACCATATTGAGTCGATAAGACTCTAATAGTATTCTATATTTGAAATTTAATATTGGAAAGATGCTGCTATCTTTCTATTATTAAAACAATTTTCATATTTGCGAAATTTGAGATTAAAATCTTGGTGAAATTTTCCTAATTTCAATAAAATTATTTCAAATGAATGCGGACTTAAAAATTATAGCATATTTTAAAAGTAAATTACTGATAATTTTTCTACAAAATAATTTATTTATTAATTTTAAAATTTAGTTGTATAGACTGTATAATATAATTAATTAATTTTAGTATTTTAAGAAGTGTCGTGTGTTCGTTTGTGAAGTAAAAATTGGAAATATTTTTTTTGTACTTCTGAGATTATTTATATTTTTTATATTTTCTCTGAAATCGTTAGATGGCGTTAAATAACAGACTTCTTTGTTAAAAAAATTCTTTGTATTGCATATTTAGAGTCTAGAGTCTACACTCTACACAATATTGTCAATACGTGCTACATTTTAAGAACGTGTTGAAAATTCTTAGTTTGTTTTTACTTTTTCATATTCTGTTTTTGTTACCTATTTGAATTCTTTGGTGTTCTTGGTTATACTCTTTGAATGGATATAGCAGAGAATTTGTATAGTAGGTATGCATTCCTATAATACATTTTCCATTCCGATTATTTTTCAATTGATTTTGCGTTCAATATAAAATCTCTTAAAAAGTTACATTTCAAACCAAATAAACTCTAAACGGTATCAGCTTTAAAATTAATTTTAGCAATATAATTTTATATTTAATGTATTTAAGTTAACACTATCAATAATTAATTGTATAAATCTGTATTAGAATTATGTATATATTTTTTTGTTGATGATGCATTTTGAGTTCAAAATAATTATAATTTACAAATCTATCGTCGATCTTTCATTGTAATATCAACGCTTCTAATTGAGTTATAATTACATTTGCTATTAGCAAAACTTTTGATAATGGTTTCTTACTGTTTTTAAGATTGTAGTTTCTTATTTGATTTTTGAGATAGTAACAAAAATGAAAGGTAATTCTTGAATGATCGAATTGAATATTCGGTTGCCAAATTAGTATTTTTTATCCACTCTTTAGAATTTATATTGTATTTTTGACATAATCTTTATTTACAAATTTGGTGAACAAATTCTATAGTAATGCGTTAATATCTTACCAAAAAAAGCTTTATTCTGTAACTTTAACACCGTAACAAGCCAAATATAAGCTTGTAAATTTATCTAGGTTAGCGCATTCCATGTCAGACTATCTACTATCAGGTGCCATTATATCAGGCATAACCTGTTATACTACTACCTACCTACCTACTAATAGCTCGTAGTAAAGCTACGCAGTTTGATAGTACCAATGGACCATCGAGGAAAGTGATTGGTCTTGAAGGCCGCCGAAAGCAAAAGTAGGTAGGTACCTACAAGAATGTCTGTTTTGTGTTTTTACGTAATGTTACCATCGTCCATCGTAGCGATGGCATCAGCGTAGAAGAAGTATGTCGTATAACTGGCTTGGTTGTATGTTAGTAAAATCACGTAGGCGAAGATTTGGCACTATGTGAGACGGATGCGACTCGACATTGACTTGAATATGACTGTGACGATACGACACGACAGAAAATCCTATCTCATTCTGAATTTACAGAAAGATTATAAAATTAAGCTAATTTACTAGAGGTTTTTAATTGTTATTTACTGTCTATGTTTTAATTTTAAAATTACGGAAGGATTGTGAAATTAATTATTTATAAATAAATTAAAATTTAAAAAAAAAACGTTAAAAGCGAAACTAAGTAAGTACTATTGGTTTCAAACTTTATTCTATTTTTGCTTGTTTATGAAGCCGTATAACTAATGTAGAGTAAGAAAATATAAAAACTGTAAATTAATTAATTGGCAAAATGTATTGGATATGGATATAGATTGTGTCATTTCTATATGGTGTTATCTAAATTGTATGCTCTGTGTGTAAATGACTATATTTTTAAATCACTATACTTTCTGTACCATTGTGATAAATATATCTAAAAACGGAATTTATCGGAATGACTAAGAACTAAAAGAGGAAACAAAACTAGGCATGAGAAATGTATCTATTTCTTGAGAAAAAAACATGACAAAATAATATAATAAACCCCGTTACTAATAACTAACTAAGAAAGTTACTAAGAAAAATCTGCGAAGAATTTCCGTTTTACAACAGAAAATGTGTCATATTTGTGTATCAAACGACAGGAAGTCGTAACTTTAGCCCAGAATAAATAATTGGCTGTAAACAAGAAATCTGAGTCACCGCCTCTCACTATGCAAATATATCGCCATTGTTATCGTGTCGTGAAGTGTAAAACAACTCGATCTTGAGGTCCGAAGCGAGTTGCTCGCGAGTTTATAAAACTACTCGCCCCCATGCAACGCTTCTCACTCTATCGTCAACGATCATTCACGCCGGTCGATAATTTGAAACGCGAAAAATAAAAATGGCGAAAGAAGACATGATCAAGGGTGTTCTGTATGTTCTGAATATAATATACGCGGTGTTCGGGTTAGTGACAGCGGCTACAGGAATCTGGTTCTTCGTGCAACTTTCCGAATTCGTCGCGTTGAGAAACAGTAACCACTACTTACTGGATTATAGAATTTACTGGCCTCAAGTTGCGCCATGGCTGTTTATACTTCTCGGATTGTTTGTGCTTATGGTAGCTTTCTGTGGATATTGTGGTGCCAATAGAGAGAGCAGAGGACTCTTAGGAGTTTACGGACTTTTCATGATTCTAATTATTATTGGACAATTGCTGGCAGCTACACTGATCTTCGTTTTCGTCGATGGAGAAGACACTGACAAATTTATCAAGGATACTGTATACGATGGATACTACAACTCTCAATCCAACCCGGATGTTTTCAAATCTTTTGGAAGAATTGAAAGGAAGCTAAGATGCTGCGGTGCTAATGATGCTCGGGATTACAGAAGCTGGAGAAACGACCTACCTCTAACTTGTTGTTTGGACAGCTATTACAGAGCAACCTGTGACTTTACTGATAAGGAAGCGAATGAAAGATTAGGATGTGCTAAAGTGGCGGCGGTGTACACGAAGATTATCAGTTCTTCTGTTGCTGGTGCGTCGTTACTTATATCTCTGCTTGAAATAACTGGTGTGATCCTCGCTTGGAAACTCTTCAATTCTTTAAGAGAAGTGGAACATTATATAACGGAGAGGAAAGAGGGCGAAACTGAGTGCTAATTTTAAGATAAAGGTAACAATAACATTATGCTTTGGATAAACTGCCAGCTAAAATTAGCGCGTTTCCATCTAAGAATGCACCATTACCAGTGTGACAGCTAACAGCTAAATTGCCATTGAACAAAATAAAGTTTGTTTGTTCAGATCATGTTATATGCGTATTGTGTGGCATTTTGCAATAGTTTATTATAGTACTATTGAACAATCGATTGTAAGGTCGACTCAACGGTTGAATGGTTTATATTTGAGTCTCATTCATTTGAATCTATTGCGACAATGCTCAGTGTGCGAACTCTCCCATTTTCTAACATTATTTTGGAATTACTGTGATTTTTTATACATCAGTGCTTTAAGTTTAAAATGAAATAACATATCGAGTGTTTTATAAAGTTGTTTTCCATTATGCAGGAATTCCAATTATAATACATGTTGAAGTGACGTCATTATTAATTCAATATGGCGGACCTCAAGCGCCGTTTAGCATTAATAATAATTAATAATTGCAAAACAATTATTAGTTGCTTTACAACAATCACAAATGACTAATAGTTTTTTCTTTGGGAGTAGTTGAATTGTTTTTAAATTTTGAGTCGACTTACAATCAATATGGTGCTTTATTTTTACCTTTAGCCAAACTTTACCACCGATTTACGTATGTAAAAAGAGCCTACACCCGCGCATTCAGAAATCAATTTTAAGTTTAAAGCAGTACGAGTTATTATGCCCTAATGTGTAGGTTACAGCGATATTCCCGCCACGACACGAAGTCGAAGCCTGAACAATTTTCATAGTCCTTAGAAAGTTTTCTACTTTTTCATGGCATTAATTGTATTTTGGGAATAAAATTCGTTTCCTTTTCAAAAGGAAATTTGGATAATTTTATTCTTTTTATAATTAAGTTTAATTTCAGAACATTCCAGAATATTCCATTTTTTCTATGAAGTTAATAAATAAGTTACCATTCGTGTCATTTTATGATTAAGTCTGAATTTTTTAATTCTATTATTTTATGCATGTATATTTTGCTGTTATATTTTAGGGGGATTAATATCTCAAATTTATTTACAATTTATGAATCTTTAATGAAGTTTATTTTTTCTAAGCTATTATAATTAAGAGTTTGATTGGAAAACTATGAAAATTCAGTATTTTCATTTTAATTAAAGAATTGGTACCTACACCAGCGGCACGCTATGATGGCCGGTTGGACAAACGTTCCGTATTAATTGATAACGACTTTGAAGGAAATAATTGTATTACTTTATTGACGATAGTGATGTGCAGAGATTCATAAATTTAAAAAAACTTAATTGTTTTTTGTTCGAGAATAAATTGACATTCCACATAACTATTGTAATGTGTCAAACCGGCCATCATAGCGTGCCGCTAGTGTAATCCTCAATATTTTTAATCATTTTGACTTTTACTTATGTTAAAACAATTAGAGATTGACTTGACAGATTTTTGATGACTTTATTTCGGACGAATTTAATTCATGACTTGTCAGATTTCTTTGTAATTTTGACAGCTATCGCATTCGCCACACCCAGGTCAAAGATCTTTCTACTTGACGCCTAGCATCGTCTTAGTAATTAATTTCCTCCTTAGCCCGTGAATCATTACCTGAACTAACTGACTCACTTGCAACTCAATTGTAGAATGTCTCATGACCTCGAAACATTCCCCCCTCCTTCCCCCATCACATGTTTTGTTGTTTTGCTGGGGATCGTTGCGTAAGTTTGAATGGAACCTTAAGGTTGTAGTAGGTACTTTAGTACTATGAGAAAAATTTGACCTCGACTCTATTAGGTATAAGCCCCTAATTCGATTTCACTTAACCAATTTGACCTATGCGTGAACCGTATCTCTGTCTGAGCCACTGTACTGATTGGTAGCTTCAATTTTTGCTTTTGTGTGTTATACTTACCTACTTTACGTATAGAAAGACACGTTGTAAGTTTCCGTAAAAACATCTATTTCTAATCTTGCTATGTAAACTATTTATAATACTCTTTTTTTAATGACATTTTATATTTTCATATTATTATTTATACCTATTTTAAGTATTAACTTACACTCTATCTATTTATGCTTTTATATTTTATTTATACAATATTGAGTTGAAAATTATTAAGGCGTATAGTGTACCTAAAATTATTATATTATGTATTGTAAAGTTTATTTTATATGTATATTATACAATTAAATTAAACTTTATATTTTTCTCATGTGGCACAAAATTGAACAAACAGACATAGTAGCCTACCTAATATGTAGAGACATGTTTGTTTACTATATCTTATGTCGCAATAGTTTGCGTAAGGCCTTCTAAGAGGACTATCGATGGCATAGGTGGCGCTTACGACACACGATTTCGACATTTAAAAAAGTAGGCCAACCAGGTGTTTTTAAATTTTAATAGATTTGCGAAATACAATATGTGTACCGTGCCATCTGTATAATAATATGTTTTTGTATGTCATTGTAATTTGTAGGTTGTATTTTGGGTGCCTTTCGAATTATTGCCTTAATGTTGCGTGTAAGTAATTTATTGCAAAAAAGATTAAAAGTATACTTATATCAAATCAATGTTTAATTGAAAGAAGATTAAAATAAGCATAACTGCCTTACTTATAAAACATATATTTAAGACATTTAGAGTATAAAAATTCTATTTATTATATAACCTATTCTTATACTAGAAGTACAACATTATATTTCCAATTTTTATCCGTCTATAATATAATTGAAATAATTTATTGTATAAGTGATAGAAATGATTTCCGTCCTTTTTTGTAACGCCATTTTACAAATAGAATTCTGTATATGATATTACGTAACTGTTATTCACATGCCAAAGAAATGTGTACAAATGTAACGCATTCATTTAACTGAATAATTAAATAAACATTATGAAATTAAATGAAACTCTTTATTTTTGCATGCAAGAAATAATATATTATAATCGATCCATGGAATAGATTAGGATATTATAATCACACCACTGATTTATATTATAGTCATAAGTTATTATTATACGATAATATTAAATTTATATTAAAAAAATAATATTAAGTCGAAACTAGTCTTAAGTCGTTCTGAATATTGTTAGTATCAGTAAGAGAGTAATAAATTTTTAAGAATCTCATTACTTGTTTTATTTATTATAATTATTTAAATACCTTTTTTTATTCAAATTAAAGTAAATTTCATAATTAATAAAGAATTATAACACCTATTCTTGTCAAATAAGTAATGCTTTATTATAATAATATAGCACTAATTTAGCTAAAATTCTCTACTGATTAATTTATAGTTAATAAAAAGCACTCTACTTTCTCCAGTTCAAACTCAAGAGACGTTGAACTATCTAAAAAGTGCTTATACTCGCTTCTTTGTCAATAGGCCCCGGGTTCGGTTCCCATTAGCTTACAAAAGTAGTCTTATCATTTTAAATAAAATACCTCGTCGTCGTCGTCGTCGTCAACCGATGGACGTCCACTGCTGGACATAGGTCTCCACAAGCCACGGTCTTGCGCCGCCTGGATCCAGCGACTTCCTGCGACACGCTTGATATCGTCCGTTCACCGTGTGGGGGGTCGCCATTCCAGCACTTTGGGACCCCAACGTCCATCGGTTTTCCGAACTATGTGCCCCGCCCATTGCCACTTCAGCTTCGCAACTCTTCGGGCTATATCGGTGACGCTGGTTCTCCTACGGATCTCCTCATTTCTGATTTGATCACGTAAGGACACTCCCAGCATAGCCCTCTCCATCGCCCGCCAAGTGACCCTGAGCCTTCTTATCAGGCCTATAGTCAGCGACCATGTCTCGGATCCGTAGGCCATCACTGGCAACACGCACTGTTCGAAGAGTTTGGACGAGAAGACATCCCGAAGCTTCCCGAACGCAGCCCAGCCGAGTTGGATTCGGCGGTTGACCTCCTTCTAGAAATTGGACCTACCCAGCTGCACCGTGTGGACCCAGGTATACGTACAGGTATACAAACACGTAACCCTGGGAAGACGACAGCTTGCCGTGGCACAAGGTGACGTAACTAATCGAGCACGAGCCCAATAGGCGTCGCACAAGAGAAGCTCCGGTGCATGTTCTATTTAGAGTTCCCGGAGCTACTCACTACATGCAGAGGGTGGCCACCGAGGGGGTTTTAGTGGGTAGAAATCCCACATAACCCGACCCCGGAGATTGGGTATCTCAAAGGAGATTTCCCCCCCGTCAACAAAAAAAAAAAAAAAAGGTATACGTACAGGTATAGGTACGTAATAAAATACCTGTTGTTCATGAATTGCAAAAATCATAGTCCATACTATTATCATAAACGCCGATGAAGTCGCGGGCACCATCTTGTCTGAAATAAAGCGAATAAATAGACAAACTTATTGGATAGAAGCAGGCGTTATTTTGCGGAAGTCCATGATGATGAAACTTAACTTGAAGTTTAATTTGCTATAATCCGCCAAAGTAGACAAATCTAATCTATAATAATCATACTAATATTATAAATGCGAAAGTGTGTTTGTTTGTTGGTTTGTTGGTTTGTCCTTCAATCACGCCGCAACGGAGCAACGGATCGACGTGATTTTTTGCATGGGTATAGTTGAGGACCTGGAGAGTGACATAGGCTACTTTTTATCACGGAAAATTAAGGAGTTCCCGCGGGAATCAAAAAACTTAATCCACGCGGACGAAGTCGCGGGCATCATCTAGTCTAAATATAATTTCTCTCAATAGAGACTTATTTTATCAAAATCGATATGGAGTGCGCACACTAGGCGACAGTACAAAACTTTGTTCTCCGTCGCGGTCTATTGTCCGGTCCTAGTCGGTGATCACGCTTATCCTATAACGAGATTTTAAAACTACGTTTTACCGCAAGAAAACCCAATTTTCCGGGTAAATAACAAGTAAGTAGGGGGAGAGGAGGGGTGTATAAAAAGAGGAGCGGAGGCAACTAGTTGAGTACACAAGAAAGAGGACTAAATAAACACATAAAAACGAGTAAAAAGAGTAAAAACCGAGAGGTTTACTGTGCGGGTCACTACGGAATCTTAAATGGACATAGCGTTGAAGTAGAGACACTGAAAGTGGCACAAGAAAATCAATTTTTCGTGCCACTTATATGATATAATATTTGATATACTAGCTGATGCCCGCGACTTCATCCGCGTGGTTTAAGTTTTTACCCGACTGCGGAACGCACAGGGTTATGTGTTCATCAGTCTATATATGTATATTTCCTTTGTGTCGCACTACAGACAAAACGGCTGACCCGATTTTGATGATACTTGCACCACTAAATTTGTCTTAATTTTCCGAGTGTCATAACGGAAGCCGAATTTGAGAAAAAACAAAATGGCGCCCACTAGAAGCCATATTGTAACAAATTTAAAAATGAAAGTCAATAAACTATGGCAAGTGGGGTATCGATGAAAAGGTCTTGTAAAATCAGAGTTAGGTTTCCCAGACCATTTTTTCATTTTAACGATCATTTAGGATTTACGAGGTTTCAAAGGTCCATTTTTAGTGTATTCCTTTGTGTCGCACTACAGACAAAACGGCTGAACCGATTTTGATGATACTTGCACCACTAGATTTGTCTTAATTTTCCGAGTGTCATAACGGAAGCCGAATTTGAGAAAAAACAAAATGGCGCCCACTAGAAGCCATATTGTAACAAATTTAAAAATGAAAGTCAATAAACTATGGCAAGTGGGGTATCGATGAATAGGTCTTGTAAAATCAGAGTTAGGTTTCTTTGAACATTTTTTCATTTTAATGATCATTCAGGATTTACGAGGTTTCAAAGGTTGTAATCCTTTGTGTCGCACTACAGAAAAAACGGCTGAACCGATTTTGATAGTACTTGCACCACTAGATTTGTTTTAATCTTCCGAGTGTCACTATGGAGGCCGAATTTGAGAAAAACAAAATGGCGTCCACTAGAAGCCAATTAATAAATGAAAGTCGATAGGCTATAGGCAAGTGGGGTATCGTTAGATAGGTCTTTTAAAATCACACCTAGGTTCCTTAAACCATTTTTCCGTTTAAATGATAATTTAGGATTTACGAGGTTTCAAAGGAAATGTTTAAAGTTCCTACATAAATCATCTATCTATCAAACTAGGTATGATACCTATTATAAAGAGGAAAGATTTGGATTATCTCATAAACCACTCAACCGATTTTAAAAATTATATCACTTATAGAAAGCTACATTATTAACATGTAAAATAGGCCATATTTCATTTTTAAAAAAATACGGCCTAGAAAAGGGTGAAGGTGGGGCGCGTACCTACTCTCACAATATAATATTACGGTAGTAACTTAATATCATTGTAAAAGCTTAATGTGACGACATAACGAGTCTCAAAAAACTTGATGATTTGTACTCCTTCAATCGATCAGTCAAAAAATCAATCAATTCATTCGACTTACATAACTTACGACTAAAATTTTTAATGTCTATTAAAATATTGGTTCCGACTTTGCTACGTACTAAATACGTACAAATTGTGTTTTTGAAAATACTTTTTTTGCATTGTTCACGGGCATTTTCGTAAGTGGCCGACGTTCATTGGCTTACGAAAGCGATTGGACGCGGTAAATGCCGAGGTCTCGTGACGTCGCGTCGCCGCGATAGGACTCTCGAATATTAATTCACTCTCTCTGTCAAAAAAATAGCAGATTCACGAACTTTACCAAACCAGATTTATATTAGCATTATAACATATGCAAATTTATGGTGATCACCATGGTAGTCATTACGAATAAATGAATCCGCTGCTTATTCACATGCTCTAAAATGCTACCACAAAATCTATAATAGTACCTTTGGTACAACTTCGGGCAGAAAAAACGTCGCCTGTTTACAAAAAATACTGAACTAAAAAGTTTGAAATAAAAAAGTAATTTAATAAAACAAAAAACCCGACTGCTTGGATACCAAAAAATATAAAACAAGACATGAATTGAAGTATTTCATTATTATCAATTTACATCGTATAATATTAATAAAATTTATCAAGGCGCAGTCGCACGTCCAATAGCTAACATTTACCTTAACGTGCGACTGCGCCTTGATAGATTTTATTAATATTATACGATGTAAATTGATAATAATGAAATACTTCAATTCATGTCTTGTTTTATATTTTTTGGTATCCAAGCAGTCGGGTTTTTTGTTTTATTAAATTACTTTTTTATTTTTATTCCCGCGGGAATTGCTTAACTCTCCGGGATAAAAAGTAGCATAAGCCACTCTCCAGGTCCTCAACTATACCCATGCCAAAAAATCACGTCGATCCGTTGCTCCGTTGCGGCGTGATTGAAGGACAAATCAACAAACGAATACACTTTCGCATTTATAATATTATTATGTATGATAACTGGTCTTACCACAGACCATACAACCAATTACTACTAATTACTAATCTGTGGGTCTTGCCTACTATCAATTTTAGTTCGAAGTGTCAAAATAATGTAGGAAATACTTGCGTACAGAGGGTTCTACTGTAGAACCCTCTGTTCTACTCCCTGTAGAACTTCTACAGGGAGTTTTCTGCAGGGACTATTTTATCCGTGGTATTGAAAGTAAATATTTATTTGATGTAGAACCGCTTTGGCCACATAAATATGATATAAGATGAAAGAAGATCCTACTTAGAAGAACCGGCATGAAAACCAGCGGTTTTATGAATGGGATATTATAGACTCATTTCTAGCTGTAGGGTCAGAGCTGTTTTAATGTACTATTTATTATATTTTAGCCACTACGAAGTAAGCTTCACTTCACTTCTTTTATGAATGGCTTTACTCGTGCACTGGGCACAAATATTCCGCCAATGTCGCGTTGAAGGAGAGTACACACTACTGGAGAAACCGGTGACCTTGTCTCGCGTTTGCTAGCGTTCAGCCTGAGTTAGTGGTTAGTTCTACAACAACACAAATAGAAAACTATATAAAAAATAAGATAATTTTAATACAATACATAGTTTTTTTTTTTTTTAAACTTACAATTATTAAATAGGTACTAATAATAATGAACACTTATAAATATTAATTATTGGTTATGTTTCCAGCACACTATATTATATATACTGTGCAGGAAAGGTGAAGTAGATCACACAGTTAGACTTTTATCTTGTTATAGTCAATAAATTTACCTAAAAATTTAGCAAAGGGGCCAAAAACAAGAGATAGTAAAGACTTAATGTTAGTAGGACGAGGGAAGTTAGGGGGAAGGGAATCATGCATAGATATGTGGAGCTTTGGACAATTAAAAAATATATGGTCAGGAGAACCTTCATCGAGCCCACATTCGCAAATAGAGTTGTCCCTGATCCTCAGCTTAGCTAAATGTACTGGGGTGCAAGAATGACCTAATCTCAGCCGACAAATTACCGAAATAATTTTGCGATGAAGACTTCTATGACGGACAAACCAGAAGTAAGCTTTTCCGCTTGAAATTTTTGTTTGGCAGGGCGATTGCCTAAAAATGACAGCTACAATGTAACCATCGCAATAACCTGTGATTGGTTAGCATTCTTCCACTATTGGCCAAAATCCATTGATGCAGTAAAATACCATAAATTCAGCCAATCAAAACAATTGAGGCTGTAACAATGATTGATGCAGATTTTACGAGTACATAATCGCTCTGCAGGGTGCTATGATCGATCGGTTAGCGGTTTCTTGGACTTTCAATGTACGCTATATCTATAGAGTACAAATTGAGTATAAGAATAAAATTAATTAGGTACATTATTATAATAATAAATAAATAATAAAATAATATCACATCTAGCAAAGTTCTTATTCCGCGTCCTGACCCACATTCATAGTTATGTCGTTTGGCGAAGGCGGGCTGATAAACACGGCGAGTGTGTGTTGGGACTTGTCTCACACGTTCGGCGTTACGACACAAAGGGAGCAACATACAGCACACATACATATAGTCCGACAAACTTATCAGACCCGGTGAAAGCATTCGCTAGTGTCTATAAAAATAGAATAAAAACAAAAACTAAACAGGCATGAAAAAAAAAAACAAAAACCGATTTCAAAACTATACCTATAAGTACCAACTTAAACTAGATAGAAAGTCCTCATCAAAATTTTTGCTGAAGGGAACCACAAACCAAAACATGGTATATTTTGTTTCTGTTTATTTTCTCAAATAGCGCTAAATTAATTTCGATAAAATTTATATTCGTGTTCAGAACTATCTACCAAACAAAAAAAGATTCATCAAAATTGATTCTTAATTGGCGGAATGATCGCGTAACATACATACAAAAAAAAAGATTCAATCGAATTGAGAACCTCCCCCTTTTTTGAAGTCGGTTAATTAGTTCCAACTAGCTGATGCCCGCGACTTCGTCCGCGTGGATTGAGGTTTTTTGGTTCTCGCGGGTACCCCTTAATTTTCCGGGTCAAAAAGAAGCCTAGTAATTATTTGACGTATGCACGTCCCCTGATAATTTTATGTTTCAGACCCATTTTAAACTATCGATTAAAGAATTATAGTGGATGACGTCACAAGTAAGTATTTCATATAGAATTCCATACTAAGTTGAAACAAAACTTAAGTACATTTTGATGTTTGAAAAAAGGTTGCTGATTTCGTTCTCAACGCAATTTATATAAGCAGGATCATGATAATTTCTAGATTCCAAAATAATCTAGCCTTCTAGGCAGGTAAATCCTATAATACCTAACAAGTTTCCGGATGTGTAGTGGGAAAATAATCAGGTTTATGTTTCAACACAACTTTCTTCGCGGTGCCATACAAGGTACATGTTTGGAATGAATCATTGGATCATTACCTACATTTGAAATTGCCAATGGATGATTCATTGGACACAGAAGCTTATAGAATTGCAATTTTATTATACCCTGAATACATAATGTCCTTTCATCGACCTATGCCCGCGACTTTGTCCGCGTAGATTAATCATTTAATCATTGCATTTGTATAGTCCCATAAACTTAGACCCGGTGGCCAAGATTGGAACTATTAATTTTTATACGACTGCCTGAAAAAAGGAGTAGGTAGTGTTGTTTTCAGGGGTCATGTATGTACTTATGTATGTATGTGAGTTTGTATATTCCACCATAACTTCTATACGCCTGAACGGATTTTGATGAATGGGGTATCGTTCGATTCCTTAGCTTATTCCGGGTGACATAGGCTAGTAAAATTTTTAAAAAAATTGATAGGGTGACAGGGTGATAGGGGTATAGTAGGTGTGATAGGGTGATAGGGTGAATTGGTAGGGATGGTCCCGCATCAAAGACTAAAGTTGAATTTTTTTTTTCAAAATGAGATTAACTATATTTAATTGTCAACATCAAGAAAATAATGAGTAGATTCCAAAAATATATAAGACTATAAATTTCAATATCCAGTGATTCACAAAAAAATATCATTTAACAATGGCAGTCGTATTTTTTAATTCTTTGAGTTATATTCACTTGTTTTATGCCTGTTTAGTTTTTGTTTTTACTTTATTTTTCATAGATACTAGCGACGCTGTCCCCGGGTCGGATAAGATTTGTTTGTGGGACTTTACACATCTTCTCTTCTTTTAGTGCCATCTCCTATCGGATGTTGGCAACCACCCGTTCATGCTCGTGAACGGGTGCCACCGTCGGAAATGGGGCTGCCTCTGTCTGCCAGTCTTGGCGTGTATTGAATATTGTATGCTCGTGAAAAAAGCTTACTATACAATCGAAGATTACGTAAATGATAAAAAAAAGTTTGGATTTGATTCGCTCCAGCTATGCGTGGGACTGCAGTTACTTGTATCATTATGATGATTGTAAGTTTTGATGGAAAAGAGCAACCACCGAGTTTCTTGCTGGCTCTTCTCGGTAGGAATGGCATTCCGAACCAGCGGTAGATTCATATTATAACGATTCAAAAGCGCTTGTAAAAGCTTATTTGAATAAAAAACATTTGAATTTTGAATTTTTTGAATTAGGGCTACCTGCACCTTGGACGCTGCTGCCCGGAAGAGCGATCGGGTACTCTTCCCGTACCATTGGCGTAAATTCTTAAGCCAAGATGTTCTTCTACGGCCAGGTGGTCTTTTGCCGGCTATTTTTCCCTGAATTATGAGCTGGAGGAGGTCGTATTTGTTATCCCTCATAATGTGGCCAAAATACTCCAGCTACCGATAGTTCTAGACAGATAACTCTACATAGTTTCTACGTAGTTAGGAAAAAAAAGTAGCCTTATCATAAACTAGCAAATGCCTGCGACTTCGTCCGAGTGAAATAAGTTTTTTAAATTCCCACAGGAACTCCCTAATTTTTCGGATTAATATACATATACCCTATGACTATGACAAATAATGTGGCTTTCTATTGGTACCAGAATTTTCAAAATCGGTTCAGTAGATTCAGAGATTACCCCCTACTACCTCACAAACTCACAAACTTTACCTCCTTATAATATTATAGTACCTATAGTCACGGTAATATTTAATATTACCGTGCTATATAGTATACTATAGATATTAAATACCTATTACCTTCCAACCACAAATCATCGTACCAACAACCATCATCGGTTATTTTCCTGCCTTTGATTTAATAAAAAAAACGGTCTAGTGCGAGTTAGACTCGCGCAAAAGGGTTCCGTACCACCACTCTATATAAATTCTTTTAGTAAATAAACAGAAATATGTCTTATGAACACGTAATCAGTCATGAAATAACTGCGCATTACACAAAATTCGACACCTTATGAGTAGGTACTAGGTACTGGGTACAGAACCCTAATTATCGATTTTCGGATTTTTTCCTATACATGTACCATGATACCTTACTGTTTGCCAAATTTCTTGATTCTAGGTCAACGGGAAGTACCCTATAGGTTTTGGTTTATCGGTGAGTTTCATTTGCAAAATACCTATGCGCATAAACGGCCGTAATTTTTTACCTGATTATTTTTAGGGTTCCGTACCCAAAGGGTAAAAACGGGACCCTATTACTAAGACTCCGCTGTCTGTCTGTCTGTCTGTCTGTCTCCAGGCTGTATCTCATAAACCGTGATAGCTAGAAAGCTGAAATTTTCACAAATGATGTATTTCCGTTGCCGCTATAACAACAAATACTAAAAATTAAAAAAATATATATATTAAGGGGGGTCCCCATACAATAAACGTGTTTTTTTTCGTATTTTTTTGCTCAATATTAAAAACGGTAACAGGTAGACGGTTCAAATTTTCACAGAATATTAACTTGTATATTACCTTTCAAAATAAATAATTAAATATCAATAAAGTAAATATTAAAGGGGGGCTCCCATACAACAAACGTAATTTTTTGATATTAAACAATAAACCTCTACAAACAAAGTTAGTTTTGCGGTTCATTTCGTCTTGTTTTTAATACGTCATAAATCGTAAAACTTACTACAGGTTTGTACGGAACCCTCGGTGCGCGAGTCCGACTCGCACTTGGCCGGTTTTTTTTGATATTAATTTCAACTTGATAGCTCCATGCGTTCCCGAGAAAAAGGTTTTTTAAAATCAAAGAATAGGCATGTGCTTGACGATAATCGTGCAATCGTACTGATGTAAAGCAATGATGAGGTCTAGGTTGGAGCGCGCTTTTTTCTTTTTTTTTTTTATCCACTACAAGTTAGCCCTTGACTGCGATCTCACCTGATGGTAAGTGATGATACAGTCTAAGATGGTAGCGGGCTAACCTGTTAGGGGCATGGCAGTTATATTAAACCCATACCCCTATTCGGTTTCTACACGGCATCGTACCGGAACGCTAAATCGCTTGGCGGCACGTCTTTACCGGTAGGGTGGTAACTACGCTTGCCTAGAAGACGCCTATTCACTCTATTTAAGTTAAACGTTATGGTGGTTTACAGTTTACAGACAGACAGATGGCTTTGCTTTGATTTTCTGTAATACTTTATGTAGGTATTATGGGATTATGTCGATGTTATTTGTCGATCGTGCATAAACACTGATAATGCAGTGACCTTGAATTCCAGCAGTCGTGCCATCATTATACCTACATACCTACTCGTAGATGCAACTAAACTCAATTATACTATGTAAAATATTATATAACATTATAATATACATAATAGAGGTACAGACAACTCGCTACCATCTTAGACTGCATCATCACTTACCATCAGGTGAGATCGCAGTCAAGGGCTAACTTGTAGTGGATTAAAAAAAAAAAAAAAACAAGTTGTAGAAGTACATTAAGGTAGTTAAGTAGGTATATAGGTAGCTTAGGAATAAATAATAAATAAACTAGGTATATATTCAGAAACTTTAACACAAGGACTTAAAAAAATACCTATACAAACGATAATCCTGCAAAAGTTAAAAACCGCGTTGCAGTGATAAACGCCCTCCTCGAACATTGTATTATTATCTTTGGTGTGCTCCATTGCGGCGTGATTGAAAGACAAACCAACAAACAAATAAACCAACAAACAAACACACTTTCGCATTTATAATATTAGTATGATAGGTACTAATACTAATATCATACTAATATTATAAATGCGAAATTGTGTTTGTTGGTTTGTCCCTCAATCACGCCGCAACAGAGCTACAGATCGACGTGATTTTTTGCATGGGTATAATTATTGAGGACCTGTAGAGTGACATAGGCTACTTTTATCCCGGAATATTACTTAAGGAATTTAAAAAAATTATCCCACGCGGACGGAGTCGCGGGCAGCAGCTAGTTTATACTAAAGATAAAATTGGTGTAGCGTTTATTTTAGTTTTTTAAAACAACTTTTAAGATGTCTTTAAAAGTAATATGTGCATGAAAGTAGTAAAAGCTCGTGCGGTAAGTAAAAGTAATATTTTGCGCAATGTAGGAAACGCACTCAACATTCCGCCACTCTATTATGGAAGTGTACCAAATAGCAAGTATGAAGCAACCTTCAAACCTCTAATACTACCAGCAGAGATATGATCGCGCTGGGTCAAGGAGTTCCACCGTCTATTGCACACATCATTTGGTACTATGTAAAGTGAAGGATTGATCAAACGGAGCGCATAAATTATACATTACAACAGTTGAGTGAACAATAAAAGTTGCTTTGGAGCAACGGATTAACGTGATTTTTGGCATGGTTTTTGGTATAGTTGAGGACCTGGCGAGTGACATAGGCTACTTTTTATCCCGGAAAATTAAGGAGTTCCCGCGGGAATCGAAAACACTTAAACCACGCGGACGAAGTCGCGGGCATCAGCTAGTCTAAAATATTAGTAGGCATGGAATAGTGTTTGTTAAATCAGTAATTTTGTGAGTGGATACAATGAAAAAATAGATTTCAGTTAAGACTAAGCAAGTTTCAGAAAACTTTCTGCTCGGTCCAAGACTTTTGAACCCATAGTTATAGCTGTTAACCTTTAAATCAGTAATTTTGTGAATGGATACAATGAAAAAATAGATTTCAGTTAAGACTAAGCAAGTTTCAGAAAACTTTCTGCTCGGTCCAAGAACTTTTGAACCCATAGCTGTTAGCTGTTAACCTTGTTGACATAGTTGAATAGCATTATTTCTAATTCTGTAATAAGTAAGTTATTGCCTATTTGTTATTATATTGTAATTTTAGTTTTACTTCCTACATCTATGATTAGGTGATCTTTTTTTATGAATTTTGTAATTTTTGTAATTTTTGCATGCCTTTAATGTAAAGGCGAAATATTGTCTGTTTTATTCTGTCTTCCACCTTTTGTAAAAACATGGTTCTTGTAAATAAATGAATTGTACTTATTGTATTGGAAAAGCTGCAGTTTTTTAACATAGGCTATTTATATATTTAAAAAATTATAGAATTCTCACGGGATTAAAAAACCATAATCAGCAGCTAGTGCTTTTAACAGTTTTATGAATAGTTTACTGTTTGTTGTTTCTGAAACTGAGCTAAAATATTTTAATAATAAAGCAACTCTCGAGAACTGGGACCGAAGTTGGTTAGTTAGTTATTATTTTAATTGTAGTTTTGGTACTCGTAATTTAACTGAGACAAGTTTTGTCGTCAGTATAAGTGCTGTTTTAGTTTTAAACTTTTAGTCAGCTATAGGTACGAGGGCGTTTTTAAGTCCGCGGAATGGCGGGGTTGGAGAGGGGTGAGGGGTCTCATTATTATCTCAACGTGTTGAGTGATTCACTATTAAAATAAATACCGAGTTTTATTACAATCGGCTCATTAGTCCTTGAACTATCATCAACCAAGCCACTTAATCGGGAAGACAGCGTTCACAAAGGAGAAAATCGAGCACCGCGCCGTTACAAAGTTCCTTACCATGCAAGGAAAAACGTCCAAACCGTTACAAAAAATATGTCTTCCGTTTACGGAGACTCTTGCCCTCCATTATTTACAAGTGGCATCGTCTATTCAAGCACGGACGAGAATCGCTTGAAGACGATCCGAGGCCTGGACGCCCCATCGAGGTGATCACACCCGAAATCATAGCTTAAGTCGAAAAGTTATATTGGATGATGCTCGTCGAAGAAAAAACAGCTTGCAAAAATGGTTGGAGTAACAGATGCAACCATTTTTTAAATTCTTCATGACCACCTCGGTATGACTAAGATCAGTGCATGATGGGTGACGAGAATGCTCACGCCGCCGCAAAAGCAACATCGTGTAGAGAGTGCGCGTGCGTTTTGGACCTCTGTAACGAAGATCAAGAGGGTATCTTGAGTAGAATTGTTACTGAAGAGGAAACTTGGGTTCATCATTATGAACCTGAGCCTAAACAAGACTATATACAGTGGCATAAAAAAGGCATACCACCGCCTAAGAAGTTCAAGGTGTCGCAGTCGGCCGGAAAACTCATGGCGACTGCTTTCTGAGATACCTACTGAAGGAATCCTACCGATCGATTATAAGGACTAGGGCGTTAAAATAATCAGAGAATACTACGCGTCAATTCTGGAGTATTTGAGGGAAGCAATCAAAGAGAAAAGACGAGGAAAATTGACGAAAGGCATCTAGGCTCTGGGACGACAATGCGCCTGTTCACAAGTGCCGTGTTGCCCTGACTGCCCTACACAAATTATGCTTCAAAAAACTTAACCCACCATATAGTTCAGACCTGCCCCCCTGCGATTATTATCTATTGTCAAACATGAAAAAGAGCTTCTTGGCAAGAAATTTTTAAGTTATGAAGAAGGGAAGGACGTATTTTGAGGACAAAAATGAATAATTTTTTTTCGATGGTATGATAAGCTTATTGAACGATCTGAAAAATGTATTGGTCTAGCAGATGAATATATAGAAACAAAAAATATTTGCAAATTTTTATTTACCTACCCTCCTTGCTTCCCATTCCGCGAACTTAAAATCGCTCCCTTGTATTCCTATTGTTTTTTGGGATAAAAAGTAGTAGATAATATCTAGCATAGCAATAGCATATTATGCTAACTTTGGGTTTAAGCTACATGTGTTTCAAATGGCATTCAAATATGTCCAGATGCGGAATCAGACAGAAAGAGAGACTGAAATAGTTTTGAGCTCTGTATAGAATATAGATAGTAAGGCCAATTAAAATTTTCAACAAATATATTCAATGTAAATAATGCCCTCCCGACCGAATTTCGGCGGGAGAGGCCAAGGCGGGCTAACTCCAGAGAGATTAGCCGTCAGCGTGGGAGATGTTATACCTAGTGCAGGAATGTGTGCGCAAGCACAGGTGCACTTTCTGTTCATTTACTCTCATAGCCGGATGGAACGGACGACACCACCGGAGAGAGATCAAGCGCAGGACCGACGACTATACATGCTCTCCGAGACACAAGGGTGAAACTCCACCAACTTCCTAACTCAGAGCTAGTACTGAGAATTTCTAATCAGAAAAACCCAATACTTAATTATGGACTCGAACCCAGGACCTCGTCGGCCGCAGTCGAACATGCTAACCACTAGACCAATGAGGCAGTTCAACGTACCTTCAGTATAAGATGGCGAACACGACGATCCTTTGTAAGACTTATACAAGTCTTACAAAGGATCGTAGGAGGTTTGTGGTTGATTTTAAAGCTATACAGCTTTAAAATCAACCACAAATTATCCCTGTTACGCCGAACAAAAGAACTCGCATATATTCGGAAGTCGGTCAACATAATGGCATCGACTTGTCATGCGACGTTACACCTTGACACCGATGTACAATGGGCGACATAATATTTAAATTCAAATTACAGTTGCCTGGTTACCTCATTAACTAATCATACACCTCCTACCTTTATGTATTGTACCTATATATCTCTTATACCCAAAGACGAAATAAATATACTTAGCTGGAAACATTGTAGGTACAATATTAAGATGACAAATACTAAATTTGACTAAACAAATACCAATGGAAGACTTCCAAAGCCAAAACGTCGGCTTTTGCTAACGAATTTTCCTAGCGGTATTTTGTTTTCTTTTAGGCGAGTTTCTCTGGTTGTCAGTGGTAGATTCAATTGACAATTCTTATGCATTTGTAAGTCCTACTTAAAATGTTTATTAATATAGAAAATTTGAATTTGTCTTTATTTGAGTTTGAAGAATGAGAAGGCGTTCTCAAAGATGTATGAAGTCTGCCAATCCCCGCCTGCCCCCCGATTATGTAAGAATTGTCCATCAAATGGTAAAGGAGCAGCGTCAAAGTAATATAAACCATAACTGCATTGAATTAGAGCTAAACGCGTCATCCATTCTTATACGTTTGAGTATCGTACATAGTACATACCTAAACGTATAAGAATGGGTACACTAAATTGAGCTCTAATTTAATGCAGTTATGGTTTATTTACTTTGCCGCAGATTTTTAACGATTTCATCGGTCATTCTTACATGATTGGGGGGCTGACCAGTGTGGTAGACTATGGCCAAACTCTTCTTGTTCTACATATAATCGGTAGGTATCAATTGTAAACCTTCGTTCAGTATACCTACAAGTAAAGACAAATAACCTGTAATAATGCGGCAAAAATCTCGGAAACGTACAATAACATATAACCACATATATAACTGGGAACGATTGTTCATACGCAACCAAGTATGCTGTATGACGAACGATTATTGTATGATAAAATGGCAAATTATTGAAGAAATCCCGTTCATAATGAACTCTGCGAATCTTTTTCAATTTAAAATTATATGTGACTCATTATACTTACGAATATTTTGTGCAAGTGTTTTTTGTTTTTGTTTTAATTTCTTTATTGCACACATTATTACTATGCACAAAGGCGAACTTAATACCTTAATACATTTTTCGTTTCCTCGCAGAGTCAATTTGGGAATTTATAATGTCTGAATTTTCTCTGGTCTGGAGGCTTCGGCTGTGGCTAGTTACCACCCTACCGGCAAAGACGTGCTGAGAAGCGATTTAGCGTTCCGATACGATGCAATTCAATCACAAACCGTAGGTTTACTACTCGGTGGGTTTAATATAACTGCCATACCCCTAACAGGTTAGCCCGCTACCATCTTAAACTGCATCATCACTTACCATCAGGTGAAATCGCAGTCAAGGGCTAACTTGTAGTTGATAAAAAAAGACGCCGCAACTCCTTTATTTTCCGGGATAAATGTATAGCCTATGTCCTTCCCTGGGACACAAAATCTGTACGAAATTTCATCAAAAAGACAGGCAGACAGGTAAACAGACAGTCAGACAAACGGATAGACAGACAAATACAATTTCACATTGATAATATTAGCATAATAATGTTAGTCAGGATGTGACTCATAATTTACGGATATTTTGTAACAATGCTCAAGTGATTTATGTAATGTGTAAGTAATTAGTTTAATTTATGTTCATATTAAAAGCGTGAGTTAGTTTGGTATAGCTTCGAGACTAATTGTGTGTTTTCAGTAATTTTTAATTTTGTAAGTTTTATGAAGTATCATAAAACTTACAAAATTAAAAATTACTCACTTAATCACTTGCAACAAACAATATATAGGGATGATGCTGTCAAAACTAAATTATTTCTTACTGATTTTTAAATAGAGAGTTTTCCAAAAGATCCTCGGTTAGTTTTAAGTTTGATAACCATTATAAAGTATAGATTAAAGAAAAAAAGTCCGTTGAGTTTTGATGACGTCACAACTATCTATTTCCTGCAAACTTCCATACTAGAAGCGCGTTTTTAACCGACTTTCAAAAAAGAACTATTTTTTTTAAGGGTTTTATAAAGAGTTGCTGATCTGATTGAGTTGTCATAATCCCCATTGTAGTGAAGAAAACCTCGTGAGGAAACCTGCCCCGAGAGTTCTTCATCAAGGGTATGTGAAGTCTACCAATCCGCACTTGGCCAGGTTTGTGGACTATGGTCTAACCCTTCTCATTCCGAGAGGAGACTCGTGCTCTGTAGTGAGCCGGCAATGGGTTGAAATAAATGGTAATCAGCTATATCATGTGTGGTTCCATTTGTTGTGGGCTCTTCGCAGACCGGCGCGTTTGGAACCCTCGTAGCTTTAGTTTTAAGTTACCGTGGCTAATTGTCACCATCACGTCCTTTATTTTTTTAAACGTGACGTTCAGCCCCCCTAGCATGGGCCGAGACAATTTTCTCCCCGAGGAAAGGATAAAAATTTTACTCCTAAATAAATAAATAAAAACGCTAAATAACGGTGGGTAAATAGTCCCCCGAGTCCCCGTGAAATGTCAAACGGGGATAAACTTCTCCTCTCCCCTGTTGCCGTGCTCTGAGAGGTGGATAAGTTAATTTTATCCCTTGTCAGTGGATAAAATCGGGGGATAAAATTTTTATCTCCGGCCCATGCTAGCGAAGGTGTACTTTGAAGGTACCAATTTTGAATAGATATTCAAAATACTATATATTCAAACTTTGAGTTAGAGTTTATCTATAGGTTAAAATCGGTCCATTATAACTCTAATTACATTAGGATCCAAATTAAATCCGAGCAAATCCGATGGCAGAAGCTAGTCATTAGAATAATTGCTAAACTGCGATTAATATCATTAATTTACGGCTCCATAAATTCAACACAATTGCAAATTCAAACAATTATAGTTCTTATTACATTGACAATATGAACTTAAATTGCAATAAAATAACTTGACCCTTGTAAACCTCTAATCAAGCTTCGTTTTAAACCGGGTATTGAACCTTGGCCTGGCAGGTGCTGACAATGAATAGTCCTTATTATTTCAGTGGTAGGATTCAATTTTAATTGGCAAGCTTTAATTATTGGGTTCGGATATATTACATAAGCGTCAGCGGACTTTTGGGTGTTAAAATAATAATTCTTATGAATAAATTATTATTTATATAAAATAAAATACTGAAGTGGACTGGAAAGAGTAGTGATATGTTAAAACCACCCCTGTGTTAAAACAACATACTACATACTACATTAAACTTTGCGGGACACTTTGGTAGAGTCAAAATATGACGTAACAAAAGAGACACTTGTATTACCTACAGTACTACATGGAATAAATAAATTGAGTATTGAAGTTCATGGTAACCAAGGTATAATAAAGAGGCTTAGATTAGCTTTTTATCACGAAAAGCCAAACCATTTCCACGGGATCCAAAAAAACAGTCAGAAGTAGCATCATCTAACTTTTTGCCAACTAGCAAAAGGTTTAAAACTAGCTTTTTTTAATTTATAGATTAGCGCTTGGCTGCAATCAGACTTGCTGGAAGTAGTGATGCAGCCTAAGGTGGAGCGCGCTTGCCTAGAAGATGCCTATTCACTTTTGATTTGAAGATACCAATATGTATTCCATATCCTAGCGGTTCGAATTTTAAACGAGGAAGCAAATCGCTTCGTACGCGTCCGTGGATTTGCAATTATATACGGACGACTTTACTACGACTACTGTTTAGTAGAGATGGACGCTTTTAGTAGAGCGTCTCTCTATAAAAAGCGTCTTTCAAGCGAAAGTCGCTACCGCTCCGCTCATGAGCGTGCCCGCACCGCGTGTGTTAGTGAGAAGATTCAATTATCGGCGAGAGAGTGTAATACAATCAAGTAATTGCGACGTCCTCTCCGCACTAATTGTCTCGTTAACATGTGAAGCTGGACCCTTTTTGAAAAAACTCCGAGTGCAAGTGGCGGCACGTGACTGCGGATTAAAGTAGGGATACTTGAAAGTACTGAAATTAAATTATTCGAGTTCTTTGCTATTTTTTTTAATTAATGCGGTTTGTCTATACTAATATTATAAAGAGGTAAAGTTTGTGAGTTTGTGAGGTTGTAGGGGGTAATCTCTGGATCTACTGAACCGATTTTGAAAATTCTGGTGCCAATAGAAAGCCACATTATTTGTGAGTGTCATAGGCTATATATTAACTCTAAAAACTAGGGAGTTTCCGTGGGAATTTAAAAAACTTATTTCACGCGGACGAAGTCGCGGACATCTGCTAGTTTTTAATAAGTACATGCTCATCATCCCATTGCCATGGCTGAGCACGAATCTCAGCTCAGAATATGTTTCCAGAGCTTTTGCCTTAACGTGGGAGGCCCCGGGTTCGATTCCCGGCAGGGTTAATTTGGGAATTTTTAATTTCTGAATTTTCTCTGATCTGGTCTGGTGGGAGGCTTCGGCCGTGGCTACCACCCTACCGGCAAAGACGTACCGCGAAGCGATTTAGCGTTACGGTGCGATGCCGTGTAGAAACCCACTAGAGGTTTAATATAACTGCCATACCCCTAACAGGTTAGCCCGCTACTATCTTAGACTGCATCATCACTTAGCATCAGGTGAGATCGCAGTCAAGGGCTAGCTTGTAGTGGACAAAAAAGATCCCCTTTTTTTCAAATCAAAAGTGAAAAAAGAAACATATAGAGGGTTTAGGCTACAATCCACCACGTTTGGTGATCCGCATATTATTTTAGTTAGCGTGATGACTGGTGGGCAGCGCAACTGCACACGCCTCTATCATGTATTCAGTAAGTAGGTATTTTTCAGGTTTGGACTCACGATGTTTTCCTTCACCGAGCAAGTGACATTCAGTTGTATGGAAAACACACACGTGTATTTTTGCAACAAGTGAATATAACTCAAAGAATTAAAAAATACGACTGCCATAGTTAAATGATATTTTTTTGTGAATCACTGGATATTGAAATATAGTCTTGTATATTTTTGGAAACTACTCATCATTTTCTTGATGATGACAATATAGTTAATCTTATTTTGGAAAAAAAAACCAACTTTAGTCTTTAATGCGGGACCATGGTTACCCTATTATTTTTTTTGAATTTTACTAGCCGTCGCCCGGAATAAGCTAAGGATTCTAACGATACCTCATTCATCAAAATCCGTTCAGGCGTATAGAAGTTATGGTGGAATATACAAAGTCACATACATACATACATGAACCCTGAAAACAATATACTCTTTTTTTCAGGCAGTCGTATAATAAATAAATACATAACATCTTATCTTATAAGTCTTGTGTAGTTTGTGAAATATTTCTGTATCTTAAATCTATCTCAGTAATTTTATTTAAATGAGATGAAATCATATTATTATCTAGGTGGCTAGATTGCTAGCTGCATTTCCGCGCTGAACAGCCAGGCTGATCCTTTTTAGCAAAAAAGAACCAGCCAGATGAAGACGTAATCAACCGTCGTGAAATGTTTCGCAATATTTTTTTGGCAATAAGTCTCCATGACTCCAGGTTAAGTATAACTTTTATTGTAAATGTGCTAATACAAGTGAAAAATAATTTATAAAATACTTTACAATGCTGCCGACAAAGGCAGGTAAAAAAAACTTGTAAGTGCGGAAAAGCTATACTTTATACCAGAAGGATAATAGGATAAAGCTATTTTGTAACCAACTGTAATTCTGTTGTTTTTTTGCCTAATGACTGTTAAAAACTAAAAAAAGCCAAATAACTTTCACGTAACTTTGATGTCACTTTTAATCAATAAATAACGATTATTTTTCAAGTAGGAAATAATTTTCTACTGAAATTAGCCATTAAATTGTCAAAAATAGGCAAAAATCAATTCAATCAACCCCAAAAGTTTTTAAAATTAGTCGGAAGTGACTAGACAGGTTTAAGTATTTTTAAAGTTGAAAATTCGACTACTTATCTCTGTCGAACGTAAACTTTTCACTTACGACCAATTTTCCGACTTGTGTTAGTGTTTTGGTAATTATTTTTTGCAAAGTAGTACACTTCATAGCACATGTTGACAAAAAAAATGCTCGGAAAAAACCACTAAATAAAAAGAAAAAAAATTTAACATACTCCCTCAGAAATTTCACGATAAAACTAAAAAAAATTATAACTCGAAAACTACCAAAAATCGCTGAACATATGGGGTATTTTCCGGGTCTAGGCATGAAGAATCAAATTTTTTTCTTTGGACGTCACTATTTGGACCACCTGTATTTAACTACAAACAAACATGCATACATATATGAACCCAAAACATTACACTCCTATTTTCGGGCAGTCATACCTAATAGGTATTATAATGAATCATAAATCAAAGTTAAACAAAGGTTGTACTAACATACGAGTACATGCAGGTAGCTAGGTATTTAGTTTTTAGTTTAGTCACCGCTGAGTTACTTAGATGTGGTTTGATGCTCAGTGACTCATGCTGAGAAATAATTGTTTTTCTAACTTGTACCTAGTTTACTTAATAACTTGGAACGTGATTGCCTGGGAGTAAGATATTTCAAGGTTTTTTTTTTTTTTTTATCCTCTACAAGTTAGCCCTTGACTGCGATCTCACCTGATGGTAAGTGATGATGCAGTCTAAGGTATATAAGGTAAGGTAGGTAGATTTACTTCGTTATCAGTAATGAATCTAGTCAGCTAGATGACGGTTTAATGCCCGCGACTTTGTCCGCGTGTATTAGGATTTTTTTACAGGCAAAGACGTGCCGCTATTCCAAGTGATTTAGCGTTCCGGTACGACGCCGTATAGAAACCGATTAGGTGTATGGGTGTGATATTTATGCCGTACCCCTAGGCCTTCAGCTTAGCCCGCTGCCATCTTAGACTGCATTATCAGTTAGGGACAATCAGGTGGGATCGCAGTCCAGGGCTAACATGGAGTGGATAATAAAAACCTGTAGAAACTTATATCTCGTAATCTATATATGTATATCTCGTAATAAAATTACGACATTCCCCGGAATGAAATTGTCTTTATTTGTCAAAATTGAATACCTATATACCTAAGTAGATAATATATTATAGTAATCGTGAAGGCGTAGCAGACAAACAGACAGACACACTTTCGCATTTATAATATTACTAATTAGATCTTGGGACTTCATCGGTTCGGATTTAGGTTTTAAGAACCCCGGGGAACTCAAAAAGTTATCTTAAAACTAAAGCTACAAGGGTTACAAACGCGCACTGGTCTGAGAAGAGCCCACAACAAACTCAGGCGAGATTTTTTAAATTATTATCACCATCTTAAATTACTTAATTAAATCTTTAATTATTGGATAGAAGCAGGCGTTACTTTGCGGAAGTCCATGATATTGAAAAAACTAGAAATTTAATTCGCTATTACAATGCACGATTGTGTTTCACAATCGTGCATTGTAGAGTCAACATCTCCTGAAGATGCTCCGGTGTCGGAGTGAAACGTACGTTGAGGGTATTTTGGAAGATTTTATGTGGTGTGGAGAATATCGCGGGCTGCAAGTTCAAGATACGCACTGTACCACATAGATTTACCTTCTGTGGCGGATTATAGCGAATTAAATTTCTAGTTTTTTCAAAATCTTTAATTATTATTAATTAGCCGCTGAAACAATTATTCATTCCCATGTTTTTTTATCATTTAAATAATCCTTTACATTGTAATAGGATTTTGCAATAAGTTTGCGTATTACAAAAACTTTGAACTTGTTGAGAAACATCCTAATTGAACTCTTAAAATTCTAGGATGGACAACCAGGAACTTGATATTCATAAATAAAAAAAAATAAAAAAAAAAAACATACGCGCCGAATTGAGAACCTCCTCCTTTTTTGGAAGTCGGTTAAAAATGTACTCAGCCTATTTCACTCTGCGGATCTCTCTATCCCGTCGTTCCTTCATCACTAAAGATATAATATACCTACCAATGTATTAAATGCGAAAATACGTTTGTTTTTCGATCAAGCCGCAACAGAGTAACGGATCGACGTGATCAAGTAAATTAAAAGTCAGTAAAGTAAGGTTTTAATAGATACAAAGGTTACTTTTATCCCAGAAAATCGTTGAGTTCCCTTGACATATTACCTATTATGTAAATTATACCTATTCAGTGGACTAAGCATATGCGTCGTGGGCTTACCTACCCAGGACTCATTTTACCTATTGGGGTATTACCCCGGGTGGATAGGTATGGTATATTAACTACCTAAGTAGCTAGTCATGATCATCGATTCCATTTTCCTTAACACATTTTTAATAGCTATACCTGCAAGGACTAAGTTAAGTTGGGTTTAATATATCTGCCATGTTAGCCCGCTACCATCTTAGACTGCATCAGCACTTCCCACCAGGTGAGATCGCAGTCAAGGGCTAACTTGTATTTAAAAAAAAATATTGCTGGGACCACGCTGGGACCCTCTTATTTTATCATCATCATCATTATCATTTCAACACATTGCCGGCTCAATTCTGAGCACTAGTTTCCTCTCGGAAAGAGAAGAGTTTGGCCATGGACCACCATGCTGGCCAAGTGCGGATTGGCAGAATCCACACGCCTTCGAGAACGTTATGAAGACAGAAGAACTCATTTTTTTTTTAATTTTTTTTTGTTTTTAACTCATGCAAGTTTCCTCACGATGTTTTCCTTCACCGTTTGAAGAAAGTGATATTTCTTAAACCGCGCCTAACTCCGAAAAGGTAGATAGATGCCCGGGGTTCGAACCCGTATACCTATGAGATCGGGTGCCTAAAACACTATAGGCTGGCACAAAATGCCCTCTTGTTTATCATACTTCATATCATACTAATATTATAAATGCGAAAGTGTGTTTGTTTTGTTGGTTTATTGGTTTGTTGGTTTGTCCTTCAATCACGCCGCAACGGAGCAACGGATCGACGTGATTTTTGGCATGTGTATAGTTGAAGTGTGACATAGGCTACTTTTTATTCCGGAAAATTAAGGAGTTCCTCCGGGAATCAAACAAAACTTAAGCCACGCGCGGGCATCAGCTACGAGTAGTTGTTGTTTACACTCTGTAGTCTGTATAACCAATACAATACCTAATTTAATTTAATTTCCTCCAATACGTGGAAAGCTTCAGAGTAACTTCACCAAAGTAACTTAGAAAGTTCTCAATTTCAAATATCTGTTACCGATTCAAGGGAAGGAAAACAAATAACTTCGGAGCGCTGACAGGGCAATGATTCCTACGGAGACTAACACAGGAGTAGACGGAGCTATCGCGAACAAAGGTTATTGTAAAGTGAAGCCGGGACGGTTCAAAGCATTATTATTTTAAAATTACACTTTTAAGTCACGTACCTTGACGCCCCCAAAATAAAGATCATAATTCTAAAACACGAACTTTAACAATATTGAAACACTACTGCTTTAAGTGATGGTAGTACGTTACGTAGTGCTTCTCTTTTTGGGGATATCGTACTTCGCGCAATCGATTACTGTCCGTTCTCGGGATTCCTACCTCTGTAAGTCTGTAGGTAGCAAATTTCATGAAAATCGGATCAACGAAAGGGAAATTTTGTAAGATAATCTGATAAGCCAATGATATTTTATTAAGTACTAGGATAAACAGACATACTTTCCCATGTGTTATATTAATATACATAATAATAATTATATTAATTGATAAATGATAATGCAATATAGACACCACTAATATGCAAAATGAAAAAAACGTATCATCGAAACCGCGTCTACTTTCTAGTCTATATTTTCCTGTATTAATTGATTAATGATAATGCAACATAGACACCACTAATATGCAAAATGAGCAAAATGTATCATCGAAACCGTTTTTGTCCATCTTTTCCTTTTCTCTGTGGAATCTAAGCGCCATTCTTTCAACCTTGTTATATAAAATGGCGCCTCTTCGTCATCCGCCATTTGCTTTTTACTGTCGGCCATTTCGTGAAACGAGAATTTGGCGCGAAAGACGTTTCGTTTTCTCACCGAATAGGTAACTTTGAATCCGATTTTATAGATATTTGGCAGTTGTAATAATGCGAGAAGAAAAAATGGGTTTTAGGTTTCCGTACCCAAAACGTGCCAATGGGACTCTATTACCAAGCCTCCGTTGTTTGTCCGTCCGTCTGTCTGTCTGTCAGCGGGCTGTATGTCACGAACCTTAATAGGCAGACAGTTGAAATTTTCACCGAGTGTGAAGTTCTATATCAATAAACAATCACAAAATCTCTATAATAACAAAAAATAAAATATAAATAAAAAACAATTAAGGAGGGAGAAGACCCCATACAAAAACCGTGATTTTTGAAAGTTTTGTCGAGGCTTTAGATAAAAGAGTAGGTAGGGTAGGACTATTTTGTTTTTTTTACTAACATAAATCAAATCAAATCAAATCAAATCAAATCAATCGTTTATTTGCAAGAAACATTGTACAGTTAAGATGACAAACCAATTATATAGAACAAACATGTTTCGTCTTTGCCGACGTGCAAATTTATAAAGTAGGTAAACAGTACAATTATTTATGAAACCTTAATCATTCAATCATAAAATACATAATCCACAACTATCATTCTTATCTAATAACCACAGATATAATTCTAAGACCACATTGAATTAGTCCAAAAAGTACTAATACCTGTGATAAAATCGTATAAAACATAAATTAGAAAATATGCTGTCAGATCTCATAATACCAAATAAAATTTAGGTAGGTATATAGGTTATGTGCATAGGTTATGTGATTGTTACTAATATTTAAAAAAAAAGATTCCGACGAATTGAGAACCTCCTCCTTTTTTGAAGTCGGTTTAAAATATGGGCTGACGGCTGACTCTTGACAGTTGCCTGCAATAAAAAGTTTGTATTTATTTAGTTAACTGTTCACCCAACAAAACTTCCTATCGCAAATAACCGATGGAGTTTTCCATTTTCCTCAGACTTTTCTGAGATTTTCCGAAGGGATAACTTACTGTTCCTAATTTCCCAATCCTAACGACCTGAGGGCCAAGGGGCGTCTCCTCATCGACTTCCCTGATTTATTTTATTACTATCCTCTTTTGGGAGGAATTTATCTGAAAATGTGTAATGAATCCTTTTTGATCTTAACTAGCTAGGCAATTAGATAGCCTCTGAAAATGTAGATAATATCTATTGCGATAGTTCGTCGACCTTTGGGAAGTCTAACTCAAACTATAAACTATATACTTATTCATTCAAAATTGGTACCTACAAAGTACACCTTCTGAAAGTTACATTTAAAGTATAAGACGTGTCACATGATGGTGATAGCCCTACGAGGGTTCCACTGGTATGACAAGAGCCCACAACAAACTCAGCCGGGTTTTTTAAATTTTAATTTTTATTATCACCATCTCACAAATAAAGGAAATTACTTAATTAGATTTATAAGTATAACATGGAACAATTCATAACCTCCATACCTGCCTATCATTCAAATAATCCTTTACACTATAATAGTGTTTTGCCTTTGTGGGGTTGTTCTTAATCGTGACCCAACATATTGATTAGATTTTTTGCATGAGTATATAGTCTAAGATCCGAATCTAAATCGAGACCTACTAGACTATTATTTACCTGGATAAATATTGGAAATAATAGTCTACCCTACGATTGCACATTCTATATGCTCTATACTTTAAGTCCAGTATAAAATTTTATTATTATCTTCATTTTGCAACTTTTTATGAAAAATCATTTTTCAAAAAGTAATTAAAAATATTCTGTCCAGGATTTCTGTTGTCTACCCATTTTTAATTTATTTTCTAATATATGAAATTTATTATAAAATAAATTTGATTCTCTTATCAAACCGGTAGGTCTCGATTTAGATTCGGATCTTCTAATGGGCTACTTTTTGTCCCGGAAAATTAAGGAGTTCCCGTGCGAATTTAAAAAAAAGAACTCCACGTGGACGAAATCGCGGGCATCAGATGGTTATTCATAAATGTTTATTTCCAAGCTACAGAACCCTGGTTGGGCGTGTCTAAATCGCACTTGGTCGGTTTTGGTCATAAAAAAAAATTCAAATCGGTTTAGAAACCACGGAGATTATGCACCGACATAGGTACATTACAAAAAAAATATACGCGCCGAATTGAGAACCTCCTCCTTTTTTGGAAGTCGGTTAAAAAAGGCTTAATTTTTGTAAATAAAGCCGACGAGCGCTCGCAGCCTAACTAGAAGATAAAACAACTTCGTACCAATGAAAACATTAAAAGAATTTCACTCTAGTTTACACCGTTGATATGAGACACCTACAGATACACAGTAATAGATTAAAATTAGGGTTGTAAAGGAACCTTGCCTCCGCCTCCGTAAGTGCGGAACTTTCGCAAGAAATCGTACCTCCGCTTCCGCATCCGCCTCCGCCGTTTTTTCGCGGAGTTATAACGTAGTTTTATTTACGTTGACGTTACGTTACGTTGTAGGTAGGTACAAATCAAAGCAGATGACGTCAGTTACACCTTTACAACAACCAAAAAGGCAACTGTCCTTAGAAGAATCCTCAAAAAAAATCAAATGTGGGATTCATCGCATGCTAAAGCACAGATAATGGACGATGTGATCGGAGAAATCCACCTCCACCTCCGCCTCCGTTAACCACCGCATCCGCGGAGGCAAAGCCACTTCACCTCCGCAACCGCCTCTGCTTCCGCTAAGAAGTAAGAACGCCTCCGTTATTAATTAAAATCATGGTGAACTGTGGTGTATTCAATGTAAACCTGTATGGATGAAAATGTTGTAATTAAAAAAACTCCACTGTGTGTATTGAGGATGTCTGTAGTCTATAGACTGTAGGTAAGGGAGCAGGTGATGTCTATAATGTTTTGACCGTAACAATAGGAAAGTAACTTCTTCCAGGTTAGTGGTTAAACCATTGAATTAATAGCTCTTAGCAATTCATATTTTTTTAACCGACTTCCAAAAAAGGAGGAGGTTCTCAATTCGGCGCGTATCTTTTTTTTTTTAAATCTATAATTTTCAGCGAAAGAAACAAGAACAGATAGGATAGAATGTCTGAAAACTTAAACCGAATTACTCCACTCAAAAACTGCCCTTACATATTCAACTTAAAGCTCAAAGTGCTACAGCAGTTATCCGCATGCATATGCATAAATGCGAGTCGTATAATTGGGCCGGCTTCATCCGGATTGTTCAAAAGAGTATTAAAAGCATAAATTCGGAGTTTTTACCAATTTTTCGAATAGTCGCGCATGAATGGGGCGGTAAAATGACGCTTTTTGTTAAACTTTTTTACATAACAGTCAGTTTTCGCTGCTTTCAGAATCATTTTGAAACGTTATTGTGCGAAAACTCGAAATAATATGTAAGCGATTCAATTTACACAATGAAAATCATGAGAATCCATACTTCCATACTAATATTTTTACTAATATTATAAATGCGAAAGTGTGGCTGTCTGCTACGCTTTCACGGGCCAACTACTTAACCGATTTTAATGAAATTTGGTACAGATATAGTTAACATCCCAGGCAAGGACAAAAAAAAAGGCTTTTTATCTCGGAAAATTAAAGAGTTCCCGCGGGAATAAAAAAAACATTAATCCACGCGGACGAAGTCGCGGGCATCATCTTCTAGTATAATAATAATATTGTTATTTAAAGATTTAAACTACAAGTAGATACTTTGGTGCAGTGGTGAGCGCTAACTTAAATTAAGATAGCTCATGGCAGTCCCAGGTTTGAACCCCGGCTGGGGCAATTTGGTAATTCATAATTTATAAATTGTCTCTGCAGCCCCCCTAGCATGGGTCGAGAGAATTTTCTCCCCGAGGAAAAGATAAAATTTTTATTCCTAAATAAATAAATAAAAACGCTAAATAACGGTGGGTAAATAGTCCCCCGAGTCCCCGTGAAATGTCAAACGGGGATAAACTTCTCATCTCCCCTGTTGCCGTGCTCTGAGAGGTGGATAAGTTAATTTTATCTCTTGTCAGTGGATAAAATCGGGGGATAAAATTTTTATCTCCGGCCCATGCTAGGGGGGCAGGTCTATGAAGTAATACTTTTCGTACAGAATACAATATGAGTAATATTTAAGGCACTACGGATCAAACAACATATCGAAATATCCGTGCCATACTTTAAGATGGAGCGCGCGCCCTAGGCGATAGGACAAAACGTCGTTTCCCTCTGACGTCCGTTCAATCCCTAACGTGATTTACGACTTAGGAAAGTATCGCAGTTTAATTGCCTCGTTGGTCCAGTGGTTAGCATGTTCGACTGCGGATAGCGTTTCCCAGTTCTTTTCCCGGGTCGGGCCATACTTAAGTATTGGGTTTTCCTGACAAGAAAATCTCACTTGCCAGGAAGTTGACGGTGTTCCACAACCGTACCTACCCTCAGCCCTGCACCTGAATTTCCTACTATTCCTCGTGCTCCCATCAATAGGACAAATTAATAGAAGCACGCGGAAACGCCCGAATTATCTCTCCGGTCGTGTCGGATTTTCCGTCACATTGCGCTATAATTTATAATAAGAATAAGGTAGGTAATGCGCACCTGTATTTGCGCACTTACTACAGTACGTGTGTAGTGTGTACCTACTGTGTAAAGATGGCTGATCTCTGTGGAGGATGGCCGCAGCCCGCAACGTAGCCGAAATTCGAACACAAACTCAAATTTTTTTATTCAAGTAGACTTTGCCGAGTGCTTTTGAACCGTCGAGTGAATCTACCACTGGTTCGGAATACCATTCCTACCGAGCAGAACCAGCATGAAACTCGGTGGTTGCTCTTTTGAAAAAATAATTTACAATTACATCAATGTGTAGATACGGTCGAGAGAACAATTCATTATAACAGTTTAGTATGGCTATTCAGATTTCAGAATGTGTTGGAGCGTGGTTTTAGTGGCCCGCGTCCGCTCGCAGCACGCGCCGTCGCGTCGCATCCGTGTCGTCGGCACGTCGCAGTAAGGCATAGCCACATTACGAGGCCTAGGTTATTCTCACAGTAGGACGGTAAGAATGACCTAGACACGCGACCTGTAGGGCTAGCATGCGCACAACGAGTAAAATTAAGTATGTCTAAGTCGTTGGTATAAACACGTTATTTCTATTTGTCTACCGAAGCTAACATGGTTACTTGTCCTGTTACGTCAAAAGTAGACGTGAAAGTTTTTTTTTATTTTTATTCCACTACAAGTTAGCCCTTGACTGCGATCTCACCTGATGGTAAGTGATGATGCAGTCTAAGCTGTGGTATTTTTCTCTAATAACCCATAAGTGACGACAATTATTTTTGTAATATACCGAATTTTGTGCATGTTGGCAACGACAACGTCTCTCTCTCTCGTCGCGAGATATCTCTTTGTACGCATGCGCTATGCCTGCTGGGGTAAAATAGTAAAGCGAAAATTAGGGACGACAAAACACTTTGACTATAGTGAGTGCGCGCTCCATATTGAAGTGAATCATGCGTAGTTTCTGTCCGTCAGGTATCTTTATACTGTCTAAAGTGTCTTTAAAACACTCTCGAATGTAAATTTTCGCAAAATTTTCAAAAAATACACAAAACTTGCAAAATTTGATACTTTATAGTCTGGAATAACACATAGTTTACTTTTTACCCCGAAAACCCTCAATCCACGCGAACGAAGTTGCGGGCAATAGCATTGTACTATTTTCAATTTATTTATTTAAAACATGCAGGACATACAGGTGTCTCATAAGTTACGTCATGACTCTACCACCGGTTCGGAAAGAAGTTCTGCTGGGAAGAGCCGACAAGAAACTCAGCAGTTGCTCGTTTTTTTTTTAACAATTTATTACAATACTTATGAAAGTACTTAAATATATAAATTAAATACACTATTGTACTATCCTGATTAAATAGTTTAGCTTTGTCGTATTGACAAAAGTTAAATTCAACATTCAACTATAGTTCTTTGAACGTGAAAAATATATGTTGCAGATTTCCCATAATAGCAATTAAGAGATAACGGTTACTTTAATGAGCATTTTAATTGCGCAAAAGTCGCACATCCATCTTGAGTAAATAACGACTTGTGGCATTAAAATAAAATATAAATCAAAATGACTTTAGCCATTATTTTCTGTAATGATTTTAGTCATTTGCAAAAGTTAAAGCTACTTACCTGTGCTACTTACTCACATCTTATTTTACTCAAACTGGTGTAGTTTGAGTCAAATAAGGAGCTTCTAACAACTCAAGAAACGATGATAATCAAATAATCAAATAAATATTATAAATGCGAAAGTTTGGATGGATGGATGTTTGGATGTATGGATGTGTGGATGTTTGTTACTCAATCACGCCCCAACGGCTAAACGGATTTGGATGAAATTTGGCACAGAGATAGATTATAGTCTGAAATAACACATAGGCTACTTTTAATCCCGGAATATTAAGGAGTTCCCGCGGGAACCGAAAAACCTCGATCCACGCGGACGAAGTCGCGGGCATCAGCTAGTAAAATAAATAAAATAACATGATCTATTTTTCAAGACTAACATTTTTTTAAGACGAAATTATTTATGGTCCAAGATCCCGCGACGATCAGACCTACGTTATTTTATTAAAGCTGAAAGTTTTTCTATGTATGTCTATAATAATAGAGGCATAAACGATCCCCGACTATGAAGTTTGGATCGCGGTTGCTTTGGGAGGTATCAGGTTGAAAAGGTGGCACCTCAAATTCGTTAAAGCATTAAGCTCCGTTTTTTAGGGTTCCGTACCAAAATGGTAAAAATGGAACCCTTATGGTGCGACTTTCTCCGTCTGTCTGTCTGTCTGTCTGTCTGTCCGTCACACTCGATTATTTCAGCTATCGACATGAAATTTGGAATAGTTGTGTATATTAGTGGCCCAAAGACACTGGAATTAAAAAAAATTGGAAATTATTTTTGTTCTTATTTAAAAAGGGGGGAAAATCGGAGGGTTGAAATTTAAAAGTGAGATAACTGTACTGTGTGGGGTATCATATGAAAGGGTTTACTTTGTACATTCTAAAACAGATTTTTATTAATTATTTTTAGTCATGATAGTTTTTGATTTATCGGGGAAAAAGTCAAAAAAAATACCGGTCCCCCCCCCTTATCTCCGGAGTTTACCAATCGAAAAATCTGAAATAATTATGGTCAATAGGAATTTATGTATATTTTACAGGAAAACTATAGCCAATGCTCTAACTAGCATAGTTTTTTTGATATTAACAGAAAACCTCTACAAACAAAGTTAGTTTTGCGGTTCATTAAATTCATTAATCGTAAAACTTGCTACAGGTTTGTACGGAACCCTCGGTGCGCGAGTCCGACTCGCACTTTGCCGGTTTTTTATATCTTTCTTTGGAATAAAGTGTGTGGATGTAGAGTTGTGGATTGTGGATGGTAAACAGAAAAACATTATGTAAGTAAATATTTTATGATATATAAAGTAAATTTTAAATTGAATAAATCTATTTTCTTTCTTTCTTCTTAATAACACATAATTTTCAATAACAATTTTCAGTTTTATATGGAAAGTTCCAAGTTTTATTGAAATAAAAAGGAAATATAAAAAGGACTGATAATGCATATAACAAAAACAACATAATTACAGCAATATTATAACATCAAATACGTAACTTACTCATTGACTAAATAATTTAATTCTGAATGAAAATTCTATTGAATTTCACTAAAAATGTCCTAAAATGACTAATATTTATGTTAGATGTGACTCAAATTTAATCACTATTAGTTTAATTACAGTTTACTACATAAAGAAATATCGGTTTCCACGAAATTGTAACCGCAATGCCACGATGGACGTAGGTTGAAACCGCAAGTTAAGTATGGAAAACTAAGCGGTTTATACTGATGTTATAAATGCGAAAGTGTGTTTGTTTATTGGTTTGTTGGTTTATTGGTTTGTTGGTTTGTCCTTCGACCACGCCGCAACTAAACAATGTTGAGGACCTGGAGAGTGACATTGGCTACTTTTTATACCGGAAAATCGAGGAGTTCCCGTAGGAATGTTAAAATACCTTATTCCACGCGGACGAAGTCGCGGCCAAATCAGCTAGTTGGTCAATAAATCAAATAAATATTATAAATGCGAAAGTTTGGATGGATGTATGGATGTATGGATGGATGTTTGTTACTCAATCACGCCCCAACGGCTGAACGGATGAACTGGATGAAATTTGGCACAGAGATAGATTATAGTCTGGAATAACACATAGGCTACTTTTTATCCCGGAAAATTAAGGAGTTCCCGCGGGAAACGAAAAACCTCGATCCACGCGGACGAGATCGCGAGCATCAGCTAGTATTAAATATATGAGACTTTATATTATTATTGCCCATTTCCATACAAAGTAATATTATAAGTGCGAAAGTGTCTGTCTGTCTGCTATGCTCTCACGGCCAATGTGTTCAACCGGTTTTGATGAAATTTGGTAATACATAATATTATTATGTTGTGTCTCGAGGGAGGATATAGGATTCTTTTTATCCTGGGAAATTAAGGAGTTCCAGCTGGAATTAAAAAACTTAGAAGTTGCGGGCATCAGCTAGTCATACATAAATCAAACTCCAAATAAATTAATAACGGACGCAGAACCGATGGTTTTAGTGCAATATAGTGCGACAAACTTATCTGATCAATTGCCAGCGTCGCTAGTTTATATGAAAAATAAAATAAAAAAAAAGCTAAACAAGCATTTAAAAATTAGTTCCTTTGGCCACCGGGTCAGATAAGTTTGCGGGACGATACTTCCGACAGTTCACGTGTATTAAATAGGGTTGTAACGGAGGCGTTCTTAGCGGAAGCAGAGGCGGATGCGGAGGTGAAGGGGCTTTGCCTCCGCGGATGCGGAGGTTAACGGAGGCGGAGGCGGATAGATTTCTCCGATCACGTCGTCCATTTTGTGTGCTTTAGATGCGATGAATCCCACATTTGTTTTTTTTTGAGGATCCTTCTAAAGACAGTTGCCTTTTTGCTTGTTGCAATGGGGTAACTGACGTCACCTGCTTCGATTTTTACCTCTCGCATTGTAAGTCAACGTAAATAAACCTCCGTTAGAACTCCGCAAAAAAACGGCGGAGGCGGATGCGGAAGCGGAGGTACGATTTCTTGCGGAAGTTCCGCACTTACGGAGGCGGAGGCGAGGTTCTGTTACAACCCTATATAAATGTCACACTCGAAGCACTCAAAATGTACTCTAAAATCCATTACTAAGAATCTTTGAAGCTTGAAATAAATTAATTAATGAAATTACAATTAACGGCAATGAATCAAAAATACTTCTAGTTTGTTATAGTTCTTGAAATAAAGGATTATTCACAGTGTTCCATTCACCGCAGTTTTGCTTCGCCTGGCAGTTGCCACTAGGCTAACTTACAATAATTATTTTTTTAACCACTACAAGTTGTGCCCTTGACTGCGATCTCACCTGATTAAACCCATACACCTAAACGGTTTCTACACGGCAACGTACTGGAACCCTAATTCGCTTGGAGGCATGTCTGTGCCGGTAGGGTGGTAACTAGCCGCGGCCGAAGCCTCTCACCAGGTAAACCCTCTCCTCTGAGAGGTACTCGTGCTCTGCAATGGGTTGAAAATTGAAATGATGAAAAATGAACATCGTGTTGGAGTAACGAGGGAGGCATAAAGCATGTATAAATTAACTATAATTACATCATTGCCTGCTCACAACTGACCATGAGTCTCCTCTTGGAATGAGAAGGGTTCACCACGCTGGCCAAGAGCGCATTGACAGACTTCATACACCTTCGAGAACTTAATGGTGAACTTTCGGGCACACAGTTTCCTCACGAGGTTTTCCTTCACCGTGCTTAAAAAGCACATAGCTCTGAAAAATTCCAAAGAGATGCATACCCGAGGATTGAACCTATTATATTATTGTAATTTGTAGTTATATGTTTAGGAGTAATGAGGGAGCAAAAACACTGACAAAAATAAAGTAAAATACTGTCGAAAAATCCGAATATAATATTGTTATGTATTTCTTGCCATAAAATGTGTCGAGGTCCTAATGTTCTGCTGGAAGTTACTTCATCCGGACACGTTTGTCACATGCAGTGGCCACTCGCTCACAGATTTATACGTTTTTGGCTCTTAACGTGCTGGCAATAAAGGCTATTGTGCCATAAATTGTCTCTTTGAACTATTAGATACCTTTTTACTGTACGATACGATGTCGATTACTTGTGAATGCATAGGTATATTTTTTATTTTTTAACAGCGAACAAGAAGCTGTATTCTTAACTAGAGATTCAATTGATTATTAATTCATGATGTCCTGTGGACACTCTCAAAGAGTTTCCACAGTCTTGGAAGAGATGTACAGACGGTTGTCTTCACCATGGTGGAGAATAAAGAAGTCAGTGAGCTATTACACTTATATTCATATGAAATTGTATTAAAATATCAAGGGTACAAAATAAACTAGAATTTATAAGCACTACGTACCTACATTGACAGAATTGCTTGATCTGCAGGGCGATCGGCTAAAAATGACAGCTACAGTGTAACGATCGCAATCACCTCTGATTGGTTAACACTCTTCCACTATTGGACAAAATCCATTGACGCAGCAAGAATACCATAAATTCAGCCAATCACAACAATTGATACTGTAACGATGATTGATGCAATTTTTAGCCGATTGCCCTGCTGGTCAATAGAAAATGGCGAGGACAGGAGATTTCCTGTCGTGTCGCTGTGGTTGACCAAAATAGAATTAATTTCCACGCAGTCGCGAAGCGCATCCAATTTTTTTAATTCGTTCCAAGTTCAAATTGACTAGGAAAATTGTTCGTTCAAGTTGCCAGCGACACAGACATCCCTATTGTACTATTTCCAATGAACTACAAATTAAGGCCGCCTATTACAATTAATCATGGTTCATAATATTTATTTATTTATATTTATTGCCATTAAAAATATCTAAAATTACACCACAATTTTGCAGACCAAAGCACTAGACTAAAAACACTGGCTGGCGTTTTGTAATATGCAGCCCAAATAGACCGTTGTCTGCGTTAGGGCTGACAAAATGATGACTTACTTATTTTAAATATACCTGTTTGAGTAAAAGCGTCGAACAAAAAAAGCTTATACTGATATTATAATATCATATCGGTGTCGTGTCGTCGCACCTAAACACCACCGTATGTTACAGAAAGTTTTCCCAGTTCCGACTGCAGATTACATTTTTGGGATAGTTTTGACAAAACGACCGCAGTGTATCTAAGCTTCGTTTTCACATTTTTGTTTGTTTTTTTTTGTTTCTCGCCCCGTAGTGATCGGGTCGCAGCGTTTGATGTGGATATTTTTGTTTTTCGCAGAAATTTTTTGCTTTGTAGCTTAAAAATGGGTGATTTTTGCTGTATTTGACTTGCGTGTTGCAGCTTTTTTCAGATTCAGCGCACAGGCCATATTGTTTCATTATTGTTGACTTTCGTGTTGTGGAATTATAATCCTTATTTTAGGAACGTCAAGGTACGTGACATCAATCAAACTGCAGTCATTTTGAGTAGTATTGATTAATAATTCTTGCTTTATGCACGGCAGTCGTAATTCTTTCTTCCATGATGCGTTGGCAGTATGGCCCCAGTACAATTTTCTAACGCAAATAACCTCAATGGCGCAGTCGCGAGCGCTGCGATCTAAGAATCGGGAGGTCCCGGGTTCGATTCGCGGCGGGGTCTGACTTAGAATTTTCGCTAGTTACCACTCTACCGGCAAAGACGTCCCGCCAAAGGATTGCGTTCCGATGCTCGTCTAGAAAGTAGAAACCGAATAAGGGTATAGGGTCAGGGTGTAATATAATATGACTGGCATACCCCTAAAAGGTAAGCCCGCTACCATTTTGGTGATCGTTTTGTTCTGTCATGTTCGTGAGTTTCCACCTTTATAGCGTGATTTGAACCTAGAATCTCCGATTTTCAACCACTGGGTGACTGGGCCATAGAGAAAATTGGTAACCCATACCAATACATTCCAGAAAGACACAGAGAGATGGATAGCGTTTAATTGGAGTGTTTTTGAGTGTCCCATCCGATTGGACTGGCGAGGGGAGGGGGGTGGAATGCAATTAAAGAGGGAGGTATGTGCGAACTGTGACGTGGGTAGAGGGCAGACTGGAGACTCTGGGCGAGAGCAGACATATAGAGATTCAGAAAAATGTTTTTTTTAAATTTCGGATTACTCTAATTTAACCATATATGATGCTCGTGACTTTGTCCGCGTGTTTTAAGTATTCTTAATTTATTAATATTTTAATTTTCTGGAATAAAAAGTGGCTCTGTACCAAATTGTGTGGTGCGGGTTGTTACGTTCCCTCAAATATGGTTGAGCCACGTTGAGCGAAGCAATGGCTGGATCATGCGTCATGCTCGTGAACGGGTGCCACCGTCGGAAATGGGGCTGCCTCTGTCTGCCAGTCTTGGCGTGTATTGAATATTGTACGCTCGTGAAAAAAGCATACTATACAATCGAAGATTACGTAAATGATAAAAAAAAAAGCGTGGATTTGATTCGCTCCAGCTATGCGTGGGACTGCAGTTACTTGTATCATTATGATGATTGTAAGTTTTGATGGAAAAGAGCAACCACCGAGTTTCTTGCTGGCTCTTCTCGGTAGGAATGGCATTCCGAACCAGCGGTAGATTCATATTATAACGATTCAAAAGCGCTTGTAAAAGCTTATTTGAATAAAAAACATTTGAATTTTGAATTTTTGAATTTTGAATTTCATCAAATCGGTTTAAAAGCTGAATAATTGTTGACGACTCAAAAGCACTTGTGAAAGTTTATTTGAATAAAAAAGATTTGATTTGATTTTGCTTTGATTTGAAAGTGTAGCAGACAGACAGTAGGTACTAAATATTAGATATCAGTATCATACTAATATGTATTATAAATGCGAAATTGTGTTTGTTTGTTGGTTTGTCCTTTACTCACGCCGCAACAGAGCAACTGATCGACGTGATTTTTAGCATGGGTATAGTTGAGGACGGAGAGTGACATAGGCTACTCGTATCCCGGAAAATTAAGGAGTCCCCGCGGGATTAAAAAAATCTTAAACCACGCGGACGAAGTCGCGTGCATCAGCTAGTGGATGATAAACTTAATTAAAAGTGGCACGTCTAATTTTATTGTTGTCCCTTTCATAATGCTTAAAATATGAAGTTGTGTTTTTGAAGACATGAAAATCGCCAATTATCTAGGTTAAATAATAAAAACCTTTTTAAGCTATTAGCTTCAATATGTACTTATATAGGTACATAATTATGTAATATGGCCTCTTGCAGCGAGAATATCAATCAGAAATTTTACGCGGAAGAAGTCGCGGGCGACCGCTAGTTTATTATATTTACGCTGCAGTTGTACTTGTAGTAGGTATCTACTCATAATCGAGTCGTATGCGGAAGGACGTGGGAAGTGGGAACCCACCGCATTATTATCCCAAGGAAACTCCTACCATTATTAATGGAAAGGGGTCACGAGTCACAACCCTCAGTAATGAGCAATACGACGCAGAGAGAGAGTAAGTAGGTAGTACCTACCTAATACCTATCTAATGGGTTGGTAGTGTTACCTAACCCTAACCTAACTAGGTAAGTAGGTACCCTAAGGAGGTTTATCTACCCTGTGCCCTAAGTCTAGTGGTTCGCCCCGAACTGAGACCTCGCGGTATCCTTAAGATAGTTTTAACTATCATAACGTTCATAGACATCAGTAGTCAGTACTATCACTAGTACCTAATTCAGAAGTTATAAGGCTGACAGACGGACGGACGGACGGACGGACGGACGGACAAGTGCAAATTCACTCAAGTAGACTCAGAGACCTTCGCTTCGCTCGGTCAAATACCTATTTCTTTGAATATTAATGGGTCAACATCGTCAAAAGAAGTTTAATAACATTCTTGATTTTTAGGGTTCCGTAGCCAAATGGCAAAAAACGGAATCCTTATAGATTCGTCATGTCTGTCTGTCTTTCTGTCTGTCTGTCTGTCTGTCTGTCCGTCTGTCTGTCTGCCTGTCTGTCTGCCTGTATGTCACAGCCACTTTTTTCCGAAACTATAAGAACTATACTGTTGAAACTTGGTAAGTAGATGTATTCTGTGAACCGCATTAAGATTTTCACACAAAAATAGAAAAAAAAACAATAAATTTTGGGGGTCCCCATACTTAGAACTGAAACTCAAAATTTTTTTTTTCATCAAACCCATACTTGTGTGGTATTTATAGATAGGTCTTCAAAAATGATATTGAGTTTTCTAATATCATTTTTTTCTAAACTGAATAGTTTGCGCGAGAGACACTTCCAAAGTGGTAAAATGTGTGTCCCCCCCCCCTGTAACTTCTAAATTAAGAGAATGATAAAACTAAAAAAAATATATGATGTACATTACCATGCAAACTTCCACCGAAAATTGGTTTGAATGAGATCTAGTAAGTAGTTTTTTTTAATACCATTTAAAACTTACTACAGGTTTGTACGGAACCCTCGGTGCGCGAGTCCGACTAGCACTTGGCCGGTTTTTTTTACATATTATTTTACATATTATTTAGCTATTACGTAATGTTTGTATCCAATATGAAGGTCAAAGATCAAAACAACATACTTATAGACTCGATCGATCCCAAACCGATCTATGAGGTCATTTTAAACAAGAAAAACAAAACATTTAAATATAAAAACAGGATTTTTTTAAAGAAAAAGTATTAACTCGTTATTTAAGTACGTAAGTACTTAAGCATTCCAAACCTTGGTAGGTTTAGGTCACCTGTTAACAGAATGGAATATAATTATTTTGATGATGTTTTGATGAATCTAAAATGGATCCAACCATAGATATTATGTATTATCCTAGTACCTAACACAGATTATATGGAAACTAACAAGTTTCTAAACCTTACTGAACTAAAATTGTGAAGCATTAATAGTTTCAGAAGACGTAGACAGAAAATACAAAAATTTTAGTAGAGTAAATAAATTAATTTAATCGCAAGAATTGTCTGAGGTCTTGAGTTCTTGACACTGTGATTAAATTACTTAGTTTAACTACCACTTAAATAATGATATTTAATTTTTTTAAACGCATAAAATATGCCTAGTGCCTACCTAAAAATTTAGAGTGATATGAGTGCAAGGAATTCGAACTTGTGGCGACTGTCGATAGTGTTCGTGACAACAAACCATCAAAAGTTTTTAACTTTTCACTTGTGTTTTCACTAGTCTTGCTTGGCGCGAAAAAGAATCTGACTAATAATTCTGTCTTTGTCGGGCTGTGTGGGCTCATTCTTCATAAGTAACTGAAATTTTTTACTAGTAAGTAAAACTATTAGGAATCAATCAATATTTATTTATTCAATTTAGGTACACTGTACACTTATTGACCTCTGAAACTTATAAAACATGATGGTGGTAATCAATTATGATATCTTAAAACTAATTGCTCTTCTCAGACCCACGAGGGTTCCAAACGCGCCCTAATCTGAGAAGAGCACACAACCCAGCCGGGTTTTATAAAATCATCACCATCTGACAAACATCGTAAATTAAATAGAACTATATCTAACAATTGGAATAATTAGCCGCTGGAACAATTCGTTCCCTTGCTTTATTATCATTTAACGGAGCTGACAGTGTTTCATTGGACCCCTGGGTCCAAAACTCCTAAGATTCCATCTAAAACTCTGCTATCACAACAATATAAACGTAAAAGCTTGTAATTCCACGAATTGCACATCAAAAAAACTCCCGGCATGCCTTAATTCAGTGGAGCAACATAAAAACCGGTGTTTAATCAGCGAAACGCCTGGGCTTTAATTAGAGCACAATTCTGCGGTAACAAAATATTGCTCTGAACAAAATGCCAGGCGTTTATTAAACTTTATTTCTCTTTCCTAGATTTGTTGTTGCGATTGTGGATTTCATGTTGTAGCCTTTTTGTCACAGTGAATTTTATTTGATTGCACTTGTTGTAACGCTGATCCAAGTCAGTAGTCGGATGGGTGTTCAATCTGTAGAGATTTTTATTTGGCTGATTATTTTACATCTGATTACAAGTTAGTTTCAAGACAGAAATCATGGTATTCAGTTCAGATAAAAAGGCACGGCAAAGCCACGATAAACAGCTAGTATATCAAAGATAGCATCAACATACATAAAAAGTTATTTTGTGTGTGTTATCTACCTACTAATGGCAATTTAAAATCATGACTTTTCGAACGATAATGTATTACTTAATTATTATGATTAACTTTATTTGGCAAGTAAAAACGCTTCTAGGACTTTTAAGAGGCATTTAATTAGCTAAATAAAAAAGTTATTCTACGTAACATGTAATGAGAAGGGGAAAAAGCGACCATTATCAAACACAAAAAGGTCACACATAATACGAGAATGATTATCAAAATCGACTCTCCAAAGCCTATTAATTTAGGTTGGGACGTGGGACCTAAAAAACGGTTGAATCAGAGCCCGCCCTTTAATTCGAGTTAAATTTGCGGTTGCAAATTATTGCTCTGTACAAACGCTAGGCGTTATTTAATGTTATTTTCAGTTCGGTCCTATTATTACGTTGTTAATTTGGATTTGGTTATGTTCGTGGGAATTCATAATTGCTTTTGCCTAAAAGTTACTCTGTATTAATGTTAGTGCGAAGTTGTTTGAATATTTGTTACAATTTGTGTTAGTTAATATGTATAGATTAAAGTAATCTACATATTTCGCTACACTTTACAGAATATTCAATGTTTTGTTACTTGTGATGACTTTGTGAAATTTGAAATGATAGATAGATAGATAAACTCTTTATTGCACACACTTAGAACAAGGACAATAAACTAAAATTAAAAGATACAACAGAAGGGTGCAAAGGCGGTCTTATTGCTAAAGCAATCTCCTCCACAACCTTTGGGGAGAGGAGATTAACAAACAAGAGCGCGTGATAGTGCAATGTCTAAACTCTAAAATATATAATAAATATACATACGAAGATACATACATATATATACACACATACGTACATACATACATATTATTTATATAAATAATGAATTATTTATTTCACGTAGGAGAACTTGTGCCACTTATGATATAAGTCAAGACTCTACCAACGGTTCGGAAAGTTGATTCTACTGAGAAGAGCCGGCAAGAAACTCAGCAATTGCTCTATTCATAAAAAGAAAAATGTAAAACTTTGTTAATCCATATAATATATAAATATTATAAATGCGAAAGTTTGGATGGATGGATGTATGTATGTATGGATGTATGTTTGTTACTCAATCACGCTCCAACGGATGAACGGATCTGGATGAAATTTGGCACAGAGATAGATTATAGTCTGGAATAGCACATAGGCTACTTTTTATCCCGGAAAATTAAGAAGTTCCCGCGGGAATCAAAAAAACCTCAACCACGCGGACGAAGTCGCGGGCATCAGCTAGTACTAATATACAACAAATACGTTACGTAACAAGTATTACACTGTCTTAGGGGTTGCTGGATGCGAAGCCGGTAGCTTCCATGTAATTTTGTCATTATGAAAATCATCAATAGTACCTACTGTAATTATTACTTGTAGGTAATTGATTTTATAATAACTTGAACTAATACTACAAGCGAGAAATCCTTGTACATTATTTAAATGTTATTATGTATGATTAATTGGTTTCTCGGAAGCGCTCTACATGATTTTGATGGAATGCTGGATGATTTGTATGAAATTTTGAATTGGAAAATGTTTCGACGTTTATCCAGGTATATACTTAACTTAACTTACTATTCTTAAGTAGTTCGTATAAGCTTAGTCAGTTGAAAAACTTATTGCTATAATCAAATAAATATTATAAATGCGAAAGTTTGGATGGATGTATGGATGGATGTTTGTTACTCAATCACGTCCGAACGGCTGAACGGATCCGGATGAAATTTGGCACAAATATAGATTACAGTCTGGAATAACACATAGGCTACTTTTTATCCCGGAAAACTAAGGAGTTCCCGCGGGAACCAAAAAACCTCAATCTACGCGGACGTAGTCGCGGGCATCAGCTAGTCATCGATATATAACAATGTAGTAGGTACTAGATGGGCCCTTTCATAGAAAAACATTGGGCGTCCGACCTGTGGAGCGCGCTCCACACCTGTATAAGCCTGTCCTTGTCCCCGAAATAGCGCTGTCCCGCTTTTCAGACTAGATGGCGTTACTAAAATAAGTCCACATTCTTTGTTTGACAGCGCCCGTCTATGTAAATTGAGGTCGTTGGTTATATTATTATCTATTAATTTTAAATGCAATTCAGCAGTTTCAAAATATTGCTCTGAATAAAACAGCAGGCGTAATTTAATGTTGTTTTTGGTTCAATTTATTAAGCAGCTGTTTAAACAAACCGTGACAAATTGTTCGGGTAAACAATGTTACAGTTGCATGTATTTAGTTAAGCGGTCGTTAATTTTAATGTTAACATAACTTATTATTATCGGTATCTTTATGTAAGTACGAAGTGAAAATACATTACCATTTTAATGATACGCAACGCTGCCAGAATATTTAATGAAACAGGGACTCCCTATTTCATATAATAATATTAATAAACTATTTTATTATGTTACTTACGCGCCTTCGTCCGCGTGAATTGAGGCTTTTTGGTTTATGTGTTACTAGCTGATACCCGTGGTTAAAGGTTTTTTGATTCCCGCGGGAACTCGTTAATTTTCCGGGATAAAAAGTAGCCTATGTCACTTTCCAGGTTCTCAACTATACCCATGCCAAAAATCACGTCGAACCGTTGCTCCGTTGCGGCGTGATTGAAGGGACAAACCAACAAACCAACAAGCCAATAAACCAGCAAACCAGCAAACAATTTTGCCTGGCGGGAGACTTCGGCCGTGGCTAGTTACCATCCTACCGGCAAAGACGTGCCGCTAAGCGATTTAGCGTTCCGGTACGATGCCGTGTACAAACCGAATAGGGGTATGGGTCATGCCCCTAACAGGTTAGCCCGCTACCATCTTAGACTGCATCACCACTTACCATCAGGTGAGATCGCAGTCAAGGTTTAACTTGTAGTGGCTAAGTGTAGTGGCTAAAAAATAAAAAAATAAAACAAACAAACAAACACACTTTCGCATTTATAATATGAGTACGAATTCCGCGGACGAAGTCGCGGGCATCAGCTAGCAAAATAATATACCTAGTTACCTAACACATGCCCAGTAACCTAATTCTAACGCGAAGTCGTATGTTTAAGCTACTAGTCTATTTTCCTTACGTACCCCATATTCTAGAAGAGTCCATGGGGACGTGACGCACGTCTTTGTATCCCCCATGCACTCTGTGGTACTATTCTACATGTTTCCCATAAGCAGTAAAACGCTTATGCCAATCGTTTTATGTGGTGGAAACTTTGCTCATATGGGAGTCTCAGAAACCGTGTTATAGGGTTTCATTTATTTATCTTTATTGCACACAAGTACACGGAAATAAAGAAGACAATAAAACTACGAATATGACAATGCAGTATGCAAAGGCGGCCTTTATCGTAAAAATATATATTTTAAGCAAATGACTACGATTAATAGAAACAACCCATAAACTCTTAGTTTCACTCTAACACTACGCTTTCACTCACAATTAATACTCACCAACAAACACAAACACAAACACACACATGCACACACTCACCTTCCCCCCCCTAGCGCAGCAGTAACAAAATGTATCTAAGACTTTATTATGTGTTATATTAATGAAAACCCTTGATTTATTATATAAAACTTTATTGTATTACTTTTTCATAACTGTGCATCATGTAGATTGTATGTTTTTGATCAAATAAATTAAATTGAAATTGTTAGAAAATTGGGCCTCTGGTTGGGCAATAAAGTTTTTAAAAAAACTTCTTGTTCCTCGGTTAAAGTCTAACTTTAATCGTCCCTCGTTACGAAGTCGGGATCAATTAAACGGGACCCCTTGATGCTCGGGACATAATAAATACAACTCTCCTCATAATTTGAGAGGGACTCACTTTTAAACTTTCTGCACTTGACTTTGATGGTGCTAAGAGGACGAGGGTTCAGGGTATGGCGGATCAAATGAGAATTAAATTCACGCAGATTTATCATTAAAAAAAAATTGGTTGCCTGTAAAGTCGATATACGGGCGAAAGTTTTACGTGACAACGACTTACGCGTGCCTTTCACTTTTTATGTCTGTCTCTCTCGCTCTTAGGCGGGCTAACCATGCCCGAGTGGAAGGGACGCGTGCCTCTCACTCGCTCTCATTGTAAGCGCATAACGCGCGGAGCGTAACGCAGTTTCTTGAAGTGTCTCCCGGCAAACCAATTTATAAGACGTTGTCACGTCAAAATGATACTTGGGTATAGATAAAACTAATCATAAAAGATAAAACTTATATTATAAACTAGTATTAATTATTGAATTACTTAATTAAGTTTTTTTACTCTCGGAGAAACTCCTTAAAAATTTAGGAATATTATCCTAAATTTTTGAATAAAAAGTTCATCAAAATCTATTGAAAGGATGGGCCGTTAAAGCGTAGCAGACAGACAGACAGACAGACAAACTTTCGCATTTATGATATTGGTATGGATGCGAAAGTTTGGCTGTATGTTTGTTACTCAATCACGCCAGAACGGCTTAACGGATCTGGATGAAATTTGGCACAGATATGCTTATAGTCTGGAATAACACATATGCTACTTTATATCACGGAGTGGATTGAGGATTTTTGGGAACCAAAAAGCCTCAATTCACGCGGGCGAAGTCGCGGGCATCAGCTACCTACTTGAGTATAAAGCCACAGATACAGCCCTGGGCTGGTATCGAACCCGTACCCCACAAATAGGAAGCTGGGCATCTAAACTACTAAGCTATCACCGCAAAATATGCCGTCGGCGACGGCGACAGCGGGGCGATGTGGTCCGAGAGCTGGTGACGAATTTCGGGAAAGTCCTTTAGGCAAGCTGAAATTGTGGAAAAAATATAATTTCGTTCATTGGCGAATCCAGTCCTGCCAGTCTGGTAGAGCGTTTGCGGTTATTTCGCTACTGCGCAGCGTATAACATTTGAAAAAAAAACCGAAAAATTATTTTTTGGCAACTTGATTTTTTTATCTTTAAATTTTATACTTATAGAATTCGAAAACATCAATCCCAAACGTTTTTGTCGGTTATAAAGTATTACCAGACCTCTTTCAAATTGTTCCCGAAGCTCTCCGACTAATCGCATCGCCCCGCTACCGCCGTCGCCCCGCTACCGCTAATTTCGTGCCCGTACACGGGTGTATCTCGAGTCAATTATGCCAGTTGATCAGTGCAGACGGGATTTCGTCGCAGCCACCGTATCTGCCGTAATCCCATTCACTCGTGGGAATTGAATTATGGACCCCCTGCCTGGGGGTGAAGTTAACGAGCGATTAGCGACTCTACCCCCTCGCGTTAAGGGTTGGGGGTGATTTGCTTCATTTCACGCGTGATCAATTGTTGGGCTTTGAGTTAAGAGTTTTGGACTAGTTTGTACTTGTTGTTGAACTAGATGACGCCCGCGACTTCAATCCGTTGATTTGAGTTTTAAAACCCTTTTATTGTCCAAGATAAAAAAAAAGAAAAATGACTTATTTCCTAAATAAAATAGAGCCAATGTCAAATGTGCTAAATACAGGTTATTCCAAATATCACCCAAATGGTCAGTTATTGTGGTCTGAAGAAGTAATAGGTAAACATCCAAGCATAGAAACTTACAAACATAAAAACTTTCACATTCATAATAATACTAGGACTAAAATTAAAGATGTCCGCGAATTCATCCTTGGAGAATTAGGTTTTTGGAAATCCCTAACGAACTCTTTGATTATTCGGTATGTACAATATAGCCTATACATCATTACATATGTCTTTCCCTGGGTCGTAACCTAAAAATTGATTGGGTCGTCGGGTCTATTGGGTGGTAGAGACCGGATATAAGCTAATGCCCGCAGCTTCGCTTACGTTAAACTAGATGATATTCATGTTATCATGTTAATTTTCCGGGATAAAAAGTTGCCTATGTCCTTTTTCCACTGAGATTAGCCATTTGCGCGAGAGATTAGTGCACAAGTGTGTGCGCAAACACAGATGTACTCTCTATTCCTTTACTCTCATAGCCAGATGGGACGGAAAATCCGACACGACCAGAGATAGATCAGGCGCCGCGCTGGACCGACGGCAGTACGTGCTGGTTAAACACCGCCAACTTCCAACTCCGGGTAGATACTGAGAATTTCTTGTTAGAATAAGCAATATGTTCGAAAACCCAATACTTAATAGGTACTTTATGGTCCGACCCGGGAACCGAACCCTCGTCAGCCACAGTAACACACACGAATATGCTCACCCCTAGACCAACGAGGCAAAGCGAACAGGAAATTATACGTAATTTCACGTTTTCCTTTTACCCCGCGGAGGGAGCAATCAACCCTGTGACAAACTTCCCCTCTTTCTTTTCAAATCGTTTAGCATTTTTAAAACGATTCAAACTATTCGCTTTCCGATAAATAAATCCATAGATAGTTGAATTTTTTTTCTATCCTTTCCTTTTTTTATCCTTTTTATATAAGTATTAAAAGATAATTTATTTGAAACAAATTAATTTAACAAAATAATATTAAACAAGATACCTACAATAAATTATAAATTAAATCTAAATTAAAAACTAAAAACTAAACATTAAAAATATCAGCAATGAGGCAATGTGCCCAGAACGCTGGCTGCGTTACCCCGCTGAATAGCCAAACTTATATGTTGGCCGAGGTAACTGCCAGCCCTCCGGTCACCTGTGGACTCTGTGAGACGAGAAGATAGATCCTTAAAAAAGGATCTAGCATCTTCGCCCCACGAACCCAGGGTTTCAACACCAAAAGGCACAAAAATGAAATTATTTTCTATAATTTCATACTTGCGCCTCTTGGCGCTTTCTGCATTATATATTATACATATTATTTATATATTATTATATATCATCTTTTATACAATATTATTATTTATTTTTATGATTTTATGGGTCCGCTAAGAAAGGATTTTTGAAAATTCAGATAAAATAGGGGTTTTAACTTTGTATGATAATCGAACATATTATTAAAACTCAAGCCAAAAAAAAATATCTGGTTTGAGTTTCAACCCGAGACCCTTTCAAAAAGTTCAGGCGAGGGATATAATATGTGAATGGGAATATATATGCGGCGATATAGTTTTATGAGGCGCAGACGCGGCGCTTTATTATATTTATAGATTTATGAGGCGCATAACACGACCTATCGCCATAGAATGAGCGGTAGTAACAGACAAATCAAACCAAAACCAAGTACATACCTACGCATCGACCAATCGAACGACGCGACGTAGACGAAATTCCACGGATAATTGCTTCCTCGTTTTTAATTTGAAACGCTAGCTTTATGGAAAGCTAAAAGATATTAATTAATTTAAGTAGTGTCAGAAACCCATAGAATTAAGAAGTATTACGTTGTATAGATACTTATTAATTGAGTATGTTTAGAGTTATTATACATATATTGATATGTATTGAGTTTATTAATTCCATGTGGAAACCAAGATCCTCTTTTGTTATTGAGCCAGCGAAGAAACACTGGCAGGAATCATATCTGTACGCATTAAACACAGAACTTTTCAAATATATCCTACTTATTCCACCCACTGAGTGTTCCTGACATGTCGTTTATCACCCATACGAGTGGACATCTACCACGTGGACCACGTTTAAATCTACATTTGTTTTAAATGGCGTCGTAAACCAAGATCCTGCTTACTTCATAATAGCTCAGTAACTGAGGAGTAAGAAAGTGACTCTGTTATGAATCATAATAGTAGACATTAAAGGCACAACATTGTCACATCTGCCTCACTTGTTCCACCCGCGTGTGCCTGACATGTCGTTTATCACCCATACGAGTGGACATTCACGTTTTAATCTACGTTAGACTTAACTAGTGTCGGAAACCAAGACAAGGTCCTTCTTATCTCGTTAGCTTAGTGGCCAATGAGTTCAACCAATGAGTGAGATCAATCACTGAGGAGTAAGTAAGTGTCTCTGTGAGGAATCATATTAGTAGGCATATAGCGCACACCTTTGTCACATCTGCCCCGCTTGTTCCACCCACCGCGTGCTGCTGACATGTCGTTTATCACCCATGCGAGTGGACATCCACGTTTTTATGGCTCCGTCAAGTTAGCACCGGGGAAGAGTTGCCGTATATTTTCCTTATTATGACGTTTTCTGCTTACTCCGACTTTTGATATTAGCTTTTATAATATGATACCTCCCTGGCGTGTTGAGAGCTGTTGTCTTAACGTGGGAGGTCCCGGGTTCGATTCCCGGCAGGGTCAATTTGGGAATTTATAATTTCTCTGGTCTGGTCTTCAGCCGTGGCTAGTTAGTAGTTAGTTTACCACCCTACCGGCAAAGACGTACCGCCAAGCGATTTAGCGTTCCACCGGGGTTCCAATAATATTGCAATACGAGCTATATCTATTGACATTATGTATGTATTATGTATGTATTGACTTAAAAGAATAATTGTAAAATTGGAATGCAAATAAATGAAATGAAATGAAATAAAACGTAAAACTGAACGCGTTGCAGACAGACACACTTTCGAATTTATAATAAGTTTTAGTCACTATCGAATCTTTTTCATTGTTCACAGCTGAGTCAAACAGATTTTCAACAGAATATATTTTCATCTACATTCCAAGTAGCTTTTCGGGAATTTCGTCGCGTTTATTATTTTTCGACGCAATAAAAAACCGATTCGGAATGTCGTCGGTATTATCAAGTCGTCGTAAACAGAACGTTAGGAGCAGATGGTGTGTGACGGAGGGTCCCAAGGGCGTTGTCGACAATTGCCCGTACGTAGGTACTCGTATATACTTACTATATACCACGTACCTTCCAATGTCTACGATGAAACTGAATTTTATCACCTCTTGCTGTTTCTTATTTATAACGCTGATACCCGCGACTTCCCGCAGGAACTCTTTAGTTTACCGGGATAAAAAGTAGCCTATGTTGGATAGAAGCAGGCGTTACTTTGCGGAAGTCCATGATTATGAAGGAACTTGAAATTAAATTAATTAGCAAATTAAATTTCAAGTTCCTTCATAGTAGCCTATGTGTTATTCCAGACTATACATATTATAATCTATCCACCACTACAGCCCATTAATTATCTTTTTAGAGATAAGCTTTACCTTTGTCCACTTTTTTTCTATTAGTTTTAAGACAATATTTTGTACAAAAATAATAAAAATAAATTAACGTCCCACTGCTGGGCACAGGTCTCCACTCTCATAGGAGAGAGGGAATTAGAGCTTAGTTAGACCCACCACGCTGCTCCAATGCGGGCGGCATTGAGGTATTATGTACTAACGTAAATATAATTCAATGGCGGGCGGGCAACCGAGACCGACGGCTTAACGTGCTCTCCGAGGCACGGGGGTGAAACACCGCCAACTTCCTAACTCCGGGCTAGTACTGAGAATTTCTAGTCCGAAAAACCCAATACTCAATTATGGCCCGACCCGGGACTCGAACCCGGGACCTTGTCGGCCGCAGTCGAACATGCCAACCACTAGACCAGCGAGGCAGTCTATATCTGTGCCGAATTTCATCCAGATCCGTTCAGCCGTTCTGGCGTGATTGAGTAACAAACATCCACCCATCCAAACTTTCGCATTTATAATTTTAGTATTAGTATACATAAAATGGTAAATGGTGTATATAGGTATAGTAGTAGGTGCTAGTATACGACGAACATTTTCTTACATACCACTACAAGTAAACCCTTGACTGCGATTGTATCTGGTGGTAAGTGAAACTTGGTAATTCTTTGCAAGCTTTTTACCGCATTTTCCACTAGACCTACCTAGGTACTTAGATTTTTGCCAGTTTGTCCTTTTATATCTCGAGGAAAAACGGATCTTTTTGGTCATGTCTCAGTCGAAACGCGTCCGCCCCCACAAATAAGGGAAAATGGCGTAATGTCAATACCAGGCCTTTCCGCTCCCGTTGGTATTTCATTTTAAACTCGATTTAAACATCCTTAAGAGGGTAGATTTGCGATCGAATTTGATTATCTTGCTGTTATTTACCCGACTATGTGAAGCCAAACGGAAGGGTAATGTTTTTAGCAGTCAATGTATGTTTGTTTGTTTGTTTGTTTGTATGTATGTATGTATGTATGTATATGCATGTGTGTATGTATGTATGTTGGAGATGAAATGAAATTATTTATTTAGTGGGACAACTTTTGTCATTTTAAATGTTACGTCAAGACTCTGTCGGGAGCGAATGGTATATATGCTCCCGAGACAATAGGAAGATCTTCCTCCGAGCCGGTGTCATGCTCGGGGCTGCCAGCTGGGCCGACTGTTGTAGGTTGAAAGTTCTATATAGGTATAGTACAATTCTGAAATAACTTCGTTATCGTGATTCAGGCGGCGGCACGTGATTGGCTGACGTGGCCGCGTCATGTTACGTCATCCATGTAGGTATGTGTGCCCCTACAACTCTACTACCGGTTCGGAAAATAAATTCAACTGGGAAGAGCCCATTGAGTGGTAACTAGCCACGGCCAAAGCCTGCAATCAGATCAGACCAAAGAAAATTCAGAATTTATTTTACAATTTATTTTTTTCATAATTTACTTTTTTATTTTCTTTTTTAAATATTAATCCATTCTACATATAATAAATGGGAAAGTGTGTCTGTCTGTCTGTCTGCTAAGCTTTCACGACCCAACTGTTCAACCGATTTTGATGAAATTTGGTAAAGGGATAGATAGCCGATAGGTCGTATCCCGGGAAAGGACATAGACAAAGGAATCATCGAGTTAATAATAATTTGCACGCCATATTATGATTGGAAATCTGGCTCGGATCTATAGCACCTTGTTATGTACTTACTTACCTACAATCAGCAAATACATGTTTATGATATTTTATGACCTTACCGGGGATCGAACTGGAGACCTCCCACTTGCAGGACCATGTAACCACTGAACTAGGGAGGTTGTTAAATGACAATGGAACAAATGATGAATTGTCATGAAATATGCGCGGAAGCGACGGCTAATTACACGCTGGTCGCGTCCATTAAAAATTAAACGACGCGCGATTGTATGGATTGTACGAGTATGTATGTCGCTAGGGCTGACTATCACAGCTTTATCTCCATACCAAAACCGTAAACTTAACCGTAAACCGTAAACTCATTGAAAAATCCTATTACCATGTGAAAGATTACTTAAATGACAAGGAAGCTTGGCAATAATTTGCTCTAATGGCTCTGATAGTTCCTTAGTTAAGATGATTTGTGAGAAAGTGATAATGAAAAAAACCCAGCTGAGTTTGTTGTGGGCTTTTCTCAGACCAGGGTGCGTTTGGAACCCTCGTAGCTTTAGTTTTAAAATACCGTAACAGATTATCACCATCATATTTTTTATGTAACTGGACGTCAATAAGTGTAGTGTACTTATCTACCTAAATTGAATAAATATTTATGACTTATGACCACAAAGAGAAAAGGCTTGACTCTTTTGTTTATTACATTTAAACAAAAGAGACCTTTGAATTCACAGCTACTCGTGAAGGATAGATGACGATCATCATCATCGTCATCATCAACCGATTGACGTCCACCGCTGGACATAGGTCTCCTGCATGGACTTCCACACGCCGCGGTCTTGCGCTGCCTGGATCCAGCGGCTCCCTGCGACTCGTCTGATGTCGTCCGTCCACCGAGTGGGGGGGTCTGAGTGGGGGGTGATGACAATCTTAACTTATTTATTTTATGTTGGAAACAAATAGGTACATATAAACATGAAATGAATTTTAAAACTGGATGATAGCAACCCTACAGTGTCCGACAAAATTAAATTAAATTCGTAATGCACATTGAGTATTCTATTGAAAAGTAACTTTGTTTTAATTTAATAAATCTCGAATTTGATACAGATACTAAATATATTAATAATTGTATGAAAACTAGCTTGTAGCTTAACACGTTTGCTGCGACAGTAACTTTTCAATACTTTCCATTCCTTCGGTACAAGGCCTATACACCTGGTAATAAAACTTCCATTGTGGCGGCACAAGGCTTATAGACCCTGTAAAATTTAAGAAACTTAAATCCTTTTTTGGGCTTCAAGTAAAAATATATATGTGTTTTTTGCTTTGAATATTAATAATAATGAATTAATTGACATACACCTGAAGGCGTTCGTTAACAACTTGTTTAGTTTAAAAATTATAGCTATATTCAAAATACAGGGCTTAATCACCCTGTGCCGCACTGAATAAGGGAAGTCTGGTGCGTATTTTAAGGATGTGAAATAAAAATATCGATAGCTGTAATTAAGTTTTAATATAATGGAAAAAAAACAAACATGAATTAATGTTTTTCAATAAAACATGGGTAGCAAAAGATTTTTGCACTGAACACATTTAGTTAAGATTTTATTTACTTTTTTGTCAGCTTGGCGACTGGTTAAAAAGGTTCGGAGTTTTGCGTAATATCCGACACAATTCCTCTTCTTGTCACCTTTTACCAAAGTGTGTTTGTCAAGTTTTCGTGCGGGTTCTGAAAAGATACATTTATTAATTTATTATTATTTATTTGTATGTGAATGTGTGTGCGCGTGTGAGCGTGGATTGGATGTGGATTGTGGATGTGTATATGTATGTGTATGTGTGTAACCCACGATGCGCGTGTCCGACTCGCACTTGACCACTTTTGTAAACTTAAATACGCACTAAACGGGAAACGTAGGTAATTAGGTAAGTAAAATAAATAGTAATGATGACTCACCTGTCTCTGATAAATCAATCTATAATTAGATTTAACTTTCACTGCATCAATGTCCTCGCAAACATCATATAATATATTTTTTCGGCACCGTTTTGTTGATCTTGACGCCATGTCAACACGTGCGTTTCTCACGATTGCAAGCCAACACTAGTCGCACGAAGCTAAAGGAGGCCATACACGTAAGGGTTTGCATGATGGTTTTAGCCGTACATGCATAACCAACAGGTATAACCGAGTTTCATATAACACATACACGTTAGGGTTTGCATGCACAGTTTTGCCATAAACTCTCAGTTGGAGCTACGTGACGAACTGTGAAGGACAGTTCTAAGTAAGTACTGTGTACCGTGTACGGTATACCAAACTTAACAATGGACGACGACGATGTGATAGCTATACTTGGCATAACACTTGTTCTACAGAACAGAAGAAGAAAAATCATCGTATTTTTTTTCTCTCGTCTAACGTTACTTACTACGTAACGTACTAGTGGTTCGCCCCGAACTGAGACCTCACAGTATCCATAAGATAGTTTTAACTATAATTATATTGTAATAGTTAACTTGCGAGCATGTCTAGATGCGCGCTCATCTTTACGATAATAGACATCAGTACTATCAGTGGGCTATTTTTTAATTCCACGTAAGATGGTGCTAACGTCTATATAATTTGTATATGCACAAACGAATAAACTTTAACAGAGCGCCATTTATTGACAGCATTGTGAAGTTCTGTTAAAAATACTGAAGCTCAATTTCGTTTCCTTATAATATTTATCTAATTTTATATACATTTTATATACTATAAAATTGTACAGGATATAATTGATCAAGTTTCAGGCTCAGCCTTTCAGAAAGTTGAGAGTTCTAAGGTCAACTTTTGACGTTAGAAAATCTCCACTTTGAAAGCCCCCCATTTCGTCAATTTTACAACAACAAACTGAGAACTGTGCAGGCAAGCTCGCCGGACGCCACACACGCTCGGTTATGCTCGCGCGCAAACGTAACCGAGCGGCAAAAAATATCAATTTTGATATTTGCTTGGTTGCATGTACATGCGCCGATAACTGTACAGTTTTATCACATACACGCTAGGGTTTGCCTGTCGGTTATGCATGTACGGCTAAAACCATCATGCAAACCCTTACGTGTATGGCCTCCTTAACGCGGGGTGCGGTACCAGGTGAGCGGGGTACAAGGTGCTTCGATCTGGTTTCGCATTATGATGAAATTTTATTTCTTCCGTGCGGTACCAGGTGTAAAAACCTGGTATTTAGGTAGGTACACCATTGGATTCTATTTTAATAATACATCTTAGATATATATTCATCTCTTTCCTACACCGAACCAAGTTAAAGTTAGGCCTTCCGCGCGACAAGGAAGTCTATACTTTTCTTAGCCGCACTGTAAGCGTAGACGCATACAAGGTGTTTAGACCTGGTTTCGCACTCAACGTGTTAAGAGTGAAATGAAGTGTATGAATGAAAGAGCACACTCGACATTTTTTTATCTGCCAGTTAGCCCTGGATTCCGATCCCACCAGGATGATAAATAAGTGATGCAGTCTAAGATGGTAGCGGGCTAACCTGTTAGTGGTATGGCAGTTATATTAAACCCTACCCCTAATCGGTTTCAACACGGCATCGTACCGGAACGTTTGGCGGTACGTCTTTCGTGTTTTAGAATTATAATCCTTAATTTAGGATAGTCAAGGTACGTGACATCAAACTGTCATTTTGAGCAATATTGCTTAAGTATTGCTTTAAGCTTTGGCAGTAGGTATGGCCCCAGGGCCTTGTATGGTAGGTAGCCACGGCCTGAATACCGTTAGGGATCATCACACGTTAGTACGTTAAGTACGTCACACGTTAAGTACGTCACACGTTAAGGGGGAGGGAGGGGGTCGACATTGTGTGACAAGGGGTGGGAGGGGCCCTAAGTTTCGTGACGTCACATTTCAAAATTGGTAAAATGCCAAGTTTGAACTAAACTATATCTGTATCTGTAAGATTTAAATTGTTTTGTTTGCGAGTTTTCTAGATGTTTCTAGATGCAATTGCAAGATATGTGACGTCACACTAGGGAGGGGGGTCTTACAAATGTGACCAATTCTGCGACAAGGACGAGGGAGTTTTTGTCAAATTTCTAATTTCATACATCTCATTCTGCAAACGAAATAACTTTTGTGAACATGAAATCCTCAGCACCGTCTGCACTACACATGTGTACACAGACTCTTCGCATCCCACGTGGGTACAAACACTAGAACTGACGGCGTGCTAGCTCGACAACTGGTACTTTTACCCTGCGACTCCCAACACACATTTTAAGCTGCGAGGTTCTATTGCACTTGTCGGAGACGTTTACATTTACCTGAATGAAGACAATTTTTTTAAAATCAATCAGAAAAAGGTTTTTTTATCATTTCATATCGTACAAAAATTTGCTTTTAATTTATGTCACTTACTTACTGGATTTAAGATGGCGGCCTCTAAACAGCAGTTCTTTTGGCTGCCATTTTAAATACCGTCCGAAACCACCTGATATCTAAGTTACTCTCAATTCCCAGTTAAAAAAAAATTTATTCAAATTTTTTTTTTGTTATATTGAATTTTCAGCACAAATTCAATATTCTCTATTTATAAATGGTAGGTATATTTGTTTAGGCATGTAATCCTCAGCACCGTCTGCACTACACATGTGTACACAGAAGCGTCGCATATCCACTCGTGTGTACAAACACTACATGTGACAGCACGCTAGCTCGACAACTGGAGCTTTTACCCTGCGACTCCCAACACACATTTAAAGCCGCGAGGTTGTATCGCACTTGTCGGAGACGTTTTAATTTTTCTGAATGAAGATTTTTGAAGTGAAAACTTCTTTAGCCGCGTTGAACACTTTTTGGTAGGGGGTAAACTTGTGGATTCGCGTCACCGACATGCTCGCGTTGTTACGAAGACAAAAGGTCTTAAATATAAATATACTACATTCGACATCATAAAACTTTAATCCCTTGTTTTAAGGTTTATATTTTAATTTTTTTTTTATTATTTTAAATATTCGTTTTCACTTCTATCGGCAGTCCCTATTACTGCCAATTTTTTTATTTTTGAAAATGAACCAAGGTTTTTTATCATTTCATATTGTACAAAAATTTGCTTTTAATCCTATATCGCTTACTGGATTTAAGATGGCGGCCTCTAAACAGCATTTCAATTTGGCTGCAAAATTTCATTAAAATCGGTTGAATAGATTAGCCGTGAAAGCGCAGCAGACACATAATATAGACACACTTTCGCGTTTATAACATTAGAATGGATAATAGAGCCCGCGTAGTGGGATAAAGAAAATACTTAAACTCTCTATGGTTCTTTGTTATCTATTAATGTTAAACCATCCACTAAACATCAGTTAGGGATGATTATTATCCACTTTATATCGCATCAGAGGCGCTTGCAACCGGGATAAAGTAATTAATGTAAGTGCTCTCTATGGCGAGCCACTGAGGCGGAGCGGGCCAACGCCACAGTGCAATATGCGAACGTCACATAGAGAGGACCACAGGCCCTATTGTCTAAGGAAATCGTTATCATTTGAGAGTCTTAAACGTATTACTCGAACAGTTCGAAAGTCTCTCGACTCGAAAGAGTTCATACATGCTTTTTGACGTACAGGCACGAACTCCTTAAACAGTTCGTATAATACGTTAACAAACGTATACGATTAGGCACATTACAATCGAGAGGCAGGTTAGCGGCCTGGACTTAAAACTGTCAGCCTTGATATAGACGTCGTCACGGGGAGCCTAAAAACTTTTACTTTTTTTTTACGCCTTTACAAGTTAGTCCTTGACTGCAACCTCATTTGATGGTAAGTGATGATGCAGTCTATGATGGTAGCGAGATAACCTAGTAGGTATGGCAGTTATATTAAACCCATTTCTACGCTAGCGACGTTTGCAAAAAGGTGGCCACTGAAAATCAGCATTGGGGCATCTGGTACCTCAGATGTGCGCCATTATTGTGTTTTAGTGTCTGAGAGGCCCGGAGTCCCAACACAAGAGTGGCTTTGTATTGCACTGCTGTACAATACAAAGTGTGGATTTCGCATGTCAGTGCTTATTTTAAGTTTATTTCTGTGCAGAAGTGCCTCAAATAAAGATTTAATACTAATCCTAATCGGCCAATACTTAATACTTTTATCGCTAGACTAGACTAATGCCGCGACCGGCCCCGCGTCGCGTATGAGGCCCGCCATAGCGTGCGCTTACCCTAATGCAAAGATTGGCAGCGCGCCCGCGGCATCTCCACGATAAGAAGAGTAAATTTGAGTTTTATTGCCCAACGCTAATGAATTCCTTGAAAATCCATAGTTATAGCTATCTCTTGAGGTGCGGCTGAAAAGCAATCACAGTCACTAGAAAGAACTATGAATAATTGATTTGTTAAATCAGGGCCCCAATCATGTAAGAATTGTTCATCAAACGTTAAAGATTTTTGTCAAAGTAAAATAAAACCATAACTGCATTGAATTAGAGCTCAATTTCGTCTGCCCATTCTTATACGTTTAGGTATGTACGATACCCTATTTTGTCCCCAATGTGTTTCCGCCCTTAGTCAAAGACAATTGTGTATTTGACTACTACTCAAATAAATTATTTTTTAGTGATTATTAAATAGAGAATATCCCAAAAGTCGTAATATCCACGTCCCCTGTTGGTTTTGTTTTTTTTTTTTTTATTGTGAGATAGTTGTTTTTTTTATGTGTGTTTTGACGTTTTAAAAACAATTGCTGAATACTAGTTGTCAAATACCCAATTCAGAGCACACAGAAGCCGGTGAAACTTGTGAAAACTAAATTCAGCATCAAATGTTTAAGTTTTAAGCCGAGATACGAGATACGTGCGACATCAAATTAAGTTACGTGCTCAAATTAAATATTAGCAGAGCAATTTCACTGTTAACTAAAGTTGAGCTCAGGGAATAATAATTTTACCTACGTAGTAAATTTCATGCTTACGTATAATTTTTAAGGGAACACTTTACCTTTCACCCGTGACTTCGTATTTGTGGTAAATGCACGCTTTGCTAAAGATCCTTATATAATAAAACTAGCGTAAGGTTCTTAAAAAAAGAATAAGATCATAAAAAAAGAAATTTCAAAAATGTGAAAATATAAATTTCTTCATTTTTCACCGATAGCACAAATACCAAGTTTCATGGATACAACTTTCGTCCCCTATTTAACCTCCTTCATTTCATTTATTAAATCGTTGACTGTTACATAGTTGAAGATCTTAAAATAATTTTACATAGTAGGAACAGTCTACCTCTAACAGGCATACGATATAAAATTATGCTTAAATTTAACAAAGTCAATTTTATAACATTTGATTCCGACAAAATTAGTATTAAATTATATTAATTTAATAGATTTAATTAGTAAAAACAGAATATGGTTATAATTATAATATGTCAAAATTATTTGAGCAAGTTAATTTTTAAATTTGTAAAGTCCTTAGTTAGTTTAGTTAGTTAGTTGTAAAGTTAGTTAGTTAGTAGTTTAGTTTAGTCCTTAGTTTAGTTTTGTTAGTCCTTGGGGGTGGAATTTCGAAAATTCCATCCTTAGTACAACTCTAGAGTGCTCAACAATATTCTCTCAAAATTTCAAATTTCTACGTTCAGCCGCTTGGGCTGTAGGTTTTCTGTCACTCAGGACAAAGCCTTTTATAGTTATTGATGATGGCCTGAATTAATAAAAAAATAATGTCCTGCCGACCGAATTTCGGCCACGGAGGCCTATCTCCAGAGAGATTACCCTTATGTGCGGGAGATATTATAGTGCACAAGTGTGTGCGCATATATATCTACAGGTGCGCTCTCTGTTCCCTTACTCTCATAGCCCGATAGGAAGGAAAATCCGACACGACCGGAGAGAGATCAGACGCAGGACGACTTTACGTGCTTTCCGAGGCACGGCCTGAACAAACACCTAGGCTACATAATATTATTATTATTTCGAAACATTAAGATGGGGAATCAAAAAACCTTTATCCAAGCAGACAAAGTCGCAGGCGTCATCTAATAGTTCTATATCTTATCACCTACACCTCCACCCCCTCACCTGTCACTGTCAGGCTCCTCGTGAAATATCGAGCGGGATGACAGCACGGGGGATGACGGCGCGGGGGATGACGGCACGGGGTGACAGCGCGAGAAGAAATCTGCGTTTGATGACCGTTCTATTGGATCCCGAAATTAATACCCGATTTATTATGGACCGAAGTTAAATCTGAATCGCAGAATTTGCTTTTAAAGAATTTCTAATCTGATATTTTCGATTATTTATCGATTATTGCCCGGAGTCATCAGGAAGTTGGCGGTGTTCCACCCCCGTGTCTCGGAGAGCACGTTAAGCCGTCGGTCCCGGTTATTATCACTAACATGATAATAGTCTTAAAAGCCTTCCAACCCGCATTGGAGCAGCGTGGTGGGACTAAGCTCTAATTCCCTCTCTCCTATGAGAGTGGAGGCCTGTACCCAGCCGTGGGACGTTAATGGGCTGCAGTGGAGTGGACTTTTTTCAGTATCCACCACGCTGGCTAAGTGTTGGCTTTTATATGGAGCGCACACATTAGGCGACAGGATAAAATGTTGTCCCTCATCTCAGGATTACTTAAATGACAAGGAAGCTTGGCAATAATTTGCTCTAATGGCTCTGATAGTTCCTTAGTTCAAGATGGTGAGATGGTGATAAGTAAAAAAAAATCCCGGCTGATTTTGTTGTGGGCTCTTCACAGACCAGGGCGCGTTTGGAACCCTCGTAGCTTTAGTTTTAAAATACCGTAACTGTTTATTACGGTCACGTTGTTTTATTGAATTATATCATCATACCTACTAATATTATAAATGCGAAAGTGTGTTTGTTTGACCTTAAATCACGCCGCAACGGAGCAACGGATGGACATGATTTTTTGCAAGTTTATATAGTTTTTTTGCCGAGGACCTGTAGAGTAACATAGGCTACTTTTTATCCCGGAAAATTAAGAAGTCCCTGTGAGAATTGAAAAAACTATTACAACGCAATTATTAAAAACTTATTCAATATTGTAAAATTTTCATTAATAAAGGCTTTATTATTATCCATACTAATATTATAAATGCGAAAATGTGTCTGTCTGTCTGTCTGCTACGCTTTCCCGGCCCATCTTTTCAACCGATTTGGCTGAAATTTGGTATGGAGGTAGGTTATATCCCGGGGAAGGACATAGGCTACTTTTTATCCCGGAAAATTAAGGAGTTCCCGCGGGAATCAAAAAACCTTAATCCACGCGGACGAAGTCGCGGGCATCATCTAGTTATTATTATATTGAAAACTCATTCACTAGTACCTAATATTTGAACTCAAAAGGGCATTACAAAAATGTAAAGCCTCTTATATTCTGAAGGCAGAATCCTCGTAAAATATAATTCAGAAAGCATATTTTCTTAAGCCTATTAAGTCTCAATAGAAACGCGATCGCTTCCATCACAATTAAGGCCCCGTAATAACATCATAACTCAAGCTCCGGCCTTCTTCAGTTGGAATATTTTTTACTTTCATAATTAGCGAGTTTTCCGCCGCCTAGTAATTAGCAATTAGCTGTTTGCGCTGGGTGGAATTAAAGCGATAACATGGCTTGAAAACATATTTTTTTATTTCACTACAAGGAACCCCTTGTTTTTAGGGGTATGGCGGTTATAAATAAACTAGAGGATGCTCGCGACTTCGTTCGCGTGGCATAAGTTTTTATAATTCCCGCAGGCACTCCTTAATTTTCCAGGATATATCCTATATCACTCTCCAGGTTCTCAACTATAGCCATGTAAAAAATCACGTTGATCGGTTGCTCTGTTGCGGCGTGATTGAAGGACAAACTCTCTATTTAACGTCCTTGGGGATAAATTTTTCAAAAACTGTGGAACATGTATTTCTTTATTTTAAACCAGAAGCCCAAATACCAACTTTCATGGTTACAACTTGAAAAATGAAGGACTTTCATACTAACTTTCAACCCCTATTGAACGCCTTTGGGGTGGAATTTTGAAAAATCCTTCCTTAGTGAGCGCCTACGTCACAAAAGGAACCTACTCTCAAAATTTCAAGTTTCTGACCCCAGCGGTTTAGGCTGTGCGTTGATATATCAGTTAGTCAGTCAGGACTTTGAATTTTATATATATAGATAAATGATTAATCTTTATTGTTATTATACTAGCTGACGCAAATGACTTCATCAGAGTGGTTTAAGTTTTTTTGATTCCCGCGGGAACTCCTTAATTTACCGGGATATAAAGTAGCCTATGTCCTCAACTATACCCATGGCAAAAATGACGTCGATCCGTTGCTCCGTTGCGGCGTGATTGAAGGACAAACCAACAAACGAACACACTTTCGCATTTATAATATTAAAGTATGATTAAACCCATACCCCTATCGGTTTCTACTCTTACACTTGCTTGACGGTACGTCTTTGCCAGTAGAGTGGTAACTAGCCACGGCCGAAGCCTCCCAACAGACCAGGATAAGAAAATTCCGGTGTTGGAGTGAAACGTACGTTGAGAATAATTTGGAAGATTTGTGTGTTGTGATGTGTCTGTGCGAATTGCTGGCTTACTGGGCGGTGAATATCGCAAGCTACACGTGCAAGATACACACTGTACCACATGGATTTGTCTGCTTTGGCGGATTAATGCGAATTAAGCTTCATGTTTAGATGTTTTCTTTTTTCTTTTTTTTTTTCTCTTTATTAAGGAGCTTAGTCACTCAGTGCCTATGTCGCTCCGTAGATTAAATCACAAAGTCACACACAAGTTAATCACACACTTATCTAACTTAAAATATTTGCTAACTAATTTAAATAATAACTTATCTACACGACAAGCGACCGTGACGACGCTACGACGGGGACACAGACAGGCTTATGACAGGTGAGGAACGTGCTCCGCAAGTCGGACGCCCGACTTTTTTCTATGAAAGGGCCCATCTAGTACCTACATATTATTATTATTATACACTTTATTTGTACCACCACAAGTAAAAATAACAAAGACAAAAATGGGAAAAAAAAATAACACAGACAGAAAGGCGGCCTTATCGCTTAGGTAGCGATCTCTACCAGGCAACCTTAACCGATACATATACCGAGTTACTTGCTGGTTGTTCTCGGTAGGAATGGCATTCCGAACCAGTGGTAGATTCACTTGACGATTCAAAAGTACTTGGTAAAGTTTATTTGAATAAAAAACATTTGAATTTGAATTTGATGTATGTATGTATATCGATGGTTAAACGTAACTTTTCTGCAAGCGGGCCTAAATATCCTAAACACCGTATACTCACCACTTGGCACGGGATCAGAGAGTGAGAATCACAAAAGCGCCAATTGCAGTTTTTGCTTCACGAAACTTAAGGTCTGGTTAAAACATAAAACTTGGCATCGGCCGTGTATTGTTTACTGTAGAGCGGCGCCAGATATTGGGGTGGACGTATCTGAGAAATGTGTAAACACTTTTCTGCTACTGAAGCTAGTATTTTCATGCTTTTGTGTCGATAGTGCCTAACTTTTATTTTTATTCCATTACTAGATGATGCCTGCGACTTCGCGTAGATTGAAGTTTTTCGGGATAAAAAGTAGCCTATGAATTGTTCCAGACTATAATTTACCTCTGTGCCCAGCCGAGCGATCGCGTAACTTCTGCATCAATCATTGATACATCGCAATCACCTCTGATTGGTTAACACTCTTCCACTATTGGACATAATCCATTGACGCAGCAAGAATGCCATAAATTCAGCCAATTACAACAATTGATACTGTAACAATGATTGATGCAGAAGTTACGCGATCGCTCGGCAGATTCCATCCAGTCTGAGCTAATTATAATCATAATGCTTTTTGACGTGCAGGCAACTATGAACTCCTTAAACTGATCGAATTATTTGCCCCAACTTTATATTAATGACTAGCTGATGCCCGCGACTTCGTCCGCGTGGATTGAGGTTTTTCGGTTCCCGCGGGAACTCTTTAATTTTCCGGGATACAAAGTAGCCTATGTGCTATTCCAGACTATATAATCTATCTCTGTGCCAAATTTCATCCAGATCCATTCAGCCGTAGGAGCGTGATTGAGTAACAAACATCCATACATCCATACATCCATCCAAACTTTCGCATTTATAATATTTATTTGACTGTTTTTTTTTCTTTCTTAAAATTTTAAAGTTCAACTTTTGTGTTTTAGTATAATTTTTAAGTTTAGAATTTTTGTAGTGTAACTTTTAATTTTACTTATAAGCTTTTTTTAGTGAACGATGTGGCACCTTCAATAAATTGTTCATTTAACAAGTCGTGTCTTAAATGTGTCTAGTTTTTAAGGTTTTTAAATGTACTTAACAATTTTTGGTTGTCCAAGATTCAAGATTCAAGATTCAATTCATTTATTCAATATAGGTACACTGTACACTTATTGACGTAAAAAATTACTTACTTATAAAACATGATGGTGATAATCAGTTACGGTATCTTAAAACTAAAGCTACGAGGGTTCCAAACGCGCCCTGGTCTGAGAAGAGCCCACAACAAACTCAGCCGGGTTTTTTTAATTTTTTTTATTACCACCATCTCACAAATCATAACTAAGGAACTATCAGAGCCATTTGAGCAAATCATTGCCAAGCTTCCTTGTCGTTTAGGTAATCCTTTACATGGTAATAAGATTTTTCAATGAGTTTTACATTAACTTTGAACTTGTTCAGAGACATCTTCAACATGTCTTCTGGGAGCTTATTGTAGAAGCGGACACTGGTCCAAAATAAATAAATATAAATATAAATTACTAACGACTAACTAATGACTAACGATTACGATAACGATTTCCTTACACAATCTATTCAGCCGGGCACAACACCCGCTCGGAGGATAATCATCCTATTATTACGTTCGAGCCATATCACCAGCTGCTCCCGTACAAAATATTCCCACTTGAGTTTTTGTATTAATTGAATCAAACAAACATGTCAGTAGAAGTCAGCAGCAATAAACAGTGACGTAAACTCCATCCGACAGCGAGAGGCGCGTAAACCCGGGGCACGGGGCACGTATAAACTGGCTTCCTAATAAAGTTGCCTTATCAAACAGGAATACGTGACTTACCCGCGCGCCACACACGGACGTCTCGGCGCATTCCAAGTATCACAACTAGAGCATATTTTAACCAATACTCATCTGATACCGACGCACCACCTTGTATTGTTCTTGGGGTATATTATATATTAAAAGAAATGATAGTGCAGACTAACATTAAATATAAATACGGAAAGAGTTTATTTAAAATATTAATTTAATGAGACTCGACAGGACATAGACCAAGTACAATAATGACAGTGACATTAATAGACACTGACGTTTGACATAACCAATTGCCGCAGACTGTATACTCATAGCACACCTGAAACACAAAAATATAAATTAGTCAAAGCAAATGTATAAAATTAATAGATATAAAATACTAGCTGATGCCCGCGACTTCGTCCGCGTGGTTTAAGTTTTTTTTTATTCCCGCGGGAACTCCTTAATTTTCCGGGATAAAAAGTAGCCTATGTCACTCCCCAACTATACCCATGACAAAAATCACGTCGATCCGTTGCTCCGTTGCGATGTGTAAAAGTTTATTTGAATAAAAAACATTTTTTTTTTTAAATACTTAGTTGTCCGTGTGTCACCACAGTCGGGCTAGGTGCCCTAGGAATAGGTGTTAAATCACTGCTATCGGATACACTCGCTGCCAAATACCCCAGCCCTGCCCTATTTAAATACCCATACCAGATTTACTTATTTTTACCGACTTTTCTTTCTTTTCGTTTCCTGGCTTAAAAGCTTCAAGGCAAAGTGAATACGCAAATTCTAGGTATACATCTCGAAAGGTGAATTAAGACATGTTTGAAATTTTTGAAGTGAAAACTTCTTTAGCGGCGTTGAGCACTTTTTGGTAGGGGGTAAACTTGTGGAGTCACCGACACCTCGCTCCGACATGCTCGCGTTGTTACGAAGACATGGTCTTAAATATAAATATACTACATTCGTAATTAAACTTTAATACCTTAGTTTTAAGGTTTATATTTTAATTTTTTTTAAATATTCACTTCTATCGGTTACAAATAAAAAAAAATTGGCAGTTTTTTTTAACACAGCGAAGTTATTTACATTGATCAGATGAGAGAGTCTGATTTTGCTAGAAAAGGGCTACAGAACCTCGTAACTTGACCACACCAAATCCGCCTCGCGCGAAGATCCCCCGGGATAAGGAAACTTGAAATTTGCAAAGTTGGTCGGAAAAACTTGTGCGCGTAAATCTCGTTTATCTGACCGGGACGCCTCTTGCGCCCCTTTGTTATAGTGCGGAGGGCTACTCTGGACGCATCCGCACGCAAGAAACGATATCGTTTTTTCATAGTGCCACAAATTCATATTCAAATACTAGCTTTAGACGCCACAACGGAGCAACGGATCGACGTGATTTTTGGCATGGGTATAGTTGAGGACCTGGAGAGTGACATAGGCTACTTTTTATTCTAACAAAAAACTTGAACCACGCAGACGAAGTCGCGGGCATCAGCTAGTTTATAATATATAGTTTAATTAGTATAGTTATTAGTATACTTAATTAGCCGCAGTTCTAAGCATTGCTGGCGCGAGACAAATCCACGCTTTTTTACTATCATAAAATCTTCAACAGTATAGTAATCTTGTGTACCTAACTATGTTGCGTAGAAGTGTAGAATTTTGACCTGAAATCCATATCCATATAAACCGATTTTGATAAAATTTGGTATAGGGATAGTTTGTATCCTGGTGAAGGACATAGGCTACTTTTATCCCGACAAATTATGGAGTTCCCACGGGGAATCAAAAAGCCTTAATCCACGCGTGAACCGATAGGCGGCGAAAGCGCAGCAGACAGACAGACACGATTTCGCAGTTATAATATTAGTATGGATATGGATTTTAGGTCAAAATTCTACACTTCTACGCAACATGTTACTTTTATGTTATTTTATTACCATTATCTTTATTAACATATTATTTGTTTCGTGGGTTTCCTGTTATTTTTGTTATACATATTATAAATAAATAAATTAAAAAAAAATAGTAAGTTTGGATTGTACTCTGTTAACCAGAATAAGCACGTTAGGGCGTCGGTATGATTGCGTGAACGAACGGTGAATGCGTGTGATTTATCTGAGGCCTTCACATAAATTATGTCCATTTGACGATAGTGCGCTCGGATTGATTCTAACGTGGACGAAGCTTCTTTGCTCTCTCACATTATTTGTAAGATTTGTATGAATTCAATAAAAATCCAATGGGTTTTTTATTCCAATCTATATATATAAAATTCAAAGTCCTGACTGACTGACTGACTGACTGACTTATATATCAACGCACAGCCTAAACCGCTGGGGTTATAGAAACTTGAAATTTTGACAGTAGGTTTCTTTTGTGACGTAGGCGCTCACTAAGGAAGGATTTTTCAAAATTCCCTCCCTAAGGGGTGAAATAGGGGTTGAAAGTTTGTATGAAAGTCCGTCATTTCTCAAGTTATATCCATGAAACTTGGTATATGAGCTACCGGTAAAAAATTAAGAAATACGTGTTTCACAGTTTTTGAAAATTCTACCCCCGAAGGGATGAAATAGGGGATGAAAGTTTGTATGAAAGTTCTTCATTTCTCAAGTTATAGCCATGAAACTTGGTATTTATACTTCCGTTTTAAAATTATGAAATTATTTAATTCACATTCATTTATTCACTTATTCACATTCATTCATTCACAATTATTGTATTTGTCAATGAGATGTCAATGAAAAAATTTTGCTCGCTTCAAAATTATTATTTATAAATATTGGGCTCGGTATTTTGGATTATTATTGGCATCAAATTGGCGCTTATTCGCGAAATACCACGTGGTATTATTTTCACGGTTCCTCGATATGCGATATTAACAGTTGTTTTTGTTTCAGAGCGAGGCGTTGCCACGCGGTGTCGCGGTTTCCAGGGGCCTCAGCGGGCAGTCGCCTGCTCTGCAGGCCTCCTGGTTGCCGTTGCCGGGGCTTCGCGCGCTTATAGACGCTATTGTGTAGTGTTTTAGTTTTTTCTTTCTTTTTTTGTGTTGTGAAGTATGATCCCCAGTGCTTCTCAAGTTGAGTACATAGAATGCCCACACTGTAGTGATGGCAGGCTGTTTAAAGGTCGTAAAGGCCTTAACATCCATATCGCACGATGTCACGGACCACCAGCAAGGCCTTTAACTTGCCCAAATTTAATGTGTGATCAAACGCAAACAGGAAGTCAAAACCAGGTACCCTTCGAAATTTTATTATCCAAATATAGTCAAAATATTCCTTTAATAAAACGCATTCCGCGAGGGGCAAGAATATCATTGGCTAGATCCTTATCACATACAATCCAAAATGTCTTATCAAATTCACTTCTGGCTTGGCAAAATCTTTTTTTGTTTTCATATAAACATTTTTCAGTAGATAAATCAGAAAGCGGGTCGTTATGTTCAAAATTAAAAAAAAATTGTTCGGTTGATCGCGTTTTCCAAATTCCTGACTGCTCATTTAGAACGCAAAATTACAATTTAAAAAAAATTGTGGAAAACAAGGTTATGGATGGGGATCTTAAAAACGCAGCCCGCATTTTGTTTTCTAATGATACGCTGGCTCCATTCAATGATGAAACGCTAGAAGCCTTATGTGACAAGCATCCTTTACCAAATCCCGACTCTTTGCTTCCAGACCCACCTTCAAACGTTTCATTTTTACAGATAAAGGATGAAGAAACTTACGCTGCGATAATGTCATTCTCCAGTGGCTCTGCTGGTGGCATTGACGGCATAACTCCACAACATCTGAAGGATCTTGTGGGAGTTACTGCTGGGGACGCCGGCAGGGCGCTTCTGAGTGGCATTACCAGACTTTGTAATTTGATGTTATCTGGCGAGGTAAATTCATCCTTTTTGCCATTCCTTTACGGTGCGAGGCTCTGTGCTTTTAATAAAAAGGACGGTGGGATCCGGCCCATTGCTGTTGGCTGCACTTTTCGCCGTTTGGCATCAAAATTAGCGTGTAGACACATAGTTTCGACCCTAAAGGATAAATTCCAACCTATTCAAGTTGGATTTGGCAGTAAAGGTGGTTGTGAGGCAGCAGTGCATTCGGCTCGTACTTTCTTATCGAATGGCGAGGTTGAGGTACTGCTGAAAGTAGACGTAAAGAATGCTTTTAATTCATTGGACAGGGCAACTCTGCTTAACGAAGTTTCAACACAGCTTCCCGAAATTTACCCGTATGTTTGGCAATGTTACAGCTCTGCTTCCAAATTATTTTTTGGAGATGGCGATATTAAGTCCTCTGTAGGTGTTCAGCAAGGGGATCCTTTAGGTCCAGCCCTGTTCAGCTTAGGGATCCATAACCATATCTCAAATTTAACATCTAAATTTAACATATGGTATCTTGACGATGGAACCATTGGAGGCAACGTGGATGACGTTCTAAAAGATCTTAACAGCGTTAAGCAACAATTTAGCAAAATTGGTTTACAACTAAATTTTTCCAAATGTGAACTGTTTTTCACAGAAAAACTATCGCAAGATAGAATATTATCGGCCTCAGAATTATTTAACGGAATTGCCCCTAATATTAAGATTCTTGATAAACATTCACTTTGTCTTCTTGGTGCTCCTCTTTTTAACGAAGCCATACAACCAATCTTGGACAAAAAAATCAGAACATTTTCGGCACATTCTGACAAATTGGGCGCTCTAAATTCTCACATTGCATTTTCGATCCTAAAATATTGCCTTTTTGTACCTAAATTAATTTACATTCTCCGTGCGAGCCCAATTTGGAAATTTCCTGGACTACTCGATATTATGGATGCCACCTTAATAGACCGGGAGATGGTCGTAGGTGATAGTCTCCCATTTTCTACTGCATGCCTTTTTAAGAGTTGATAACTAACCCTAAAGTATGAAAGATAGAGGGGTTACTAGCCCTTGCGCGCTTGCACGTCATAAACAAAATGGCTTCTCTTTGTGACAGAATTTTAGTTTTTGCCGTGACATTCTACTGCATGCCTTTGTAATATAACGTAGTTGGAACAAATTTAAGCTATAATAATTGATGGCATGCAATTCGCAACGGCCGACGGGGCTCAAACGGTTACGTAGAAATGTAAAAAAAAATAGAACATTTCCGTGTTTACAAATTGCATGCCGTTGTAAAAAATTACTTTTTTTATCTCAAATATACTCTACGAAAATTGGCATGCACCCCTCGTATGACCAAGGGTGGAAAATATTAGGAAAATGTTGTGAAAATTCAATACAGCTTTTCCGTGATTTCAAACTGCATGCCATTTGAACAATACTTAGTTTTTATAATTACTTGACGTTAGCAAATTTGGCATGCACAACAGAAAGTTGTAAATTAGTGGCATGCATGACGAAAATTGCAAAAAACGCTGATATAATTTCCGTGACTTTATTTTGCATGCCATTCAATATTTCATTAAAAAACATTATTTTAAGTTGATAAAAAAAATGGCATGCATATTACACAAGCCTGACATAAAAAATGTGCAAAAATAAAATTAAAAAAAGGTTTTTTAACGAAAATTAAAAATAAAGAACATTTCCCTGTTTTTTTTGCGCCCATTTGAGCCCATACTACGAGGTAGGACATAGGATACTTTTTATTCCGAAATTCTACCCCCGAAGGGGTGAAATAGGGGTTGAAAGTTTGTATGAAAGTCCTTAATTTCTCAAGTTATAGCCATGAAACTTGATATATGAGCTGCGAGTTGAAAATGGAGACATATGTGTTTCACAGTTTTTGAAAATTCGACCCCCAAAAGGGTGAAATAGGGGATGAAAGTTGGTGTGAAAGTCCTTCGTTTCTCAAGATGTTTACCAAGTTATATCAACGAAACTTTTTATTTTGGCTTACAGTAAAAAATAAAGAAGTACGTGTGTCACAGTTTTTCAAAATTCTACCCCTAAGGGGGTGAAATAGGGGGTGAAAGTTTGTATGGAAGTCCGTCATTTCTCAAGTGATATCGATTAAACTTGCTATACAAGCTACCGGTTAAAAATAAAGAAATAAATGTTTCACAGTTTTTCAAAATTTTACCCTCAAAGGGGTGAAATAGGGGTTGAAAGTTTGTATGAAAGTCCTTCATTTCTCAAGGTATATCGATGAAACTTGGTATACAAGCTACCGGTTAAAAATGAAGAAATACGTGTTTCACAGTTCTCGCAAATTTTACCCCCGAAGGGGTGAAATAGGGGTTGAAAGTTTATATGAAAGTCCTTCATTTCTCAAGTTATATCCATGAAACTTGGTATATGAGCTGCGGGTTAAAAATGAAAACATACGTGTTTCACAGTTTTTCAAAATTCCACCCCCAAAGGGGTGAAATAGGGGTTGAAAGTTTGTATAAAAGTCCATCATTTCTCAAGTTATTTCGATGAATCTTGGTATATCCACGCGGACGAAGTCGCGGGCATCAGCTAGTTATATTATAAATGCGAAAGTTTTGATGGATGTATGTATGGATGGATGGATGGATGTTTGTTACTCAATCACGGCTGAACGGATCTGCATGAAATTTGGCACAGATATAGATTATAGTCTGCTAAGTATATAGAATAGCATAAAGGCTACTTTTATCCCTGAATATTAAGGAGTTCCCGCGGAAACGTGGCTAGGTAGGTGATGGGTTAGCGCCAAAATCCAAATCTCTGATCTCTGTTTCACACTGGAAATGGTTCACATATTTTATGAAACTTTCATTATTATTAAAAATACGATGGTGTTATTTAATACGCATGCCATTTTCGATATATACTTAAAACTAGCTGACGCTCGCGACTTCGTCCGCGTGGATCGAGGTTTTTCGGTTCCGTTCTTCGGTTCCCGCGGGAACTCCTTAATTTTCCGGGATAAAAAGTAGCCTATGTGTTATTCCAGACTATAATCTATATCTATGCCAAATTTCATCCAGATCCGTTCATCCGTTGGAGCGTGATTGAGTAACAAACATACATCCATACATCCAAACTTTCGCATTTATAATATTTATTTGATAATATGTTTTTATGAAATGCAAAACGGCATGCAAATTAAAAACACGGAAATTTTTATTAAATTTTTGCAACTTTTGTTATTATTTAAAATATGACGGTGTTATTTAATACGCATGCCATTTTCGGTATATACTTAAAATAATATGTTTTTATGAAATACAAAACGGCATGCAAATTAAAAACACGGAATGTTTATTAAATTTTTTGCAACTTTCATTATTATTTAAAATATGATGGTATTATTTAATACGCATGCCATTTTCGGTATATACTTAAAATAATACGTTTTTATGAAATACAAAACGGCATGCAAATAAAAAACACGGAAATGTTTATTAAATTTTTGCAACTTTTGTTATTATTTATAATATAATGATCATGAGCAACATGCATGCCATTTGTATTTCAGAATTATTTGGTCATTAAATTAATGTTTATCTTTATTAGAAGTAGTTTGAAATCACGGAAAAGCTGTATTGAATTTTCACAACATTTTCCTAATATTTTCCACCCTTGGTCATACGAGGGGTGCATGCCAATTTTCGTAGAGTATATTTGAGATAAAAAAAGTAATTTTTTACAACGGCATGCAATTTGTAAACACGGAAATGTTCTATTTTTTTTTACATTTCTACGTAACCGTTTGAGCCCCGTCGGCCGTTGCGAATTGAATGCCATCAATTATTATAGCTTAAATTTGTTCCAACTACGTTATATTACAAAGGCATGCAGTAGAATGTCACGGCAAAAACTAAAATTCTGTCACAAAGAGAAGCCATTTTGTTTATGACGTGCAAGCGCGCAAGGACTAGTAACCCCTCTATCTTTCATACTTTAGGGTTAGTTATCAACTCTTAAAAAGGCATGCAGTAGAAAATGGGAGACTATCACCTACGACCATCTCCCGGTCTATAAGAGATACGCTAGAAAAAATTCTAAATTTATGTTTTGATGATCAGTCCTGGAATCAAGCTACTTTACCGGTCAAGTATGGTGGCATCGGCGTGAGAAAAATTTCCAGTGTTGCTCTTCCGGCTTTTCTGTCCTCTGTGCATAGTATAAAAGAGCTCAGTTCTCAAATTCTTAATTCTAATTCAGTTTCATTGACCTATGCCACAGAGGCCCTAGAGAGTTGGAAGGTCAGGTGTCCCAATGACGACATCCCGAAGGAATGTTTCACACAAAAACTTTGGGATGTGCCGTTGGTTCGGCTGACACATACAAATTTGGTTCAAAATCTTACAAGTGAAAGAGATCGAGCAAGGCTTCTAGCCTTATCTGAAAAAGAATCCGGGTATTGGCTTCATGCCCTGCCATCCAAAAATCTAGGCACGCTTTTAGATAACGAAAGTTTTCGTGTGGCTCTAGGTCTCAGATTGGGAACACCCCTGTGCTATGAGCACAGATGTCCGTGTGGAAAAGAGGTCGATAAATTTGGAATTCACGGACTCTCTTGCCAAAGGAGCGCTGGTAGGCTTTATCGGCATGGCTCTCTCAATGATATGATCAAAAGGGCTCTTGCCACCATAGATATTCCTGCGCTCATTGAGCCGGCAGGGATTAGTCGGGATGATGGCAAGAGACCTGATGGATTGACGCTGGTTCCCTGGGAACGGGGACGGGCGCTAATGTGGGACGCAACATGCGTAGACACATTGGCCCCGTGTCATATCAGGGAGACAGCATCAAGGCCGGGAGCCGCAGCAGAAAAGGCTGAAACCGGCAAGCGGCGGAAGTATGCCTCTCTCATAGAGAGTTACATATTTGTTCCGTTTGCCGTGGAGACCCTGGGGCCGTGGAGTCTTAGTGCCAAAAATTTTTTGCGAGCTATTTCACCGCGGTTGGTTGCCTCATCTGGTGACAGAAGGGCTGGCTCATTTTTTGCGCAAAGGATCAGCCTGGCTGTCCAGCGCGGAAATGCAGCCAGTATTCTCGCCACCATTCCACGCGGGCATGATTTATATAGTAATTAGGTTAGGCTAGCTAGCTTTAATTTCTATTGTTTTGTTTTCAATAAAAAAAAAAAAAAAAAAAAAAAAAAAATTGTAATTTCTATCCCCAAGGACGTTAAATAGAAAGTTTGTCCTTCACTCACACCGCAACAGAGCAACGGATTAACGTGATTTTTTGCACGGGTATAGATGAGGACCTGAAGAGTGACATAAGCTTTTCCCGGAAAATTAAGGAGTTTCTGTGGGAATTAAAAACTTATGCCACGCGAACGAAGTCGCGAGCATCATCTAGTATAACATAAATTATGTTAATTTGACTATAGTGCGCTCGCATCGGTTCTATTTGGGGACGAGATCTCTTTGCTACACAAATGTAGACTACATCCACCAATTAATGTTGAATGTGATATCCCTTTAATAGGATGTTGCCTATATTAAAACAAATTATTATTTAGCGATTGTTAATTATATAGGATTTCCAAAATGACGTTATTATCCAAGTCCTTATAATAGTAGTGAAAATGTTTGATTACCATTTCAAACTATATCGATAAGTAAAAAAGTCCGTCGCCTTTTGAAAATGCCAGTAAGAATTATTGAACACAATATCCCTCCCGACCGATGTAGGTAATATTGTCCTTCCGACCGAATTTATTCAATAACTAGCTGATTGAGGTTTTTCGGTTCCCGCGGGAACTCTTTAATTTTCCGGGATAAAAAGTAGCCTATGTGCTATTCCAGACTATAATCTATCTCTGTGCCAAATTTCATCCAGATCCGTTCATCCGTTGGAGCGTGATTGAGTAACAAACATACATCCATACATCCATCCATCCAAACTTTCGCATTTATAATATTTATTTGATACTACTGAGTACTACCACACGAGTATGGCCATAGTCCACCACGCTGACAAAGTTTCGATTGGCACACTTCACACTCCTTTGAAATCATTACGGATGAAATGCAGGTTTCCTTCATACAATTCAAGTATGCCGGCCAACTTGTCACAAACATTTGAACAAACAAGTGTGACAACGCCCAAACTTGACGCCAATCGCAATGCCAACTGGAGCCGATTCCGAAACTAGTGTTATTTCGAAAAACTTTACACAAATTCTAAACTCCTGTCGCCACTGAATCCTAAACTAGCGCCAGCCCGCAACTGTTGCGAGACACTCAACTGTTCCTAACACTTGCTAGTACATTGCTGGATATTTAAAATAGTAGATTGTTCATCAAGGGACTAAAATGAGCCATTTCATACGAGATGTTTAGCTTACTGAGCGTTGCGAGGTATGCTATAGAATCGAGTAGAATGGCTTTTAATCCCGTGGTAAACACTCTACTTTTCACTTCCATTGCGAGAAAATAAAATAAATAATGATTTTTAATTATTTATTTGCTTTTCGGTTACATTTTCATAGTAGGAGTAAGGTCTTTATTTTCACTTTTTAATACTAACAAATAAATAGTCACATACTTTACCTGCCTTCACCTTGTATTACGTATTGTGCATCGATATTCGAAATTGTGATGATGTTATTGCAAAGATGTTAGTGATTATAACCGGGACCGACGGCTTAACGTGCTCTCCGAGGGACGGAGGCCACAAAAAAGCCAAATTCGGACTACCATATTCAGTCACCCATCCAGTTACAGACTTGGGTCAACGGTGCTTAACAATCGCAATCGACTGTTATGCGTTGTGGCAACTAGGCCACTGGCCACTCCCGTGTGTGTTAATGGTAGAGAAAATTGGCAGTCATAGGGACTGCCGATAGAAGTGAAAAAGAATATTAAAAAAAAATAAAAAAAAAATAAACAAAAAAAAACAACAATTTTTTTTTTTAAATAATTAAAATATGAACCTTAAAGCTAAGGTATTAAAGTTTAATTACGAATGTAGTATATTTATATTTAAGACCTTTTGTCTTCGTAACAACGCGAGCGTGTCGGAGCGAGGTGTCGGTGACGCGAATCCACAAGTTTACCCCCTACCAAAAAGTGCTGAACTAAGCTAAAGAAGTTTCCACTTCAACAAATACACAACACAAAGTCTAATAACCAAAAACGCAATGTATTTGAAACACAAGAACTATAATCAAAAAACAACCCCTAGGCCCGGCTTAGTGAATGCAAATCAGAATTTCAGATAGTTGGTCGTTATTATTCCGCAGCGGTCGCGGGTTCGAACCCGGACGGGTCGACTCTGACATCTTTTTCTGTATAACAGATGTTGCGACAGGCCATGGCTTCGTTGCAAACGTGATCAGCACCCCTATTCTCTAACTCAGTGGCTTTTAAAAAATGAAAGCCACTGACATATATTTTTTATCCATTGAAGTTTCGCTATGTAAATAAAAATAACATTTCATAGCAAACCTTCAATGGACAAAAAATATATATCAGTGGCTTTCATTTTTTGATAGCCACTGAGTTGAAATAGGGGGGCAGGCCTTGTATTCTCTTATCCATTTGCTATGAAATATTGGAATTTTTGAAGTGAAAACTCTTTTGCCGTGTTGAGCACTTTTTGGTAGGGGCTAGATTCGCGTGACCGACATGCTCGCGTTGTTAGGAAGACAAAAGGTCTTAAATATAAAAACACTACACATACTACATACGTAATTAAACTTTAATGCGATAGTTTTATGGTTTATATTATTTTAAATTTTTTTTTTTAGCTATTTTAAATATTCGTTTCACTTCTATCGGCTGTCTCTATGACTGCCAATTTTTTATTTTTTTATTTCATAGCAAACCTTCAACGGATCGATTCCGGGTAGATACAATTCGGGAATTTATATAATATCTGATATTTGTCTGTTCTGTTCTGGTGGGACGCGAAGCGTGCCCAGTTCGCCAGACGATTTAGCGTTTTGATACGTTGCCGTGTAGAAACTGGAAACCGATTATTGGTATAATAATAATGTCCTCCCAACCGAATTTCGGCCACGGCAGCTTATCTCCAGAGAGATTAGCCATCTGCGCGGGAGATATTATAGTGCACGAGTGTGTGCGCCATACACAGGTGTACTCTCTGTTCCTTTACTCTCATAGCCCGATGGGATGGAAAATCCGACACGACCGGAGAAAGATCAGGCGCAGGACCGACGGCTTTACGTGCTCTCCGAGGCACGGGGGTCGAAAACCGCCAAATTCCTTACTCCGGGCTAGTACTGAGAATTTCTTGTCAGAACACCCCAATACTTGTTATGGGCCGACCCGGGACTCGAACCCGGGACCTCGTCGGCCGCAGTCGAAAATGCTAACCAACCAACGACCAACCACCAAACCAAAGACCAACGAGGCAGATTATTGGTATGGGTTAAATATAACTGTCATACCCCTTACAACCCAGCTCGCTACCATATTACCCGCACTCCTGTCCAGTTCTGGGCGAACGACAAACGCGGTAACGTGCGCGGAGGCTGGCCCTCCACGTGACCTACGTTTTCGCGTAAATAAGTTTTACTATTGTCTACATAGTCGTACTTATCGCGTCGCGATGCGTCGCGGCGCGTCGCTTTCGTCACTCACCTAGAACAGCCCCCCGATTACGTAAGAATTGTCGATCAAACGTTAGGGTATCGTACATACCTAAACGTATAAGAATGGGCAGACGAAATTGAGCTTTAATTCAATGCAATTATGGTTTATTTTACTTTGACGAAAATCTTTAACGTTTGATCGGCTATTCTTACATGATTGGGGCCCAGGTTAGCCGTTAGACTGTATAATACCTATGCTGGCGATAATTGATTTTTTTTTTATCCACTACAAGTTAGCCCTTGACTGCGATCTCACCTGATGGCAAGTCACGATGCAGTCTAAGATGGTAGCGGGCTAACCTATTAGGGGCATGGCAGTTATTAAAAACCCATACCCCTATTCGGTTTCTGCACGGCATCGTACTGAAACGCTAAATCGCTTGGCGGCACGTCTTTGCTGGTAGGGGGTAACTAGCCACGGCCGAATCCTCCCACCAGGCTATACCAGGGAAAATTCAGAAATTATAAATTCCCAAATTAACCCTACCGGGGATCGAACCCGGGGCCTCCGCACGTTAAGACAACATCGCTCAACACTGCGCCATAACCATATATACTGGTAAACAAAGTCAAGGGCTAACTTGTAGTGGAATTTAAAAAAAAAACTTACCCTCTTGTGCGCCAGAGCCGTGGCCCCGCGCCAGCAGATGTTACGCATAAGTTAATATCCAAGTAATAATGTTAATGAAATTCAGATTTCGGTGAGATTTTTAATGAATTTCCAAGTGAGTTTTATTGGAATCCTGTCGACGCGGGATCACATCGGATGCCGGAGTTTATTACATGAATAATTATATTTTTAGGGTTCCACAGTGAAATAGTCAATTTTTTTTTATTCAAATACGGCATGTCTACGGAACCCTGGCTTATAGGCGTTCTGACACGCACTTTTCTAGTACCTCATCTTAATACTTTAATACTATTTAGCCTTGTTTTATGTTAGTTTGCAGTTTGCATGTTTTAGTAGCTCGTAGTCATTCGTTGTAGCTTCTGCGTAGCGCTATGTACGCGTAGCAAAAGTCGTAGCTGATTGCTACGAACATTAGTATTTAGCGAAGACACATTACTGGGGCCATATTGCCAACATTTAACGCCATATTGTTTCATTATTGTTGACTTTCGTGTTTTAGCATTATAATCCTTATTTTAGGAACGTCAAGGTACGTGACATCAAGCTGTCATTTTGAGTAGTATTTAAGTATTGCTTTAAGCGTGGGCAATATTGGCAGTCTGACGGAGAAAACATCTGCGCGCACACTTGTAAATGAAGCTGCACAGACCGCGACAGGATAAAACGTGTTTAGAGTTCCTAGATCCCCTGGTGGTAGGTAAGAGTATGCAGTCTAAGATGGTAGCGGGATAACCTGTTAGGGGAATGGCAATTATATTAAATCCATATCCCTAATCGGTAACACGGCATTACTAAATCGCTTGGCGGCACGTCTTTGCCGGTAGGGTGGTAACTAGCCACTGCCGAAGCCTCCCACCAGCCCAGATCAGAGATAATTCAGAAATTATTAATTCCCAAATCGACCCTGCTGAGGATCGAACCTACTTATAAGACCAAAGCGCTCAACACTGCGTCAAAGAGGTCGTCTATAGGTTATACCTACCGGAAATCGAACCCAACACCTCTTTTGTAATAGAAAAAGGGGAACATGATAACAATATTTCAACTAAAAGTAAGTAAACTTTTCCGCCGATTATCATCGATACCGACAAGCAATTTCCAATCGCAATAACTATCATTGATTTATCCCAATTTTACGATGGAACTAAAAACTAAAATACTCTAAAATACACAAAACTCAACTCTAAAACAAACCACTAAAGTCTATTTCACCATATCATCATCCCACATTGTTACACGAAGGATTTCATATATGCGTTTTTAAAACCAGAAAACCATAACTCATGTATTCTTGCAATACAAAAATTGACTCTATCTCTGCCAAAGTAAGGTTGAAATTTTATTGTATCGGTTTCAAGTTAGGTGTTAATCGCTCGAAAGGCAATAGACGCCTTCGGGTATCAAAAGCTTCGTATATCGGATTTAAGGAGATACAAAATTTGCGAAACGAAATGTAATATGTATGATTTTTTATTCGAGAAAATATCTACTTTAATGTTTAAGAAATAAGATTTATTTTTGTTTGCAGGTAATGCGTCAAATGTGTTATTTTTGAGGGTAGGCTGTATCTTTCGTTTTGGACGCAGTGTTCGTTATTTTTTACTTTTATTGCGATGGGGGTAGATGGTTTATTTTGAAGGGCGCCCTTAAATGTGTTGTGGCGTTTGAATACCAAAAATTGTTGGTGTTTTTGTGTGAAATGGCTTTTTTCTTACATACTTAATATGACATACAAATTGTCATACTATACATTGCTATGAGTAAAAAAAAATACATTGATGTAGAATTTTCTTGTACTTACCTACTCATTCTATTTCAATGGAAAATAGAGGTACTCGTAATGTACTCGTAATATATTATTTCTCACTCGGGCTAAAATTTGGCATACAGAAAGCTATTTTGACGTAGGCATACGCTAAGTGGCAGTGGGCAGGTCATGTCTGTCGCAGAACCGATGGTCGTTGGGGCAGACGTGTTGTGGAGTGGAGACCGCGTACCGGCAAGTGCAGTGTAGGACGACCTCCAGCTCGCTGGTCCAATGACCTAAAGAAGCGGGTGGATCCGGAAGGCGGAGGACCGTGTTTGGTGGCGCGCTCTCGAAAAAGCCTATGTCCAGCAGTGGATGCATACAGGCTGATGGATGGATGATACGCTAAGAAAGGATTCTTGAAAATTCAACCCCTAAAGGGGCTAAAATAGGGGTTTGAAATTTGTATGAAAAAATGATTACAATTTTCAATGGTTAAAATAATTTTCTCTGCGTAAAAGTAAAGTGTCATAAAAGGAAAAGTTCCATTTCGCACGACGTAACACATCGTTACAGTGTCAAGTGGCTCTCACTGGGTCGAGTTACTGGCGCGAGTGCTGGCGAGCGAGTACCAGGGATTTTGAGAGTTTTTATGTCGGAGCCTTAAATGAGGATTATTTTTTAACAGATTTCAAAAAGGATGTCCTGTAAGTATGTATGTTTGTTAACAATTTTCTCGGAAAGGAAAGAACTGATTTTGATGATTTTATCACTATCGTAATCTACGTACTTTCAGGAAGGGATTAGTATATTAAACACCTAAGTATCTTCTTTATGAATGATGTTATATATATGAATTTACAGTCATGTCGCAAATATTTTTTATTTGTTGTATATTTTGATACTCCAGTCCTACTACCTACTTCCCTACTAATATTACGAATTATGTGTGTCTATTTATCTGTCCGTCTGTGTATCTGTCTGCTATGCTTTTAGAGGCCATCAATTCAACCGATATTGACGAAATGTGGCATAGATCTAGCTTACATCATGGGCCTGCATCCGATTTGGTTCCACGTTCCTAATTCGAACTGCTAGGATATGGAATACCCTTCCGTTTACAGTTTTCCCCTCCACTTTTAATAAAGGTATTTTCAAATCACACTTCAATTTATAGCATCAAAAAAATTAAATGGAAGTGGGCTGGACGATTTATGAAACGAGAAACCAAATTGGGCTAAAAATGTAACGGAATGGTCCCCAAGAAAGGGAAAAAGAAGAAGGGGTAGACCATTCCAAATGTGAGTACCTATATGTTAAGAATATTAAAATTGTCAATAAAGGCTTATCTTATCTAACCTTATTAGGAAATCCGGAGTGAATAATTAACATGCATCTTAGCATAGCGCGCAATATCTTGGGCTGCACCTCATACTGTCACCACTTGCCGGCAAGTTTGATTGCAGCCTTGCGCTAGTCTATAAAAAAAAATCTTTTTCCAATCTATAAATTATTACTTTACAGTGGCTTTCGAAATAGTTTTATTCTAATCTAATATGTACTCGTATTTATAAAAAGGAAAGATTTGATTGTTTGATTGTTAGTCATGGATAAACTCAAAAACTACTCAACCGATTTTAAAAATTCTTACACTGTTAGAAAGCTAATTATCAGCGAGTAACATGACGCTATATTTTATTTTCAAAAAAATTAAAGTTCCTTACGAAAATTGCAATAATGTGAGTTAAGCCGGACAAAATCTGAGAGCTAACGTGGCGTGCGCTGCGTAAATAGTTAAAGTTACACGAAAACAATGTGAGGTGGTAAAATTCCTCTCAAAAAGTTCTAAAAAAATAGTCCTTGATAGCATATATTTTAAGTACTTTGAAATCCCTCCAATTAAGTCAGTTTGCAGCGTGTCACAGCCATGGTGGGACGACATAATCCGTCAGTCAGTCAGTCAGCTTAATTGATGTTAATCGCTTTACGAGGCGACGCCATTTGCATTTAGGACGATGGCGGCGCGGCCGTAATCGCATTACATTTGCGCTTGTAACCGAATCATCTCATTAGGCTTATTATATGTATTATAACTAGATGATGCCCGAGACTTCGTCCGCGTGTATTCAGGATTTTTGGTTTCCGCTGGAATTCTTTAATTTTCCGGTATAAAAGGTAGCCTATATTTTGTTAATTCAGGGTATAATCTATCTCCATTCCAAATCTGCCCAGAAGTTTTTGCGTGAAAGAGTAATGAAATGAGATGAAATCAAATGATTTATTTCATGTAAGACAACTTGTTCCACTTATGATAAGTCGTAAGAATCTACCACCTGTATGTAACAAACATACATACATACAAACTCTCGCCTTTATAATATTAGTGTGAGGATATTTTTTTGAAGTGAAATTTGCTTTAGCCGCTTTGAGCACTTTTTGGAGTAAATTTGTGAATTCGCGTACACCGACATGCTGACGTTGTTACGAAGACAAAAGGTCTTAAATGTAAATATACTACATTCGTAATTAAATTTTAATATCTTACTGTTAAGATTTATATTTTAATTACTAAAAAATTAAATAAAAAATATTTAAATATTCGTTTTCACTTCTGTCGGCAATTTTTTTTTATTACCTTTCTTAGCGGATGCCTACGTCATAATAGCTATATTCTGCATGCCAAATTTCACCCCAATCCGTCCAGTGGTTTGAGCTGTGCGTTGATAGATCAGTCAGTCACCTTTCCCTTTTATACATTCAGAAGAAGAAACATTCTAAGGAAAAGGGTGCAAGCCCTAATTGTTATACTAGCGTCGTAGTGGTCCAATAAACGTCATTCGCATTCGTATCGCGCACCCTCTTCACCCTTTTCACCCTTCGCACCCACCTCACACCCTCATCTGACCCTCACCCACTGATCTTGGACACTCTGATTTAATTACAGCCATTCGTAGATGATGTCTCTATGACTTTATTTGCTTTTTAAAAACCGCAGAAATTATTTAATTTGTTGGGTAGGTATAATAAAATAGCCTATGTCACTTTCCGACTCTGCAGGTCTACATACTAATATTAGATGATCAAACGAACTTCCTGAAGTGAAGTTCGATCATTATTATATGAGTCGCTTCATTCGAAGATATAATTTTTACATTGTAGTTTCCTCAATCATGCAGCAACAATCGCACGATTTTTAGAGATGTTTTATTTTAGTATAATGATAAAATTCTCCCGCTTAAGGCATCCCTACCTGGTTACACATTCAATATTTGTTCGTCATTCTTTTTAGAGATATATAAGTACCTAATGTTATTGCAAAAATATATTTCGGGTTGGGTGGGTTGGGAATTTATTTATATATCTTCGAATGAAGCGACTCATATAATAATGATCGAACTTCACTTCAGGAAGTTCGTTTGATCATCTATTATATTTCGTCGCTTCATTCTTCAGATATAATTTTTACATTGTAGATGTTTAGAGATACAGAAAATATCTATTTTTGCAAGAACTGTATCCATGTTGAATAGATACTAATTATTGTTGTCAATATTTTTTTATTTTTTTTCAATCTCTTATTTGAGTCGTAATGTTTTAAGCAGCTTTATGCTTAAGGTTGGAATCATGTGCGGATTTCTTGATATTCTCATCTACGTATAGTTATATCATATGTATAGTTCATGAGTCTAAGATTTTTCTTAAGTATTCATTTTACTTTAGAAATACAATGTTGCGCTTTTTACATCAGCGCCTGAGTAACAAGCTTACAGGTTGGATGCAAGCAAATGAAACCAATAATTATTGATGTTAATGCTGCAAGATTTATAATCTAATCAAAAGTATATTAGCCGGCCCAGTACTTGGTTGTATTTACACACAACAGACGTCCAATGGGACGTTTGAACGTTTGGAAACCTACCCAGAAGGGGGGAGAAAATTATTATTTTTCAAAACGCGGCGGGAAAGGAACGGGTTATTCCGGTCCTGTTGTAGAGGTCCTTTATTGTTGTAGAGGTAAATTATGTGCCTGTAGTAACAGGCACATATTTAATAAAATTATTAATAATGGTACCATTTTATGATGTTTGTCAAAAAATTATGCCATAATCAAGATTATGGAATACGACAAATACCTATTTGTGTATAGGTTCCCCGCAGAATATAAATGAAAAATGATGAATATACTCGGTCGATATTGTGATAGACTACTAGCAGTGGCGTAACTATAGGGTGGCAGGACTGGCAAAATGCCACGGGCCCCCGACCAAAGAGGGCCCCGGCCCAAGAGGCCACGAGCTCAGCAATAACATCAGTGGTTTATTAAAATTAAATTCTAACGTGACTATTTTTACTGGGACGCCGGAGGGCGCCATCCGAAAAATTTGCCACGGGCCTCAGATGGTATAGTTACGCCACTGACTACTAGGTAGTACTAATGTCGACTTGAAGGTGTAAGTCGGTCGGTTTGGGCTTTAAACCCCACTGACGTTAGAAGCTTTAAATTAAGTGAGATATCAGGCTACTATACTTTTTTAACAATGGACAACCTAGTTGTTCATGTCGCTAAAAACATGTGTCATCAGTCATTATAAATTATTTAATATTCATAAGTACCTACTTATTTTTGAATGAATGCGTTAAATCATTTCCCTCCGTCAATTATTAAGGTAGACGCGCTGAGAGCGTGGATCTATACTCTTTACTCTTTTTACAAAAAACAAAGTATTTTAATTTTGCATTAAGCAAGTTATTATGGAGTATGTTAAGGCGGAGTAAATTGTATGTTTTCCACGAGTGATAACGATGTAGGTATTATAATAACGACAGTGTCATGACGGTTTTTCAAAGATTGTTTCCAATATATGGACGATGCATAGATACTAAAGTTAAGATCCCGCTTCGGGCAGCATGAACTATGCATTATCCCGAGTTTGCAGTAATGCTTGCCCGCTAGCCCGACAAAAATCTTTTTAAAAAAAACAATAATACGATAAAATTTTACATTGTTAGGTACATCATACGAAGTCTACTTCCGGTCGTAAAAATACTCGCCGTTTAACCGACTTCCAAAACGGAAAAGGTTCTCAATTAGGTTTTTATTTTTCTGCCGTCTTTTAAGTTTAGTCAACCATTCTTACGCGTCATCGGATGTATGATATATTATGCTTCCAGCACGATGGAGATATAAAACTAGAGATTTGAGCCCAAGAACATGTGGGTAGGAAAAACGTAAAACTTGTGGGTAATTTTTGCAATTTTACCACACATTTTTGTTGCAAATTTTCTTTGCACACCACTATGAGGCAAGATACTAGCCGCTTTTATTTTCGTTTTCTGTATCTACAGTATTCGTAAATAAATTGAATTTATATAACGCTAAAGTACCTAGATAACTGATAAAAAGGATATATTCATTATCTCAGACCTTTTGTTACCTCTCTGACGGTGTATGTACGTTTGATACTGAGAGGTTTTATATTGTGAACAATTACATCTGGAAATTTTGAACCTGAGATCTTGACTATTTCATTCACTGAATGATTTACATTTCTTTCAGGTCTATTCATTTATTATATTTTTCACCAAATTTTGGATCATTTCCTGTCTCTTCTATCTCCGAGTACCCCGAGGAGTTCTGGATCGAGCTCGGGACAAACTTAGAGCATCTATTAAATCTGCGTGTTAACCCCCGGTTAACCGCCAGGTTTTTCGGTTACATAATAATATTATCGTATGAAATATACAAGGCGTAACTTCTAGCCTCTGTTAAACCTTCGTAATAACTCTCGGTTAACCACCAGGTTGTTCGCCTACACCCCATTGTTGTATGGAACGTACAAGACGAAACTTTTAGCGTGTATTTAAACCCTCGTGTTAACTCTCGGTTAACCGCCATGTTGTTCTGTTACATAATATTACAGTCTGAAAATGTAGGTACGAGACTATAAAGTTTTAGTCTCTGTGAAACCTTTGTGTTAACACTCTGTGAATCGCCAGGTTGTTCAGTTACACAATGATTTGTGATTTCTAGAGAAAAATGTTTGTTGTATGTTTTTCTTACACAGGTATGATGAAAAGTAAGGTAGACGGCCATCGTTTTAACTCTTGGTCAACCATCAGGCGTTTGTACGTTCGAATAAGCCGGTTTTCTGCTTTGAAAGCGATATAATTTAGCTGTATTTTAATGCAATATTATGATAGTGAAAAATTATTTTTATGCGAGGGTAGGTTGAATTATGAATGCATACCGGGAGTCTGATGAGGATTCTATAATAATCCTTCGACGATTACGTTTCTGTTGTTCGCGTTTTCGTTTCGGCATTTCACTTAAATATTCACTTTTAAAAGTTTTAACAAACAGTGCACGTGCGTTTGCTACGTCGCACGAAAAAAATATAATAAGAGTAAAAAGTAACTTTCTTTATAAGTAGGTAAATAATTAATTTACCTGTGTTCCGGATACTTCTCGAGTATTTGTGAACGAAACGAAATCAATTTGTGTTAGGCTTGCTAAGCCGGTCCTTAGTGACGAATCTGATATAGTTGGTCGTCTTTGACTCTTCACGACTTCCCCCTTGTTCAGAGAATGGTGAATTCGTCTTGTGCATGGTGCTCAACCTCATTTGTATCTCTAAAGAATACAATAAGTGAGCGGACGAATATGGAGGTAGTATGTACGAGTATGTACGCATTTTGCGTTAATTTTGTCTCGCGGACAAAAGCTTGCAGTTAATGTGCATATCTAGTCAAGGTGATAAGTATATATTCACTGCATGAGTGTCATAAGAATATGACTCATAATTAGCTCGCAGCTAATTATGATCTCGCAATTGACTCGCAGTCAATCCCGAGTTAAAAACACTTTTTTAGTTTGCAGTTAATGTGCATATTATCTAGTCCAGGTGGCACATATTCACTGCATGAGTGTCATAAGAATATGACTCATAATTGGCTCGCAGCCAATTATGATCTCGCAATTGACTCGCAGTCAATCCCGAGTTAAAAACACTTTTTAACACTTAGTAATAGAATTTTCGACTAACCTGCAAAGTTCTCGTCATCAGACGAGTCTAACGGGCGCCAATATTTCTCCTTATCCTGCTGTCGCTAGGAGTGTCCAGTTGGAAGGTTTGATTTGCGTCGTGTTACTTCGCTAGTAACCTCCCAGTGGATTAGCGTACTTTAACACGTGCTTCGTTTAAGTACCCACATACAACATAGTGTAATTTGACACATATTAACTTTGTTGAAAGTGGGAACGTCCGATCGTTGCTACGCACGAAAAAAGAATGACGAACAAATATTGAATGTGTAACCAGGTAGGGATGCCTTAAGCGGGAGAATTTTATCATTATACTAAAATAAAACATCTCTAAAAATCGTGCGATTGTTGCTGCATGATTGAGGAAACTACAATGTAAAAATTATATCTGAAGAATGAAGCGACGAAATATAAATAATATTAATTAATACTAATATATAATATTATAAACTAGCTGATGCCCGCGACTTCGTCCGCGTGGATTGAGGTTTTTTGATTCCCACGGGAACTCCTTAGTTTTCCGGGATAAATAGTAACAAACATCCATACATCCATACATCCATCCAAACTTTCGCATTTATAATATTTATTTGATGATGCGAAAGTGTGTCTGTCAGTCTGCTACGCTTTAACGCCCATAATTATTTTCAACCGATTTGGATGTTCCGGGTGAGGCCATAACAAGTATTGGGTTTTTCAGCCCATTACTAGCCCGGAGTTAGGAAGTTGGCGGTGTTTCACCCCCGTGCCTCGGAGAGCACGTTAAGCCGTCGGTCCTGCGCCTCATCTCTCTCCGGTCGTGTCGATTTTCCGCCCCATCGGTCTATGAGAGTAAAGGAACACACAGAGAGTGCACATGTGTTTGCGCACACACTTGTGCACTATAATATTTCCTGCGCAGATGGCTATAATCTCTCTAGGCCGCCGTGGCCGAAATTCGGTCGGGAGGACATTATTATTAGGTTTCATCCCTGGTAAGGACATCTACGCTATCCCGGAATACATTAAATTAATTTAAAAATAATACAAGTGAATATAACTCAAAGAATTAAACAATACGACTGCCATAGTTAAATGATATTTTTTTGTGAATTACTGGATATTGAAATATAGTCTTATATATTTTTGGAATCTACTCATCATTTTCTTGATGATGACAATATAGTTAATCTCATTTTGGAAAAAAAATCAACTTTAGTCTTTGATGCGGGACCATGGTCACCCTATCAATTTATTTTAAAATTTTACTAGCCTATGTCACCCGGAATAAGCTAAGGATTCTAACGATACCTCATTCATCAAAATCCGTTCAGGCGTATAGAAGTTATGGTGCAATATACAAACTCACATACATACATACATACATACAATGAACCCTGAAAACAATAATATACTCCTTTTTTCAGGCAGTCGTATAAAAACACGCGAACGAAGTCGCAAACATCAGCTTAAGTGCGTTCATACCACCAAGGTTCATACTAATAATTAAAATAATTGATTTTGTAATTTGGAAACTACAGTGGCAAATAGAACGGAATCTCATCCCGATGATTCAGTCGAACGCGTGATTTAATTACAGACGAATATAGGGGGGAGAAGGGGAGGGGCCGAGGGGTAAAGGAGGAACCGCGGGGAGAGGGTAACTAGATAGGAAATTGTATTGATCCGAAATTACATGACTTTTTAACGACTTGGTTTCTGTTTGGTGGGAGGCTTCGGTCGTGGCTAGATACTACCCTATTGACAAAGTCGACTTTTGACGACCTCCGTGGCGCAGTATTAAGCTCTGTTGTCTTAATGTGCTGAGGTCCCGGGTTCGATTCCCGGCAGGGTCAAATTGGAAATTTCTAATTTCAGAATTTTCTCTGGTCTGGTCTGGTTGGAGGCTTCAGTCGTGGCTAGGTTTACCGGCAAAGAATCGTTCGTTCCGGTACGATGCCATGTAGAAACCGAATGGGGGTATGGGTTTAATATAACTGCCATAATAATTGGATGAACATTTATTGGATGTTATATGCCGACGATTCGAGCGGCGTAGAGCACGTAAAGCCGTCGGGCCTGCGCTTGATCTCTTTTTTTTTTAATTATTTTTGTACAAAATATTGTCCTAAAAATAATAGAAAAAAAAGTGGGCAAGGGCAAAGCTTAGCTCTTTCCAGTCGTGTCGGATTATCCGTCCCATCGGGTTATGAGAGTGCGCACACACTTGTGCACTATAATATCTCCCGCGCAGATGGCTAACCTCAATGGAGATTAGCCGCCGTGGCCGACATTAGCGGTTGGGAGGAGATTAATACATAAAGCACATACCTATAAGCTTCTATGTGTTTAACTTAACAAGCGTGAATGCTCCAATCCGATTAGTGAACACAAAGCCAAACGCCGCTAATGTTAAACGCGCATTGTGGCGGGCCGCAGTTTGCCTAAAACCTTTTTGTTTTGTTGGCAAAGAGATTGGGCAAAGTTGAAATGATAAAATGTTTAACTAAATTTTTTACATTGGCCCCGTGTCAAATCAAGCAAGCGGCGGAAGTATGCCTCTCTCATAGAGAGTTACATATTTGTTCCATTTGCCGTGGATACCCTGGGGCCGTAAAGTCTTATAGTGGCAAAAAATTTTTGCAAGATATTTCACCGCGGTTGATTGCCTCATCTGGTGACAGAAGGGCTGGCTAATTTTTTGCGCAAAGGGTCAGCCTGGCTGTCCAGGGCGGAAATGCAGCCAGCATTATTGCTACCATTCCACGCGGGCATAATTTATATAGTAATTAGATTAGGCCTAGCTAGCTTTAAGTTCTATTGTATTGTTTTCAATAATTAATGCTATTTTCTACAAATTTTTTATGTATTACATTATCGTCCTGAGACACATTAGGTTTAAATCCATCCTATATTGTGTAAAATACGGTTCCGTATTCGCCAAAATATAATTTTTTGTACTGATTGTATTTATTATATTATTTAAAAAGGTGTTCTTTTTTAAACGCTTTTTGTCGTCAAATATTAAGTTACAAAAACGGAGTAAGTGCTTCGTTTGAGCTATCAATTATTAATACAGCTATTTACATAGCTGGTAGATTTAAGTGTGAACTAAAAACGTTGGATCCTACTCGCTGTGTGAGAAGTATGCATTTGCAATGCGGCCCGCTCCACGCCGCTTTGTTGCCGCCACAATGTGCGCGTACCTTTAGTGCTTACTCTTCAGATCTAGGTCATGTAGACTCACTGATCTGCTGAAATGGGCGCTGGTTTTGCTGGATTCCATTAAATCATCAGAACAAACATGATTGCTAGGATTATTCTGTACCTACTAGACACTAGTTGATATGCATTGAACGCCATCATTGTTGCATAGATTTAGGATTGATCCCCGCTGCGCTAGAAATCAATCCTAAATCTTATGCATTGTTGATATGCGTGCGATGGTATCCGCATTGAGAAAGTTTGTGTTTTTAAATAATAAGCGATATCTATAATTTTCTAGAATAAAAGAACTCTGAAAACATCGAAGATCGAACCATCGATCCATCAGACAGTTTCAAAAAAGCAAACACCAATAACCATTTTTTTAAATCAACATGTATAAAAGGAAAAGGTGACTGACTGATCTATCAAAGCAGAGCTCAAACCACTAGAAGAATCGGGCTGAAATTTGGTATGCAGATAGTTACTGTAACGTAGACATCCGCTCAGAAAGGATTTTTGAAAATTCAACCTCTAGGGGGGTAAAATCGACGAACGGGACGAAGTCGCGGGCAAAATCTTGTTCCACTATAAAACGTAAAGCCCTTGCCTGCGATATGGCCTGATGATAAGTAAGAATGCAGTCTAAGATGATAGTGGGTTAACTGTTACGAGTATATGTCCTAGTCGGTTTCAAGTTTCAACACGGCATCGTTAATCGCTTGGTTGGGTGGTAACTGGCCACAGCCGAAGTCACCGGGCCTTAATTGTCTAAGCAAATCCTTATCATTTGGCAGCTTAAAACGTATTACATTACCTATTCTGTGGTATTACTCGAACTGTTTAATTTAAACACACAAATACACGCTAATTTGAACTCCTTAAACTGGTCGATTTACACGTTTGACAAACACCGATTACGACTTCCTTACACAATCGCGGGGCAGACCAGAGAAAAATTGGGATTTTAAATTCCCAAATTGATACTACCGGACGTCAAAGGCGGTACCTCCCACTTAATAAGACAACGGCGCCCACCAATGCGCCAGAGAGATCGTCAAAAAACTCAAAGGTTTAGTTGTTTTACTAACAGTACCCTAATTAATAAATTATGTAGCAGGGAGATATATTTTTTTAAACGTCGCGTCGCGTCGCTCTCTCTGGCCTGTAATTAGGGTTCCATTGAAAATAAATAAACTTGCGCCCGCGTGACATGGTTTTTTTACATCTCTCTTTTAGGTGGGTGAAATTATACGTGACTTAAATTCAGTTGCAATTACTTACTTTTTAACCGACTTCCAAAAACGGAGGAGGTTCTCAATTCGGCACGTGTTTTAATTAAATAAAAAATATTGGGCTCAAAATGTTACAGTTTGAAATATAGTTTTGGTGTTTTATAAGCCATTGAAGTTGTGATTGCCTAGTGGTTGAGACACCCGACATACGGGGTCGCGGGTTCGATACCCGGACACGCACGAACTAACTTTACGGAGCTATATTGAGTAGAGCAGCTATGGTGATAATAATTTAAAAAAAACCCGGCTGAGTTTGTTGTGGGCTGTTCTCAGACCAGGGCGCATTTGGAACCCTCGTAGCTTTAGTCTTAAGATAGGTACCGTAGTAAATTATCACCATCAAGCAGTGGCGATTCCTCTAAGATTGCGCAGCTTGCGCCGCAATACCAATAATTATGAATAAGTTACTTACCAATATAGATCTATGTATCTAAGTAATAAACTAATACTTATTTTATAACATGAAATAGGTACCTACCATTCACAAATCATATAAGTTTATCAATTAAATGATTGCGTTAATCGATAATTATTTAAAATCACGCACGCTCCATGACCACCCTCGCATCTTGGTTGTGAGTTGTGACGTGCTCCGCATCGCCACGTGGCTCGTACTGCGAGAATCTTCGAACTCCGTCGGCCCGCTTACTTCCCCGCTCACTACGGGCCGAAGGCGTGCACTATGAGTTGCGCATGTGCTGTGTAGTATTATTTTCGAAACTCAAAAACTACTCAACCGATTTTAAAAATTCTTTCACCTATAGAAAGCTACATTCTCGGCGAGTAACATAGGCTGTATTTTATTTTCAAAAACATTAAAGATCCCTACGAATATTGCAATAATGCGAATGAAGTCGGAAAAAATTGTCTCATCTGAGAGCTTCCGTGGCGTGCGCTGCGTAAATGGTAAAAGTTACACGAAAACAATGTATGGTGGAATTGTTCCTCTCAAAAAGTTCTAAAAAAAAGTCCGCGACAGCATATAGCTATGTTTTAAGGTCGTCTCACAATAACCGTCATTATGATTTTCAAATTTGGTCTAAAACAATGCTTTACTCGCGAAAGTGTTTTTACCAACATAGTATTAATCCTTATCAAAATAAAATGGTTGTTCATCTCAAGTATTTAATATAGATCAAATTCGCCCTTACACCATTTAATTCAGATTAACATCTTAGAAGATATCATAGTGATGTAACGCGCACTATACTAATATTATAAAGAGGTAAAGTTTGTGAGGTTGTCTATCTCTGGATCTACTGAACCGATTTTGAAAATTCTGGTACCAACAGAAACCCACATTATTTGTGAGTTTCATGGGCTTGGTACGAGAACCGAGATTAACCCGAAAAATTAGGGAGGTCCCGTGGGAATTTAAAAAACTTATTTCACGCGGACGAAGTCGCGGGAATCTGCTAGTGTAAGATAAATAAAAATAGTATTCTTCATTCTAGTAAGTACAAGTTAGCTTTTGACTGCAATGTCACCAGGTGGTGGGTCATGATGTAAGTACCTACTCTAAGATGGCGGGCAAACCTGTTAGGGATATACCTATCAGTTATATTAAATCTATACCTACCCCTAATCAGTGATATATGAGGTAAATGTGTTTTATTGAGAAAATACCTAACCATCAGTTAGCGCAAACCCCAGATTGACCACCAGGAATCGCCACTGCCATCAAGTCTTATTATTTGTAAACATGACGTTCAGACGGTGTACTTTGTAGATACCTGTCATACTTCATACTTCATACTAATATTATAAATGCGAAAGTGTGTTTGTTTGTTGGTTTGTTGGTTCGTTGGTTTGTCCTTCAATCACGCCGCAACGGAGCAACGGATCGACGTGATTTTTGGCATGGATATAGTTGAGGACCTGGAGAGTGACATAGGCTAATTTTCATTCCGGAAAATTAAGGAGTTCCCGCGGGAATCAAAAAACTTAAACCACGCGGACGAAGTCGCGGGCATCAGCTAGTTTTGAATAAAGATGTTTTGATTTGATATGTGTAACGGTTACCACACGGTTCAACTTACAACTGTCGGACCAGAAAAGTCCGACTTAATAAATAATAATATAAATAATATATATAAATAAATAAAAATATAAAATAGTGCCATCGGCCCCGCTAGCCTCGGCGTTGTCGCTTAACGGGGCAGATGCACCAGCCCGGAGGACGATCTACCTTTTGGTGTGGACACATTTAATATCAATAGTCGCCCCCGTATGTTTAAAAAAATTCACAGATTTCGCAGTCCCCGCAAGAATCGGAGCATTTTCAAAATTTTTTCGCCCCTTTTGTAGTTAGCTAACCCTAGGACCCATTTTTTAATTTTTTCTTAAGTCGGTTTTTTCCGATATATTTACAATGTAGTAAACAAACACCCCCCAAAACCCCGACTTTTTGTACATTTTTCACAATTCCAATAAAAATTACCAGCCGTGTTTTAAAATTCAAACGCTCACACGTGTCTCGATAAAGTCCTCGACTCTTTGTACTATTCCCATCTCGATCCTCCCAAAATCATCGTAGCTATGGTCAAAAATACGTCTCAGGCGATTTGCATCTGATAACCATTTTCAATGGTAAAAAATGTTCTTAGACAGTGCGTGCCCGGGGATCGAACCCGCGACCCCGTACTGGAGGTCGGGTGTCTCAATCACTAGTCTATCGCCCGTACCCTTATTTGTGCGCAGCAATTACCGAACTCCGCGTCTGTCACATACAAGTAGGTACGTTAAGCCTACGCACTTCGCACACCCGTCACAGGGCTGCCACAACGAGCTTTTTTTAATCCACTACAAGTTAGCCCTTGACTGCGATCTCACCTTTTTTTTTTTTTCTCTGGGGAGGAGGAAAATCCTCATTGGATACCTCGGGAGTTTTGGAGGCATGCCCGACTCCTTTGGGGATAAAACCCAGCGGCCTACGGACTAAAAACCTCCTCCCCCTTCTCCGCTCAATCTTTCAGGTACAGCCTTTGCATGTCGTCTGAAAGGTGGCTGGGTGCGATCTCACCTGATGGTACATAAGTGATGATACAGTCTAAATTGGTAGCGGGCTTACCCTTGTAGGAGTATGGCAGTTATATTAAACCCATACCCCTAATCGGTTTCTACACGGCATCGTTACCAGAACGCTAAGTCACTTGGCGGCACGTCTTTGCCGGTAGGATGGTAACTAACCATGAACGAAGCCTCCCACCAGGCCAGACCAGGGAAATTATAAATTCCTAAATTGACCCTGCCGGTAATCGAACCCGGTACCTTCGCACGTTAAGACAACAGCGCTGAACACTGCGTCAGCGAGGTCGTCAAACAACAAGTAAACATAATTTAAAAAAATTAAAACTCAAACGGTTTTTATATAAATAAACTTTTACAAGTGCGTTTAAATCGTCGAGTGAATCTACAACTGGCTCAGAATGCCGTTTCTAGTCCTACCGAGAAGAGCCGGATAGAAACTTGGTGGTTGCTCTTTTGAAAAAAAAAATTACAATTACATCAATGTGTAGATACACAGGTAAGCGTGTCCTGAGCATTGCTGGAGCGAGTCAAATCCATGCTCTTTTATTAGTATGTAATTCATTCTGATTAGAAAACCATACTATTATTTTAAAAGCGAAAGTATGTCTGTCTGTCTGCTACGCTTTCACGGCCCATCTGTTCAACCGATTTTGATGAAGTTTGGTAAAGGGATAGGTTGTATACCGGGGAAGTACACAGGCTTCTTTTTATCCCGGAAAATCAAAGAGTTCCTGCGGGAATTAAAAAACCTTAATCCACGCAGACGAAGTCGCATCAGCTTGTTCTTCCTTTTCCGTTCTACCACAGAACAGCAAGAAACTGTCAGCGTTGGCACCCTTATGTGGTTGACGTCCAATCTGCTAACACGAAGCGTTTTTGCTCGACGTTTCTGATCCGAACCGCTAGGGTGTGGAACACCCTCACAGCGCACGTGTTTCCTGTCACTTATAACTTAAGTACCTTCAAGGCAAGAGTGAATAGGCATCTTCTAGGCAAGCGCGCTCCAACCTAGACCTCATCATTGCTTTGCACTAAGCATGATTGCCGTCAAGCGCAAGCCTATCACGCAATAAAATAAAAAAAACCTAATATTGAAATAAAGTTGTCAACCCTGACCCAGCCGTCTTCGCAAGTGCTGTTGACAGTAGGTATTTTTACTTATCAGTGTAATAGCGTTTACTGAGTTAGCAATTCGAACTTTCTGCTCGTTTCAAAGACGTTCATTAACCCGTTGTGCGTGAGCGACAAACGCGACACCGCGACTCGATGCGACGCGACACGACCGTATCAAACAGCAGCTGACCCTTCAAGTGGCATACGTAGATAAGTTTGCCATTTTCTATGGAGTCGTAACGCGTCACGTAGCGTCGCCTGGCGCGTCGTTTCGTCGCTCATTCAGGACAACGGGTAACTTGTTTACATATTTTTTTTTAACTAGCTGATGCCCGCGACTTTGTCCGCGTGGCTTGAGGTTTTATGGTTCTCGCGGGAATTCCTTAATTTTCCGATATAAAAAGTAGCCTATGTGCTAATCCAGACTATAATCTATCTTTGTGCCAAATTTCATACAGACACCAAGTGGAATTTCGTTCATATGTTTCGAAGGTGTGTGAAGCCAAACCAACCAAACCAAACCAGTCCAAACTTGGCCAGCGTGGCGGACTATGGCCATATCCTTCTCATTCGTAGATGATTCTCGTGCTCAGTAGTGGGCCTGCAATGGGTTGAAAAGAGAGAGAGCTCTACGAGGCTCGGTACCTAAGCACTTTCCAACATCGATATATAATATTATGTAGGTATTAGATGGGCCCTTTCATAGAAAAAAATTGGGCGTCCGACCTGTGGAGCGCGCTCCACACCTGTATAAGTCTGTCCTTGTCCCAGCCATAGCGCTGTCCCGCTCTTCGACTAGATGGCGTTAGTAAAATATGCCCACATTCTTTGTTTGACAGGGGCCGTCTGTGTCAATTGAGGTCGCTGCTTTCCAAGGATCATTTCAGAATCTGAATCCATTCAATCAATCAGCCTGGCTAAATATCAATCTGAGCCTAAGCAACCTGTTCCCAGCAGCCGGTCTCATGGAGATCTAGATGAAGAGCAGCACGGATTCTTACCGCGGGGAGACGCTATAGTCAACTCTCACCTTTGCCAAACTATCAGATCAGATATTCGTCGATCTCAGTTAATTTTCCATTGTTTCTTAGCCACTGTTTTATTGGGTATATTTTTAGAAGTCTAGTGCTGAGATCAGTGCTTACTTTGACTTTACTCAGGCTTGACTAAGAGTTAAAACGAGATGGACTTAATATGTGAATAACATAAATCTGTCTCGTTTTAACCATGTCTTAAGTCAAAGTTCACTCTATAGATCTCTCACAAAGTTAGGATATCCAATTGCAATATCTTTAGTTCAGTACGTAACGAATAGCATTAATAAAAGCAAATTTTTATCTATCTTTAACAAAAAATACGGATCCAATAGCAATATTTTAAGATCAGAAATTAACTAGTCTAATCAATGGACATTTTTATTTATGTTCAATCATTTATTGGAAAAACAGGTAAATTAGAACATTTGTATTTTGTCGCCTAGTAGGCTTGTCTTTTTATTTATTTATTTAGTCACCATAAAAATAACTATAGTCCCACAAACTTATCTGCCAAAATTAGAACTAATTTAATGCTTGTTAAGTTTTTTTTAAATTTTATTTTTCACTAGCTGATGCCCGCGACTTCGTCCGCGTGGTTTAATTTTTTTGATTCCCGCGGGAACTCCTTAACTTTCCGGGATAAACAGTATCCCCTATGTCACTCTCCAGGGCGTCAACTATACCCATACCGAAATTCACGTCGATCCGTTGCTCCGTTGCGGCATGATTGAAGGACAAGCCAACAAACCAACAAACAAACACACTTTCGCATTTACAATATTAGTATGATATTTACTAGCGACGCTGTCACCGGGTCAAATAAGTTTGTGGGAGTATGCAAAAGTTGAATACGTCATATTAAGTCAAGCTGCGTGACATTTAGTTGACGAGAAAGCCATGGGAAAGTCTTCTCCTAGACGTGTAACTCGACAGATATAGGTCACGAAGATTCATCGATCTACGTGCCCAATACCGACGTGGCACCGTAAGATGAATTAGGCTTTGATGAGACGAATCACAACATGCTCTTGGTATTCATTATTCCATGTCACTGGATAGAGGACCTCATTGGTTTAGCGGTTAGCATGGTCAACTGCGGATCACGAGGTCCTGGGTTCAATTCCCGAGGGCCATTATTATCTAACTACTAGCTAATGCGACTTCGTTCTGCAAGCAAAGACTCAATAGTTTTTCGGTTCCCGCGGGAATTCTTTAATTTTTCGGGATAAAAAGTAGCCTATGTTTTATTCCAGACCATAATCGATCTCTGTGCCATATTTCATCCAGATCCGTTCAGCCGTTGGAGCGTGATTGAGTAACAAACATACATCCATACATCCATCCATCCAAACTTTCGCATTTATAATATTTATTTGATTTGATTATTATCCAAGCAACTGCTTAGTTTCTTGCCGGTTCTTCTCAGCCGAATCAGCTTTCCGAACCGATGGCAGATTCTTACGACTTATCATAAGTTGCACAAGTTGTCCTACGTGAAATAAATCATTTCATTTTCATTTTTATTGGGTTTTCCTTACAAGCAATTCTCAGTGCTAGCGTAGAATACTAAGTATTGTACTAGCCTGTTGGAAATTGGAATTGTTCCACCCCTTGTCTCGGAAAGAACGTAAAGCCATCGGTACTGCACCTGATCTATCTCCAGTCGTGTCCGATTTTCCGTCCGACACGACTGTAGAGAGACTTCCATCGGGCAGTGAGAGTACAGAAATAGAGAGTGCACCTGTGCTTGCACACACATCTTGTACACTGTGGCTGAAATTCCACTTGCCCAGTGAGGTGGATTATGGCCGAATTTCTCCTTCTTTCCACCTAATAATAAATGCGAAATTGTGTCTGTCTGTCTGATTATGGCCGAACCTAATTTATTGTAAATATTGTAAGGATTATTCTATCGCATTTGGTAACCTGTAAGGATAGAATTAAGTTGGGTGAAATAAAAAAATTTAAAAAAAAAATGCGAAATTGTGTCTGTCTGTCTGTGTTTGCATCAAGAATAGCATAACTTCTTAAATAATACCATACATTGAGATTGTAGCAATGATTGATACAGCATTAAACGCTATCGACCAGTAACTAAATTCCCGCTTTCGACGCAAGTTCGTGGCCTCCCCATGACAAAGGGTGAAAAGTTGCGCGAGCTTTTTAGGGTTCCGTACCCAAAGGGTAAAAACGGGACCCTATTTACTAAGACTCCGCTGTCTGTCTGTCTGTCTGTCTCCAGGCTGTATCTCATAAACCGTGATAGCTAGAAAGCTGAAATTTTCACAAATGATGTATTTCCGTTGCCGCTATAACAACAAATACTAAATATTAAAAAAATATATATATTAAGGGGGGTCCCCATACAATAAACGTGTTTTTTTCGTATTTTTTTTCTCAATATTAAAAACGGTAACAGGTAGACGGTTCAAATTTTCACAGAATATTAACTTGTATATATTACCTTTCAAAATAAATAATTAAATATCAATAAAGTAAATATTAAAGGGGGGCTCCTATACAACAAACGTAATTTTTATTTTTAATACGTCATAAATCGTGAAACTTACTACAGGTTTGTACGGAACCCTCGGTGCGCGAGTCCGACTCGCACTTGGCCGGTTTTTATTTATTCACGCGTGTATATTGGATTCGGGAAAGTTCCCGCGTTCCAGGCCTATGCTAATTTTCGTGATTCCGCGAACCCTCTACAGGGTAACCACACATTTTGTAGCCTCATTGGTCGAGTGGTAGCTGACGACCTTCGTAGCGCAGTGTGTAGCGCTGTTGTCTTAACTTGCGGAGGACCCGGGTTTGATCCCCGGCGGGGTCGATTTGGGAATTTATAATTTCTGAATTTTCCCTGGTCTGGCTTCGGCCGTGGTTAGTTACCACCTTACCAGCAAAGACGTGCCGCCAAGCGATTTAGCGTTCCGGTACGATGCCGTGTAGAAACCGAATAGGGGCATGGGTTTAATGTAACTGCCATGCCCCTAACAGGTTGGCCTCTACCACTGCACGGACTGCACCATCACTTACCATCAGGTGAGATCGTAGTCAAGGGCTTACTTGTAGTGGATATAAAGAAAAAAGTGGTTATTCTGACGACCTCCATGGCGTTATTGGTGATCCTCCTTGGCACAGTGGTGGATGCAGTCCAAAATATCCACGTAATATCCACGTCCCCTGTTAGTTTTATGTTGCATATAAACAATTTTAAACTAACGATTAAAGTAAAAATTGTTTTGAAATTTGATGACGTCACAACTATGTAATTTCACACAAACTTCCAAGCTAGAAACGCGTTTTAAGTTTGATAAAAAGATCGCTCCAGCAACACTAAGGACAGCGCTTATTGTATCTACAATAATTGATGAAATTGTAAATTATTTTTTTCAAAACAGCATCCACCGAGTTTCTGGCTGGTTCTTCTCGGTAGGAGAACCAGCAAGAACCTTTTGTCTTCTTAACAACGCGAGCATGTCGGCGCGGAGCATGTCGCATGTCGGTGACGCGAATCCACAAGTTTACCCCCTACCAAAAAGTGCTCAACGCGGCTAAAGAAGTTTTCACTTATAAAAAAGATTTGTATTTTGAAACCTCCAAACTCCAAAGAGTCCTGCAACATACACAAATGACAGTGACTCTCGCGAACTAATTTGGACACGCGAGCTTAGTTTTGGCTATTTCGGATGTAAACTAGTTAAAGTACGAACTCCACTCCCATGATTAGGAAGCCAAAATAAACGTTTGTTTTCTTCTATTTAAGAGGAAGTATTAAGTAAACAGCTCGGAGTGAGGGCGGGTAACTTTGATATCGTTAATTTAGTAGCGGAATCCAGATGCATTTTAGGGGAATGATTTTAGTTAAGTATAGCTAGCTTTAAGTTCTACTAGCTGATGCCCGCGACTTCGTGCGCCTGGATCGAGATTTTTCGAGAGAGAACTCTAATTTAATTTAATTTAGATTCAAGATTCAATTCATTTATTCAATATAGGTACACTGTACACTTATTGACGTAAAAAATTACTTACATAAAAAACATGATGGTGATAATCAGTTACGGTATCTTAAAACTAAAGCTACGAGGGTTCCAAACGCGCCCTGGTCTGAGAAGAGCCCACAACAAACTCAGCCGGGTTTTTTTTTTATTTTTTATTATCACCATCTCACAAATCATAACTAAGGAACTATCAGAGCCATTTGAGCAAATCATTGCCAGGCTTCCTTGTCGTTTAGGTAATCCTTTACATGGTAATAAGATTTTTCAATGAGTTTACGTTTTACATTAACTTTGAACTTGTTCAGAGACATCTTTAACATGTCTTCTGGGAGCTTATTGTAGAAGCGGACACTGGTTCCAACAAATGAATTGCTAATTTTACTAAGCCTAGAAGCAGGCATTACAAGTTTATTTTTATTTCTAGTATTTACATTATGACAATCACTTTTCTTCTTGAATTTATCAATGTGTTTATGCACGTATACTAAATTTTCAAATATATATTGGTTGTGCACTGTCATACCAATATCATGTCATTTAAATATTGTAATTCAATTTTCCGGGATAGAAAGTAGCTTATATGTTATTCCAGACTATAATATATCTCTGTGCCAAATTTTATCCAGATCCGTTCAGCCGTTCTGGCGTGATTGAGTAACAAACATCCATCCATCCAAATAGATTGAACATTTTGAACAAGTTGGTTTGATTTACTTCTGAGTATACATAAATTCAAATTCGCGAATTTATATTTTAATTCCATACTTGACTTATCTTTCGGTTTCTACACGGCATCGTACCGGAACGCTAAATCGCTTGGTGTGCCACCAAGTCTTTGCTTCAAGTTCGAAATCCGACATCAGAAAAATCTCGATAAAAGATGGCGGCTTCGAAACAGCTGTTCTGTATGGCGACCATTATTGTTATTTTATGAAGGTTACTACAGCTGATGGAAATAAGATTTTCAGTTTGTTCCGAGTTGCATCTAAAGGGCTTTTGCGTCAGCAGGGTAAAATAAGGCCTCCGTAAGGGTCCTACCGACCGCATTTCGGACAAGGTGGCAAATGTCCAGAGAGATTAGCCATCTGGGCGGGAGATATTATAGTGCATGAGTGTGTGCGCAAACACAGTTGCACTCTGTGTTCCTTTACTCTCATAGCCCGTTGGGATGGATAATCCGACACGACCGGAGAGAGATCAGGCACAGGACCGACAGCTTTACGTGCTCTCCGAGGCTCGGGGGCGAAACACCGCCAACTTCATAACTCCGGGCTAGTACTGAAAATTTCTTATCAGAAAAATCCAATACTTGTTTAGAGGTTATGAACCGACCGGGACTCGAGCCCGGGACCTCGTCAGCCGCATTCGAACATGTTAACCACTAGACCACCGAGGCAGTCAGCGGGGTAAGCGGTGTCTGTCCGTCTGTACGGGCTGCTATAATCAGAATCAATAGCACTGCAAGCCTCAATAATGTTAGTTATTGACGTCACATTTACAAAGCTGAATTTACCGCCGCCGCGCCGCCCGGGGATCCAGTGCAAATTATAGTATTTTACAATGAACTCAATTTATTGCTGATTGCAGTCACGATTAGATAGACCTATTTGTATTTACAGGATTGCAAAAGGATTATGAATTTAGTAATGTAAAATAGATGGTGCCCGCGATTTTAAAAATCAATTTTGAATTTTCTGTGCAGGGCTCTTCTCAGACCCAGGGCGCGTTTGGAACCCTCGTACTCGTAGCTACTAGAGTGTTGGTATATTGGTTATCTGTAAAAACATCTTAAAATATCAGGAAAAAAGTCATGGTATACTACATTGGGACAAATTTATTTAACAAAACTAGCTGATGCCCGCGACTTCGTCCGCGTGGATATACCAAGTTTCATCGAAATAGCTTGAGAAATGACGGACTTTCAACCCCTATTTCACACCTTTGGGGGTAGAATTTTGAAAAACTGTGAAACACGTATGTTTTCATTTTTAACCCGCAGCTCATATACCAAGTTTCATGGATATAACTTGAGAAATGAAGGACTTTCATACAAACTTTCAACCCCTATTTCCCCCCTTTGAGGGTGAAATTTTGAAAATTTGTGAAACACGTATGTCTTCATTTTTAACCCGCAGCTCATATACCAAGTTTCATGGCTATAACTTGAGAAATGAAGGACTTTCATACAAACTTTCAACCCCTATTTCACCCCTTCGGGGGTAAAATTTACAAAAACTGTGAAACACTTATTTCTTCATTTTTAACCGGTAGCTTGTATACCAAGTTTAATCGATATAACTTGAGAAATGACGGACTTTCATACAAACTTTCACCCCCTATTTCACCCCCGTAGGGGTGGAATTTTGAAAAACTGTGACACACGTACTTCTTTATTTTTTACCGTTAGCCAAAATAAAAAGTTTCGTTGATATAACTTGTAAAACATTTTGAGAAACGAAGGACTTTCATACCAACTTTCCTCCCCTATTTCACCCTTTTGGAGGTCGAATTTTCAAAAACTGTGAAACACGTCTGTCTCCATTTTCAACCCGCAGCTCATATATCAAGTTTCATGGCTATAACTTGAGAAATTAAGGACTTTCATACAAACTTTCAACCCCTATTTCACCCCTTCGGGGGTAGAATTTCGGGATAAAAAGTATCCTATGTCCTACCTCGTAGTATGGGCTCAAATCGTGCCAAGTTTCGTTTGAATTCATTCAGTAGTTTCGGCGTGATGCGCGGCCAAGATACAGACAGACAGACAGACAGACAGACAGACAGACAGACAGACAGACAGACAAAAATGAAAAAAATTACAGATTTGGCTTCAGTATCGAATAATGAGTGCCCTCCAAAAAAAAATTTCAAAATATCTTCAATGTACAGAATTGGACATGTTACAGTTTTATTATAAGTATAGATAGAAGATAGATAGATAATATTATACAAGATACATTAAATCTAAATTAAAAACTAAAAACTAAACATTAAAAATATCATCTATGCCGCTGTAATGAGGCAATGTGCCCAGAACGCTGGCTGCATTACCACGCTGAATAGCCAAACTTATATGTTGGCCGAGGTAACTGCCAGCCCTCCGGTCACCTGTGGACTCTGTGAGACGAGAAGATAGATCCTTAAAAAAGGATCTAGCATCTTCGCTAAATCAGGAAAAAACTAAGATTCTTCCAAGATCCTTACCAAGTTTTTACTAAATCGAGTAGTAAAGAAGTAGGTCACCGGTCACCTTCACCGTTCTACCACAGAACAGCATGAAACCGTTTGCGATGGCATCCTTATGTGGTTGACGTCCAGTCAGCTCGAACGAAACGGTTCTGCTCTACGTTTCTGATTCGAACCGCCAGGATGTGGAATGCCCTTCCAGCACATGTATTCCCTGCCACGTATAACTTATGTACCTTCAAAGCAAGAGTGAATAGGCGTCTTCTAGGCGGGCGCGCTTCAACCTAGACCTCATCATTGCTTTGTATTAAGCATATACATGCTTCCATTACTGCTCAACGACCTGCCAGCTGACTTATAAAAAGATACAAAATAGTAGTAATAAAAAATATGTTAAAAGAACCCTTACAAACTTCATGCTTACTGGTTCATTCATGCAAAAAAAATATACATTTAAACTAATATTATAATAATTAATACCTACCTAGAACCTATAGTATATTATATGCCTGTAAAAAGGAGTATATTGTTTTCAGGGTTCATGTATGTATGTATGTATGTGAGTTTGTATATTCCACCATAACTTCTATACGCCTGAACGGATTTTGATGAATGAGGTCTCGTTAGAATCCTTAGCTTATTCCGGGTGACATAGGCTATACCTAGTACCTATAGTATATTATACAAAATGTTAAATTAGTCTCTGCGTAAAAACCCTGCGCGGTTTAAGCGGAGGCTTAATAAAACTGTAACAATTGCCCTTTTATTTTGGATAAAAAAAAAAAAGCGTGATGGTCGTCAAGCGCAAGCCTATCTTGCAATAAAAAAAAAAAAGTAGGTGTTTCAAGCCTGTGCCCCTGTATCTGACAGCACCGTGTGTTGTGTACGCGACACGTAGACGTCGCGTCACATTAAAGGCTACGCTGTTTGCCTGCTGCCGGCCAGTAGGGGGGCCGTGTTGTGAGGAGGACATTCCTGCTTTCTTAAAGAGTATAGAAATGTATCATAAGCAGTGTATAATCATACTAATATTATAAATGCGAAAGTATGTTTGTTTGTTGGTTTGTTGGTTTATTGGTTTGTTGGTTTGTTGAGGACCTGGAGAGTGGCATAAGCTACTTTTTATCCCGAAAAACTAAGGAGTTGCCGCGGGAATTAAAAAACTCAAACCACGCGAACGAAGTCGCGGGCATCAGCTAGTAAGTGATAAAAGCCTATCGTTTTAGACGCTCGGCCTCCTCCTCTAACTTTACGGAGTGTTTTACGTTTTAAGAAATTAATTAATATATTGAACTAGCTGATGCCCGCGACTTCGTCCGCGTGGTTTGGCGGGACCCTCAAACCCGATTGCAGCGCCACCTACCGGGTCCAATTGTGAATATAAACCATCCCGGCGTCCAGACAAACCCAAAAAAAAAGAATTAGCAAAATTGGTCCAGCCGTTCACGCGTGATGCCGTGGCCAAGGGAAATAGGGATTCATTTTTATATTATACCCCTATTTCAACCCTTTGGGGGTGGAATTACGAAAAACTGTGAAATACGTAGTCTCATTTTCAACCCGCAGCTCATAAAATTCAAAATTCAAAATTCAAAATGTTTTTTTATTCAAATAAGCTTTTACAAGCGCTTTTGAATCGTTATAATATGAATCTACCGCTGGTTCGGAATGCCATTCCTACCGAGAAGAGCCAGCAAGAAACTCGGTAAACAGCAGCATATACCAAGTTTCATCGATATAATTTGAGAAATGACGGACTTTCATACAAACTTTCAACCCCTATTTCACCCCTTCGGGGGTAGAATTTCGGGATAAAAAGTATCCTATGTCCTACCTCGTAGTATGGGCTCAAATCGTGCCAAATTTCGTTTGAATTCATTCAGTAGTTTCGGCGTGATGCGCGGCCAAGATACAGACAGACAGACAGACAGACAGACAGACAGACAGACAGACAAAAATGAAAAAAATTACAGATTTGGCTTCAGTATCGAATAATGAGTGCCCTCCAAAAAAAATTTTCAAAATATCTTCAATGTACAGAATTGGACCTGTTACAGTTTTATTATAAGTATAGATGGAAGCAGGCGTTACTTTGCGGAAGTCCATGATAATGAATGAACGAGAAGTTTAATTCGCTATAATCTGCCACAGTAGACAAATCTATGTGGTACAGTGCGAGTATTTCACCAATAGCATGCGAACACCCACCACCCAGCAATTCGCACCGGCACAGCACCACACCAGCAGCATTTGGAAGATTTGTGTGGTGTGGCGGATTATAGCGAATTAAACTTCTAGTTCATTCATTATTAATTAATATCACTTGCTTCAAACGGTGAAGAAAAACATAGTGTGGAAACCCGCACGCCCGAGAGTTCTACATAATGTTTACGAAGGTGTGTGACCAATCCGCACTTGGCCAACTTGGTGGGCTATGGCCATAACCCCTCTCATTCTGAGAGAAGACTCGTGCTCAGTAGCGAGTCGGCAATGGGTTGTAAATATGAGCCAATATCTGGGTTTTCAGGGAGCTCCGAATTGATTTGAAAATTTTCAAGAGAGTTTAGATATGAACTTACAATCTCTCTCTATCTCTCTCTGCGTCGTATTTCCCATTGCTGAGGGTCCTAACCACAATTCATTAATCAAATAATGGCAGGGGTTTTTTGGGATAATAATGCGGTGGGTTCCCAGATCCTTCAGCATTCGACTCGAAGAGTTTCTACTCTATTTTAACTCTTAGTTTACTAACGATTTTTTTTATTTAATTTATTTATTGCCATTAAAAAAAATTTAAAATTACACCACAATTTTGCAGACCAAAGCCCTAGACTCAAAATACAGGCTGGCGTTTTGTAATTTGCAGCCCAAATATACCGCGTTAGAGCTGACAAAATGATGACTTACATATTTTATATAAACTCACTTATTTTATATATATGTTTGAGTAAAAGTGACGAATTATTATCAGATGTTAGTGATCATAACCGGGACCGACGGCTTAACTTGCTCTCCGAGGCACGGAGGGGACGATAAAGCCAAATTCCTTCGTTACCTTATCCATGATATGAAAGCCTCATGGTGTCACGTGGAGCGCGTGGCTTAATCTAAAACGTGCCTCCCGCCTGCCGTGCGTAGCGTACGCGACATGACACATTTTTATGAATAACTAAATAACCTACGTGGCTGCGGCCTTATTTTACACTAGATTCTGCTGTAATAGGTATTTTACCTGTGGATAAAATATCGATATATGTAGTATCGATACTATTGTTAGCATCAATAGTCTAGTCAACAAGTGCTTTTTGGGTCAAACTTTTTTCTCCGCCTCCGAAAAATATGAACGAGGTGTCATTCGATTCGGAATAGCGTGTAGATGATTTTCGAATAAAATTCAAGACGCGCTTGCAAAAGTTATTAACAATTAACTGAAAAAAAATGGGGTTTGGTTTCTTGCATATATCTCAAAAACTATTTTACATTTTTCAAATTTGAAAAAAGACTCAAAAAGAGGAGGAAATTTCCCAAAAAAAAAAACCTTAATAATAACTAATAGTTTAAAAATTAACAAGCTTGATTAATCATTGCAAATTTTTTTATTTTTTTACATTAAAATAACACATGGTTGTTTTTGTTTCATTATGTAGAAAAAGAAAAAAATAATAGAAAATAATTAATAGTTTATAACAAATTTATTATCAAATAAATATTATAAATGCGAAAGTTTGGATGGATGGATGTATGTATGTATGGATGTATGTTTGTTACTCAATCACGCTCCAACGGATGAACGGATCTGGATGAAATTTGGCACAGAGATAGATTATGGTCTGGAATAGCACATAGGCTACTTTTTATCCCGGAAAATTAAAGAGTTCCCGCGGGAACCGAAAAACCTCAATCCACGCGGACGAAGTCGCGGGCATCAGCTAGTTAAATATACAATGAAAATTTAAAAACCGGAAAATCCGAGGTAACCGGAGAGAGATCAGGCGGAGGACTGACGGCTTGACGTGCTCTCCGAGGCACGGGGGTGATACACCGCCAACTTCCTAACTCCGGGCTAGTACTGAGAATTTCTTGTCAGATAACCCCAATACTTTTTACGGCCCGAGCCGGGACTCGAACCCGGGACCTCGTCGGCTGCAGTCGAACATGCTAACCACTAAACCAACGGGGCAATCAGATATTTTGATATCGATTCTGACACGGAACTGTTGCGAGGTCGTAAAGAGTAACTGTTATGGCTTGACTCCGGGATGCGTGTAGTTAGTTACATATATTTTGTATGTTTGTTTGTTTATATGTCCATAACGACATATCACACAGCTGATGGGGTTGTTTCCTCGAACAACGTTATATCGCTTTGCTCTAGAAAGATGCTATTATAATAAAATTATTTCCGTACGTAATACGTATGTTCCCGTCACACATAATCTTTAATTTTTGCATGATGTAGGTTTCTACGAACTTTATCCCAAACGCTACAGTAATAATATCTCTTCTTAAAATAGGAATATAATATAACTGACTGAATAAATTGACTGATGGATTGATGAAATCTATACTAATATTATAAATGCGAAAGTTTGGATGGATGGATGGACAGTTTGTTACTCAATCACTCCAGAACGACTGAACGGATCTGGATGAAATTTGGCACAGAGATAGATTATAGTCTGCAATAACACAGAGGCTACTTTTGTCCCTGAAAATTAAAAAGTTCCCGCGGGAATCAAAAAAACTTAATCCAAGCGGGCATCAGCTAGTATTATACAATAAAACAGGCCTGATCCCTTGCTCCAATGAGCCAGTCCATTAAGTCCACATAGTTGGGATTTTCTAAACAAACGGGCTGCACCCTCGTTAACTTTCACAAAAATTCCAAACAAAAATTATTCGTCGCTTAATTCACAAAAAAAACATTGTTACGCACCACTCCAGTTTTCACTTAATCAAAATTTTCAACCCTTGACATGACGACATATAATTTTAAACCTTAAAATCAATGGCATAAAGAGTATAATTCATTGAAGTGGACTTAAAAAACATAAAGCCTTCAGGTATCACTTTTTCAAAGGAATTTGATACTTGAGTCACTTAGAAATAAGAGTGATAATTGTCTGTGGGATGGAAGGGAATATAAAGACGTCAAGCGATTAACGGTAGATACAAAAACAGCAACAAAAGTATCGCGAATAAGTGAGTCCGCTCATTCGAGATTGTTAGGGTTGACAACTTGGACAAAAAATAACAATAAGCTATGCAAATTTCATCCCCACCACCATTTTCTTTTCTTCATTTCGGTTGTTTCATTTTCTTCCAACTCTCGTTATTGCAGGTGTTTTCAAGTGAAAACTTCTTTAGCAGCGTTGAGCACTTTTTGGTAGGTAGGGGGTAAACTTATGGATTTGCGCGACACCGCGTCACCGACATGCTCGCGTTGTTACGAAGACAAAAGGTCTTAAATATAAATATACTACATTCGTAATTAAACTTTATTGCCCTAGTTTTAAGATTTATATTTTAATTTCTTATTTTTTTGTAATTATTTTAAATATTCGTTTTCACTTCTATCGTCTATGGCTGCCCATTTTTTTTCTGCCATGCCGTCGTTTGACGACCTTCTTTCTTTAAACTGGCTTAACGGCTCCGGGTTCCATCGTCTTCTGATACTTTGACGACCTCCCTGGCGCAGAGGTGAGCGCTCTGGTCTTATACGGCAGTTCTCGGGTTCGATTTCCGACAGAATCAATTTGGGAATTTATAATTTCTGAATTTTCCGGCCAAGCGATTAGCGGTTTTCGAGGAATAAGTTTATTTGAATACGAAACTTTGAAGATTAATGTGTAAAAAATTAACACACTCTCGTAGATTATAGTTAGTGAATATAACGATCTAGGGTTTCTTAGTAGCATTCAAGAATTCATGAATACATTCATACCTGCATTGTTAAAACCCTAAAACCCTGAAGGAAATCCAATTTAATACCATTTTACACATTTTCATAAAAACCCGTTTGGTGGCAACTGGCAACCCTATTCGCGAACAATACACTATTGTTCGTGCGACCACAGTATCCCTGGCTTTATCGCCAACCCTGGCTTATGCTGCCTATTATTCACTGTAATTTATACCTTATAATTCACGAATTAAAGCTCATATTTAAATAACAACTGGAATCTACAACATAGATTAAAACCATTCCAGTATGAATCTTAATCAGATAAAAATAAAGTTTTATTTAGCTTGAAGGTTGTGATCAATTGTTTAGATCATGCTACTTTATTGTAGGCTTTATTTTATATGCAGTAAGGGCTACAGCTAATGCGTGGTGTTTTTTGAGATTTTCCTTTGTTGCGTACAATTTGAAGCTCAAAAAGTTCAAGGAACTGATTTGGAAAAGTGTTTATGAGTTGAGCCATAGTTGGAAAAATAAAGGAAGTTGAAGTAAGAGGCTATTAACTTTATACTACAGAACACGTTCTTAGTGAAGTATCGGTCAATCTATGGTAAAGACCGGTTTTATAAGCATAGATTGAATCTAAAAATCGAATCGAAAAATCGACACAAAAAAGCTATAGGTAATTATTATTAATTAAAAGAACGCTAAAAGTTTTTTTTTTTAAGTGTGTGTGTGTGCAACACACGGCAGAAGTGAAACTTCAGAAAAGTAGCCTACGAGAGAATGGGATAAATATAACTTGTATTCTATCTCATTCTCTCGCAGGCTAAATCCTATTATGAATATGTTTGTCTCTTTTTAGTGTCGCTTTTTCGTTTCATCTAATTTTTAAATCACAACGATTCTACAGAAGTTTCACTTCAAAAATTTATAGCCATTCTCGAGCTCACTCGAGAGAATATCAGGATTCTAACGGTACTCCATACATCCAAATCTGTTCAGACATTTAGAAGTTATGGTGGAATAAAGAAACTCACATACATGCATGTAGTATGAACCCTGGAAACATTTTTTTGGGCAGTCGTGAAAAAAAATAAGAGCTTAGGCTTCATAATATACTCCTTGCTGAGAGTCATAGAGAGGCTGGTTCAGAGAAATAAAAAACCATTGCCTTTTGCGTTGTCATGTAAACCAGCAGTGAAAATGCCAGTAACATTAATCATACTAATATTATAAATGCGAAAGTGTGTTTGTTTGTTGGTTTATTGGTTTGTTGGTTTGTCCTTCTATCACGCCGCAACGGAGCAACGGATCGACGTGATTTTTGGCATGGGTATAGTTGAGAACCTGGAGAGTGACATAGGCTAAAAAATTAAGGAGTTCCCGCGGGATTAAAAAAAACTTAAACCACGCGTACGAAGTCGCGGTCATCAGCTATTCTGAATATAAATATGCGCGAGTTTTCAGTTTTCACGCTACAAAAACCCAAATTTTCGTGCCAAATGTGTCGGGGAGTGTATTATGAGTTTAAGTTTTTTTGGGGATACCGCTCGTCCACGGCTGGAGCTAATTGGATGGTAAAGACTGATTGGACAAAGAACTGAAATAGGTACAAAAATATATTCATTTATTTTGCATTCCAAATTTACAATGCGACGGTCAGACTTACGTTATTTTATTAAAGCTGAAAGTTTTTCTATGTATGTCTCTAATATAGGTATAAGTTTGTAACTATGAAGTTTGGAGCACCTCAAATTCGTTAAAGCATTCTCCGTTTTTTTTATATTTTTCTTAGGAATAATATTAGAATCCACGTTGTCCATTGTCAGACACCTAGTACGATTGCAAACCCCTGTCAGACATCCTGTTTTTTTATAATTTAAGAGTGTCTGACAGAATAACACATAGGCTACTTTTTATCCCGGAAAATTGAAAAGATCCCGCAGGCCCAAAAATCCTCAATCCACGCGGACGAAGTCGCGGGCATCAGCTAGTTAAAAATAAACTTAAAAGTTGAAATTAACTTTCAGAGCTAAAGAAGTAAGTAAGTAAATCTTTCATTTCATTCAAATGCAGCTTCGCAACATAATTCGTTCGTTAATATTATCTGTCTCCTTTCACTTCAGCGCGCGCAGGATTTGCATTTCGCTACCGGCAGTCGTAATTCCTTCCTCCAAGACTAAATTGAAGAAATTCTGCCGGAAACTGTCAGCTTAATTCCAGTCTTTATTCATTACTAGATGATGCCCGCGACTCCGTCCGAGTGGATTAATATTTTACCATTGAAAATGGTTATCAGATGCAAATCGCCTGAGACGTATTTTTGGCCATAGCTCCATGGATTTTGGGAGGATCGAGATTGGAATAGTACTAAGAGTTGAGGAATTTATAGAGACACGTGTGAACGTTAGAATTTAGAAAATCGGCTGGTAACTTTGGAAAAATGAAAAATGGATTTTTTGGGGGGTGTTTGTTTACTTATATTGTAAATATTTCGGAAAAAAACCGACTTAAGAAAAAATTAAAAAAAGGGTCCTAGTTTAGCTACAAAATGGCGAAAGAATTTTGAAAATCACTTAATAATTTTATTGTGACCTGTAGGTGGTCCCTTTAGATTTTGAATTGTAGAAAAACGGGTATTTCCTTATATATAAAAAGTGATGTAGCTTCTATGATTATTGACCGATCGTCATGGTAATGGTGTTATAAGATAATAAATGATTCCTGACAAATGTAGTCTGTGTGTAATTTGGATGATTGGAGATAGCTTAATACCCTATTAAGCTATCTCCAATCATCCAGTCATTGTGCCATGATCGAGTAACAAACATCTATAAACATACGAACATCCAAACTTTCATATCATACTAATATTACAAATGCGAAAATGTGTTTGTTTGTTACTTTGTCCTTCAACCACGCCGCAACATAGCAACGGATCGACGCGATTTTATGCATGGTGATGGGTGTATAGTTGAGGACGGAGAGTGACATAGGCTACTTTATATCCCGGAAAATACAGGAGTTCCCGCGGGAATAAAAATAACTTATTCCACGCGGAAGACGTCGCGTCGCGGGCATCAGCTAGTTTATGATAGTCAAATAAGATAAGATCTACAAGATTAGATATGATGAAGATTTCAGACATTATTTTAACGCGAAAATGTATATGTCACATGTATATGTAAATGTATATATATTCACATTTACCTACAGATAGACTCATAAACCACGTCATCCATATCTATACTAATATTATAAATGCGAAAGTGTGTCTGTCTGTCTGTCTGCTACGCTTTCCCGGCCCATCTTTTCAACCGATTTTGCTGAAATTTGGTATAGAGATAGGTTGTATCCCGGGGAAGGACATAGGGTACTTTTTATCCCGGAAAATTAAGGAGTTCCCGCGGGAATCAAAAAACCTTAATCCACGCGGACGAAGTCGCGGGAATCATCTAGTACCTAATAATTATTGTAATATCAAGGTTACTATATTCACACCTTTCAAATAAAAAAAATTGACAAACCGCAAAAAAAATCCATAATATGATCCGTTTCAATCTTCCCCTTCTACCAGACAAAGCTAGAAAAAAAATCTTTATCCTCTATGAAAATATTTCAGTAAACTGTGTCACAAAATAATAGTTTTACGCTATTTTGGGCCAGAACAGAGCTGTGAAAGGGATAAAATAAAAATAAAATTTGATCGCATTGCAAAGCTATACAGTATTTTTTAAATCCACTATTAGAGTAGACACAAGTTAGCGATTTTTGTTAACTTTTTGTCTCAAGTCTTTCTGCGTGTCATTGCCGCTGTAATTGTTCGAAGTTCAATTTTATTTTATTTCATAAAGGACTTACCGTTTTTGAAAGTAGTTTTATAGTATTTTAATATATCTCAGATTTATAGTACGTCCCTAAGGATTATCCCCTTAAGGGGGGGAAAAAACAAAAAAAAAACAATATCATCGTTTAAACATACGCTTAAAGCAGTATTATTTACCCCCAGGGGTCTTTCTTGAGTTGACTCTTCTACCTCTTTTATATTATTGAGATTTTATATTAACTATTCTGTGGAATCTCCCGAAAGACTTCGATTTTTTTTTAATGTAATGATGTGTATATGAAGACGATTTTTGATGCTACAAAGTTTGTGCTAACATTTTACGTGTCATATAGTTTTTGTGACGTCACGACGTATCTAATTATAATATTAGATATTTCCCGCAACGTTGCACGGTTTTTTTTAATCCTGTGAAAACTTTTCCGGGATAAAATAACGGTCTAAGCTATCTCCATTCCAAGTTTCAGTCAAATCGGTTCAGTAGTGTGGCGTGCCATGTTATGTAATATTGGTAGCATATACCCTTGGCTGCGATCTCGCTTGGTGTTAAGTGAGCAGTCTAACATAGAAGCGGACTAACCCGATAGTGTTTTTTTATTAGTACAGGCACAGAACAGGCTTTTTAAAATAAATTGATTTATTTATTTTATTTGTATATCATTGCTACTGCGATTTTTTGTCGACATAAAAGTCGCAAGTGTGCGTTAACAAAATATTTTAAATTTGTACAGACTGCTTCTGTATTTTATAAATTATTCGTTTTATAGAGAGAGAATTTACCATAAATGTATTTTTAGTAACTTTTGCGCGGTTATAAAGGAGTTTTCAAATTGGATTCATTACTATCGGGGGAAGTTTATTCTTGTATACCTAATATTGAATGAATGAAAATACTTTATTGCACACCAAAATAGTTATAGAGAAGAAAAAACATAGATATATATTATAGTATAGCTGATGCCCGCGACTTCGTCCGCGTGGATCGAGGTTTTTCGTTTCCCGCGGGAACTCCTTAATTTTCCGGGATAAAAAGTAGCCTATGTATGTATGTATGTATGTATATTCTTTATAGCTGATGCCCGCGACTTCGTCCGCGTGGAATAAGTTTTTCAGTTAATTTTCCAGGATAAAAAGTAGCCTATATCCCACGGTATCCCACGGTATAATCCCCCCTATAATGGTGAAACACGTACTTCTTCATATTTTAACGAAAGCCCAAATGCTGTTTCATGGCTATAACTTGAGAAATTAAGGATTTTCATACAAACTCTCAACCCCTATTTCACCCCTTCGGGGGTGGAATTTTGAAAAACTGTGAAACACATATGTTTTCATTTTCAACCCGCAGCTCATTTATCAAGTTTCATGGCTATAACTTGAGAAATTAAGGACTTTCATACAAACTTTCAACCCCTATTTCACCTCTTCGGGGGTAGAATTTCGGGATAAAAAGTATCCTATGTCCTACCTCGTAGTATGGGCTCAAATCGTGCCAAGTTTCGTTTGAATTCATTCAGTAGTTTCGGCGTGATGCGCGGCCAAGATACAGACAGACAGACAGACAGACAGACAGACAGACAAAAATGAAAAAAAATTACAGATTTGGCTTCAGTATCGAATAATGAGTGCCCTCCAAAAAAAATTTTCAAAATATCTTCAATGTACAGAATTGGACCTGTTACAGTTTTATTATATGTATAGATATAGATCTAACACTAACTTAAATAGGTGCACAGGCATTGCTGTTAAAGTTACATTATTAAAGAGCGAGTCGAAGAAGTGCACTGAGAAAAAAGACCTTCCGAAATACAGAAGGTATTACCGTCCCTTTTGACTCAGTAGGAAATTAATTACCTTTCAACTTGGAAGGATATTATTACCGTCCAAAATTTCCTTCGTACCTTCCAAATTTCGGTCGGAAATTCCTACTGAGTCAAAAGGGAAGGTAATTTTTGGAAGGAAAATAAATGACGGTAAATACATACTCGTACTTGGTCATATTTGTTCGGTAAATATAAATAACCTTCCAAATCTAGAAGGTAAAGACATAATATTACCTATACCTAAGGCGAAGGCGAATACGGAGCGGGCTTTTCAGTTTTCTTCCGGATTGACTTGTTTAGCAGGCAAGTGTGCGTAAACGAATGACGCATTATGGCTGAAACTCAATTTATATACTAATGATGAGTCCCCAATTAGTATGACACTAAGCGAGCGCACCTATCCCCACTCCATCCCCTCCATTCCACGAACTTCTGGACCTCCCCGTGTATATGATAAACCATGTATGACTACAATTGCACGTTTCCTCACAATGTCTTTGTTCAAACCATACACGCCAGTGTCCATACAACTAATACTAAGTATTTGAAGGTAACTTCCCAAGTTTAAATGGTACAAGTGGAAGTTTTTAACAAGACAACGTACACTTCACTATACATCTAGAAGTTCCTAGCCCCTAGGTAGGTACGGTCGCGGGCTAAAAATGTTTACCAGTTTAAAAAAAAATACGTTTCAAAATTATCAAAAGTTTTCAAGCATCGAATTCAACAAAAAGAGTGTCAATGAATTTTTTTTAATGAAACTCATTTCCTAATTTTAAGTTTGACACATTAGCATCATCGCATTTTGTTAAAAAGTAACATTTACCTATTAAAATAATATTAGAAACTAGCTGATGCCCGCGACTTCGTCCGCGTGGATCGCGGTTTTTCGGTTCCCGCGGGAACTCCTTAATTTTCCGGGATAAAAAGTAGCCTATGTGTTATTCCAGACTATAATCTATCTCTGTGCCAAATTTCATCCAGATCCGTTCAGCCGTTGGGGCGTGATTGAGTAACAAACATCCATCCATACATCCATACATCCATCCAAACTTTCGCATTTATAATATTTATTTGATATCTAGTTTTCTGGTCACCGATACATATTAAAAATCGACCACTACAGCCCGTTAACGTCCCACTGCTGGGCACCGGCCTCCACTCTCATAGGAGAGAGGGAACTAGAGCTTTGACCCACCACGCTGCTCCAATGCCTGTTGGCGGGCTTTAACGACTATTATCATGTTAGTGATAATAACCGGGACCGACGGCTTAACGTGCTCTCCGAGGCACGGGGATTAAACACCGCCAACTTCCTAACTACGAGCTAGTACTTACTAGGTACTATTGCCTATTCTGTGCTAGTACTGAGAATTTCTAGTCAGGAAAAACCCAACACTTAATTATGACCCGACCCAGAATTCGAACCCGGGACCTCGTCGGCCGCAGTCGGACAGGCGAACCACAAGACCAACGAGGCAGTGTTAAAAATCTATGATCTATCAAATACAATATATCAACTTTCTGCCACAGATATGTATGCATGCAACTGGGTATTTCACAATAGTCAAATCTGCATCTTTTTTTCAAACGTCAAAACGCGTGCTTAGTATGGGTTTTGTATGAAATATTGCATAGTGACGTCATCAAAGTTCGACGCACTTTTTTACTTTAATCGATTGTTTAAAATGGTTATTCAACATAAAACTATCAGGGGACGTGGATATTACGACTTTTGGGAGATTCTCTATTTAATAATCACTAAAAATGATTTATTGAATAGTAGTCAAATACCCAATTGTGAACCTTAAGGTGGTATACATATTCAGACCGCGACTGTACGTATATCGGATAGAGAACTGCTAACAGCATTAGGTGGCTGAACGCTGCACTAAGCCGCGCCGCGACTGTCCGAACTCCGAACGAAATAAACCTACTTCTTTTGTTGCGTGGAACTTATACGCCGGTGTGGTACAAGCTTTAAAAGCTCGAAGGGTACAAGGCATGGACTTGTAGCGACCGTTGTTTAAAGTTCCTAGTAATATTGTAAAATGTAAACTATGTAGCGACGCAAATGCGTTAGAACCTAGAAATTATCGACTAGCTGATGCTCGCCCGATTTTATCCAGATCCGTTTTACCGTTCTGGCGTGATTGAGTAACAAACATCCATTCATCCATCCATCCATCTATCCAAACATTCGCCATGTACGATGAAAAACACCTTGTGCATGTCATTCCACGTACAATACGGGAGCAATTCTTCGGGGGCTGTCTGAGTTAGATTATAACAACTAATATATATTATATAATACTTCTTGTTCTTTCACTAATAATTTCATTTCAAACTACGCCTTACCATGGAATATGTAACGTTGAATTTCACTCTGATTCAGTTCCACATTTTATTACATTCTACCGTAAACATACTGCTCTATTGCACTCCCCTTCATAGTAATCATTTTGCTCGCCTTAATCCATTTTACTCTTACGACGGGCGTTTCCTCGTGGATCTAATAATTTGTTCTACTAGAACCGTATTATACGACGATCTGACGCTGTTGCCGCTACAAAATTATACACCGCCTAACCGGTCACTTAAAATTTAATTTTGGGAATTTATAATTTCTGAATTTTTTTTGGTCTGACCTGGTGGGACGAGACCTGACCTTCGGCCGTGGCTAGACCACCCTACCGGCAAAGACGTGCCGCCAAGCGATTTAGCGTTTCGGTACGATGCCGTGTAGAAACCGAATAGGGGTATGGGTTTAATATAACTGCCATACCCATAACAGTTTAGCCCGCTACCATCTTAGACTGCATCAAAAAAAATAATGTAAATAAATAATGATATTTTAAAAATAGAAGAGACCACTGTGTTCCTGGGGGTGACCTTAGATTCAAAGCTTCAATGGGGCACCCATATATCAACTCTGGCTGGCAAACTCAGCTCTGCTGCTTACGCTGTTAGAAAGATTCGACAATTTACTGACGTAGAAACTGCAAAAATTGTATATTTTGCTTACTTTCATAGTATTATGTCTTACGGAATCTTGCTATGGGGTAAAGCAGCAGATATTCAAAAAAATTTTGTATTACAAAAAAGGGCAATACGTGCAATTTATAATTTAAAACCGCGCGAATCCCTTAGAGAGAAATTCAAGGAAATAGGTATTCTTACAGTAGCCTCGCAATACATTTACAGTAATTTAATCTTTGTGAAACAGCGCCTTCAGAATTACAAAAGAATTTGCGATCTGCACGATAGGCCAACTAGAAACTGCCATAAGCTCGTGACACCATCGCTCCGCCTCAAAAAAGTCCGAAGGTCGTTCGTGGGAATGAGCATTCTATTTTATAACAAAATTCCACAATCTATTTTAAACTTGCCTTTACACAAGTTTAAGAAATCCATTAAAAGTATGCTTTTGAAAAAAGCTTATTATACTGTTATTATACTGAAGATTACGTAAATGACAAAAGAGCATTTCTATGATAATATATTCATTTAAACGATAAACCAAAACATAAAGATCAATATTTTTTTACAATTTTTTCCGACTAGCTGTTGCCCGCGGCTCCGCTCGCGTGAATTTTGGTTTTCACAAATTGTGTAAAGTTAATGATCCATGGATTTTTCCACGATAAAGAGTAGCCTATGTGTTAATCTAGGGTATAATCTACATCCATTCCAAATTTCAGCCAAATCGGTTAAGTAGTTGCCGCGTGAAGGAGTAACAAACATACACACATACAAACTTTAATATTATTATTGCCGATAGGTGGCGATTTGCACCCTTAAACAGTATTCAATTCTATGCCTTGATATGGGTGGTCGGGTATGTCACACTCTCTTTAACGTTTCTGTGGTGGTGTCGTGTGGTGCGGGTTGTTACGTTCCCTCAAATATGGTTGAGCGAAGCAATGGCTGGATCATGCGTCATGCTCGTGAACGGGTGCCACCGTCGGAAATGGGGCTGCCTCTGTCTGCCAGTCTTGGCGTGTATTGAGTATTGTAGGTATGCTCGTGAAAAAAGCTTACTATACAATCGAAGATTACGTAAATGATAAAAAAAAACAGCGTGGATTTGATTCGCTCCAGCTATGCGTGGGACTGCAGTTACTTGTATCATTATGATGATTGTAAGTTTTGATGGAAAAGAGCAACCACCGAGTTTCTTGCTGGCTCTTCTCGGTAGGAATGGCATTCCGAACCAGCGGTAGATTCATATTATAACGATTCAAAAGCGCTTGTAAAAGCTTATTTGAATAAAAAAACATTTTGAATTTTGAATTTTGAATCATCACTTACCATCACGTGAGATCGCAGTCAAGGGCTAACTAAAAAAAACATTAAAACAGAAAAGTGTGTAAAATCGCTCCGCTTATGACGTACGCCATCTAGCAACTATTGTTAAAGTTAGCCATTCATAAGAGCGCGCTGGCATCCTACCTGCTACCTGCTCCGCACGCGACACAATAATGTGGAAACTTGAAATGTTCCCCTTTTCTGATACGTCTTTACCAGTTTCACAACAATTCCGTTCCGTTTTTTTGTTCAAAGATTTTCATTTCGTATTCATTATTTAACACATTTCTGGTATACATGTGCATTTTTGTTAATGCTTTTAAAGAGATTTTTATTTTATATTCAAAATTACCTGAAGCACTCCAGCTTTTCTTGGATTTTCTTAGACTCTTCTATTTGTTCATTTTGTTTGAGGCTAGTGGTATTGCGAAAACCTGTATGCAAAATCCAGATACTTGTATATCTTATTACGATTGCGTTGTTACTAGTCGCTGCAGTGCCTAACGATATAATTAGCTATTATTATTATGATTAAATACTGATGATGCCAGAAATACCTTACTTAATTCTAATTAAACCTTATTTAAATTTTTTGAGATAAATAATTGCAGCCTATATTGAAATTAATTGAAATTGAAATTCACACTTTTACACATTTTATAATGTTATTAACTTATTACGATAATTTCCTACAGTGGAATTTGTAAATTTGTTTTGAATTCTATTCAATTAATCATTTATTAAATGTAAGACAAGTAGTACGTCATGTTTTGACACTACCACCGGTTCAGAAAGCAGTTTTAGTGAGAAGAACCGGCAAGAAACTCAGCAGTTATTAAAAGAGGGACTAGTAAAGCGGGTTAGTATTTTGATATTTTCTTTCAAGTTTCGTTGAGTTTGATCGTTTCTTGGTCTGAGTTGCTGACAAAGATTATGTTTGATGGCGTTTCTATACCATACTGCGCCTCCGTTAAAGATCTTGGTATACATTTGGATTCGGAACTGTCCTGGTCTGTGCAGGTTAAGGAAATGAGCAGGAAAACGTTTGCTGTTATGAGCTCGTTACGTCGATTACGCAATCTTTTGCCAATTCCTACCAAGATTATGTTGGCACAATCTCTCCTTCTCTCTATTCTCGATTATGCGGATGCAAGCTTTCTTAACTTGACCCAGGACCAACTTAATAAGCTTGAGCGACTTCAAAATATTGCTATTCGGTTCATATTCGGCTTGCGCAAATATGACCATGTTTCCGAATTCCGTCAAAAGCTCAAGTGGCTCCCTATTCGCCGTCGCCGGGATATGCATGTTCTTTCTCTTCTGTACTGTGTTTTATTTCACCTAAAAACTCCTTCTTACCTTAAGGAGAAGTTTCAATTTCTTGGGGTGCAATCAGACATAAGGTCTTGTCGAACTCTTACCTTGAAAATGCCTACACACAAAACAAAATTTTACAGAAATTCTTTTACTGTACAGGCAATTGAACTGTGGAATGCACTTCCTCTGAGTATTAGACAGTCGAAATCGCTGGGCGCATTCAAAAATGCTCTAAAGACATATTTCCTTTCAAATTGAAGACGACTTTATTTTATTTTATATGTATAATTCTATCGTATGTATGCGTATGTATATATTATTTATTTGTACTTATTTAGATATATATATATATTTAAGTTTGAGTATAATATTTATGTATTATATTATGTGTAGTATATGTATGTATTATAGTATGTGTATGTATTTGTGTGTGTTGATGTTTATGTATTGTTATGTAGCATAATTTTGAGCCACCTGCTTTCTATTTTCCTAGCGTTTTCCTAATCTTAAGGTTGCCTGGAAGAAATCGCTATTTAGCGATAAGGCCGCCTTTTGTACCTGTCCTTTTTCATTATTTGTCCTTTGTCATTGTTTTTGTATTTTCTTGTGTGGTGCAAATAAAGAGTTTAATAATAAAGGTTACTTTATAGCTTTAATTTTCATGCGGCATTAATCAACGCTCCCCGCTCCGCTTGTAAGTTGTACCAGAGACTAGCAGTGGTCAAAGTTACCCGGTGCTGACATCGGGTCGCTTTATTACTTTTATCTTTTACCCTATATCTTTTATCTTTTATCCTATATCTTTTATCTGACATCTTTTATCTGTGGAGGAGAGTTCGTAAAACATATCGAGCGAATTGGAAATCTTGTTACAAATTACACACAGATGGAAAAGGCATTTTTCTCACGATCACAGATGCAGTTCAGTGTCTTTGTCTTTAATTAAATTATCTAATGTTATCGCTTAAAGTGGTCTTAAGCACGAGTCTCCTCTCGGAATGAGAAGTGTTGGGCCATAGTCCACCACGGTGGCCAAGTGCGGATTGGCAGACTTCACGCACCTTTGAGAACATTATGGAGAACTCTCGGGCGAAGAAGAAGAAGAAGAAGAAAAAGAGAAGAGAATCCTTCTCGGGAGAAGGTTTCCTCACGACGCGACGTTTTCCTTCACCGTTTGAAGCAGGTGATATTTGATTTCTTAAAACTCACTTAACTTCAAAAAGTTGGAGGTGCGTGCCCGGGGATCGAACCCGCGACCCCGTACAGATATCAACACTTCATTCTATCTTCGCTTTAGTAATCACCGCGGAGTTATCGAAATAGAATAAAACTAGATGACTAATTTGTAATTAGAGAATGAATAATTTCTTAATTTTTTTGGGATAAAAAGCAACCTAAATGCTGTCCCGGGATGCAAGCTATGTCTGTAGCAAATTTTATCAAAATCGGTAGAGCAGATGGGCCGTGAAAACGTAGCAGGCACACTTTCGCATGAAATGCAAAAGTTTGGATGGATGGATGTACGGATGGATGGATGGACGTTTGTTACTCAATCACGCCAGAGCGGCTAAACGGATCTGGATGAAATTTGTAGAGATAGATTATAGTCTGGAATAGAACATAGGCTACCTTTTATCCCGGAAAATTAAAGAGTTCAATCCACGCGAACAAAGTCGCGGGCATCAGCTATAATATTTCAATTCTTCAGTGGTACCTACGAGTATGTAGAATTTTAAATCAAAGTTCACTAAAACTAATGGTCTAGAGGAAAAGTTCAGTTCTCATATTTAATATTTATGTTCGAAACCTTTTGCAAATAGTTCCTTGTCGTTTACCACATTTGTCATCAGAAACGGTCAAGTGCAAATTTCGTGCAATAAAAGAGGGTTCTGTCGCATTTGTTTTTATCTTTCTTTTAACTTTTTAAGATTATTTCCCACTACAGCCCGGTAACGTCCCATTGCTGGGCACAAGCCTCCACTCTCATAAGACAGAGGGTATTAGAGCTTAGACTGAGAGCGTGGTGGACGCTGCTCCAATGCGGCTTTGACGACTAATATCATGTTATTGATAATAGCCCGCGACTTCGTACGCGTGGATTGAGGTTTTTTGGTTCCCGAATCCCGTCTGAACTCCTTAATTTTCCGGGATAAAAAGTAGCCTATGTGCTATTCCAGACTATTACAGACAGATACATTCTTATTACAACACATTATTATCATACTAATATTATAAATGAAAATGAAAATGATTTATTTCATGTAGGACCACTAGTGTCACTTATGATAAGTCGTAAGAATCTACCACCGGTTCGGAAAGCTGATTCTACTGAGAAGAACCGGCAAGAAACTCAGCAGTTGCTCTTTTCAAAATCAGAAAAATGTAACAATTTGTATATACATACTTAATATAAAATGCATACGCTACGTTACAAGTAGGTATTACACTGACTTGTGGGTTGCTGGATGCGAAGCCGGTTGCTTCCATGCCACTTTGTCATCGAGAAAATCATCTATACTATAATACCCTCGACTTAACAGATGCTGTTTAACACAGTCTTTAAATTTATGTAATGGCAACTCCAGAAACTCTTTTGGTACCATGTTATAAAAGCGTATACTCGACCCCACAAAGGATTTCTGCACCTTGCGCACGCGATATGACGCTGTTACAAGCTTATGGCGGTTTCTAGTACATCGATTGTGAGTATCACTTATTTGCTTATAAAGATTAATGTTCTGCCTAACAAAGATTATATTATTGTATATGTATTGTGAAGGCACCGTAAGAACACCAATCTCTTTGAATTTTTCACGAAGATCGAGATTTTTTCACGCGTGATCCGAGTTTATAAATAGAACGGATGGCTCTTTTCTGCAATACAAAAATTGATTGGATATCAGCTGCTCTGCCCCACAATAAAATGCCGTACGACATAACACTGTGGAAGTAGGCAAAGTAGACAAGCCTAGCCGTTTCAATATCGGTAAACTGTCTAATTTTCCTGACAGCAAAAGCAGCCGAGCTAAGTTTTCGCGCTAGTGTCTCTATATGAGCGCCCCATTGAAGCTTATTATCCAAGGTCACCCCCAAGAAAACTGTGGAGTTCTCCATTTTTAGTGTTTCTCCATTTATCATTATAGTTTTATCAATATTCTTTACATTAGGTAGAACAAACTCTAAGCACTTGGTTTTCTTAGCATTCAATAACAAATTATTGACAGTAAACCAGTGTGATACGTGTGATATTGCATTGTTTACATCGTCAAAATTGTCCTTGCTTCTATCCACTTTAAAAATTATAAATGCGAAAGTGTGTCTGTTTGTTGGTTTGTCCTTCAATCACGCCGCAACGGAGCAACGGATCGACCTGATTTTTGACATGGGTATAGTTATGGACCTGGAGAGTGACATAGGCTACTTTTTATCCCGCAAAACTAAGGAGTTCCCTCGGGAATCAAAAAACTTAAACCACGCGGACGAAGTCGCGCGCATCAGCTAGTTTATAATATTAGTATAGAGTATAGATTTAAGATTAATTTAACGATTCAAAAGCACTTGTAAAAGTTTATTTGAATCATAAGCCATTGTGCATCCACTGTTGGACGTAGGCCTCTTTCAAATAGCACCAACTTTATTTGAATAAAAAATATCAACTGAATTTTGAATATTATATTATTTTTGTTCCTCTTGTAAACGGAACTCTAATAAATACAGAGGGATGTCAGGCTCAAGATAGATTGCCGCGAAAACTTACAAAGTGCGTCCCGAGTTGCGGCGTGATCCATTTTTCATGAGCCCTGAGTCGTCGGCTGGAGTCTAACATGGAACAAGGGTGAAGTTTCAGAACATGCCATACAAATGTCTTGAGGACGTTTTTTTTGAAGTGAAAACTTCTTTAGCCGCGATAATTTTTGGTAGGGGGTAAACTTGTGGATTCGCGTCACCGACATGCTCGCGTTGTTACGAAGACAAAATTTCTTAAATACTCATAAATAATATAATAACTACATTGGTAATTAAACTTTAATGCCTTACCTAGTTTTAAGGTTTATATTTTTTTATTTTTAAATATTCGTTTGTTTTCACTTCTATCGGCAGTACCTATGACTGCCAATTTTTTTTTAATTTATAGACCAGCGCTTGGCTGCTTGCAGGAAGTAGTGATGCAGCCTAAGGTGGAGCGCGCTTGCCTACAAGATGCCTATTCACTCTGTATTTGAAGATACTACGGATGGGAAAATGGAAGCAAGGAGGGCGTTCCATATCCTAGCGGTTCGAATTAGAAACGAGGAAGCAAATCGCTTCGTACGAGCCCGCGGAATGAATGGGGGAACAAGATCAAGGGCGTTTTTTTTAAAATCTACTACAAGTTAGCCCTTGACTGCGATCTCACCTGATGGTAAGTGATGATGCAGTCTAAGATGGCAGCGGGCTAACCATCTTTACCGGTAGGGTGGTAACTAGCCACGGCCGATTTCTCAGTAGGTACTAGCCCGGAGTTAGCAAATTGGAGGTGTGTCACCCCCGTGCCTCGGAGAGCACGTTAAGCCGTCGGTCCCGGTTATTATCACTAACATGATAATAGTCGTTAAAGCCCGCCAACCCGCATTGGAGCAGCGTGGTGGGTCTAAGCTCTAATTTCCTATCTCGTAGGCGTGTGTCCAGCAGTGGGACGTTAATGGGCTGTAGTGGTAGCGGTGGTGGTAGGTTCCATACCTCTTTCCTACCAGTCGTTCGACGGAGGCGTCTAGACCACAGACTAAAACCCAAACTCAAATCTTCCGCAATTATAATATTAGTACCTAACTATATGTATGGATGTCAACATAATCCTTGACTACCCGAATAGACGATCTCGCTGGCGCAGTGTTGAGCGCTGTTGTCTTAACGTGGGAGATCCCGGGTTCGATTCCCGGCAGGGTCAATTTGGGATTCTATAAATTCTGAATTTTCTCTGGTCTAGTAGTGGCTTTGGCCGTAGCTAGTTACCGTACCGGCAAAGACGTGCCGCCAAGCGATTAAGCGTTCCGGTACGATGCCGTGTAGAAACCGATTAACGGTATGGGTTTAATATTTACTGCCATGCCCCTAACAGGTTAGCCCGCAACCATCTTAGACTGCATCATCACTTACCATCAGGTGAGATTGCAATCAAGGGCTAACTTGTAGTGGATAAAAAATAATAAAAAAATGTCAACATACCTAATCCTTGACTATACCCGAATAGGGGTCGCACGTTTCAACCACTATAATAATTAATAAAACTAGTTATATACATGTATAAGTTTGTCACAGTGAACGATGGGGCTAACGTTCTTTGTTTTGTGAAGAAAAGCCCACAAAAAATCAGATAAAAAATAAAAAAAACACTAGGTTATAGCCGCTTAAAACTTCTTCAACCTACCTAATTATAATTTCACACAATACAACACAATCCTGGTTTTATAATTGCAAAAGGAACCCCACAGAGCATGGTTCCGTAGCTGCAACATACAGTGCTTTGTGAAGATCACCAACTTTGGATAACTTCAACTTTGTTATACGAAGTTTTGCTACTGTATAGTGGAATATACATGGTCCAGGTCTTTTAGCCAAGTTATATATATGTTTCGTGTCTATTATCTTTCTAAATTATCGTTAACGCTATAATGTAACTGGGACACCCCTACCAGGTTTAGCTACCATCTTAGACTGCATCATTAGGTACTTACCTACCTACCATCCAGGGCGGTTAGTCCTCGCTCAAAGCAATATTGTTTCAAAATGTCAGCTTTTATGTCACGTACCTTACCACTAAAATCAGTATTATAATTCTTCAGTTTTATATCACGTACCTTGACATCCCTTAAATCTAAATATATAAAAGGCAAAGGTGACTGACTGACTGACTGACTGACTGACTGATTTATCAACGCACAGCTCTTACCATTGGTCGGATCGGGCTGAAATTTTGTACTCAGATAGCTATTATAACGTAGGCATCCGTTAAGAAAGGATTTTGGAAAATTCCAAACCCAAAAGGGGTAAAGTTTGTATAAAAGTTCGTCATTTATCAAGTTGTTTTTCAAGTTATATCCATGAAACTTTGATTTTGGGCTTTCGATTAAAAATAAAGAAATACGTGTTTCACAAATTTTAGAAGTTCCACCCCCAAAGGCATCACATACTTAGGGGATGAAAATTTGTAAGAAAATTTCTGATTTTAAAGTTGTTTGCCATGAAACTTGGCATTTTGGCTTTCAATTGAAAAAAAAGTCACAAACATAAATTTGATTTGAGGCTACTTTTTATCCGAGAAAATTAGGGAGTTCTCGCGGGAATCAAAAAAACTTAAACCACCATCAGCTAGTAAGGATCATAATTCTAAAACATAAAAGTCAACAATATTAAAACAAAACGACTTTAAGTAGGTATGCGATGGTAGCATGCCTATGCCCCCAGGTGCCAGGTGTGAGATAACCACACACCGCTAGATGGTAGATAAAGATAAAGAATGTCATCGAAATTAAGAATGAAAACTTGTACGAACTTTATTTTTCAGCTGTTATAAAGCACATGCCCTCTTTCCCCTCTTCCGCATTAAATTAGCTCCCTCTCAGCAATCTCTTCGGTACATTAATTTCCGGCTATTATCATTAGCGATATAAAAGTTTACTTGTCTTTTGTGCTTTATGCTAATTTTATTTTAAGCGTCTTTGAATAAGCCTTGCCTTATTATGACTGCCTCGTTGGTCTAGTGGTTAGCATGTTCGACTGCGGCTGACGAGGTCCCGGGTTCGAGTCCCGGGCCCATAACAAGTAGGTATTAGCTGTTTTTCTGACAAGAAATTTTCGGTGTTAGGAAGTTGGCGGTGTGTCATCCCGGTACCTCGGAGAGCACGTAAAGCCGTCGGTCCTGCGCCTGATCTCTTTCCGATCGTGTCGAATTTTCCGTCCCATCGGGCTATGAGAGTAAAGGAACAGAGAGTGCACCTGTGTATGCGCACACACTTGTGCTTTATAATATCTCCCGCGCAGATGGCTAATCTCTCTGAAGACAGGCCGCCGTGGCCGAAATTCGGTCGGGAGGACATTATTACCATACTAATATTATAAATGCGAAAGTGTGTCTGTCTGTCTGCTACGCTTTAGAGTCCCATGTTTTCAATTGATTTTGATGACAAGTTAGGTGTAAAAATAGGGCAAATTGCCTTATTGGTCTATATTTTTCTAAAAAAAAAGACCAAACAAGAGCAAATTAATTCCATAAATTACTATCTCAAATATTTTTTATGTTATGATATCGTAAAGTTATTATTTGACGTCAGTTTTTACGAGACATTTATCGTTTGTGCGATGTTATTTCAATTTTATGGCGGCTTATTCTAAGACAAGCAATTTCGTAGCGCCGTTTTTCACCTATCTTGGAAAAACTATGGATTGTTCAGCATTTTATAATAATTAGCTGACGAAGAAAGATTTGCCTTACTTATTTAAGACTAGAGGATGCTCGCGACTTCGTTCACGTGGCATAAGTTTTTTTAATTCCCACAGGCACTCCTTAATTTTCCAGGATAATCCTATATCACTCACCAGCTCCTCAACTACAATACCCATGCAAAAAATCACGTTGATCCGTTGCCCTGTTGCGGCGTGATTGAAGGACAAACTCTCTATTTAACGTCCTTAGGGATAAAATTTTTAAAAACTGTGATACACGTATTTCTTCATTTTAAACCAGAAGCCCAAATACCAACTTTCATGGTTATAACTTGAAAAATGAAGGACTTTCATACAAACTTTCAACCCCTATTTAACGCCTTTGGGGGTAGAATTTTCAAAAACTGTGAATAACGTATTTCTTTATTTTAAACCAGAAGCCCGAACACTAAGATTCATGGATGTAACTTGAGAAATGACGGACTTTCATACAAACTTTAACCCCCTATTTTACCCCTTCGGGGGTGGAATATCGAAAAATCCTTTCTTAGTGGATACCTACTCTTCACAAAGAATACACCCTTCAAATTTCATGTCTCTAGGACCAGCGGTTTAGGCTGTGCGTTGATATATAAGTCAGTCAGTCAGTCAGTCAGGACTTTGAATTTTATATATATAGATATATTATGAGATTTTCCTATATAAAAAGTAGCATATGTCCTTTCCCGAGATGCAACCTTACCAAATTCATACCAAATTACATCAAAATCGGATGTTCCACGGAGGATACGAAAATGCCAATTTCGGTCACCTATCCCGGTCGATGACGATGATGAAAGCCAGGGGAAAACGGCTAGCGTTCACTCCACAAAGTCAGGAAAGTCGTCAAAACTTATTCCACTCGTCCTGAAAGAAATACTGAGATATCGGAAAAGAAATGTTCGGGATAACATTTTCCGGATATAACTTATAGGATTACGTACGTTCCGTAGCGCGGCTCGTAATTTACGTCATATTTTACGTAGAAGCCTCTTACGTTTCTTATCATTTCACTTTTTTACGTATTTTTCCTTATTTCTATATTTTTCGAAAGTTTTCGTTTGATAACGTTTTTGTCATGCGTTTTTTTCTAATCTAAATGATTTTATGAAAAACTGATGTCCGAGACTTCGTCCGCGTGGTTAATAATTTTTTGATTCCCCGTGGAAGTCCTTAATTTTTTGAGATATAATTTATCGCCTATGTGTTATTCCAGAGTCCAGACTATAATCTATCTCTGTGCCAAATTTCATCCAAATCTGTTCAGCCGTTCTGGCGTGGTTGAGTAACAAACATCCATTTGAGGTTTTTTGATCCCGCGGGAACTCTTTAATTTTCCGCGATAAAAAGTAGCCCGTGTGTTATTCCAGACTACAATCTATCTCTGTGCCTTTCATCCAGATCCGTTCAGCCGTTGGGGCGTGATTGAGTAACAAACATCCACATCTGTGCGTTTGGGAGCAATTAGAAATAATTAAACACAATAATAAAGGATTTGAGTTGCTAAATGAACAAATAAACGTATCAAATTCACCTTTACTCAATTTATACAGTAATAGGGGGGGAGGGGGCGGGGCTTCGGTATGAGTCATGCCAAAAAGGTATAAAAGACGGAACTTTCGACACGATCGTCACTTCACAATCGTGCATTGTCGAGTCAACATCTGAGGATGCTCCGGTTTCGGAGTGAAACGTACGTAGAGAGTGATTTGGAGGATTTGTGTAGTGTAGTGCTGTGCCGGTGCGAATTGCTGGGTGGTGGGTGTTCGCATGTTGTCGGTGGAAGACACGCACTACACCACATAGATTTATCTACTGTGGCGGATTATAGCGAATTAAGCTTCTGGTTCATTCATTATCATGGACTTCCGCAAAGTAACGCCTGCTTCGATTCAATATAACAAACATCCATCCATCCATCCATCTATCCAAAATTTCGCATTTAATATTAAGTAAAAAGTATGGGTATGTATGTAGCGTTCTGGGTGCTACAGGTAGCTACTAGGGAGGCAGAGCCCATAAAGAGATCGCATTCAATTCCAAACTTGTCAAAGGAAAAATATATGAACAAGTAGCAATACAACGTTTGTCGCGAGCACATTTTTTTATCGAACGAAGTTACAAATTCCCCGCTCGGGGAAAAGCGAGCGATTATGATTTTCATACGCTTGTACCCGAATGGTTTTTTTTATCTTTTATATCGGAAAATATTAGGATATATAGAATTATTTTTCTTGAAATTTGTATTCATGGCAATATTTTATATATGAAAATCGGTCTGTCTGTTAACTTTTCAAGGTTCATTCGCTTAAGGCCCCAAAACGATGCTAAAAATCCATGCTAATATTTAAATGTGAAAGTACTGCCTGCCACGCTTAAACGGCGTAGAAATAGAAGCTAATCGTGTCTTTAATTATCATAATAAGATTAAATGATCCAATAAAAAGGAACCGCCCTACTTAGCAAATTTACTCGACAACTCAAAAGCATTGGTAAAAGTTTATTTCAGCAAAAATACATATATTTTTGAAGTGAAAACTTCTTTAGCCGCGTTGAGCACTCTTTGGTAGGGGGTAAACTTGTGGTTCGCGTCACCGACACGCTCCGCGTCACCGACATGCTCGCGTTGTTACGAAGACAAAAGGTCTTAAATATAAATATACTACATTTGTAATTAAACTTGAATGCCTTAGTTTTAAGGCTTATATTTTAATTATTTTAAATAATTGTTTTAAAGTTTTCACTTCTATCGGCGGTCCCTATGACTGCCAATTTTTATTATTTTTTTTTACAGCGCGCTTTCCTATAAATTGCCTTCTTGCCTATTCACCCTTGCCGTGAAGGTGCTCAAGTTATATTACTTGGCAGGAAACATGGTCGCAGGGAGGGCGAATGTACTAACAGAAATAATAATAGACAACATAGTAAACAACAAACAGTTTGGTAAGGATGAAAAATAAATAGGTAAAATTAAAAATATCGAGCCCATTGACTTTCGTATCAATGAAAGGTTTAAAGCCTGCATATCCTAAGAGACTCGTTATGAAAAACAAACGAACAGACAAGAAATAACTTAAAAAATAATATAAGCCCTTCCAAAATCGGTTAAAAAAAGATAATCTTTTCATCACCACAAAATAGTTCCAGAGAAATGAGTTTTTATACCAGGACACTGCTGTCTAAGCGCTTCGTAGTTTTATTTCAACACAATACAATTTCGACTTTATTCCTTAGAATTCTGAGTTTAATTTCCATTGTCTTGTTTTTGGGGTATGTATTGATTTTATATTTTAATGTTATTGGAAATTGCACTGTATTTTGTAAGAAATAAGGTGGTTATTAGTTATGGTTATAGTAGTAACCGTTGCGTGCAATATATCACGCTTTAGTGATAAGGAGATGAACATACGGATTAATTTGAGTTACTGTTCCCTTGATTTCGAGATTTTACGAGAAAAAGTGGACCGCAAATTGTGAAAATTATGTAATAACTTACTTTTAAAATGATCAAACTAACTAAGTAGTTTGATCATTTTAAAAGTAAGTTTTAAAAATATAATCTGCTAGATAATGCCGCCTGGATTAACGTTTTGGTTAATTTACCATAAGAACTTTTTGATTTTCCGGACTAAAAAGATTAAAGATTTGATCATTTTAAAAGTAAGTTAAAAATATAATCTGCTAGATAATGCCGCGTGGATTAACGTTTTGGTTTATTTTCCGTAAGAACATTTTGATTTTCCGGATTAAAAAGATTAAAGAGCCCGATTTAAGTTATTTAAAAATACATTTATCACCTTTTAGATCACCTGTGATAATACTAAAATCGGAAAATTAAGAGTAAGGAGATATTTAAATACTACACACAAACACTAACATAAAATAGGTATAGCATAGCAATTAATTCTGCGCCTTCAAAATATTTATTAGCAATCAACGCGACGACACTTACCTTTTATGTAAGTTTTTATATTTTGTAAGTTTATCACGTCTTTGGGAGGCGATATCTCGTGAACGCCCCGATGAACAGCGTCAGTTTTTATACTTACTGTTTACATAGGTACTGCACATACTTTAATACGATACAAGAATCAGCCTTCCTAGTTATTGTTCATTTTTGGTAACAATAACTCGTCTTTGAGCGGCGATAAGTAGTCAGATCCCCAGTCGCTTGCGGGCAGACTGGCAGATTTGCAATCAGTGGAGAGCCCCACACCCACTAAATACTGAATCAGCCTTCCTAGCGATAGTTACCAAAAGTACAGCTATCTCTCATAATACAGGTAACTCTAGGCATCAAACACGAAACTAGCGACGGCCGAGCGACGGCGACAGCGGGGCGATGGGGTCCGAGAGCTGGCGACGAATTTCGGGAAGGTCTGCAAGGAAGGAAGGAAGGCAATCTGAAATTGCGGAAAAATATAATTTCCATCATTGGCGAATCCAGTTCTGCCAGTCTGGTAGAGCGTTTGCGATTATTTCGCTACTGTGCAGCACATAACATTTGCAAAAAAAAATTTTTTTGGCAACTTGATTTTTTTATCTATAAATTTTATACTTATAGAATTTGAAAAAATAAATCCCAGACGTTTTTGTCGGTTATAAAGCATTACCAGACCTCTTTCAAATTGTTCCCGAAATTCGTCGCCAGATCTCCGACTAATCGCATCGCCCCGCTACCGCCGTCGCCCCGCTACCGCTCATTTCGTGCCCGTACACTAACAGGTTAACTCGCTACGTCTAAAAAAATACCCCAGCTAGCTTAGCGTGTAGACAGTGTTTAATCTAATTGTACGGCCCAGTGGGAAAGAAAGCCCGTTTGACAAACGGCCGCCTACAATCTCTCTCCAGTACATTAATTTCCAAAACCGTTATCGTCCCTCGATCGCAGCTAATTGTGGCTCTTTATGCTAATTCGATCGGCTCTCCATTGCCTTGGATTTATGGGCGCCTGGTATTATATTGACGGTGCTCGAAAAAAAATGGAAGTAGAATTTATAACGGTTTCAGGATACTGTTAGGCTTGCCGCGGTTTTGTTCGGCATCTAGCATTTGCTCAAGAGCAAACGGAGGACTTCCCCCCCCCCCTTTTCCCCTCCATGCCCCCCCCCCTTTTTCGCGCCACTTTTTTATCTTTTTTTTCTATGGGTGCTGCAGAATCAACTTTATACACTACTGCGTTAAGGAAGAAGACGTTTTCCCTCCTGACAAGACGGCGTTCGAGCTCCAATAGTATCCTGAAGATGTTTGCGGGGAAGTTGGACTCCCCAACCCTTGAACACTTCTTGAAAGTGCTAATTATAGGAATTATAGGTGAAATGTACTTATAGAATTATTTTGTTATTATGTCCAATTATTCTTATTATATTTTCAATGGTTACTAACATAGTTTTAAGCTTATGCACTAGTAGGCAGTAGCTGATGCTCGCGACTTCGTCCGCGTGGTTTAATTTTTTTGATTTCCGCGGGAACTTCTTAATTTTCCGGGATAAAAAGTAGCCTATGTCACTCTCCAGGTCCTCAACTATACCTATGCCAAAAATCACGTCGATCCATTGCTCTGTTGCGGCGTGATTGAATGACAAACCAATAAACCAACAAACCAACAAACAAACACACTTTCGCATTTATAATATTATTAGTATGATTGTGGCTTACTGGACGGTGAATATCGCAAGCTGCACGTGCAAGCTACACCCTAAAATTCACCCCTAAGGGGGTGAAATTGGGATTGGAAGTTTGTATGAAAGTCCTATGTTTTTGAAGTAAGAAACATGAAAATCAGCATTAAGTTATTAGTTTCGAATAATAAAAACCTGCATAAGCTATGTATAGCCTCTACAACTATTAGTTAATAGTTAGATAGGCCTTTCGTAGCGGGGGAATCCATATTATCATGAAAAATCAGAAATTGTACGCGGGCGACCACTAGTAACCAATAAAAATAAGAATAAGTTGAACTACAGACGAGAGCAGAAACCTAGCGTATTTCCAGTTAATAATTATAACAAAAGCTTTGGACAGTGGAAATTAAACAAAAGTTAAATAGATTGTGACTCTTTCTGGATCGCGGCCAGATCGTATGTTAGCGTGCACCTAGCGAGGGGGTGATGGGGGTGATGGGGTTAAACGAGGTGGTGGGGGGTGCAAAACAAAGTTATAAATTGTGAAAAGCGAAATTAAAGAGCACGCCAGAATAGTTGAGTCACGAATACATGTTATTGTAATGGATGCATTGTCCACTTAGTAACATTTATTTAAAGATTCAATTTAATTATGGTAAGTGATGATGCAGTCTAAGATGGTAGCGGGCTAACCTGTTAAAAGTATAGCTATATTAAACCCATACCTAATTAGAACGCAAATCGCTTGGCAGCACGTCTTTACCGGTATAAGGGTGGTGACTAGCCACGACCGAAGCCTCCCATCAATCCAGACCAGAGTAAAATCTAATATAAAATAGAGTGCATGTCTTAACTTAAGCTGACCGGGCCATACTGCCAATGCATAAAAGCAATACTTAAGCAATATAACTGCGAAAGTGTGTCTGCCTGTCTTTCTGTCCGTCTGTCTGTCTGCTACGCTTTCACGGCCCATCTACTCAACCGATTTTGATGAAATTTGGTACAGGGGTAGATTGTATCCCGGGGAACGACATAGGCATACTTTTTATCTCGAAAATTAAAGATTTTCCGCGGGAATAAAAAAAATCTTAATTCACGTGGACGGAGTCGCGCGAATCATCTAGTTACGAGGATCTCTCGTAGGATCATCTCGTAGGATTATAATTCTAAAACACCAAAGTCAACAATAATGAAACAATATGGCTTTATGCGTTGCCAGTATGTCTATAAGTATTAGAATTTACTCAGAGAATAAATTCAAATACTTATACTAATGTAACGTACAACATGTCATGTTATGAGAAGACCTGAAAATCACATGACCAGAACTGTAATCAATGTTAGCGCTGGACCCAGACAACGGGGTAGACCCAGACAAAGCTGGATGGCAGTTATAATGAACGACCTGAAAACAGCCCAAATTGAGACAATGACGACCCAAGACCGAACAGTTTGGAGAAAAATGGTTAGGAGAGCCGACCCCAATTAACATGGGATAAGGCTAGGTCTATATATATACTTATACTAATGTAGAATACTAGTGTGAGATCTATAGAGCATAGTTTTACTTAGCTCTAACTTAAGACTGAGTTTAAATGACACAGATTTATGAGCGCACTGTGAACATAACTTGGTTGAGTTTATGTTACACCAAATAGACTAATTTTCTTTTTTTTAACCTTTATTGAAAACAATACAATAGAAATTAAAGCTAGCTAGCCTAACCTAATTACAATATAAATCATGCCCGCGTGGAATGGTGGCGAGAATACTGGCTGCATATCCGCGCTGGACAGCCAGGCTGATCCTTTGCGCAAAAAATGAGCCAGCCCTTCTGTCACCAGATGAGGCAATCAACCGCGGTGAAATATCTCGCAAAAATTTTTTGCCACTATAAGACTCCACGGCCCTAGGGTCTCCACGGCAAACGGAACAATGTGTAACTCTCTATGAGAGAGTAATACTTCTAATTTTCTAACTTTTTGTTTTTTATGAATTAAAAAAAAAGAAAGTCCATCCGGTTTTAACTCTAAGTAGGTAAAGCCTGAGCAAAGTCAAAGTATATATAAGTATATATAGATATCGGCATCAGAGTGCATGTCTTAGCTAAAACCTCGGAAACTAAGTTATTAAGTCAATATTGATCACAGCATGCGAATATGAAGTTGGCTAACTTTAGAGTGACTCGCCGAATTGCTAAATTGGATTATAATCGAATTGCTGTGACGTCACTATTCAAAATTCAACCAGAGTATAAACTGCCTTTTCGGTACAGTGGTTAACATGTTCGACTGTGGATAGCGAGCGGGGATTAAGTTTCTATTAATTCCCGCGGGAACTTCATAGTTTTCCGGGATTAAAAGTAGCCTATGTCCTTTCACGGGATGTAAGCACAAAGGTTAGAGTATCGTACATACCTAAACGTATAAGAATGGGTACACGAAATTGAGCTCTAATTTAATGCTGTTATGGTTTATTTACTTTGCCGCAGAACTTAAACGATTTCATCGGCCATTCTTACATGATTGGGGGGCTGATTGCAGCCAAGCGCTAGCCTTTACATTAAAATAAAAAAGAAACTTTTAGAGTTTCCGTACCGGGATTAAAAGTAACCTATGTACTTCCCAGGGATATTACCTGTTTCTGTACTTAGTTACTTATGTCAAAATCGGTTGGAAATATGGGCTGACAGACAGACACTCTTTCGAGTTTATAATATTAGTAGATCTAAGCTACGAGGGTTCCAAACGCGACCTGGTCTGAGAAGAGCCCACAACAAACTCAGCTGGGGTTTTTTTTATTATCACCATCTTACAAATCATCTTAACTAAGGAACTATCAGAGCCAAGGATTCAATTGCATTATCACTTACCATCAGGTCTGATCGCAGTGGACTAACTTGGGCTAACTTGTAGAGAATAAAAAAAAAAAAAAAAATTGCCTGAGTTGTACAATATTACCTCAGGTATTTCTAAAGTTAGGTTCCCGGTTTGGGCGGATTGCGGAAGCACATTACGAAAAGGACAAAACTGACGCACGAACCACTAACGTACCAGAAGACGTTTCGTCCTATCGCGCTATTCTGTACTCTGTAGAGTGGACGTTTAAACGCTTTTGCGAGAAGTCACCTGTGTCCTTACGAGTATTTTTATTGTTATGATATTGGTAGTGCAAAGTGGGATGAGTGGCCCACGAGTGGCCTAGTTGCAAAAACGCATAATAAATTCCAAATTCAAATGTTTTTTATTCAAATAAACTTTTACAAGTACTTTTGAATCGTCGAGTGAATCTACCACTGGTTCGGAATGCCATTCCTACCCGAAGAACCAGCAAAAAACTCGGCGGTTGCTTTTTGACAAAAATAATTTACAATTTCATTAATTTGTAATTACATAAGTAACCGCTGTCCTTAGCATTGCTGGAGCGAGTGAAATCCATGCTCCTTTGTCATTTACGTAATCTTCAACAGTATAATAAGCTTTTTTCAGAAGCATACTTTTAATGTGTGTTCGTGTGGTGCGGGTTGTTACGTTCCCTCAAATATGGTTGAGCGAAGCAATGGCTGGATCATGCGTCATGCTCGTGAACGGGTGCCACCGTCGGAAATGGGGCTGCCTCTGTCTGCCAGTCTTGGCGTGTATTGAGTATTGTATGCTCGTGAAAAAAGCTTACTATACAATCGAAGATTACGTAAATGATAAAAAAAACAGCGTGGATTTGATTCGCTCCAGCTATGCGTGGGACTGCAGTTACTTGTATCATTATGATGATTGTAAGTTTTGATGGAAAAGAGCAACCACCGAGTTTCTTGCTGGCTCTTCTCGGTAGGAATGGCATTCCGAACCAGCGGTAGATTCATATTATAACGATTCAAAAGCGCTTGTAAAAGCTTATTTGAATTAAAAACATTTGAATTTTGAATTTTGAATGGACTTCTTAAACTTGTGTAAAGGATAAGTTGATATAAATATAAGTCGATTAACTCTAAAGTCGGTAACCGAATGACCGATGAAATGTGTGACCGAATTTGGCATTTTCGTTTCCCCCGTGCCTCGGAGAGCACGTTAAGCCGTCGGTCCCTGTTGTCACTAACATCCGACTAGAAACCTAAGAGTTGAAATAGTACTCTTAGTCGAGTCGCATGCGGAAGGACGTGGGAAGTGGGTATTCACCGCATTATTATCCATAGAAAACCCCTGCCATTATGTGATTAATATAATGGGGTAACGACCCGTAGCAATGAGGAATACGACATAGAGAGAGAGGAGAGGTAAGATGAAAAAAAAGACAGCAATATTATTTTGGTATCATTTATTTTATCCGGTACAGGAGTCATCCGTAAACATTGCAATGAATACATGGATATACAAAGTAAACGATAAATGTATATACTATAATTATTAATAATAAAATGTAAATATATAATATTATGTGTTAATATTAATTATTATGATCTATAATGTCTTGGCACCGACACGACACTGGATGTATCGAAAAATGGACGCTAGTACGATAATATATTATAAGAATACGGATGATTGGTGACAAACCGTGCCGGGTACGTGCCGTGTACGTGCCGTGCACGGTCCCGTTTGAGTTCTGTAACAACCGTGTTACATAAATAATTCAAAATAAGAATAGGACGGGCAGTGACCTCTACTTTTCAATTGTCATTTTTAATGTTACCCATCCCATATGCTTATACATGGTTTAATTTTAAAAAAATCAAATACAGAAATTATAACTAAGAGGTTATGTTTTTAGGTAGTATTTTTAAATTAATGATTTTCTTAACATCCTATTCTTAGTTGGAACGTTACGTACTTACGTGAAGTATGGTAGCGAAACATCGATTCCCGTTGTATAAATAGTCTTATTTGTATAGAGTTACGGTTTAATTTACGTCTTTAATGAGTCCTAGAGATCCAGATCCAGGCTTGTCCGTGTTACGGCTCGCAAACGGCACGATTTATCACATATCCCAATCTCAATCCCGTGCGAATATTCCGATCAAGCAATTGCCGGAATATGTAGCGTGCGTAGGTAGGTATATTCGGCGTTATTTTATTGCTTTTATTTATTGCTGGGCGATAAAATTGCGGGATTCATTTTCAGTGGACTTACTACCATTATTTTAAAATTGTAATTTCATATGGCGTACCTCGCTGGCGTACGTCCCTAAAATAAGGATTATAATTATTGAGAAACCAGAGTCATATTTCGCAGAATTTCGCATATTTTTCCGGATATAAAATTTTCGCCCGAGTTGCCCATGGCCTTTAACAATAATAGAAATAACGCATTGCAAGAAATCCGATCGGAAATTCGTCCGTATTGGAGATAGGTACATATATCATCCGTAACTTTGCCTCGTGATTTAATCATGAACAATCGGCCAACAGCTCTTGGCCTAGTTAGAGAACTGCTGGAGGCTAAACGATTCCTAACTTACTCCTAGGTGAGCGACGAAAGCGACGCGACGCGATACGACTCCATAGAATATGACAAATCTACGTGACAACGTAGGCCACGTGACGGGTCAGATACAGTTTGATATTGTCGCGTTTTTCGCTCATATAGGATAAAGCCTAGTTACCAACAATTACAATTTTATAATCCAAGAGATAACCGTGAGATTTTTTTTGTAACTAGTAGGTACCTACATGAAAAAAAATTGAGACTTCTTAAAAAAATACTCATTAGGTTCCAATTGCTTTTCACAATAACGAATACTGATGAGTATTTTTCTTTATATTTTTGTATTTGAACCCGTAAATAGAACTTCATTTCTTTCTTTATAACAATTAGTATTTTTTTAAATGTATTAGTTACAATGATAAATCCACCGGCGTCTCTTGCACTACATAGGCCGAGAGTAATTGATACAAATACCGTCTACATGGTTACAAGTATACACAATTTTATAGAGGCGCGGGGGGCGGGGCGCTGCCACTAAGTGGGGAGGGGGGGGGGGGGGAGAATCTAACAGGCTCTGGGACCTTAAGCCTAATGCGTTGTGTTCGGACCGTGTTATGCAGAATTTCCCTTCTCTGAAAAACATTTACAGCACCAGAGGATCCGCCAATACGTTGCCGACTTTTGAGAAAGTTTATCAGCCCTTTGAAGAGCATTTTCTAAAATTTTCAATGATTGTTAAAGTCTCAGTATACTTTTGACAAATATAGCCGATCCAAGTCTTGACAATAAAATTACTGACATTTTAAACATATTTTTGCTGTAATACACCTAGTTTTTGATAGAGAAATATGCCTCTCTCTCCTATGAGAGTGAATGCTTGTGCCCAGCAGCGGGACGTTAATGGGCTGTAGTGGATAAAGAAAAATGTCGAGGAAAAATATTGGTTGTTCTCGCCATTTTTCTGAAAGTCTTTCTTATTGAAAGTCTGCATAGCACGGCCTCTAAGGAGAAAACACATTACGGGCACTTTTTTTGAGTTTATCTTTTAGATTATTTGTCATTTGAATATAATAGGGGCCCAGATGCAGAAAAGTTTACTTTGAAGCCAATTCTAAAATGTATCTATAGATTTAGTCTATCTATCGCGAGCTATAGAAGTGTTTGTCTGTGTAATGCCTCGGTTCATTCGGGATTCCAAGTGTTTCTCGGTTCGATGGTAACTAGCCACGGCCGAAGCCTCCCACCAGACCAGCCCCCCGATTATGTAAGAATTGTCCATCAAATGGTAAAGGTTCAGCGTCAAAGTAATATAAACCATAACTGCATTGAATTAGAGCTCAATTTCGCGTATCCATTCTTATACGTTTGAGTATCGTACATACCTAAACGTATAAGATTGGGTAAACGAAATTGACCTCTAATTTAATGCTGTTATGGTTTATTTACTTTGCCGCAGATTTTTAACGATTTCATCGGTCATTCTTACATGATTGGGGGGCAGACCAGAGAATATTCACAAATTGGGCATTTGAAAACTATTCGAATAAATTATTTTTAGTGATTATTAAATAGAGGACCTCCTCAAAGACGTATCGACGTCTCCTGTTATTTTTATGTCTGAAAACCATTTTTAACCATCGATTGAACTAAAAAAGGGCGTCGTATTTTGATGACGTCACAGTTCAGTATTTCATACAACATCCCATACTACGCACGCGTTTTGACGTTCGAAAAAAGTACCGGATTTGACTAGTTGTCAAATACTCTATTATAAATTCCCAAATTTACCCTACCAGGGATCGAACCCGAGATCTCCCGCTTATAAGACCATATTGCTCATCACTGCGCAATGGAGCTCGTCAAAAATAATTCCCGATCGAGGCATTACAGAATCGACAAGGCTGTGGACAGGAAGGGACCTACGTAGCTCCTTACTAACTATTACCAGCTCCGGTGGACGGATCATACTCCATATCCAGGTACTTCGATAAAACATGTCTGTTTGTTTGTTTGTTCCATCATACAAGGTGATACAGAAAAATACGAATAAGCTACTACCAAAAAAGTATAATTATTTTACGTTTTTTTTTGAATTTTTTTAAACGCGTAATTTTTAATTTTTTTTTTAAATATATTAAACTTTCAAAGATATGTATTTTTTTTCTCGCGTGAAAATATAGTAACTACGAAACTAATGAGATTTTGATATCGAAAAAAGCTGCTTATAAACACTAAATTGAGTATATTCATTTGAATTCGTATTTACTTTGACCATAAGAAAAATAATTACTACCACAGACTTAGTAAACATTCAGACATGCCATAAAAAAGAGCTTATCCGTATTTTTTAAAACCTTGTTTAATCTTTTAAAAATTTAAATCAACGACCCCAACATCATCGAGACGGTACAAAAATACATCTCACTACAATCTAACTTAACTAAATTACCCAGCTGTCAGTTAAATATCTCTTTTTTGTCAACATCGTACACAGATTGAGCCCCGCGCCTCTCGGAAATATCACAATCCTTTACAACATCAACGATGATTATATTCTTGAGGTTAAACGACTACTGGAGAAAAACTAGGCTGTCTTTTTTGTATCTACTCAAAATCAAGGCAATAGGGATGATGCCTATATCAAAAATAAATTATTTCTAACTGATTATTAAATAGAGGGTCTTCCAAAAGACCTAAAATTCACATCCTCGGTTAGTTTTAAGTTTGATAACCATTTTAAAATATAGGTAGATTAAAGATAAAAAGTGCGTTGAAATTTGATGACGTCACAGCTGTGAATTTCATACAATCTTCCATACTAGAAGTACGTTTTTAAGTTTGATAAAGAGTTGCTGATTTGATTGAGTTGACAATTGACATCATATCATATCATCACACTTCGACGAAAATGTAACCTTTAAAATGGCGCTTGCTAACAAACGTTTGTCAAAGAAAGCCTTAAATATTGATTCACCATTTTTTTTACCATTGAGCAATTGCATTTATAAAATTAGAAGTTTTAAGTTTATTCGAGATTAAGATATTGATCTTCAGCCATCAGTTCTCCAGAAGCCGAAAAACCTAATCAGAAAGAAAAGAGAACACGCTCTCTACTGAGCGGAACAGTTGAGCTACGAAGTGTTGAAGAGAGACATACAGATACAGAGAGAGACAACACAATCTAATCAAACTAACCATCGAACAACAATTCAACATCGAACATCTGATAAAAACGTTTCTTTTCCTTACAATTACATTTACGTTTTGTGTGAACGATCAGATGCGAAGATACAAAGCGATGTGCAAAAGTATTTTAGTTTATAATAAAAGTTAAAACAATTTAAAACTCACTTCCATTCATATTCTTGGGATCAGTAAGCAGGAAGTCATTTTAGTTTTTTTTAGTATAATTATTCCCTTGGCCAAATTTCGCACCGCTCCGCATCGGATCGCATCAAATCGCTTTCACAGGACGAAAGCTTCACGCTATACTTAAGATTGCTGCAAAAATTGTGGTAGCAAATGTTACTCCATACAAAAACGCGTCCGTTCTATGCGGACATCTAAAATTGACATCGAAATTTACATGATTTCCATTTTTTAAGCTATGATACACAATTTATTAAGCATTGAGCAGGATGTACCAATCTACTAGAGGCGGCAATCCAAATTTACGTTTTACTAAATTTGAGAGATCTCGTGCAAATTTTTGTGGTATTTGTTAACAGTTTAATATCTTTATAGATATTCGATAAGAAGTACTCTGTAGGGATTTCTACTTTTGTCCAAATACCCACTTTAATATAGAGCTCCAAGCTATAGGCTATCCAATTGTTCCATTTATTACTCTTTGAGACGTTTCTTCTTTTTCATGTCTATTCTAATAGATTAGTACATCTATGCCGCAATGTATAAGTTTAGTTATAATTACGAATTTGACATCTATATAAAATATAATGTAGATATATGCCGGTACGGCGTCAATTCTTCTAGAAATTTCTCAATTTAACCATTTTATATGCAAAATTCCGGACGGAGTATCCACCGGTAGATATGAGTAAACCGGAAATTTCTAGAAGTTATCCCTTAAATCCTACCAAATACATATTATATTATCACTTATAAATTCTAATTTCAATTTGTATTGGTGTTCACGTTTTTTGTAATTCATACATTTGCAAAGTGAATTGACACAGTATGGCGAAATACAAATTCAATTTGTCCATTTCCATACAAACTCCTATTTGTCTACAATATTATCGACTTCAAAAATTGACGCATTTGTATACAAAAACAGGCCATGTTTTACTTCACGAATCATTTTAAATTTGGCAAAATTTTGAAAAGACTGAATGATCTCCTAATGCAAAAATGGAACCGAAATAACCCACTTTTGAAACATTTTTGAATAATAACAATGCTAGAAATTAGTGATAGACTCATAGTCACTTAAAATTAGACTAATAATTTATGTTTAAGTTAATAGTTCTATGTCATTCCATAGAGTTGCAAATATGGCATACTGTGTCGATAAACTTTATTCAAATAAAAATCCAAAAAAAATATATTTTAAATCCACAATTTAGTCCGTCATCAATATAAGAAAAAATCTATTTATTACAAATATCAACAATTTGGCACATTACTTTCCTGTTTCGAACAGTCACTAAAACTAACGTAACAATGCAAGAGAAACTAATATGAAATGGAAAACTATTCATAGAGTATATTATAAGATAGTAGAATAGATAGGACGTTCGTTGCAATGTAATGTTTAGTAATTTACTAAAACTATTTCGTTTTTGAAACCCTACATAAAAATATACTAATTTCAGAAACATGTGCATAGTAAAAATAAAATTCACATTAATTAAGGACTAAGCCGAGCGCAGCGAGCGAAATTTTTATTTATTATGTAGACGTTGATATAATTGAAATCATTTATTCAAAGATATAAAACAAATGACTCATTCATGAAAATAAATATACTCAACAATAAGAACTAAATAAAGTGAATACGATACAACAATTTCAATTGTCCAAATACAAGTCTCTTTAGATTTGAAAATAAAATTGTTTTGTCAAAGGATAACGTCCAAAACATAATTTAATTTCCTCGACACGCAAAGCCAACTGAACGTCATTGCAACGAACGTGCCGGGAATCCGAGACGGCGAGAGTTTCAGAGTTAGGGCGCTAAATACGTAACAAATTAACATTATAGGATCGCTACAGTACCTACAAATGCTAGAAATACAACACACATTTCATCTACTAGTGATAGTGCATGCAGGTTTAGCCCTCGACACAGTACCTACTTTATTTCTACCTTTACCACGGTTTTTGGCATGTAACCCTAGGAGTATGTAGTTATGATTTTAACCCGAAAAGGCAGTAACTTCAAGAATCAGAATTAATGTACCTGAATCATTAAATAAATCCATATACCAGCAAAAGGTTTATTAAAGTCCCTTGTATTAAAATTTTATTGTGATAGAAAATACACAAACATTAATTATTTTTAAGAAAAATGCAAAAATGCCTTCCTTACATATTGAATCATAATATAAAAAAAACTTTCAAAATATATTATAACAACTTCTCAGGGTATGCAACGTTTATTGCCTATTAGAAGAGCACGCTGGTTAAATATAGTGTTAGCAAAATTACGCTAAATAGAGTTTAGAAGAAGTAGGTACTGTGAATTAAATCTTCGAGGCCTAAACCAGCTATTACTAAAAAGGCTATTAATACAGTATGGAACTACTATTACAATTCTATACAGGACGAAGAGCTTAGTAAATACCATAATAATGTGTTTCACTAAGAGCATAAGGGCCTTAACTTAACATAGTAGGTATAGTTAGAATAGGCTTAAAGTAAATCTTTGGTATGGTTAAGAGAAATACGATTGCTTTTAAGACCGATTTCTTATGGTTATTGTTTCAAGTTATTTTGAGTTTAAGTATTTAGTATTTTAAGCTACTTGGTATAACATTGTTTTATTTAATTTATAATGTCAAAATTAATTATATTTATTTCTAAATCATTCAAGTAACTTAAATAGGACATTTTGAGTTGTCGTTTTTTAAAATCCATTTTTATAGTTAGTAAGTCAATTCAACACAAGTCTTCCTTTTACTCTAATCATAGAAATCGGCCGTAAAATTGATTTAATAGTCTAACATACATGCAAACACTATCTTATAATACTTTGAAGTGTCTAAACATATAGAGATAAGTTATGTTTAATTTCGTATTACATATTTTAATAAATTACAAAAATAAATACAAACATATCACTGCCCATAATGTTATGTTTCGTTCAGTCATTTTTACGTCAATTTTTCTACAAGAGCAGTCGATTGCAGCGCTTGTATACAAGCTAGGAAAGGTTTTAAAAAAAAGTCCACTGCGAGTCGAAATTTCCAATCCATACAAAAAATGTAACATAGTATTTATTGCTACTTCACTAGGCTTAAATTGAGCATTGCATAAATTAATGAAACTCGAAATAATCCAAACAAAAATACGCACTAACCTCGCACAATAAAAATAGATAAATTAAATTTTAAAGATAACAGTAAATAATTTAAACATACAAGTAATCAACCAAATAGAAGTGAAAAACACATGAATGAACATTCGATTCTTATTTGGTCGAGTACCTATTCATACTTAAGCTTAAACACAAATTAAACGTCAGATAACTCGCAGCGGAAAACCAACCTTACCATCAAACAAACAATGATCGAAATCGTTCAATATTTAAACCAAAGTGAAAACAGCTGCAACTCCAATGAACAGTGTCACGAGTGTGGCTCGTACCTGTTCGGCGTTGGCGTGTAGCGCGCGGACGGCGTGACGCGCGGGGGAGGCGGGCGCGGTGCGGGGGGGGAACACTGCCACGGCGCCCCCGCTTGACGACACCGCTATACACCACACCTGAGCAACGAAAATATTATAGTCAAAACATCTCGTTACTACACGATACATTGATGACATACGGAGCCGAGACACTGTTCACTCAAAGTCAGCAGGCGATGGAGAGGGTTATGCTAGGAGTATCCCTACGTGATCGAATCAGAAATGAGAAGATCCGTAGGAGAATCAGACTCACCGATATAATTAGACGAGTTGCGAAGCTCGAACAGCAGTGGATGTATATCTGCCTACGACGACGTCTAGACAATGCCTGCGACTTCTTCCGCTTGGATTACAGTTTTTGAAGAATCCCAGCGGAAATTTTTTGAATTTCCAAGATAAGTAGTAGTAAGTCACCCGCAATGCCGATCGCACCGGAGACGACACCCGGTCTAGGGGCGCGTAGCCTCCTAGGTAGGCCCAAGCCACATAGGCTAGAAGATCTTCACCGGAGTATATAATTACCACGCGCCCCACCCGGGTAAGGAGGCCAGGCCTCGACGCTTGTACCCCCGCTTCCTCTTCTACTGCAAGAAGAACCAATACCACCACTTCTAATACCACCTTCCGTGTTCGCCAGTCGCACTCTTCGTCGCAGAAACAAATTTCATCCTCAGCACCTGGACGCCTGGTCTTCTTCCACCTCCCGTTATTCCAGGTCATTTCTGCCATTTAACTGCAAATTGTGGAACCAGCTTCCATCTTCTGTGTTCCCTAATGATTATTTATAATATGGGGCTCTTCAAAGGGCGGATAAACAAATTTCTCAAAAGCCAGCAACGCATTGGCGGTTCCTCTGGTGCTGCAAATGTTCATGGGCGTTCATCACTTACCATCAGGTGACCCGCCTGCTCGTTTGCTCGCTATATTAAAAAAAAGAAGACTCTCGCAACATGACGCCACAGCAGTGGTACTGACCTCGTCCGGCTCCGGCACCAGCAGTATGGCGCGCCAGCAGTGCTGCGCGAGGTCGGGCGTGAGCGCGGCGGGCGCGGCGCGGCCGTCGCGCAGCCACAGCACGCGCAGCGCGCGCCCGCACGCGCCGCACTCCAGACGCCAACCATTGGGCGTCGGCTCCGCGCTCACTGCTGTCGCTGTTGCACCACCTAGCGACGAATTTAAAAGAGTTTTCATAATGTTTTCGAAAGTGTGTGAAGTCTATTTTAACTTTTAAACTATCATGAGAAACTATCATATTCATTTTAAATATACATAATACCCGGATAAACTCACGTGTTATGTCGGAATTGCCCGACTAGTTTCGAACCCGTTCGGGGCCCTTATTCACGAGCCTGTTCGCACGACGCGGTCGTTGCTTGACCGCGTTGCGCGAACAGGGCAGGTGTGAAGTCTGCCAATTGGCCAGGGTGGTGGACTATGGCCAAATCCTCATTCCGAGAGGAAACTTGTGCTCATTAGTGAGCCGTATGTTTAAATACATATGCCTATATACGTTGTTTCATAATTTTTAGAGCGGTGAGAGATCTCACTGTTAAGCTACATAAAGCAACCTAAGTCAAAATGTTGCAGTGTTGATAGCTGACGTCACCGCCTGGTTATTTTTATTCCTCCTACAGCGGCATATTTGGGAGCACTCTAGGAGGCCAGAATTAAGTGGCGCTTTATTCCGCCTAGAGCTGCATGCTTTAGACTTTAGAGGACTGTGAAAGGCTGGAATTAAAAACAAATTGAGCCAGAATTGGTCAAAAATCGACCCTTAACTTAATTTGAAAAAACATTACGTTGTGTCAATGAATATGTATCACTTGACAAAGAAGATAAAGAAGAATAACAAAATATGCTAAACCAACACTATACAAGGAAAATATTAAATACTAAAGTTAACTTACTCTAAAGGTAAAGCTCAGTGTTACCTGTGACCCTCAGCGTGACTCGTTTGAGCTCCCGGAGCCGCTTGAGGTCAGGCGCTCGAGCGCCCACGCAGCGGTATTCACCACCTTCCTCGTACATGGCTTCCTTTATACCTGTTTCAATATCCATACTAATATTATAAATGCAAAAGTGTGTTTGTTTGTTGGTTTGTCCTTCAATCACGCTGCAACGTAGCAGCGAATCGACGTGATTATTGGCATGGATATAGTTGAGGACCTGGAGAGTGACATAGGCTACTTTTTATCCCGGAAAATTATGGAGTTCCCGCGGGAATTAAAAAAACTTAAACCACGCGGATGAAGTCGCGGGCATCAGCTAGTCAGTAATATGCGGAAGGACGTGGGTCCCACCGCATTATTATCCCAAGAAAACTCCTACCCTTATGTGAGAAATGGAAAATTGGAAAGGTGTCACGACCCTCAGCAATGACGAATTCGACGCGAAGAGAGAGCGATATCAGTAATGAAGTGCACGTACCGAGCACGCCGTGCGCGTGGTGCGAGCCGGCGGGCGCCCACGCGTCCGACGCGTTGCCCACCACGCGCCGCCACCAGCACCCCACGCTGCCTGCACCATACCACACACACACAAATCGTTAGGTTTACAATACCACAACTACAGTTAAAAATTAAATAAATAATAAATAAATAAATGTTTATTAAGCTTTACACGGAATTGAAACACAGAAATGAGAAATTATAACTACAGACTAAATACTTACTAATAAAAATACAAAATGTATTTTACAAAATAACTACAAAAAACTGGCCAAGTGCGAGTCGGACTCGCGCACCGAGGGTTCCGTACAAACCTGTAGTAAGTTTTACGATTTATGACGTACCTATTAAAAATAAAAATTACGTTTGTTGTATGGGAGCCCCCTTTTAATATTTACTTTATAGATATTTAATTATTTATTTTGAAAGGTAATATACAAGTTAATATTCTGTGAAAATTTGAACCGACTACCTGTTACCGTTTTTAATATTGAGCAAAAAAATACGAAAAAAACACGTTTATCGTATGGGGACCCCCCTTATTATATATATTTTTTTAATTTTTAGTATTTGTTGTTATAGCGGCAACGGAAATACATCATTTGTGAAAATTTCAGCTTTCTAGCTATCACGGTTTATGAGATACAGCCTGGAGACAGACAGACAGACAGACAAACAGACAGACAGACAGACAGACAGACAGACTGCGGAGTCTTAGTAATAGGGTCCCGTTTTTACCCTTTGGGTACGGAACCCTAAAAATTAAATTACTCCGTGTAATCGCTAAGAAGGCTGCTACCTCAGCATGTTGCTGCAGTATATGATAATTGCAGCGCTGATTTTCAGGCAGAGCCCTATGTGACGTCACGACTCACGACCCAGAAGCGACCAGCGCACACTTTTCTCAAACACGGTACTTAAGTTAGGCAACAAATAAATTAGGTAGTAACAGCTGCTCCCCACAGGACAGTATAATAACATACAATATTGTATTTAATTTACATACTTATTACACTAAGCTACGTAATGTATTATATTATTGACTATTGTATGAAAAAAAAAAAAAGAGCAACTGCTGAGTTTCTTGCCGGCTCTTCTCAGCAGAATCTGCTTTCCGAACCGGTGGTAGAGTCAAAACATGACGTAACATAAGAGACACCTGCATGTCCTACATGTTTTTTAAATAAATGAATTAAATGAATTAAACACAAAATATAGCAGATAATATAGTTCAGTTCATTGACGGCACACTGCTGCAGCAGTGTGCCCTCCGGTCGTGTCGGATATTCCGTCCCTATGAGAGGAACAGAGAGTGCACCTGTGTTTGCGCACACACTTGTGCACTATAATATATCCCGCGCAGATGACTAATCTCTCTGGAGATTGGCCGCTGTGGCCGAAATTTAGTCGGGAAGACATTATTATTATTATTTAAATAATTGAAGAGTTTTCGGGATCAATTTGTTTATTTTTTTGTGCCTTTAATATTAAAAGTCAAACATATACCTACTTACACTAGCGGCACGCTATGATGGCCGGTTGGACAAACGTTCCGTATTAATTGATAACGACTTTGAAGGAAATAATTGTATTACTTTATTGACGATAGTGATGTGCAGAGATTCATAAATTTAAAAAAACTTAATTGTTTTTTGTTCGAGAATAAATTGACATTCCACATAACTATTGTAATGTGTCAAACCGGCCATCATAGCGTGCCGCTAGTGTAGTCGGTGTTTGACCCACCTTTAGGGCAGTGCAACTGGACGTTTCCCCCCAACGGCACTTCCACTCTCTGCTGATCAGGCTCCTGTTCCTCCGCGTCATAGTCCGCCGCTGTTTGCTGCTCTTTAGGTGCTGTTCATGAATTATAGACATCAATAGAATAATGTGGGTAGTTCTGTTGTATTCGATCTCATAAATTGGGTATTTGACAACTAGTCAAATCAGCTACTTTTTTTCAAACGTCTAAACTATGGGCTTTTGTATGAAATATTGAATAGTGACGTCATCAAAGTTCGACCCACTTTTTTACTTTAATTGATAGTTTAAAATAGTTATTCAACATAAAACTAACATGGGACGTGGACATCACAAATTTTGGGAGATCCTTTATGTAATAATCACTAAAAAATAATTTTACATCTCTCATATTCGGTAAGTAGGTCCTTATTACCCCCAAATGGAGCTTGTAGGTGACCAATTAGCGCTCTAGGGTAATAATGTAGCTAGAAAAGCCCTAGGGCGGTAAGTAATTAAAAAAAGTATGATGGTTAGATGTACGCGAACTTTTTGAAAGAGTGAAGAGTTTTTTTTTTTATTACTTACCGCCCTAGGGCTTTTCTAGCTCTACATTATTACCCTCGAGCGCTAATTGGTCACCTACAAGCTCCATTTGGGGGTAATAAGGACCTACTTTACCTCACAATCGAGATGTAAAGCAGAGTAGTTAGCTCGGGTGTAAGCATCAATTGCACCCTCGAACTATAGGCGCCCTCCCTGCGCTCGTGCGCCTAAATATCTCGGGCTGCAATTGATGCCTTACAGCCCTTGGCTACTAATCTACTATTATACTTCTACCATACCTTTACTACTGTTTTAATCATACTTTTGCGGGTCTAAAGTCAGTCTTCATGCCCTAGGGCCGTAATCTAGTCGATCGATCGCCCAACTAGTTGACCAACCCCATACTGTAAATATGCACAACAGATTCTAGGCTCCAGACTGGTCGACCAAATGACCGTACCATTTGACATAAAAGTTTTTAAACCAAGGAGTATGTATACCTGCATATACACTGGCAGCATGAAAAGCAAAAAGTTTGAATATCAAAGCAGCGGCGCCAAATGTGACTCTATCGAACGTGAACATTCACTTTTAATTTGTCTTTTCTTTTTATTATTTACTAGACCTATGTATCCTACTTACTATGATTTGCAATAAATATCTAACCGTTACAGTTTGTTTTACTGTTATGGTAGAAGTATAAAGTAGAGTATACACCACCGGGATAAAGCAGTTTTTTTCTTGGGCGCTTGAATCCCTCACTGCACTCAGGACTCAATCTTAATTCCCTCCCTTTGGTCGAGAATTAACTTATAACACCCTCGCTGCGCTCGGGAGTTAAATTTGGAGTCCTTCGTTACGTTCAGGATTCAATGTAGCGCCCGTGATATAAAACAGTGCTTTATCCCCTTGGTGTATAATCTACTATATTTGAATAGTTATCAAATACCCAATTGACAAGTCTTAATCTAGTGCTGTCGATTTCCGCTTAGAGCATAATGAAAGCATAATGGACAGCTAAAATGTATTAGCCGTGGCGTTTTATTTTAATCTCTACATGATTAGATATCACTCTTTCAGGTGTAACAATATTATTGTATCATTTTTTGTCAATCACTTTTATGAGATTTGAATGTTCTAATCACAAAACATAGTTATTTTAAGTCCCAAATTGATAATATTATCACTTGTGACCGAACTCATGACAAAAGACATGTGCATAAATAACATGTAGTCGTAAGATTAATTTACCTTAATGGGTGTCCTTCAGGGCTCAATCTAGCGTCCCTTATTTTAAGTATTAATTAATTATTGGTAAAGAGGTCATAACCTAAATGCTGCGCAGTAGCGAAATAACCGTAAACGCTCTACCAGACTGGCAGGACTGGATTCGCCAATTGACGAAATTATATTTTTTCACAATTTCAGCTTGCCAAAAGGCCCTTCCCGAAATTCGTTATCAGCTCTTGGACCATAAGCCCTTCGTATTCAGAGAGAAGTTAAAAAACCGCACGTCTGCTATCAACAGTGAGTACGATAGGTTGAAATGGATGAGGACCTTCTCAGACCAGGGCGCGTTTGGAACCTTTGTAACTTTAGTTTTAAGATACCGTAACTGATTATCACCATCATGTTTTATAAGTAAGTAATTTTTAACGTCAATAAGTGTACCTACAGTGTACCTTTATTGAATAAATGATTTGATTGATTGATTGATTGATTGATTGATTGTAAAACTTGCGATTGACTCAGAGTGGCCGAACCCAGGGTGGCACGTCCTCAGTAGAGTACCAGTACGTACCCACGTTGAGGTAGTAGCCGATGGAGGAGTACTCGATGTCCACCCAGCGCGTGCGGCACCTGTACCAGCCGCCGTGGCTCTCGCGCAGCAGCGCCCAGCGCAGCGTGGCCGACCCCAGGGCCGCTCCATCCTCAGCGCCCTCCTCTAGGGGGGTTGGTGAACTGGAAAAGAGGCTGTAGTCAAGCATCTCGCGTGTGGGTCTCCCTCTTTCAGCAATGATTACGGAGCTGGCACGAGGCCAATAAAAAAACTATGGATATTCCAAAAAAGATACGCGCCGAAACCGCCTCCTTTTTTGGAAGTCGGTTAAAAAATAAGGACTAAATACCTATCTATACATATACCTTATTTACCATTTGTGTTGCTTGGGACATGAGAAACATCGGCCCCCAGACGCAAGATCTAATCGAAGATCAGAAGATATCTCGCTATTGAGGTCGAGCCTTAATTAAGTACCAATTTGTATTTAATTAAAGGGAAACATTCGGATAATTATGTTTTGGACCGACCTGAGAATCGACCCCAAAACCGCGTCATCTGCTTACCAAAACATGGTACACATAAGAACAACGATGCAACCGAGAATGAAAAAGCACGAAAAGAATTAGCTTGGTATTAAACTACCAACCTAGCTTTTGATGAATATGAAGCGCCTTATGATTCAGGGCATAAAATCTTCAATTCGCGATTCATTTGTCTACTAGCGCAAGCCCATCCATCATAAAACTGTAGGTATAAGAAAATCATAATCATTTGACAGTTTAAAACATATTACTCGAACTATTTAAGGAGTTCATACATACAGTGACGTGCAGGTATCTACGAACTCCATTATACAGGTCGTATTATACCTACGTTTGAAAAAAGATTATAATAACGATTTCCTTACACAATCGGGGCTTTGATCCAAATTGAGAATGGCTGGTTTAAAAGAACGTTTCTAGAAATCCATTTCGATAACTGTGATTCTAAACCTGCTTTTTCTTTCTTCCGAGTAACAAAATTTCCTCGTAGAACTAAATTTATTGCAAGCTACCTAAGTATTCAAGTTATTATTCCCCAAGTTGCAATTTTCGCCGTAATTTGGGCGTCTACAGCTTGCCAGCTAATTAAACTTAATTCCGTAATCACGAATTTTCACAAGAAATAAAACGAAACATCGCAAAAGCTGTAACTTTTAAAAGTTTAAACTCCGTCCGAGGTAGATTGTGATAATGCTGAGTCTCGCAATTTTAGTAGGATTAATAATTTTGCTCTAATAAATTGTTCGCTAAATTATTTTTTGTAATGATAAGAGAAGTATGAATTTCTGTTTATTATTGCCCTCGACGGCTTTATATAAATAGTACATGACTGCTTCGTTGGTCTAGGGTTAGCATGTTCGACTGCGCCCGACGAGGTCCCGGGTTCGAGTCCCGGGTCGGGCCATAATTAAGTATTGGGGGTTTCTGACTAGGAACTCTCAGGACTAGGAGTTGGAAGTTGGCGGTGTTTCACCCGCCGTCGGTCCCGGTTGTTATCACTAACATGACAATAGTCGACCTAAATGACTACATGGGATTATAACTGACGAGCAAATAGGGTTTAGATAGAACAAAACAATGAATTTGGCTATATATATAATTTTGTTGAAAAAGTTATGGTAGATTTGGACAAAAAAGAACTGGTGTGTGCATTATTCATGGACTTAACAAAGGCTTTTGATTATGTTGATCATAACATTCTAGAAAACAAGCTATAATATGCTTATGAATTCTTTAGCATTGGTCAAATCGTATCTTAGTGAACGATATCAAATAACAGAAATAACGCATATGGTCAATAAAACAGCACAGAGGTATTTCTCTGATGCTAAAAAAATATATACCGGTGTACTGCAGGGAAGTGTATTAGGCCCTTTACTATTTATAACGTATATTAATGATTTTCCTACGAGCACTGATCATCAAAAGGTCTTATTTGCGGACGATAGTACTGTAGTTTTTACTGGAAAGAATAAAATGGCACTCGAAAATGACATCAACAATGCTATGAAGAATATTATTAGTTGGATGACATCAAACAATTGCTATGCCTTCTGCTAGGCGAAACATATGACTATTTAACTTTGTAACATCTAATGTAAATGTATGTCTGTGCAAAATATAGAAATTGTATTGTATTCAAAATTCAAAAATTGTATTGTATTCAAAGTTCCTACCGAGAAGAACCAGCAAGAAACTCGGCGGTTGCTCTTTTGAAAAAAATAATTTACAATTTCATTAATTTGTAATTACATAAGTAACCGCTGTCCTCAGCATTGCTGGAGCGAGTCAAATCCATGCTCCTTTGTCATTTACGTATTCTTCAATAGTAGGTAATAAGCTTTTTTCAGAAGCATACTTTGAATGTACTTTTTAAACTTGTGTAAAGGCAAGTTTAAAATAGGTTGTGGAATTTTGTTATAGAATAGAATGCTCATTCCCACGAACGACCTTCGGACTTCCTTGAGGCGGAGCGATTGTCGTCAAAGCCCGCCAATCAGCATTGGAGCAGCGTGGTGGGTGTCCAATCACCTCTCTCGTATGAGAGTGGAGGCCTGTGCCCAGCAGTGGGCTGTAGTGGCGGGTGGTCACTGACCTGGAGGCGTGTTCGGTGTCGCGGACCCAGGCGGCGCGCGCGGGCGGGTTGGCGTCCACGTCGCAGCGCAGCGCCGCCGCGCCGCCCGCGTACAGAGTCACGCCGAAACCCGGCCAGCGCGAGATCACGAACGACGGCGGGTCTACGGAACAGGGACGACCCTTACACGTCTGTTATGCCGTGCACGGTCCGTAACACAGACGAGCCTTGGCCGTGTCATGGTCGTGTCAATGCCATGTCTAATTTAAATATCATCGCGCAAATCCCTAGCAAAGCGGTAGGACTGTTAAGTAAGTAAGTAAGTCAAAATATTTTATTACACACAAACAATAATTAATAACAAAACAGAGGTAAAACTAATCGTGACAGAATTTACAACTTGTTATGGTGTAAAGGCCATTGGAAATCTGACCACCATTATCATACTAATATTATAAATGCGAAAGTGTGTTTGTTTGTTGGTTTGCCCTTCAATCACGCCGCAGCGGAGCAACGGATCGACGTGATTTTTGGCATGGGTATAGTTGAGGACCTGGAGAGTGACATAGGCTACTTTTTGTCCCGGAAAATTAAGGAGTTCCCACGGGAATTGAAAAAACTTATTCCACGCGGACGTAGTCGCGGGCATCAGCTAGTTATGTTATATTGTAGGTGATACCGTAAAATGGGTGTCGTTTAAATTTAACTGTGGTGTTATTTTTATAAGTGCGGTAAGGCCAGGACATCGGCCTGCGGATGACCCTGAGTTCTACGCATGCAACTCGTTCAACTGATTTCTAAGCAATAAAATATCACTTGGAGAAGGAAATATTGTGTGGAAAACTGCATGCTTGAGAGTTTCTGTTTTTCTCCAAGGTGTGTAAAGCCTGCGAATCCACTTCAGCCACAGTAAACAGATACAACCACCACTGAAACTACCTAGAAACGTTCGCAACAGCTCACTCACACCCATGCGCATCCACGACACGTCATGACGCGGCACTCACTACTGACGGCACTGCGACGAGCGCTTATGGGTTTCGTGGATGATGTTTGTGTGAGTGAGCTGGTTCGAACGTTTCTAGTTTCGGTAGTTTCAGTACTGGTTGTATCTGTTTACTGTGCTTCAGCGGCGGGTGGATCGGTGCGATGAGGATGACTCACACGTGACGTGTATCTCCAGCTTGGCGGTGAGCGCGTCGGGCGGCGGGGGCGGCGGGGAGGGGGCGGGCGGGGCGGGGCGCCGCTGCCGCGCCGTGCACTGCAGCGTGGCGTTGTGCAGCTCGCGCGCCGCCGTCACCACCACGCGCGACCACCACATGCCCTCTGCACAAATAATTTTGAAGTGAAAACTTCTTTAGCCGCGTTGAGCACTTTTTGGTAGGGGGTAAACTTGTGGAGACGGATAATTAAGCGTGAAACAACACCATAGTGACGACCACAACCGCTCTGACAAGAGCGATACGACCAAGAAGAAGAAACTTGTGGATTCGCGTCACCGTGGTCAAGACACGTCCGCGCGCTTTGAGACGCGGGACGGGGAAGAGCGGCGGGGGGGTCTATACGCCCCGGCTGGCTATTCGTTACGCACCGAACAGCAACCGTGTTACTTTGTCGGGTCAACTTGTATTTTAATTCTTCTAGTAATATAAGTGTATACAGGGCGTCCCACGGCTATGCTGCATGGAGGGGAAGTACCTTAAATATCGTAGATGGAACATTTTACTGAAAGAAGACTTCATTTTAATTTAAAATACAATTTAAACTGCATTCATAGATTTTTAAAAATTGCCTGGTTGAACCGGGACTCGAACCCGCTATACGAGAAAAAAAATTACCTGTAGCTTTATCATACCGATCGAAAGGCTTTATTATAAGGATTATTTTTTGCTAAAAACATAGCATCAAAAATAAAAGGAAGACCATGAATTATAACATTTTAATACAAATTATAATTAGTAGGATAATATGGGGCTGATTCTGTAGTGCACAATCTCTAAACTAAACTAAAATTAGAGCATTACAAATATTGCTAACACTTTCATAATACTCCCTACGGAAAGGGACGGAACTAGATTTAAAGCTGCCATTTTAGTTTAGTTTAGAGATTGTGTTGTACAGAATCAGCCCCAATGGCTCCAAATGCCTCAATTTAATAATATGCTCAAAATGTGCATTCCCATTCTGTTGAAACAAGCAATTGAAGGTTAATAAGACAGCTGCCGGTAAATTATTTTAAGAAAAAATTATTTCATAGATTTTCTGTAAATAGAAAATTAAAAGAAGAGAGATTTGCTTAGAATTGTATGTTATAAACTTGTAAATTATAGTAATTTAACTTTGCGCATTTCCTGTACGCTCAAAATGCTAAATCTTGTTCTTATTAAGTAATGTTAGCCTGTAAGTTTCAAATAAACGAATTGTAAAATTCTTTTCGAGGCAATAAATATCTTAAACCAGAAAATCTTTATGGCACGCAAAATAGACAACTACAAAGAAACTAAAATTTGCATAAGGAAATTCAACCATGTAGAACAAGATTTATAATTACAGTAGTAAATACAGCATCTTATAATATACTAGTTGATGCCCGCGACTTCGTCCGCGTGGATTGAGGTTTTCGTTTCCCGCGGGAACTCTTTAATTTTCCGGGATAAAAAGTAGCCTATGTGCTATTCCAAACTATAATCTATCTCTGTGCCAAATTTCATCCAGATCCGTTCAGCCGTTGGAGCGTGATTGAGTAACAAACATCCATACATCCATACATCCATCCAAACATTCGCATTTATAATATTTATTTGATATCTATAGTTTTGTTTTTTACCGATAGAATAATTAGTGTGATGAATCCTCAGATAAGGTCTGTGGTCCAGCGCAGGCTCCAAGGCGAGCAGTTGCCATGACAACTCGGGGGGAGGCACTCCACCTGTACGAAAAAAAAACACGAATTAGTTTTTATCTCCCACTAGTATAAAATGATTATTTTCACCTCTCTAGCGCGACAAACGCGAATTTACTACTTGCAGCGAGCAAAACTCGATTTTGTAATTCAAGAATTCCCGCGGGAACCCAAAAACCTTAATCCACGCGGAAGAAGTCGCGGGCAACATCTAGTAAGTATTAAAAGTGATTGTTTCGTGCACATCGATTAAAAATAAGTGCATTTTCCAAAACGGCTTTTTTATTTTATTTTTATTTTTTTTATTTGATCTACATTTTTTACAAATTATACAAAATGAAAAAGTCTTATACACAATCGTAAACTAAAACAAATTAACTATTGTTCAATTTAAATTGCAAATCAAAATATTTCAGCATTCTAATATAAACATATTTTGACATATTTTGAATTTAAATTTTAAATCCATATAAATATTATAAATGCGAAAGTTTGGATGGATGGATGTATGTATGTATGGATGTATGTTTGTTACTCAATCACGCTCCAACGGATGAACGGATCTGGATGAAATTTGGCACAGAGATAGATTATAGTCTGGAATAGCACATAGGCTACTTTTTATCCCGGAAAATTAAGAAGTTCCCGCGGGAATCAAAAAAACCTCAACCACGCGGACGAAGTCGCGGGCATCAGCTAGTGACATATAAATTTTAGTGTAATATAATTTTTGCACACTGTCTCTGACAGTAGATTGTGTACGGGAAGATTCTACATATTATACAGCTGTTATTACCCACAATTTTGCAAAATAAATGATTTATGATTTATGATTTAAAAGTTTATTTTGGTTACAAGTTCACAGAATTCAATGCTCAAATCCGAATTGCCAGCAAAAGTGGTAAGTTAGAATTCCGTAGCCTCAGTATTGACCGATATTTCGCTTAATGTCTCTCCGATCATACACTGGTTGAATAGCGTGGTTGGAGCTCGAATACTCGCTAAAGAGTCTATAGTCCTCGGAGAAAGGCCTTTCAGAGCACACCATTACGCGCCATTAGGGATTTTGAAACTTCGAGAGCTTTCGGCTTTCGGAAATGCAACCCAGATTGCAACGTTTGGAAGCTAAAAATGGGGTTTCCAGTTCATTTTTGAACTTCTGTGTAGATTTTTATGAGTAGGTACCTACTTACCTACTTTCAAAATTGTTTTACGATGTCAGATTTTTTTATCGTGTGCAAGTTTGCAAAACCCATGCTTTTTATACGAACATGCATTTTTTGACGAACCATATAACGCCCTTCCTGACGGCGCGGCGTCTATATTTCCTGCCACGTACAACGTAATTATTTCGCGCGCTCCATCCTAGGACCTAGGCCTCATCATTGCTTTGTATAGGAATGGCGTCAAGCGCAAGCCTATCCTGCAATAACAAAGTCTTTTTTTATATATAGGCTAGCGCTTGGCTGCAATCAGACATGCAAGTGGTAATGCAGCCTAAGATGGAGCGCGCTTGCCTAAAAGATGCTCATTCACTCTTGATTTGAAGAAGGAGCATTAAAAGAGGAGGGGAAAATGGAAGCCGAACGCCATATCCTAGCGGTTCGAAGAAGAATAGAATAGGAACGAGGAAGCAAATCGCTTCGTACGTGTCCGCGGAATTTAGAGTGCGTAAGGGTGCAGACCTTGTCGATGCCTTGCGGTTCGATGATAAATAGGTGACGGAGGGGCCAGATTGAATAAGTAGATCTTTTTTATCCACTACAAGTTAGCCCTTCACTGCGATCCCACTTGATGGTAAGTGATGATACAGTCTAAGATGGTAGCGGACTAACCTGTTAAAGGCATGGCAGTTATAATGAACCCATACCCCGATTTGGTTTCTTCAAGACATCGTATCGAAATGCTAAATCGCTTGGCGGCACGTCTTTGCCGGTAGGGTGGTAACTAGACACTGCCGGAGCCTCCCAGGCCAGACCAGGGAAAATTATAATTTCCCACAAGTGAATATAACTCAAAGAATTAAAAAATACGACTGCCATTAACTGTTAAATGATATTTTTTTGTGAATCACTGGATATTGAAATATAGTCTTATATATTTTTGGAATCTACTCATCATTTTCTTGATGATGACATATAGATAGTTATTCTCATTTTGGAAAAAAAAATTCAACTTTAGTCTTTGATGCGGGACCATGGTCACCCTGTCAATATTTTTTAAAATTTTACTAGCCTATGCTAATTAATTAATTAAGTAAGTACATATTACATTTATTAATATTTATGTTAATTTGCACACCACATGATTGGTAGATTGTGGCTCGATTCTATGGCTTTATTGTAAGAACTTTGTATGTACCTACAATCAGCAAATAAATGTTATGATTATGATTATGTCACCCGGAATAAGCTAAGGATTCTAACAATACCTCATTCATCAAAATCCGTTCAGGCGTAGGTATAGAAGTTATGGTGGAATATACAAACTCACATACATACATACATACATACATGAACCCTGAAAACAATATACTCCTTTTTTCAGGCATGGTCGTATAAAAATGTCTCTGCCGGGGATCAAACCGTTACACAACACGTTAAGTCAACAGCGCTCAACACTGCGCCAGAGAGATCGCCAATAAAGCTAAGCTGACCATCATACTATTACCTATTCTATGGTACTACTGACCTTCAGCAACGCATCTAACTTCGAGCACGGTCTTGTCCCGGACAGGCACCCAGGTGTTCCCGGCGTCCAGGCGTCTGCCGTCCACCGCCAGATACACAGAGCGGATTGGCTCTGTTGACAATATGGTGCATTAGCGATGGTGGAAACAACGAAACCCTGAGGCAACATTATGCGAATTGTTCCGGAGAGATGCTAAAGTTTGTTTTTAAATTGTTTTTTCTAACAAACATACACTTTGTGGTTTCTTTAAAGAGTTATTAAAATGTTAGACAGCTTCTGGAATAAATTATTCTCATTACTATGTCTACTTCAGCGATGCATATAGACCGTGTTAGAAGGCTCAGGGTCACTCAGCGAGAGGGGGCTACGCTCGGAGTGTCCCTACGTGACGTAGATTTTTTTAATACATTTAGCGAGCAAACGAGCAGGTGGGTCACCTGATGTTTAGTGATTACCGCCGCCCATGAACATTTGCAGGAAGTGACCCAGTGGCGTGCACAAGGTTTGAAGCTAGGGTAGGCATTAGTTGGTCGGAATGCTTATTTACTAGCTGTTTTGATGAAAAATAAGCATTGACGTATTTCCATTTGGGTAAGCAGTGCTTCAATGCCTCTATGAACTGCACGCCACTAGCAGAAACCGCCAATGCGTTGCCAGCTTTTGAGACATTTGTTTATCGCCCTTTGAAGAGCCCCATCAGATCCATAATTTGTGGCAGAAATGACCTGGAACAACGGGAGGTGGGAAAAGACCAGGCACTCAAGTGGTGAAGTTTCTGCATTGAATGAATTAATGAGGAATAATGAATAATTAAGAGAATGAGGACATCCGTAAGAGAATCAGAGATAAATGGGTTGAACGGCGGCCTTGCAGTGTTGGACGACCCCCCATTAGGTGGACGGACGATCTCAAGCGAACAGCCGGGGGGCGCTGGTTGCAAGCACAACGTCATGTCCTGTGAAGATCCATGCAGGAGACCTTCATCCAGCATTGGGGGTCTGGTTGAGACGACGACGCATACACTCTATAACCCAATCCAGATGCTATCATGATAATAAAAATGGATTTATCTCTTTCCTAAAACGATTACAGTAACTCGAGAAAAAAGGATAGAATGTTAACTGTCAGCCTAGCATCTGGATCTGGTAGTACATCTGCTCACCGTATATAAGCAGTCGCGTGGGTTCGCCGGTGATAGTGCGTCCGGCGCGGTCACTACCGGCGCATCTCCAGCGCGCCGCGTGGCCGCGAGACGCGCGCGGGATCTCCACAGCGTCCCCCTCCCGCCACGCCGACTCCCCTCCACCGGGGGACGAGGGGAGGTTGACTTGCTACATAGGGACAAAAACATAAGTCGTCACAGCACAGAGGAAATAGAGGCGTAAAGTAAAAAAGAAACATCAGGAACTCGTGGTTCAAATTAACCTGGCATTATAACTGGATGAAGAAAGCAGCCTTCAATTGGGTACCTATTTGACAACTATCCAATTCAGCAACTTTTTTTCAAACGTCAAAACGCCTGCTTAGTATGGGATTTTGTAAGGTTAGCCCGCTACCATCTAAGACTGCATCGTCACTTACCATCAGGTGTGATCGCAGTCAAAATTGTGACGTACCTAGTGCGACGCACTTTTTTACTTTAATAGATAGTTTAAATTGTAGTACTTTATTCAACATAAAACTATCAGGGGACGTGGATATTACAACTTTTGGGAGATACTCTATTTAATAATCACAAAAAAATATTTTAATTGAATAGTTGTCAAACCCAGTTATGCAGTTCCAGTATGATTGTAACGAAAGACAAAAAAATAGCTTGTATTCCGGAGTCGCGCGTTTTGACGTTTGGTTGAAAAACGTTGCTGATTTGACAGTAGCTGGCAAATACTCTAATCCAAAAAGCAAAAGTTCCTACGGGATTTCTAATACTTAAATCCATAGCCGCGGGCAACATCTATAGTCATCATATTGTTATCATACTAATATTATAAATGCGAAAGTGTGTTTGTTTGTTGGTTTGTTGCTTTGTTGGTTTGCCCTTCAATCACGCCGCAACGGAGCAACGGATTAACGTGATTTTTGGCATGGGTATAGTTGAGGACCCGGAGAGTGACATAGGCATTTATCCTGGAAAATTAAGGAGTTCCCGCGGGAATCAAAAAAACTTTAGGGCATCAGCTAGTTTATAATATTATTTTGGTTAAAAGTTTCCAATATTATAATCAGGAGCCGCTGTAAGGCGCTTCCAGTTTCGCACGAAATGTATTCTAAGTAGATGCCGCGTCTCCAGGGTTTGCTTTACATATTAATCACCTCTTACCGCTTCACCACTCGGCTGGAATGCTAATTATATCGCTCGAGGTTACTCTATAAGTAAATAACTTAACCGAGAACCATTTTATTAGGGGTTTTATGTGACAAAATTGTCCACAAATTATTGTCTTTAGATAACATTCTAAGGCCCGAAGGAATTAGATGATTTGTTTGTGGTGTTTTGAACTGCCTCGTTGTTCTAGTGGTTGGCATGTTCGACTCCGGCCGACGAAGTCCCGTGTTCGAGTCCCGGGTCGGGCCATAATTGAGTATTGGGTTTTTTCTGACTAGAAATTCTCAGTAGGTACTAGCCCGGAGTTAGGAAGTTGGCGGTGTTTCACCCCCGTGCCTCGGAGAGCACGTTAAGCCGTCGGTCCCAGTTATTATCACTAACATGGTAATAATAGAGTTGAGGCCCGTGCCCAGCAGTGGGAGGTTAATGGGCTGTAGTGGTGGCGATGGTTGTGGTATTGTGATGGTGCGTATTGTTTATTTTCCTGCACGTTGTATCACATAGATTTGTCTGTTCTAGCGGATTATAGCGAAAATGGTTTATGTTCATCATGGATTTCCGCAAAGTAAAACTTTCTTATATCCAAAAACTTCGCGGTATTTCACCTCCTACAATCGTAGAGCGAAAGTGTGTTTGTTTTTTGGTTTGTCTTTCTATCATGACGCAACGGAGCAACGGATCGACGTGATTTTTGATGTGGTTATAGTTGAGGATTTGGAGAGTGACATAGGCTACTTTTTATCCCGGAAAATTGAGTAGTTCCCGTGGAAATTAAAAAAAACTCGCGGGCGTCGCGAGTCTATACTGTCTATACTTAATATTATAAATGTGAAAATTTGGATGGATGGATGGATGTTTGTTACTCAATCACGCCAGAACGGCTGAACGGATTTAGATGAAATTTGGCATACAGATAGATCATAGTCTGGAATAGCACATAGGATACTTTTAATTAAAATTAAAGCATCGGCCAGTAAAATGCAATAGTGAGCTCACCTCGCTGTCCTTGTACCAGCGCAGGTTGGTGACGTTGGTGAGGTCGCAAGCGAGGCGAGCGCGCGCGTGCGGCTCCACCAGTAACTCCTTCTCTTGCTTCACGGGCTGCACACACATAAACCACTATCAGACAACGAACTGTTTAAGTTGAATAAATTATTATTTTAATTATGTGAAGTAAATTAATATTAATTTGAAAAAAAAGTGTGTGTGCGATTCACACACGGCAGAAGTGAAACTTGAAAAGTGGAGCCTACGAGAAAGTGAGATAAATATAACTTGTGTTCTATCTCATTCTCTCGCTAGCCTGCGAGATCCTATTTATGTTTGTCTCTTTTTGGTGTCGCTACGTTTCATTTTATCGTTTCGTTGAATTTTCAAATCACAACGAATCTAAAAAAGTTTCACTTCAATATTATTCAGATGTCATTAGATTAATTGTAAAGTAGGTACATGCATTATTTATTTTATCGTTACCGACGTCCAAATATTGATTAATATATTATTCGTATTTAAGAAGTCAGGAATTCTTGTACCGAATAAAAACAATGGCTGAACGGATCTGGACGTTTGGCACAGATATACTTACATAAGTTATAGTCTGGAATAACACATAGGCTACTTTTCATCCCGGAAAATTAAAGAGTTCCCGCGGGAACCAAAAAAAAAATCAAAATCCACGCGGAAGAGCATCAGCTAGTTTGTTTTAAAATGCCAAAGAAAATAAACTCAAACTTAAAGTATATTTATTTAAAATAGGTACCTACACAGTACACCTTCTGAACGTCACGATTACAAAGCATAACCACGGTATCTAAAAACTAAAGTTACGAGGGTTCCAAACGCGCCCGGTCTAAGAAGAGCCCACAACAAACCCAGCCGGGTTTTTTTGAAGTGAAAACTTCTTTAGCCGCGTTGAGCACTTTTTGGTAGGGAGGAAACTTGTGGATTCGCGTCACCGACACCGTCACCGGCAGTCCCTATGACTGCCAATATTTTTTTTAATAACACATTCTCACAAGCATCGTAAATTAATTAGATTTATAATTATAACAATAACATAAATTCGCCACTGGAACAATTTATACCTATACTTCTTTATCATTTAAATAATCTTTTTAAAAAATTAATAATTTATTACCGGCAGCTTTAATACAGAATCGCAAGATTCTAGCTAAGCTGTTGGCTCAATCCATTTTTATACGAGATACCTACTATAACTGAGGACTATATTGTAGGTACAATGCTGTTTTGGAAAGGGGTTGTTTCATCTTGGGCCAGGTACTTCAAGTACAGTATTCCAAAAAATAGTTTAAAATCATAGAAAACAAAATAAAATATGCTTTTTGGCAGTTTTACAGTGATTAAGAGATACAAAAATAAAATGTTTCGTTAGGTACAGTCAGCGTCAAAAGTGCATATAGAATAAGCAAACAAGGTGCTTTGCATGCGGTCGGACACCCACACACTTGCAATAGTATAATATAAGTCATTCAGCTTGTAGGTATTGTAATAGCTGAGTAATATCGATAATTTCACACCCCAAGAAAGTGAGCTCAATGGCATGGCGTGGAACTACTCGGATTGCGCAACGCAAGTTGTAGGTTCAAATCTTTCATTTCATTTCATTTCATTTATTAAATCGTTTGACTGTTACATAGTTGAAGATCTTAAAATAATTTTACATAGTAGGAACAGTCTACCTCTAACAGGCATACGATATAAAATTATGCTTAAATTTAACATAAAGTCAATTTTATAACATTTGATTCCAACAAAATTAGTAGTAAATTATATTAATTTAATAGATTTAATTAGTAAAAACAGAATATGGTTATAATTATAATACTTATGTCAAAATTAATTGAGCAAGTTAATTTTTAAATTTGTAAAGTCCTTAGTTTTGTCACGATTGAAAAAGTCATTTAAGCTATAAAATGTCATGTTAATGAGCCATAATTTAAGGATTCTTCTATATTTATTAAGGTTTTGAAGCGCTTTTATTTCCAAAGGTAAATTATTAAATACCCGTATTGCACTCACATACGTACTGTTATAATGCATTTTAGATGTTGATATTGGTAATTTTAGGTCATGGTGATCTTTTTGTCTTGATGCTACCTGCCTGGTTCTATAGCATGACTTATTTGTAAATAGATCTTTATGATTTTTGACAAGTAAACACAGCTCTAGTAAGTAAATCCCAGTTAAGGTTAACAGTTTCTTTTCTTTAAATATTAAACGAAGTGATTCATCTTGTTTTTTGCGATATATTATTCTTATAGCCCGTTTTTGCAATATGAATGTTCGTTTTATGTCAACCGAATTGCCCCAGAAGATGATGCCATATTTTAGCAATGAGTAGATATTAGCAAAATATGCGTTAAGCGCTACCTTTTCACTTGTAACGTCCATTAGTACTGAGAGTCCATGGCAGAAGCTCGCAATTTTATTATTTACTTTTTCAATATGACTCTTCCAATTTAAGTTCGCATCAAGCATAACTCCCAAGAAATTAGCATTATCAGTACTCTCGATGTTACATTTATTTATTTCTATATTAAGTTCTAATGGTTTCTCGTCCCCGTCAATCTCGACCCCGTGTAAGCTGTTTTTACAGTTTTTATTGGATGAGTGATATTTTTATACCAGTAATAGCATATGCGGGTAGTTTAAAAAATCACTGAACAGATATGGTCACTGAGTACTGACGGACGGAAGATTTGACAATCGTTAGTCGTTACTAGCAAATACTACAAAATTATTATAATTTACAAAGTTTTGCTGTTTCTTATCTTCAACAATAATGCAGGCTAATATTAATATGCAGAAGAGGATGCATATTATTAATGAGCTAAATAATATCGGATACAATATAGCTCAATTTTGCACTGAAACTGGTTTCACCGTGAGTAACTATTGTTTTTATTGTTAAAAAATGTGTGTTCATACACTTAGGATTTGTTACATAACGTTTTATATGTAAATATCTATTAAATTTAGGCAAGATACTTAGTAGTTTCAAAAGTGTTTATTTTAATCTCGCTGTTTGGTTTTTAGTGGACAACCAAGTTGGGTGTCGCATCCCGACGAAGAGAGTAATGCTTCACAACGAAGACATAATATTATGGTTGAACAATATGAGAACAATAGCTTCATACCAACTGTCGAGTTCGCGAACATGTTCGGTACTTAAACACCAGCGCCAAAGCTGCACATTATAAGACATGGAAGTGTTGTCCAGCTGTTGATGTGCCACAACTATCATTTGTGCATGATAATTGTTGTCCTGTGCATCGAGCACATATAGTGCGTAATTGGTTTAATCAAAACCCTGACAACAATTATTCCCTGGCCAGTAAGATCACCTACTTAAATCCTATGGAATATTATGAGGATTGATAGTGCAAAGGTGGGATAATATGCGAAATGAAAGGACTGCAGAGGAAACGGAGGCTCACTGTATGGAAGTATGGGAGAATATATTTAGGGGAACGGTCCCAATAATACAAACGGATTCACCCGGCGGCGCTTGCATGCTGTTATTGAAAAAAGTGGAGGTTCTATTGAATAGTAATACTTTTAAAGCTATATAAAATTTAATTTATAAGTCTTTAAATATGAAACATAACGTATTTTATTATTATTAATAATTATTATTAGTATATCTTATCAAAATTAACAGACAAAAAAGCAGCGCCGCCCATTGGTTACTAGATTTTTAAGGTTTAGCTTCAATTTTCTTTTCTTTATGAAAACGATTACTTAAGCTATAACCTTAAAAAATGATAGAAAAATTAGCTGAAGTTATTTATTACTTTTGAGAAAATGTAACATGATAACAATGAATATAAAGTCGATTATCTAATAAAAAGTGTTTCATCCAATTTATTTTGTTTGTTTTATTAATTATTAACACCACTAACATAGTTATAACTTTCCTACCAACATAACTAACTTTATCGTTAAGAATTATCGTGTAAGTAACGTTTATAAATGGATGTTATGTCTGTAAATAAAGATCTATTATAATAAAGAATAACAAACAGTCATTTATTCAAAACAAAATAAAAACTGCAATAAGAGATTCGAACCTAGGTCATATGATGCATCGTATACCAATTTCCAACTATATTAACACGACACTGGGAGTGGTTACAGTTAAAGCGATGAAATAAACAATCACAATAGACAAGTTTATTGAATATAAATGTTTTGAACCTACTTACGATTGCGGCAGCTAGGATGGGTTGACGAAAGGAAACGAAGACTTTTGATTAACACTAGTTTACTTCTAAAGTACTTAAACCTAACTTACTTCTGCGTCTATCTTAGAACACAGATCTAATGTGACAATCTTACACTAAAGCTCTAGCTTATATATTCCGCTCTCCACCACTATTACCCATGTGGTGGCTCCATTGTAGTCACGTTCGTCGACGTGAAAATATCTGCTTGTACATGATCGCTGAACGCTCATGTATGCGAGGTTACTCTCCTGATGTGCCTACAGCTGTTTGGAGATATTATCACGTAGGGCTATGTAATTCCTCCACCCCCAGAACGGCGACTATTGTAGTACTCTTGACGAAAATGTCGCCGGGATCTCTTCAGAGTTTCCTACTCTTATGCTCGGAGGCGGCCCTGGCTGGACTTTTCCTGGTCTTCTCTTCAGTAGGTATCTTCGAAGTAAAATGACGGGTGCTACGATGCCTGCAGAAACCAGTGTTGCATAAAAGGTATGGTTGTGTGGTATAACGGATGCGCCATAGTCGGGTTTTGTGCGGAGTTGATGCGTAATTCCTTTCTTCGGGCATTCTGCCTCCATGTGCAGGAATGCGCTCTTGTATGTTGCAATAAAGGGAATGGAATAATGGGGATATAGGAGCCTGTTAGTTTTTATTAGGAACAATCGCAAATTTGTATAGATCAAAGTTTTCCTTGGAAACTATAAGAAACTTACACACGAATACCTACCACTGAAATAATATGCCGGGTTTATGATATCCTATCCCGATCCTGTAATAATTTAGCTGCCTTAGGAATGCGTTTGAGTCTAACTTTTGCTACGGGGCTACGCTTCCTGGACGTATAAATGTGAATAGGGAGATCAGCTAGTACTGTATCCTGCGTATATCTTGGGGTGGTTTTTTGTCGGTCATTCAAGGGGTTCTTCATGAAAGCCTGCTGGTTTGGGACATACGAAGCTTCGGTTTCGCGATTCTTATTCCTATTCTTAAGAGAGGATGAGTTAACAATGTCATAAACCTTCTTCATTTGTTCCCTATGCGTTTGAACATATTGCTGCATTAGTTTTTGAGTAATATCAATGTCAAGGCATTCCCTCGGGTCAAAGTGTCCAGTCAATACGTCAAATGGTCTACATTTGGTGAAGCTATCTATGGAATTGTTATATGCTATAATCGCGTACGACATCAGGTTTACAATGGGATTCGATTTATGCTCCAATTTTAACATCCTTAAGTGTTCTAATAGGGTTGAATGAAATCGCTCCACATTTCCATTAGCGTTTGGGTTATGAGCTAATATTCTGTGGTGGTTTATCTTGTGAAGCCGGGTAAACTCCATGAAAAGCTGGTTGGTGAACTCAGATACGTTACTCGTTATAATGGTTAATGGGACACCATGATGAGTACAATAGCGCAAGACTGCCTGTACTACACTGACAGCTGTGCCATCCTGTAGATGATAAGCCTGCCCATACTTCGAGAATACGTCAATAAATGTCACGTATTTTTCGCCTTCCACGATGAATAAGTCCATATGAATAATTTCAAAGGGCTTGGTGGCTGGAGGAACTAGGTTGTATTGGGGTTTAATCGGATTTTGATCATGCTTGGCCTGACCACATATAGTACATTCACTTATAAATTTCGTTATTTGCTCTTTCATCTTGGGCCAATAGTACTTATGAGATAAAGCCAAATAGCATTCGTTGATACCTCGATGATTGGTTTCTCCCTCGTGGTTATTGCGAATTATTTTTTGCTGACGAAAGTAGTCCTTAACATTTTCTATTTCGGATTTGGACAGTACAAGATCCATTGACGAATTTCTGAATCTGTTTTGCAGAATGGGAATAATTTTGTACATTCCAAGAGGTGGATCGATAAGTAAGGCTGTCTTGACCTTTGGACTGACGTACTCTTTGATTGCATTTACTAGGTCTTCCTCAAGATTCACCTCCGATAACTGAATACTTATACGTGTATGAGTGTCAAATGGCTTGGTTATGGTTACCCTCTTCTTAATATTTTTAACGATTACTAAGTGGATCTGCCTATGGAACTTATTAAAAGGATCATCCGTTATAGGAATTTCCAAAATCGGGTGTTCGTCACTTGTATGTGCGGTGTCCGTAGATGAATCTGCTCGATTAGCAACTGTTTGCGATGGATTACCCATCAGTGAGCTAATATCTTCGCCTTCCTCAGATAAAGTATCTAATTCCCCAACATGAATTTCCACCCGGGAAAGACCATTTACGTTACTGTTCGCTCGACCCTTCTTATAGACAACGGTAAAATCATACTCGCTTAACTTCAATCGCCATCTCGTTAGGCGTGAGTTCGGTTCCCGTAAGTTCATGATCCACTGCAAAGGTTTGTGGTCCGTGCAAATCTTAAACTTTCGGCCAAAAAGGTAGGGTCTGAAATATTTTATAGCCCAGACTATAGCAAGAAGTTCCTTTTCTATCGTGCTATAATTAAGTTCATTATCACTCAGAGTCCTGGATGCGTAACATATGGGTTTATCCGATCCTATGTGGCCTTGAGATAATACCGCACCGATGGCAACATTAGAAGCATCTGTTGTGAGAATAAATTCTTTACTAAAATCTGGGTATTGTAATATGGGGTCGTTGGTCAGCAGAACCTTGCATTTCTGGAAACAGCTAACATACTCTTTGTCAATGACGACCTTTTTCCCCTTTTTCAGACACTGAGTCATAGGTTTCGTAATACGGGCAAAATCTGGAATGAATTTTCGATAATACCCGAGAAGGCCCAGGAATTGCTTAATTTGCCTAGGTGTCTTAGGAATAGGATATTTTTCTATAGCTGATATTTTATCAGGATTTGGCTTGATTCCATCTCTACTGATGATATGGCCGAGATAAGCTGTTTCAAGCTTCAAAAACTCCGACTTATCTAGCTGAATTTTGAAATTGGAATCCCTGAGTCTCTGAAAAACTTTCTCAAGATTAACCATATGCTCCTGAAGGGAAGCGCTAAATACTATTATGTCATCCAGGTAGACAAGACATATACTATTCTGAAGTCCTTTAAGGACATTATCCATTACACGTTGGAACGTGGATGGGGAGTTTTTGAGTCCCATGGGCATACGGAGAAATTCAAAATGACCATTTTCTACATTGAAAGCCGTTTTCGAGATATCCTGAGGATCCATCTCCACCTGATAAAATCCACTTGCCAAATCCAGGGTTGTGAAATACTGACATCTTCCTAGTTTATCAAGAACATCATTAATATTTAAGATAAAAAATCGGTCATAACACCAGTTTTTAAACCAGGTGACAAGAATTTAATGTCAAACTACCGTCCAATATCAATACTTCCCACCATCTCAAAAATATTGGAGCGGATCATAAACAAGCAACTGATTAAATATCTCGAAGCAAATGATTTCCTTGCAAAAAACCAATACGGTTTTCGAAAACAAAAATCAGCGACAGATGCTGTTTATGATCTGGTCGATTGTGTTGTTCGACATGTTGACGACGGTGATAAATGCCTGGCAATCTTCTTAGACCTCGCCAAGGCTTTTGATACCGTGTCGACACATCTTCTTCTACTTAAACTTGAATATATTGGAATAAGAGGCAAGCAGCTTCAATTGCTGAAGAGCTACTTGACAGAAAGACATCAGTCAGTCAGGATAGGAAATGTCATAAGTGAGGCTCTCCCCGTCACTCACGGCGTTCCGCAAGGAAGCATTCTGGCCCCAACTCTCTTTCTCATATACATGAACCAGCTATGTAATTTAAAAATCACAAACGGAAAAATTATGAGCTTCGCTGACGATACAGCCTTAATAATTTGGGGAAAAACGTGGGAGGACGTATTTTCTCAAACCCAAAAAAATTTTGACAACGTATCACACTGGTTAAGACAAAACCAATTAAGTCTTAATGCAGACAAAACAAAGTATATAACATTCTCTCTAACAAAAAAGGGCCAACCGCTATCAGATACTCATCTTTACGCACATTCTGTAATATGTGACATCCAAACATGCCAATGTCCGAAATTGGAAAGAGCACCTCACGTAAGATATTTAGGTATAATTATAGATAAGCATTTAAACTTCGAAGAACACATTAAAACACTTACAACTAGAATTCGAAAACTAATGGCCATTTTTAGAAACATAAGAGAAGTAGCAGATCCTAAACTAATTAAAACTATGTACATTTCCCTATGTCAATCGTTATTAACGTATGGTATTGATATTTGGGGTGGGGCAGCTATGACACACATGATGCAGCTCGAAAGAGCACAACGTCTATTATTAAAAGTAAGCCGATTTCTACCGTACCACTATCCTACAGTACAATTGTATCGAGAGACTAAGGTTCTGTCAGTGCGCAAATTATTTATACAACAACTTCTAATGAGATTTCATCTTCAACAAAAAGAAAAGACTAATAATACAGATAAGAGACTCAATTACAAAGTATTTTCCATAAGCAAATTTAAGAAATCATTTGCACACCACTTTCCATGTTTCCTTGGCAGCTATTTATATAATAAAGCTAATAAAAACCTAAACATAAATAACTTAAATAGACGCGACTGCAAAAGCCGAATATTTGACTGGTTATTAGACCTTGATTATGAAGAAACGGAGAATATTTTAAAAGTACTAAAATAACAATTAAAATTATTTAAAATATTAAAATTAAATAAAATTGAACATCAACACACACATACATAGCTACATAGACATATTATATTATATAAAATCAAACTAAACACAGTCACCAGCCTACACTCACACACACACACACACACACACACACACACACACACACACACACACACACACACACACACACACACACACATACAGACCTTAACAACTGACACAACAGACTTTGAATAATAAATTAAAGCTTATTAAATTGTTTAATAAAGTACAGTAATGGAAAATAGTATTATTTGCATGCTAATACTATAATACATACTAAGCCTAATCTTATTAATTCCCAATTTTGTAAGCTACATACATATTAAGATGTAAACATTAGTAAACATTGTTCAGGGGAAAGGGCCTGGTGTCTTGAAACACAGGTTCATGCCTATCTCAAGCACCAGTCCCAACACAAAAACTGTTTTAGTATAAGAATACCTATTTTTGTGATTGGGAAAATAAATAAATTATTGATTGATTGATTGATTGATTTGGTATGGGGTATTTGTCGTCAATTGTTTTTTCATTCAATTTCCGAAAATCAACCACAATACGCCATTTTTGTCTGCCTGAAGCATCTAATTTTTTCGGTACAACCCAGATAGGTGAACTCCATGCAGAGTCCGATGGCCGTATAATACCTTGCTCCAACATTTTCGTTATCTGATCTCTAACTTCCTGACGGTGCACGAATGGATATCGGTAGGTTTTGGTATGAACTGGTACTTCATCGGTGGTTTTGATACGATGTTTGATCTTGTTGGTAAAAGTTAAGGCTTCCCCTTCCATATAAAATACGTCCGAATATCGCGAGCAAAGAGTTATAAGGTTTATTTTTTCCTCCTCGTTCAGATGATTAGTACGCAATCGCGATACTACCTCTTGTGTCCGTACCTTTGGTTGCACATTGCGCACACATTCTGTATTAAAGATCTCAGCACGCGCGGGTTGCTCAAGCGCGAATATTATATCACTCGAAGTAGGGTTCTCAACCTCTAAGTATCCATGATTATCGATCACAGTAGTGACACACTCATGTATTATACAGTTACATGCGACTTGTTCCCTTACATGAACATTACCAACAGGTATAGTGGTAGGAACCCGGACGATTCTGGAAGTGCCTGCCGGAATTACTTCCTCATATAAATTCATTTTACGCGATTTGTACATCCTTATTGGGTTAAATGCAGCGCGAGTAACTAATTGTCCATCCCTCAAATCAATTCGAGCCTCCCATTTACCTAACAAATCTAACCCAATTAATCCGTCAAAATAATCATGGAAATGGTATACGAATAACTTTATGTAATCGGAATCATTGAACTCTGCAAAACAGGGCAGTGTAATAGAATAATTATTTCTGCTTGTCGCATGTATATTCGTGACCTCAAATGGATCAAACGTTAATGGAAAATGAGAAAAGTATTTCTGAACGGCAACAGGACTTATAAAGGATTGATTAGCTCCCGTATCTATAAGTAGTTTTAATGGGGGATTCGCAATTTGTATGTACGGTAATTGCCTTTTCGTGTGAAGGTTTAACTCTATCCGGGTTTTGATGACGTCGGGACATTCCGAAAATCCTCCTCTGGGTTACTAATTGGCACCTGTGGTGAGGATATCTCGGAAACATAATCGAATCTCAAGGCCACATAGGATCGGATAAACCCATATGTTACGCATCCAGGACTCTGAGTGATAATGAACTTAATTATAGCACGATAGAAAAGGAACTTCTTGCTATAGTCTGGGCTATAAAATATTTCAGACCCTACCTTTTTGGCCGAAAGTTTAAGATTTGCACGGACCACAAACCTTTGCAGTGGATCATGAACTTACGGGAACCGAACTCACGCCTAACGAGATGGCGATTGAAGTTAAGCGAGTATGATTTTACCGTTGTCTATAAGAAGGGTCGAGCGAACAGTAACGTAAATGGTCTTTCCCGGGTGGAAATTCATGTTGGGGAATTAGATACTTTATCTGAGGAAGGCGAAGATAAAGGTTTTAAAGATAAAAAATTAGCTCACTGATGGGTAATCCATCGCAAACAGTTGCTAATCGAGCAGATTCATCTACGGACACCGCACATACAAGTGACGAACACCCGATTTTGGAAATTCCTATAACGGATGATCCTTTTAATAAGTTCCATAGGCAGATCCACTTAGTAATCGTTAAAAATATTAAGAAGAGGGTAACCATAACCAAGCCATTTGACACTCATACACGTATAAGTATTCAGTTATCGGAGGTGAATCTTGAGGAAGACCTAGTAAATGCAATCAAAGAGTACGTCAGTCCAAAGGTCAAGACAGCCTTACTTATCGATCCACCTCTTGGAATGTACAAAATTATTCCCATTCTGCAAAACAGATTCAGAAATTCGTCAATGGATCTTGTACTGTCCAAATCCGAAATAGAAAATGTTAAGGACTACTTTCGTCAGCAAAAAATAATTCGCAATAACCACGAGGGAGAAACCAATCATCGAGGTATCAACGAATGCTATTTGGCTTTATCTCATAAGTACTATTGGCCCAAGATGAAAGAGCAAATAACGAAATTTATAAGTGAATGTACTATATGTGGTCAGGCCAAGCATGATCAAAATCCGATTAAACCCCAATACAACCTAGTTCCTCCAGCCACCAAGCCCTTTGAAATTATTCATATGGACTTATTCATCGTGGAAGGCGAAAAATACGTGACATTTATTGACGTATTCTCGAAGTATGGGCAGGCTTATCATCTACAGGATGGCACAGCTGTCAGTGTAGTACAGGCAGTCTTGCGCTATTGTACTCATCATGGTGTCCCATTAACCATTATAACGAGTAACGTATCTGAGTTCACCAACCAGCTTTTCATGGAGTTTACCCGGCTTCACAAGATAAACCACCACAGAATATTAGCTCATAACCCAAACGCTAATGGAAATGTGGAGCGATTTCATTCAACCCTATTAGAACACTTAAGGATGTTAAAATTGGAGCATAAATCGAATCCCATTGTAAACCTGATGTCGTACGCGATTATAGCATATAACAATTCCATAGATAGCTTCACCAAATGTAGACCATTTGACGTATTGACTGGACACTTTGACCCGAGGGAATGCCTTGACATTGATATTACTCAAAAACTAATGCAGCAATATGTTCAAACGCATAGGGAACAAATGAAGAAGGTTTATGACATTGTTAACTCATCCTCTCTTAAGAATAGGAATAAGAATCGCGAAACCGAAGCTTCGTATGTCCCAAACCAGCAGGCTTTCATGAAGAACCCCTTGAATGACCGACAAAAAACCACCCCAAGATATACGCAGGATACAGTACTAGCTGATCTCCCTATTCACATTTATACGTCCAGGAAGCGTAGCCCCGTAGCAAAAGTTAGACTCAAACGCATTCCTAAGGCAGCTAAATTATTACAGGATCGGGATAGGATATCATAAACCCGGCATATTATTTCAGTGGTAGGTATTCGTGTGTAAGTTTCTTATAGTTTCCAAGGAAAACTTTGATCTATACAAATTTGCGATTGTTCCTAATAAAAACTAACAGGCTCCTATATCCCCATTATTCCATTCCCTTTATTGCAACATACAAGAGCGCATTCCTGCACATGGAGGCAGAATGCCCGAAGAAAGGAATTACGCATCAACTCCGCACAAAACCCGACTATGGCGCATCCGTTATACCACACAACCATACCTTTTATGCAACACTTTCTTTCACCCATCCTACCGACTGCGCCACTTACGATTGCGGCAGCTAGGATGGGTTGACGAAAGGAAACGAAGACTTTTGATTAACACTAGTTTACTTCTAAAGTACTTAAACCTAACTTACTTCTGCGTCTATCTTAGAACACAGATCTAATGTGACAATCTTACACTAAAGCTCTAGCTTATATATTCCGCTCTCCACCACTATTACCCATGTGGTGGCTCCATTGTAGTCACGTTCGTCGACGTGAAAATATCTGCTTGTACATGATCGCTGAACGCTCATGTATGCGAGGTTACTCTCCTGATGTGCCTACAGCTGTTTGGAGATATTATCACGTAGGGCTATGTAATTACCTAATGCTAATGTCTTAAGGTTGATATTGTTGACAGTTTTTGGTAATAGGCAGGTAGTATTGAACTGAAATCGTTTGAACCTTATGTTGTTAATTTAAGGTTGATAATATTATTGACAGTTAATGTTTATCTGTGTGAGTGAGCACGTGAGTGATTCACAGCATTGCTTGCACGCGGTTTTAGCCTTAGAGCTATGTATGGAATTATGCCGTCGACCGTACATTTGTAGAATAGCAACTCTCGCAGCGCATCCATCCATCAATCTGACTGCTGTTGGATATTTTAAGGTTAATTCACATTTCCCAGGTAATTTTATGTCAAATGTCATCATGACACGTGTAATATACGTCAATGTCAAAATGGACGCATGCTGTTGCGCTTTTATTTTGCAAAATAATTTCGCATTGTAAAAAATATTACTATTTTATGACCCCGAACATTTTGAAATACCGTACAAATACCTGGCCCAGACTCCATATAAATTTGAAACAACCCCTTTTGTGTATTTAAAATTGGTAATTGTAAGAATCTTTTGGAATAAATGAATTTTATTATTTATTTATTTATTTAATTTTTCAATTAGTTTACGTTTTACAAAAATTTTGAACTTGTTGAGAGACATCCCCAAGTGTCTTCTGGGAGTTTATTATTAAAAAATACTTAAATGAATCTGTATAAAACAATATTTACACATAAAAAACCGGCCAAGTGCGAGTCGGACTCGCGCACCGAGGCTTCCGTACAAACCTGTAAGTATTATATGATGATATAACTAAAAATTTATGCTTTTCGCAATTTTTCCTTTATCTGTGCTATAAGACGTTGCTTCGCACCAAATTTCAAGATTCTGAGTTCACGGGAAGTACCCTGTAGGTTTTGATTCCCTTGCGGGTGTCCAAAATTTGCAGCATAAACGGCTGTATCTTTTGATTGCGTTGGCTTAGCACTTTGATTTTTTCACAGCTCCAAGGGACATTAAACCTGAGTATTTGATATGAATTTCAGCTTGATACCTCCATGCGTTCCTGAAAAGAAGGGTCGTGACAGACAGACAGACGGACAACAAAGTGATCCTATAAGGGTTCCGGTTTTTTCCTTTTGAGGTACGGAACCCTAAAAATCGCCTAAAATCCAATTATCTGTGCCCAACAAACGACTGGCATCTCCCCGGTGGCAGCCCTGAGCCGCGGCCGCGTTGTCAACATTTTATACAACAAACAATTAATGACGTCACGAACTCGCCGCACGGTTGCCAACTCACTAACAAGTTAATGAGGTCCGTGCCTACAATGAAAAGGGGCAATTTTTACCCAGATAAACGAAGAACGAAGTTTTTTCATGGAGGGATATTTTTTATATTCTTACAATAGCTTCGCAATATATTTACAGTAATTTAATCTTTGTAAAACAGCACGTTCAGAATTACAAAAGAATATGCGATTTGCACGATAGGCCAACTAGAAACCGCCATAGGCTCGTGACTTCATCGCTCCGCCTCAAGAAAGTCCGAAGGTCGTTCGTGGGAATGAGTATTCTATTCTATAACAAAATTCCACAACCTATTTTAAACTTGCCTTTACACAAGTTTAAAAAGTCCATTAAAAGTATGCTTCTGAAAAAAGCTTAATATACTGTTGAAGATTACGTAAATGACAAAGGAGCATGGAATTGAATCGCTCCAGCAATGCTAAGGACAGCGGTTACGTATGTAATTACAAATTAATGAAATTGTAATTTTTTTTTTTTCAAAAGAGCAACCGCCGAGTTTCTTGCTGGTTCTTCTCGGCATTCAGAACCAGTGGTAGATTCACTCGACTATTCAAAAGCACTTGTCATAGTCAACTTTAATACTACAATAGTTTTGTATTTGTATTTAATCAAAGATGTGTGAAGCCAGCCAAAGTGGATGTCGATCGGTTTAAACGACGTTGTTACGTAACGAATAACAATTAAGAAAGTGGCAACCCTGCAGAGCTTAAGAGAGCGCCTCAAAGGAAGGTTGTTACGCAACATTATATTTTAATTCGGGGCTTCTTCTTGCGCGGCCAAATTATATCGTATTTTCGTTGGTAAATACTTTACGCTGTTTAACTACCATACAGTTCTCTAACTGCCAACATTTCTTTCTGATCGTGGTTGTGGTAAGATCAGCGGCTGAAAATAAGCGACTGCCTAGACCTAGGTCTACCCATTAACCACTACCACCATACTACTACTACTGGTACTACTGGTACTACAAGTACCATTAACCATCCAGCCATAACCATTAGTGTCACTTCAACCCATCGCCAGCCCACTACTGATTACAAGTGACCAACTACTCAACTCACAAAGAAAAGGGTTGATCCATGGTTCACCACGCTGGCCGAGTGCCAATTGGTAGACTTATAGTGATAATAATACGGTGGGCTTCCACGTCCTTCTGAATACGACTCGAATAAGTGTGTATTAAAAACTCTTAGGTTTTTGTAACGATTATTATTGATGTTAGTGATAATAACCGGGACCGACGGCTTAACGTGTTCTCCTACTTCCTAGGCACGGAGGAAACGAAAAGGTCAAATTTGAACCTCCAAATTCGGTCACCCATCCAGTTACCGACTTGGGTCAACGTTGCTTAACAATCGCAACGGACTGATATGCGTTGTCACAACTGCGCCACTCGTCCCACTAAATTAAAGTCAAAAGTCATTGATTATTTACTGGCTTTACCACTAAACTGATTGAGTGACTGTAGGTTTAGCTGAACTGTAAATAATATGATGCACGCGGTCTACAAATGTATAGACAGGGCGGGTTTAATCATGCCCCGTCTAGTCGCGTCTGCGGTCTGCGCGTTTTCCAACACGTTTCATTGTGTTGGCGGAACCAATTGTTCAGTTCAAATGTACAGATTTCGAACATTTCTATTGTAAATACTGCGTATTTGAATACATGTTGGAAAACAGGAATCCTTACAAAAGTAACCATACAGCATGTCGAAATTATTAATTTCCTTTGTCATATTATTATATGAATTGCGTCACAAAGAAGAATATTTATTCTTCTTGTTTTCGTAACATTGATTTTCTTGGGATTTTAGGGATGGAGTTAAAAGTTAATTAGTGTTAATGTGTATGTGTGTGTGTGTAATTAAAGATGTCTCGTATTTTTCCTTTACAGTTTACTTAATTCAGATTTTTCGCTTTGCAAAGGAACCCCACTCGATCTGGTAACCGCAACTTTTTTGAGAAGTACCTAGCGAAAAATCTCTTTCCGAACCGGTGGTAGAGATATCATAAGTGGCAGAAATCCCACATGAAATAAACATTTCATTTCATTTCTTCTCTCTGGCTATCGCGGCCGAGTGCGTTATGCTTTGAGAGGTGAAGAGGTTAAGGGTTTAGGTTAAGGAGGAGCATTAGATCAGGACAAGAGTGGGACAGACTGAAGCAGCACTATGCAAATAGCAGATGCCAAAATTATCATCCCTTAGAGGCTTAGACAAACCATTAGACAAAGAAAATAAACTCGAGTCAAAAAAAAAGCAAAGTTACCTGAGGCGGTGGAACTTTTTCCCTCCTGGCTTCCCGCATCTGTTCCCTCGGCTCGTCCCTCATGACGGGCGAGGGTCTGATGACGAAGGCGTCGACCCTGGAGGAAGCCCTCATGCTGGGCGCTGCGCCCGCGTCGCCGATAGCGTCCCGGACTGCGCCCCGGATGTTCAGGATCGTGTCGCCGGTTTTGACGCGACGCGACTGTGAAATGAGGCTATCTTCAGTCTGCAGTTAACAATGTATAGTGTGCAAAAAAATTGATAGTAAAAAATAAATAAAATAAAAATATAAACCTTAACAATAAGGCATTAAAATTTAATTACACATGTAGTATATTTTGTATTTAAGACCTTATGTCTACGTAACAACGCGAGCATGTCGGTGACGGTGACGCGTATCCACAAGTTTCCCCCCTACCAAAAAGTGCTGAAGTTTCACTTCAAAAAAATTGTAACTAATTTAAAAAGTGACTTCGCACGGGTGAGATTATCTTATATACCTAGATATATAAAACAGTACTATGTACTAACTGATGCCCGCGACTGCGTCCGCGTTAAATTTCCATGGGAACTCTTTGATTTTCCGGGATAAAAGTAGCCTATGTCACTCTCCAGGTCTTCAACTATATCCATGCAAAAAAATCACGTCGATCCATTCCTCTGTTGCAGCGCTAACTCTAAAAAATTAGGGTTCTAGATTATGTCTGCGACTTCGTCCGCGTCAATAAGATTTTATGAACTCGGGAACTCATTAATCGTCAGGGATAAAAAGTAGCCTATCTCCCTCCCCGGAATACAACCTATTTCTGAACCAATCATTAAAATCGGTGGCCCATGAAAGCGTAGCAGACAGACTGACATTCGCATTTATAATATTAGTATGATATCTCAACCGTGTTGAATCCCGACAAGTACCAGCTCAGGGGGCATACTACCATCGTTAAAATCCGTATTGTTTTAATATTGTTGCCGTTCGTGTTTTAGAATTATAGTCCATATTTTAGGGATGTCAAGGTACGTGACTTAAAACTGTAATTTTGAAGTAATACTGCTTTAAGCGATGGTGGTAACTCCCCAGGGCTATTCAGGGCCACATTCATCTCCCTTGAACGGTGTACCGTGATTCGCAATTTCCAAGTTTTATTTCAGACATTTTCAAGCGCTTTCAAAAGTCCTTAAACACAGTTTGTAAATGAGTAACTTTTTCAAATGTCATCATCTAATTTCTTGCTCGTTAGGAATGAAATTCAGATGCCCTATTACTGTAAAATGATTGCTACAAGCTAACAATCGCAATCACTCCTGCACATATTATCGCTATTGGCCTAAATCCACTGTCCTATCAAAAATTCGCCAATCACATAAACAGAGATCAGATATCAATGCAGCTTTTTTGGAAGCCGTCGTTTAATGTACCAGTACGATGTCGTGTGGAAGCCATACCCCTAACGGATTAGCCCGCTCTCACCTTAGACTGCATCATCACTCACTACTAGTGGTTCGCCCCGAACTGAGACTAAGAACTAAGACCTCGCTATTATATGTAAGCACACACGAATAAACTTTTACAGAGCGCCATCTATTGACATCATTGTGAAGTTCTGTTAAAAATAATGAAATCCTCATGAAATTTAGTAAATTGATTCCTCTTTTTAAATCAGGTAGCAAAAGTGATCCAAATAACTACAGACCAATTTCAATTTTGCCAACCCTTAGCAAGATATTTGAAAAAATTATGCTTAACCAACTGCTCCAACATTTTAATTTAAATAAATTACTTCACTCCGAGCAGTATGGATTTACGAAAGGTCGATCAACAGTCGATGCGGGCGCGGCGCTGTTAAAACATATATTTGATGCCTGGGAGAACTCACAGAATGCTATTGGTATTTTCTGTGATTTGTCTAAGGCATTCGACTGTGTTGAGCATGAGACACTGTTGACCAAATTAAGCCACTATGGAATCAAAGACACTGCGCTTAGCCTCATTGCGTCATATCTTAGTGACCGTATTCAGACGGTATGCGTAAATGATGTGAAATCATCCGGATCAGCCTCGTTAATGGGTGTCCCTCAAGGCTCTATTCTGGATCCCTTCATGTTCTTGGTATATATAAATGATTTACCATATTTCGTCCAGGATACTTGCGATATTGTGCTATTTGCTGATGATACGTCTTTAATTTTTAAAGTCGATAGAATTAAGGAAGATTTTGACGACGTAAATAGTGCCATTTCTCAGGTCACTCACTGGTTTACTGTAAACAACTTACTTTTAAATGCAAAAAAAACTAAGTGTATTGAGTTCGCACTGCCCAATACCAAGAATACACGTAACATTAATCTAGTGGTAAACAATGATATGTTAAAAATAGAAGAGGCCGCCGTGTTCTTGGGAGTGACCTTAGATGCTAAGCTTCAATGGGGCACCCATATATCAAATCTAGCTGGTAAACTCAGTTCTGCTGCTTACGCTGTCAGAAAGATTCGGCAGATAACAGACGTTGAAACTGCAAAGATTGTATATTTTGCTTATTTTCATAGTATTATGTCTTATGGAATCTTGCTGTGGGGTAAAGCGGCAGATATTCAAAAAATTTTTGTATTACAAAAAAGGGCAGTACGTGCAATATATAATTTAAAACCACGTGAATCCCTTAGAGAGAAATTCAAGGAAATAGGTATTCTTACAGTAGCTTCGCAATATATTTACAGTAATTTAATCTTTGTAAAACAGCATATTCAGAATTACAAAAGAATATGCGATTTGCACGATAGGCCAACTAGAAACCGCCATAGGCTCGTGACTCCATCGCTCCGCCTCAAGATTAACTAGCTATTCTATAACAAAATTCCACAACCTATTTTAAACTTGCCTTTACACAAGTTTAAAAAGTCTGCTTCTGAAAAAAGCTTATTATACTGTTGAAGATTACGTAAATGACAAAGGAGCATGGAATTGAATCGCTCCAGCAATGCTAAGGACAGCGGTTATGTATGTAATTACAAATTAATGAAATTGTAATTTATTTATTTTTTTTCAAAAGAGCAACCGCCGAGTTTCTTGCTGGTTCTTCTCGGTAGGAATGGCATTCCGAACCAGTGGTAGATTCATTCGACTATTCATAAGCACTTGTAAAAAGTCTATTTGAATAAAAAACTTTTGAATTTTGAATTTTTTTTTTTGAATACTGAAGCTCATTAAAATTTAATAATTTCGTTTCCTTATGATATTTATCTAATTTTAGTATTTGTTGTTCAAGTACAGGATATAATTCAAATAATTAATCAAGTTTCACGCTCAGCTTTTCAGAAAATTGAGAGATCTGAGGTCAACTTTGGACGTTAGAAAATCTCCACTTTGAAAACCCCCCATTTCGTCAATTTTTGGGGGAAAAAAATATATTTTTGGACTCTATTTCTAATTATCGTTAAAATGATATACCGCAACCCTATGTAACGCAATAAAAAATATGTATTTTACTTCGCATTCGCTTCTATGAGAGCCCCCCTGAAATAAAGATTTTTATAAATTTTTAAGCCATATTTGGCTGGAGGCCATCGGTTTACATATTATATTTAAATTTGATGTAATTACGTTCAGTAATTCAGAAGTTATAAGGCTCTGACAGACGGACGGACGGACGGACGGGCGGACGGACGGACGGACAAGTGCAAATTCCCTCAAGTAGACTCAGAGACCTTCGCTTCGCTCGGTCATTTAGGTAAGATTGCAGTCAAGGGCTAACTTATAGTGAAATAAAAAAATAAAACAATTACCTTTGATGGCTTCTCCCACTCCGTATTGCTCCTTTTCTGTCGATCTAAATCCTCTTCAGTAACATGCGCCTCTCTTAAATCAAATTCATTCATAGATGCTTGAGTTACATTATCTGTATTTGATTTATAGTAAAATCTATTATTCTCGGAATCTACTCTTGCTTCCTCCGCCATCAAAATTTTATTCAATTCATCCACATTCGACCCTGGGGCGACTATAAAAGCACTTTCTGAATTAAAATCTTCAATTTCCAATAATCCATTAGTAGTTTCACTACTTACGGATTCTATATTTTGATCCGTTTTACTAGATTCTAAAATTTGAGGTACATTTTGTAAATCGTTGTAATCTTCTGGGTTTATATTGCTTTTACTTATTACATCCGTTTCGAATAAATTTTCTTTGCTAAAATCTATAATTTTAATACTAGCGTCTTCTAACGCTTCAAAGGGTTCTGTGATTTCATGTGTATTTAAAGTAACTTTATCATTTAAACTAGAGTCTTTATGAAGAGCTTCATTAGAACCTGTGGTTTTATCCTTGGTCAGGTTTTCAAGAACAGTTTCATCTGGCGTAACCAGTATGCTGCTATCTTCAACGCTGGTTTCAGTTTCATCATAATTAACACCAGTTACTTCGTTAACGTCTGTATTGTCAATGGAATCTTCATCAAAATCGTTTGTATCGAAGAATGGCTGAAAGTCTTTGGAATTAGGGCTCAGAGGGCTTAGATTGCTTGTTTTGTCGTTTTCTTCGTTGAAAGTGCCAGGGTTGTCAGCAGTTCTAAGGGTGTCACGTAGAAGGGGGTAGAGGGGTGCGTCTCGTAGGAGCTCGGCCGCGTCGAGGGGGGTGCGTTCGGAGCTACTCCTCTCGGAGCGAACAGGGAGGAAGCCTGCCGATAAACACGGTAATTAGTTTTAGTTTTGAAAAGTTTTATCGCTGAGTGGAATATTTGTTGGAAAGGGAAAATAGTTTCTGTGATTGTTTGAGTTGTAGGTATATGAATAAAAACTAATTCGAAAAGAGTTCTGACATAATATTATACCTCTATGGTTCCGACATTCAAATAAGACCGGCGAAAAATATATTATAGGTAATAACTTCAGACCAATTTTATAAGTTTTATTGCCACCAATAATGGCGGCTTACGCCTATTTGCTTTTCCCCTTCTGCATATAAAGTATGTCGTATTTTCGGCTGCGGCATCGATTCCCTTTTGAATTTGAGGGTTCATAAATTCCTGGTAACCCTAGCAGGGGTCCCAATAAGCGTTAATTTCGCGCAGAATTTCACAAATTAGTTTAAGTCATCAAACGCGGGGACTCTATAAAGAGGCTCGGATGAGGCGAGTGTATGGTTAAGGCGATCGTAAAATACGAGCATGATTTTATGTTTAGAGCCTTAACAAAGCTCCTTTGCCTTAATTAATCAGTTACCCGCGCTGCGTGAGCGACGAAAGCGAAACGACGTGAAATAGTTCCATACAAAATGACAAACTTATGCCTGCAGGGTTCATTGAAAAATATGAATAACCTCGTATGGGTAGCTTCTTTCGTTCAACTACTTTATAAATCTCTGACTTAAAAAATTTTTGTCTGCTTTTTTTCATACATACTAATATTATAAATGCGAAAGTGTGTTTGTTTGTTGATTTGTTGGTTTGTCCTTCAATCACGCCGCAACAGAGCAACGGATCGACTTGATTTTTGGCATGGGTATAGTTGAGGACCTGGAGAGTGACAAAGGCTACTTTTTATCCCGGAAAATTAAGGAGTTCCCGTGAAAATTAAAAACTTAAACCACGCCGTCGAAGCCGCGCGCATCAACTACTAGCCTAATAAAAGGTAGATTTTCCACTATATTTATAATACATACTTAGGTGATGCAGTATGACAGGTATACCCACCCGTGCGAAGCTGGCGGGGCGGGTCAACTAGTGAAAATAAAAGCTTCCAAATATCGCAATTTTTTTAACATGGGTTTTAGAATCAAATATAAATATTATAAATGCGAAAGTTTGAATGGATGTATGGATGGATGTTTGTTACTCAATCACGCCCGAACAGCTGAACGGATCTGGATGAAATTTGGCACAGAGATAGATTATAGTCTGGAATAACACATAGGCTACTTTTTATCCCGGAAAACTAAGGAGTTCCCGCGGGAACCAAAAAACCTCAATCCACGCGGACGTAGTCGCGGGCATCAGCTAGTAGAATATAGAATATATATATATTTTTTTTTAAATGTATAGGCCAGCGCTTGGCTGCAATCAGACTTGCTAGCAAGTGGTGATGCAGCCTAAGGTGGAGCGCGCTTGCCTAGAAGATGCCTATTCACTCTTGATTTGAAGGTACCTATATTAAAAGAGGAGGGGGAAATGGAAGCCGGTAGGGCATTCCATATCCTAGCGGATAATATAATGGATTTATTAGTCTGAATATGTGTTACAATGATGGTTACAGCATGAAAAGCCGCAGCATGTCTAGTCAGGCAACCCTGACGTAAATATCTAAGTATGTTCTAGTATTGTAGGATAGCACTAAAAGCTTTAAATTCTGTAGTCTATGGCAGCCCTAAGCTACGTCGAATAGGATCGCTCGTAAGCCCCTGCAACATATAAAAGTCTCTTTGGAACCCCTTAATCCTGAAGACGTGGAATTATTTATAAGAGGTATAACCCCCTTTGTAGTTAAGACCGGTCACACTTTGGCGTTAGTAGTATACTGATGAAAAGATAATGGTCACCTTGATTCAGTATGACCATTGCCGTATGACGATATACTAATTCTTCAATTCATCATATCGTACTAATATTATAAATGCGAAAGTGTGTTTGTTTGTTGGTTTGTCCTTCCGCAACAGAGCAACGGATCGACGCGATTTTTGGCATTAGTATAGTTGAGGACCTGGAGAGTGACATAGGTTACTTTTTATTCCGGAAAATTAAAGAGTTAGCGTGGGAATCAAAAAATCTTAATCCATGCGGATGAAGTCGCGGGAAACATCTAGTTATAAATAACTAGCTGATGCCCGCGACTTCGTCCGCGTGGTATTAGCTTTTTTTTGATTCCCGCGGGAACTTCTTAATTTTCCGGGATAAAAAGTATCCTATGTCCTTCTCCTGGTTCTAAGCTACTTCCCCACAAATTTTCAGCCAAATCGGTTCAGCTGTTCTTGAGTTATACATAGTGTAACTAACACGACTTTCTTTATATATATAGACTAGCGCATGCCCGCGACTTCGTTCGCGTAGCATAAGTTTTTAATTCCCACAGGCACTCCTTAATTTTCCGGGATAAAGAGAAGCCTATGTCACTCTCCAAGTCCTCAACTAACTATACCCATGCAAAAAATCACGTTGATCCGTTGCTCTATTTCGGCGTGATTGAAGGATAAACTCTCTATTTGACGTCCTTGGAGATAGAATTTTCAAAAACTGTGAATCACGTATTTTTTCATTAAAGACCGAAGTTCCAAACACCAAGTTTCATGGCTACAGCTTGAAGAATGACGGACTTTCTTTCTTTCTACAAATTTTCAACTTCTGTTTCAGCCCTATGGGGGTAGAATTTTCAAAAATGGCGAAACATCTATTTCTTCATTTTGAACCGATAGCTCAAATACCAAGTTTCATGGATATAACTTGAAAAATGACGGACTTTCATACAAAATTTCAACCCCTATTTCGCCCTCTGGGTAGAATTTTGAAAAATCCTTCCTTAGTGAGCGCCTACGTCACAAAAGGAACCTACTGTCAAAATTTCAAGTTTCTAGCCCCAGCGGTTTAGGCTGTGCGTTGATATATAAGTCAGTCAGTCAGGACTGAATTATTTTATATTATAGCCTAAAGACGTTTTTCTTCAAAAATAAATCCTCAGCATTTGTACAGCGCATAATTTCCCAGATCACAACTCTGAGCCCAGCCTTTACTTCATTACCTCGCTTTGACATCGGTAGTCCACATAACCAGGTTCTGGAATGTTCGCCGGAAACTCTCAGAACAAACTCGATTTCCGTTCACACTTTGAACTTTGAGCTCGGGGCCCCGCGCGCGGCGGAATTGAGTTTGATACACAACAAGCATATCCTTGAGCGGCGCGGTGATTGCATTGTATAGCTTCAGGGTATAGTACTATTATCTATATTATACTAGCTGATGCCCGTGACTTCGTCCGCGTGGATTGAGGTTTTTCGGTTCCCGCGGCAACTCTTTAATTTTCCGGGATAAAAAGTAGCCTATGTGCTATTCCAGACTATAATCTATCTCTGTGCCAAATTTCATCCAGATCCGTTCAGCCTTTGGAGCGTGATTGAGTAACAAACATCCATACATCCACATATCCACATATCCATACATCCATACATCCATCCAAACTTTCGCATTTATAATATTTATATATGTATTTGATTCTGTGCTTCAGGGTACACACGACAGGGATATAAGGGTTGTAGATTCTTGTACGATTACAAGTTATCCCTTAGCTGCTATAATCGGCCTTACTAAAATGTCCAATTGGGTATTTGATTTATTTCTTAACTAGCTGATGCCCCCGACTTCGTCTGCGTGGTTTAAGTTTTTTTGGTTCCCGCGGGAACTCCTTAATTTTCCGGGATAAAAAGTAGCCTATGTCACTCTCCAGGTCCTCAACTATATCCATGCCAAAAATCACGTCAATCCGTTGCTCCGTTGTGGCGACCTGAAAAAAGACGTTATATCCACGCATAATTAATGATAAATGATTTATTTATTTATTTATTTATTTATTTATATCCACGCATAAATGATAAATGATTTATTTATTTATTTATTTATTTATTTATATCCACGCATAAATGATAAATGATTTATTTATTTATTTATTTATTTATTTATATCCACGCATAAATGATAAATGATTTATTTATTTATTTATTTATTTATTTATATCCACGCATAAATGATAAATGATTTATTTATTTCACGTAGGACCACTTGTGCCACTTATGAATGTGTAGTCAGTGTATTTTACACCGATTTAGCGTTCCGGTACGATGCCGTGTAGAAACCGAATAGGGGTATGGGTTTAATATAACTGCCATGCCCCTAACAGGTTAGCCCGCTACCGTCTTAGACTGCGTCACTTACCATCATGTGAGATTGCAGTCAAGGGCTAACTTGTAGTGGATAAAAATCTATACATAGACCGCTAAAACCATAACCCAATCCTTTTGGCTTTGCCATAGTGGGATAAACAGTTGGTCACGTTTGTGTGATAATGTCCCGGGATGTCAGGTGCCAAGGACGACGTGACACGACGCTCCACTAAGTACAGGCTTAACCTCTTAGCCCGCTTGTTAAAATGACACCATTTTGTGCACAAATCCCTCGATTTTTTTTTTAACCACTACAAGTTAGTCAAGGGCAGGGAAGTCGCGGGCATCAGCTAGTATTATTAGTCACTCTCGAGGTCCTAAACTATACCCATGCCAAAAATCGCGTCGATCAGTTGCTCCGTTGCGGCGTGATTGAAGGACAAACCAACAAACAAATACACTTTTGCCACAGATGTAGTACCAGATACCGCGCTCGGAACACGGCAGACGCGCCAACAAAGCGAATACAAAACGAAAAGCAAATACAATTTCTCAGTTAGTTGGATGCGACGCGTCGAGAAGTTTTGACGTGACGTGTGTGTAGACAAGTTTCTCGAAATAATGCCGTCTTGTGTCTTGAAACACTGTCAAAATTGTTACCAAAAATTAAAAAAGGAAGATGGTGTTTCGTTTCATAGGCAAAAATTTATATTTTCATTCTGTTAGATTTTTTTTCCATGATAATTAATTGCTGATGACTTGAAACACAAAACCTCAACGATATCTATCAGTGTTGCTAATTTACGTTGAAATATTTTCCCTTAAATTAAAGAAGGTGTAAATGGGCTGTTAGTAGATAGTTTTTTTTTGTGAAACAGCTACGCTGCCGGCTTATTTCGAAGTACGCCGATTAATTTATTGGTACGCCAGCTGCTTGGTACGCAGATGGTACGCAGGCTACTTTGGTGGTACGTAGGCTACTTTTAAGGTACGCCAGCTACTTTCGAGGTACGCAGGCTACTTTGGTGGTACGTATGGTACTTTGGTGGTACGCAGGCTACTTTAAAGGTACGCCAGCTACTTTCGAGGTACGCAGGCTACTTTGGTGGTACGTAGGGTACTTTGGAGGTACGCAGGCTACTTTTAAGGTACGCCAGCTACTTTCGAGGTACGCAGGCTACTTTGGTGGTACGTAGGGTACTTTGGAGGTACGCAGGCTACTTTTAAGGTACGCCTGCTACTTTAGAGGTACGCAGGCTACTTTGGAGGTACGTAGGCTACTTTTAAGGTACGCCAGCTACTTTAGAGGTACGCCGGCTACTTTAGAGGTACGCAAGCTACTTTTAAGGTACGTAGGCTACTTTTAAGGTACACCAGCTACTTTCGAGGTACGCCGGCAAGTTTGGTGGTACGCAGGCTACTTTTAAGGTACGCCAGTTACTTTAGAGGTACGCAGGCTACTTTGGAGGTACGTAGGCTACTTTTAAGGTACGCCAGCTACTTTAGAGGTACGCCGGCAAGTTTGGTGGTACGCAGGCTACTTTTAAGGTACGCCAGTTACTTTAGAGGTACGCAGGCTACTTTGGAGGTACGTAGGCTACTTTTAAGGTACGCCAGCTACTTTAGAGGTACGCCGGCTACTTTAGAGGTACGCAAGCTACTTTTAAGGTACGTAGGCTACTTTTAAGGTACACCAGCTACTTTCGAGGTACGCCGGCAAGTTTGGTGGTACGCAGGCTACTTTTAAGGTACGCCAGTTACTTTAGAGGTACGCAGGCTACTTTGGAGGTACGTAGGCTACTTTTAAGGTACGCCAGCTACTTTAGAGGTACGCCGGCTACTTTAGAGGAACGCAAGCTACTTTTAAGGTACGTAGGCTACTTTTAAGGTACGCCAGCTACTTTAGAGGTACGCCGGCTACTTTAGAGGTACGCAAGCTACTTTTAAGGTACGTAGGCTACTTTTAAGGTACGCCAGCTACTTTCGAGGTACGCAGAGCTGTACGAGGTACGTACGTACCTCTAAAGTAGCTGGCGTACCTTAAAAGTAGCCTGCGTACCACCAAAGTAGCCTACGTACCTCCAAAGTAGCCTGCGTACCTCTAAAGTAGCTGGCGTACCTTAAAAGTAGCCTGCGTACCACCAAAGTAGCCTACGTACCTCCAAAGTAGCCGGCGTACCTCTAAAGTAGCTGGCGTACCTTAAAAGTAGCCTACGTACCTCCAAAGTAGCCTGCGTACCTCTAAAGTAGCTGGCGTACCTTAAAAGTAGCCTGCGTACCACCAAAGTAGCCTGCGTACCTCTAAAGTAGCTGGCGTACCTTAAAAGTAGCCTACGTACCTCCAAAGTAGCCGGCGTACCTCTAAAGTAGCTGGCGTACCTTAAAAGTAGCCTGCGTACCACCAAAGTAGCCGGCGTACCTCTAAAGTAGTCGGCCTACCTCCAAAGTAGTCTACGTACCACCAATTTAACTGGTATATCTTGAAAGTATTCGTCGTACCGCTAAAGTACTCAGCGTAGCTCCAAAGTAGCCAGCGTACCACCACAGTATCAGGGGAGATCGCAGTGAAGGGCTAACTTGTAGTGGATAAAAAAAAAACAGTAATATGCGCATCTCCTTTTCCAGGATACAAGCTATTCTCCTACCATATGTCGTTGAAATCGTAAGGCATAAAGAAAGAACCAACAAATACATTTTCTTTCATTAATTTGGCACTTTTTCATTAATCTGGCAACATTTCACGCACACTGATGCATGTGTTCAGACAGTGCTGTCACGCACACTCGAATAAATTTTGGCCGCACTTCCATGTTCCGAGCGCGGTATCTGTTTAGTACTACATCTGTGACTTTTGCATTTATAATATGAAGTATGATTAACTTTTTGAACATATTAAAAGACTGATCTATTAATAGCCTAATTTCTAAAAGGTTAATATAGCATATCTCAGTTTTGTATGAAAATCCGACAATTTTCAAGTTAGGTTATACCAGCCATGATTTTTGGAAACTCCCACGCGCGGCAATTTAATTAGAGACTAAAAGTTACTTTGAAAGTCTGTTATTTTCAAGTCTGTTACTATCCATTAAAAAAATAAAGACAATTAATGTTTATTATTTTTTGGAAATTGCAATTCCCAAAGATTTTTCGAAACCTGTGTCCCGAAATCCCAAAGGATATTTAAAAATCCACACGCGAATCATCAAGTAGAATAATAAACAACATGGAACCGTCCGTTACTCTAAAGAAGCAAAACTAAGTATTGGCCATCAGAAAAGGCCGAGAAGTCGATACTTACATTGGACGACGACGGTGGAATGTTAAGAGAGCAAACGCTCCCGTTTAATCCCCGGAATTCCCCGGGAACGAATCCGTGGAACTTTCTCGAATAACGTTGAGAATGTTGGAAAATCTTGGCACGATGCCGATTGGCGCAGTTTTGAGCGCTGTTGTCTTAACTCTTAACGTGCGGAGGTCCCGGGTTCGATCCCCGACAGGGTGAATTTGGGAATTTATAATTTCTGAATTTTCCCTGGTCTGGCCTTCCACGGCTTCGGCCGTGGCCAGTTACCACCCTACGATTTAGCGTTCCGGTACGATGCCGTGTAGAAACCAAATAGGGGTATGTTTAATATAACTCCCATGTCCCTAACAGGTTAGCCCGCTACAATCTTAGACTGCATCATCACTTACCTTTAGGTGAGATCGTAGTCAAGGGCTAACTTGAAGTGGATTAAAAAAAAAGTATGTCTTCTCTTGTTGAGGACGAGTGAAGTTTGGTTTACTGTATATCCCCTATTATAGTTAATACTACTCAGTAGAATTTCTTTCCGAACCGGTGCAGTGGTAGATTCTTGCGGTGGCACAAGTGAAATAAATCATTTAATTTTCATTTCATTTCATAGTATTTCAGAAACATTTGCTAAGAAACTTACACTTAAACTTGTAAATCCAACAACAAATAAAACCGGCCAAGTGCGAGTCGGACTCGCGCACCGAGGGTTCCGTACAAACCTGTAGTAAGTTTTACGATTAATGAATTAAATGAACCGCAAAACTAACTTTGTTTGTAGAGGTTTATTGTTAATATCAAAAAAACTATGCGTTATAGCGTTGGTTTTATTTTTCCTGTAAAATATACATAAGTTTTGACCATAATTATTTCAGATTTTTCAATTGGTAAACTTCGGAGATAAGGGGGGAGAACGGTATTTTTTTCGACATTTTGCCCGATAAATCAACAACTATTATGCATAAAAATAAATAAAAATCTGTTTTAGAATGTAGAAGTATAGCCCTTTCATATGATATCCCACTCAGTATAGTTATCATACTTTGAAATTTCAAACCCCCGATTTTCCCCCTTTTTTAATTAAACTAAAAATAATTTTCGATTTTTTTTATTTTAATAATGTTAAGCTAGTAGTGTTAGCTGTTTGTTAGTAATTAGAAATAGTTAAAGTATAGTAGGTAATAATTATTTATAATATTATATTTATAGTCCACCTAATGTCGAGGGCTCGTTGGTGTACAGAAAAACTCACTCGAGTTTATGCGACACCAAATAGATTATGTTTGTAACTTATTATTTATTTTTATATGAATAAATAAATAAAAAAAAAGCCACTATTATACACAACTATTCCAAATTTCATGTCGATAGCTTTAATAGTTACTGAAATAATCGACTGTGACGGACGGACGGACGGACGGAGAAAGTCGCATCATAAGGGTTCCATTTTTACCATTTTGGTACGGAACCCTAAAAAGTCATCATATTTACAGAGAGCCCTCATTCACCGAGAGACGCTCAAGCTGCGAGGGCTCTTCGAGACGTTCGGTTCAATTATTAATGAGCACCCCCTAGTTGGCGGAAGTTTACGATTTTTGTTTGTTTTTAGATTTCTTCTTAACTTGGGGTTAAAATAAAAAGTTAAGTATTTTATATACTATCTATATTACTATTACTAGCTGATGCCCGCGTTTTCGTCCGCGTGGTTTAAGTTTTTTTTGATTCCCGCGAGAACTCCTTAATTTTTCGGGATAAAAAGTCACCTCCAAACCTATGTCACTCTCCAGGTCCTCAACTATATCCATGCCAAAAATCACGTCGATCCGTTACTCCGTTGCGGCGTGATTGAAGGACAAACCAACAAACAAACACACTTTCGCATTTATAATATTAATAAGTATGATGATATATATAAAAAACCGGCCAAGTGCGAGTCGGACTCGCGCACCGAGGGTTCCGTACAAACCTGTATAGCTAGTTCAATCCACGAAGACGCGCCCCACTCTTTTCCGCAATCGCTTACAGTGCAAGTGTGCAATGTAAACTACAAGAATGTGAGTTCTATTACTACGCAGCGAGTAGCAATGTCACACACGCACACAAAATTAAATAGCGAAAAATTCCCCCGAACCCCGAACCCCGTTGTTTCCCGTCGCAATAAATAGTGGGGCGCGTCTTCGTGGATTGAACTAGCGATAGTAAGTTTTACGATTTATGACGTATTAAAAACAAGACGAAATGAACCGCAAAACTAACTTTGTTTGTAGAGGTTTACTGTTAATATCAAAAAAACTATGCTTGTTTTTCCTATAAAATATACCTACATAAATTCCTATTGACCATAATTATTTCAGATTTTTCGATTGGTAAACTCCGGAGATAAGGGGGGGGGGAACAGTATTTTTTTCGACATTTTGCCCGATAAATCAAAAACTATCATGACTAAAAATAATTAAAAATCTGTTTTAGAATGTACAAAGTAAACCCTTTCATATGATACCCCACACAGTACAGTTATCTCACTTTTAAATTTCAACCCTCCGATTTTCCCCCCTTTTTAAATAAGAACAAAAATAATTTCCAATTTTTTTTAATTCCAGTGTCTTTGGGCCACTAATATACACAACTATTCCAAATTTCATGTCGATAGCTTCGGTAGTTACTGAAATAATCGAGTGTGACGGACGGACAAACAGACAGACGGAGAAAGTCGCACCATAAGGGTTCCATTTTACCATTTTGGTACGGAACCCTAAAAAGCGAAAAACCTGAGTGGTTTTTTCAATCACTGACTGACTGACTAATCACGATATCTCAGGAACTATGACAGCATGCAAACTTTGGAAAGTAGGTTCCTTCTATAGTCTAGACATCAGCTAAGAAACGGTTTTGAGAAAATTCACCCCTAAGGGATGAAATGGGCGTTGGCAGTTTGTATGAAAGTCCTATATTTTATGACGTTCTGAAAATCGGGATTTAGGTTATAAGCAACTAGCTGATGCCCGTGACTATGTCCGCGTGGATTGCGGTTTTTTGGTTCCCGCGGGAACTCCTTAATTTCCCGGGATAAAATGTAGCCTATGTGTAATTCCAGACAGTAATCTATCTCTGTACCAAATTTCATCCAGATCCGTTCAGCCGTTCGGGCGTGATTGAGTAACAAACATCCATCCATACATCCATGCATCCATCCAAACTTTCGCATTTATAATATTAGTAAGTATAGATATAGATTTTACGAAAATCCACACATACATTACATAAAAATTCTATGATTTTGAAGTATAGACATGAAAATCAGCATTTAGGTTATAAGTTTTAAATAATAAAAACCTGCATCAGCTTACAAAGCCCTATAGATAGGATTTTTGGGAAAATTTCATAATCTCATAGGAAATCAAAAATTGTATACAGACGAAGTCGCGGGCGACCTCTAGCAAATAAATAAAAAAATGTCCTGTCCCACTAACATATCGACTAATGGACAGATGTTGGACAGAACAGGCGTTACTATTAGCAAATCCAAAACTTAACAATACTAAAGCTAAACTATTTGATTAAATGAAAAACTCTCAATAAAAATATATCACGTTTGTTGCGAAGAAAACTTCCGAACTACAAAGTTGCGGTTAGTTTGTAGTGCGAAAGAGAAGTGCAAATCGAGCGCTTTCGCGAAACTTTGCGGTTTTGGCTTTAAAATATCTCGAAATACAACTTGGAAACTTATATTTTTCCTAAGAAAGATCTCGTCGGTGGGAAACTGAATTTAACGTCGACATTTTCGCTTTTGTGGTATTTTTATTCGTGGATTTTATTTTTATCTTCTACCAGCGAACTCCCGCGGTTTTGCTTCCGTAAGGATTTCGAAATTCCGACCTTCATTCTTGCCTACATTGTAAAGGGTCATGATTCCTTTCCATTAACCACATAATGGTAGGGGTTTACTTGAGATATTAATTTCCAATTTCCAGGTCCTTTGCATACGACTTGAATAAGAGTATACTATTTCCACTATTATTCAAATGTTAGTGATAATAACCGGGACCGACGGCTTAATGTCACTTACCATCAGGTGAGATCGCAGTCAAGGGTTAACTTGTAGTGGAATAAAATAAATAAATAATGTACTCTCCGAATCGCGGAGGGAACGTAAATACCAAATTGGGAATTCTAAATTCGGTCACCCATCCAGTAACCGACTTGGGTAAATGCTGCTTACCAATTGCAATCGACTCTCCTCTCCGACACTCGTCCCTCACCAGTTTGTACCCCTTCACAAATTTTCAAAAAACAGTCAGCAAATACTAGGTATGTACCTACTAACATAAGTTAAAAACGAAATTAAGATTTATAGAGAAGATATAATCAGACAGCGACCGCGTCGCGCGAGCGTCATGAGTAACCCCGAACGGGTTCGAAACTAGTCGGGCATTTTCGACATAACACGTGAGTTTATCCGTTAATAATGTATAGTTATAATATAAATCACAATAGAATAAAATAAAATGTACTTAACCGCATGTTCGATATACAATGCGGATTTAAATCAGAAACGACTCCAGAATTCAAAACCTCTGCTTCAATAAGTTGCACTAAAGTTGTACGGAACTACCGCGAATTAGCTTCAGCGTTCGTAGCGACAATTTGCGGTCCCACCTAATCATTTCCAGCCACTTTATTGCATTTGAGATAGAGCTCATTTTGGCTTGAATTATTCCAAGCCAATTCTAATGGTGTACCATATTATTTCGTCTAATTGAGATCGTTGCTTCCTTCTTGTTGAGTGTTCGTTTGATTTATTGTTGAGGTTTTGATCACTGTTGAAGTTGTTATATATTCCTATTTCTATTACTGTTTACGAACATGTTTAAATATAGATTTAAACATGTTCGTAAACTAATAATTATTATAAATGCGATACATGGATGGATGTTTGTTACTCAATCACGCCAGAACGGTAGAACGGATCTATTCTACTAAAAGTTAGCCTTAAATTGCGATCTCACTTGGTGAATAAGTTTGAAATTTTCAAAAAAAAAACCGGTCCGGTTGCCGATAGGAGTGAAAACGAATATTTAATTTTTTTTAATTAAAAAAAAATTACAATTATTAGTAGTATTAATTTAAGACCTTTTGTCTTCGTAACAACGCGAGCATGTCGGCGAAATGCGTGTCGATGACACCGCGAATCCACAATTTTACCCCCTACCAAAAAAATGCTCAACGCAGCTAAAGAAGTTTTCACTTCAAAAATCTGTAACCATTCCCTTAGGCGTCCTTTTAAGCGTCTTAAAAAAGTCCGTATTAGTTAGTAACTTGCGCCGGAATTCCATGGACTCCTGTAATCGCCGGACATTAGCGTCAGTCTCCCAAGTCCCGCCAATTTGCGGTCCAGCCTCATCTTTCACTCCACCTTTATTGCTGTTGGTATAAAGCTCAATTTGCTCTGCATTGTACACGATCGTGTCGCTAACGACTCTCATTGTTGGTGATAGAGGTCATTATTGCTTGCTTTTTGTTTGATGATACGACCTATTATGTCGATGCAAGCTTCCTTTTTAAAGGTTATTCAATGTATAGGGCATTGTGACTTAGTTTGCTTCCAGGATTTTATCGCAAAATCCCGTCAAGACCTCTTATCGAAGGCTTTGTTCTAGAATAGCTTTTTTTTATTGCATTACTAGCTGATGCCCGCGACTTCGTCCGCGTGGTTAAAGTTTTTTTGATTCCCGCGGAAACTCCTTAATTTTCCGGGATAAAAAATAGCCTATGTGGTATTCCAGACTATAATCTATCTCTGTGCCAAATTTCATCCAGATCCGTTCAGCCGTTGGGGCGTGATTGAGTAACAAACATCCATACATCCACACATCCATACATCCATCCAAACTTTCGCATTTATAATATTTATTTGATAAAGAACGCATTCCTTGGAATTTTTATTTGTTGAAAACTGTCGCTAGACAATAGTGGTATGCAGTATGCACGACATAGAGTCATAAAAGCATTGCTTACCCTAGTTAAAAAAGCTCAATACTTATTTTTCATCATGCCCTGTCTGAAAATAGGTATCTACCTAACCAATGCCTTCCCTGGCTCCGAATACAACACACTTTGAAACACAACTTGGGGTTAAGTATGAAGTCGTTGCTTTACACCTACAATATGAATTCACCATAAAAAAATCCTAAATCGCTATTTTTAAGGAGTTCTGTACCCTGCAGCATCAGGGTTGAGGAGTTAGGACTCGGAGTTGAATCGTATACACGTGACTTGATACCTACTATATGAATTCACCATCAAAATTTCCTAACTCCCTAGTTTTGAGGATTTCAGGTAATACGGTACACCTACAGCATCAGGATTGAGGATTTGGAGTCAGAAATTTTTATGGGACAACCTCGCGAGCTTCCTCTAACCACTGAAAAAAAATCAAATCGGTTTAGAAACCAAGGAGATTAAAAAATAAAACCGGCCAAGTGCGAGTCGGACTCGCGCACCGAGGGTTCCGTACAAACCTGTAGTAAGTTTTACGATTAATGAATTTAATGAACCGCAAAACTAACTTTGTTTGTAGAGGTTTATTGTTAATATCAAAAAAACTATGCTAGTTAGAACGTTGGTTTTATTTTTCCTGTAAAATATACATAAGCTTCTATTGACCATAATTATTTCAGATTTTTCAATTGGTAAACTTCGGAGATAAGGGGGGGGGGGGGGGCGGTATTTTTTTCGACATTTTGCACATGCATAAAAATAATTAAAAATCTGTTTTAGAATGTAGAAGTATAGCCCTTTCATATGATATCCCACTCAGTATACTTATCATACTTTGAAATTTCAAACCCCCGATTTTCCCCCTTTTTTAATTAAACTAAAAATAATTTTCGATTTTTTTTATTTTAATGATGTTAAGCCACTATTATACAGTACTATTCCAAATTTCATGTCGATAGCTTTAATAGTTACTGAAATAATCGACTGTGACAGACGGACGGACGGACGGAGAAAGTCGCACCATAAGGGTTCCATTTTTACCATTTTGGTACGGAACCCTAAAAACATACGCGCCGTATTCGCGCCTCCGAACGAAAGGAGGAGGTTCTCACCTCCATCCCATTCCCATCCCCATTCCCATCTCTTTTAGAAGTCGGTTAAAGAGTAAAACTTGTACTTATAATAAGTAATGAATAAATAATGAAACAAGAAACACACCAGTTAGTTTTTCAATTACCAAAATTATCTCCAGGCATTATGTATGCGCCTTCAGACGTCTTTATCTTTGTCTATGCGAGCTTCAAAGACTCCATTTGGCGAAGGTAAATACAACCGATTAAAGCAGTAAGAAAAAACAAAGTAGAAAACAAATAAGGGTTCAACCGACGACCGTTTTGACGCCCTCCGTGGCGCAGTGTTGAGCGCTGTTGTCTTAACGTGCGGAGGTCCCGGGTTCGATCCGCGGTAGGGCGAATTTGGGAATTTATAATTTCTGAATTTTCTCTGGTCTGACGTACCGCCAAGCGATTTAGCGTTCTGGTACAATGCCATGTAGAAATCGATTAGGGGAATTTGCCGTCGGTTTTGTGGACTGATAAAAAACCGACATACTTATTTGACCTATGAAAAATATAAGAAAAACAAAAACTATTCAGGCATAAGTAAAAATTAGTCCAATTTTGGCTACCTTTTGCGAATTGAATCAGACCAAATTGTTTTTTAAAACATTCGTAACAAGGGTTAGGTGGGTAGCTACACAAATAAATACGTTTATTTCGCTGGAGCCCTTTCGGGGATTTACATTAATTTACATCAAACCGGCATTATTTGTTATTACAAGGACCCCCAGAAAGGGATTTCGTATTTATTACCTTTACCTTTTTAATTTGAAAGTAATTCAGAAGAGAACGTTTTGTACCCGTGCTAATATTTTAATGCGAAAGTGTATATGTTTGTTGGTTTGTCCTTCAATCATACCGCAACAGCGCAACGGATCGACGTGATTTTTTTCGCATGAATTACTTACTTACTAAGTCACATTAACATAGTGAACACTAAAGTGTATTAGAATTAACTAAGGACTGTAAATTAGATGTAGAAATCATATCATACTTCATACTCATATTATAAATGCGAAACTTTTTGTTGTCCTTTAATCACGCCGCAACGGAGTAACGGATTTTTGGCATTGGTGTAGTTGAGGACTTGGAAAGTGGCATAGGCTACTTTTATCCCGGAAAATTAAGGAGTTCCCGCGGGAATCAAAAAAACTTTAACTAATAAGTAGAAGTTTAAATTACCTTATACATATTATATATTAATATTACTTATTAGCCCATAGGCTACATCGTAGTATAAAATTAGGCTGCCATGTTAAATGGTGCTAAATGGTTAAAGGAAAAAAATGAATTACTTGAGGACCTGGAGAGTGACACAGATACTTTTATATCGAAACATCAGAGTTAAGTATTTCATCTTTAATTTTTGTTCAATCAAAGGTTTTTAAAACCAAAGATTTTGGAAAAAAATTTTGAAGAAAATTTTTGATCTATAATAACATTAAAAATGTTTACGTTCACGTGGTTCACGCGGACATAATCTGGATTATCGACTGGGACTTGACTATGTTTAAAAAATTTAATTTTTAAAATAAAAAAAAACTCTGCCTAACTTGATAGCTAGTTACTAGGACCTAGTGGTTTAGAGTTTTAGACATCTAACCTACTAAATACTGGGTCGTGGGTTCGATTCGCGGGCATCTCTAGCTTTACGGAGTTAGGTTTTTTTTTTAAATATATATATAGCGACCAAACGAGCAGGCGGGCCACCTGATGGTAAGTGATTACCGCCGCCCATGAACATTTGCAGCACCAGAGGAACCGCCAATGCGTTGGTGGCTTTCGAGATGTTTGTGTATCCGCCCTTTGAAGAACCCCATATTATAATCATGAGGGAACACAGAAGATGGAAGCTGGTTCTATAATTTGCAGGTACTTGGCAGAAGTAGTACGTGCGTTTTAAGTAATTAATTAATAGTAGTGAGATGACAATGGGTTGAAATGATAATGTTCACCGCTTTACACCGGCGGTGGGCGTTAAGCCTTAATGAATAAAGTAAAGCTCTGTAGGTAGAGTGTAGAGTAACCGCAGTAAATCAATTGTAAACATTTGCGTAACAAATTCAACGATACAAATGAATCAGATCTGTTGTACTCCAACAAACTGGGTACAATTTGTATATTGTTTACATTTTAATCGCTGTTGTTAGCGACTGGCTTTTATCCGTGGTTTCGTCCGCGTGGACTACAAAAATTTCAAAACCCCATTTTAGCTCCTTAGGGTTTGAATTTTCAAAAATCCTTTCTGAGCCTTCGTCATTCTTAACAGGTATATAACTATCTGTATGCCAAATTTCAGCCCAATCCCACCTCATCCTTTTATATGTTTAGAAGACTTCCGAAAAAGTAGTATAAGTAATATTATTTACTTAAAGATTTATTCTGCCTATTGAATGTGCAATTTACTAACAGATAACATAATGAAAAAATTGTCAGTCATAGGGAAAACAAATTTTTTTTCTTTTTAAATACATATACTTAAACCTTAACACTAAGCTATTAAAGTTTAATTTCGAATGTAGTATATTTAAGATCTTTTGTCTTCGTAACAACGCGAGCATGTCGGTGAAGGTGACGCGAATCCACAAGTTTACCCCCTACCAAAAAGTGCTCAACGCGGCTAAAGAAGTTTTCATTTCAAAAATACAATATCCAATATAAGCTACGGCCACTGCTACGCGTCGCTACGCGGTGCTACGGCAATACGTATCCCCGTTTTATAAGGATCAATCGAGTTAAGTCACCATAAAGAGGGGATCATCGTGTAGGAGACCTCCCCTCCCCCCCCCCCCCCCCCTTTCCACTTGCCTCTCCCCCCTTTCCCCTGGCTCGCCTCGCTGAGCCATCAAACGATTGATAGTTATTTATACTTGAATAGAGGTGGATGGAGAATCCATAATTACTAATATTATAAAATATACAGGGTTAATTGTAATTTACCAACAACCTCCCACATATAACTTCTATACATGATACTGAACAACATTTGTTCAACGACTTTTCACATAACTCAATAAATTAACCAAAAAAAATTGCTAAGTTTTTGTTGAAAAGTCTGTCAGTTTTTTAACTCTATGGTCAGTTTATGTAATGCCTGTTCCACACCTGCGTGATGAAGCGTCGACTACTATCCGCGCAACAATTAACGTCCGAAGTTATCGAATTAACGAATAAATATTTTTATTTGTGTAAGAAAAAATATTTTTTTTTCTTTTTAGGAATTTTAAAAAGTCGTGGAACAAAAATTATTTACTTTGGTTCATAGAACTTGCCTGTAGAAGGTTGTTGGTATTTTACAATTAACCCTGTATAATAATATTAACAAAGCAAAAAAAAAATATTATAAAATAGATGATGCCCGCGACCTGTGGCTTTATTACAAAACCCGTGTGAATTCTCTGATTTTCCGGAATAAAAAGTAGCCTATGTCCGTCCCCGGGTTGCAACCTATCTATGTACCAAATTTTATCAAAATCGGTTGAAAAGATGGGCCGTGAAACCATAGCTACAGACAGACACACACTGAGTGAGACACGCAAATTCTGTTATTAACACAATCCCTAAACTAAAATGACAGCTCTAAATCTCGCGCTGCACTGCCCCTTTCCGCATTGAATATTGTGAAAGGGATAGCAATATAAATAGAGCTATCCTTTTACGGCCGAAATTAATAATCAATCTATCTGTAATCTGTCGATTTGTTACCAAGCAACGTTGTTATATGTCCAGAGTTGTATTGTACTTTTCTTCAAAAAACAACGTTGCTTAGCAACTTATCGACAGATTACAGAGAGATTGATTATTAATTTCGGCTATTAGTTTATAGACTACTAGCTGATGCCCGCGACTTCGTCCGCGTGGATTGAGGTTTTTCGGTTCCCGCGGGAACTCTTTAATTTTCCGGGATAAAAAGTAGCATATGTGCTATTCCAGACTATAATCTATCTCTGTGCCAAATTTCATCCAGATCCGTTCAGCCGTTGGAGCGTGATTGAGTAACAAACATCCATACATCCATACATCCATCCAAATTAAAATTAGGGGTTAAGGGGTTTGGAATTTGTATAAAAATCGAACTTAACGTGAGCTAAGCTGCGGGCACAAGCTAGTATGGTTAATTTATAAGTAGACATCGGATTATAAGCACTATCATAATGTCAAAATATGCACCAAAAAAGGGCGAAATATGCACAAAATATGCATAATGATAATTCTATTTATTATTTGAATTCACGATTATCTTCACAACAATTTATACATATTATTAATCCATACTAATATTATAAATGCGAAAGTGTGTCTGTCTGTCTGTCTGCTACGCTTTCACGCCCCATCTACTCATGTATCCCGGGGAAGGACATAGGCTACTTTTTATCCCGGAAAATTAAAGAGTTCCCGCGGGAATCAAAAAATCTTAATCCATTCAAAAAACTAGAAGTTTAATTCGCTATAATCCGCCGCAGAAGGTAAATCTATGTGGTACAGTGCGTATCTTGAACTGGCAGCCCGCGATATTCTCCACACCACATAAATCTTCCAAAATACCCTCAACGTACGTTTCACTCCGACACCGGAGCGTCTTCAGGAGATGTTGACTCTACAATGCACGATTGTGAAGATCACAATGTGAATCTTAATCCACGCAGACGAAGTCGCGGGAATCATCTAGTATTTATATATTTATTTATATTCTAAGTCATTTGATAAATGCTTTTCTTTCTTTATTTATTCAACACTCTGGATTTTATATAGGATTGCATTTAATTTACAACGGACCTTTTCCGATAGTGAACTCGGAAGTGTGTTATTCTGTTCAATAATTTTTTCAATATTTTCAAGGACTTGCATGGAGGAAGGTTTTTGTATTTTAATTTTCTATGGCGTCGGGTATATTGCTGAAACGTGTTGCAATAAGAGCAATTTTTTTTAATTGAAGGATCCTCGAATGCCAGCTGGCTTGATTCAATAATTATTATTCCCGCATTGCAAACACGCCTGCCACATTTAACTACTGAAATAAGCACTATTAATAAAAATGTACTAAAATATGCAATAACGCCGGAAAAATAGCGTTGTATGCATTTGCATATGCAAATGCATATAATCCGATGTTATAAGATAGATTGTTTGGTCTCTGGCACCAACGGCTTTCAAATTCTAATACACCATAAACACACAATCGTCTACCACGAGTTGTTTTACCATCGTTAGTGTTGCGGGCTGTACGAGTATAATATTAATACATTTTATACGCCCGTCGCTTATTTCGTGGGCTTATTTCCTGCGTCGTATTTACATAAACGGGAAAAACATTCGTCACAAAAAATTTAAACAAATTATGTATTTAATGTTATTCCTCATAATGATGTTCCTCAATAATTACATCTTAACCGCTCTCTGCTTGCTATGCACCCCCAGTAGGTACCGCCGTGAATACATAAAGAGATCATTTGCGCCGCGAACGGGCGATGGCTAAATTCATTGCGCGCTTTTTGACCGAAAACGCGCAAATTGCGGACCCTCTTTTGCATAATTTTCACCAAATGCAATGAAAAATATTTGTTGGTGAAATAATTTTCACCAATCCCGACCGAATTTCGGCCACAGCCTATCTCCAGAGAGATTAGCCATATGTACGGGAGATATTATGGTGCACAGGTGCACTCTCTGTTCCTTTACACTCATAAGCCGATGGGACGGAAAATCAGACACGACCGGAGAGAGATCAGGCGCAGGACCGACGGCTTTACGTGCTCTACAAGGCATGCGGGTGAAACAACGCGAACTTCCTAACTCCGAGCTAGTACTTACTACTATTACCTATTCTGTGCTAGTACTGAGAATTTCTTGTCAGAAAAACCGAATACTTGTTATGGGCCGCCCTGGGACTCGAACCCGGGACCATATAGAAATCATATATTGCCCTGTCGGTTATCGAACTTCGGACCTCCCACCTAGAAGACTCACCACTCGGAGCCAGAGAGGATACAAAACTCAAGTAATGAATAGCTTTGATGAAAAGTTTCCTAATTTATAGAGAAAGATCAAAAAGCGAAATATATTACACAAAATTGAGTGTTTCCCCTCCTCGGGAATAGATCTCAAAGTTATTCGACGTCGAAGTAAATTCCGTTCGAAATTCAAAAGTTTTGAAGAAATACTGCCTTGTTTGTTACCATTGTAGAAAGAAAGATGACTTCCGTTTGTCGTTTCAATTGCACTATATTTTGCAGCGAGTGTCGCGAATACATCTAGAGGATTTTCAACTTTATCTTCTCAACATTAGGCTTCAATTTAACTTGTACATGTAAAGTGCCATTGACAGAACATAGAAGAATGTAGGGGCCATTGAATTTTGAACTTTGCCCCTGTTAGTTATAAAGTTTATTTTTACTTGATACTGCTGTTATAAATATAAAAATGCAAACTGCTGGTGGAGTTTTACTCTTATGTCTGTTACTTTAAGGTTTGAATTGGAGTGTTAGACGCGGGTTGTAAATATATTTTAACAAATCCTGAGTTACTTGTTATTCAGGTTAAGATCACGTGTGGGGGATGTTTTGATGGGTAGGGATGATGCCTGTGTCAAAAATAAATTATTTTTACTTATTATTAAAGAGAGTCTTCCAAAAGACCTAAAATTTACATCTTCTGTTAGTTTCAAGTTTGATAATCATTTTAAATTATCGATTAAAGAAAAAAAAGTGCGTTGATGATGACGTCACAGGTTTTTGGTTCTCGCGGTAACTCTTTAATTTTCCGGGATAAAAAGTATGTCTTTCCCCGGGATGCTAAATATCTCTATACTAAATTTCATCAAAATCGGTTGAAAAGGTGGACCGTGAAATAGCGTAGCAGACAGACAGACACACACACTTTCGCATTTAGAATATTAGTACATGGATTGCTTAAAAGTGCACATAACTCCGAAATTTTTTAAGCACAGCTGGAGCGAGTAAAATCAACGCATTTCAACAGAATATTAAACAGTAAAGTTTGCTTTTTGCAGGAGCATACTTATAATGGATGTTGAATCCAATTAGTACAAATTCATAAAATTATATTTTTTTGACTGCCTCGTTGGTCTAGTCCTAGTGGTTGGCATGTTCGACTGCGGCCGGCGAGGTCCCGGGTTCGAGTCCCGGGTCGGGCCATAATTGAGTATTGGGTTTTTCTGACTAGAAATTCTCAGTAGGTACTAGCTCGGAGTTAGCAAGTTGGCGGTGTGTCACCCCCGTGCCTCGGAGAGCACGTTAAGCCGTCGGTCCCGGTTATTATCACTAACATGATAATAGTCGTTAAAGCCCGCCAACCCGCATTGGAGCAGCGTGGTGGGTCTAAGCTCTAATTCCCTCTCTCCTATGAGAGTGGAGGCCTGTGCCCAGCAGTGGGAAGTTAATGGGCTGTAGTAGATGGTGAATGGATTTTTTTTATCCACTACAAGTTAGCCCTTGACTGCGATCTCACCTGATGGTATGTGATGATGCAATCTATGATGGTAGCGGGCTAACCTGTTAGGGGAATGGCAGTTCTAATAAACCCATACCCCTATTCGGTTTCTACACGGCGTAGTACCGGAACGCTAAATCGCTTGGCGGCACGTCTTTGCCGGTAGGATGGTAACTAGCCACGGCCAAAACCTCCCACCAGGCCAGACCAGGGAAAATTCAGAAATTATAAATTTCCAAATTGACCCTGCCGGGGATCGAAACCGGGACCTCTAAGACAACAGCGCTCAACACTGCGCCACGGAGGTAAAATATAGTTGGTATGTACACCAAAAGTAATTATAATAATTATTACTATAATATGTATTCCCTTGTATCGATCTTATGTCTACAATCTATACATCCCTTGTTTACCCGACACTCACTGTGTCCACATGAAATACTGTCGGAAGCCTCGATCGCTTCCTATACAAGTATCTATCTAATAATCTCAGAGGGCATACTATAATCGCTTAAAGCAGCATTGTTTTAATACTCTTGTTTCAGAATTATAATCCTTATTTTAGGGACGTCAAGGTACATGACATAAAAGTGTCATTTTCAAACAATATTGCTTTGAGCGATGGTGATTGGTAAGTCAATGGATGGTAGTATACCCAGGCGTTATTATAACGATGGATACTCCATCTTTATTGTTTGCACGTCCCCTATTGCGTGTCGCGTTACGTGTAACTTTACTAACACATTAATTAGCAAGTAGCAACCTTAATATGGTCAATAGCTTTTATAATGTTTGTGTAAAAACACTTATTGATAGTATTTATCTATACTTCTATACTAATAATAAATGCGAAAGTTTGGATGGATGGTTTTTTGAAGTGAAAACTTCTTTAGCCGCGTTGAGCACTTTTTGGTACGGGGTAAACTTGTGGATTCGCGTTACCGTCACCGACATGTTCGCGTTGTTACGAAGATAAAAGGTCTTAAATATTAAATATCTACACTAGCTGATGCCCGCGACTTCGTCCGCGTGGATTAAGATTTTTTGATTCCCGCGGGAACTGTTTAATTTCATTTCATAATAAATTAGCCTATGTCTTTCCCCTGGATATAAACTATCCCTATACCAAATTTCATCAAAATCGGTTGAAGAGATAATTTTTTTGATTCCTGCAGAAACTCTTGAATTTTCCGGGATAAAAAGTAGACTGTGTCCTTCCCCGGGATACGACTTATCCCTGTATCAAATTTCATCAAAATCGGTTGAACAAGTGAGCCGTGAAAGCGTAGCAGACAGACAGACAGAGACACTTTCGCATTTATAATATTAGTATGGAAGTATGGATTCGTGATTTGTTAAGGTTCATATTATTTTAATTTTTTTTTAATATTCGTTTCCACTTGTATCGGCAGTAACTATGGCTGCCAGGTTATTTTTATGCAGGTATAATCAAAGTAACGGCACGCTGCGTCGGCCGCCGGCCGCTGGCTTTGTGCCATCAATCGGCAACGAGCGGATCACTGAGCACTAATTACCCCTTTGTGCCTCCACACCACACCACACCACACCACACCACACCACACCTGACGGCACACACTAGGCCTCCGTGTACACTGGCCCAAGAGCTGGCGACGAATTTTGGGAAGGTCCTTTAGGCAAACTGAAATTGTGAACAAGTGAATATAACTCAAAGAATTAAAAAATACGACTGCCATAGTTAAATGATATTTTTTTGTGAATCACTGTACCTATATTGAAATATAGTCTTATATATTTTTGAAATCTACTCATCATTTTCTTGATGATGACAATATAATATGTAGTTAATCTCATTTTGGAAAAAAAATCAATTTTAGTCTTTGATGCGGGACCATGGTCACCCTATCAATTTTTTTTGAATTTTACTATCCTATGTCACCCGGAATAAGCTAAGGATTCTAACAATGCCTCATTCATCGAAATCCGTTCAGGCGTATAGAAGTTATGGTGGAATATACAAACTCACATACATACATACATGAACCCTGAAAACAATATACTCCTTTTTTCAGGCAGTCGTATAAAAAATATAATTTCGTCAATTGGCGAATCCAGTCCTGCCAGTCTGGTAGAGCGTTTGCGGTTATTTCGTATGTCGTACTCATTTGAAAACTTTATTCACGTGTGGGAATTGTTTAAAACCGCAAAATTTGTCTGGCGATTTGCAGGTATTTTTGAAATTACTCAACAAATACGTCATTAAAATTTCAGTTTGACAAAAGTATATTTTTTGGAAATTTTAATAAAATATGTTTGAAGAGGTCCGGTAATACTTTATAACCGACAAAAACGGCCGGGATGTTTTTTTCGAATTCTTCAAGTACTAAATGAAAAGATTTAAAAAAACTTGAATTTTGAACCAATTTGAACCTTCAAATTCGGTCACACATCCAGTGAATGACCAAAGCAAGTCCCTAAAAGCTGTAAGTTATAGGTACAGTAATTAAGTTCACCGCAAAGGGCTTAGGCGCTGCCAAGACAGGTTCCCGTGTAATGAACCGCCGCCGACCGCCCGGTGTCTTACTGCGATATTTCAAAGCGGGACTGCTTTGAGTTTCAAAGCTTTCAGGTTCTAGATAGCATCTTAGATTATACTAGTCGTTGCTCGCGACTTCGCTCACGATGAGTGAAGAACTCCCTGGCGCAGTGTTGAGCGCTGTTGTCTTAACGTGGGATATAGCGGGTTCGAGGAATCAAACCCGCTGCTGAAAATCTGCTGGGAACAGCAGAATCAATTTTGGAATTTATAATTTCTGAGCTTTCTATGGTCTGGACTGGTGGGATGCTTCGACAGTGGCTAGTTACCACCCTATCGGCAAAGACGTACCGCCACCTTTTAACTTATTCTATAAAGAATAGGTTAAAAGCCCACGGTTACGGCAGATGTAAATGTGCTATATTATTAGTTTATGAGTTAGACATTAGCTCAGTCCCCCTAGCATGGGCCGAGACCATTTTCTCCCCGAGGAAAGGATAAAAATTTTATTCCTAAATAAATAAACTAGTGGTTCGCCCCGAACTGAGACCTCGCGGTATCCATAAACTTGTTCAGAGCGCCATCTATTGACATAATTGTGAAGTTCTGTTAATAATACTGAAGCACATTATAAATTAAATAATTTCGTTTCCTCAGAATATTTATCTAATTTTAGTATTTGTTGTTCATGTACAGGATATAATTCAAGTAATTGATAAGTTTCAGGCTCAGCCTTTCCGAAAATTGAGAGTTCTGAGGTCAACTTTGGACGTTAGAAAATCGCCACTTTGAAAGCCCCCCATTTCGTCAATTTTAGGGGAAAAATTAAAAAAAAATATTTTTGGACTCTATTCCTAATAATTATCTTTAAAATGATATACCGCAACCCTATGTAACGCTATAAAAAATATTTAACTTCGCATTCGCTTCTATGAGAGCCCCCCTGAAATAAAGATTTTTATAACTTTTTGAGCCATATTCGGCGGGAGGCCATCGGTTTACATATTACCTATTAATTTGAAGTAATTACGTTCAGTAATTCAGAAGTTATAAGGCTCTGACAGACGGACGGACGGACGGACGGACGGACGGACAAGTGCCAATTCACTCAAGTAGACTCAGAGACCTTCGCTTCGCTCGGTCAATAAAAACGCTAAATAACGGTGGATAAATAGTCCCCCGAGTCCCCGTGAAATGTCAAATGGGGACAAACTTCTCCTCTCCCCTGTTGCCGTGCTCTGAGAAGTGGATAAGTTAATTTTATCTCTTGTCAGTGGATAAAATCGGGGGATAAAATTTTTATCTCCGGCCCATGCTAGCCCTGCAGTAGATGTTAGATGCAACTCCCGAGTACATTTAGGTATTCCAAGTCTAGTTTCATTGCTAGTGCAGTTAAATCCCACAGTAACCGTACATTTTATTAGATGCAGTAGAGACGGTGGCAATAAAGCGCTGCAGCGCTTAACGACCGCGCTTTAAGCAATTACAGCGGCCTCCGTGCGACCACATACCATTGAGTGAACTGAGACAATACTAACATTGCTTACAGTCCAAACATTGCTTCTGTAGTGTTGGTATTCTGATATAAATTGGTGTCCATTGTCAAACTAAAACTCATAATATTTTTTAAATTAAATAAACTTCTTAAAAGTGCTTTTGAATCGTCGAGTGAATCCAACGAGTGAATCTACTAGTTCTAGTTCGGAATGCCATTTCTACTGAGAAGAGCCAATCAGAAACTCGGTGGTTACTTTTCCATCAAAAACTACAGTCCTGAGCATAGAGCGAGTCAAATCCATGCTATTTTATCGCTTACATAATTTTCAACAGTATAATAAGCTTTTTTTAGGTTTGGTTGTATTTAGATTTCTGTTATATAATCAAAGGTAATCTAATCTAATCTAATCTAGCCTGTACTGTCCCACGACTGGGCAAAGGCCTCCCTCCGATTTTTCCACATCTCCCTATGTTGTACTTCGATGGGCCACTCATCTAAGAATCAAAGGTAGTTTTATAATAATTGTATTGTGTCGCTAATTTGTCAAGTCAGCCATTAAAATATTCAGTATCCGAATCTCGTGGCTTCAATACACAACAGTATGTTTCGTAGGTATCAACAGGAATAAATTACTCACTAAATAATGATGTATACAACAGTAAAATAGAGCGTTGAAATCCTAAATGGGATCCAACCCAATAAATTCATAAAAGATAATGCTCTCCGAGGCAATTATGTTGAGTCGACCCCGACGCGTAATCAGGGTCAATGCGCGCTATCAGGCCGATCGACCCTTGCTTATAAGACCACCTGTATTATACGAGTGGGACTAAACGAATATCGAGTACCTTCATTACCGATTTCCAATATACCAGTCTGTCATCTTATTCCTCACTAGCTGATGCTTGCGAATTCGTCCGCGTGGATTGAGGTTTTTTTTTGTTCCCGCGGGAACTCCCTTAATTTTCCGGGACAAAAGCCTATGTGCTATTCCAGACTATAATCTATCTCTGTGCCAAATTTCATCCAGATCCGTTCAACCGTTGGAGCCTGATTGAGTAACAAACATCCATACATCCATCCAAACTTTCGCATTTATAATATTTATTTGAAGTATTTAAGTATTAGAGTATAAAAGTATAGAGTATAAATTGCTGAGGGTATAGCAATACTCATTCATATTAATTGCGTGAATGGCTGGACTAATTTCGCTAATTCTTTTTTAGTTGTGTTTGTTATTGTAAGGAGAATGTTCTTATGAAAGAAAAGACTAAGAAAAAATTTCCTAACTCCCTAGTTTTAAAAATTTCATGTAGTTTGGTACACCTACAGCATCAGGATTGAAGATTTGGAGTCACATTTTTTATGGGACCACCTCGGAAGCTTCCTCTTCCATTGAAAGAAAAAAAATTCAAATCGGTTAAGAAACCACGGAGATATGCACCGACATACATTAAACAAAAAAAACATGTGCCGAATTGAGAACCTCCTCGTTTTTTGGAAGTCGGTTAAAAATGCGCGGTACATTAGAAAATTTAAGAAAACTTAACGACCATATTATTAACTGTTCTATCCTTAATATAACATTTTCTCCTTTTGTAACCTTATGGCGTTTGCCGTTTGACATAACAGCCAGCTATATTAGTTTATAATATTTACTTGTTAGTTTATTTTAGAGTGACTACAGGATTAAAAAACGTCTAAATATATCTACTTAAATAATTCATGTAACTACCTACGTATATGATGTCTTTGGTCGACTATGCTGTAAGTCTGGTTGTTGATAGTTATCTATATATATAAAATTCAAAGTCCTGACTGACTGACTGACTGACTGACTTATATATCAACGCACAGCCTAAACCGCTGGGGCTAGAAACTTGAAATTTTGACAGTAGGTTATTTTTGTGACGTAGGCGCTTACTAAGGAAGGATTTTTTAAAATTCCACCCCTTAGAGGGTGAAATAGGGGGTGACAGTTTGTATGAAAGTCCGTCATTTCTCAAGTTATATTGATGAAACTTGGTAGGTATATATGGTAGCTACGGGTAAAAATAAAGAAAGGCGTGTTTCACAGTTTTTGTAAATTCTACCCCCGAAGTGGTGAAATAGGGGTTGAAACTTTGTACGAAAGTCCTTAATTTCTCAAGTTATAGCCATGAAATTTAGCATTTAGGCTTTCGGTGAGATATGAAGAAGTACGTATTTCACCATTTTTGAAAATTCGACCCCCAAGGACGTTGAAGTTAAATTGAAAGTTTGTCTTTCAATCACGCCGCAACAGAGCAACGGATCTACGTGATTTTTTGCGTGGGTATAATGAGGTCCTGTAGAATGACATAGGCTACTTTTTATCCCGGAAATTTGAGGAGTGCCTGTGGGAATTAAAAAACTTATGCCACGCGAACGACGTCGCGGGCTTCCGCTAGTTTTATTATAAATACTCCATGTTATCATTATAATTTGTAATGTTAAAGCATGTTATGCATATTATTTGTACGCCACACTGTGGTGGAATACAAAAAACTTTTATAATTGTAACACCTTTTTTATGTACCTACTGTATTCACAAATAAATAAATGAAATGAAATGAAATGAATATTAGTATGTATTGATCGAGCGCCAGACGAATCGTAGTGAACGTTGTCGCGAACGAATGGGAAGAAAACCTCCCACAGGGCACTCTGATCTCCTCATTTCTGAATTAATCGCGAAAATAAACCCCACACTGAAAAAAAAAATTAGTAAAACTAATTGCTTTTTCGGTAATATACATTGCTTTGGCCAGTAAAAATGGAGCCTATTGTCCAAACAAGTTCAAGTAACCGAAAGAAAAACAGTTGAGTTATAACAGTAGATTTTACCGGTTGACTATTCTTACTGTTTGTAAGACAGTAAGTAAGAAAGTAATACTTAGTATGAACTGTTTGTTTCAGTAAACTTTAAAGTTCAAACAATTAAAATAGCTGTTTAGCTCCTAACTATATTCTAAAAAAACTGTTCTGAAGCAGTAAAATTAACTGCTACAATATCAGTAAAGCTCTGAAAACGGCAATACTTAAAAAGAACCGTTTGCTTCAGTAAACATTAATGTACAAACAATTGAAACAACTGATTAGCTTCTTACTGTTTTTTGCCCATTTCGACGAACTGTCAGTAACCAATTACTTTTACAAAAAATCAGTATTTTTAACCGAATTAAATTTTACTGTGCCAAAACAGTAAAAAGTTTCGTGCTATTTTTTTCAGTGCAAGCAAAGCTCTTTCCCTATTCTCATAAACTAATTAAATTTCCATTTCCATAACAGCGCTCTCAAGGAAATGAGGGAGCCTTTAAAAGTGTTCAAAGTGTTACAAAAGTGCAACTTGCAAGTGCATCGGAAACTAATTAATGTAGCGAGAACATAGACTGTTGCTTTTCTACAATATTCCACCTTTAGAAACGCTAATTTAAAAAAAAATTAAACTACAACTTAGCCCTTGAATGCGATTGGTACTTTGCAGTCTAAGATGGTAGCGGGTTATCCTGTTAGGGGTATAGCAGTTACATCAAACCCATACCCTTAGTCGGTTTCTACACGGCATCGCATCGGAACGCTAAATCGCTTGGCTACCATCTTTGCCCGTAGGTTGGCAACTAGCCACAGCCGAAGCTTCCCACCGGAAAAATCGTGCGCGGTTGAAGGACTCGTGCCTTGAATTGAGCACGAATTTAGAAAGAGAGCAAATCTAAACCGTGCGCGTATTGAGTAGGGTTGTAATGGAACCTCGCCTCCGTCTCCGTAAGTGCGGAATTTTCGCAAGAAATCGTACCTCCGCTTCCGCATCCGCCTTGTAACGGAGGTTTATTTACGTTAACTTACAATGCGAAAGATATAAATCGAAGCAGGTGACGTTAGTTACACCATTACAAGAAGAGAAAAGGCAACTGTCCCTCAAAAATGTGGAATTTATCGCAACCTAAAGCACAGCAAATGGACGATGTGATTGGAGAAATCCACCGCCGTTAACCTTCGCATCCGCACTGCCTTCTATTGAACACGCAAACGGAAATACGCCGGCGGGTAATCCCCGGGAATCAGCGCAGGAAGTATTCCGCGTTAAGCCGCGGCTGAAGCGCAGCGGTAATCACCAGCGGCGAGGGATTACCGCCGGAGCGAATTATTGGGGATTTGCTTATGAGCTGCTCCTTTATCGGCCGAGCGAAGCGGAGCCACTATTCTCTTAGTCTACTGAGGCAGATTGGGCACTTTTACGTCCCGCCGTTCATTTGTCAGAGCCTTATAACTCCCGAATATTATAATCTAGCTGATTCCACTGACTGCGTCCGCGTGGAATAAGTGAAAGACACGCACTGTACCACATAGATTTGTCTGCTGTGGCGGATTATAGCGAATTAAACTTCTAGTTCATTCTTTATCTAGTTTATTGTCAAAAGAGCAACAGCCGAGTTTCTTTGCTGGCTCTTCTCGCTAGGAATGGCATTCCGAACCAGTGGTCGATTCACTCGACGATTCAAAAGGACTTGTCAAGTTTAATAATTATAAAATATTTGAATTTCAACGCACCTTGAACCTAACTCAAATGAAAAATTGGAAGTGTGAGGCCAGAGATCGAACTTACGTCCTGCGAGAGACGAGGGTCTTAACTATTGGACTATCGCGGCTATACATACAAGTGATAGTCCAATATTTAAGACTCCGGTTATGTATATATTCATTACTCTAAGAGATAACGTAAAGTAATGAAAATTTACAAAGAAAAGCAATAAAGAAAGTAAAATATGTTCAACGGCGTTTCCGCGTCGATTAATCTTTATTCTGGCCGACGCGGACGCGCGCGCGTGGTGTTGTATACAATAGAAATAGGTACATAATAAACTTATAAGTTTTGCCCGAAATCACTCTTGGTATCAATACTTAATTTGATAAATTAAACATTGAAATTAAGCATAAGCAATTAAGCAACTCAAACAAACCGAGCTCATAAAAAGCCTGAACCAGCAGCTGAGCGAAGCTCGAGCCGACATAACGGGAAATCTGGAAGAGACGAAGGCCAGAAGAAGTTGGCTGGGCTACGAGACCCAAGAACCTTACCGCAAGATTGGAGATACGGCAAATGCCATAAACAAAATCGAAATCTCCATCGGTGAGGTGGCCCAAAAAATGCCTAGCACCCGAGACGACACCACAAGGGCAAGGAATACTGTGCCGACCGACCTTGCCGCATTAGAACAAAAGTTATCTTCACTCTCAGGGCAAATAGACGAAATGAGAAGAGACATGAGCAAGGTGAAAGTCGGCACTGACCAGCTCCTCGAGTCAGGAACCAGGTCGATCAGAGTCACCCCGACTGAGAGTTGCGCCACGGGAGAGTTCACGGACGCACAGGCAAAAATGGAAGAAGGATTTAACGAGATAAAGGGTGCAATAAGGGAAGCTGAAAATACCATCTGTTGCACCCTGGCCCAATCGCCTTCACAAAATACACCTCCAGTTGAGCAGAAGGTTGACATCTCCGACCAACTACACCCCCTGACAGAGCCCCTAGAGGCGGTGTCGTCTGAGCTTCGTACCATCAGAGAAAACAGACATAAACAGAACAGACGCACCTTGAATTATATTGAGCGAGTTTAGCGTTCCGGTACGATGCCGTGTAGAAACCGACTAGGCTTAAGTATGGGTTTAAAATATAAGTACCATACCCGCATCATCATTTACGTATTACGCAGTCAAAGGCTCACTTGTAGTGGAATAAAAAAAAAACAAAAGATATTTTATATCCCGAAAAATTAATAAATTCCCACGGGAAACGAAAAGCCTCAACCCACTCGGACGATGTCGCAAACATCAATTAGTTAATAATATTATTCATACAAGAGTGTCGGTTTGTCCTTCAATCACGCCGAAACGAAACGGCGAAAAAAGGTCCAGTTAATACACAATTTGATGCTACATGTTGTTGTCAAAGTTGCATGGAAACCGGCCTCGCATCCAGTGACCCACAAGTCAGTGTAATACTTGTAACGTATATGTGTTGTATTGTCTACTTATTGTAACCTTTTCTTTTAAGAAAAGACCAACCGGTGAGTTTCTTGCCGGCTCTTCTCAGTAGAATCATCTTTCCGAACCGGTGGTAGAGTCTTGACGTATCATAAGTGACACAAGTAGTCTTACGTGAAATAAATAAATCATTATCAGGTGCAGTTCATATCTTGCGCAAAGTCTTTGTGGTGGGACCAGTAATTAGTTTTGCGATCTACTTTGAGGATATTTTAATGACTTCGTCCAACGTTTTTACGAGTTTCTTTGAGAGAGCCATTACCGCCAATTATTTTGTAAGTGCTTGCGTAATTATATTACGAAATTGACAGAGAATCATGCCTAAGATAGATTCTTCATAATTTTATAATTTACGTGCGTCCACGTGGATTTTAGGTCATACCGAGTCCCGGTGGTTTGTTTCCCAGGATAAAACTGAATAAATGACCGTCAATCTGTTAATATATTTGAAGATCTCTATACTGTCTTATGTCTCATTTACTTTTGTATATGGAGTTTTCCTAACCCAATTTTTTTTACTTTTCCGTACAATTTTTCAAACATTTTCTTTCATAAGAACCTTCTCCTTACAATAACAAACAACAAAAAAAGAATTAGCGAAATTGGTCGAGCCGTTCACGCGTGATGCCGTGACCAAGGGAAATAGCGATTCATTTTTATATATAGAGAGATAGAGATATGAAGGATGTAAAAAAGTTTAGAGTTTAACCCGCACTTAAAATTGCAATTAATATTTATTAATTCACTATAATTCACAAGTTATATAAGTTGCCGGCAACAAAGTACAATTTATTATGCTAATGAATTCCAGCGATGGCTTTGTTATCATGCATTAATTAACTTCCGATGTTCCGGAATACCCATTAAGGTTGTGTAAACCCTTCTAGCCCCCCTTACGAGACCAATCAAGCTTTGCAGATAATTTTTTTTTTGAAGTGAAAACTTCTTTAGCCGCGTTGAGCACTTTTTGGTAGGGGGTAAACTTGTGGATTCGCGTCACCGACATACTCGCGTTGTTACGAAGACAAAAGGTATGACTGCCAATTTTTTTTTATCTAGTACAAATTAGGCCTGCTGCCTAAAACTGCCTCGTGGGTCTAGTAGGTAGTTGGAATGTTCGACTGCAGCCGACGAGGTCCCGGGTTCGAGTCCCGGGTCGGGCCATAATTAAGTATTGGGTTTTTCTGTCTAGAAATTCTCAGTACTAGCCCGGAGTTAGGAAGTTGGCGGTGTTCCACCCTCGTGCCTCGTCGGTCCCGGTTATTATCAATAACATGATAATAGTCGTTAAAGCCCGCCAACTCGCATTGGAGCAGCGTGGTGGGTGTAAGCTGTTATTCCCTATCTTCTATAATCTATGAGAGTGAAGGCCTGTGCCCAGCAGTGGGACGTTGATGGGCTGAAGTGGATAATATCTCTTCTGTAATTAAGTACTAAGTAGTTATAAACTAGCTAGCTTTAAGTTTTATTGTAATAATTTCAATTTAGGCATTTCAAATTAAGTACTTACTTAATTAAAGTGTAATTGAAAACATTTAGCAAAATAGTAATTTTAATAAAATTCACCGCCCACACAAAAGCTTATTTAAACGAGCATAAAAAAATACGCAAGTTTTAATATCAACGCTATAATAATAAAAAAAACAAAGAATCGAAATCTGAATTCACCCGAAGAGATATTGTGTTCAAAGGCGAAGGAAAGGCAAGAAAGAAAAGAAAAGAAGCAAGAAAGAGGCAATAACCAATAATGAATAATTACAAGTTTAATATCGGGGGAGCGGCGACCGGTTGGTCTTGAGCCATGAATATATTAAACAGTTCATCTTGATACTTTGAAGCTAAGAGATAACTTTTCGCGCATTACAATAACTTTAAAGTTTGGACAAGATAATGGAAAAGGATATTGTTTAATCCATTCTGTGGTAAAACAAGGAAACTTAATGGTAGCATTTTTTTTAAATGTTATATTCAACTAGCTGAAGCCCGCGGCTTCGTCCGCGTGGGTTAAGTTTTTAATTGCCACGGGAACTTTTCAGAGACAAAAGAAGCCTATTTCACTTTCAGGTCCTCAACTATACCCATTAACCCATGCAAAAAATCACGTCGATCCGATGCTCCGTTGCGGCGTGATTGAAGGACAAACCAGTAAACAAACACACTTCTGCATTTATAGTATTAGTATGTAATGATGTAGTATAATATTAACGTAAGGGTTTTCTTGGGATTTCAATGCGGTCGGTTCCCAGGACCTTCCGCATACGACCCGAATTAGAGTAGGTACTATTTCAACTTTTAATTTACTAACGATTATTATCAGATGTTAGTGATAATAACCGGGACCGACGGCTTAACGTGCTCTCCGAAGCACGGAGGAAACGAAATGGCTAAATTCGGTCGTCCATCCAGTTACCGACTTGGGTCAACGTTGCTTAACAATCGCAATCCCCAGACATGACGACAAGGCTTATTATGGGGTGCTAAGAAACCATGTAAATGTAAAAATTTCTTTGATACTAATAAATAAATAAAAAAAATCAACTGATATATGCGATATGCAACAGTCAAACAAAGAATGTGGACTTATTTTACTAACGCCATCTCTGAAAAGCGGGACAGCGCTATGGCGGGGACAAGGACAGGCTTATACAGGTGAGGGGCATGCCCTACAAGTCGGACGCCCAACTTTTTTCTATGTAAGGGCCCATCTAGTACCTACATACACATACATAGCGCACGTGTTTCCTGCCATTTATAACTTAAGTACCTTCAAGGCAAGAGTGAATAGGCATCTTCTAGGCAAGCGCGCTCCAACCTAGACCTCATCATTGCTTTGCACTAAGCATGATTGTCGTCAAGCGCAAGCCTTATCACCAATATAAAAAAAAAAAAAAAAAAAAAACCATAATATGTATATGTCTCTCCCGAAGTTTTTTCATACAATCATCAAAGCTATACTCGTAAAGTGAAGTGTCCCAGGGTCGCAGGACCGCTAAGCGGTGAGCTCCCCTCTTCTGAAACTCATTACACTGAGAGACACTCGACTCGTATTAAAAATAAACGCAATTGCTTCTTTTCATACTACGAGTGTATCCCATTATCCACCGCGGTTTTATGTGGGTTTGAGTGCTGCTTTACTGTGCTTAAATCCTTTTCTTCGTATTTACTTAAAGATATGTTTTGTAGCCCTAAATTATAAAAAAATAGATTTTGCCCGCAAGTTCACTCGTTATTCGTAAAAATTCAATACCCCATTTTACTTCCTTAGGGAAGTAAAATGGGTAAAGTTCCATTTTAATTTTAAAAAACCCTAAGACATGATGTCGCCACTGGCAATGTCCCACCAACAAGAGTCCGGAGCCGCCAGTCCGGGCATCAATCAAAAAGTGAAGATATTCACAAAGTCTATGATTAAACTAGAGGACGCCCGCGACTTCGTTCGCGTGGCATAAGTTTTTTTAATTCCCACAGGCACTCCTTAATTTTCCAGGACAAATCCTATATCACTCTCCAGGTCCTCAACTATACCCATGCAAAAATCACGTCGATCCGTTGCTCTGTTGCGGCGTGATTGAAGGACCAATTCTCTATTTAACGTCCTTGGGGATTACATTTTCAAAAACTGTGCAACACGTATTTCTTTATTTTAAACCAGAAGCCCAAATACCAACTTCCATGGTTATAACTTTTCGGAAGTCAGTTATGTATGTAGGGCGTAGGGCGATTATGTAAACCTGCATCAATCATTGTTACAGTATCAATTGTTGTGATTGGCTGAATTTATGGTATTCTTGGTGCGTCAATAGATTTTCAATCGGCACAAGACCGTGCTCTGTGGCGATTATGTGACAATGTGACAATGAAGTTATGGTGGAATATACTTACAAACTCACATACATACATGAACCCTGAAAACAATATACTCCTTTTTTCAGGCAGTCGTATAAAAACTATTTGAAATTTGAATTTTGAATTTGCGCAAAGAATCAGCCTGGCTGTCGCCGACATTCTGCGAGTAATTAGGTATTTGACCAACTTGACCGCTAAATGCGTTTCGCAGACAACGCTGCAAGTAATATAGCTCTGCGCTGCGACTGGGCGTCCATAGACCGAGGACTATAACAGAACAGAGCAATCTCTTTTATTGTAAGAGTCCTACCTGTATTCTGTAAGCGATGCGAATTTGCGGGATTTTAAGTCCCACAAACTTATGACCCGTTGGCCAAAATTGGAACTAATTTTTATGCCTGCTTAGTTTTTGTTTTTATTTTATTTTTCATATAAATAGCAATAAATAGCAATTTTCATATAAAGACGCTGTCACGGGGTCAGATAGGTTTGTTGGAATAACATACTAGATGATTCCCGCGACTTCGTACGCTTGGATTAAGATTTTTTGATTCCCGCGGGATTTCTTTAATCTTCCGGGAAGAACATAGGCTGCATCATCCATCCCATAACTAGAAGTAGTAACCCATAACTGAGAAGTAGTAACCCATAACTGGGAAGTAGTAACCCATAACTGGGAAGTAGTACCACAAAAACCCCATATCAAAAGATGCTATTGATGCTAAAATCGCATTCAGTGTCTCACCTGAAAAACAGTAAAGCGTAGAGATTATGCGACACAATTACAGTTACGAGTAAGTGTTAGCGATAAGAGAAGCCATCCCCCTCCCCTCCGCTCCGCTCCCCCGGGCTCCTGGGTGAGGGGGGAAGGGGGAGGAGGAAGCGAACGCGAATTTAGTCAACATTCATAAGATGGCATTAGAGATATTCAACAATACGTATCTGCCACATTTATTTTATTCTATGGCGGAGAGCGTGTAGGGCTACCAGTTACCACATAGCCACAAAAGTTTTAAATTTCCTGATATTTTTTGTTCGATTGTTTGATGAAACTAACCCTAGATTGCCCGGTGACGTCATCAACCATCGAACTTTTTTACTTTACAGGATAGTTTTCAAAATTGAACCCAACAGACATGTACAGATTTAATCACTATTCTTTATGAATATCTAAACTTAAATGACAGCTCTAAACTATTCACGTCCTTTACCGCAGAGAGTATTATGAAAGGGATAGCAATATATTTAATGCTGTAATTTTCCTCAATTTTAAGTCCTTCATACGTTCATAGTATTTGTTTCTTCTTCAATAAATAAATTTAATAAAAGATTAAAATATAACCCTCTTATTCATAAACGTGCAATAGCGGTGGAAAAGTTATAATCGGTTTTGTCTTTGTTTGTCAACAGTAATTTGACATTCGAAGGAAAAAGACAAAACAGAATTTAACTACATATTTCACCGCTATTTCACGGTTATGAATAAGGGAGTAAGATTATATTTATTTATTTTTAACGTTCGAAAACAGTTTAGAAATAAAAAAGATAATATCGCCTTTCATTCCACTGCTCCACAGATGTGTTCCTCCCAATTCCAACGGAGTCTCCTACATCGAGCAACCGAAGAGATTTATAGCCGCAAGGGTCAATATTAATTCCGATTGTGGCATCCCTAACTCGAGGGCATAGAATTCTGTTGATTGTGCGGATTAGGCGATATTGTTCGCTGCGAGCGAAATCCAAACCTAATCCCCTGGGGATAGAGTCGCAATTTATTTGTATGCGCACGAGGATGCGATATCCGATAATAAAATACGATAGAGGGGTATAGGGGGATGTATTTGAGGACTTCTGGAGATTGCTCGAGACCCGGTCTCGGTTGTTTTTCCGAATGCAAATGGCGATTGGGACGATTGTATTGGTATTCGTGTTCGCTGTTTCGATATATGTTTTTTTTTATTCACTACAAGTTAGCTCTGACTGCAATCTCATGGTAAGGGATGATGTAGTCTATGATTGGAGCGGGCTAACGCTTGAAAACTTTACCCAAGAAGCGGCCCAAGTCGTGAAATTATAATACAAACATATTTTTAACTAGCTGATGCCCGCGACTTCGTCCGCGTGGATTTAAGTTTTTGGGTTCCCGCGGGAACTCTTTAATTTTCCGGGATAAAAAGTAGCCTATGTGCTATTCCAGACTATAATCTATCTCTGTGCCAAATTTCATCCAGATCCGTTCATCCGTTGGAGCGTGATTGAGTAACAAACATACATCCATACATCCAAACTTTCGCATTTATAATATTTATTTGATTATTGTAGTCGAGTTATAAGGTATGGGAATAAAAGGCTTTCGTTCGCGTGGATTAAGTTTTTTGATTCCCGCGGGAACTCTTTAATTTTCCGGGATATGGAATGGAGGGAGGTCGTCAAAACTATCCTTTGACTATTATCCATACCCTAATACATATTACAAACGAGAAAATGTGTCTGTTTGTCCGCTACGCTTTAACGGCCCATCTTTTCAACCAATTTTGATGAAATTTGGTACTTATTGATAAAGTATTAGAAAAGTGCTAATTTACTGCGATGTAATCGATGTCTAGCATTAAGTTACGAAAGTTATCTACTGCTACCTACCTATTCGTTACGAACAAAATAATTTTCATTTCATATTAAGTACATACATATTATTGCCACTATTCATACAAAATGTATTGAAGAGATTAATACATTAAATTCAAATAGATATTCGAGAGAAAACCAAACAAACAAACAAACATGGGGGAATGGTTTCAGCGCAACCCGAATTAAGCTCAAATCACGGCAAATAGAACAATACAAAGCCAAATCCATGCACGCAATTTAAGTATCATTGTACTAGGTATTAAGGGAGGTTTTCGGGTGCATTTGTGCGGTTTAATGGATTATTGTGATTTATGAGCTTCATTTACATTGAGGGAAAATGAGATTGAAGATTTGAGATTTTTTCCGACAGTCCTAACACAGAAAACGGGATATTTTGGTGAGGGTGTGCGGAATAACAACAGAACAGGGATGAAGACAACTCTATCAAATCCGCAACTCTTTATCAAACGTAAAATGCGCTTCTGGTATGGAGGTTTGTATGAAATAGTTACATAGTTGTAACGTCATCAAACAACGCACTTTTTTTTTAACCTATAGTTCAAAACGGTTATCAAACTTCTAACTACTCGTAACGGAGGCCAGGATGTGAATTTCATTCTCATTTGGAATTTCATGGTCATTTGGAAACTTCTGTTTATTAATCAGTAAGAATAGTACATTACATCGCGAGACCGGGAAGTACGCGTTTTCTGGTCGAGTGTTAGTTAGACGGCCGAGCTACGCGAGGCCGGCTATATACGAGACCAAATGCTCTCCCGGTCGATCATGTATAGTGCTTTTCTAAAAAATGAAACAAGTGACTTTTTTTTTATATATTATATTATGTAATTAAAAGAAAGTAAATAAAAAAGCAACCTACTTAAGAAATATAATTTTTTTTTTGCGCTGTGAGTGCTGAACGCGTAATACGGTAGAGTTCCAAAGAACATTTAATTAACAAGTTACAAGATATTCAGGAAGAAAGATTCCAAATTCAAACTTATGATATGTAATGAAAATACATACATTCTTTACTGGCCTAGGCCGGGAAGTTTAACTTTCGAACTCATTTACAGGGTATGAAATGTGCACATTTCATATAATTTTTTAGAAAATACTATTTTTTGACGTACAGACGAACACACTTTCGCATTTAAAATATTAGGAATGGATTAGCGCTATAGTTTATGTCAACTGTCAGATTTTTTCAGCCATAGCTACGAGTAAATAGCTCAGGCTACTTATGCAAGCTTTGTATGAAAACCCTAAAAGAGCCGATACTTATAATGAACTATCGGCTATATTAAACCATGTCCCAAATCCCAATGTCATTTCGAACATAATGCGGATTCAGAGGGTCCAAAATAATATACTGAGGACAATAACTAATGCGCCCTGGTTTACACGCAACGAAGAAATGCACCAGTATCTAGAAATGCCAAATATTTGTGATGAAATAAACAAGTACTCCAAAAAACACAAAGGTCGCCTGCAGTCTCACTTGACGATTCAAAGCAATTCTAAAGTTCTAACACTTTATTTGAATAACCAACAATTGAATTCAATGGGGACTATCGCGTGTGAATTTGCCACTAGAGGCGCTAGTGTCGCGTGAGGCCAATAAGTATTCACTTTTCACTGGTTTTGGCGGGCTTCGTGACATAATTATAATTTCTTTAATATTTACCTGTTGAAAAGTGATCTCCTTCGTGAAATTATCGCAAATATGGATTATTTGGCGATGCATGTGAACGCTTTGAAAGCGGAAAAAGAAAAAGAGGCGCAAAAATAAGCGGCCTCAAAGAGCAGCTAATTCAGAGGTTAGTTTGTTTACTGTTTACAAACTTATTTTTTCCAGAAGTATGCTTGTTTGCCGAGGTAACAGCTATGTTTTTTCTTTTTACATATATTTACCTAATATATTGTACATATTTACCTATTATGACTTCTGCATGAAAGGTTATGGGTTTCATGCTCATCAAGGTCACACTTTTACTATAAATATGATATTGATGAACATAGATGTTTGCTCTAGGTCTCTGCCCTCTGGTACCTACTATATGTGAGATGACCAGAATTTAATAATATTTCTCTTTATTAATATTAGATGTTTCATTTCAGGTTTCTCCAGAAGGATTAATTCGAGAACTAACAGTATTGGAAGAGAAATGTCTTTTCTCTATAAAAGATGAGTTTATCAGTGTGGATAATAAGCACATAGAAATGATCAATAATGAATATTGCTTGAAAGAAAGTAGCCCCTACTATTTTCAGATTCAAAAACTTGTTAGGTACTAAAAGAAAGTATTGTGATTTTTTTGTTTGGACAAATAAAGATGAAAAGAGAATTTATGTAAATATAAATGATAAGCTTATTTCAGAAGTTATTATACCTACCAAAAATAACTGCTTTTTATCATACATACATGATACCTGTTATTGCTAGAAAATTTTATAACTTATAGTATAATCTACCATTGTTTAGTAGTTTCAACTAACAAATCAACCATCTTTCAGTATCATATCCATTGTATGGATTTACAATGTTTAATTGTATTTATTTGTATAGCAGTGTGTTTTAAAGGGAAAAGGAAGGATAAATGAAAGTTTAATAAGTAATTAATTTCTTTTTTATTTTATTTATTTAGTGCCTAACTATATAATTCCTCAGAATCCTGCGAATTCCTGCGAATCGCCACTAGCCACTGTTTTAGAACAGTTTTATCTTTTGGAAACATGTGTCCTCCTTTTTTTCCGAACAAAACGGAATTGCACAACATTGCGGCATAGCTACTCGATATGATGATAGTTATAAATTAATAAACATAATGAGATTCAAGATTTAAAACTTTGTTTCGGCGCCGATCTTATAAAGTCGCCTTTGACAGCTATACCTCTGGACCTTAGTCAACAGTGGCGCCAACTGGTGAGCAAAGAAACGATAGTCCCCATTGAATCAAAACGAAATGGGATGAGGGCAAAGTAAAGAAGAAGAGATACGGATCTAAATGAAGAGTTAGAAATAAAACAGTCGGTTACTTTACATTTATTTATTAAAATTGCTTGACTGTTACATAGGTGATCTTAAAGTAGTGTACTAAATTATACTTGAATAGTCATTAAAATACCTACTTCCGTGGCAAATGTACCAGGCAAACATAATATAGAGAGCGGTAAATCATGTAATATGTTAATTCGATGCGAACAGGAGCACTTGATATCTTAGAGCGGGGCTCTTTACAACTATGCAGGAGCTATGCTCCCCTGGTAGTTTAATGCAGTTAGATTATACCGCACAGCATCTCTACTCTCTGGTGATTTAACTAACTTACTTTACATACGACCTACTATTGAAATTGCAACATTCCCATTTTGAATTATATCACTATGAAGTTTCACTTCATTCCTTAGATCTTCTTCGATTTAATTTAAATTTTTATCCCACATTCGGAAAAATAAAATAAATACATTTTTTTAAAACAAGGAGAAGGTTCTCAATTTATCTAACAGTGATTTTTAAACCTTTTTCCCGGAATCTTTTCAAAAATACGTTATTCAACTAGCAATATAGCAAAGCGACAGTTTAGAAGAGACAGCTAATCTCAAATAGAACTTATGTTTTTTTTATCAATCTCTCACCAGTAATGGGTTAGGTTAGCCCACCCGTGCGAAGCCAGGCGGCGTCAGCTTGTCTAGTGATAGTAATTTATTTATTGATAGTTTTTCATGTCTTACTAAATATACATTGTGGTCTATCAATATTTTACGCTATTAAACATTTTTGGATTCTTTTAATTTTCTTTTAAATGTTGTCTCTTTGATTTCGTCTGTAATAAAATTTGGAAGTTTATTATAAATGATTACGGACCTAAAATATGGACTAATTTGCGCTTCAACCTCGAACATATGAGGTTGAAGACGAGTACCTACAAACAGTTTTTTTCCTGCGTGTAACTCTCTGTAACTTTGTGCTTTTGTAAGTTTTTAGAAAAGTGTATATTTTCCTAACATATTTATTATATTGTTGCCAGTTTTGCAGTTATTAGTTGAGAGACAGCACAGCACAAAGGAATCCTCGAGGAGTTTACTATTGAAATTGCAAACAATGAGCGAAATTCGTAATTTACTTACTTGGGCGAAACTCCAGTTTAAAATTACTACAGTGCGAGAGAGTTTATTACATTACTAGACAAAAGGCTGCCAGTTGATAAATTATATGTTTGGCGCCCATTATACGAATGGTTTGTAGCGGTTAACGCAGTGTAAACTAGGTGGCGCTTGTTGTATCTACATCACATGATAAGAGAATCTACTGAAAAGATTTCTGAGAATAGCGCTATATTAGAACCGTTCAACCAAAAACGGTTTCACTAGAAGGGCCCGGGCACAACACCAGCTCGGAGATCTTCCTATCCAGATCTTCCTATTGTAGTCTAGCCAACAAGTGCTGTTTGGGTCAAACTTTTTTCTCCGCCTCCGAAAAATATGAACGAGGTGTCATTCGTTTCGGAATACCGTGAAGATGATTTTCGAAAACAAATTCAAGAGCCGCTTGCAAAAATTGAAAAATTAACAATTAACTGAAAAATGGGGTTTGGTTTTTTGCAATATCTCAAAAAGTATTTGATATTTTTCAAATTTGAAAAAGGATTTAAAAAGAAGAGGAAATTTCCCAAATAAAAGTTTACCTCCCGGAACTGTAGGACCAATATTTATAATTTCCCAGTGGGTTGAAAATATGGCCGAAAACGGGGACTCTGGCTTGCGTAAGCCTCGCCCACGTTGGACCAATATTATTGAAACCTATTGAATATGAAAAATCGAAAGCGATTTGTTCAATTTGACTTGTGGACAATCCAAATGACCCACCATTGGGACTTGGAACATGTTGGAGTGTTCTGAGGAGATCTTTAATTTAATTACCACCTGAGTTCCTATATTATTATCTTACGTTGTAGAGCCGGAGAGATCACGCGCAGGGCGGACGGCTTTACGTGCTCTCCGCGATTCCACCCCACCGGCACCTCCGCTCCGGTGCCTCGGGGTGAAACACCGCCAACTTCCTAACGCTGTACTATTGCTTTACATCATGTTTATTGTATTCCGAAAGTAAACAAGTCATATACATATAATATATTCGCGTCTTCAAGCAAAAATAATACGCACATAACATGCACCGATCATCTCCAGCAAGCTTCCGGTGCTTGTAAGAGTATCATGACTTGCGCAAAGTTATGCCTTCTTCTATTCAACTGCCTCTCTACATTTTATTCAAATAAAAATTAGGGGGTAAACTTGTGGATTCGCGTCACCGTTACCGTCATGCTCGCTCCGACATGCTCTCGAACACTGACATACTCACGAACACCGACATGCTCGCGTTGTTACGAAGACAAAAAGTCTTAAATATAAAAATATACTACATTCATAATTAAACTTTAATGCCTTAGTTGTAAGGTTTGTATTTTAATTTTTTATTTTATTTAAAAAAAAGAATATTAAAAATATTCGTTTTTCACTTCTATCGGCAGTCCCTATGACTGCGAATTTTTTCAAATGTTTCTAAATCTATTCAAATGTGAATTCTAATTCAAATGTTTTTTTTTTTCAAATAAACTTTTACAAGACGTGCTCGGCATTCCTAGAAAAGAACCAGCAAGAAACTCAGCAGTTGCTGTTTTAATAATAATCAATTGGGTATTTGACAACTAGTCAAATCAGCATCTTTTTTTCAAACGTCAAAACGCGTGCTTAGTGGGTTTTTGTATGAAATATTGCATAGTGACCTCATCAAAGTTCGACGCACTTTTTTACTTTAATCAATAGTTTAAAATAGTTATTAAACATTCAACTAACAGGGGACGTGAATATTACGACTTTAGGGAGATTCTCTATTTAACGTCCTGACTCCCTCTCCTGACGAATTGTTTCGTCTTTTCTCCAGGACACTTCCTGAACGGACGGCCTCTGACTGCATAGTCGACGAAGAAACTACGCTACGTGGAAGATCACGTTGCTCCAGGAAGACTGCTTAGTGCTTGGGCAGCTTCAATAGTTCCCCGAACCCATTGTGTTCCCCGAGTCGTGGTCTTCGAAACCGCGAGATCAGGAGTGGTGCGAAGAGGATTTATTCGCATCGACCCATTGTTTCTGCTATTCTTAAACGCTAGGCGTCTCAGAGGGGGATATTTGCGTTATGCTACGCCAACAGACACAAGATGGCGGCGTTATACAACAACGCTTCTTCGCTGGTGCGGACTGTGTGTGGATACATGACCGTACCGAACCGCTTCCTCGCCAGTGTAAAGTTGTTGGAGAGCGTCGCCGCGGTGTGGCGTAATTTCAATGCACGGAATATAAAATTGTCAGGCAAACCCAATACTTGAGGCCACAAAGGTCCGATCCGGGACTCGAACTTGGGACCGCAGTCAAGCACTCTAACCAGAGGCAGTCACTAAATTAGTATGCATCTCGGGGATGTATAAGAAGTGTAGGTTTGGAGCTTGAGGTCTGCAGTTTGAATGGGCATCGAATATCGATCCAATGTGATATTAAGTTGTGCTGCTGCTGCTTTACATCATGTTTATTGTCTTCCGAACGAAAACAACTCATATATTCGCGTCTCCAAGCAAAAATAACACTGACATAGACAAATCAAATATTAGTTTTAGTATTTCTCGTAATTTGTAAACATATGTTATGGTTTTTGCTATTTCTCCTTTTGTTATTCGCTAACAAAAGGAGAAGTATGTTTTTATGTTATTACTATTTGTTGATATCGTCAATCACATAATATTGTCAATTTGGGAATAGATTAATTCGGAAATTACGAGATCTACGGTCATACTACCAACGCTTAAAGCAATATTGTTTCATTATTGTTGACTTTCGTGATTTAGAAATTATAATCCTTATTTTAGGAACGTCAATGTACGTGACATAAACTATCATTTTGAGTAATATTGCTTAAGTATTGTTTAAGCGTTGGCTACTGCCTACGCTTAAACTTACTTACTTATTCGTAAACAGGTTCATACTTGACCCTGTTTACGAACCAAAGTAATCGAGATAGTTGAGACAGACTGAATTGTACATATCAAAACACTCGTATTCATGCGAATTATTCCAATATGGCGTTCCCACCACATCGAATAGAGTGAGATACATCGAATGAGGCAAATATAAATCTAAACTCACATCAATAAAAAAAAACCGGCCAAGTGCGAGTCGGACTCGCGCACCGAGGGTTCCGTACAAACCTGTAGTAACTTTTACGATTTATGATGTTATTTTTTTTAGACTTTTTCCCCGATAAATCAAAAACTATCATGACTAAAAATAATTAAAAATCTGTTTTAGAATGTACAAAGTAAACCCTTTCATATGATACCCCACACAGTACAGTTATCTCACTTTTAAAGAAGAACGGCAAGACTCCATGTGTTTTCAGTGTCGCACTTAGACTTCGCGTATATTAATACAAATACTTGGAAATAATAGATCTTAGGATTACTAAAAGAAAAGTTAATTACAGCATATTTTTTTAAAATGGGATTTTTATGAAAATCGAAGTCAAAGACCCACATTGTAGGTTAGGTTAGGTATATACCTACTTTCCTACTAAGCATTTCTAATGCAAGTAGTGAGCTGGGGAGCTCAATCTGGAATGTGTGCGTTTAGTATTGTTATAAGACTTTGGCTTTCAAGGCCTACAAGGGGTTCAGAGTTCGAATCCAAAGGCACACAGTACACCTGATTTTTCGATTTGCGTTATACCTACCTATTACCTACTATTAGGTAGGTACCTATTCTGTGGTATATGCAATTGAATAAATATTACTGGCTTTAACAGTGAGGCCCGCCAATCCGCATTGGAGCAGCGTGGTGGGTCTAACCTCTAATTCCCGCTCTCCCAGGAAGTGAGAGTGGAGGCCTGTGCCCAGCAGTGGGACGTTAATGGGCTGTATTGGATTGGTGGATTAATAGTGAAGGTAATCATCGTGAGAACCCTGCATGCCCATGAGTACCTACTTACTGCTTAATGTTCTCATAGGCACAGAATAGAATAAATATATAGTTATAAAATATATACCTATATAAATATGTATCAAAGGAGTACTTATGGCATAGTCTATTAGTTGTGATATTGATGATAATATTATTATGATGATCATGTTGGAGATGAAATCAGAGGGGGGAGGAGGGGACCCTTTATAGACAAAATGCATATCAAGGTTCGATACTGACTGTGCAACTATTACTAAGTGTCAGTTGGTGATTATGTTTAAAATGAAACATTCTAGTATGTAATTAAAAATTATTTATTTTACAATATTATAAAAAAATATATACATCATATCTTCAATATAGCCAGGCAATATCGCGAGGCAAGCTGTCGACTGGAATCCTCAGGGAAAAAGAAAGTGGTCGACCCAAACAAACTTGGCAGCGTCAGATGGATCAGTGGGATGAGGTCGAGGGTGTAGCTTCTGACTGCTCGAGATGGCGCAACACTGTAAACACCCTCTGCCTCTGCCCCACAGGGGGACATAGGACATTAACACATATCTTCAAAATGATGAGTATTAGAGTGACTCAAACGGTTTTAAGATGTGCAAAGATCATTAAATAAGTATCTTTCTTCCCATATGGTAACTGCATAATATGTGAGTATCCCTCGGTATATAAAAGTTGCAGTCACTCGTTAGTGTACAACATCAGGAATATGGTATCGTTCAGGATTCCTGCAACCGACATGCAGTGTACTCTTGTGTCAGCAGCTCGCCTATGTCTGGCAGTGTAATATTATACCGTTGCTAAGGTACTTCATGGTTTCCCTCTTGCTGCACTGCTCTACAATCTACATCTTCGAGTCTGAACACAACCTGGTGATTAGCAAGTTCCCAGGAATCTTTCCCCATGTTGCAACTTCTGCTTCTCAAAATGGCGTCCACAACCAACACAAACATGTTGATGGTCAACTTGTCTTTCCAGTGCAACTACTTGAGTTTGCATGATTTGCTAGGTCCCAACAAGCCTGGTATACCAAGTTAGTATCAGTTATCTGCAAGAAACACAATAATAAATATCTGAGTGATAAATACCTGCCTAACCAATAAAGAAAGTATAATATTTTACTACTGAATACATAATCAATGTGATTCAAATCTAAAATGAAACTATTACCCAAAATCGAATTGCAGCAGTAGTAATTCTAGTTATTTTGGATTATCTCAGCCATTAACTACATTATTGAATAAGAGTAATTACCTAGGTACATTGAATTATATGTACAAGTACTAGAACCGACGCCGCAAACAAAAAATTTGCGCCATGCTTTGCGGCCGGCCGGCTTCACCTTATTTAGTCTCTCGCCTACGCTCTTCGCGGCCGCGTGTCGAAATTGTGCTCGCACGAAAATTTTAAAATGCCGTCGTGCGTTATAAAAACGTGTAAAATAATACAACTGTAAATAAAAAAGATTGTGGCGTGACATATCATCGGTAAGTAAACAAAACGTTTACGAAAACAAACCAAAACAAATTTTTGAAGATATTTTTCTACTGATTCACCCACGTTCTACCATTTCTCGGAATATCATAGATTAAAAGTGAATTTTACCTACAGATGAGACACCTACGATCATACATTTTACATTTTACTTTTTTATTATTCGACCGATTTCATTAAAATCAATATTTGGGGCTCCCTAGGATCACAAAACAGGAAACTGTTACCAAAATTTAAAAAAGGCAGCGCCATTTTGAAATTCTTTGTTATTGTACCGATTTCGTTCAAAATCGATATCTGAGGATCCCTAGGATCACAAAACAGGAAACTGGTACCAAAATTTAAAAAAGTCAGCGCCATTTTGAAACTTCTTTAGTTTCTCGGTAATTAATTACAGTAAAACTTTAAAAATTTAACAAAAAAAAATTTTGCTCTCTTGTTACACAAATAACTATTATAGGAAACGATGTTTTTTTTTCACTTCATTTCTATAATGATAAGGTAGAATAAGATAGAAATGTCACTATTATTTTTTAACATGATAGGATTGGTTAAGTTATAACATTTTCTTTTATAGTGTCAACGGTTCCTAATAAAAAGGTTTAAGTTGTATAATAAAATGCATATCTTTTTAATTATTTTTTTCCGTCTATAAAACTAGTTCTATTATCTTATTTCATATGTGCACTTTATGCAGTCTCACACTGCATAAATTCAAAAGTACATAGTCTCATTGAATAACCCAATAGGCAGAAAATACTTAGTGTCACTTCTGCGTGTCTCATCTATGACCTTACCAGCGCGCACCCCGCGCGTCCCGCACCCGCCGCGTGCTTTGCGACGCAGCACAGATTACATTTGCGGTGTCTTCTCTAGTACGTTAGTACATAATACCTCAATGCCTAGGTACTGCCTTCAGGAATCTGGGACAATAAAATAATATATTGTTTTGACAAGAACTTGAATATATATTAAGTAGGTAGGTAGTTTGTATGATTATTGAATAAGTGTTACAAACCTGGATATGTCCATAGCCTATACAAGGTCTTCATTTTGGTCAGAAATTCGACGACGCGTGCGCGTCAACCGCACGCGCAGGGAACTCTCAAACTCCAAAGGAAAGCTCAACTTAACGCGGATTACAAGAAAAACTAATATCAGCAACGAGAAATAATATAAATCGCTTCATTAGAATTTAGAACCTTAACGCATCAAGATGCAGCTTTTCCATAGCTTTTCAGTCCCTCCTTCACCTTGTATTGACAGTGACAAGTACTGGTGGGCGTTGCGACGAGAAACCGTTTCAAAAAACCGTTCTCGGCTCTGCGACGGTGAAACCGTTTTTACGTCCTGGGTAAAACAGTTAACAGTTTTCGTTGCACAAACCAGTCTTCGAATAACTGGTAGTCGTCCTCGTTCCACGTTCGTTTTTCAAAACAGTTATTACAATCAAAAGTGAACTTTATGTCGATGACATACAGTCGAAAATGAATGTATTCAACGACACGTTCGTTCTCAAAACAGTTATTACAATCAAAAGTGAACTTTATGTCGATGACATACAGTCGAGAATGAATTTATTCAACGACACGTTCGTTCTCAAAACAGTTCTTACAATCAAAAGTGAACTTTATGCCTATGACATACAGTCGATAATGTTAATGTATTACCAGTAGACTAACCTACCTATGCTGTCGTTCGTGATGCGACGGTCAAATCCGTGCAAGCATAGATTTTAGATCTGTTTACCTAAAGCAAATATGTTTCGTTCTAAAGAACGGTTGTCGTCGCAACTGGTTTGCAAACCAGTTGCAACGATAACCGTTTTCTGCAACCGTTTTCGTCGTCGGCGAAACGGTTACGTTTCGTTTGTCGAAAATACGATAACGACCCACCACTAGTGACAAGTGACAGTGACAATACGGTGACAATAGTCAATTCATTTGAATGTTGCCAGCTACAATCTCTACAAACATACCATTATAATATAATATATTTTTGAAATTAAATATATAAATCTAGTTGTTTGATATAATTAACAAGTCGGAATTAAAATAATATTCTGCTATTGTTTTATTTAATAAAATAAAAATGATTTTGGAACTTTCAAAAAAATAAAAGCGAGTTTCAGACCAAAGTCTATGCCAATATTCTACTAATTGGTAGTTTGCTATTGAATATGGTCTATTTTTCGTTTTGTTAATGCTACTTGTTTATGATTACACAAAATATTTAAAAACCATTTAATTTCGTTATCCCATTAAATAAAAAAAAATTAAAGCTATTTAAATAAAGTACTTTAATCGTTCTTTAAAATAACTATAGTTTCATTCATTGTCGCTTCTTAAATTGTGCGACACTGGTTCTGCCGTTCTTCTTTCAACCCTCCGATTTTCCCCCCTTTTTAAATAAGATCAAAAATAATTTCCAATTTTTTTTAATTCCAGTGTCTTTGGGCCACTAATATACACACCTATTCCAAATTTCATGTCGATAGCTTCGGTAGTTACTGAAATAATCGAGTGTGACGGACGGACAGACGGACAGACAGACGGAGAAAGTCGCACCATAAGGGTTCCATTTTACCATTTTGGTACGGAACCCTAATAACAATCTTAAGATCATTTCTAAAAATTCAAATAAATCTTAAACAAAAATCTGACAAATGCTGACAAATGCGAGTCGAGAAGTTCCTCCAAGAGACCTAGAACGTAGTTGAGGTCTTTTGGTTGACATCTATTAAAATTACTAATTACTTATGTCCTACTTCTAAAATGTATTCGATGTCTGGTTTAGCGAGCTCGTAAGTCGATGACATACAATATCATAATGAATGGCGAAACTGCCACAGGTCGCGGGCCGCGGCTGGAGGGGTTGGCGAACATGGCTGATATCACACGTCCCTTAGGTTAATTCGTCCAAGCTGTTAAACAATCAATCGCCCCGCTCATGCCAATGTACCAGAGCCTCGAGATGGAAGTGTGATGATTGAAGCGGACGTCGCGTTGACAGATCGCTACCGGCCTCCCAGATGAGGGGGATAGTGTAGGCCGTAGGGGATGAGTAGTAGACGCTACTTTGTTACACAGTTCGCACATGACACGCGCCGAACATCTCCAGCATGCTTCCGGTGCTTGTAAGAGTATCATGACTTGCGCAAAGTTACGCCTGCTTCTATTCAACTGCCTCTCTACATTTTATTGAAGTGAAAACTTCTTTACTCGCTCCGACGTGCTTTCGAACAGTGACATGCTCACGAACACCGACATGCTCGCGATGTTACGAAGACAAAAAGTTTAATTATGAATGTAGTATAAAAATATACTACATTCATAATTAAACTTTAAAGCCTTAGTTTTAAGGTTTGTATTTCAATTTTTTTTTTATTTAAAAAAAAAGAATATTTAAAATATTTGTTTTCACTTCTATAGGCAGTCCTTCTATGACTGCGATTTTTTTCAAATGGTTCTGAATTTATTCAAATGTGAATTCTAATTCAAATGGTTTTTTTTTCAAATACACTTTAACAAGACGTACTCGAAATGTCTAGTCTTGAACCAGCAAGAAATTCAGCAGTTGCTCTTTTAATAATAATCAATACATGCAGTAATTGTTATAATACCCTCTTTAAAATATTATTTCATGTTTGCAAAGCGAAAATACTGTTCAAGTATTTCGCAATACCTAATTAAGTTTATAGTATTTTAAATAAGCTCACGATTAAAAATGTAACATGTTATTTCCCTTCTTCTGTCTGTAAACTTTAATAGGCGTAAGTTAGTCTGTAAGTATCATTATATTTATGTTAAACTTTTGTATGATTTTTTACAAAATGTTTGTTACATAGTTATTTGATAATAAAAAATTTATAAAATCAAAATCAATCAATAATAATCAATAATCCATACTTATAAATGTGAAATTGTGTCTGTCTGTCTTCCTGTCGCTACGCTTTCCCGGCTCATCTTTTCAACCGATTTTTACGATACAGAGGTAAGTTGCATCCCTGGGAAGGACAACGGCTTCTTTTTATCCCGGAAAGTAAAAATCTAAAAACATTAATCCACGCGTACGAAGTCGCGGGCATCCTAGAGTATAGTTAAGGCCGTGCATTTGTGGAGCGAATTAAATCCTCGCTTTGGTATCATTAACTGTACCTCCTCACATTCCCTAATGCTGATATTAGTCAAACTTAACGATAGGGATTTACAATCGAATAAAAAACCTCTAGTTTACAGCGCGTACGATTCGCATAGATGTGCGTTCAGCTTTCAAAGTACAGATAAATATTTGGAGTCCTCGAGTTACGAAAACTGCGAGATGACGCTCATAAAAATGTTGTAGGAGGGTACTTTATGTGTTGTAAGTAATTGCTTTGTTTTGTTTTCCGTGTGCCCGTCGATCTGTTACGTCTTATCTCTTTGTTGGTGAAGCGGCGATGAGGCCCAGACTTCAGCGTTCTTTTTTTTTTTTTTATCCACTAGGTACAAGTTAGCTCTTGACTGCGATCTCACCTGATGGTAAGTGATGATGCAGTCTAAGATGGTAGCGGGCTAACATGTTAGGGGCATGGCAGTTATATTATTAAACCTATAATTCTTAAAAATTAAAAAGTCGATCAATAAAATGAAGAATGATAGGAAAAATAAAGAAGTTAAAGTTTTAGAGGTAAATAAACCGGAAAACACTATCAAAAAAGAAACAATTGTTGCAACTTAAGAAGAATACAACCCAGGTCCCTCTCATTGATTTAACAGCGGTAAATGCTATACAATCTAATTCTATTAATGATAAAACTGCTAGCTTGGGCCTTAGCAACATTAGTATGCTATGTCCAGACGTCATAACTCTTAAAATCAATAAAGTTGAAATATTAGCACGTGATCCAGCATTTGAGTTTACAGATAAAGTGTCAACCTAGTGATAAGATTGACTGGTTCTCTGTAAGGAACTCGTTAAATCAATATTGCATTCCCGCACATTGTTTGATTAATATGAAAACAAATCAATATGATAGTGTTAGCAATAAAATAAAGCCCAACTGCAAGTACCCGGATATAGCATGTAATGATGCTTTTTTTATGGCTCACGTAACAAAAAAGTGTTACCTAAGAACACCACAAGGGGAATCAATTAATGTAAATAAATTCATAAACATACCGGCAACCAACTTTAATGGGCTAACGTCAGATAGGTGTGTGCGAGCATTCCAGTATTATAAAAATGATTTAGTGTCGGGTACTCCTATATATAATGATGTAGGCCAATTGTGCAGTATAATAACATGCTCAAACGGTAAGGGACTTTTTGCAGTGTCTAATAAGAGTTGGCAATCACAACCGGCTTTCCAGCAAGCACTGCATTATCACTCAGGTCAACCTGAAGATATTAGAAATAACTTTTACACAAAAGCTGATATTTTCATTAGAGGAGATAAACAATACCAAGTTGAAGGAGATCCTGATAGTGTTGTTATAATTCATTCAAGAAGTGACACTAGCACTTTGTCTGCGACACATCATCATTACATTGATGTTATGACTAAAAAATTATTCTATTGGCCCACCGATCCATCTTATGTTTTTATTACTGGTAAAAGGTTTGTAGTAAACTACTCAAAAACCCTAGTTAGTTATTCAATTCATAATAACATGTTACAAATGGGTCGATTACCGACTATTTTTTCAAATGAGCCACTAGATCGTGGATTGCCAGTTTTTTATAGTGATACTGACAATATATGCTCAGTGGTGACAAGAAGTGATGGTAAAGGTAATTATGTGCTAACAAAATTTGGTGAAAATGTCACATTTTGTATACGTATGGTATCCATGAATTTAACACAAAACAAGAATTGGTTAATTATTTAAAGAAAGCTAAATCAGGAAACAAGATCACTATTTGGGACAGAGAAGATCGTTGCTTTGTGAGCGTTGAATGTAATGGCATTAAAGTTTTAAAAGTGCGTTATACAACCTCACTAGCAAAACAGCCTCATAGCATAGTATCTAAAAAGGAGGTGAGTAGGTCTTTAGAAATAAACAAGGTTGCAGCAGAATTAGCCTATTTAAATGAACGAATGTCAAACTTATCAATGCACACGAATGCTACCGACCTAGGTAAACAATTAACTGGAAAAACCACAATTAAAAAGAAAAAACGGAATGGGAAAAAGAGTGGCTTAACCGGCAAGATTGTTAAAGCAACAACCAGCATGTTACAGATAATATTTATTATAATGTTATTATTTGGTTCAGCTTGTTGCCAAACAGTCAAGCCAGTCGCTGTGACAAGTTCTGTTGCCACACCAGTAGACACCAGGTTGAGCTGCGATGATATCATCACATGGAATATGCAAGGAGTGGGCATCGATCAACTACAAAAATACAAGCATTGTTCAGAAGAAATAAAAGGCCATATTAAATTTATAAACACCCAGTCAAAAGGACCTTCAATATTAAAAGTGAAAATACATCCTAGGAACTACAAATGTTGCTAAACAATTTGACGATTATAATGCTAAATGTGGTTTGAGGTGTAATGGGATAATGGACTCAAAATCCCTTATACTGTCTAATGATATGACAGAGAAGGAGTTGTATGATCGTCAAGTTTTACTTGGTAACATCTTAAGTTTCTTTGATGTGTCTACCATATTAAATTCCGATATTACTGCCATTAATAAGCTGAGAAGTTGTCTAAAACAAATAAGGCATTTTGAAAAAATTAAGCCTATAGACAATATTGATAGACTGACAGTTAAGTCCTGTGGCGAAGCTTTAAATGAGTTGAGTGTTATTGAAGATGAGATCTTCCATATGAGATTTGACTCAGAAACTGTTTCATATGGAGGACTGAATTCCACTAAATGTAACGATACCAATTGGCATATGAATAGGTACTTATCGAATGGAGGTGGACAATCCTGTCAGAAGCCACTTGTATCAAAGGTAGAAGGAAAAGGAGAATGTGTAAAAAGCAGAAATAGTGATTGCTACTCTGGTAATCACGATGAATGTGCGTTAGGTAATAATCCAGTAATAGAAATAGGTAATATTATATTTTCAAAATCAGCAATTTCTAGGGAACAGATTTGCTGTACTTTAGATTGTTTTTCGAAAAAAGAATTATATTATATTATATGTCTAACCGATCAACCCTTGTGCAGCACGTGTATTAAACCTTACTTTGGGATTTTGTGGCACAATGATTGTGGCATAAATATACCCAACGCACCTACAGAAATAGATGACATTAAAATTTATTCTTATAACACAGTTTTTAATTTGAGAGGAAAGCAATATGAGTGTAGGAATTTATATAGTTTTGAAGAGTGCTGTGGAGGTAATGGCCCTGTTCCAAAAGGAACTAAGGTAGACTACATTGATAAACTATGTGCTTGTCGCATTACCGAAACAAATAGTTTTAATAATACACTGTTTGAATTTAAGAAAATTTTAGATGATATTGTTTATAGTAGAATGTATCTTAAATTGGCAATTGGGTTAATATTCATATTTATGTTTCCTAGATTCACCGCGGTTTTGTTAATATTAGGCTGTTTTATGGCTTTCATACGTATCGGCATCTTGCGAATTAAATGACATGGTACCTTTGCCATCAACTAGCAAAAATTACAATAAAGATATAAGTTGGCCAACACGGATAAGAATTACAAAGGGTGACTGTATCGATGCGGGTGACTACACTCTGGAAATTGTTAATATTAAACGATTGAGCAGTTACAAATACTTATCTAGCATGCCATATAAAATAAAAGTAGTATGTTCAGAATTCAACTGGGGTTGTCATTTGGGTAAGGGAAGCTCTATAATACATGAAAAAGATAAGTGTGAACTAAGTTGTCATACCGGAATATTTTATAAACACACAGCTATACAATCATACTTTGAGGGATCAGCATGCGCCATTCTGTCTGGTATTCATACCAAGATGACCGCTTGTTTTTCAGCAGGTAACCTAGGTTCTGAAGTAAAGATATTTAGCAGGTTATCCGTGGAAAGTGACCTAAAACTACAGACTATACGACATAGGCAGGGTGTCGACCTAGCCACAGAAATAACGATGGATAACAACGATACTTATATGATAAGTGAACCATCTAGAGACTTAAACATATGGCCGTATATGGTTGCAGTGAGGGGTGGTGACCGATTCTGCAGTTATGACATTGTTGACATATCAAAACACTGTCATACTGCTGACCGACATGATCCTCTGAATATTGATGCCGCATGTTTAGACGCCGTTCCTCATTGGAACCCCGATGAAAAACGTTATGAGTTGAGTTACAAAAACAATGATTTTGAGGATTTAGTTCATTTGTACTTCGATAAATGTCCTTCAGATATGCTAATAGATATTAATGACTACAAACTTACGGTGGGAATTAATTCTCCATCAGTCACAACGACTTACCAATTCACTAGATTTAGTACAGCTAAAGCTGTATCCAAGTGTTTAAAAGAACCTAATATTATAATAGAACAGGGAGTGCTTGCCTACCATCAATCTACAATTATGAAGATAATGTCAAAAGATTTAAGAAAGTGTTCAATACATATAACAATTGATGGTTGTGAATCCACGCAAGGTCAATTATTTATTTTACGGCCTTATATAGAAGTCGTAACCGATTATTGGTGTGCTAACAATAGCACAGGCACTATAACAATCACAGGTGAGAGGGTTTTTAAAAAAAAACAGGAAAAGTCGCTAAAAACTTTCTACCCCACAAGCAACAGTTGGAAAATCTAATTGCAGTAACATACGCTAGTACTAAAGATAGTTTTTCTATATCAACAGTGCTTTCTATGGTTTCCCATATTGACATCGTAGGATATTTCAACTATTTGTATGAATGATTACCTTCATATTAATTTTTATGGTATATTGGGATGTTTGTTATCTCTGTTGATCGTTTTTAGGTCTATAGTTAATTTTGACATACCATTAATGGTTTTTGGTGTAATCATAATGTTTATATCAATGTCTGCTGGAGTATTTGGTTGTTTCTCATTTGTAAAATATAATTAATAACTATCAATTTTTAAGAGTAAACTTAATTGAAGATATAGTGATAAACACAACATTTAAGGCTATTACCGAGTTGCAGCGAACGACTGATGTTCTAGCACCCAAACCCATACCCCTATTCGGTTTCTACACGGCATCGTACCGGAACGCTAAACGTGCTCTTCTCGTAGGGTCCGGACTCCGTGGTGTGAACTTTCTGCATTTTAAAATCCATACTAATGTCGCGGTCTTCGCAGTCCGCACGTAAGTCAATAAATGGCACTTAGCTATAATTGACCTTATCGATAAATATTTTCTTGAAATAATTCAACTAAACATGATTGAACAAGGAACGTTTTCCATGGAAACTGAAACGACTGCTGTAAAGACGGGAGTGAAGAGGAATATCTCAATTGACCCAGACACTAACGAGCCACTACAGGAAAGCAAAAGGCCTAAGATTCAACTTAATGCTTCGAAGGAAAGATGCTTGGAAGCCATTGTGCAAGGGTGTCGGGAGCGAATAGTATGTGCTCCCGAGGCAATAGGAAGATCTTCCTCCGAGCCGGTGTCATGCTCGGGGTTCCCAGCTGGGCCAACTGTTGTAGGTTGAAAGTTCTATATATAGTACAATTCCGAAAGAACTTCGTAATCGTGATTCAGGCGGCGGCACGTAATTGGATAACGTGACCGCGTCATGTTTACGTCATATGATCATGTAGGTATGTAGGTAGTTATTTGTATTTTAATGCTGCTGCTAATGAGGCGTGTCATGAAAGGATTTAGCGGTGGAAAGAAATTGGGCAATAAATTATCCGATTACCACAATAACATAATAAAAGAAGAGTCAAATAGACTATTAGGTGGCAGGCTTTCTGCACAGATGTCAAGCTCAGCTTAGCAGTGATGATCAGCAGCAGTCGCTCAGGATTGTAGAGATTGGAGAGAAGATTGTATTTAGCGAGAGAAAGCAGTAGAAGAATGCCAAGTGCTCTTTCAAAGTTCCAAACTCCACTATATGCTATTATGGTGATTGGTGTGGTTATAAGAGGAATAGAAAGTTGCTCGGATGCCAAAGTGACCATACTGCACACTAATGATTGTGCCAAATTAGGGGATGAATTTCAATGTCGACTTAGTTCCGTGGTGGACTTATCAGTGACTGGTTCTAAACAAACTGTTTGTTTTGTGGTGAAAGATCAAGTAGGTGTCGTGTTGAGTAGTATCCTGATCAGTGTAGATTCTTTATCTTTGGCTTGTTCTCAGGACTCATTATATTACACCTTTGATATTAAAGCCAAAACAAACCATCATGCTAACTGTTACGGAAGAGATTACTGTTATTATGGACCCGCTGCAGCTTGCAAGAAGTTCTTGAATTCTGAAAGCAGGCAAAATGAGATATTTCCTAATTCAGTAGGGAAATTGAGATTAGCCCACTGCTCAAGTTCTCCTGGGTGTGTTGCCAATGGCTGCCTTTCTTGTTCTGAGGGATGTACATTCGGGATCACTAGCATTGAAAATGAGAATAGTCAAAGGTTCCAAGTTATAGCATGCTCTAGTTGGAATTACATGATAATAGGCAATTTGAAGATTAAAACTCAAAAGCTAACTAGCATCCATCCCATTAAAATATCTAATTCTTTATCAAAAGAAATATCCGGAGTTTCCATAAGACTGAAATCTCTGACTATGCCTCCATCTAATTTCATTAATAAATGTTTCTTGAAAAAGGAAAATTTGTTTTCTATGACAGATTGTCGGAGGGGAGATGGAGTGGTTGCTGGATCCATTGGAGAAATCAGATGTCCAACTTTACGAGAGACAACACACCCAGGGAGTAGATGCTCTGTATCAAAAGGAATAGTAGAAGCTAATAGAGTTGGATGGTCTTGGATTTCACAAAGCAAAACCGTGAACATCACTAATTTATTTAGGAAGAACCTGTTGCCTAGATCTTATGGAGGATATATCATTTCTGAGGATCACGGTGATGTTCTGTCATCTCCTCCAGCAAACAGTATCGTCACTATACAACTTAAATTCAAAGACATGTTAGTGGAGTCAAAAGTTGTTGAAGAGTCTTGCTTCGCAACAGGAGCCAATTTAGAAGGATGTTACTCATGTTCAGAAGGGGCTAATCTCACTATTAGAATATCTGAAACCTCTAAGATTGGAGAAGGTAATAGTATTTTGAGCGATTTTCAGTGTTTTGAGTCTGGAATCAACTCAGTTATGTCTGCCAAAAGAGGCGTGAGTCTGCTGACTTCCATAATTTTGACAAACTTAGACACAATAAATAGGTCTGCAATTTCACGTGTGGATCTTTCACTCAAAAATTGACATTAATGGCATCACTAAAAGAATCCATCAACTTGGATCCTAGAATCAATGCTGGATTTGAGGTATCTTCAAGAGATTCACATTCCAATGAGATTGAAGCATTGGATTTTAGCAATCTATTCTCTAGCTGGAAATTCAAAATGGCAGCCATCCTGATTATTTCAGGTATAGGACTTCTATTCATTTTCATTTGCTTACTGAAGATGGTGATGGTCAAAGCAAGAAAAGCTGTGAAACTGGGATTGGATTGATCATCCATCTCATGAGAAAACTTTGCTAGTGGCCAAAGTGCGTTTTAATTTTTTCCTTATAGATCATAGTATAGAGTAGAATTAAGTCTAGATTAGTTTAGGTTAGAGGTTGGTTATGCATTCTTGGAGGCTTCTGGTAAGTCTATCTGTGTAGACCAGTTCTTCTGGTAATTATGATAGTGATATCCTCTAATGGAAGATTTAAAGTTAATATTTGAAGAATTATTAAAGTTACGTACATACTTAATTAAAAAAGGAAAAGAACGCTATAAAGTAGCTGATAGAATTCAAGAAGAAGTTGGTAGAGTTAACGCTAAATTTTTTTTAATTTTAGATACTAGGTATACAAATCAAGGACTATAGTAGTTCTGAAGTGGAAATTATAAAAGAGCTAGTTAGTAAAATTAAGGCCTTATATGAAGAACTGAAGAATTTACGTACTTCGCAACTTAAACCAATCATGGAGACGTTTAATATTAAAACGGCCTGCAATTTGATCCCTTCAATGGATGGTTCCGAGGAAACCACCTTGAAGCTTGTTGATAGCATTGAGTTGTATGATACGATGTTGGACCCAGGTATCAAAAAAGAATTTAATTTCATTCGTATTAAAAACGCGTCTTAATAAGACAGCGAAATTAAAATTACTGGTGGGCGTTGCGACGAGAAACCGTTTCAAAAAACCGTTCTCGGCTCTGCGACGGTGAAACCGTTTTTACGTCCTGGGTAAAACAGTTAACAGTTTTCGTTGCACAAACCAGTCTTCGAATAACTGGTAGTCGTCCTCGTTCCACGTTCGTTTTTCAAAACAGTTATTACAATCAAAAGTGAACTTTATGTCGATGACATACAGTCGAAAATGAATGTATTCAACGACACGTTCGTTCTCAAAACAGTTCTTACAATCAAAAGTGAACTTTATGCCTATGACATACAGTCGATAATGTTAATGTATTACCAGTAGACTAACCTACCTATGCTGTCGTTCGTGATGCGACGGTCAAATCCGTGCAAGCATAGATTTTAGATCTGTTTACCTAAAGTGCAAATTTGCTTGGCATGAACTGGTATTTTAAATTCCTGGAATACGAGCCGGTGAGCGCTTCGTCGCGCGTATTATTTGTTTACATTTTTTTGTCAGTTGATATTGAGCACGCTCAAAGACATTGCTTTAAATAAGTACTTACATTGGTTTAAGTTTTTGTTTGTAAATTTTAATTATAATGTGCTTACGAGTGTTTTTATGTTGTAAATAGTTCTGTAAATATTCAAGTGTACATGATCGTTACTTAACAGTTGTAAGAAACTGCAACCGTTTCACTAAAAAAAACGCAACTCTTTCAATGACAAAAGAGGTCGCTTCGCTAAGAACTCTTTCCATATCAAATATGTTTCGTTCTAAAGAACGGTTGTCGTCGCAACTGGTTTGCAAACCAGTTGCAACGATAACCGTTTTCTGCAACCGTTTTCGTCGTCGGCGAAACGGTTACGTTTCGTTTGTCGAAAATACGATAACGACCCACCACTAATTAAAATTAAAATCAGACTATGACTCCGTGAGTAGCCTTGTATGTGATATCAAAACATATTTAATCAGCAAAAAATCTTCAATCTCGTTAATTTCTCAGTTAAGTAACATAAGACAAAATAATATGTCGCTCCAAGAGTATGCCAGAACCATTGAAGATCTTTTCGTTGATTCAACCATATCTCAATCAGAAAACACACAAGCACACGAAATACTACGACCTATAAACGAAAATTTAGCAATTAAAAAGTTCGCAGATGGTCTGCGTAACCGCCGCCTCAGTACTATAATAGCGGCGCGTAACTACTCCAACCTGAAGGATGCCGTGCGCGCTGCCGTGGATGAAGAACTGTCGCAGCCCACCACATCCGATAATACGGTACTATTGGGTACGCGAGGTAAGTACAATATACCTTACAATAAATACAACCGAGGAGGCCCTAATCGTGGATATTATAATCATCATCGGTTGGAATCGAATCCGAATACAATTATTAATAAGTTCCATCAAAATCGGACATCGAAACAACGTGGGTTTGCCCGAGGCAATAATCATTTTCGAGGACGTATTCGTGGTTATAATTATCGTGGCAACAGGGGTAAGTATGTCAATACTTTATCTCCGTTATAATGATTCCGAAAGTTACATCTGTAATCTGTTTTGTCTGTGACATCATCGAAGAATAAATTGTTTTTCTTTCTTTCACCAGCTGTAACGACGACCGTATGGTGTAACTAATACATGTGTTTGAAGAGAATTTCGTGTTCATTATCAACTTCAACAAAGCTCTCAAATCCTAATAAATGGCTATAAAATATAAATAAAAAAGTTATCTTAATACAATTTTTCAGAATTTTCGTCACCTCCAATCATCTAGTTTCGATGGGCAAAGTTATTGTGTCAATCCCAGTATAGCAACTTACCAGTGAGTGTGGCAGCGAAGAGCGCCAGCGCGGCGAGAGCGGCGCGGGGCGGCATGGCGCGGGGCGGGGGGCGGGCGGCGTGGCGGGGGGGCGGGGGCGGGGCGCGGGGCTCATCTGCAGGGCCGCTGCATCTGCGGGCGGGGACCATACGTCACTCGGGGGGCACCAGGGTACCATTGCTTAACAAAGTGAACCTAATTTCACTAGTGGTTCGCCCCGAACTGAGACCTCGCGGTATCCATAAGATAGTTTTAACTATATTATATTGTAATATTATTTGTAAGCACAAACGAATAAACTTTTACAGAACGCCATCTATTGACATCATTGTGAAGTTCTGTTAAAAATACTGAAGCTCATTAAAAATTAAATCATTTCGTTTCCTTATAATATTTATGTAATTTTAGTATTTGTTGTTCAAGTAAGTACAGGATATAGGTAATTCAAATAATTGATCAAGTTTCAGGCTCAGCCTTTCAGAAAATTGAGAGTTCTGAGGTCAACTTTAGACGTTACACAACCTCCACTTTGAAAGCCCCCCATTTTGTCAATTTTAGGAAAAAAAAAATCATATTTTTGGACTCTATTCCTAATTATCTTTAAACTGATATACCCCGCAACCCTATGTAACGCTATAAAAAATATTTTACTTCGCATTCGCTTCAATGAGAGCCCCCCTGAAATAAAGATTTGTATAACTTTTTAAGCCATATTCGGCTTATAAAATATATAAAACCGGCTATATAAAACCGCAAAGAAACTAAAAATTTGCATATGGAAATTAACTGCCTTTTAGTATAAGATTAATAAGTAATTACAGTAGAAAATACAGCATCTTATGATATAATATCTATAGTTTATAGTGTATAGTTTGTTTATCCGCCCGTTGAAGAGCCCAATATTATAATCATGAGAGAACACAGAGGAAGAAAGCTAGTTCCATAATTAAGGAGTTCATAGATTGTTCATTGTATTTTTGTATTTTTATTACTGTCTGTGATTATTACTGTAAATTCATAATATTAAGGATTTAAAATGAAAATAAAATAATGTCAATTTAATGATTTTGTAATTGTATGTTATGGAAGAGCGGAACCTCATGACACAGGTACTTAATTATACTTAAAAGGAGGTTCCAGCCCCAATGTTATTGAATTGTATGTATTATGTTTAAGAATATTTTTTTTTTTAGATGCTGCACGTCATACCCATTACCACCACCACTACAGCCCATTAACGTCCCACTGCTGGGCACAGGCCTCCACTCTCATAGGAGAGAGGGAATTAGGGAATTAGAGCTTAGACCCACCACGCTGCTCCAATGCGGGTTAGCGGGCTTGTCATACAGCATGCATGAACTCCAATAGTTCAAGTTATACGTTCGAAGCTCTCTAATTATTACGATTCGCTAAAACAATTGGGCCTCTAAACTAAGTACAATATTTCATAGTATAGCGCAGTAATTAAGTACTTCGCTCAAATTCAAAATTCTTTATTTGCAAAAACATTCATTCATTTTATTTTCAGAAATAAATACACAGATATCTATGGAAATCGTACTGTAACTCGTGGAACTTGAGTCGTTTTTCGCTTGTAAAGAGTTAAGTGAGGCGGAAGGGATTGTACGAAGAAAGGAAGCGTTTAGAGTACTTCCTGAGCAATGGAAAGTCGAGAACTTTCTATCGAATTTATACTTTACATGTGTGTACGGAATATAGATTTAGATAGGTACGGGTGAAATACCGAATAGGGGTATGGGTTTAATATAACAGCCATGCCCCTTACAGGTTAGCCCGCTACCATCTTAGACTACATCAACACTTACCATCAGGTGAGATCGCAGTCAAGGACTAACTTGTAGTGGATTTAAAAACAAATTGCTCTTTTTGAAAAGAAACAAGAATTTAACAATAATTAGCTAATACACAATACAGGTATTATGTACGTAATGTAACAAGAATTACTTATTACACTGTATTGTGGGAATGCGAAGCCAATTTCTTCCTGTCGTGATCATATGTATGTTCGACTGGCAACATTTGTTTATTATTTGTGGAATGGCAATACTGATTTCATGTTGGTATTGCATTATTATTGTATCGAGAGTTGGTAGACATGCATGATTGGACCAATAGCGGTCGAACGCGGGTATTTTTGCAAGATGGCGTCGTTAGGAGTGGGGCCAAATTAAGAAAGGCGAGGCAAAGTGTTGAGTCGGACGGGATGGATAGTTTAGTCAGTCTGCGAGTTCAGCTGTTGTGAGGTGATAGAGTAGAGTGTGTACGAGATTATAGCTGAAAACCCAGTGAGTCCTCTGTTGTCGTTCCAATTTATTATTCATTTAATATTTAATATGCGATAGATTTTAGAAGTAATCTTTAACACATGTGTTAGTGTGATATTTCACGATTTCGATAAGTTGCATTGTGGGTAGCGTATTGGTCGCTACACCCAAAAATATGCCCGTTCTATATCCACATGTAGTGGTATGACCTTTAAGTTAAATATCCATAGCTAGCCAATCGGTCTTAGATTGCATTTAGCCCTAGAATAACTATGCCTAATCGAGAATTCGTGACATTCCTATCAGTAAGAAATTCATTAATAGTTTATTAAGTTAAAGGTAGAATAAAGAATTGGCAAAACGTTTTTAGAACTACATTACCACTAACATGGCATTTATCCATTCCAGCTTGAAGCTATGTTCCTAAAAACTAACATTTAGATTTTCAGCTAAAAATGACGAAATACGCGTTTCAGGATTCTCTAAAATTCAATCCCCTCGTATTTTTTTATAATTTCTACTCGAACGAAAATATATTCTAATGCTATTGATATAGTGTTGTCATTCCTTTATCACTGACTCCCCTAATTGTAGAGACCAGCGTGTGACTGCGGTGTCGAGATGAATAAATCAACGTTTGATTAAAAGCGTTTTATCGCACGAGGGTGTCAACAAGTGTGATAGCGCGGTCACGTGGCGTTGTTTGAACTTCCTCTAACACTACTGTAGAAGACCTACTTGTATGGTGATGGATAGAGGTTTTAAGATGCAAACTAACAATATGTATTACAAATACTCGGTCATTTATTGAGGAAGCAACTTATGAACATTTTAGATATATTAAATTAATTGCAATGTAACAATATAACAACAACTAGATCCATAAAACCACTCGCAACCAAGGTATAGATAGGTCTACTTTCTAGAACACTTGCTACTCGAGACAAATCTGAGTATCGAATGGTTAAGACTCTGAAGGTGCTTTAGTGTAATATTCTAAAGCAGTATTGTGACGTCACGTTAAACATAGCAGGCGCTTCTCTGATTGGCGGAAACCACGCGTAAAGACTGCGTTGTCACACAACAGGTCCAGCGCCATCTGTAGTTAAAGACTGCGTTGTCACACAACAGGTCCAGCGCCATCTGTAGTTAAAGACTGCGTTGTCACACAACAGGTCCAGCGCCATCTGTAGTTAAAGACTGCGTTGTCACACAACAGGTCCAGCGCCATCTGTAGTCATCGAGCGGCCCTAACACTATCTTATGAAGATTTGAAGGAAAATACGAAAAGAGTTGTCAAAGATCATAATGTTTTCTCTTAGCGTAAGTGTACACGCAAAGACGTGCTGCAAAGCAATAATAACAAAGCGTTTTGGAACGATGCCTGGATAATATCACTGCCATACCCCTAACAGGTTAGCCCGCTACCGACTATAAGACTAACATCATCACTTACCAGGTGAGATCGCAGTCTTGTCTAAATAGGTGACTGACCGACTAATCTATGAACGCACAGAATCGGGCTGAAATTTGGCATACAGATAGCTATTATAACGTAGACGTCCGCTAAGAAAGGATTTTAGAGAATTCAACCCTTAAGGGGGTAAACTAGGGTTTTGAAAGTATGAAAATCGAACCTAACGTGTGCTGTTACATCCCTGAACTGTATGGCCATAGAGGTAGTGTATGGCCAAGTGTTGAATCAGACAAGATCGCTCTTGACCATCAGAGAGGAACAAGCCGTTTTCAGTTTAGTCTACTCTCGATCCTCAAAGGAGCCAGTCGCTTCCTAAATTCACTTTCTAACTCATTTTCTATTATTCTATTTTCCAAGTGTATTTTAATTTTGAGTGTATTTTATTTTAGTAATAAAGAAAGTTCTTTTTTTAAAAACAATCTTTCAGTTCCCTTTCTAACAGTGCGAAGCCCTGGGCAAACGCTAGTAGTGGTATAAAATGAAACACAGAGCAAAGTTAATAACAACACGATTGTTCAGCAGAAGCGCGGGTAGGACAACATTCCCCGCTGAGTGTCATCTGACGACTGTGAGGAGCTCGCGACGCTAGTGCCACTCGAGCGAGGCTTTGATGACACCGCCCCCACGTCACACGGCTCCGGATACAACTACATAGTTCACAGTTGTCTACTCATTCACACTCAAACCTTTTTAAAGTGAAACTTCTTTAGAATCGTTGCGATTTGAAAATTCGATGAAACGAAAAAGCGACACTAAAAATCATTGATGTAGAATTTTAGTACCTAAAAATAGACAAACATATTCATACTGGGTAGACCCCTCCCCCGCGGCACTTATACTAAAGGACAACCCCATTTCTTCTTTTACTTAGATAACATGACTTTTCGAGAAGTTATAGACTTTTAGACAGCATTGAGCATTGAGCTCAACCAACTGGTATGCAGCAGCACGGCATGACTGCACAGCAGTGGCAGCACGTCAATTGAATAGTTTGTTTTTTGTTTTATTACTATTTATTTCATAACACAAATTGTTATTTATTTGCTAAAACATAAGCAAATCCTACAATCCCCGAATGCAAATAAAATATTCAAGCGAAGAGTGGTTAAAGTAGATCTGCCAGCTGTTAAAACTGCCTTTGCTGCGCGTTTTGGGCCTTTTGTTATTGGCAAGGTCTACAACAATGTATCAAAGTCATGTAACATCAGGAACTGCACAACAAAAACAGCCAAAATAGTCATCACAGACTGGTTAAAAGCATTAACATACAAAGACACTGAAAACATACTTACAAGCTATAAGACATACACTGAAGATCTTTATATTATATGTGTATACGGTTAACATTACCTATATTATATTATTTTACTCTGGTCAAACTAATACCCATCATAATTAAAAATATACTTGCATTATTTTACCTTTTTGTTTTTAACACTATTATGTCGTATATACAATGTATACTTGTGGCATTCATAATTCAAACTGATCTCACCTAGCTAGTCCTCGGTTAAGTCTAAACTTACAAGCCTACAAGATCATTCAGTCTAACCCTATAGACAAAGGATTTACCAGGGCTCATCTAAACTTGATCAGAGTAGTTAATTTCTTAGCGCTAACTATGATCAGAAGAGTCATTCGGACAAATGCGCAGATGACGTTAGCTTTCCTGAAAGAACAATACAGAAGAAACATAACTGCATTGGTTCCTTGCCAGTTGTCTTTAAAATATGCTCCACCTTCGAAAGCATGCATTGATGGTTTAGATAGTATCTCCAAAAACAACCTGGCAATCTCCAGCTTTATCGCAAAACTGGTAATACTTTGGACAGATCATCAAAAGACATATCCAGGGGTTTCAGCTATTATTGGGGCTACAGCTCTAACACATCTAGCATGGAATGGCATGGGTATTCTCCACATGATCTTTGAGATCTGTAACCATTTTTCTATCAGTTGGAAAACTATCATGAAACAAACTCTGTTTAACACCACAAAGGAGTCCTGGAGAGAAATTGTTTCATTCTTTTCCGAATATCAAAAGAAAAAGGAGACTGATCACACCGTGGCGTGGGCAAGAGTTATAGACGATTCATACTTTTTGAAGCTCACAATCTCCAAACATATTTCTCTAGCTTCGGTGTTGGTTCAGTCTTTGATTACAGTTCAAGGGGATGATGGAGTTCTCTCAGCAAAATGGGCCACAGATCATGACGAAGTTATTGACTATTATCATGAAGCTTCATTGAAGTTGCGGTCTATATTGTCTGGAACTGATGCCGGTATCACAGCTGGCACAGAAGAAGCAGAAACTCTTGTTGCAGTCATAGGCACTAAGTCCTCATTGCCTCAATCTTCTCAGCCTCAGAAGAAAATGTCAGAAGACGTAGGACGACGTGGAAGACGTGGGTCACCAAGGAAGACTTTGATTGATCAGTTTTAGTAATAGACATCCAGATAGATAGTAAGTTAAATTTTAAGTCTTATATATATTCCTTCAGAATAATGTTATTCATTTGAATTTGAAATTTAGTTCTTATAAAAAAAAAAAAAAACTTAGGTAATCATAACATGGTCTCCGCGATACAGGTTCCCTAGTGTGGAGACCAAAGTTAAGGAAAAAATGACCGTAAACCTTATTGTCAATATTTTATTTATTTTATTTTTATTTTTATTAAAGAATACAGAGATGAATGGCAGCCTTATCGGTTAGTCGTGAACTCCAGGCGGCAATCTCAAGATTTGTAGTTAGGGAGATTGAACTTTATACTTATATTTCATTAATATAAAAAATATTAATTAATTATAATTTCTCTATTTCTACAGATTTGTAATTTGTGGGTGGCGAAAGTTAAGACCAAGGCTAGAAAGATACGAGATAACATCAGGACAACGGGCGGCGGGGCAGGAGCAGACTTCGCAGATATCGAGGAAAAAGTTCGAGAAATTGTGGGGTCTGCCTCCATTGATGGCTTTGCTGAAAGCGGTAATAGATTATTATATTTGCTTAGTGATGATAATGAACTATTTATTTTTCAGGGCATGCCACCAAGTCCCGGATCCCAACATGTACCACTTGGAGAGGCTTCACCGCCTAAATTGATGTGCTGCCCTCTGTAGAGCCTAATCAGCAGATCACAAACACAGAAGCTGGAGTGGGGATGTCCCCAATTAACAATAGGCGTACCAATAGGAGAAGACGCCGACGTGTTTATTCAGACTATAAAAGATCTGTGTGCAAAATTTATTCCGTTCCAGAGCTGTTCTTGCCTGATTGAATAACAAATATCCATCCATACATATACTTTCGCATTTACAATATTAGTCACAGATAAAACCTTTATTTCCAATCTCGCTAGCGCGTCAGTGTGGCACCGCCGACGCGAGGAATGTGTCCGGGAACAATAAAATGAATTCCCGACATCAGTACAAATGTCCCAACTTGTTATTGCGCGAATTTTTGCCGAGGTATTTGTCGCCCGCGGGGACAAGTAGCGCTGTCGGGCGAACAGCTTACGCGGACTTGCCTTTATACAAGTACAATATAATCTAAACATATAAAAGGAAAAGGTGACTGACTGGCTGACTGATCTATCAATGCACAGCTCAAAACAGTGGACGGATCGGGCTGAAATTTGGCATACAGATAGCTATTTTGTCGACTTATGTAGTCAAATTAAACCCCGTCTGAGAAATGTTGTAGGAGCAAATGTCAGACTTTTTAATTTGTACGACTAATACTAGAGTTCATTATTCTGTGGAAGGTAGACATTACGATTTGCGATGTTTATGTTTTTCTCTGTGGTTTTTATTTTGAATTTTGAACGTTAATTTATTTCTGTTTTATTATGGTTTTACTTGGTAGAAAAAAAACGAATTACGAAAATTTTGTCGTACCTGTTTAATACATAAACATAATAACTGTGTCTGTGTTTGCTTTGTTCATTAGTCTGTACTCTTTTATTAACCTATGTTGTTACTTGTCACTTGGTCTTGTCTTTGATCTGTACAAAAATGGCGAGTCAAAGAAAATTATTAATTGCAATTAAAACAGTTTTATTTAATACATAAGTAAGTATGAATAACTAGAGGTATGTGCACCTATGAGTAAAGAATCGTGCGATTTGTGAGTGTTTATATCAAGTGTTTTGGCATAATTCCATGCTGAAGAAAGACTTCTTCAGCATGGAGTTCAGATGTAGGCAGGTAAGTCAAGAACACCCTTTTTCTTTTTAGATGGCTCCCTTACGTAGGGTATCGGAAAGACAAATGGAAATACTAGTTGATTTTGCCGAGACCCACCGGGATGTGGCCATGAATCGATTTGCTGGTGAGACTCTCGGGAACCAGGCGGCTAGACAGGCGTGGGAAGCCATTGCCTTCACTTTAAATTCCGTAGGCAGTGGAACAACGAAGATTAGGGAGCAGTGGCTGTTTATGAAATAATTAAACTTAATGTTTTATCTACCTTAGCAATACATTGTTGTGTTGCCGGCTGACCTTGAGGTGATCCGCGCTGGAAGGATCGACGAGGCGCGTCAGTCCGTGCCCAAGAAGGAGTTGAGCAGACGCAAGCGGGAAATCGGGTTGGACATGATTGCGATGTGGCAGGAGCGGTGGCCCGCGGAAATGTGGGGCGACGAGTTGCGGCGCTTCTTCCCAGACGTGTCCGGCAGACTCGTCCAGCCCCCAAGGGACTGAAGGAAGGGAGGTGCAAAAAAGGGACAAGGAGCAGATAAATAATTTGTAGGGAGTCAAGAATGCGCCCCGGGAACACGCCAAGAGCAAGTACCGAACGGGCGCTCTCCCGCGATTCGGCCCACATAACCGCGAGGTTGGAGGGGCCATGGGAGGTTGGAGGGTTGTTCAGTTATAATTCTTTAGTCAAATTTCTGCCCAGCTATGGACCCGGTTTCAGCGCCAGCTTCGGCTTTCAGCAATTGACTAGGAATTGAGACTCCGGCTCAAACAACCCTTCACTAGTTCCGCGCGACAGTATATGTATAATCCAAGTATAAAGTGGTTAAAGTGTATTTATAAAGAATAAACATAAGAGTACTTGTGTGTATTAGTTATAAACTTTTTAAAGTGAATAAATTAGATAGTTTTTGGACATTGGTGTTTTTTTTATAACACTGTTGTTTAACAACAATGTTTTATAACATTGGTTTTTTTGCTGGGCACGGGCCTCCACTCTCATAGAGAGGGAATTAGAGCTTAGACCCACCAAGCTGCTACAATGCGGGTTGGCGGGCTTTAACGACTAGTATCCTACAACTCCGTACAGCACAAAATATTCGCGCGAACATTTTTCTTACCGCACCGCGTGAAATTATATCGAACCAGCGATCTTATTTTCGCGCGAATTTTATTCGCAAGTCCGAAGGTAGCGTTACTCTATGGTTTGATGTGAATCCTTCTTAAGGCGCCAGGGGAGGGTGAATTGCTCATACAAACGTAATACCAAAATAATTTGTAATTCGAGCATATTTCCTCCAAATTATTTGATTATTAAGATTGAACTTGTATTTATCTAGGTCCCTGGATAATTATTTTTTCAAAATACTTTCCCAAAATTAAATGTAAGCACATTGCGTTTTGCATGTTTTTAGGACATAAACGACATGTTTTCTCCTTATTTGTTTCATATTAAAACCAACGATATCTCACGTATTAATTGTTCAGGAACATAACTTATATTGTCAAGTTACAGAATAACAACACGAAGTTAAAAACACAACAATTTTTCATTCATCATTTTTGGTATTCACGGAACAAGACTAAATGTTTAACAAATTCTGTATTGCTATCGCGCTTGCACGCGATCATGTGTCATCAGCCAAATAGGGATAGCAATATACCGGCAAATTTATATTTGCGGTTCGAGTAGAAGTTGCGAGCGGCGTTCGCCGTCCTCTTAATCCCTTAGATTTCAGTCTGTGTCAGCATTGACTGTGTCAACATAAACGTAAGGTTATCTATCAATCAGCTAAGCGGGGTTCAGGGTTACCAAATACAATTATTTCGGGGAGCGGCCTCCGAACGCCGCGCTCAGCTGCTGGCTATTTGATTACAACTAGTAACTACTTGACAGGATCTTATTACTACAGTTTACTCCACTAAATTACTCCCAAATTGATAAGATCATTTCGAAGTACCTGTCACTCAAATCCAAAAAGTTATATAAAAGGAAAAGGTGACTGACTGACTTATCTATCAACGCACAGCTCAAACCTATGTTAAAGTGGATCAACAGAAAAGGAATGAATTTCTGGACTTTTTCAGTCTGACAGGTTCTGGTGATTATCATGCATATAAAATATTGTGCGAAATGGGCATAGGGACTTTTACGATGAAGACATGTATGACCGAGGAAATGGTTTCACAAGTGGTATTTCACTGTTTATTTGGTACATATAAAGAAGACTTTGGAATTTTATCCAAAATAACAAACCTGAAAAATTGGTACACCAGAGAGGAAATGGGCCAAGAATTTAGGGCTCCCAATTCCTCAGGAAAGGCCAAGAGAATAAACCCCTTGATGTAAACTTTCTTGATGTATTCGAAAATGAGTTGCGGAAATCAGTCAGGTTTGTTGACTGGAGTTTATTCTCAGGTGTCAACAATACCCTGCTTTAGCGGCAAACGAAATCAAAAGTTTGGTGAAGATTTTTTCGATCATCTTGAGAAGAGGATCTCTACAGGTGTGGGAAAATCGCTCACTCAAATAATTTCTGTGCTCTCGAATACACTTAATGAGCTTCAAGAACATGTAAAAAGAAACAAAGGGTCCCTGGAGATGGGCACTGCAGAGTGGCGCGATTGGAAGTCTCTGGACCTAGGAAAGCATGGGGACGTGCTTCCTGATGGGGAGGCCCAAATAAGCAGCATGTTATCTGAAACAATTTAGTGTTTTGGAAATCCATAACCAATTTGTTTTCTCTACACTTAAAATGAATTATATTCTAAGAGAAATTATGTTTGTTAATGAATTTAAACCAAATGTTACCTTGTTTATTTGATTATATTATATCTTGTGTTCACATTTACTTTTGAAAAAAAAAAAAATGATCTTTGCTTTTGCTTTGATCTTGAAAAAATTGAATTCCAATGAGGTTTTACCTAACATACAAATTATAAAACCTCAAAAAGGAGCACGAAGAAACGCCCATTCTAATTCAAATGATTTTTTTTCAAATAAACTTTTACAAGACGTGCTCGGCATTCCTAGAGAAGAACCAGCAAGAAACTCAGCAGTTGCTCTTTTAGTAAAAATCAATTGGGTATTTGACAACTAGTCAAATCAGCATCTTTTTTCAAACGTCAAAACGCGTGCTTTGGCTAGTGGGTTTTTGTATGAATTATTGCATAGTGACGTCATCAAAGTTCGACGCACTTTTTTACTTTAATCGATAGTTTAAAATAGTTATTCAACATAAAACTAACAGGGGACGTGGATATTACGACTTTTGGGAGATTCTCTGTTTAACGTCCTGCCTTCCTCTCCTGACGAGAAGCGTTAATTACAAAACCAACCAATGTCCATTTTTTGGGGTTTTTTTAATGATTGCAACACTTTAAAACAATATGCATTGACCTGTTTAATTCGTTTTTGCAATAAAAGCCTAGGTCCAGAGATATTGAAATTTTGGTAGTTTTACAAAAACAGCCAAGGTTTGCTTAGTCGACGTAAGAATTTCACAAGAAGAACCATAGTTATGGACATAGGCTGTATTTGAAAAAAAACTGTCTATGACGTTTGTGTTGGCTTGCCTCTGTACTCTATCTGTCACTCTTTGTTTTCTCTCCGATTTTATGAGGTTATTTGCTACTACAATAATTTGCATTACATTATTGATTACGATGGATTGTATTGAGGAGGAAACTGATGTGGAAAATCGGACGAATTGGCCTACAAAGAGGAAGAAAAAAGAGAAGGAAACCGCTATTAAAAAGTTGAAAGTTCAAGGTTTAGAACATGTAAATCATGTCGGAAAAACCATTGAGGTATTATGTACTAAATATAATTCAATGGGAAAAACTGTGTCAAAACGGCAAACCGGAATGCGTTGGAAGTAAGCTTTATTATTTTTATATAAATGTATTTATTTGGGTACTAAATGGTTGATTATTATTTATTTAAACTAAAGATATTATTGAATATTACCGTTGTTATTTTCAGTTGCCGGAACGACTGTTTTTCTTGTTGTGATGAAGATATACAACATAACTTATTAACAGTATTCAATAATATTCAATGTAAAGATGCTCAAGACTCACATATATTTAGCAGGCCTATTACTTACTACTATTACCTATTCTGTGCTATTACTATTCATGGTATTCAACGACGCAGGCCACGTTAACATAATAATGAAATTAATGACAATGAGGAGACGCCGGTGCACAACCACAATGTAAGAAATACTTACAAAGTAAGGAACAATAATCAAAATATTGTTGTGTCAAAAAGCGTTTTTAATTTTATTCGGGATCAAAAGAGCAAGGCTTCGCTGAATCCAAAACCATCTTGTCAAGTATGACAAGGCACCGAATGATCAGAGAGGTAAACATGATGTAAATAGATACAAGAAAACTCTGGCTGAGATAATGAACCTGATAAGAGACCATATCAAATCATTTAAAGTGCGGCAATCTCATTATTCCATAAGAAAAAACCCAAACCGCTTCTACTTACCTGGAAATTTTACGGTGAAAGCAATATACAAAATGTATCAAATCAATGTGTCTTATCAAGTTTACTGGGACGTTTTTACAAAAGAATTGATTATTAAATTTGGGTTACATAGGAGTGACACATGTGCCTACTGTGACACTATGAATAATAAGATTCAAGCTAGTACTGATGAAAATGAAAAGAAACGATTGAAAGCAGAACATGGATTACACAAACTGAAAGCTGAGGCATTTAAAAACTTAAAAAGAATATACAGACAAAAAGCTAAGACATGGAGAAATTCATTGCATTTCGTTTGATTATATGCAAAATCTACCATTACCACACATCAAGACTTCGGATGTGTTTTATTTTCTTTACTTCCCGCCCGAAGGCCCGTCAACGCCGGTGATGCCGGCGTTATACAACAACAACGCTTCTTCGCTGGTGCGGACTGCGTGCGGATACATGACCGTCCTGAACCGTTTCCTCGCCAGTGTAAAACAACGCTTCTTCGCTGGTGCGGACTGCGTGCGGATACATGACCGTCCTGAACCGTTTCCTCGCCAGTGTAAAACAACGCTTCTTCGCTGGTGCGGACTGCGTGCGGATACATGACCGTCCTGAACCGTTTCCTCGCCAGTGTAAAACAACGCTTCTTCGCTGGTGCGGACTGCGTGCGGATACATGACCGTCCTGAACCGTTTCCTCGCCAGTGTAAAACAACGCTTCTTCGCTGGTGCGGACTGCGTGCGAATACATGACCGTCCTGAACCGTTTCCTCGCCAGTGTAAAACAACGCTTCTTCGCTGGTGCGGACTGCGTGCGGATACATGACCGTCCTGAACCGTTTCCTCGCCAGTGTAAAACAACGCTTCTTCGCTGGTGCGGACTGCGTGCGGATACATGACCGTCCTGAAGCGTTTCCTCGCCAGTGTAAAACAACGCTTCTTCGCTGGTGCGGACTGCGTGCGGATACATGACCGTCCTGAACCGTTTCCTCGCCAGTGTAAAACAACGCTTCTTCGCTGGTGCGGACTGCGTGCGGATACATGACCGTCCTGAACCGTTTCCTCGCCAGTGTAAAACAACGCTTCTTCGCTGGTGCGGACTGCGTGCGGATACATGACCGTCCTGAACCGTTTCCTCGCCAGTGTAAAACAACGCTTCTTCGCTGGTGCGGACTGCGTGCGGATACATGAACGTCCTGAACCGCTCCCTCGCCAGTGTAAAGTTGTTGGAGAGCGTCACCGCGGTGTGGCGTAATTTCAATGCACGGAACACCGGTATTTTGACAAAATAATATATATCGGTCGAGAACTATAGAACTATCTATATGTTTGTCGTTCTCGATTTCTTCCCGAATATCTAGCTCGTCATCTACGAACTCGCTGTTTAAAATTTCGATTTGAATTTCCAAATCACTGAAATCACTCGATAAACGTCTGCATGTAACGCAATAGCGGAAAGTGCGTCGCACTAAAACCCTTCCCCCCATTGGCCACACAGTTTCCCTAATAGAATCATATCATACTAATATTATAAATGCGAAAGTGTGTTTATTTGTCCTTCAATCACGCCGTAACGGAGCAACGGATCGACGTGATTTTTGCATGGGTATAGTATAGGACCTGGAGAGTGTCATAGGCTACTTTTTATCCCGGAAAATTAGGCATTGATTTCCTACAATTATTTATAAATATTAGTACATATGCAAGCATCGTTTCAATTAACTACATTTTGAATGTTATAAAATCAGGTTCAATAGTAGCCGAGTGCGTTTTTAATTCGGGAAAGGTCTCGTCAGTAATTTAAGAATAAATCTTGGAAGGCCACTGATTTTCATCCTTAAGATCCATCCACTGATATTCACCGAGGTTATCCGCGCGCTTCTACATAGCGACAGTCAGTCTAGCTTTTTAACTCAGCGTGTTAAGGATAAGTTTGGGTTACAGGCGATACCTACAAGTCTCATGTCATAGGTATAGGTAATAATTCAAATAATCATGTTACCGAGAGATGTCTTGTTTGGTTCGATTTATTACCAATTTAATGTTATTAGCGTAGAACGTTAAACAGAAAGGCAACGAAATTAGAAACATTTTATCGTCCGAGAAAAGTGCGCGTTGGTTAGAGTCTCTCTTCAACTACCAAATCTACTTCGGTTCTTTTTTTTTTATCCACTACAAGTTAGCCCTTGACTGCGAACTCTCCTGATGGTAAGTGATGATGCAGTCAAGATGGTAGCGGGTTAACCTGTTAGGGACATGGCAGTTATATTAAACCGGAACGCTAAATCGCTTGGCGGCACGTCTTTGCCGGTAGGGTGGTAACTAGCCACGGCCGAAGCCTCCCACCAGGCTAATTAGGAATTATAAAGTCAAAGTCAAAACATATTTATTCCTCCAGTTCCTCCAGTAAGATTTATTTTGTTTTTGTTTTTTTATTGTTTTGTACTTATTATGTCGGTAAGATCGAAAAATATTATTCATATTTCATGAGTATGTAAATTCGTATTTAAATATAATTTCCAAAAAACACGACTTACCAAAAAAAAAAATACCGATCATCCAGGTACTTGAAATAGAATGTGTTATTTTATGTAGGACAGTTGTTCACTTAAGTATGATACTGAACTCTTACCATATTTACGGAAAAAAGATTCAACTGAGAAAACCGGAACTTAGCATCTGCCCTTTTTAACCGACTTCCAAAGAGGGTGTCAATTTGGCGCATATTTTTTTAAAAAGAAAAATATAACAATATTATTTAAATATGCATGCGTTATATTACAAGTAAATTATACTACATAGGTTGCCGATTGCTTCAATGCAACTTTATCACTAAGGGAATCATCAATAGTATAACATTATCCTTGATGCGACTTGATAATAAAATAATATGCTAGATATTTCACCGCGTCTGATTGCCTCATCTGGTGACAGCAGGGCTGGCTCATTTTTTGCGCAAAGGATCAGCCTGGCTGTCCAGCGCGGAAATGCAGCTAGGCATTCCACGCAGGCATGATTTATATAGTAATTAGGTAAGGCTAGCTAGTTGTAAGTTCTATTGTATTGTTTTCAATAAATGTTATTAATTAAATAAATAATATGTAATTTTACAATAAATAAATAAATAAATAATAAATAATAAATAAGCCTTTAATTTTACAATAACATACTCGTAATTATGTCTTTTTTATGCAATGGCAAATCTAAGAACTCTTTCAGAACCATTTTTTTAATTAAAATTATGCCTGAGCACCGGAACAAAATCACTTTAATGCATTGATAACAACTGTTGTTACTGGACCAATTGTGACAGAATTTGAGCGAATCTGCAAGGCTTGCGATTATCAAATTGATATTATGATAAGAAATAAGGGAACTTGGGTATTGGCAACAACACGAACACACGATACGGATAGATATACGACCTCGAGGGAGAAGCTAAAGACACAAGACAACTTCTTGCTAAACACATATAATATGTCCAGCCGTGGACTTCCATCAATAAAAACGACAACACAAACAAGAATTCTTTCTTATACAGCTAGGATCGATCCAATTCGGCCACTGGTTAAGGAAAATCCCCGCATGTCGTAATACTCACCGTAATACGGATAGAGGGTAACTCGCGAGCACTAGACACGTCCGCGCGCTGCGAACGACGCGCCGCTACTGACTAGTGGCCACCGAGCGGGAGCCGCTGACAATCAACGCACTCTCCACCCCCTGCAGGGCCTCACCCCACCCTCGGGGGTAAGCTGAGGGTGCGCGACGAATACGACACGATGTCGCAGTGTCGTGCTGCTGTAGTAGAGATGCTGCCAAGAGGCGAAATTTTATTGAAACTTACAAAATATTGATCAATTACCCCCCCTTACGGCCCATAACAGGTTAGCCCGCTGCCATCTTAGACTGCATCATCACTTACCATCAGGTGAGATCGCAGTCAAGGGCTAACTTGTAGTGGATAAATAAAAGAAATGAACGTTATAAATTCAATGTAGCGAGAAAAAACTGGACCAAGAAGTGCAGTAGGTAGGTACATACTGCCATTTTTTCTTTAGAAATCAATAATGCTCATTTTATAGAGTCCGGCGGATTCAAAAAGTTTCCAAACAAACATGGATTCAAGGAACCAAAGAAATAATCTTCATATAATCGATGAAGCGAGATAAACAACCCGACCAAATATACCTGAAATACTTGCTTCGCCATTATTTATTCAGTATGAAATTAATACTATGTAAGGTTTGAGGATTCGTCAAACAATATACATTAGCATAGATTCGCTTCGCTCATGAGACAAAATGATATAAAGATAATGAAAACTAGAGCAAGGCAATTTTACGAAACAACAATAACATGATTCAATATAATATAAGATCGTTAATACGTGCATTCAAAATTAATGTAACATGCAAAACTAACACCTGCCCGTGACTTTATGCGTTTTTCGTGATACTATAATATTATTGTGTTTAGAAATACTAGCCAATTGCACGTTATTTAGTAATAACTACGACTCGCGCCCTATCTATTGTATGATGATAGCAGTGCATAAAAACATCACGTAAGTGCAAACAATAATCGCACTTACAAAATTTCAACTCAATCTAATAAGCTATGAGTGAACGCCTAGATAACGAACAGACAAACTTTAATTTATAAAAAAGATGACCGTAAGAAAAGTAAAAGTTTTAAAAAATGCATTATGATGATATTAGACAGCAAAACAGAAATTTTCAGTTTTTTTTTTAGATTGGCATCATAAAACCAATTGTACGAACAGACAATATTTACTCACATTTCTGCTAATCATAGCGGATGAAATAAAAATCCAAACCAATCCCAATATATAAACTACGTTTCACGAAAAGTCGTCAGTCGCGGAGGAAAACTCGCACCGTTAACATGTCGTGGTCGTATCGTGCAGTGTCAACAATTCCTCCCCTTTACATCTTATTGCCAATTCTGCTTATGGTAAGTGTTATGGATATTTAACTAGCATTTGATTTATTTGCAAATACAAATTCATTTTTTTAATCGAAATCATAACCTAAGCTCTAGCATTTCTAATAAATTACTAGCTGATGCCCGCGACTTCGTCCGCGTGGTTTGTTTTTTTGATTCCCTCGGGAGCTCCTTAATTTTCCGGGATAAATAGTAGCCTATGTCACTCTCCAGGCCCTCAACTATACCCGTGCCAAAAATCACGTCGATCCGTTGCTCCGTTGCGGCGTGATTGAAGGACAAACAAACAAACACTTTCGCATTTATATTATTTATATTTGATTTGTTTTTAAACTTTGGACCATTTGCGGTTCGAATCGGGCTGAAGGTATTACAAATTATTTTAACAGTTTTTTTTTTTTTTCAGCTTATTGCCAGTGTCCAATGCCAAGACTTGTAAGTACTGAAACGCGCGACGTATAATAAATACACTCACTCTAAAGTCTAAACTAATGTTAAGTATCTCGCAGTGAAAGATGCACAAAACTATACATCGATGACAAAACCACTATTAACAGGGATTTTTAATTAGATGTAGGAAACTGACGTTTCAACATGTTTTTGTTTAACCACTACAAGTTAGCGCTTGACTGCGATCTCACCTGATGGTAAGTGATGATGCAGTCTAAGATGGTAGCGGGCTAACCTGTTAGGGGCATGGCAGTTATATTAAACCAATACCCCTATTCTGTTTCTACACGGCATTGTACCGGAATGTAAAGTTTGAAACCTACAGACTTCAACTTAATTTTTTCCGTAATCCGTAAAAAGCCTAGTTTTTAATTATTGCTTCATTACTGCTTGTTACGAGTGGCCTAGTGCGACAACGCATATCAGTCGATTGCGATTGTTAAGTAACGTTGACCCAAGTCGGTAACAGGGGGTGTACTCTCTTTCTCTCAAACGAAACTTCGCAAACGAACGTAATTAGTCGGTTATTAGATCCACACAAAATCGTTCAATCCAATCGGTCACGAAAATTGTCTATAGATCCGTACTTCGTCTGCGTGTACGAAAACGAAATAGAGAGGAGCATAGAGATAATATTATGTAGGAGAGGAGTTAACGAAATTTCGTTCGTTCGTTTGCGAAGTTTCGTTTGAGAGAACGAATTTGGTAGTCCGAATTTGGCCTTATCGTTCCCTCCGTGCCTCGGAGAGCACGTTAAGCCGTCGGTCCCGGTTATTATCACTAGCATCTGATATTCGTTAGAAACCTAAGAGTTGAAATAGTACTCTTAATCGAGTCGTATGCGGAAGGACCTGGGAACCCACCGCAGTATTATCCCAAGAAAACCCCTGCCATTATATAATAAACGAGCTGATGCCAGCGACTTCGTCCGCGTGGATCGAAGTTTTTTGGTTTCCGCGGGAACTTTACTATTTTCCGGGATAACAATAAAAATAAAATATATAATAAAGATAAAATAATCTATCTCTGTGCTTAATTTCATCCCGATCTGTTCAGCCGTTCTGGCGTGATTGAGCAACGAACAGCCATCCAAACTTTCGCATTTATAATATAAGAATAGATGGGAAGGGGTCACGACCCTCAGAGATGGGAGTACGACGACAGAGAGAGCCAGCTTGCATCGATATATGTACATGTAGGTACTAGATGGGCCCTTTCATAGAAAAAAGTTGGGCGTCCGACCTGTGGAGCGCGCTCCACACCTGTATAAGCCTGTCCTTGTCCCCGCCATAGCGCTGTCCCGCTTTTTAGGCGTTAGTAAAATACGCCCACATTCTTTGTTTGACGGGGCCCGTCTATGTAAATTCAGCCGTCGGTCCTGCGCCTGATCTCTCACCGGTCGTGTCGGATTTTCCGTCCCATCGGGCTATGAGAGTAAAGGAACAGAGAGTGCACCTGTGTTTGCGCACACACTTGTGCACTATAATATCTCCCGCGCAGATGGCTAATCTCTCCGGAGATTGGCCGCCGTGGCCGAAATTCGGTCGGGAGGACATTATTATCATTATTTAAATTCAGTTTGTTGCCAGCTTGTTACTGTAGTACGAGACGAGTAGGAGCTAAGCAATAAGCATTGTATTTGTATCGCACGCAGACCCACCACGTCTCTGGCGGGAGCTCTCCTCGTCAACAAGATCGAGCGCTGCATCGACAAGCTGAACGCCATCGCGGACCTGGTCGGCCTGTTCGCTGGAGGGGTACGTGCTCTCCAACTAGCTCACGTCGACGCCCCCAACACAGGGGGTCTACTCTCTTTCTCTCAAACGAAACTTCGCAAACGAACGAACGAAATTTCGTTAACTCCTCTCCTACATAATATTATCTCTATGCTCCTCTCTATTTCGTTTTCGTACACGCAGACGAAGTGAGGACCCATAGACAATTTTCGTGACCGATTGGATTGAACGATTTTGTGTGGGTCTAATAACCGACTAATTACGTTCGTTTGCGAAGTTATCAGTGGCGACGAAGAGGACGACATCCCGGATATGACACTTAACCTACCTAGAACGACAGCCCCGAATATGACACTATCGGATATGATACCGCCTCGTTGGTCTAGTGGTTAGCATGTTCGACTGCGGCCAACGAGGTCCCGGGTTCGAGTCCCGGGTCGGGCCATACTTTTTTTTTATAAATGTCATTTTAGACAAAGGCAGCTTTCTCCGGGCCTCCGGGCCATACTTAAGTATTGAGTTATTCTGACTAGAAATTCTCAGTACTAGCCCGGAGTTGGCTGTGTTTCACCCCCGTGCCTCGGAGAACACGTTAAGCCGTCGGTCCCGGTTATTATCACTAACATGATAATAGTTTTTAAAGCCTGTCAACCCGCATTGGATCAGCGTGGTGGATGTAAGCTCTAATTCCCTCTCTCCTGTGCGAGTGGAGGCCTGTGCCCAGCAGTGAGGAGTTGGGAAGAGGACTAGCTTTCTTTTCATTAATAAACCCCTTAGGGATTGAATTTTCAAATAGCTAAACGCTTGGCGGCACGTCTTTGCCGGTAGAGTGGTAGCTAGCCACGGCTGAAGCCCCGGATTATGGATTATGGACCCCCAACTAGGCCACACGTCCTTTAAATAAAGCGTAACCCCTTCCAAACAAATCCTCAGTATTTAGGAAGTCAGAAATAACCTTTAAATTCTTAAAAATAAGTCATTTTAAGAATTTAAAGGAAGTCAAATAAATCAAAATAAATCATTGAAATAACATTTAAATTTTGTTCACAGGTCTAAACTGCAATACTGAAGAACACCAAACCTCAAGACACAACTCAACCCGTGGCCTAGTGCTGTTTTTTTATTTACTATCCATGGATTAACATTTTATCCTAACTCGATAAAAACAATCAAACAAAATGCGTATACTGTATAACATGGTAATGTAATCGTTGAAAACAATATTTTATACCACTGCCGTTGGTTATTTGAACATTAAATACATTTTTTTAAGCTTCTTGCTTTTTTATTATTTCATACTCAAACTCAATTTATTTATAACATGTAGGACAAACAGGTGTATCTTATGTTACGTCATGTTTTGACTCTACCACCGGTTCGGAAAATAAGAGGGTTCTGCTGAGAAGTGACGGCAAGAAACTCGGCATTTGCTCTTTTTTTAAACTAGATATTACAATACGTAGGTATATAAATTAAATACAGTAGTGCAAGTTATTATACCTACTATCCTGCGGGGCGTTGGTCCCAAAGTCGATTCCATACAACTTTGTCATTAAGAAATTCGTCAATTTACAAGAACAAGAAAGTATCAAAAAATGTGATATTCAAAGATTTAAAGGGAAACGACGATTTAAAGAATGAAAGTACGATCTCTATCCCCGCGAAAGAATGACCTGAACGAGGAAACGTAAGAGTGTTTCCGATTGTAAATCGGTTCCTATTGATGAATTCGAAAGATTTACAAAAAGTTTACGCAACCGTGAAAAACTGTGTAAAGATTAATAATAATATAGCTTTATTTATTTCCTTACAATACGTTCTTACAGTACAATAATTAAATGAAGGTTAACTTATTAAAGAATTAGTAGGTTAGTAAACTGTTTCTTAAACTAAATATGTTAGTATCATTGTAAGGACCGCCTATAGCGGTAAAAGTCTCCTCCATTAGCAACCATTGCTTTCTGTCCTTAGCCACTCTCGACCATGTATTTCCTGCCACTCTGACTATGTCGTCACACCATCTTCTAAAAGGTCGACCTCGTCTGCGTTTTGAGACGCAGACGTGTAAAGATTATTGTAAGTTAATTGTTATAAAGGATAAAAATAAGAGGATGAATTTCCCACACATGCGTCATAAGTCATAACCCATTATTAATTGTCTATTCGCGTAACAGATACGATTTAAATTTCATGGATATGCAACGCAACGCAAAACTTATGACCATCATCAAATTAGTAGATCAACAGAAGATCTTACATAAAGATCTGCGTAATATTAAATCAGAAATTAATTTGCGTAGTAGGATTGACATATTGCGCGGTTTCGTGCCTTGCGATTTTCAAGGTATGATAGAAGTTTATGTCACTGAAGATACAGATGATCTTGACATAGGCCGTAATGAACCTAAAAATACATCAGCTGATAATATTTTTTGGAAACCTATATCAAATCCTCAATAAAATCTCAGATAACACCCGTGAAGAGATGGCTCACAAGGGAAGAAATGGGTCAGAAGTTCAGATCCCCCAACAGCAAAGGAATTGTCACCCCTATCAACCTTATTCCTTTCAATAAATATTCCAAGATGAGTTGTGCCAATCAATCTGGGCTTTTAACAGGGGTATATTCTCAAGTGAGTACTGTTCCCTGTTTCAGTGGAAAGAGAACGCACATCTTTGGTGACGACTTCTTCAATCATGGAAAAGAGAATTACAACAGGGGGTTCGGGGAAATCAATACCTCAAATTATCTCTATACTCACTAATACCCTATCAGAGCTGCAGGATCTTATAAAGAAGAACAAAGGCAAAATTGACATGGGTACTGCAGAATGGAGGGATTGGGAAATTTTAGGTACGGTGGTTTAGGCATTCGTAAAATTAGCAGTGTATCATTACCAGCATTTCTATCTTCTGCTTATAGTACGTTTAAGCTCTTTGGCAATATTATAAACCAATCATTAGGTTCCATTGAGCTGTCGTATTTGGCAGAAGCCAGAGTTGCCTTTCAATGTGGCATGTCCTAGTAAGGAACCGGTATCTTTGTTTTCTCAAAGACAATGGGACGACGCACTGTGTTCGGATGTTTTGCAGGAGCTTATAAATTCATCACCTACTGCAAGCGACCGTGCTCGCCTTCTTGCGGTGTCTACGAGGGAATCAAGTTACTGGCTTCAAGCTCTCCCGTCTAAGCATTTAGGCACTCTGTTGGACCACCTCACTCTGACGATTGCGGTTGGTCTTCGACTTGGCGCCAAGTTACAGCAGCCACATCTTTGCCACTGTGGTGTGGCAGTGGACGCGTATGGCCATCACGGGCTTTCTTGTATTAGAAGTGCCGGTCGTCTTTCGCGTCATGCTTCCCTGAATGACATCATTCGTAGGTCTCTTGCCACCGCTAAAGTGCCTGCAGTTTTAGAGCCCAATGGCTTGGCGCGCTGTGATGGTAAGAGACCTGACGGGATGACTCTTGTTCCGTGGAAGCAAGGAAGGTCGCTTGTTTGGGATGCCACATGTGTGGATACGCTGGCGTTGTCCCACTTGCAGGCGACCTCCATGACGGCGGGGGCGGCAGCGACTAATGCATAAAGAGCCAAGAGGCGCAAGTATGAAATTATAGAAAATAATTTCATTTTTGTGCCTTTTGGTGTTGAAACCCTGGGGTCGTGGGGCGAAGATGCTAGATCCTTTTTTAAGGATCTATCTTCTCGTCTCACAGAGTCCACAGGTGACCGGAGGGCTGGCAGTTACCTCGGCCAACATATAAGTTTGGCTATTCAGCGGGGTAATGCAGCCAGCTTTCTAGGCACATTGCCTCATTACAGCGGCATAGATGATATTTGTTAAGTTTTTAATTTAGATTTAATTTAATTTTTAATAGTTTTAATTTCATATATTTGTTATTAGGATTTAGAATATACTAACTAGGTAATTGATAATAAATCATGAATGAAGTTTAATTTTCAATATAAGTTAATATATATAAAATCCTTACTATCCTGTTCCGAATCATTGTCCGGAATTTATCCCCGAAAAACCCCCTTCTCATAGTGCTATAAATGCTATGATGGAGATCAGAGAATTATGGAAGACTAACGTCGGAACCGCAAAAGCGACTGTATACGCGTGATAGCCACTGCGTACCTCCGGCGCTCGATTAGACATAGTTAACCATAAGACTTTATGAATAAGGACGTAAATAAGCTAAGGAAATGTGTAAGCTAGATTTAAGTCCTTTGTTGGTCGACCAATTGATATAATGTGCCCCTAGTCTAAGAGAACAGTTCCGATTAGAGAGCTTGTGAGCAAATACGTGGCGTTTTATTTAAATCCTGAATATAATATTAATTAATTAACCCCTTCTATGATACCATTTGCTATCACGCGCTTCTTTTATATATTGATAGGCTATGTATTTACTACACTCACTCTGTCTATGACACTTGACATTTCCTACCTCATTGATCCCTACTCCATATTTCTGTCATTACAATTAGAACCGCAAATCGCGAGTGTTAAGTTGATTAACTATCAACGCCAAAACCCAACTCAAGTGAAAGTGCCGGCCGGCTGTTTGTGTGTGACGCTAAGATAAACTGGACTACCGCTTCGATCTGACTCCGCTCCAGAAAGCAACCAGTGACCCCCCACCAAAAGCCAAAAGAATCAGGTACAAGTCAAGGAGATCTACAAGAAGCAAAGCAAAATCTTACAGCACATAGTTGTCGAAAAAGCACAAGCGGTTCGATCTAACTCCGCTCCAGAAAGCAACCAGTGACCCCCCCACCAAAAGCAAAAAGAATCAGGTACAAGTTAAGGAGATCTACAAGAAGCAAAGCAAAATCTTACAGCACATAGTTGTCGAAAAAGCACAAGCGCTTCGATCTGACTCCGCTCCAGAAAGCAACCAGTGACCCCCCACCAAAAGCCAAAAGAATCAGGTACAAGTCAAGATCTACAAGAAGCAAAGCAAAATCTTACAGCACATAGTTGTCGAAAAAGCACAAGCGCTTCGATCTGACTCCGCTCCAGAAAGCAACCAGTGACCCCCCACCAAAAGCCAAAAGAATCAGGTACAAGTCAAGGAGATCTACAAGAAGCAAAGCAAAATCTTACAGCACATCGTTGTCGAAAAAGCACAAGCGCTTCGATCTGACTCCGCTCCAGAAAGCAACCAGTGACCCCCCACCAAAAGCCAAAAGAATCAGGTACAAGTCAAGGAGATCTACAAGAAGCAAAGCAAAATCTTACAGCACATAGTTGTCGAAAAAGCACAAGCGCTTCGATCTGACTCCGCTCCAGAAAGCAACCAGTGACCCCCCACCAAAAGCCAAAAGAATCAGGTACAAGTCAAGGAGATCTACAAGAAGCAAAGCAAAATCTTACAGCACATAGTTGTCGAAAAAGCACAAGCGGTTCGATCTAACTCCGCTCCAGAAAGCAACCAGTGACCCCCCCACCAAAAGCAAAAAGAATCAGGTACAAGTTAAGGAGATCTACAAGAAGCAAAGCAAAATCTTACAGCACATAGTTGTCGAAAAAGCACAAGCGCTTCGATCTGACTCCGCTCCAGAAAGCAACCAGTGACCCCCCACCAAAAGCCAAAAGAATCAGGTACAAGTCAAGATCTACAAGAAGCAAAGCAAAATCTTACAGCACATAGTTGTCGAAAAAGCACAAGCGCTTCGATCTGACTCCGCTCCAGAAAGCAACCAGTGACCCCCCACCAAAAGCCAAAAGAATCAGGTACAAGTCAAGGAGATCTACAAGAAGCAAAGCAAAATCTTACAGCACATAGTTGTCGAAAAAGCACAAGCGCTTCGATCTGACTCCGCTCCAGAAAGCAACCAGTGACCCCCCACCAAAAGCCAAAAGAATCAGGTACAAGTCAAGGAGATCTACAAGAAGCAAAGCAAAATCTTACAGCACATAGTTGTCGAAAAAGCACAAGCGGTTCGATCTGACTCCGCTCCAGAAAGCAACCAGTGACCCCCCACCAAAAGCCAAAAGAATCAGGTACAAGTCAAGGAGATCTACAAGAAGCAAAGCAAAATCTTACAGCACATAGTTGTCGAAAAAGCACAAGCGGTTCGATCTGACTCCGCTCCAGAAAGCAACCAGTGACCCCCCCACCAAAAGCAAAAAGAATCAGGTACAAGTTAAGGAGATCTACAAGAAGCAAAGCAAAATCTTACAGCACATAGTTGTCGAAAAAGCACAAGCGCTTCGATCTGACTCCGCTCCAGAAAGCAACCAGTGACCCCCCACCAAAAGCCAAAAGAATCAGGTACAAGTCAAGATCTACAAGAAGCAAAGCAAAATCTTACAGCACATAGTTGTCGAAAAAGCACAAGCGCTTCGATCTGACTCCGCTCCAGAAAGCAACCAGTGACCCCCCACCAAAAGCCAAAAGAATCAGGTACAAGTCAAGATCTACAAGAAGCAAAGCAAAATCTTACAGCACATAGTTGTCGAAAAAGCACAAGCGCTTCGATCTGACTCCGCTCCAGAAAGCAACCAGTGACCCCCCACCAAAAGCCAAAAGAATCAGGTACAAGTCAAGGAGATCTACAAGAAGCAAAGCAAAATCTTACAGCACATAGTTGTCGAAAAAGCACAAGCGCTTCGATCTGACTCCGCTCCAGAAAGCAACCAGTGACCCCCCACCAAAAGCCAAAAGAATCAGGTACAAGTCAAGGAGATCTACAAGAAGCAAAGCAAAATCTTACAGCACATAGTTGTCGAAAAAGCACAAGCGGTTCGATCTGACTCCGCTCCAGAAAGCAACCAGTGACCCCCCCACCAAAAGCAAAAAGAATCAGGTATCAGTTAAGGAGATCTACAAGAAGCAAAGCAAAATCTTACAGCACATAGTTGTCGAAAAAGCACAAGCGCTTCGATCTGACTCCGCTCCAGAAAGCAACCAGTGACCCCCCACCAAAAGCCAAAAGAATCAGGTACAAGTCAAGGAGATCTACAAGAAGCAAAGCAAAATCTTACAGCACATAGTTGTCGAAAAAGCACAAGCGCTTCGATCTGACTCCGCTCCAGAAAGCAACCAGTGACCCCCCACCAAAAGCCAAAAGAATCAGGTACAAGTCAAGGAGATCTACAAGAAGCAAAGCAAAATCTTACAGCACATAGTTGTCGAAAAAGCACAAGCGGTTCGATCTGACTCCGCTCCAGAAAGCAACCAGTGACCCCCCCACCAAAAGCAAAAAGAATCAGGTATCAGTTAAGGAGATCTACAAGAAGCAAAGCAAAATCTTACAGCACATAGTTGTCGAAAAAGCACAAGCGCTTCGATCTGACTCCGCTCCAGAAAGCAACCAGTGACCCCCCACCAAAAGCCAAAAGAATCAGGTACAAGTCAAGGAGATCTACAAGAAGCAAAGCAAAATCTTACAGCACATAGTTGTCGAAAAAGCACAAGCGGTTCGATCTGACTCCGCTCCAGAAAGCAACCAGTGACCCCCCCACCAAAAGCAAAAAGAATCAGGTACAAGTTAAGGAGATCTACAAGAAGCAAAGCAAAATCTTACAGCACATAGTTGTCGAAAAAGCACAAGCGCTTCGATCTGACTCCGCTCCAGAAAGCAACCAGTGACCCCCCACCAAAAGCCAAAAGAATCAGGTACAAGTCAAGGAGATCTACAAGAAGCAAAGCAAAATCTTACAGCACATAGTTGTCGAAAAAGCACAAGCGGTTCGATCTGACTCCGCTCCAGAAAGCAACCAGTGACCCCCCCACCAAAAGCAAAAAGAATCAGGTACAAGTTAAGGAGATCTACAAGAAGCAAAGCAAAATCTTACAGCACATAGTTGTCGAAAAAGCACAAGCGCTTTGATCTGACTCCGCTCCAGAAAGCAACCAGTGACCCCCCACCAAAAGCCAAAAGAATCAGGTACAAGTCAAGATCTACAAGAAGCAAAGCAAAATCTTACAGCACATAGTTGTCGAAAAAGCACAAGCGCTTCGATCTGACTCCGCTCCAGAAAGCAACCAGTGACCCCCCACCAAAAGCCAAAAGAATCAGGTACAAGTTAAGGAGATCTACAAGAAGCAAAGCAAAATCTTACAGCACATAGTTGTCGAAAAAGCACAAGCGGTTCGATCTGACTCCGCTCCAGAAAGCAACCAGTGACCCCCCCACCAAAAGCAAAAAGAATCAGGTACAAGTTAAGGAGATCTACAAGAAGCAAAGCAAAATCTTACAGCACATAGTTGTCGAAAAAGCACAAGCGCTTCGATCTGACTCCGCTCCAGAAAGCAACCAGTGACCCCCCACCAAAAGCCAAAAGAATCAGGTACAAGTCAAGGAGATCTACAAGAAGCAAAGCAAAATCTTACAGCACATAGTTGTCGAAAAAGCACAAGCGGTTCGATCTGACTCCGCTCCAGAAAGCAACCAGTGACCCCCCCACCAAAAGCAAAAAGAATCAGGTACAAGTTAAGGAGATCTACAAGAAGCAAAGCAAAATCTTACAGCACATAGTTGTCGAAAAAGCACAAGCGCTTCGATCTGACTCCGCTCCAGAAAGCAACCAGTGACCCCCCACCAAAAGCCAAAAGAATCAGGTACAAGTCAAGATCTACAAGAAGCAAAGCAAAATCTTACAGCACATAGTTGTCGAAAAAGCACAAGCGCTTCGATCTGACTCCGCTCCAGAAAGCAACCAGTGACCCCCCACCAAAAGCCAAAAGAATCAGGTACAAGTCAAGGAGATCTACAAGAAGCAAAGCAAAATCTTACAGCACATACGAGGGAGCGTTTTTATGTTCGCGGAATGAGAGGGTTGGAGGGGGGTGATTAGGCTCATTAGGATCGTAACGTGTTTAGTGACTCATAATTAGTATAAATACGAGATTTCATTGTTATTAGACCATTAGTCTTTGAGCTATTGCCAACCAAGCAACATAATCAGGAGTGAAAAGTGAAATATAGAAAAAATCGAATATCGTGCGCCGTTATAAATAAAGTTCCTTACCAAGCAAGGAAAATCATTTGCCAATCAGACCATAATGGATGAGATGTCATCGGTTTACGGTGACTCTTGTCCAGGAAAAACCATGGTGTACAAGTGGCAGTTTGTTTAAAAAAGGAAGGGAATCCCTTGAACAGTCACAGTCAGCTAGGAAACTCATGGCAACGGTCTTTTGGGACTCAGAAGGAATATTATAGATCGATTATAAAGATAAAGGTGTTTCTATAACCGGAGAATACTACGCTTTAATATTAGAGCGACTAAAAGAAGCCATTAAACAGAAAAGACGGGGAAAATTGACGAAAGGTGTGCTGCAGTTTTGCACGACAATGCGCCCCACAAGAGCCGCGTTGCGTTGGCTGCCCTGCTTAAAGTGGGCTTCGATATTTTGAACCACCCACCCTACAGCCCAGACCTGGATCCGAGTGATTATTACCTCTTTCCAAAAATGAAAAAAGAGCTGCGGGGTAAAAAATTTACCACCGATGATGAAGTCAAGGACACAAGTCTGGTCCTATCGATCCGTATTACCCTCAAATTTACACACGCACAACATACTCATAACACATATTTTACGCATAATTTCCATAGAAAATTTCAAACAAACGCCATTTTCCCACGCACGTGTCATGGTACAATTTTCACTGAAATCTCATCTCATCCGCATATATACACTCAAAACGCATAACCAAACGCATTTATATCAATATTCACGCAATCTTTTATTATTATTTATGTTTATTTCATATTTATTCGCAGTTTAACAAAAAATAAACTCATTTAAGAAACTTTTCATTTAACAATTTTCAACCGCTATAAGTGAACAATATTTTTATTGCTATTCAATAACCGCTTAACACATTAGGTTTATAGCTCACTAGCTGATGCCCGCGACTTCGTCCGCATGCATCGAGGTTTTTCGTTTCCCGCGGGAACTCCTTAATTTTCCAGGATAAAAAGTAGCCTATGTGTTATTCCAGACTATAATCTATCTCTGTGCCAAATTTCATCCAGATCCGTTCAGCCGTTGGGGCGTGATTGAGTAACAAACATCCATCCATACATCCATCCAAACTTTCGCATTTATAATATTTATATTTGATTTTCATATTTTAGAATGCCTAAAGAGCGCAATATTGTTTCTGAAACTCCTATTAGCCCTACTATTTTGAGATTGGAAGCCCGCAAAGATAGCTTGTTTGAAATAGCTCAACAAGTTTATGACTTAAGCCTAAACCCAACTCAAGTGAAAAGTGCCGGCCGGCTGTTTGTGTGTGACGCTAAGATAAATTGGACTACCGCTTCGATCTGACTCCGCTCCAGAAAGCAACCAGTAACCCGTAAGTCCTACCATCCTACAGCGACATATTATAGTTTAGCTTATGGAAAGATCGGGAATCCCTTGAGTTTGGATGCTAGGAGGTACTTGATGTCACATAAAGAAAATTTTTCAGTTTTTGATAGGTTTCAGTGTAAATGGTTATTAAGGATTAAGGAATGATAATACAGTAGATTATGAGTTTTGTTACGTCGGTTCGGATTTCGTAAAATTTGAAGAGAAAGCCGAGCAGAACGCGTCGGCTACCTCGAAGGGTAGATTACTAATCTGTGGTGAATATACAGTACTTATGCAAGAACCGAATTTGTTAAACGCAACCAAAGAAATGACGTGCCTACAGAATTCGTTTAGTATCCCAATAATATAGACATGATCGTTGGTGTTCCAGGTTGTGGGAAAACGACTTTCATTATTAATGAACATAAAGCAGGTTCCTTTGTGTTGACTTCATCTTCTGAAGGTGCGGTTGATATCCGCGAACGATTAAGCAAATCTCTAAACCAACCTATTTTAAATTTTAAAGAGAATTATCGTACTATAGATTCATATATCTTAAACAGTAAGAAGAAATATCGTGAAGTGTAGATAGATGAAGCACGTATGAAACATCCAGGGGAAATTTTTCTAGTGTGTCTATCAGTGTCATAACAGTCTATACAAATATTTTTTTCTTAGGGAAAAAAAGTTCGTCCATTTTGCAGTAGATGGCGCTATATCGAAAAAAAATTACATGACTCTCAAACGTCATTTCCGCCCGTCATTTTGCCATTCCGTTTCCTGTAGTGATCTGTGAATGTGCTCCGTTTGTGTTTTTGTGATTTCTACGACTTTGCTTGATTCCTGGACTCTGAAGACTTCACCTTTTTCATTGGACTAACGCGCCACCCCCTGGACACTGATTTGCTTAACGATTTGGACTCGGCGATTTGGATTTGACCGGCATCAGGCATGGCTGCATCTGAGAGAGGTTGTTGTGTGCCGAGATGCGGTAAAACTCGTAAGTAACTTAAAATTCGATTATTATTCAATACAAGCAAAGATAAGTCTTCGTCTCAACCCCTTGTTACGGCCCACTACTGAGCACGGGTCTCCTCCCACGTTGGGTTTGGCCACAGCCTCTGACCAAGCGCAGATTGGCAGGCTTTGGGAACATTATATAGAACTCTCATGCAGGTTTACTCACGATCTTTTCTTCACAACTAAGCAAGTGATATTTAGTTGCCACAAACGCATAAAACTCCGAAAATTCAGAGAAGTTTTTACAGTGTTTCTAAAATTGAAAAGATGATGTAAATATGTTCAAAAATATTAATAAGTCCATCAACAGCAGAGCTTTTAAAGCCCAAGCAACCGGTGGTTAGGGCTCCATAGTAAAGAACCTCCACTCTATAATAATGATGTGCCGTCTCGAGTATGTCCCCTTTTGTATCTGACCCTTGGTCTATTTGATCAAGTCGTCATGGGCAGAATCTAGAAGTGGTATAGTTGTTGTTAGATTATAAAGGGAAGGATCATAATATTCCTAACGATGCTATAGAAAAGCTGTGGTTGGAAACCTTAAGTAAACACAGTTTAGAATACAAAGACTTCAACAATGAGGACGACAAGGCATGGAATGGAACTATGGGCCCGTATCTGGACATGTTTTCAGCTTATCCTTTACGGATTAACGAACTCAGGCTTGGTCATAATAATATGCCAATAACCAAGGTGGATGGAGTTCATAAGAGTTTTACTGTATCAAAACATGGGCTATCTGGAGCTCATCATGTGTTATTGGAAGGGACTTCATTTCCACCAGAAAGGAGATCATCCATTGTACAGAGCATTGGTCCGATGACAGCGTGGTTATGCATGATTAGGAGTGAGGGAGTTTATAGGAGAAAATACGCTACAGCAGTTAAGAGAGCCATGGCACATATTCCTTGTATTGATGATATAATTGAAATCACTAAGAACACGAAACAGGCGTCAGAGATATCTGCTTTAACAACACTTGTGGCTGAGATTTTGTTGTCTAGACAGGCGACTAGAATGTTTTTCCCATTAACTCTTTTTGCTAGCGTGTGGGAATCACAATTAGATAAGAGGAAATTTTGTGACTTTTTTAGCACAACAGGCGCAGGAGGATGGTATACTTACAAATGTGCTACTAATCTCAAAAAGATGTAGTGTGGTGTTGGGAAGAGGCGCACGAGAAGGCCGTGCGCGAGTTGAAGCAGAAGTCGTGCGCGGCGCCCGTGCTGGCGCTGTACTCTGCGCGCGAGCCCGTGCTGCTGTCCGTGGACGCCAGCTCGCGCGCGCGGCGCCGTGCTGCTGCAGGCGGGCCGCCCACAAGAGTTTGCGTCCTCCACTCTCACTGACACGCAAACTAGGTATGCGCAAATTGAAAAGGAGTTGCTTGCCATCGTATTCGCTCTAGAGCGATTTCATCAATATCTGTTTGGCCGCGGTGACATCACAGTTGAAACGGATCATAAGCCTCTAGAAGCCTTAATTAATAAATCGTTAGATGCGGTACCCGCGCGGTTGCAGCGCATGATGTTACGAATTCAAGGTTACAATTTTAGGGTAGTGTACAAGCCGGGCAAATATATGTTCGTTGCGGACACACTGTCGCGCGCTCCGCTCCCGGAACTGATGAAAAATAACGTCTCGGCTGAAATCGAGGAGCAATCTTGTTTTGTTATTAATAACGTTCGATTTACTGATGAAAAAATTAAATTAATTAAATTATATTGACTCGGACGAAGAATGCCAAAGTATTATCAAGTATATAAAAGAAGGATGGCCAGTAAATAAGTATAATGTCGATGAATGTGTGCGGCATTTATGGTCTTATAGGGAATGTTTCGAATACATAGATAATATCATTTTAAAAGACAACTTGGTTTATATACCTCGAGGCCTTCGTGCAGAAATGGTAAACCGCGTTCACGAGGGTCACATGGGCATCGACCGGTGCAAGCGACGTGCTCGAGAGGTGATGTTTTGGCCGGGCATGTCGCGCGACGTGGAGCGTGCGGTGCGCCGGTGCGCGACGTGCGCGGAGCTCAAGCCGCGACCCTCGCGGGAGCCGATGATACCGCACGAGATACCGGATATCCCGTGGTCGAAGGTAGGCTCGGATATTTTTCAATATCGGAATAAATACTTTTTGATTCTCGTGGATTATTTTTCTAACTTTATTGAGGTTAGCGCGCTGAGTAGTATAGGAAGTAAGGCAGTAATACGAGCTATGAAGGATCAATTCGCTAGGCACGGAATTCCAGTCCAGCTGGTGACTGACGGTGGTCCGGCTTACACCTCAAGGGAATTTGCCGATTTCCGGTCCAAATGGGGGTTTGCGCATGTCACTACGTCACCCAACTATTCTCAAGCTAATGGCCGAAGTGAAAAAAGCGTACAAACAATTAAAAACATATTAATTAAAGCGACTAACTCAGGATCTGATTTTTATTTGGGTTTGTTGAACTTTAGAGCGTGCCCACGCGACGGGTTAAGTTCTCCGGCTGAACTGCTCATGGGGCGCAGATTAAATACTAGGCTACCTTCCCATGAGCAGTCCCTAAGGCCCTGCCGCAATAATACCGCAGATTACCAAAGCATATTGTTTAAGCAGGCCAAAAGTAAAACTTATTATGATCAACATTCGCGACCCTTGACCGAGCTGCTCGTTTCATTCACAACAATTAGGTATTAGTGTTAGCTTTGTGTTTAAAATTGACAATAATTTTGGAGCTACCTATTGAAAAATACGGGATTGACGCTTAAGTTATCTAAACGTAACTTTTTCATGACAACAGTGATAGAAAGGAGCTCTAAATGTACAAAAGATCTGAATCCTCTGGCAACTACAATGATACTTCTCAATCAAAAATATCCGATTGCCGTGTCTATACCAGAAGCAAAGAAATATAAAACATTTGATGGCTCAGACTTATAGTGGAATCTCTGATTCATACATGCAAAATCGTACATTGGCAAAATTTGAATCTACTGATTAGTGGATCACTAATAGTGAAGTACTTAATGAAAAATTAAGGAAACCCGGCGATGTCCTCTATCTATCTTTAGATGAAGATGTTAGGAACTACTATGAAGCAAATTGGAAAGGAGCTAGAATAAAATGGGGACCCCCGCCCGATGCTACAAAGAGATCTAGTAAGAACACAAACCCATTATGGACCTTCCATTACATTTAAGAATACCTGCTTTGAAAGAAGTATTTTTCCCTGATTATTATGTATTCCGAATTTAACAGCTGTTGGTGGTAACGCAGGATAAGATAACGCAGCAGTCTAAGCTTAGAGATAAAATTGATATTATTTTAGAAGACAATATACCTTGGACTAAACAAATCAGACTGGTTATAAACTCAATGGGCCCAAAAGAAAGATACCATACCTATCCATATTACCTGCTAGTGCGGAAGGCTCTATACAGATGAAAATGCAGAAATCCACCGTAATTTAATCCTCGTAAATTATCAGAAAGCAGGTCAGAACCGTACACATGGGTAAAACCATTAAAGAAGTTTGTGCTCAGTCTAATGTGTGAGGGGAAGCTAGCTTAAATACCTCAGGAAGATCTCAAAGAAATACGAGTATGTTCGCGTACTAAGGTCATGGACATTCCTATCCTGACGCTTTTAGAATCTTTAGGCCTTGACAGCGATATAGAATTTCTATGGATTAAGGCATTGTTTGAGAAACCTGCTACTCTTGAATATTGCAGGGGAAACATAACATTGTGCCCAGGCCCAAGAGAAGGAAGAGACATTGCAATGTACAACCGAAAAACATATCCAGGATGGAAAGAGGAAATCAAGTTGTTATGGTGATATAAGAGACAAATTTTCTCACAATGGCCAATCTGTAATTGAAATTGTGTGCAATTATATTTACTATCTACTTCCCAGGAGTTTGTGGCCATCTTGGAGGAAATAGCAAAATAATATACTAACTATAGATATCAAGTCACTGATGGCAGCAACAGCAGAGCCAATGATAGACTAATAGAAAGATTCAATGGGTTCCACACACTTCTTGAACTGTACTATTTTGTTGAATTTGCCAAAATAGGAAATAATGCGAAAGTGTGTTTGTTTGTTTGTCCTTCAATCACGCCGCAACGGAGCAACGGATCAACGTGATTTTTGGCATGGGTATACTTTTTATCCCGGAAAATTAAAGAGTTCCCGCGGGAACCAAAAAACCTCAATCCACGCGGACGAAGTCGCGGGCATCAGCTAGTAAACAATAAATGAACATTCATCTGCTCATCCATTTATGAAGTCAGCTGTCACCAGTTGCAATCTGGCACACGGTTGAACTTCCACAAGCGCAACATCACAGCCAGCTGTCTCATCAGCTGTGTGTCTCAAATATAAATATAAATACCCTAATAAACATATTTCTATGAGTTTTAGCAATTGTAACAAACTAGACCCTCGTTAGTAATCGGTCACTTTCTCCCCAAGTGAACAATGTACTATTAATTTTTTCATTTGTCACTAGCATTTATCTTCTGTTTGTTATTGGTTTTCTTTTGATTTGTAAACCTGTAGGTGGGCTTAAACAGCTGCAACACAGTTTTATACTATCGCAGTTGTTTTCGTTCTTTAGTTCTAAGTAGGTATATCTATGTTTTATGAGAAAATAAATAAATCTTAAATCTTAAATTAAACTGACACTGGAGAGAAATGTCTGTTTAGCGACAGTCTTAAAAGCTAACTTATCTATTAAATTTTGTTGTAACCTCAATTGTATTGTAAACTGAAATAAATAATTTATTTAATAATATTGCTCACAATAGTTTTAACATGAAAATAGAGCTAAAGTTATGTGAACTTTACACGAGACAAGTCAGAGAGCGATATTTAAATGATCAGCCTTCCTCAATGGTCAATACATGACAAAATCTAGCTCAAGGGCCAAACGCTATATTCGAATGCTAATTCCGAATTGATATAAAACACAAGGAGCATTTTCCATACAAGCTGATAATTAACATTTGTATGAACTGTAAGTGTATAAAACGATCGAACGGTGTCGATGTTTATCATACAAGAAGAAAATTCAGTTTCAATATGACGTGGCGTACTCTCTCTCGCTTACCTGTGATCACTTTATTGATTTTATTGGTAAGGCAACTTATCTTACTTCAAAATAGTAACTTAGACCTCCCTGGCGCAGTGTTGAGCGCTGTTGTATTAACGTGCGGAGGCCCCCGGTTTCTTTTTTTTAAATATATAGTCCAGCGCTTGGCTGCAATCAGACTTGCTTGCAAGTGGTGATGCAGCCTATGGAGCGCGCTTGCCTAGAAGATGCCTATTCACTCTAGATTTGAAGGTACCTATATTAAAAGAGGAGGGGAAAACGGAAGCCGGAAGGGCATTCCATATCCTAGCGGTTCGAATTAGAAACGAGGAAGCAAATCGCTTCGTACGAGCCCGCGGAATTTCGACTGCGTAAGGGTGCAGACTTTGTTTTATTGATTTTATTTTATTTTATTGTTTTAAGACAGGTTCGATCCCCGGCAATTTATAATTTCTGAATTTTCCCTGGGCTGGCCTGTTGAAGGCTTCAGTCGTGGCTAGTTACCACCCTACCGGCAAAGACGTGCCGCCAAGCGATTTAGCGTTCCGGTGTAGAAACCGACTAGAGGTATGGGTTTAGTATAACTGCCAAGCCCCTATCGGGTTAGCCCGCTAGGATTAAAAAAAGGGAAACTGCTGCGGACATTCTTTTTTCCATTGATTTTTATTTCTTTTTTATTTTATTTTTTTGGTAAGGAAAACCAACAGCTTATTGTTCTAGATAGTCTTAAAATTAGGTAACTTGTAGCTAATGACAGGTTTTCACAAATAGACACTAAAAAAGACAAGGGTACCTGTTGATACACAAAAACAGTTGTTGAGAAAGATACCAGTTGATTTGAATTTTAACAGTTTGATTAATTATTTGTTATTTGCTTTCCTTCTAGATAAGTTCCAGTATCGACTGTCAACTGCCGTAAGTATAATTAGTTTTAGTTGCTACTTTTCCACCAAGCCCACCAAAATGGGTGTGAAACATACCATATGACATATCCTTATTCATTTTTCCACTAGACGATATGTTTTGGATACGTCAATAGATTATCATATGTGAATATGTTCTAGCAGTTCCAATATTACATACATAGTGTGTCGAATCTGGTCAACTAGGTGGTCTGACCAACTGAGGGAGTTGTCGCGAATGCGAAGTAAGGTATTATAGGTAGATATACATATAGTTAGTAGTGTACCAGAGTCACCGATATAGCCCGAAGAGTTGCGAAGCTGAAGTGGCAATGGGCGGGGCACATCGTTCTGAGAACCGATGGACGTTGGGGTCCAAAGGTGCTGGAATGGCGAACCCGCACTGGAAGGCGTAGCGTCGGCAGACCCGCCACACGGTGGACAGACGACATCAAGCGAGTCGCAGGGAGTCGCTGGATCCAGGCGGCGCAAGACCGTGGCTTGTGGAGGACCCTACAGGAGACCTATGTCCAGCAGTGGACATCCATCGGTTGACGACGACGACGATACATATAGTAGCATAGTCACGGAAGCGGAAATATAGCGCGAAGCAACAAGTAACGGATTCCTAGAATCGGTGCAGCCTCGCTGAATCAGGTCACAGGAGAGCGGGCGCGGAGGCAGCGAAGCCTCTTGCGTCGGTCGCGACGCTCTCTATCATTATACGCAATCACGACGCGACAGCGAGCGGTCGGTTGGTAAGAAGCAATTGGGGGTTTTGCCCCACGATCAGTTCGCTGGGGAAGCCTTACCCGCGATAAACTCGTCAATCTCATTAATTTGATTTTTGAATCACGCGTGTTTAATAACTTGGTAGTTACGTCATCACCTATCGTGTGACGTGTATCTTTCAACTCGTACATTCGCTATGGGCCAAATGTTTAGGCTCTTGGCGACATGGTGGTGGTGCTGGGATGGACAATGAGAGGAGACCCCAGCACCGATTGGACTGTAACCCCCTACATAGGTGCCCCTGCCAGGATCAAAAAGACAACCTCTACAGGAAACTGAAACCTACAGTTACAATCAAGCCTTGATACAAGCCCTCCAGCTACGCTGTCAAGAGCGACCAAAGAATGACCAGCCTACTGGATGTAGGTACTTTTTTTTTTTTGTTTATACAGAAGGGGAAATCCTAATGGACACCCGTTGGGTAGTGCCGGACTTTTACCGGCTAAAACCCCTGCTGTCACCTTGTTGATCGTGTACCCGCCTTACAGCCTCCAACACGGCAACACTCTTGCCTTTTCACCCACTTTTTCCTCTACGTCTTTCCTCTTCTTCCTTGTCCTTCATTATTTTTTCTACATAATTTGCGACAGCAATCCAGATTTCCTCCTTTTGTAGCATTTTTGGCATTATGTTTTCTACTGTTATGCTTCCTACTTTGCTCTCTATTTCTTCTCTCTCCTTCTCCCAGTTAGTAGGTACAGGCAAATACGGTGTGCATTATGGATGTAGGTACTTATAAAAAAGAAGACAGATGCATCTCAAGAAGAACTAAACAGAGGCACAACCCATGTGTATTCCGGTTCTTTGACACATAGGTTGCCATGTCCCACGATGAATCGAGGTGGTCCAAGCAAATCAACAAGTTAATTACATGGCCACACATGCCCAGATAAACTCAAGTACTGCAACAGACTACGCTAAGAAAGGAGAGGATTACGCCATCTGCTTCCAGTCAGCTTGTGGTCAAGGAAATAACCAGGTAATTTACCTTAGAATACCTGCCACAAAGGCGTTGAAAGATCTAGGAATGACCCAATGTATCTTGTGGTTCCAAGAAACCCTCAGGGACCTATGTGATCGGGCAAGGATCACTATGAAGTTGGAGGAAACATGGACCTCCTTGTATATGGTAGGGAATTCTTTCTAAAAGGTGCACAGGTCAGCTATACCCTACAAAGAGTCTCGAATAGCCAGCAAAGCAAACCAAACTATCCCCTCAATTAACGGCAACTTAGCAGGGATATTCTCCTCAGGCGGCTAAAGTTGATATTACAGTGAGAATGACTACCAACAGACGCACAGAGGAAACAATAATCCGTTCGAGGTTAGGATCTAGCGGGACCACGAGCTTCAGCACGACCGGAGAGAGAGACGTCTCGAATTGATGAAGCATACACAGCATTATGCTGAGTTGGAGCCTTTTCGGGTTGTGCCACACCCTAAATATGTTTCTTCTTTCCCCAATTTTTCTCTTTATATTATACGCACTGTTTTTTCAGCCCTGTCCCCACTACCAAAGGTTAACTGGAAGAGAATACCTCTAGGTATTAAGTTCGCCTTTGTATATCATGTGCAATAAAGATTTTAAAAACAAAACAAACAAAACCTAGAAGAAAAAAAATGTGTCATATTGCTTTATTGATTTGAATCGATCGTCTAAGATTCTCTATTTAGTAACTCTGCTTCATCTTTTCATTCTATCAGGTTATGGGCGGGCCCGCACGCCCGCCTGAATGGAGAATAGGTAATAATAATAGAAGCTTTAAAGAAGGCGTATGCGGATTCAGGTCTCATCAGAAGGCTTAGTTTGCTCAGGAAATTATTTTCTATGGTAGAGTCAAACGTGACGTAACATAAGACACCTGTATGTCCTACATGTTTTAAATAAATGAATTGAATATGAAGCTAGAAAAATTTTCAGACATGGAATCCTACGTAACTGAAATAAAATCAACCCAACAAGCCCTTCACTGATTCTACCGCACTGTGCTACTTAACGTGAGGCAGTTGCGTAAACTGCTCACGACACGGTGTTCGGTTGCACGCAGTGTCCCGAACAGTTAATAAGAGCGTGTTGTAATCTGTCGCAGCGAGGTGAGCAACTCTTCGCTGATCTCGAGCCTGTTCCTGAGCCACCTGGAGCACACGCTCGACCGCCTCACCGCGCTCAGCGAGGTCGCCACGCTGCTCACCGGCGGAGCCGCAGGTAACTACAGCCCACATCCCACTGCTGGGCACAGGCCTCCGCTCTCATAGGCGAGAGACGATTAGAGCCTACACCCTGGAGGAACATTCAAAAATGGCAAAAATGACAGTTTTTGCGTAATCATCCGACATCCCCCAAACATGGTCGATGCCCCCAAACAAATATAATCAAAAAAAGAAAAACATACCGACATACGAGACTGGGTCCTTCTTAAATTATTCTTGAAAAAAAAATTAACTCGGTTCAGTTTTGTAGGAGGAAACAGGAGAATACGAAAGATTTTCATAGTTATTATATTATTACTTTGTTACAGGTCTCGCAGGCTAGATGGCGCTCTGGTGGATATTTGGCATTCATTTCTAATTTGTAAAATATTTATAATACATACTTACCATGTGTTTCGGAGCCAAATAAATTGTATTTCTATTTATTAACCAGTGTAGTTTTATTGTACAACTAGCGTATGCCCGCGACTTCGTCCGCGTGGTTTAAGTTTTTTTTTTCCCCACAGGCACTCCTTAATTTTCCGGGATAAAAAGTAGCCTATATCACTCTCAGGTACCTCAACTATACCCATGCAAAAAATTACGTTGATCCGTTGCTGCGGTGTGATTGAAGGACAAACTCTATTTAACGGCCTTGGGGATCGAAATTTCAGAAATGTTGAAACGTATCTACACATATTTACCCGAAAGCTCAAATATCAAGTTTCATGACTTTAACTTGAAAAATTGATGACTTTCATACAAAGTTACAATCCCTATTTTACCCTTTTGGGGGTGAAATTTTGAAAAACTGTGAAACACGTACTTCTTTATTTTTAACGAAAGCCAAAACACAAATTTTCGTTAATATAACTTGCAAAATATCGTGAGATATGCAGGATTTAACTTTCATCCCTTAATTCACCCTTTAGGCACCGAATTTTTAAAAATGGTGCATTAAAATTATGCTTTCAAAACGGTTTCATTCCGACAGTACGTCCGAGTTTTACTTCGCAATCGACCATTTAGAATCTGCTGATTTTTGTATAACCATGTTAAGTGACATAGAGGCCGACGCTAAAGATCTGAAAGAAGTTCATGATTTGCCTGGGAGGACCCTACAAGCTTAAAAGACTGGATGGAGCTCTACACAGTGTGAGACTATAAGCAAGGAGCAGAAGATTCCCACTTCATTAAAAGAAAGTGCTCTACAAGTCTCAATTGCGGAAAGATTCATAACCTTTTATGCATCTGGTAACTGGTTGTATCCCAAACACTCATCAAGTGTCAGACATTGTATTGTCCGCTGCATTCCTTATTTATAAAAATAAGGCAAAAGCATCAGAGGACTTGATCTGGTCTGATGAGATGTACAGCTCTGAGGAAGAAGACTGCGGCTTCTCAGTAAAAGGAGACACCCCGATAGTTGTTGAAGCAGAACAAGCTTCCACAAAGAGAGGTGAATCTACAGAGGAGAATGAAGCAGAGCTACTCAAAATAGTGGGACTCCAAGGACAAATCTTAGATCTTTCTGAAGATCAAAGCATTGTGTTTGAGACAGCTGAACAAAGAAGAAATACGAGAGACTAAAGAATTGAAGAAAAGGCCTGAAGAGGATCTCTCAACATTGTCTAAGCTGACTCAACAGTTCCTTCATGAATTTAAATCCGGGGCTCTAAAGGATTTTGTGTTAGAAGCTGCTAAAATCATTAAAACCAATCCGGTTGATAAGGGGTTCACCAGGGCACACATGAATCTCATTAGAGTAGTCAACTTCTTGGCTCTTGCCATGTTAAGAAAGGTCATCAGAACCAGCGCCCAAATGACTTTAGCTTTCTTAAAAGAGCAATATAAGAGAAACATCTGTTCCCTAGTCCCTTGTCAACTTTCTTTGAAGTATGCTCCTCCAACCAAGGCCTGCATTCAAGCTCTCGATGGAATCTCAAAAAACAATGCAGCAGTATCGAGCTTGATTGCTAAACTTGTCGGGATCTGGATTAAACAACAACGCTCAGATCCAGGAGCGGCAGCAATTATAGGTGCCACTGTGTTGACTCATCTAGCTTGGAACGGAATGGGAATTTTTCATATGATTTTCGAGATCTGCAATCATTTCACTATTAGTTGGAAGAAAATAATGCATCATACATTATTCAACACAACTATGGAATCTTGGAGAGAGATTGTAGCATTCTGTAAGAGCTATCAGAAAAGGGAGAGTTCCGATCATTCGGTTGCTTGGGCAAGAGTAATAGATGACATCTATTTTATGGGTCTCACTATAATTAAACATGTCAACTTGGCCTCTGTTCTGGTTCAATCCCTTATAGCAGCACAAGGAGATAATGGCATCTTAGCTGCCAAATGGGCCACTGATCATAGTGAGGTAATTTAATTCTATATTATCAGGAAGCTTCTCAAAAGCTGCGTGACATTCTATCAGGGACAGATGTAAACATTGTGGCAGGGACCAAAGAGGCCGAAGCTCGAACCTCTTTGATTGGAGTGGGAGCAACCAATAGAACTCATAACATCCCTCAAAAGGAGTCATCTCCTGACTTTGGACTCTCAACCGATGATGTTTAAAACTCAATTTATATTGGTATTTTTCTCAACAACAATTATCAATTCAGTCAATTAAAACATACTAAATTCAATATTTCAAAATTCAACACATATAAATTTAATTACGTACTTCTTCATGTTTAACTGGAAGTCCAAGTGCTAAGTTTCAAGGTTTAATCTATACATAGACCGCTAAAATCATAACCCCAATCCTTTTGGCTTTGCCATAGTCGGATAAACAGTTGGTCACGTTTGTGTCCCAGGATGTCAGCAGGGCCGCATGTGCCGGAGATAAAAAAATTATCCCCCGATTTTATCCACTGACAAGAGATTAAATTAACTTATCCACTTCTCAGAGCACGGCAACAGGGGAGAGGAGAATTTTATCCCCGTTTGACATTTCACGGGGACTCGGGGGACTATTTTATGCACCGTTATTTAGCGTTTTTATTTATTTACTAGCTGATGCCCGCGACTTCGTCCGCGTGGATATACCAAGTTTCATCGAAATAAGTTGAGAAATGACAGACTTGTATACAAACTTTCAACCCCTATTTCACCCCTTTGGGGGTGGAATTTTGAAAAACTGTGAAATACGTATGTTTTTATTTCTAACCCCCAGCTCATATACCAAGTTTCATGGATATAACTTGAGAAATGAAGGACTTTCATACAAACTTTCAACCCCTATTTCACCCCTTCGGGGGTCAAATTTGCGAAAACTACGAAACACGTATTTCTTCATTTTTAACAGGTAGTTTGTATACCAAGTTTCATCGATATAACTTGAGAAATGAAGGACTTTCATACAAATTTTCAACCCCTATTTCACCCCCTTAGGGGTGGAATTTTGAAAAACTGTGACACACGTACTTCTTTATTTTTTACCGTAAGCCAAAATTAAAAGTTTCGTTGATATAACTTGTAAAATATCTTGAGAAACGAAGGAATTTCATACCAACTTTCAACCCCTATTTCACCCTTTTGGGGGTTGAATTTTCAAAAACTGTGAAACACGTATGTCTCAATTTTCAATTCGCAGCTCATATATCAAGTTTCATGGCTATAACTTGAGAAATTAAGGACTTTCATACAAACTTTCAACCCCTATTTCACCCCTTCGGGGGTAGAATTTCGGGATAAAAAGTATCCTATGTCCTACCTCGTAGTATGGGCTCAAATCGTGCCAAGTTTCGTTTGAATTCATTCAGAAGTTTCGGCGTGATGTGCGGCCAAGATACAGACAGACAGACAGACACAAAAATGAAAAAAAATACAGATTTGGCTTCAGTATCGAATAATGAGTGCCCTCCAAAAAAAATTTTCAAAATATCTTCAATGTACAGAATTGGACATGTTACAGTTTTATTATAAGTATAGAAGAAAGCGTTGTATAGAAGCATGTGACATGATATAGAAACTCATTTATGTGTACCAACAACACCTTTTCAAGTATTTAAAATATTTACCCTGTCACATTAGACCCATAAAAGAACCATCGATTTATTATATTTACTACTGATAAGAAGCGAGAGATTCATGCCTTGTCATTTGAGTCAATTAAACTTGTTAGCATTATTATAGTTTGTCATAATATCTCATGAAACAGGAAGTATAATATCTGTCAATTTGACTCGTTTCATGTCATTCGATTTAATCTGCCATCAATCTGCCATGTTGAAAGTATGTAGTTAGTTTAGATACGAGTGTTTTGACGATGGTAACGCAGTAAAGATGCGCGACTGCGAATGATCTTCTCATTCGAATAATTATGTTTAGTGTTGCACTTTGTGACTGAACTTATCGTGACTGTTGAGTGAGCAAAGCGTAAACCAATTTTCAGTTATTTGTGAAAGCGTGATATTTTGTGAAGAGTTAAGTGAAGTGAAGTAAACTCCTTTTAGAAATTTTGAGTATTCATCAGTTTAGTAATCAATTTGTGTGTGAAGTGTGCAATCTGTGCAAACTCCAGAAGTGAAAGAAATCTCTTTTCGAACTTTTCGTGATTTTAATATCATACGATGCCCAGGCCAACTTTAAGTAAAAAATCTAATGGTCTGACATTTTTTGAACTTGATGGGGATAAGAAAAATGCTTCCTGTAAGCATTGCAAAAAAACATACATGGCAACACCTCAAATTTAAAAGAGCATTTAAAACGCATTCATCCGATCCAACTGCGAGGTGAAGAAAATGAACGTGCCGGGATAGTGCGAATGACTCCTGAACCAGGCCCATCAACGTCTGCTCAAGCCAACCAAACAAGCCAACCAACTGCAACAACTGTAAATAAAATCAAACGAAATAAACAGCTCCTTTGTGCTTCTGAACAAGAGAAGGTCCTGTCAGATGAAAAGATTTACCGCCTAGATGAAGCGGTGATTAAAATGATAGTAATAGATTTTCAACCACTATCTATAGTCGAAGACAGCGGATTTAGAAACTTGGTGGCTGAATTTAATTCAAAATACAAGTTGCCAAATTCAAATAATCGTTTGATCGCAGTTTATATCGTTATTTTGATTATGAGCTTGCAGTAGCAACTGCAGTAGTAACCCAGATCTGGATAAAGTAATTAGAGTGTTCTCACTTCCCAGTGTAGAATTGCCATTCTCAGAAAATGCCAAACAGGACATCTACTACCCCATGGGGCCTAATCAGGCAGCCGGCATCATAATGGCCCTCTTTAATGGACCCAGGGACCCCATAGAAAGAATAAGATTATCAGGGAACCAGGAAGTGGACAACAACTCCATATTAACTACTTATTATTTGTCATGCATAACCTACATATATCGGGAATCTCCCTCGAACCCAACGATATTGCGTGGCGTCCCCTCGTTCGTTCCTTTTGTCGGTCACACGGCATTAATTTAGTGGGGGAATTTAGAAAAATACAATAGTCTTTTAAATCGGGGAGGGAAATACCTGCAAACCACATTAGCTTCCATGCTCTATTTGGCTGTTTCAATCTTGGGAACCACGTTACACATAAACAGAACTTCAATGAATGGATTAACAAAATCCGCACTGTTAGCATCCATGCAGCAGACGGCCGAGCCAAACGTATCTTTCCACTTGCAGGAGAGCGGAGCGGAGCCATAATAAACGAGGTCGCAATGGAAAGGCCGATGATCAAAAAGGCAGCGTTACACATAATTCAGACCCCAGTTCAAGGAAGTAGACCGATGACACTAAGAACTCAAGTGAAAATGCTAACGGCGTTATCTGAGATGAGATGAGTGCTAAAAAAACAGAAATTTCACTGCAGACGATCAAATTCGATCTATCGGCGCCCGTAGCACAGGTTTTCCTAGTACGGGTGCTAAAGCACTCCCTCTGACCTCAAAAACTTTATTGTTCACCTTTTCCATCGTACTGCATTGCATTGTATAATTAAGGTTCTAAGGGATATTATTTATTTCTAATTTAAGCAAATATTCTAAGTTCATTACAAAGATTGTAAACATTTTAGGAATATGTATTTATCTTTTATGTAATTCTTTTGAATTTTTTTTGGGAATAAATGAATTATTTATTTATTCTTATTCGAGAGAAGTGGGAATTTGAGGACGCTCTTAAGTCCTTACAATCTCGCTGAGCAGCAATCGGCACATTACATTGGGAAATCGATAGCATGCAAGGTACCAAAACTTTTGCCAGTAAAATGCAAGTAAACTATGTATGAGCTACAATACAATAACATAAAAAAACTCATCAACACCAAAATGTGGTCTCAATTATACAAAGAGAAGTCTACGCCGACGATGGAGACACCAACCTTCAGCGGAGGTTATCAACAGTGGACTTCAAGACTTCACCGAGGCCTCAGGCCATCCATACTAACGCTTCGCTATCAGACGCGCGAAAAATGCAATTCCTCAAGGGAAATGTGAGAGGAGAGACTCAGGAGTTAATCCAGCATCTGATGATCAGTTCCAGAAACTATTTCACTTGTTGGGAGATATTGAAAACACGTTAAAACAACAAAAAAACTTCTGCGAAGTTCTAAATGTTATTTTAATTTTATTACTTGTCGATACTTAAAATAGCATCTTGTATTGCAGGGAACCGAAGATGCGACCAAGAGGAATGAATGCCAGTCCCCAGTACTTGTGCTATACCTAGTTGAAATGTATGATATACCTAAATAGCAGCTGGCATCGCAGGGAACCGAAGATGCAACGAAATGGAACGAATGCCAATCCCCAGTACTTTTGCTATACCTAGTTGAAATGTATGATATACCTAAATAGCAGCTTGCATCGCAGGGAACCGAAGATGCAACCAAATGGAACGAATGCCAATCCCCCCAGTACTTTTGCTATACCTAGTTGAAATGTATGATATACCTAAATAGCAGCTTGCATCGCAGGGAACCGAAGATGCAACCAAATGGAACGAATGCCAATCCCCCAGTACTTTTGCTATACCTAGTTGAAATGTATGATATACCTAAATAGCAGCTGGCATCGCAGGGAACCGAAGATGCAACCAAATGGAACGAATGCCAATCCCCCAGTACTTTTGCTATACCTAGTTGAAATGTATGATATACTTAAATAGCAGCTTGCATCGCAGGGAACCGAAGATGCAACTAAATGGAACGAATGCCAATCCCCATTCAGCAGCGAAAAATATCAGCATCGATTAAGATAACAGAAAATAGAACTGCCGAAATTCGATGGTAATATTAAGAATTGGCTTCCTTTTTGGACACAATTTAAAAAGATCCATTCAGACAAAACGATTAACAAAACCGATAAGTTTCGATATCCGTTACAATCAATGGAACCGGGGTCAAAAGCACAGACGTTCATAGAAAGTGTTCCTCTTACTGAAGGAAATTATGATCAAGTCAACGAACAACTGAAATCGCGATTCGCAAGAGACGAAATGATAATACAACATTATGTTCGTGAACTATTTTAACAACAGCTTTTTTTTATCCACAAGTTAACCCTTGACTGCGATCTCACCCTTGACTGCAATTTGTTCTTACGCAAGCAAAATCGCCATTTAAAGCTACATTTAGCACTCTGTTTGATAAAATCATGACTGAGATATTAGCTTTAGAATCTCTGGGAGTAACTCAAGATACTTTTGCAGCCTCCCTGTTTCCGTTTGTTGAATCGGCTTTAACCGAAGATATTTTGAGAGCTTGGTACAGGTCACCAGGAAGCGCCAAAACTCTTGATTCCTCTTTGTCCAACCTTGTGTTTTTTAAGACAGTATTTGGAGGTTTTATAATTTAGGCGTTACTTAAAACCTCATTCGAATATTTAACAAACTTTCACCCGCTCCGGTCGTCCCGTAAGAATTCCAAAACTGTGAAACTTCTTTCTAATCGTTGTGATTTGAAAATTCGATAAAACGGATGTTGTGAGTTGTCGCCACGGTACAAGTGGCGCCACCGGACGAAGGCGCATACAAAGCGTTCCTTTATTGTAATTTTCTGTTTGATTGTTTGAATGTAGCAGTAGAAAGTCTGATTTGTTAATTATATTTACCCACGACGGAACGGAGACGGTGTTTGCCCTAAGAGGTTGTGCGTTTGTTTGTGCACTTTTTTGTAACCACTTTCCTGGAAAACTACTGGACCGATTATTGAGATTGACCGATGAGAAGGTTCTTAGATTTTTTTAAAGCTAAGTCCATCACACTGCGCTGAAATCGTGATTTTTATTTTTTGACTATGTTAGCAATTTTCTGAAAAGCACTGTGTTCATTTAGATGCGGTTTTTTGTTTTAGATAATATGTTTGGGTTCTTTGATATGTTTTAGAACCATAGTCCACCGAGCTGCGTGATTTTTATTTTTCAATATGTTTGTTACCCTTTCTCTGAAAAAGTACTGGGCCGATTGAGATGCGGTTTTTGCATTAGTCATGTATAGCTAGTGGAAAGTTTTTAGATAAATTTTAAGGTCAAAATTCACCACGCTGCCCTGCAATCGTGATTTTTATTTTTATTACTATATTTTCATATCAGCTCTCACGCCTTTTATGGGTGCTTTGCCATCTGCAAACCGGTCGCTAACAAACAGAACTTTATGAAGTGGGTAAAAAAACGCTACTCTGCTCTCTTCTCCTCCATGCAACAGACAGCAGAGGCTAATGTAACGTTCCATCTACAGGAGAGTGGTGCGATCATTAATGAGGTGGCAATAGAAAGGCCTCATATCAAAAAAGCTGTTCTCCGTGTAATCAAGACACCAGTGCAGGGTAGCAGGCCATGACCTTGAGGACACAGGTCAAAATGCTCACTGCCCTCTCGGAGATGACGACTTTCTCTCTGTGATGGTAGAGTCAAACCATGACGTAACATAAGAGACACCTATGTCCTACATGTTTTAAATAAATAAAAAATGAATATTGATCAATCGAGACATATTAGCTGGTAAGTCTGTAGTAGCGATTACTCCCCTCCCCACACAGCTCAGTACAAAAGGGAACGAGAGGATATAGTAGCCAATCAGGAAGAACAACTTCGAATTGGAAGATATTGTTTACCTCCATCTAATAAACCCACATATTCAATGCAGTTCTGAGCGGCCGATTACCCTGACATGATTGTGACTGCAACTGCAATAGAGACAATGCAGAATTCTCGCTCCAAGACTACCGATGCATCCATGATACAAGGCCAAGATAGATCGGGCAGTGATTTCAGAGGCAGTGATTGTGTATTTTTTAACTGTGTTAGCACTTTTCTGAAAAACAACTGTGCTGATTAAGCTGCGCTTTTTTGTTTTAGATATGTTTAGCTTCCTAGAAGGTTCTTAGATATGTTTTAGGACCATAGTCCACCAAGATGAGCTGCAATCGTGATTTTTATTTTTCAATATGTTACCATTTTTCTGGAAAAGTACTGGGCCGATTGAGAAGCGGTTTTTGCATTAGTCTTGTATAGCTTGTGCAAAGTTTTTAGAATAATTTTAAGGTCAAAATTCACCACGCTGCCCTGCAATCGTGATTTTTATTTTTATTACTATAATATTTTCTTACTTGTTTATTATATTTTCTTATACTTATTTACTTATATTTTCACCCAGCCAGCGCTCACTACCGAGTAGAAGCCTCCTCTCGGAATGAGAAGGGTTCAGCCATATTCCACTACGCTGGCCAACAAGAGGCCCTCCAATCGTGATTACCATATTCCTGAAAAACTACTAGTTAGAGATACAGTTTTTGGTTTTAGATATGCATACTTCTGAGAAGTTCTAATTATTGTTTCAAAGTTATAGGCAAGAGCGCGGCAGTTCGTCGTGGGTTTTTAAAGTGTTTAATTTTATTATTTGTTTTCCGCCTCTGTTTGATACGAGTATAACGAAAAACGAAAAGAAAAAGCGACACCAAAAAAAGACAAACATATTCATAATAGGATTTAGCCTGCGAGAGAATGAGATAGAAAACAAGTTATATTTATCTCATTCTCTCGTAGTTTTTCTAAAGTTTCACTTCTGCCGTGTATGAATTGCACACACACACTTTTTGAAGTGAAACTTCTTTAGAATCGTTGTGATTTGAAAATTCGATGAAACGAAAAACGAAATGAAAATGTCCCCAAAAAGAAACTAACATATTCATAATAGGATTTAGCCTGCGAGAGAATGAGATAGAAAAAAAGTTATATTTATCTCATTCTCTCGGTAGGTTTTCTGAAGTTTCTCTTCTGCCGTGCATGAATTGCACACACACTCTTTTTGAAGTGAAACTTCTTTAGAATCGTTGTGATTTGAAAATTCGATGAAACGAAACGAAACAAAAAAGCGTTACCAAAGAGACAATCATAACAGGATTTAGCCTGCGAGAGAATGAGATAGAATACAAGTTATATTAATCTCATTCTCTCGTAGGCTACTTTTCTGAAGTTTCACTTCTGCCGGGTGTTCATCACAATTTTTTTTATTAACTTTAATGTCGCCGCTCTAGCAATTTTTCTACGAGGACGACCACTGACGCAAACGTTCCCCTAAGCCTGAATTTCACCAAAATTATCTTTTATTTGGCATCCATCCCTTACACCACTCATCCCTACAAATGATCATGAAAAAAAACAACCGCGACACACGACAAAAACAAAATTCATTTCATCGACTCGCTGAACCCAAAAACAGAGACGACACGAGAAACCATAAGACAAAAGAAATGGAAGATGCTGACACTCACCCATTGCTACAGAGGACTTTTTTTTTTGTTTATATGTCTGTAATCAACAGCGTTTTTACATAATATATAATTTACAGTCTTTATTTTGTTTTTTTTTGTATTTCTTTTCTTTGTGTTATTGTTTTTGAACTCTTGAAGCCGTAACATTTTTTATAGGGTTGACGTCATCAAGAGGACAAAACATCACAACTTTTTTTTAATTGCATACTAATTAAAATAAGTATATATTTTATTGTTTTTTAAGTCCTTGTGTTAAAGTTTCGAATAAGTTTTTTTTAAAATTCTATTTATAGAAGTGTGGCGGTCTTCGCAGCCCGCACACAAGCTATGACACTACTAGTAGCGTACGGAGAACACGAAGAGACTATACAGCGAGCAAACGAGCAGGCGGGTCGGGTCAGCTGATAGTGAGTGATTACCGCCGCCCATGAACATTTGCAGCACCACAGGACCCGCAAATGCGTTGCTGGCTTTTGAGATATTTGTTTATCCTCCCTTTGAAGAGCCCCATATTATAATCATGACACAGAAGATGGAAGTATATTCAAATTAGATAATATCAATTGGCTGAACCATATCACCCTATTACCATAATACAAGAGAGAGCAAAGGGGACTTAATAAGAAAGGTCAGTTATTTGAAGAGTTTTTAAGCAAATTTAAACCTGTGGCGTGTATACTCCTTTGACACTGGCTGGTCATAGCTTCGAATCTATTTTCAAATGTTCGAAATTCGAGGTATGCGCAGAACAAGCGCGCAGAAAAAGGAGATACCATTATTAACATACAAGTCATCATAGAATAATCATCTGGGAGTGTTTCCTGGACTTTCCCTGCTTTGTAATTTTATATACCTATTACCTAGTTTTTATATTATGTTGTATAATAAGAAGTAATATATTAATTTAATCAGTGAACACGCGTTTGTCCTTTATACTGATTAGCCCTATACTAGGCTACGAGGTGACTTATCATTCGCCTCAAACCTTACGAAATCAATTTTCTCCATGAGAATTATTACATTCCTTCCATTACACCCTCATTCAAATTTTCAGTTATTATTTCGTTTTCTAGGTTTCCTGGAAGAGATCGCTTCTCAGCGATAAGGCCGCCTATTGTAGTTTTTCATAATTCTTGTTTTTGTTTAAAATATGTATTTTGTGTATGGTGTACAATAAAGTATATTTTCATTTCATTTTCATTTATTCAATTGAATCCGCTTTTTCATTCTAGGATTATTCTTCCCACCCGCTTGTAACATACTCGAATCCTTCTTCATCATACTGTTTCCCGCTTGTAACATACTTGAATTCTTGAACCTGAAACAAAAGAAAAAAACAAATTATACCAACCATCTCTTTGTTTTGTATTTCTGAGGATTGCGGCGCCTTCCATAGATCCATAGATCATAGTTTTATATCTTGTATAAGATTTGTTGTAGGGATAGATTGGCGAAGGACGATTGGCCCAGTTGTGAGAACGTAATTTCAGAATTTTCCCTGGTCTGGTCTGCCCCCAATCATGTAAGAATGACCGATGAAATCGTTAAAAATATGCGGCAAAGTAAATAAACCATAACAGCATTAAATTAGAGCTCAATTTCGTGTACCCATTCTTATACGTTTAGGTATGTACGATACTCAAACGTATAAGAATGGAAACGCGAAATTGAGCTCTAATTCAATGCAGTTATGATTACGATTTGATTCGCTCCAGCTATGCGTGGGACTGCAGTTACTTGTATTATTATGATGATTGTAAGTTTTGATGGAAAAGAGCAACCACCGAGTTTCTTGCTGGCTCTTCTCGGTAGGAATGGCATTCCGAACCAGCGGTAGATTCATATTATAACGATTCAAAAGCGCTTGTAAAAGCTTATTTGAATAAAAAACATTTGAATTTTGAATTTTGAAACTTTTTTGAATTTTGAATTATATTACTTTGACACTGCTTCTTTACCATTTGATGGACAATTCTTACATAATCGGGGGGCAGGTCTGGAGGCTTCGGCTGTGGCTAGTTACCACCCTATCGGCAAAGACGTGCCGCCAAGCGATTTAGCGTTCCGGTACGTTGCCGTGTAGAAACCGAATAGGGGCATGGATTTAATATAACTGCCATGCCCCTAACAGGTTAGCCCGCTACCATCTTAGACTGCATCATCACATACCATACCATCAGGTGAGATCGCAGTCAAGGGCTAAACTGTAGTGGATTTTTAAAAAAAACGCATATCAGTCTATTGCGATTGTTAAGCAACGTTGACCCAAGTCAAAATTTGGCTTTTTAGTTCCTTCCGTGCCTCGGAGAGCACGTTAAGCCGTCGGTCCCGGTTATTATCACTAGCATCTGATAATAATCGTTAGTAACCTAAGAGTTCAAATAGTGTTCTTAGTTGAGTCGTATGCGGAAGGACGTGGGAACCCACCGCATTATTATCCCAAGAAAATTCCTACCATTGTGATAAATAGAAAGGGGTCACGACCCCGTGTGGGCATAGGCCCCTTTAGCCAATGTGTTTTTCCAGACTTTAATCTATCTCTGTGACAAATTTCATCCAAATCCGTTCAGCCGTTGGGGCGTGATTGAGTAACAAACATCCATGTTGGGGACAACATCATGTTGGGGAGTGAAACGTACGTTGAGAATAATTTGGAAGATTTATGTGGTGTGGTGAATATCGCAAGCTGCAAGTGCAAGATTCACTGTACCGCATATATTTGCCTATTGTTGCGGATTATAGCGAATTAAATTTCAAGTTCCTTCATAATCATGGACTTCCGCAAAGTAACGCCTGCTTCTATCCAATAACAAACATCCATCCATCCATACATTCGCATTTATAATATTACTAGCTATTACCCGCGGCTTCGCTCGCGTGGCTCAAGGGAACAATAACTGAGTTTAATGTGAAAAATTTACAATTATCAACTTAGCTGTGACTGCCTGTTTGAGACATTTCACTCCGCGCTCTGAACTCTGCACTCTGCACTCTGAACTCTGCACTCTGAACTCTGCACTCTGAACTCTGAACTCTGCACTCTGAACTCTGCACTCTGAACTAAGCACTCTGAACTCTGCACTCTGAACTCTGAACTCAGACTCTGGACTCTGCACTCTGAACTCTGCAGTCTGAACTCTGCACTCTGAACTCTGCACTCTGAACTCTGCACTCTGAACTCTGACCTCTGCATTCTGTCCTCTGAACTCTGCACTCTGAACTCTGCACTCTGAACTCTGATCTCTGCACTCTGAACTCTGAACTCTGCACTCTGAACTATGCACTCTGAAGTCTGAACTCTGCACTCTGAACTCTGAACTCTGAACTTTGCACTCTGAACTCTGACCTCTGCACTCTGACCTCTGAACTCTGCACTCTGAACTTTGAACTCTGACCTCTGCACTCTGACCTCTGAACTCTGAACTCTGCACTCTGAACTCTGAACTCTGAACTTTGAACTCTGCACTCTGATCTCTGACCTCTGTACTCTGATCTCTGAACTCTGAACTCTGAAGTCTAAACTCTGAACTCTGCACTCTGCACTCTGAACTCTGCACTCTAAACTCTGAACTCTGAACTCTGCACTCTGACCTCTGCACTCTGACCTCTGCACTCTGAACTCTGTAGTCTGAACTTTGCAATCTGATTTTTTTTCTATTTTTTAGTCATTCTTATACTTACTATTTACCCCCCAAAAAGAAAAAAAAGATAATTTTTGATTTTTTAAAGATTTTTGACTACAGGGTTAATGCCTTTGTTTTAAGGTTCGCGTTGTTATGAAGACAAAAGTTCTTTAATATAAATATAGTACATTCGTAATCAAACGGTAATGCCTTAGTTTTACGGTTTATATTTTAATGTTCGTTTTCACTTCTATCGGCAGTCCCTATGACTGCCAATTTTTTTTACTTTAATGAGAACAACTTCCAAGAACACTTTCGCATTTATAAAATATATTAGGATATTAGGATTATAGGATGTTACTAAGGTAGCACATGTTACTTTCCTGGTCCAAAAATAAATCTGAATGTCGGCTAACCTGAACGTGGGCTAACCTGAACGTGGGCTAACTTGGACGTCGGATAACTTGAACGTCGGCTAACTTAAACGACGGCGTATCTGAACGTCGGCTAACCTGAACGTCGGCTAACCTGAACGTCGGCTAACTTGAACTTCGGCTAACCTAAACGTCGGCTGACCTGAACGTGGGCTAACCGGACGGTTATGATAACCTGAACGTGGGCTAACCTGAACGTGGGAACGGTGAAACAAATAAGAGAAAAAGAGCATACTATCCCACAGGAACTGTTGGTTACGGGATAAAAAGTTACAATCACTTTCCAGCTATTCAACTATACCTGTGCAAAAAATCACGTCAATCTGTAACTCCGTTGCCGCCTAATTAAAGAACAAATGTGAGAAAAAGAGCATTATATCCCACAGGAACTGTTAGTTTTTCCGGGATAAAAAGTGGCCTATGTCACTCTACGGGTCCTCAAATATACCCATGCAAAAAATCACGTCGATCCGTTGCGCCGTTGCCGCCTAATTGACAAAAAATGCGAAAAAAAGAGCATGCTATCCCACAGGAACTGTTTATTTTTCCGGGATAAAAAGAAGCCTATGTCACTCTCCAGGTCCTCAAATATACCCATGCAAAAAATCACGTCGATCCGTTAAGCCGTTGAAGCGTGATTGAAGGACAAACCAACAAACAAACTGACTTTCGCATTTATAATATTAGTATGGATATTAGGATATTAGGATTATAGGATGTTACTAAGGTAGCACATGTTACTTTCCTGGTCCGAAAATAAATCTGAATGTCGGCTAACCTGAACGTGGGCTAACCTGAACGTGGAATAACTGGGACGTCGGATAACTTGAACGTCGGCTAACTTAAACGACGGCGTATTTGAACGTCGGCTAACCTGAACGTCGGCTAACCTGAACGTCGGCTAACCTGAACTTCGGCTAACCTAAACGTCGGCTGACCTGAACGTGGGCTAACCGGACGGTTATGATAACCTGAACGTGGGCTAACCTGAACGTGGGAACGGTGAAACAAATAAGAGAAAAAGAGCATACTATCCCACAGGAACTGTTGGTTACGGGATAAAAAGTTACAATCACTTTCCAGCTATTCAACTATACCTGTGCAAAAAATCACGTCAATCTGTAACTCCGTTGCCGCCTAATTAAAGAACAAATGCGAGAAAAAGAGCATTATATCCCACAGGAACTGTTAGTTTTTCCGGGATAAAAAGTGGCCTATGTCACTCTGCGGGTCCTCAAATATACCCATGCAAAAAATCACGTCAATCCGTTGCGCCATTGCCGCCTAATTGACAAAAAATGCGAAAAAAAGAGCATGCTATCCCACAGGAACTGTTTATTTTTCCGGGATAAAAAGTAGCCTATGTCACTCTCCAGGTCCTCAAATATACCCATGCAAAAAATCACGTCGATCCGTTAAGCCGTTGAAGCGTGATTGAAGGACAAACCAACAAACCAACAAACCAACAAACCAACAAACCAACAAACAAACTGACTTTCGCATTTATAATATTAGTATGGATGTTCGTTTTCACTTCTATCGGCAGTCCCTATGACTGCCAATTTTTTTTACTTTAATGAGAACAACTTCCAAGAACACTTTCGCATTTATAAAATATATTAGGATATTAGGATTATAGGATGTTACTAAGGTAGCACATGTTACTTTCCTGGTCCAAAAATAAATCTGAATGTCGGCTAACCTGAACGTGGGCTAACCTGAACGTGGGCTAACTTGGACGTCGGATAACTTGAACGTCGGCTAACTTAAACGACGGCGTATCTGAACGTCGGCTAACCTGAACGTCGGCTAACCTGAACGTCGGCTAACTTGAACTTCGGCTAACCTAAACGTCGGCTGACCTGAACGTGGGCTAACCGGACGGTTATGATAACCTGAACGTGGGCTAACCTGAACGTGGGAACGGTGAAACAAATAAGAGAAAAAGAGCATACTATCCCACAGGAACTGTTGGTTACGGGATAAAAAGTTACAATCACTTTCCAGCTATTCAACTATACCTGTGCAAAAAATCACGTCAATCTGTAACTCCGTTGCCGCCTAATTAAAGAACAAATGCGAGAAAAAGAGCATTATATCCCACAGGAACTGTTAGTTTTTCCGGGATAAAAAGTTGCCTATGTCACTCTGCGGGTCCTCAAATATACCCATGCAAAAAATCACGTCAATCCGTTGCGCCATTGCCGCCTAATTGACAAAAAATGCGAAAAAAAGAGCATGCTATCCCACAGGAACTGTTTATTTTTCCGGGATAAAAAGTAGCCTATGTCACTCTCCAGGTCCTCAAATATACCCATGCAAAAAATCACGTCGATCCGTTAAGCCGTTGAAGCGTGATTGAAGGACAAACCAACAAACCAACAAACCAACAAACCAACAAACCAACAAACAAACTGACTTTCGCATTTATAATATTAGTATGGATTAGGATATTAGGATTATAGGATGTTACTAAGGTAGCACATGTTACTTTCCTGGTCCAAAAATAAATCTGAATGTCGGCTAACCTGAACGTGGGCTAACCTGAACGTGGGCTAACTTGGACGTCGGATAACTTGAACGTCGGCTAACTTAAACGACGGCGTATCTGAACGTCGGCTAACCTGAACGTCGGCTAACCTGAACGTCGGCTAACTTGAACTTCGGCTAACCTAAACGTCGGCTGACCTGAACGTGGGCTAACCGGACGGTTATGATAACCTGAACGTGGGCTAACCTGAACGTGGGAACGGTGAAACAAATAAGAGAAAAAGAGCATACTATCCCACAGGAACTGTTGGTTACGGGATAAAAAGTTACAATCACTTTCCAGCTATTCAACTATACCTGTGCAAAAAATCACGTCAATCTGTAACTCCGTTGCCGCCTAATTAAAGAACAAATGCGAGAAAAAGAGCATTATATCCCACAGGAACTGTTAGTTTTTCCGGGATAAAAAGTGGCCTATGTCACTCTGCGGGTCCTCAAATATACCCATGCAAAAAATCACGTCAATCCGTTGCGCCATTGCCGCCTAATTGACAAAAAATGCGAAAAAAAGAGCATGCTATCCCACAGGAACTGTTTATTTTTCCGGGATAAAAAGTAGCCTATGTCACTCTCCAGGTCCTCAAATATACCCATGCAAAAAATCACGTCGATCCGTTAAGCCGTTGAAGCGTGATTGAAGGACAAACCAACAAACCAACAAACCAACAAACCAACAAACCAACAAACAAACTGACTTTCGCATTTATAATATTAGTATGGATATTAGGATATTAGGATTATAGGATGTTACTAAGGTAGCACATGTTACTTTCCTGGTCCAAAAATAAATCTGAATGTCGGCTAACCTGAACGTGGGCTAACCTGAACGTGGGCTAACTTGGACGTCGGATAACTTGAACGTCGGCTAACTTAAACGACGGCGTATCTGAACGTCGGCTAACCTGAACGTCGGCTAACCTGAACGTCGGCTAACTTGAACTTCGGCTAACCTAAACGTCGGCTGACCTGAACGTGGGCTAACCGGACGGTTATGATAACCTGAATGTGGGCTAACCTGAACGTGGGAACGGTGAAACAAATAAGAGAAAAAGAGCATACTATCCCACAGGAACTGTTGGTTACGGGATAAAAAGTTACAATCACTTTCCAGCTATTCAACTATACCTGTGCAAAAAATCACGTCAATCTGTAACTCCGTTGCCGCCTAATTAAAGAACAAATGTGAGAAAAAGAGCATTATATCCCACAGGAACTGTTAGTTTTTCCGGGATAAAAAGTGGCCTATGTCACTCTACGGGTCCTCAAATATACCCATGCAAAAAATCACGTCAATCCGTTGCGCCGTTGCCGCCTAATTGACAAAAAATGCGAAAAAAAGAGCATGCTATCCCACAGGAACTGTTTATTTTTCCGGGATAAAAAGAAGCCTATGTCACTCTCCAGGTCCTCAAATATACCCATGCAAAAAATCACGTCGATCCGTTAAGCCGTTGAAGCGTGATTGAAGGACAAACCAACAAACAAACTGACTTTCGCATTTATAATATTAGTATGGATATTAGGATATTAGGATTATAGGATGTTACTAAGGTAGCACATGTTACTTTCCTGGTCCGAAAATAAATCTGAATGTCGGCTAACCTGAACGTGGGCTAACCTGAACGTGGAATAACTGGGACGTCGGATAACTTGAACGTCGGCTAACTTAAACGACGGCGTATTTGAACGTCGGCTAACCTGAACGTCGGCTAACCTGAACGTCGGCTAACCTGAACTTCGGCTAACCTAAACGTCGGCTGACCTGAACGTGGGCTAACCGGACGGTTATGATAACCTGAACGTGGGCTAACCTGAACGTGGGAACGGTGAAACAAATAAGAGAAAAAGAGCATACTATCCCACAGGAACTGTTGGTTACGGGATAAAAAGTTACAATCACTTTCCAGCTATTCAACTATACCTGTGCAAAAAATCACGTCAATCTGTAACTCCGTTGCCGCCTAATTAAAGAACAAATGCGAGAAAAAGAGCATTATATCCCACAGGAACTGTTAGTTTTTCCGGGATAAAAAGTGGCCTATGTCACTCTGCGGGTCCTCAAATATACCCATGCAAAAAATCACGTCAATCCGTTGCGCCATTGCCGCCTAATTGACAAAAAATGCGAAAAAAAGAGCATGCTATCCCACAGGAACTGTTTATTTTTCCGGGATAAAAAGTAGCCTATGTCACTCTCCAGGTCCTCAAATATACCCATGCAAAAAATCACGTCGATCCGTTAAGCCGTTGAAGCGTGATTGAAGGACAAACCAACAAACCAACAAACCAACAAACCAACAAACAAACTGACTTTCGCATTTATAATATTAGTATGGATGTTCGTTTTCACTTCTATCGGCAGTCCCTATGACTGCCAATTTTTTTTACTTTAATGAGAACAACTTCCAAGAACACTTTCGCATTTATAAAATATATTAGGATATTAGGATTATAGGATGTTACTAAGGTAGCACATGTTACTTTCCTGGTCCAAAAATAAATCTGAATGTCGGCTAACCTGAACGTGGGCTAACCTGAACGTGGGCTAACTTGGACGTCGGATAACTTGAACGTCGGCTAACTTAAACGACGGCGTATCTGAACGTCGGCTAACCTGAACGTCGGCTAACCTGAACGTCGGCTAACTTGAACTTCGGCTAACCTAAACGTCGGCTGACCTGAACGTGGGCTAACCGGACGGTTATGATAACCTGAACGTGGGCTAACCTGAACGTGGGAACGGTGAAACAAATAAGAGAAAAAGAGCATACTATCCCACAGGAACTGTTGGTTACGGGATAAAAAGTTACAATCACTTTCCAGCTATTCAACTATACCTGTGCAAAAAATCACGTCAATCTGTAACTCCGTTGCCGCCTAATTAAAGAACAAATGCGAGAAAAAGAGCATTATATCCCACAGGAACTGTTAGTTTTTCCGGGATAAAAAGTTGCCTATGTCACTCTGCGGGTCCTCAAATATACCCATGCAAAAAATCACGTCAATCCGTTGCGCCATTGCCGCCTAATTGACAAAAAATGCGAAAAAAAGAGCATGCTATCCCACAGGAACTGTTTATTTTTCCGGGATAAAAAGTAGCCTATGTCACTCTCCAGGTCCTCAAATATACCCATGCAAAAAATCACGTCGATCCGTTAAGCCGTTGAAGCGTGATTGAAGGACAAACCAACAAACCAACAAACCAACAAACCAACAAACCAACAAACAAACTGACTTTCGCATTTATAATATTAGTATGGATAGTATAGAAGTATAAATTTGGCTCAGATAGTGTTATAGTAATAGAATTCTTTCATAGCGCGCCTATGGCTGGGTCTCATTAATGACTTGACTGTATGTTTATATTATGCATTGCTTAGTAGGTAGGTAGGTGGTACCTATCAATGGGCCTTTGTTTGGGGACCAGAGGATGTTTATGTTATGAGATTGTGTTCACAGAATAGAGCTTTTATAACTGTAACATGAGATTTGTTTATGTAACTGTAATAAGATTCTTGTACCACAGGGCTTGGGGCTTAACACAGTGTTTAAGTTTTATTAACTGTTTGAAGTGAAATATGAATTAATTATTTTACATCCTGAGTCCTGACCCACCTTCTAAGACAAATTACAATGGAATGTGTTGTATGGAATTTTTTATATTACAAAAACTTAAAAAAAAATCTCAGGTATTTTCATACAAACCTTTTAAAAACGTATAATCAAAATCAATAAAAAGCTAACAGAAAGTTTAGACTCTTTCGCATTTAGATTTCACTAGCTCACGTCCCCGTGGTCTAAGTTTTTTTTTATTCCCGCTAGAACTCCTTATAAAGCCTAGGTCACTCTCCTCAACTATACCCATGCAAAAAAGCAAGTTGATTCGTTGCGGTGTGATTGAAGGACAAACCAACAAACAAACACACCTTTGCATTTATAATATTAGTATGATAATACAAGACAACATAATTTGTGGGCTCCACCTGGATATTGAACAAAGACGTTGTATACATATTAGTTACTTATTTTAACATAATATATGATCATCAAATCTAAACCAATTTTTAAAATATGAATTAATGGTTTATGTAATTACAAATTAATGAAATTGTAAATTATATTTTTTTTTTCAAAAGAGCAATCGCCGATTTTCTTGCTGGTTCTTCTCGGTAGGAATGGCATTCCGAACCAGTGGTAGATTCATTTGACTATTCATAAGCACTTGTAAATAGTCTATTTGAATAAAACACTTTTGAATTTTGAATTTTAACTGCAATCTCACCTGGATCAAGGTTGATAGATCAGTGTGACGAATGATGATGCAGGAGATGGTAGCAGCCCCGGATTCCCCAGACCGAGGGCGGGCAAGCCAGAGCCCTGCCCCGGGGAAATTCAAGCTTGGCAGCATTAACTGGTCACCATGAAGAGCAGCGCTAGACCGCCCCTTGTGGTGTTCTTCGCGGGGAAGCCTACAATAAAACAGAATAGAATAGAATAGAACAGAATCATACTAATATTAACTGCCTCATTGGTCTAGTAAATAAATAAATAAAAACTTTATTGAGAAACATTAACAAAGGACATAAAAAGCATATATGAACGATAATCCTGCAAAAGTTAAAAACTGTGTTGCAGTGATAATTGCCCTTCTCAAACAGTAGTGTTTCATGTTAGATCTAAGATAATGGTAACAAAAACTAAACTAAATCCATATCCATACTTCCATACTAATATTATAAATGCGAAAGTGTGTCTGTCTGTCTGTCTGCTACGCTTTCCCGGCCTATCTTTTCAACCGATTTTACTGAAATTTGGTAGAGAAGTAGGTTATATCCCGGGGAAGGACATAGGGTACTTTTTATCCCGGAAAATTAAGGAGTTCCCGCGGGAATCAAAAAAACTTAATCCACGCGGGCGAAGTCGCGGGCATCAGCTAGTTAATAATATTAAGTTACACATATTCACAAAATAAATAGTGGTTGGCATGTTCGACTGCAGCCGACGAGGTCCCAGGTTCGAGTCCCGGGTCTGGCCATAATTGAGTATTGAGTTTTTCTGACTACAAATCCCACTACAAGCCCGGAGTTAGGAAGTTGGTGGTGTTTCACCCCCGTGAAAGCATGTTAAGCCGTCGGTCCCGGTTATTGTCACTGACATGATAATAGTCGTTAAAGCCCACCAAAACGCATTAGAGCAGCGTGGTGGGTGTAAGCTCTAATTCCCTCTCTCCTATGAGAGTGGAGGCCTGTGCCCAGCAGTGGGACGTTAATGAGCTGTAGTGGTGGTGGTGGTAGAGGAAATAAAAAAATTTAAACCACGCGGACGGAATCGCGGGCATCAGCTAGTAGAATATATTTATAAATGCGAAGTGTGTCTGTCTGTCTGCTACGCTTTCACGGCCCATCTTTTCAACCGATTTTGATGAAATTAGGTACAGCAGGGCTAGCATGGGCCGGAGATAAAAAATTTATCCCCCGATTTTATCCACTGACAAGAGATAAAATTAACTTATCCACTTCTCAGAGCACGGCAACAGGAGAGAGGAGAAGTTTATCCTCGTTTGACATTTCACGGGGACTCGGGGGACTATCTATCCACCGTTATTTAGCGTTTTTATTTATTTATTTAGGAATAAAAATTTTATCCTTTCCTCGGGGAGAAAATCGTCTCGACCCATGCTAGGGGGGCTGGAATAGTTTATATCCCGGGGAAGGACATAGGCTTTTTATCTCGGAAAATTTAGGAGTTCCCGCGGAAATCAATCCACGCGGACAAAGTCGCGGGAATCATCTAGTATAAAAATAAATTGATAAAATAAGGCAGTTTGAATCAAATAATCAATCTTTTAGAGTAAAAATTGTTTGCCAAATTAGTCATTTACATAACTTATTTTTTTAAATAACTTCATTGGTATGATATGTACCTAATAACCTATATCAGTCATCTTTTGGGCAAAGACTGAAATCTATACTATTGTTTTAAATGTGAAAGTTTGGATGGATGGTTGGATGTTTGTTTGTTACTCAATCACCCCAGAATGCCTGAACAGATCTGGATGTTTGGCACAAAAACAGATTATAGTCTGGAATAACACATAGGCTACTATTTTACCCACGATACAGGATTACCTAGTGTGGGTACCATAGGACTTAAGGAAAAAGTCACAGTTGTTTTTGGAATATAAACATTTTTCATTTTTTTCATTTATCCTAGAAAATTAAAGTTTCTGCAGGAACCAAAAAAAACTTCAATCCACACAGACTAAGTCGCAGGCATCAGCTAGTGGACTAATAAAAATGAGTATTAAAGCCTACTCACCATGTCTTCAATGTTCCTGTCACTCGTGGTGTTCCGGAAGATGGGAAGCTCTGCAGCTTACACCTTTGATGATGACGTCATCGTCAGAACTGCTGTTATCACCCACAACTGAAGTTTTGTTTTCCCCTGGAAAATTATAATACCAAGTAAATTAGAGTTCCAAAGATTCCAGACCACATAGTAAAGTCTCCACCAGTCGCTGGGCCAATACTGGCACAAATACTGGTACGATGCCGTGTAGAAACCGAATAGGGGTATGGGTTTAATATAACTGCCATGCCCCTAACAGGTTAACCCGCTGCCATCCTTGACTGCATCATCATTTACCATCAGGGGAGATCGCAGTCAAGGGTTAACTTGTAGTGGATTTAAAAAAAAAAACAAATCTTTCAGAATAATGATGAATGAATGGATTTTTTTACAAAAGTTTTAAGTAATCCATTAAAAGTACGCTCCTGAAAAAAGCTTAATATACTGTTGAAGATTATGTAAATGGTAAAAGAGCACAGATTTGACTCGCTCCAGCAATGCTAAGGACAGCGGTTACTTATGTATATCTACACATTGTGAATTTTTCAAAAGAGCAACCACCGAGTTTCTTGCTGGTTTTTCTCAGTAGGAACAGTATTCTGAACTAGTGGTAGATTCAATAGATGATTCAAAAGCACTTTTTATTCAAATAAAATACATAAAATGTGTGAAAAACATGAGTTTGAGTGGGTATGGTCGTAGTCCACCAAGCGAGCCAAGCGCAGAGGCAAAATTCACACACCTTTATGAACTTTATAGAACTCTCGGGAACGCAGGTTCTCCCACTGTTTTTCTTCACTGTTAAAGCAAGTGATATTTAATTGCTTTAAATACACATTACTCTGTAATGTTAGAGGTGTGAGAAAATGTGGATTTTTACCCCAGACCTGACTAGCTAATTTCATATGCACACATAATTTACTAACTAGGTACTCACATACTTTTAGTGATAAGACTGAACTTGCGCACATTGTTTTCTGTACTTTTTAAGTGTTTACTTTATATCTTTGTTTGTGTGGCTATAAAGAATTCTACCTATCTACATACCTTTGATGTGTCCAGTTGTTCCATCCATCAGTGGCAGGCTGTGCAGACGCTCTCGCCTCCACGAGCTGCCTCGCTGCGCACATCGTATCGCAGATCATGCCAAACCTGTAACCAAACAGAGGGAAACAAACTTTACAAAATCATCAATCAAACCCATAAAACTTACTTACCTAAAAATCATACACTTTTAAGTCACTAAAATCACATGTGATAAGACCGGGAGATCCTATCAAGGGTTCAATTCCCGAGCATGCACCTTTCATTTTTCAGTAGGTAGGTACTTAGGTATGTGGATTTTAAGCAATTAAGTACTTATATATCACTGGCTTTAGACGGTGAAGGAAACATCGTAAGGAAACCTGCTCGGCCGTCACATTACGGGAGGTACTTACTTAATGTGACGGCCGGGCGGCCGGATGTGGGCTGTGGCCAAACTCTTCTCATTTGAAGAGAAGACTGGGCTGAGCCAGCAACGTCTTAAGTTGATTTGTCATGGCAAGACACCAGCTGCATGTTCTGAAAAGTAATTATGCGAAGAGATTCATTCAGTTTCAGTTTTTATAGTTTCGTTCTAATAATATATAAGTATGCTATATGATATTATAAATAATGATAATTTATATTTTATCAAATATGGCGACTTGTCCCGGCGAGCACCGGTGGCCGGACATTTAGAATCATCGGACACCAGTCACTAATTTCTAGTTTCTACTTTTAAGTTTTTAAGTTTTAAGTTTTAGCTTTGTCTATCGACTATGCATGTTGAATTTATAATAATTAAACTAAATCATTGAGCACTGACCAGAAAAAAAATCCAAAAAGATGAGCTGGCGAGTGGCCACCGACCGCCGGGCGCCGACGCACCGATGAGTCCGATGACCGAGAAGACGAGAGTTCACCGGAGTCCGGAAGGCGGAAATTGAAATTTTTTTTTGTTGATACTAGTCTTCTGCCGGCTCTTCACGTTGGGCGAGTGTAGGCGAGCGGCGGCGAGCGCCAGTGTGAAGAAGGCCCGCTCGGGTCGTCTCGTGCGCTCTCGCCTCGCCTCGCCGCCGCTCGCTTTGATGGGCGGTTTTTCGACGAAAAGCCTCCGCTACACTATGCTCCTCGCGCTGCCGCGTAGCACGCCCTCGCTCTGCCGCGTTGCTGCCCTCCGTGGCCACACACAGCTCTCCTCGCGCGATTAAACGCGACGCTCCGCACTAGGTCATTTGCACTTGCTACACGTAACACACAATGGAGGTTGAAACTGTGGCTGCGTGCGCGCTATGCTTGTTTAGCATATTTAATTCCTTCAATCACGTCGCAACACAGCAACGGATCGACGTGATTTTTTGCATGGCTATAGTTTAGGACCCGGAAATCGACATAGGCTACATTTTATCCCGGAAAATTACAGAGTTCTCGTATAATATTTCAATGGTTCCCGTGGGAATTAAAAAACCTATTCTAAGTGGACGAAGTCGCGGGTACCTATCAGCTAGTACTTTTAAAAAACAAGCTTCTCTATACTAATATACTTATGGAATAACATAGAGGCTAATTTAGATCCCGGCAAATTAAAGAGTTCCCGCGGGAACCAAAGAACCTCAATCCACGCGGACGAAGTCGCGGGCATCATAGATTATAGTCTGAAATAACACAATATACCTAGCTACTTTTATCCCGGCAAATTAAAAACTTCCCGCGGGAACTTTTTTAATTCACGCAGACGAAGTCACGCGCATCATAATGTAGGTATAGGTACCAACATGATTTATTTAAAACATAATATAGGTATATAGGTCATTTGCACTTGCTACACGTAACACACAATGGAGGTTGAAACTGTGGCTGCGTGCGCGCTATCCTTGTTTAGCATATTTAACTATATAAATGTACCTATTAAATTATATAAAAATAATAAGCTCTAAGTTCAAAATCCATACTAATATTATAAACTAGCTGATACCCGCGACTTCCCACGGGAACTCCTTATTGCAACGTGCTCCGGCGCAGACGCCTGGCCACTTCGGAACACTAGTTTATCACATACAATAATTGCTCTAAAACTTTAACAGGCGTTTGTCAACACTACTTGACTTTATTAATTATGCAATTTCATTCGTTTTACATCCATCGACGGATAAACATTAAAACCACTAATTGCTAAAGTTAGTGTTTTATTTGCCCCATTGTGTGCCTAAACATACACTCCGGGAAAAAAGTACATACATATATTTTTTATCCATTGAAGATTTGCTATGAAGTAATAATACATTTTCATAGCGAACATTCAATGGATAATAAATATGTCAGTGTCTTTCATTTTCTGATAGCCACTGAGTTAGAGAATAAGGGGCCAGGTCCTCAACTAGGTATACCAACCCATGCAAAAAATAACACATTATAGGCTTCAAGTTATTTTGGACGTTCATTGCTGTGTATAATGATAGTTTCGATACTTCTAAACATACTACTAAAATTCTACATCAATGCTTCTAAACTACAAACCCAATGACCTTGAAATTTTTACAGATCAATTTTTAAAGTAGGTAAGTACGTACTTTCAAACAAAAAAGAATGAATGAAATCAGACTACGCGTTAATGAATTACAACTAAGTACATATATTTTGACTTTCATCCCCTCTACCAACTGTTTGTTTGTTGGTTTGTCCTTCAATCACGTCGCAACAGAGCAACGGATCGACGTGAATTTTTGCATGGGTATAGTTTAGGACTCGGAGATCGACATAGGCATAGTTTTATCCCGGAAAATTAGAGTTAATATATCAATGGTTCCCGTGGGGATTAAAAAAACTTATTCCAAGTGGACGAAGTCGCGGGTATCAGCTAGTACTTTTAAAAAACAAGCTTCTCTATACTAATATACTTATGGAATAACATAGAGGCTAATTTATATCCCGGCAAATTAGAGTTCCCGCGGGAACCAAAGAACCTCAATCCACGCGGACGAAGTCGCGACTCGCGGGCATCAATAGATTATAGTCTGAAATAACACAATATAAGCTACTTTTATCCCGGCAAATTAAAAAGTTCCCGCAGGAACTTTTTTAATTCACGCAGACGAAGTCACGGGCATCATAATGTAGGTATAGGTACCAACATAATATATTTAAAACATAAAACATCGGCTGGCGGCGGCGGCGACGGCATGATTGCGCGTGCTTCTGCTACGAGCGCTCGATTGCGAATGAGTAGCGGGAGTGTGTGGGAGGTCTCTCGCGCTCATATCGCCAGTCCTTTGACTCGCGCCCAAAAAACCGACAAAACAGGGAGCGATGCGCGAGGACGAGGAGCGTGGCGAGAGCATGGCGAGTATCGTTGCCACACGACGTCTCTGCCTCCGTCCCACGCTACTTCCCACGTCACTCGGGCAGTGTGTAGCAGGGGGGAAAGATCAAAGTGACGAGTGGCCAGCGCGAGCGGCCCTTCCATACGCTCGTGTCGTCAGTGTTCAGAGCAAACCAATTGAGTGCGCACGGACAAAATTCAAAGTCCTGACTGACTGACTGACATAAATATCAACGCACAGGCTAAACCGCTGGGGTTAGAAACTTGAAATTATGACAGTAGGTTCCTTTTGTGACGTAGGCGCTCAATAAGGAAGGATTTTGCAAAATTCCACCCCTAAGGGGGTGAAATAGGGGGTTCAAGTTTGTATAAAAGTCAGTCATTTCTCATGTTATATCCATGAAACTTGGTATACGAGCTACCAGTTACCAATAAAGAAATACTATAACGTGTTTCACAGTTTTTGAAAATTCTACTCCCGAAGGGGTGTAATAGGGGATGAAAGATTGTATGAAAGTCCATAATTTCTCAAGATATTATATCAACGAAACTTGGTATTTTGGCTTAAAGTAAAAAATAAAGAAATACGTGTGTCACAGTTTTTCAAAATTCTACCCCCAAAGGGGTAAAATAGGGGTTGAAATTTTGTACGACAGTCATTCATTTCTCAAGTTATAGCCAGGAAACTTAGCATTTGGGCTTTCAGTTAGATATGAAGAAGTATATGTATTTCAATTTTTTTTTTGTGCAATAGGTACGCACATAATTATAATTTATAATGAGTAAGCGCGCACAAAGGTGTTGCAGCAGCGACTTTTTCAGTGTCAACCTGCATCTTCGACGGTTTGCCGGCAAATGAGGTACCCGAGCGTGTGGAGAGGTACCTCTCGCCTCGGCAGCACTCGCCGAGTGCCGCGCCCGAGCGCCTCGTCCCAGCGTGAAGTGCTAGCATTCAAGAACGATCCTATTTGTCTCTGGGTAACTTGTCTCTGGTCCGGTCTAAAAACTGGGATCCGCAAAAAGTATCGATACTACTCAGATATCGAGTACTTTTCACTTTCGATTCAATACGTATTTTTGTGCTCGATACCTTTACTGACTTACCTGTGGCGGCCGCCAGTATATTGTATAAGGGCTAGTATTTACATAGGTATGTGGTGGCGTTCTTGGAATGGCTGTTGATATTATGTTCAGCAGTGGACGTCCGCGATGATTTAAGTAGGTATCGATCACGTATCGATACTTTCGCAATTACTCGATACTTTTGTCTCCACAAGCTAAAGTCTATACTCTATAGTCTATACTCTATAGTCTATACTATATCGCTGTAACATAGGGTTGTCTCTCTCGATGGAGTAATATACCTTTCGGGGAAAACCCTACTTTAGGTTACATTGTGTGACCGCAAATAAAAGTAGGTATCGGTTTATGGTGATTATTTAAATTGAACTATCTTGCGAAACATCTGAACTTAAATGTAATTTATTTATTTACAAAGTAAAAATAACGTAAGTACCTAAGTACATAAACTTGTAATCATTGAGTAGACAAGACGTAATTAAATACCTAATGAAAATCCCACGACAAGCTCCTCCTTTGTGGCCTATGACATTGAAACAACTTCTCAGACGCATAAATAAAATCTAAAACCAAAAGCCGCATCGTTGTCGGCTAAGTAGTTTTCAGAAAAATGGTAATAACGATTGCAGCGCATGTGGTGGACTATGGCCGTAAAACTAAATATACTTAGTACAAAAGGAACAGGTGGCTGACTGACTGAATGACCGACTGACTGACTAACTGATCTGTCAACGCACAGCTCAAATCACTGGACGAATCGAGCTAAAATTTGTCATGCAGATAGCTACTATGACGTAGATTTCCGCTAAGAAAAGATTTTTGAAAATTCAACCCCTAATAGAGGTTTGAAATTTGTGTAGTCCACGCGGGCGAAGTTGTGGGCATAAGCTAGTATCTTATATAAGTTTAACCTTCTCAAAAGCTATACAAGCTAGCTAAAATAAAAGAACGCATCTACTATATAGCACCCCCTTGCTCGCCAGCGTGGATGACTATGGCCCAGTCCTTCACATTCCGAGGACACTCCTACTCATTAGTGAACCGGCGCGGCAGTTGAAATGTTAAGCAAAAAATAAAGCCACTATTGCAGCGCAGCACAATATGGCTTTAAAACATATCAAGAACCTTTTGAAAAGTAATAAATCATTAGGGGCTAGGAGGTTAAGAAATTAGTGGTTTATATGATCACTAAATAATAATTATTAATTTTGTTTTTTTTTGATACTTCATAAGAAATTTTTCTAAAAATATTACTCGAAACCATATTATTATACTTCTATCAATCGATTCAACAAATCAACAAACAAACCAATCTATCAATCGATTCTTTTGGTTCGATACTTGGCATCGATTAGGTATCGATACTTTCACAGCTACTTGATACTTTTTTCTCCACAAGCTATAGTCTGTAATACTTCTCTTTCCGATGTAAAGCGTTGTCTCTCTCGATAGAGTGATAATATGAGGTGATATTATATACTATTATAATACATAGATCATATTAAATACGATACTAACGATATACCTTTCGGGGAAAACCAATGAATTATTGTATATGGGACCGTGGTGTGACCACGCAAATAAAAGTAGGTATCGGTTTATGGCACAGGCTTATGGTGAATATCTTGCAAAACATCTGAATTTAAATGCGATTTATTTATTTACGATGTAAATATAACGCATAAACTTGTAATCATTGAGTAGTTTAGTAATAAAATAAAAACCTACTATTTAAATAAACCATAGTAGGCCAAGTCCCAAACCAACGAAACGTAGACAGAGAAAGAGATATATAGACAAAATTATTTGGTCTATGGTTCTAAACATCCGGCAACTGGCAAAGCAAGTGGTTATGGCATTTGGCAACACTGATTCACTGATACTCTTTAGTCTCTGAGCGGTGATGCATCCTACCGATTTATCGATATATCTACCGAAACTGGCCCCTGTTTACCGAAAAACCGATTTCGCACGAATATCTCCCGATTTTTCGTAAGGTTAATAAAATTGTTTTATTAAACGTTATTATTTGGCAGGTGCTCCGTTTAACCTCCTAATTTCCCTTTGAAGAGGTTTATGTAGCATCGTATTCCGGAGTATCCCTAGTTTCTGGGGTTACAATTTCAAATAGATATACCTGATATGATCATGAATTTTGTTCGCATAATATGGTGGTTTCTACTTTAAGTTACATTTAAGTGGGAAATAATTACCCTAACCTGAAAAATTAACCTACCTAATATTATTTCATAGAATATTACTTTTACTTGACTCACTATGTTGACGACAATCACAGCATGATAAAAAAATCTCTTCAATAATAATTTTAATAAAGACCCTTAACAGCATTTCCACAGAAGCCAAAGTAAGATTACAAAAAGATTGTAACTAGGTAGAAGACATTAAATCGATGGTAATTGGTAGAAGATGATTAGGTATTATTGTTATGGTTTTTAGATTGAACAAACTGTTTGGTAAAATGTCCACACAAAGATGATAAAGTTACCCAGTGTATGTGTTTGTTTAATTGTGAGTTTTATTGCATTCATTCAGAAGGTTAGGTGTAAATAGTAGATTATTAACCAAGGGGATAAAGCAGTGTCTTCTGTCGGGGGTGACGATTTAAATCGCGAGCGTAACGAAGGACTCGAGGTTTACTCCCGAGCGTAGCGAGGGTGTTAAAAACTGAAATCACGAGCGAAGCGAGGGATTTAAGACGAGACCTGAGTGTAGCGAGGGATTTAAGTTCACCCAAGACTAAGACAGCTTTATCACCGAGGAAAATACTCTACTTTTCGTACCATTTGCGAAAAAATTAACACAATAATAATATGAGATAAGCATTTTTTAAAAATAATGACAATTAAAAGTAAAAGTTAACATTCGAAACATTGGTCCTTCATAAGTTTTTAAATAATTTTCCTTGGATTTTGTTGGAAGCAAATTATTTATAATTGCGGCAGCATTTGCACTGATGGAATCCGACAATTCACTGTCACTGTCGCTTGGATTTAACATCCTAACGTATTTTTAGAACATTAACTTATTTATAAAAATAAATTAAAATAAACATAACGTTTATGTATTTGAAGAAAACAAAAACGCGGCAAATTCCTAGACTAATATTTTTTTGTCGGAAAAGCAAAGGCATCAAGCTCATACGGCCTCGTCGGTTTTCGTCATTTTATTTAATAATCATAACTGCATAATAAATGCGTATTCCTTTTTCAAAAAGATGTATAATGCTTTATATACAAACTCAATGGTGTAAACACAGATGTAGTTAAGTATAAAATTTTGGTTAGTATTCCAAATTTAAATCACATTCTCCCCCTAGAGGTTTTCTTTCCCTGTTTTTAACAGATTAAAAATGACTATTGTTATGTTCCCTTTTTGTGGCATAGAATGTCACTTTTTTGAGCAAGTGGTACGAAAAAAATATTACCGAAATCTTATCGACTTTTTTGGGCCAACTCTACCGAATTTTATACATCTCGTTAGTCGTTACTCGTTAGTCGTTTTACAAGTTGCAACACTGCTCTGAAAACGGAAGTCTCTAGAAAATGTGCGCTGACGCTGGAACTGGATGGTTGTGCTTGTGACTTGTGAGATTCGAATTAGATTTTTCTATTGTAAAATTGGATTTTGCTTGATTCTCTCATCTCATATTCTTAATTCGTTGGCCGTCTTCCGAAGAGAAAATAGAAGTTGTTTGTTTGCTAGCAGGTATTGTTTGATTACCTATTTGTGGTGTCGGTTCTTGGACTGAAATTGTCAGGGCGTGGCATGGCACGTGGCACGTGAAATCGTGATTTCTGAATGTCTGTTTGGGGTAATAAAGTTCTTGAATCTTGTAAAGTGCCTCATAAGAAGGCCTTCAATCATTCTTGTCTTTTTCTGGGCTTTACCGCACACAGCGCTGGCGTCATTTGACATTTCAGTGAGACAATCATTTTGTGAGCTGTTGTTTTCCATTCTTGCATTTCTTGCTCATCAATTCTACATAATTGCTAATCTGCTCCACAGTCAAGGAGACCAAGGAGTGGATTTAAGTGTCTACAGTTCTAACACCACTTGTTGAATCATTGTAACCACTTCTAACACAAGGTTGAAGCTTATTTCAGAAAATTTGATGTAAAGAGTTAAAAAATATAGGTACTTAAGTACCTACCTCTGATAATAAACAAATTCCTTCGAGTAGGGTGCCTTTGTAGGCCTGTGTGCATTGTGCCTTCTCGGAAGGAATGGCATTCCAAACCAGTGGTAGGTTCACTCGACTATTCAAAAGCTTTTATAAGAAGTTTATTTATATATAAAAAAATGAGTAAATTTGTGGATAATGTAACCAAAGAATTAATAACAAATCAGTCTTGTCAGTGGTATATAAGTAGTTTGCTTGGAAGGAAGGAAATTGTCTTTGTTTAAACATGACTTTATTCAAATGAAGTCTGATGCGAGGCTGGAAGTCCTGTACTTGTCGCATTAAAACTTGATGTCAGGTTTTAATGCGACAAGTACCTACAGGAGTACAAGTTTTTTGATTAGTCATAAAGGCTATAAAAAAGCCAATTCGTTTTATGGATAAAGGGTGCCTTTGTTGTTCTACATAAGTAATCAAAAAGAAGTTTTAGACTAAACTTGTCAGCGGTATGTATGTTTGTTTGCTTCGAAGGAAATTGGTCTTGTTTTAACATAACTTTATTAAAATAATGTTTGAAGGAGGCCCTTGTCGCAATACAACTTGATGTCAAATTTTAATGCGATAAGTACAAAAATACAAGAGTTTTTTGATTAGTCAAAGGCTGTAATATAATCTTCTATGATTGTTTGATAAGCCAAGGGTGTCTTTGTAGTTCTACTAATGTAAGCAATTAATTTAAACACTAGTCTTGTCCGTGGTGTGTATGAGGCCCTTGTCGCATCAAAACCTGAAGTCAAGTTTTGATGTGACAAGTACAGGAGTACAGAGTTTCTTGATTAGTTGGTCATAAAGGCTGCATACTAGCCTATGATTGTTCAATAAACAAATAAATAAAAAATAATAAATAAATAATTAAACCAACAAATTGAAGTACCTACATAGGTACTAACTATTAAATATAACTTGAATCATAGCGTCAACATAACACACTCAATAATGTCAACTTGCAAACAAAAAGACTAAATCCAAATTGGTTCATCCATTTGGGACCTATGATGCCACACAGAGATACACAGTTTAAACTCATAATCCTCTTTCTGTGCAGGGTTATAAAACAACCTGAGATGAAGAGGCTTTGTTTTGTCGTTCAAGTCTTTAGTGGTCGCTCATTGCTAGAACTTGCATTGATATTCTGCTTTGGATCTTTTGCTATATTCTGGTTTGTGTAGTTGTTATTCATAATGTTTTTGTTATGTAACCACAATATTCACTGTTTTCTTAATAAATATATGAAAATTAAATAAAATACAAATTGGGTTTCTCTACAAAGCCCAAAAAAAAGTTAAGTTCTTAAATATTTGACCTCAAGTTTGTGAACTGGTTAGTTCTGAACATTGATTATATGAAACAATTTTGGTTTGGTTTTCGGTCCCCATCTGGTTACTGACTTGGGTCAATGTTGCTAACAATGGGAAACAACTGATAGGTATGATACACACACGGCAGAAGTGAAACTTCAGAAAAGTAGCCTACGAGAGAATGAGATAAATGTAACTTGTATTCTACAATTTACATTTATCTCATTATAATCTACCTCATTCTCTCGCAGGCTAAATCCTATTGTGAATATGTTTGTCTATTTTTGGTGTTTCGTTTCGTTTTACCAACCAGAGGCGGATTAAAATAAAACAAAAAACAATTAACAAATCAGACTTTTTACTGCTACATTTAAACAATCAAACAGAAAATTAAAAAAATGGAATGCTTTGTATGCACGTTTGTCCGGTGGCGCCACTTGTATCGTGGCGACAACAACCGTTTCATCGAATTTTCAAATCACAACGATTTAAGAAGTTTCACTCCAAAAATACAAATTTGGTTTCTCTACAAATTCTACAAACACCAAAAAAGAGTTAAGCGCTCAAGTATGTATTCGACCTCAAAATGAATGGTTAGTTCTGGACATTAAATTAAAACAATTTTGGTTTGCTTTTCGGTCACCCATCCTGTTACCGATTGGGTCAATATGTAGTGGCTACATCTATACAATCTAGAGTTGCATATGCAACCTCCATCAGCAAAGTTGAATGGCAAGCTGCCTTGCCTCTTATTAGAAATTGTAGTACATACTTACTCTTACCCGCTTTCAACGAGTAGCCCTGAAAATTTCTAAGCCCACGGCGGCCTGAACGCACATCTTCGATGAACATTCCAGAATCCTATCCATGGTCGGAGTCTGCATCACTTTTATAAACAACTAGCTGATGCCCGCGACTTCGTCCGCCTGGATTGAGGTTTTTCGGTTCCCGCGGGAACTCCTTAATTTTCCGGGATAAAAAGTAGCCTATGTGCTATTCCAGACTATAATCTATCTCTGTGCCAAATTTCATCCAGATCCGTTCATCCGTCGCGTTGGAGCGTGATTGAGTAACAAACATACATCCATACATACATCCATCCATCCAAACTTTCGCATTTATAATATTTATATGGATGAAAGCTCAAGCACATTCTGATTCCTAGAAGCCTCGGTTCGAGCATCTTCTGATGAGGGAATCTCGATTTGACTCTCATCTCTCATGTAGGGGATAATCGCACGAGGCGAATCTCGAATCTATACCGTTGTACTGGTCTACGTCAATCGAAAAATATGCCACTTGGTATCTCTTAACGCCCGCAATTCGGACGACCTGAATCTCAGGTAGATCGATCTCTTCGTCTGAGACAGGCACAAACGTGTCTACTGCGTCCCAATCTAAACACAACGCTTCGGATAGTAACGACAAAGCATCCGTCACACGTTTCAGCGTTACGGATTATGCTGTTCAATGGAAGTAATCTCCTCTTCGTCTCCTTCCTTAGTTAGAGGGCTACTCAACGCTCCTCCTGGACTCTCGTCGTCGATTCTGAACGGATTTCGCGCGCGCTTACGCACCGCCACTAGGGTCAAATAGTCATTTTCCTCCCCAGCGGTATTTTCTCGAACGCCGTAGCTAATTTCTCTATCACTTCGCGTGGACATCTAGTCCTGTACTCACGCTTGTGTATGTATGCCTTTAAGAAAGTGTGTCAATGTTGCTAATAATGGGAAACGACTGCGGACTGATACGTACTTTGGAACCAAAATACCAGCACTTTCAGAGATTGTCTTTAATGAAATTAAATGTTTTTGTTATGCTTAATGTGAGTAAGTTTGTGAGTTTTTAGCCTCACTAAATAAAAAAACGTATTTCTCGATTTTCAGTTTCTCGGTCATTCGCGTCAAGGAATCCTTAGATTCGCAACTGATTGTTACCTTTTGGTTTATTGCCTTACGAACCCTCTCCACACTGCCTCCGCTGGATTTCGCATTTTTTTGTTTTACTTACAATAATTATATTTGAAATAACTTCTTTAACGCTTTCGTAGTTTTCAACAGACATGATGCGTACAAAACACCAACAGTAACATGATTTTAGTCTCTCATCAATATTTTGAAAGCAATATAAATTATTGTATAATATTTTCACGAAGTGGCTTACATCAATACGAATGTACTCGTGTGTCACTTGGGGAAATTATTGTATAATGTACTCTTTTGGAGAATCGCATTTGGCAAGGCCGTCGAATCATCTTGAATCACTTAATTGGGTTTTTGTCGAATCCAGGTTTCCATCCATCCATTTTAGTAATAGCATCCAAGTAATGACTATCAGATAACATCTGTGTTATAGGGACGCTTCGTCCATTTTTATTATCATACATCATACCGTTATATAAAAAAATATGATTTGTCATAATCATTTCTTTTGGAAGACAAACTCCTTTGAACAAACTACCAGTAGCATCAAAAGCCATGACTTTGTTGTTGTTGGAGTTATGAATATTTTTTAGTGTATTTCCTGAGTTGATGACCAATAAATGAAATGATGAAATGTAAATGAATACAGAGATATTTGTCGAATTTTATTATTATATAAACGCATAATAATTGTCATCATCCATAGTGCGTTAACCGGATCTGATTGATAATAATTACTTTTATTGTGTTATGTTTTATTTGTTTTAAACATTCAGTTGTTGGCTCGTGAGGAGGTTCGAAATCCCCAGCTTTCATCATGGCATTAACAAGTCTGTTACGAACGACGATTGCCGATTTTTATTTTAAATTTTCACGAATTTCCTTTCGTTAAAAAGGTGACTATATTACTTTTTTTAGGATTGTATTGAATTTTTTTATCATAATTTGTAATGTTGCAACTTTCTCTGTTGGCCACAATCACAGTACTCAACTTTGCGTAGCATTGTTTACATGCACCGTGACATGTAATAGATGTGCATATTTTACCGAATAAGTTTTGAAACTATGTACATGGAATCTTAGTTTGTAACCAAATCCCTTCTCGAAGTAAATGTGCCCATTCATGTTTAGGTAACACTAATTTGTTTTGGTATGAATTCGATGTGAGCCTAATGACTCATTATTCATATACCTTGATATCACTTAATCAAAAAATATCGATTATTTTGGTAATAAATACTTAAATTCGGAAATGTCCTACTGCAATTAGCCATAAAATTGACAAAAATAGGCAAAAATCAATAAAGAATCAAAATTGTAAGTTCAGAAATTTCCGCAGTAACAAGTTTGAAGTCAGATTTCTCACAATAATGCCCCGTAAAGTATCATTTTTTTTAATAAAAAGAAAAAAAAATTAACACTCTTCATCTTCATCCATGGCGTTGGTTAGAACAACGAAATATACTACAACGGAAGGGCTCTAATCATTTCTTGCCTGGTCTGTATCGGTTCCTTTGCTGTAACAACCAGAGCTGGCCGTGAGACGGAGGGCGGGGAGGAGGAGAAGCCACTGTTGTTCTCTGCGAAAGAGAGACGCACCGCTGCCGGAGTAGAGTGGCGAGCTCGTCTTTCAGCTTGCCCATCTCCTTTCGTACACATTTTGCTAGCTTCTTTTCAGCCGCAGCAATGGGAGGGGCCTCCACCTCCCATGGCCCCACCAACCTTGCGGTTATTTGCTTTTCTTCTTGAATTTATCAATGTGTTTATGCACGTATACAAGATTTTCAAATATATATTGGTTGTGCACTGTCATAATTTTGAATTTCCAAAAAGAAAATATATTTCCTTATATTTATCCCCAGAGCTTCGTGCTGATAACGTGTTAGGATATTGAAATTATAAGAATAATACATTGATTTAAAAGGAAAAACTGGACGTTCTGTTTGAGATTTCCACCACCACTATGAAACCACTGCTTGCTTGCATTATAATAAAATAGGGCTCAGGATTACAACTCAAGAGTCCTTGGGGTCCAACTACAGTTTCAAAATCCAGTAAGCCTTCTGTTTTGATGTCATATGCTTTTAATATGGTTTGTGGTTTGTCATTGCAGCCTATGCATGCCATAGTGCTTTCTACTGACAGTTTGCAATAACTTGGAGTAAGTTGCAGTGAATCTATCTCAACTGATCCTATTATCAAATTTGCTGATGCATATATCGGTATCTTGCGCTAGAGTACATCATCTCCATTTCTGAACATCTGGCTAGATATATTATATTCACATATTTACTTAATACTAACCTATCAACTGCAGGCTCTTCATAAGTGCAATTGCCTCTACAAGAAATCATTTGGCAATTCACTAGACTATACTATAAGTCACTAGTGTATGTTGCATATTATGTTGCTTTGTCCAATGACATCTGAAATTCACCTATGGTGTTTTTTACTGGGAAATTAGGCATACTAGCATCTACTTCATATGTCTTCTTCCCAGTGTTGATTAGAGCATTTCTTAAATGTATCTGTTCATATCTAAAAGATGTTAGTACAATTGGCATATTGCTTAAACCCTTGATATCATAACCATTTAAATTGTATTGTGGGTTATTAATTTAGTTTGACATGCTTGGTTACACCTTTGTATTTTACGAATATACTTGTCTGCCAGATCTCACTAACTTTGTTATATATAATTTATAGCACTTTTCATAAATTGGGTGCATAACCCATTTGTACCATGTGCATGATGTCTGATGCCAGCAGTATGTGTCACATCCGACTGTATCCGAAAGACACATATCCATGAGGTAGTATCTCTTCAGAAGTGAATTTAGGATGTTTGAAACCTTTGTGCCAGGTGCCTTCAGCCAATCCAGCAATTGCCATTAATAACTTTACATTCGTAAGTTGTTTGAGTTATCACTTTATATGCATAATATGCTGAGTGATATCTAGTGACAGCTTTTGAATCTTTAATCCTCATTTCTATTTGATCTCCATCAATAGTGTTAAAGCATATAGTTGATCCTGTTTGAATTGGCATAGAGTACATATTATGTACTTTAGTACAATCAGTAGTATCACATACTTTTCCATTGGATGACAAATACAATGTTTTATCACATGCATATGACGGTGCAACTGTAGATTGTATGGCTAACCCAGTCACTAATGCTTTTGCCGCAACGTCACCTTTGCTTCTTTTTCATCTTGACATATTTCCATGTATATGGGCTCATCTCCTGTTATTTCCTTCCTTAATCTGAGCCTTGATTCCATTATCATGTCATTTAATTTCGGTGATTAAGTAATCACTAACCTGAATAATAAAGTATTCTTGCTTCCAGTTATCGTGTTTAATTTCTTAACTTTTTTGGCAGCGCAACGTCTCGACGCGTACGTTGCGCTGGCGATCGTTAAGGTCGTGGGGCACCCATCTATCAAGCTTTTTTACCTTGCCAATTTGTCGCAAATGGATCAATATTGTTTTGATGCTTACATCAAAAGCTGCTGCTAGCTCAGCTGTAGATTGAGTTTCGTCAGCTTCCACAATCGCCTTTAATTCATTATTGTTGACCAAAGTCTCCGGACGACCACGAGCTTCATTTTTCAAGTCAAAATTTCCAGAACGGAACCGGGAAAACCAATAACGGGTTGTGCGTTCGTTTGTACAGTTCTCTCCGTAAACGTTTTTGATGTTACGTGGCGTTTGTGTCGCGTTGGTGCCACGACGGAACTCATATTCCATAATTACACGATTTTTTTAAAGTATCCATTATGACGAAAAATGTTGAAATATATAATCAAAAAACAACGCTAATCAAAAAACAAAAGACTGAGAATGTCATGGTTTTAAAACAAAATTAATTTGAATTTAGAATACAGAGCCATTACAAACTTTTTTTTATTTGAAATGACCAGTACTGAAGAAAGGCAATTTCATAGGTAAAGACCTAATATTATGAATCACGCCGTCCGTCTGCCGTCAATTGCTGTCACAACTTCTCAGTTTGAATATCCAACTTTCTTCAATACTAGACTAATAAATTATTACACTTATATATTCACATTTATTTTAATATCGAAATAATACAAAAGTATTTCTTTTTATTCTTTGAGTACAATTCCTCCATTGCACCAAAATCTTTCGTTGCAAAATGGCGGAACCCTATATTCCACTCCGCCATGGACTGCAGCAGGAGGTCCTGGGCGCCTGCCGAATGATTCAGGTTCGACTGGAGGCAGTTGATATGGCGCAACTGATTCATGATGACATAATATCAGCTTCCTCTTGCGCCCGACTTCGCCCAGTAATGGTAGTGGGCCGATCCCCTGGAGCCCTCGGATCCCGGAACCTGGGAGGTTTGCAGATTTTTTGCCGTTTCATTATGTGATCAGCGGGCACCACTGCATCTGCGCACACTGCACATCGCATCTCTTTGGCACATTCTGAAGATATGTGGCCATTGCCGTGAGACGCCAGAGGCCAGAGAGGCCAGACGCCAGAGGCGGCCTCGTACTCCGTTCCGGGAGGAGTCCTCGAGGGAGGCCAGGCGGGCATTTAGCATTCCGCCGACATGCACCATCACAGCCCGACAGATCTCCTCGGAGGACGCAGTAAGGGTGGCCCCGGGGCGTCCGCCCTTTTCTTCGCCCAAAACTTCCCTTTTCTCTCTCTCCTCCACTACTCCACCTTCTCTTCTCTCCTCTCACCTACTGCATATGTTGTATTTTTAAATTGTAATCTGTCCCACGATTATGGGGGATATAAACGGTCCATCCGGGTGGTGCCCCCTGCACCCGGGTAAGCCTACTACGTCACGGGGGTCGGCCGGTCCCCTGACGTGGTTCGCACTAAAGACTATACACCCAATAGCCACGCATCCCCTCGCGGTGCGCCGCCGCTTGGGATTGGGGTGATTTTTTATACAGGTTTTCTTCCTCGCGGTCCGGGCGGTTAAGCCGACACCATCGGGCCCAGTGTCAGTGACCACACCCAACACTCCTACGGGATTACGATTGTATGGCGAGGGCTGCGCAGGACTAGCTCCCCGCTCGGAGGCAGGGTAAGTGCACACCGAGCTCGCCTAAGGACTCCTCCCCTCCAGAGGATCCTACGAGCTCCCTATGCCCTTTGAAAACAGAGGGACACTGAGCGTTCCCGCCCCCTTCGGTTATTTTTTACAGAGGTTTTTTTCCTCGCGATGGGCGTTTTCGCCCCACACCCCCCTGGGTTCCTCCACTGTGCCCTCAGCTGTTCAGAGGGACACGCGGAGAACCACCCCCTCCTCCCCGCCAGGTTATTAGCCAAGGCTAACAATATCCCATGAAGAGAAATTATTAACCATATTACCGGGGTGTACCGGCCCAAGTACTGCTCTTTCCTCCGGACGTGTCCATAGGGATCAGCAGTGCCCAGGCACACTAGGAGGTTACCTAGCCCCAACCTAACAACCAACCTTACTAGCCTTAATGAGGGCCTCCAGCAGTCTGGCGCAGTTTCCGCACCCTGGCGCCTATGACAACCTTTTGATTTTTCCTTTTTCTGATAGAGCTGACTCCGACCCCCAGCTCTATGACGTCAACATTGCTCTTAATGGATTTCACTACGTCGTCGCTGGTGTCCCTGGGGTCAGAACTGAAATCTTCCCGTTGGTGTCCTTGAGCAGCTGCTCAGCTTCCAAGGACAACCACCTGGAAGATTCGGCCTCTTTGTGGGCGGCCTTTACTAATGGTGGGTCGTTGTCGTTCGTGCGTTTGTACGAAACGCAACCGTTATCCCGACGACGAAAACGGTTGTTGAAAACGGTCGTCGTTGCAACTGGTTTGAAGAGAACGGGACGGAGCGGCTTATAAGCCGTCCGGTTGCGACGACAACCGTTCCTTAGAACGAAACTTATTTGATAGAATTGCGTTTATTTTTTTTAGTTAAACGGTTGCAGTTTCTTACAACTGTTAGGTAACAATTTCAAATATAAAAATCGTTTACTAAATTTGACTGTCGCTTCACGAACGACAGCATGGGTTAGTCTACTGGTAACGATACTTACTACATTATCGACTGTATATCATGGGCGAAAAGTTCAGTTTTTACTGTAAGAACTATTTTGAGAACGAACGTGGAACGATAAGGACGACGACGCGACGTTCGCGACGACGTGTGTCGTTGCATCAATTGACTCTCGACTCTATTTTCTTAGGCGTAAAATAAAAAATCGCACCAAGTTATTCGAAGACTGGTTTGTGCAACGAAGACTGTTTTAAGAAAACGGTTTCACCATCGCAGAACGGAAAACGGTCTTTGTAAACGGTTCGTCGTCGCAACGCCCACCGCTAGCCTTTACGGCTTGCGTTAACTCTATTTGGGAATCTCTGTGGGTGTTCAGGGCTGTCTCCAGCGCTTTTGCATGTTTACCTTCCAGCTGGGCGATCCTGTGCTTGTATACGGCACGCTGCTTCTCCTTCTCCGCAATGTGCCGGTTGCGGGAATCGTCCAGCCTCAGCACCATCTCGTAGAGGCCGTGAATCCCGCTTATCACAGCATCTTTAATTTCTCTATTTAGGTTCCTACTTTCCTCTAGTTTGCCCTTGGTGTTTTATAGAAGGGCGTTAGCAAGACGAGGCATCTCATGCAGCGCTCCGCCCCCGCGGAGATACAGGAGACATCCCGCATTCCTCCTCCCTGAGTTCCTCTGCCCCACTGATGATTCCCTTTAAGTCCGCTGCTGCGGCTGCCCTTATTTGGGCTTTAATGCGCAACAACGCGGTTTCCGATCTCGGTTTCACTACAAAAGGATCGTTGCCCTACCTTCAGTTCCGGCGTTGATGTTGAGGGAGATAAATCTCCCTCACTGCCGTGCCGTTTCCGCGGCGAAACCTCTGTTACAGCCTGGCCACGGGACATTCGCCGATGCGAATATTCGCGCGGTGCGAACGGCGAAGCGTCTAGCGACTGAATTAAACGCATAGCAATGTACTTATAGAGCCACGCGCAACGGCGACCGGCGAAGCGACCGGTGAAATGTACCGAGCGAACCGCGCGGGCGACTTGCGGCGCGGCGGTCGAGCAAAACAAAGGCATGAATCAGTACGGCGCGAGCCACGGAGTCGAGCGGCAATCGCGGCGAATAGTGCAGTGATCAAACTGGTTTAGTTGTTTTCGCCGCGAAAAATGAACACCGAGACTTTTATTGCTGAAATACTAGCTAGACCAGCTATTTGGAAGTCTGGCCATCCACAGCATAGTTTTACTAAAAATTACTGTCCTATAATTAAGATTTTTTCAATAAATAACATTATTATCTGAAAGTGTTTTTATTTCATGAAATATGAATATACAGGGTAACATTTAATTAGCTGATCATATTTTGGGCAAAGATAGTTCAAATAAATTTAGTTATTAAAAAAACCGTTTGCGACCATTACTTTCTTGGGAAAAGTTGTTCATACTGATGGATACTATAGGTAATTCTCCAAAATATGATCCAAATTAAAATTCTATTTGCATTAACTTTTTTCTCCAATTCTGGTTGAATATTCATAAGAATATAATCGAAGGTTTCAATACTCATTCTGGTATACTCAAAAAATTTTTCTGGATATATTCTGTATTTCTCGTACTTCTTGTGGAATTCTCCATCTATACCCCGATTCTTATTCAAATCATGTACTCCACAATCTCTTCCAAATATAAGGTCTTGAACCAAAAAACTATTACTTTCAAAGCAATATCGAGATAATTTCGATAAAGACATTTCGCTGTCGGGCTTCCTTTACTGGTCGCGGCGGCGAACGTGACTGCCCGTGGCCTGCAAACGGTGCCGCGCGAATGGTCGCCTCGCCCCCCGCTTCGACGTTCGCACCGCCGATCCCCGTGGCCAGGCCGTTAGTGGGGTTGGCGATTGGCGACTCAGTAGCGCTCTCAAATGCGTCCGTGTCACTGGTGCCTCTATCCGTTGCCTGTGAGGCAACAAGAAGGGGGCGCGTGATCGCCAAAAGATGCTACGCCAGTGTTGGAAGCCTCCGAGGACACGTCCTTCGATGGCTTTTTCCCTTTCGGTGCACGCGTACTACCGACATGTTTTTGGTTTTCGGGGTCTCAGGAAGCTTAGGTCTTCTCCCCTGTTTTCGTAGACGACCACCTCGTGCTTTTTGGACGCTTCCATAAAGCCGAGGTAGTCCTCCACTCTCCCCTTTTCGTAGCCTACCACCATGGCGTCGTCACTTAGGTATTCGTAAATCCTTATCATCTAGTGATTGGTTGGTAACTCGTGCGCTCTGTAGGCTGCCGCAAAGGGTTCCACCGTCACGGCCGCCTGCAGAGGGATATGCACGACTCCCAGAATTCTTAGCGACCCTTGTTTGCGTTTGCACGCTCAATAGTTGTGGGGGTGGAATTAGCAGCAGGAAGAGCGTTCATCAGCGCTGCAGGTGCTTAGCTTACGAGCTAAGCACCTGCAGCGCTGATGATCGCTGATGAATGACCTACGGGTCATCAGCACTGCAGTGCGGCGGCGGGCGCTGACGGGACATCCCTGTCAGCGGCCGCGTGGTCTTATCTTTTTTTTGAGGTCTTTGCTCGGAGTACTTATTGTTTTGCGGTCTGTTGCGCCCGTGCAAGTGCAGATTTCGACTAACGCATAGCTTGCCTGTGCGAATGGGGTTACCAGGTCTTCCCACTGAAATAGTGCGACTACCTTGGTGCGACTTTTTACTCGCACCAGCCTATAATGTTGATTGGCTAGCGCGGTCACAGGCAGGGCTTCATAAACTCTGCTCCTCATGGTGTTCTTTGAGGTGCTCCCGTTCACGAGCGCCGCGAGGCCGGGCGAAATCATCACCCTGCTCGAAGCGCCCGCTATAGAGAAGCTGATGCCGAGTTTCTCTGTACTGTTGTCCATGAAAAGGGGGACTCCGCGGATTCTGATACCCGGTTCTTCCGTTTCACCTAGTAGGAGGAATTGCCGATTTGACAATGCCTAGATGGTGGTGAAGGGTTGGTTGATGGGTGGTAGACCGGGTGGGTCCGCGGTTTGGTCCGTCCTGTTTGAGCCGATGTCAATTGGTGTCAGAGAACTGTTGCGCTTGGCAGCTATGCAGATGACAGTTTCCACTAAGGAGAGAAATATGGGTCGTCTCTCCTTATCCGCTAACAAGGCACTGAGTCCTAATATTTCTATGTCTGCGTTCATTTTATGTTCTGTGTCCATACGCAATGTAGCAAACCGAGGACAGTCTATGATGATGTGCTCAACAGTTTCCGGTGTGTCTGGGTCGCACTCACACGCTGGACTGTCCCTTAGTTTGAAACGGTGCAGGTATTCCGAGAAGCCTCCGTGACCTGTAAATGCTTGACACAGCGCCGGGGTCATTTTGATCTTTCTTACCGTACTATAGCTTTGCCTACGTCCGGGAAGAATATTTTTGTGACCCTGCCGGTTTGCGAGGTGCTGTATCTATCTTGCCATTTGTTCACGGATTCTTCCCGGATCTTCCTTGTTACGTATGATAGAGGAATTTCCTTATAATCGGGGGCCGTGTCCGATCTTTGAGCGGCCTCCTTTGCAAGTTCGTCTGCCCTCTCGTTTCCAGGTGTGCCTATGTGTGCTCTGATCCAGCAAGCCGCACCCTCTTCCTTTCCGCGGTTAGGTCTCCCAGAGTTTCCCTCAGCGCTTTCGCTACAGGGTGCGTAAGCTTTGGGTGCTAGCTCAAGTGAGGATTTTGAGTCGCTCATAATGTTGACTACTGGTTGACCACTCTGCTTCACTTGTTGGATCGCCCTGTACAGCGCGTAAAGTTCAGCCTGGAAGACCGTGCAAGGTCAATGGGAGGTCAATGGTTTCGGGGTCCAGTTTCTCCAGGGGCTCATATTGGATTGGTTTGATCGTTGATGGGTGCGGTTGGTCTAAGTAATGCACCCATTTCTCGAGCTCCCTTCCAGGTGGAAGTTAGTCCCTAGAATTGTGTTTCTTCGCTAGGTATAGGTTTGCGGCTTCCTGGATTCTTAGGTCTAGTGGAAGTAATCCTGATAGGACGAGTGCCGATGTGAGAGAGACCTTGCGGTTCGCTTTGCAGATCTTTTGCGCGTATCCCCGTTGTATCGTGTCTAACAGATTCCTGATCATCTGGAATTCTGTTGCCGGGTACCAGGCGCTTGAAGCGTACAGCACAATGGGCTCTATCACAGCAACATAATAATCTCCCTATTCAGTCCCCATGTTACCTTTGCAGCGCACGCGAGCTATTTGTAGATGTCCGCTGTTTTCTTACATATGGCGGCGACGTGCGGTGAGAAGGTTAGTTTTTTGTCAATGATGAGGCCCAATAGTTTCATTTGGTCAACAAGTTGAAGTCTGTTGCTGGACATGTAGAGTTCCGGGAGCTCGCATTTAAGCTTTCTAGTCAGCATCATTGCACTGGTCTTGTGTGCTGCAAAGTTTAGCTTGTTGCGCTTTCCCCACTCCACCACTTCCGCTAAGGTGTCATTTGCGGTCTGTTCCAGCTCCTCAATCTTGTGTCCCGAGAATACCAGGACCACATCGTCCGCGAATGCTTGACAGTATACCTCGTTTTCTGTTAGCTGAGTGAGCGAGTCTAGAATGATGTTCCAGAAGGTGGTCCGCCGATTGATCCTTGGACACACCCTTTCGTAGGGTCTCTCGTCTCTCGTGCTCTGCTCGGGCGTAATTGACCTTGATCTTACGGTCTTCGAGGTATGAGCATGTCATTGCATATAGATTTTTTGGGCACTTCCTGGTCACGAGTTGGTGTTTGAGGGCTGGCCACCACGCGTTATCGAAGGCCCCCTCTATGTCCAGCGATACCATGAGAGCGATCTTTTTCTGCTCTACCTCGGATCTTACATGGTTTAGAGGGCGTGCTCGGTACTACGTTGTGGCATGAAGCCGTATTGCACTTTATTGAGTGTAGGAAGAATTCGCCATTGCAATCTGCCTACCATCATCTTCTCGACGATTTTGTCAAGAATCGACAGCAGGCCGATTGGCCGGTATGACTTTGGGTGAGTGTAGTCATATTTCCCTGGTTTTCGGAGTATGACGACGTGGGCTACTTTCCATTGCTTTGGGAATTGGGGTAGAGACAGGCACTTGTTAGCTATCTCCATAAACTCTTCCCTTCCGCAATGGATGGCCTTCGTGCAGATATATAAGTGTAGAGATATAAGTTTAGATATTATATAATACTTTAACCTAAATGATAGAGCAGTAATAAACCTAACTACCGAGAAGAGCAGACGTCTTATTTTACCCAAACACCCATCCTTACAGTCTGAGGTTAGTCCGTCAGGGCCTGGGGCTTCAGTACTGCGTTCAATTCCGCCTGTGTGAACGGCGGATCATCCTCTGGCAGACTTTCCCGCACTTGGTTGTAGTCACCCTCCGTCATTTTCCTGAGTTGTTTGTGGTACGGTGTGTCCGATGTTGCAGAGTCGTCTGGGTAGACGGTGTTTGCCAAGAGTTCAGCTGAGCCTTCCGGGCTGAGCGTTTTACCCTCGGAATCCCTCAACAGCGTGTCATCGTGTCTTTTGGCTGTTCTTCTGATGACTGTAAACGCCGTCCCACATACTTTCTTTCTCCTGTTTGGAGCAGAATTCTTTCCATTTCGTTGTATTTGGCTTTGGCTTCTAAGAAATGGTCTACCACCTGTTGACGACGCCCAGGGGCAGCGTTCTTTATCCGTCTTTTCCTCCTCAGAACTTCCTCTTTCATTTTACCGAGCTCTTCAGACCACCATGGCGGTCTCGGGTTGCCTTTCCGTGAGCCCATCAGGGGGATAGCTTGGTCACATGCTTCCCGAATGATGTTAACATATGTAGTAGTTAGGTTCTCCAATTCTTCCGGGGTTCCAATCTTTCGGATTGTTTCTGGCGTGATGTTTCTCTCCACTAGGGAGGTCCTCAGGAGGGTGGCGAACTCGGACCAGCGAGCCTTGTTGGTATTATACCTCCGCGTTGTTGATGGCTTCAGCGGTGCTAAAGCCGCCTCCAGCTGCAGGGTAGAGGTAATTGCGTTATGGTCCGATGTTGTAACACTTCTGTCCACCCTCCAATTTTGTATCTTCCCTAGCAGTGATTCGCTGCACGCAGTGACGTCGACTATGCTTGTGCATAACCGACCCCCTCTTTGCGTTTCGAATGTTGGGGTACTTCCGGTGTTTAGAATATGGAGATTCATACTGTTCAAGAATGCAGTGTACTCAGCTCCCCTAGGGTTCTCGGATTTGGTCCCCCACCAATGGCTCCAGGCGTTCACGTCTCCTGCCACTATGAAGTTGCTGGTGTTTAGTTTATCGCACACTGATTGCGTGCGTACCAGGTAGGGTCTCATTTCTTGGTCGCCCTCATAGTAGACGGAGATTGCTCCTAGTTTCAGCTTGTCTGCCACAATTAGGACGGCTGCCTCCATTTTTTATAAGCCACTGGGAAATGCATTTACGCATCCCACCCCTATTGGGTGGGTATGTGGGACTCGCCAGCGAACCAGAATACCCACTAAAACCCAGTGGCGTGTATTCTGTCATAAATACCCTGTGCTAACGCTATTTTACTCCGGGTAATTATGGTGTGTAGTGCGCATGAAGTGTAGTGTGGTGTGTTTATTAAATATATTTGAACATATAAATTGTAATATATATACTATACAATATGATTAATATACTTAATATATGTATAATACATCACAGATAAAATGTAATGTAAAGACACACAAAAACTATTTTTTTTCCCCCAATAGTTAGCATAATATGAGAAAACAAAAGTTACAACTCAATCATAACACAAACTGAATTAAAACTAATCATCTATTACTAATCTGTTGTTAATCATGTATATTCACTTTCGTACATTAAAGCATTTTCTATATACATCCAGAATTACGTCAAATGTTGCTAGTAAGCAGTTTATTTAGTTACACTCCTTTTTTTTTATCGCTGGGAAATGCTTCGGGAGCAAGGCAATGTGAAACTGCAATGCTTGCGAGAGGGTATGTGGGACTCACTGGGACTCCAGAATACCCACTAAAACTCATCGCCTTAAGGCTGAGTTACGGGAACACTTGCGCAATCATCCGCGACCCAGCCAACGATATCCGCCATTGCGGACCCTCCCCCGGGGGCATGCTGCCTCGACTTCGAGTATCAGGGGCACCACCGAGGTGCACCCCCCTCCCACTTGGGTTACTCCGCGACTGAGGCTCGACGGGCGACCACGACGACGACGGGTCGGTCGTCCCGGAGCTCTCGTCAGAGTGGGAGTCGCCGGTCTTGCGCACGCCTCCTGCGCCCGGCCCTTCGGCGACGGAGAGGGTCCGCGTTGGCGTCTGCCTCACGCAGCCGTTCCGCCGCCTCCTTCTGTGTCATCACCTCCTCGCAGAAGGAGGCGACGGTGTTCCAGGACTCCTCGATGCCCACCATGGTTCGGACGACGGTGGGCAGCGAGAGGTCCGGCCCCACCACTGCCACGAGGTCGGCGCGCTGGGGCGCCCACTCGGCGCACGACTCCATCGTGTGCTGCGCCGTATCCTCCGCGTGGCCGCACTTGTGGCACACCTCGGTGGGCTCCCGTCTCGCCACCCCGCACAGGTATCTCCCGAAGCAGCCGTGCCCCGAGAGCACCTGCACGAGGTGGAAAGAGAGGGCCCCGTGCGTCCGGCCGGTCCAGAGCTCCAGGACGGGCCGGATCGCCTCGATCGTCCGCCTGCCGGCAGTCGGCGCCAGAAGTCGCTCCCGCCAATGAGCGGCGAGATCGGCCCCCGCCAGGCGCGATCCTGCGCCAGCGTAGGGTGTTCCCCCCGGATCCGGGCATCCATCCTACGCCAATCTTGGCGGCGCAAGAGCACTTCGGCGTCTAGGTCCCAGGGCGGCGTCCCTGCCAACACACAGGCCGCCTCGTACGATACGGTCTGATAACCCCGTATCACTCTGACCGCCATGACCCTCTGCGGTCTCCGCAGCAGGGCCCGGGTTCGGGGGGTCAAAGTGTCCGACCATACGGGCGCTCCGTAGAGCGCCATGGACCGCACGACGCCCGCGTATAGGCGGCGACACCGCGAGCTCGGTCCGCCCAAATTTGGCAGGAGTCAGCTCAGGGCCAGATATATAGACGATCGATGGACCATAAGGACAGTTAAATGGTCGGGACCAAGAGGCACTAGAGCGAGAGGCAGGCCATATGCCAGATGGGCAGATGAAATAATGGCGATAGCGGGCAGAAGATGGCTAGCTTCAGCTAGAGACAGAGCAAAGTGGAAATCCTTGGAGGAGGCTTTTACCCGAAGGGGGTCCATACAAAATACACACACTAATGCCCGTTTGCACTAAACTTAGGAATCGCCTAACTCCCTGCCCAACTTGTTTAGGCTTATCCTAGCGAAAAAAAAGCTTGCACTAACCTTAGGCCATTCCTAAATCCACTTAGGAGATGCCTAACTTTATGAGCCCGATTAGTAAGCGCCCAAGCGTTAGGCGATACTTAAGTTGAATTTTTTGTAGTCTGTGGACCATTTTGTTGTCATTAATTGGTCTCACGGTTGATATGTACTCTGTGGTTGTTATGTATCACAACCACAGAGTACCTACATTGTTATTGTGATTGTTAATTAGGTAGAACACTACACTGATCACAAGCAACAATGGCACAAGATTTATTAGATTCTTTCTCCTTCTTTCTCATTATGTCACCACTGGAATTGTGAATTTGGGCGATTTTTGCCCAAGCCTGTTCTTTCTCTTTACTTGATGCAGTATCGTGTGCTGTTACTTTGGAAATAATGCACTGCCCCTCTTCGCACAACAACCGTACAAACCGCAACTTCTCCTCTGCCGTAAAATTGGCAGTTCTTTTTCGTTTATTTATTTGTCTTTCCATTTTAATTGCTGATTTATAAAATCCCCTAAAATAAATAACCTTCAACTCCACGTACTTAATGTCACCTGTGCAATATATAAACCAATAAAATAAAATACACCAATGTTTTAGCTTTTGTCTCTATTCAACTCATGCCTGAGGTTATGACAAGATAAGGTAAAAAAATATTCTAGTGTTTACATTACTTTGCAAGATATATTTAAAAAAAAAAACCATAAACAATCATTCATTCCATTCGTTCCTAGAGATGCCTAACTAGGCAATGCTTAAGTTACGACACAGCAAGGACAAGACTGTCAGTGCAAACGAATTTTTTTGCTAGGCCGTTCATAAGCCTAGGTGTATCCTAACTAGGACAAGCCTAACTTGAGTTTAGTGCAAACGGGCATAATTCTAATTTAACATTATAAGACATATTATATCTTTTTACTAACTATAATTATTTTTTAAGCAATTCTAAATTTATTAATAATGTGTAATTAACTAATATTAACTTTGTATGGAATTCATTAAAGCTATATTCATTCATTCATTCATTCATTCAGCTCAGGGCTCCAGCGGCTCCCACGAGCTTCGGGACGAGACGCCGAAAGTGCTCTTCGAATGTCCACCGGCTGTCGAGGCCGAGTCCCAGGTACTTCATCGTACGCTCGACGCTGATGGACACTCCGCCCACCACCAACTCGGACCGGGCGGGAGGCGCTCTCCGAGGCCCATGAAAGCACAGGGTCTCGGACTTAAGCAAGGCCACCACCTCCAGGCCCAGGGTCCGAATCCTCGCTACAATGTGGGCCACGCCAGCCGTGGCCCTACATCTAGCCTCCCGGAAGGTGCTGCCGCGAGCCGTGACGAGGGTATCGTCGTCGCAACAGATCACGTCCCTGTCTTTGTGGGGAGGAGGACGCGACGCAGAGGGCGCCTCCTCGGCCCTGCCCGGGGGAGTGGGGGCGGAAGCCTGCCTCCGTGCCCACTCCATTTCCTCCCTCATTTGGGCCATCTCTCCACGGAGGCATTGTCCGCCTGCAGCTGCTGCGTCTCGTCCGTGACTATGCGCGACGCCAGAACATGAACGGCCTCTTTAATGGAGGCCGCTGCGTCCTTCAGGTCGCGCACAAACGTCCCCTTCAAGTTGGCCACCTTTGCAATGAGGTCCAAGTCCTCCATGACGTTCTCCTGAAGACTGGCGGCGGTCTGCTCGTCCACCTGCGTCACCGGCACGCGCATGTCGCGCTTGAAGCGCGCCACGGCGGCCTCCTTCAGGAGATCCGTCTCCGCCTTCTTTCTGGCCTGGGCTCTCGCCTCCGCCCTCTTCTCTAGGGCAAGAGTCTCCCGAGCTTTGCCCAGGCCAACGTAACGCCCATGAGTGGGCGGACGCCCTCGTCCTCTGACGGCTGGCGTCCCCGGCCTCTCCTCATCGGAGGAAACGTCATCTCCCTCGCTGAGGCGAGGCCGTTTCACTCCCGGCATACTTTGTGCCGCCATTGAAGACGCAGACCCCGACCTGGGCCTGCTGTCAACCGATATGAGGCTGCAGTCGGACTCCGACATCTCCGCTACCTCCATATCCCCTCCGTTCTCCTTCCAGAACCTTCCTGAGGTTCCCTTCCCCTCCTCGCTCCTCGTCTCCTCCACCGTTTTTGGGTTGTTTTCAGTTTCCATTTTTGATCCCACGAGTATGGGGGAAAAACGGTCCATCCGAGCGGTGCCCCCCGCACCCGGATAAGCCTAAATAAGTTAGGGTGTCGGCCGGTTCCCTGCCTAGGGTGCGCTAACGACTGATGCCCTGTGAGGACAGGGCGAATCCTTCAGCCATTCATCCTCTCGCCGCGCACCAAAACTTAGGATTGGATCATTTTTTATAGAGGTTTGTTCCTCGCGGTCCAGGCGACCACGCCAAGACCCTCGGTCCCAGTGTCGGTCGTGAAACATGACCACGTCCGACACTCATATGGGATTCCGAGTTGGTGGCGAGGACTGCGTGAGACTAATTCCCAAACAGTCCGCTCGGAGGCAGGGTGAGTGCACACCGAGCTCGCCTGAGGACACTCTCCCTCCAGAGGATTCTCCCTCCTCCGCGTGCCCTCTGAAGACAGAGGGACGCTGGGCGTTCCCGCCCCTTTCGGTAATTTTTTTACGAGGTTTTCTTCCTCTTGGTGCCTCACCTGGCTCCGCCTGGGCGTTCCCGCCCCCTTCGGTTATTTTTTTTTACGAGGTTTTCTTCCTCGCGACGGCCATGAAAGCCTCCCCTCCCCCTGGGGTTCCTCCACTGTGCCCTCAGCTGATCTGAGGGACACGCGGAGAACCTCCCCCTTCCCCCCCCCCTGCCAGGTTATTAGCCATGGCTAACAATATCCCATGAAGGGAAATTATTAACCATGTTACCGGGGTGCACCGGCCCAAGCACTGCTCTTCCCTCCGGACGTATCCAAAGAGACCAGCAGTGCCCGGGCACACTTGGAGGTTACCAGGCCTGTTGACGCAATGTACCATAATATTGGGAAGAACAAAGAACATATCTCTATTTGTTTCTTCTACCCATAAACATCTTACCAGCCCCATTGAGTTATACCTCTAATTCCCTTCCCGGTATGTTCAAATCCAGAGAAGCCATTTCTAGCCAAACAGCAGTCCCCATTTTCACCCTTCCTCCTTCTTTCTTAATAGTTTGGTGTAATTCTTCTAAAGTGGAAGTCAACTCAACGATAATTTGTTGCATGTTCTTACCCCCTGACACTATGACCTCTTCTCAATATGTTCGAAGAAATTGTCGTTAAACTGCTGTACTCTAGGTCCACTGAAGCAGGGTAGGCACCTGACCTGATTGTATACGCCCGAAAGTAGTCCTGTTTGATTGGCACAAGACATTTTGGCGTAGATAGTTTGGACAGGTGGTCTTAAGTGTACTATTCCCCTCCTGTCATGTTCCTAAAATAATTTCCCATCTCTTCTCTCGTATACCAATTCCCAACATTGGTTATTTGTCTGAGGATGCCCAGGCCTTCCTTGTATGTCCCGAAGATGCTATGATACAATATCTGGGAAGCCACTTCTGCAGTCATTGTGCCCTGCATGAGCCAGTTTCTTTGCGAACATATTTTGTACAACAACCATCCTCCTGATCCCGTTTTGTTGAAGAACTGAAGAAATTCAATCTCCTGCTCTTTTGTCAATGATTCGAGAAAGTTTGCCAGAAAATTTAAGGGGAAACACATCCTTGTGGCCTGTCGAGAAGTTGTGATAAGTAATATCTCAGCAATCAAACTTATCAAAGTGGAAAGCTCAAAAGACATCTTAACATTTTTTGGTTATTTCTATAATATCATCTATAGAGGGGATATGGGACATGGCGCGTTTCACTGCGGCTGCATAATATTTGCCTCTGTAAATACCTTCGGTTCTCACCAAGCAGAGGAAAGCAGTCATAGGTCCCAGACTTTGGACAATATATGACCTCCTTTCAGGTGGAAAGCTGCTCCCCTCCAGTAGGATGTGGTGTGCTCCCGTTAGCCAATATTTCGACACCTGAAAGGATGTGTGTGTGCCGTCTTTTTTTGTTATTGGCATTGTTCCGTGACCTAGACGTAGTTCATCCAATCTCAGTTTAAATGCTGCGAACATGTCCAAGTATGACCCAATTGTTCCATACCAATTCTCTTCGCTGTCCATAGTGAAGTTTTTGTATTCCAACCCCTCTTCTTTCACAACATCCTCCCATATTTTATTTATATCAACCCTTTTTATAGAGTAATCCACTCTGTAATGTATATTGTAATCTGTGGATGCTACTTTCTGTTGCATGTTTGTGGTGACTCCTTTCACCTGCTGACGCTTAAGATTATGGGCAGTAAAAATGATGCTGGTTATTTGTGATGCTAAGATGACTTAGTTTAGTGTAGAGTTAGTCCATTCATTCTAGATTTCAATGTATGGGGAAAATGGCAAAATTAATAATTGTTTGAAACTACTGTTGTTTTATACCTATGAGTGAGTACATTAAAAAACACAACTCTCCCCCCCCCCCCCCCCTCCGGTGGTGGCTTCCCCCCTCCCCGCCTTGAAAAGTGTGCCATTTTGCAGATTTCCTAGATTTTCCAGAAAACTATACAAGCTAGGACAAAACTGTCAAAGAGAACATTGTTCCTTAATAAATTATCTACAAATAAGTTCATAACATTTATGGTGATAGGAGTCATAGTTTACAAACTGTGATGCGTTAAAAAAAAAGTTATTTAATTTCTATTTATTCCATACTATTATGTAAGTCAAGATGACTACCACCGGTTCTTACAAAATAGCAAGGTATATTTCAAAAACTATTGGTCCTATCAAAATAAACTAAACACTATTTTATAGGTAAATTAATTATCTTTGTCCTAAGTCCTGACAGCTTTTTTCCTAGCTCTAATACTTCTTCTTGAAATTACAAAAAACATTCACGGATTTTACAAGGGTTTCTTTTTTTATGCAAGTTAGACAGCCATATTTCCGAAACTATTAGTTCTGTCAATATAAACTAAAAACTATTTTGGAGGTAATTTAATGAAGTTCATTTTTGCTTATGATATTTTTTTTCCTAGTTCTAATAGTTTCTGTGAAAATTAAAAAATATATACATGGATTTTGAAAAAAAAAAAATTTCATGGAATAAAGGTAGTCATATTTTTCGAACTATTGGTCCTATCTAAATAAACCATAACATTTTTTTGTAGGTAATTTAATGAAATTAATTGCTCTTCGAAGGATTTTTCCTAGCTCCAATAGTTTTTGTGCAAATTGCAAATAACACAGGATTCTAACAATTTTTTTATTTTTCTTCGTATACAATACGTGGATATATATGCGAAATTATTAGTCCTATCTTTATGAACTAAATATTTTTTTATAGGTCATTAAATGGTGTTTATTTTTACTTCTGACAGTTTTTGCCTAACTCTAATAGTTTTCTAGAGATTACAGAATACATACATATAAAATGTTGAAAATTGGCTTATTTTACTGAGCTGCGATTTTTAGTCAACTTTAACGCACCATAGCTTGTAAACTATAACTCCTATCATAATAAATGTTATGAAATTATTTGTAGGTAATTTATTAAGGAACAATGTTCTCTTTGACGGTTTTGTCCTAGCTTGTATAGTTTTCTGGAAAATCTAGGAAATCTGCAAAATGGCACACTTTTCAAGGCGGGGAGGGGGGAAGCCACCACCGGAGGGGGGGGGGGGGGAGAGTTGTGTTTTTTAATGTACTCACTCATAGGTATAAAACCACAGTGGTTTCAAAAAATTATAAATTTTGCCGCGAAAAAATCTAAAATGAATGGACTAAGTCTAGACTCTAGAGGCTCTATAGGCGTCCAAATTGGATTTGTTTGTCTACGGGTGTCTTTATGTTAGCAAGGATTTTTTTTTTTAAATTATCAATACTTTACATGAGTTGTTAATTTTTTTTATTTTTTTATTATTAAATCCTAATCTAAATCAAAACATACTTAACAACAATAAACTTAATCTAAATCACAACATAGCAACAATAAATCACAATATAACAACAATAATGTAATACCCGCGCTACCATATTATGTAAATATAGATCAATAGATTATGCTCGAGATCTTTGTTGTACGCAAATTAGGTATGGACGTCGACATGCACCCATCACCAGCTTTGACAAAGTAACCAATGACTTATGTGTGCATGTTGGTTGACGCCTGGTTATTGCTTAATTATGTTTTATTAAATTCTTTAAGTTGGCGGGCAATGTATTGTAGATGTGCATTGAAAGTTTTGATAAGCGCCGGTTTTTTAATGATGTTTTGAGTGACATAAGGGTCAACCAAGCCCGCCGCCATCTCGTGATTAATTCTGTTATTTTCAAATCGTGGGCACACACGAATCAGGGGGTCTACTCTCTTTCTCTCAAACGAAACTTCGCAAACGAACGTAATTACTCGGTTATTAGACCCACACAAAATCGTTCAATCCAATCGGACACGAAAATTTTCTATGGATCCGTACTTCGTCTGCGTGTACGAAAACGAAATAGAGAGGAGCATAGAGATAATATTATGTAGGAGAGGAGTTAACGAAATTTCGTTCGTTTCTTTGCGAAGTTTCGTTCCAGAGTTTGCGCAGTGGTGCCATCGCATGGGCACAGGTCATCATGGGCAACATGGAATCGATGGAGATATGATTTATGGTATCCATGATTGGTGAGATATTGTGTAATATGGAAGTATGGTCTGAATTTGGAGAGAAATGAGTCCAGTGAGCTAAGGGAGCGGAAAATAACCCTGGTGTGCGTGCAAAGGGAATGTAATCTATGTCTGGCAGCAGCATGTAATTCAGTGTACTTGTGTTTTATAAAGCTGATTGGCACATGATAGTAACTCAACTGGCTGTGTAGTGTTGCTGCAGATTTAGCTGCGACGTCAGCCATCTCGTTACCAAGGATTCCATCATGCGCCTTGATCCACACAAACTGAACGTTGACCCTTCTAAGTTTTATAGTATGTAAAATGTGATGAATTTTAACGGCAAACGGGTTAACGCTGTAAGGGTTAGATAATTCAGTCAACGCAGACTCGCTGTTAGAGAGGATTCGTATATGCCCGTGCGTGTGTAGCCTAGCCTCTGCCCATACAATAGCCATATGATAGCATTTCAACCTGGAAGACGGTACAGCAGCTGTGCAACTTGTATTTCCTTGTTACTATGATAGTGAAATTAGGTCGGAGTGCAACAAATGCAGCACCAACCACCCCGTCGTGCTTACTACCATCGGTATATATATTAACGTGTTCATCCTCGTCCTGTCAACCGGGTGCAGGAGCTCGGAGGGGGCGGCCAAACGCTCCAAAGGGACATCGCCTGGCAAAAAAGCCGATGTACCACATAGCTTTGTCTTTTCAATACCAGCAACTTCCCCAATTTTAGATGGGAGTGGAGTGGAGTTGGTTGGGCAATTATTATGGAGGATGCAGTGCTAGTTGTTCTGAACCCCTGAATGATTTTAATCGCAAAAAGTCTCTGCAGGGCGAGAAGTTTCTTTTCAACACATTTATATTTAAGTGCGCCAGCCCAAATGCCAGCGCCATAACAGATGATAGGCTGAATAACGGTGTCATAAATATTTTTTACATTTTCTGGGTGTACTCCCCAGGTGGGTTTTATAAACATTGTAAGTTTATTAAAAAGTTTTTTGGCCTTATTAGTTTCGTATTCACTATGTTTGATGAAATTCCTTTTCCTATCAATGATAACGCCCAGCAGTTTAACTTGGTTTGTAAACGAAACAAGATTGCCATTGAATATAACTTGAGACATAGTAGCCTTATTAGTGAATGCCATGCATTGAGTTTTTTCTGGCCCAAACTTTAGTTTGACAGATTCTCCCCAGGATGCAATCTGCGCCAGCCGCCAACGCTTCATTTGTGACTTTTTCTAACGAGGCTATGTCGCTCGCCTGAGCGACAAGCAGCACGTCATCAGCATATGCCTGCAAATGGTATCCCGAGGGGAATGTACTGCATAATAGCTCATCTAGGAGAAGGTTAAAAAGGGTTGGTCCATACACAGAGCCCTGCACGCAACCTTTCGTCATATTTTTTCCCACGCGGCAGTCAGCAAATGCCAAGTACACATATCTGTCCTCAATATAGCTAGTAAGAGTCATGTATATATTTCGAGTGCAGTTTTGTCGAATAGTTGAAAAGACTCGCTAGCGCCATCTAGTGTGGCAGCAGTACAATGTAGCGGGATTTATAAGGAATTACATAATTCTTCCAAATATTTATTTTTATTTTGTTTATTTGTCTGTAATCAACAGCGTTTTTACATATATAATTTACAGTTATCTCTTAAAACTAAAATAAGGCCAAAAAGATTACAAAATTATAAATTTTTTAAAATAAGTTGGTACTTAAAGTTAAGCAAGTGCAAGTGCGTGCGGGTATGTGTTTGTCGGTGTGTGTGTGTGTGTGTGTGTGTGTGTGCGTGCGCGGGTGTACTATGTGCGAGCGGGTGTGCATGTGTGTTATGAGGGATGTGCTTGTGAACTAAATGTAAATACTATTTCTGATGTAGTTTAATGATTGCATTTTTCAATTGCGTATACACGAAGAATTTTTTGTGGTTTTAAAGCCGCGGCGAGTTTAATCGCCTTTAGCAGTACTATCGGCTCAATTTTTTTTAATTTTTTTTAAAGTACTTACTTTTTTGAGTTAGAATTTTTTTTCGAAATAAACTCTATACTGTGAGAAACAGTAGTACTACGCGGCGAAGTTCAAAGAAGCTAGACGGTGCGAGCGGCGTCTGGCGTCCAATCATCGAACCGATTCGGGGTTTAAAAGCCCCGCCCCTTAATCCTTTGAAACGGCCCGCGCGCCGCTGACCGCTGACCGCTCGCGGCTAGCCGACTTCCGGCCTCAGTTACGCAAAAGACGTCACGCGTGCCGTAAGTGACGCTAATTCGGTTTTCAAATACGCGCAAAAATGGATCGCCATTACGAGTACTCCAATTTGAAAGACCTAAGTAGGTATGGTGCAACGCCATTGCAAATTAGATACAATGCGACAGAAGCTCGACGGCTCTACGCACAACCGGATCACTTAAATTCCCTTCGTCTGCGAGGAATCCGAAACCCACAAGTTCCGTCCAGTATCACTATCTTAGCCGCAGCGCAGCGTTTAGTCGACCATGGGCAATTCCGAACACCAGAGCATGTTCAAGGTCGAGGTCGTCCCCGCATGTACTCGCCGGAACTCGACGAGGAAATCCTCGAATACTTCGAACGCGATCCTCGGCGAAGCACCCGAATGGCTGCAATTAGGTTTAACTTGAGCCAGTATTACCTACGTGTGGAAGTTGTTAAACTCAGAAGGCTTACATCCATACCATTTTAGGCGTGTACATGCACTTCACGAGAACGATGGGCCAGCTAGGATTGAGTTTTGTCAGTGGTTATTAAACAATCGTGAATTAAGCATTCTGTGAACTGTCTAGTCAACTTTTACTCGTATTGGAATTTTTAACTAGCACAATAAAAATTATTGGGCCTTTAACAACCCCCACGTGATCCGCGAAAGTGCTCGAATCAAAGAAAGTGCGTAAATACGTGAGTGTAAAATTTAATACCTAAAATAAGTGTACCCACTACCCACCTACCTCGTGAGCTGTAAATAACCTGCAATGATGGTGTAAGTACCTTAAAACTTTAAAACTTTCCTTACAAAAACTTTCCTTTAAAAGTACCTTAAAGCCTTAAAACTTTCATCGAAACTTTACCTAATGTTAAACAGCTGATAGCCGTACGTAGGTGAACGACCAGTCGTCCGCCGCTCGGTTCAAGCGTCACGTGACCCGCTCAGTCAGCTGGCGCTACTAATTGATCGCAAAATTTTCGAAATAATAATTTCTCGATTTTTTATTTTTTATTTTAATACTAGGGTCAGGATTAATGGTAGAAACAAATTGTACTGTTAATTTCAAATCACCTCTCAGGGGCCTTAAAACCACTAAAAATTCAGCTTGTATAGTTTTATTATTCCAGTATTATCCTCATCCATGCCCAAATAATGCAAAGCATTTCATTTTTTTTTTCATTTCATTTCATTTATTTATTTGTGAATATAATATAGACCCCCTGGTACGGAGGTTCACCACTACGATGTTATTAGTGGTTAGTTTTGGGAACGGTCTAGCGTCTGTCTGGACCGTAGATGACAATAGCCGCCTTTACCGTCCCATCCCTCTGGTTAGTGTTTTGGAAGATCCTAGCTCCTCCATAACTCTGTATGCATTTAGACCTGCCCACATATGGCTCTTGGAGCAGCGCGAAGGCCGCCCTTCTTTTATTTGCCTCTAGCATCAGCTGGTTTGTGGCTAGTTGTTTCCGCTGTAGGTTGGCCTGAAGTACGCCATATAGTTTTTCGGTCTGCGGGGTCGTCTGTTTAGTTGCCATTGAGTTGCCCGGGACGCCCTTAGCAACATGCCGTTGTGGCGCGGGCTAGTGCATCCCATTTCCTTCTAATAGGGCACTCCTGGTTGAAGGCGTTGTGTTCTGTCACAGTCATCTTTGCTTGGCTACAGTTGCAACATACCGGGGCATCGCCGGCGAATCGACCCTCACATACCGCCCACTTGTGTGGTCCTCCTCTGTGTCCATATCCCAGGCATAGCGAACACTGCACCAGAGGCGACTGGTCTTCAACCCTCAAGCGTTGTAGATCAATGTGGACCTGGCCCGCTGTAGTAAGGCACTGCCATACCATGGGGGACACTTGCATCACAACGTGAGCGGAATGTGGGTTCCTTGCTTTACGCCTGTACCGTATTGCAACTCTCACGTCCTATTCTTCTATATTTGCCAGCAAGTGACTGTTCTGCTTCAGAAGTGCCTTCACAATTTCTTCGTCCGTGTTAAACGCCAGGACATCCCTCACTATGATCTGCGGATCTCTGTTCTGCGCTTCTTTAACTTGAAGATTACTGGTCTTGACCCCGATTTTTATGTCAGCCTTCAGGTTCCGAGACTCACCTAGTAAAGTCTTAGCTCTGACGAGGCAGGCTTTTGCCTCTGCCCTCTTGCTGACATATTTAGGTTTTGGAGGTTGTGGGGTTTTTTCTGGTTCTGTTGATGGCCTGCTGTTGGTCGCTGTGCTCTCTTTTGTGGGCTGCACTAATGGCGACTGCATCTTCGATGTTGAGGGGACGACACTCTTTTGCTCGAGCGTCGCTTTCGGTTTGGCTTTCAGCGGGTTTGCTAGACCCACTTCAGGAGGCACGCCAGTGTCGATGTTGGTGATTTCCACCAGTTCCGCAGTTGGGACTGTCTGTGTTTTGTCACCAAGGGACTGTTTTCCAGGAGAGACCGAGGATCCCGCCTCGTAAGCCAAATTCAGTTCAGGGATCTTGTCCATTTGGGAGTCAGAGCCTGGGCTTTGTGACGTCTTGGTTGCCTTTGCTGGCGCCCTGTGCATAGTAACTTATATAAGAAAGTTAGCAAATTAAATAACTTTGGGGGTGTAAAGGGACCCCAAAATTTGAGAAAACTTTATTTGGGTTATGTAAATAGCAAAATTCAATTCAAAAAAATTCAAATGTTTTTTATTCAAATAAGCTTTTACAAGCGCTTTTGAATCGTTATAATATGAATCTACCGCTGGTTCGGAATGCCATTCCTACCGAGAAGAGCCAGCAAGAAACTCGGTGGTTGCTCTTTTCCATCAAAACTTACAATCATCATAATGATACAAGTAACTGCAGTCCCACGCATAGCTGGAGCGAATCAAATCCACGCTTTTTTTTATCATTTACGTAATCTTCGATTGTATAGTAAGCTTTTTTTTACGAGCATACAACACTCAATACACGCCAAGACTGGCAGACAGAGGCAGCCCCATTTCCGACGGTGGCACCCGTTCACGAGCATGACGCATGATCCAGCCATTGCTTCGCTCAACCATATTTGAGGGAACGTAACAACCCAGTCTAACTGCGAAAACGCTCTTATAAGTATTATAACTATGTCAATAATTTAAAATGAGGAAAGTATGGAGGTATTTACTAGGTGTACAGTTTACTAGGTCAATTTTAGTTTTGGGGTGTAAATGGCTCCTAAGTTTCATGTTTGAGCAGTGTATAAGGCTGCCCAAGGTCAATAAATATAACTAAGGCGATCCTTAAAACTAAAGTGTTTTGGGGATAAGAAGTGTTCCCAGGGTCAAACCTCGGTCAAGAGGGTGGTAAGGAGGTATAAGGGGTTCTCCTTACCGTCAGGTACACGATTGCAGTCTCAATTTGTCAAAAAAGTCAAACACTTTTGTGGATAACGAAAAAGGAAAGGAGAACGGTGAAATTGGACCCACATAATTTAAAAATTATGGAAGCATCGTTCAAGTACAAGTTTATATTAATTATAATCACAAGTTCATACGATGTTTATATAAAAAATATTAAGGCTCTCTCTCAGACATAGGAGTCAAAAGAAAGAAATTATTATAATTATTAAAAAAATAAATCATCTTGCACTAACGGAACGTTATGCGCAATTGACATATACCACTTTAGACATTTTGTTGACATGACAGCACTTGTCATTATTTTTATAGGGATTTTCCCATAGAAATAGGAAGACTATAGTCGTAATTCCTAATTCCATGGATGTTCCGGCACCATAGAATTAGGAATTACGACTGCTTCCTATTTCTATGTCCGACACCATCGAATGATCAATACCTACTCAAATGACTAAATCAGTGGTATTCACGTTATTATCGGCTTTTGATAGTAACACGAGTAACAATAGCCCTTACGTAGGTAGATCGTTTTTGATTAATAATTTTTAGGTTATATTTACTTTTAGGTAAGTAGGTCATATCTTTTTTCTCCCACTTTTTTAGACTTACTTACTATTTGCTTTTTTCTTAGTTTTGTTATGTTCTACAATTATAAATAAGTTTCCATGATGCACGCTATCCCTTTCAGTGGGTCCCAAAATACATGCATTCTCGCCACCCTCCTTTCGGTTCTCCCTATGGCACTGCTGCCCGCCACTTGTCTAACGACAATTGGGCGGGTGGGTGTACGCGTTTTCGCGTTTTTAATAGCGGAAAACCGCTGAAAATCGGCCGCGCGCAAAATTGCTCGCTTGCAGGCTCTCCCTGGGTCGGGAAAAGCCGGAAAATTGAGAAAATTAGGAATTTAAAATTTTGCCGAAATTTTACCTTATATTAGTTGGTGTTGGTTGGTGTCTGTCCGGCCTATTCGATTCCGGACATGACAGTTTAGGGGCTATAGTTTTGAAGTAGTACAACCTTGGGAATTCAGGGTGACTAGTACCATCCCCATTGAGATACGTCGGATGCTTTTTATGGAAGTGTCTCATAACATTGTTTGATGTAAAGTAGGCGCCACACAGGACACATTGGCGACCTCCCTTGGTGGCAGCTCCTAACCCCGTCGGTTGAGCGACTGGCGTCATAGCGTCTTCCATCTGCTGCCATGGTCGTCCCGTTGGTAGTTCGATCTCACGCCGGGTTGGCCCGATCATAGCGTCAATTGTTGGCCCAGCTGACGCCACCGGCTCACTTGAAGGGCCAGCCCTCGGCTCATCCAATCCTGATAGCGTAGTCTCCGCACTGTAAACGGTTTTGAGAAATTTCACCCCTAAGGGGTTGAAATGGGGGTTGGAAGTTTGTATGAAAGTCCTTTGTTATTGCAGTTGACACATAAAAATTAGTATTTAAATTATTAGTTTAAAATAATAAAAATCTGTATAAGAAATTTTCCGAAAATCTACCCCATAGAGGGTGAAATGGGGGCTGGAAGTTTGCATGATGGTTCTAAGTTTTTGAAGTTACAGACTATAAAATAGGGATTTAGGTTATCAGTTTTATTTTATTTTTTATTTTTATTTTATTGGTTTGCTAACAATTATTTGTGTATTATACACATAAAATAATAATCACAATGCACGGAGAAAGAATTTGAGTGTACATCCAATTACTGGCAAACCGGCATGCATTTTAAAAATGTACATTTTTACTACTTACATTATTAATTAATTATTTTTACATTTTTATTACTTGTACAAGTGCGGGATTAACTTGAGGCTTAACTTAAACTTTTGAGAGCTTGCACGCTCTCAAAACATCCTTTTCTGTTCCGACTTTTGAGGATAGCAAAAATTAAAAGGACATGACCAGTAACTGCCCTCCGATTCGGGACAATGTGCAGGATTTCCGTTTTTACAGTAAGGTTTAAAAATTAAAACCGAAATTACTATGGATTTATTATTCCAAATAAGGTCAAGGTTAAAATGTCTATGAAAACAATACGTTTATTGTTTTAAATCTTGAGCGTCCGGTTTCCTCTTTAAGCACTACTCCATTTTGACGTTCCGTTTTATCCATGCCTAATAATAATCTTGTTACCCTACATGAATACCATATAAGTACCTTAGTCACTATATTATGAGTGATTTATTTTTGATCAATTAAATAGTAATGAAAAGGAAATGTATGTTTGGTTTTTATTATTTTTGTTAGTTGACAAGCCTCAAACGAACAAAGCATTTTCAAATAACCACTGCGTTTAAAGGAACGTAACGCCCTCTGGCATTGCATCTGTCTGCCATCTGTGGTCGAATAGTTGAACAAACTCGCTAACTAAAACGTTTAGCGCCATCTGTTGTCGAATAGTTGAAAAGACTCGCTAGCACCATCTAGTGTGGCAGCAGTACAATGTTGCGTGATTTTTAAAGGAATTACATAATTCTTGCAAATATAGTTTTATTATTCCAGTATTATCCTCGTCCATGCCCAAATAATGCAAAGATTAATTGTTTTCCTGAGAAACGTGGTTAGCAATACTTAAAATATGTTTTTAGACTCGCTCACCACAACAACTAGTGCCATCTAGTGTGGGAAAGCAGTTTTTTGGTGAAACTTCTTTTATTTATTTTCTCAGTTTTCAGAGCCTTCAGACTCCGTAAGCTTTTTTATCTGAAAACTATAAAATATAAAAATTTCAATAATAAAGAGTTCATTGCTGCACATTAATTTTTGATATCTAGGCAAGCTCCCATAGTTGCGCTGGTCAAGTCCAAAGGACATGACCAGTAACTGCCCTCCGATTCGGGACAATGTGCAGGATTTCCGTTTTGACAGTAAGGTTTAAAAATTAAAACCGAAATTACTATGGATTTATTATTCCGAATAAGGTCAAGGTTAAAATGTCTATAAAAACAATACGTTTATTGTTTAAATCTAGAGCATCCGGTTTCCTCTTTATGCACTACTCCATTTTGACGTTCCGTTTTATCCATGCCTAATAATAATCTTGTTACCCTACATGAATACCATAATATAAGTACCTACCTTAGTCACTATATTATGAGTAATTTATTTTTGATCAATTAAATAGTAATGAAAAGGAAAATATGTCATGTTTTGTTTTTATTATTTTTGTTAGTTGACAAGCCTCAAACGAACAAAGCATTTTTAAATAACCACTGCATTTAAAGGAACGTAACGCCCTCTGGCATTGCATCTGTCTGCCATCTGTGGTCGAATAGTTGAACAAACTCGCTAACCAAAACGTTTAGCGCCATCTGTTGTCGAATAGTTGAAAAGATTCGCTAGCGCCATCTAGTGTGGCAGCAGTACAATGTAGCGTGATTTTTAAAGGAATTACTTAATTCTTGCAAATATAGTTTTATTATTCCAGTATAATCCTCATCCATGCCCAAATAATGCAAACCTTAATTATTTTCCTGAGAAACGTGGTTAGCAATACTTAAAATATTTTTTTAGACTCGCTCACCACAACAACTAGTGCCATCTAGTGTGGGAAAGCAGTTTTTTGGTGAAACTTCTTTTATTTATTTTCTCAGTTTTCAGAGCCTTCAGACTCCTGAAGCTTTTTTATCTAAAAACTATAAAATATAAAAATTACAATAATAAAGAGTTCATTGCTGCACATTAATTTTTGATATCTAGGCAAGCTCCCATAGTTGCGCTGGTCAAGTCCTTTAAAAAAATAAAATCAAACGTTTTAAAATAAAAGCAATTAAACATAATATATTAAAATAATACGACAAGGTAATTAAATAAAACAGGCTCATTCTTGACTTAAACCAAAATAATATTAAAAATTAACACATTTAAAAATTTAAAATAATAAAATCAGATGTTTTAAAATAAAAGTAATCAAATATAATATATCAAAATAACAACAAAGTATTTAAATAAAACGAGCTCACTCTTTGATCAAGCTAAAATGATATTTAAAAACTAGCACATTTAAACTAAAAAAAATAATAAAATCAGACGTAAAGAGCAAACGTAAAAAAGGTCTCTGACGAATATCGGAGGAAACCTGTTAAATATGTAAAATCATATTTATTTAAAAAAAAAAAAAAAAAAACCACCTAACCTAACCACCTAACCTAACCACCTAACCTAACCACCTAACCTAACCACCTAACCTAACCACCTAAGGGGCCACCCCTGCTGCTGCTGCTGCGACCTCCGTGGAGGAGATCTGTCGTGCGGTGATGTTGCAGGTCGGCGGGATGCTGAATGCCCGCCTGGCCTCCATCGAAGACAGACTCCTCCCGGAGCGGTACCGACCGATCGTGCTGCTGAACGAGGTGAGCAAGCTCTTCGAGCGTGTCATCGCCGCTCGCCTCGTTCACCACCTGGAGAGTGTGGGGCCGGACCTCAGCGACCACCAGTTCGGTTTCCGCAGGGGCAGGTCCACCATACTACGCGTGAGAGCCCTTGCGGAGAGTGCGGTGTCCCGGGGCGAGGTGTTGGTGGCGGTGTCTCTCGACATCGCCAACGCCTTCAACACTTTGCCCTGGAGCTGCATTCGGGAAGCACTGAGGTACCACGAGGTACCTCTGTACCTCGAGAGGATCGTGGCGGCCTACCTCTCCGGGCGATCGGTCGGGTATCCGAGAAGCGGGGACTGGTCGGAGAGACGGATGTCGTGCGGTGTTCCACAGGGTTCGGTTCTCGGGCCCCTCCTGTGGAACATCGGGTACGACTGGGTGCTGCGCGGGGGCTTGATGACGGGCGTCGACGTGATCTGTTACGCCGACGATACCCTCGTCACGGCTCGCGGCAGCACCTTTCGGGAGGCTAGATGTAGGGCCACGGCTGGCGTGGCCCACATCGTAGCGAAGATTCGGGCCCTGGGCCTGGAGGTGGCCTTGCACAAGTCCGAGGCCCTGTGCTTCCATGGGCCTCGGAGGGCGCCTCCCGCCTGGTCCGAATTGGTGGTGAGCGGAGTGTCCATCGGCGTCGAGCGTACGATGAAGTACCTGGGACTCGTCCTCGACAGCCGGTGGACATTAGAGGACCATTTTCGGCGCCTCGTCCCGAAGCTCGTGGGAGCCGCTGGAGCCCTGAGCCGGCTCCTGCCGAATCTGGGCGGACCGAGCTCGCGGTGTCGCCGCCTGTACGCGGGCGTCGTGCGGGCCATGGCGCTCTACGGAGCGCCGGTCTGGGCGGACACTCTGGCCGCACCAACCCGGGCCCTGCTGCGGAGGCCGCAGAGGGTCATGGCGGTCAGACTGATCCGGGGATACCGGACCGTGTCGTGCGAGGCCGCCTGCGTGTTGGCGGGGACGCCGCCCTGGGACTTGGACGCCGAAGTGCTCTCGGCGGCGTATTGGCGTAGGATGGATGCCCGCATCCGGGAGGAACACCCTACGCCGGCGCAGGATCGCGCCTGGCGGCGGTTGGCGGAGGCCGATCTCACCGCTCGATGGCGGGAGCGGCTTCTGGCGCCGACTGCCGGACAGCGCGCGATCGAGGCGATCCGGCCGGTCCTGGAGCTCTGGACCGGCCGGACGCACGGGGTCCTCTCTTTCCACCTCGTGCAGGTTCTCTCGGGGCACGGCTGCTTCGGGAGATACCTGTGCGTGGTGGCGAGACGGGAGCCCACCGAGGAGTGCCACGAGTGCGGCCACGCGGAGGACACGGCGCAGCACACGCTGGAGTCGTGCGCCGAGTGGGCGCCCCAGCGCGCCGCACTCGTGGCAGTGGTGGGGCAGGACCTCTCGCTGCCCACCGTCGTCCGAGCCATGGTGGGCAGCGAGGAGTCGTGGGACGCCGTCGCCTCCTTCTGCGAGGAGGTGATGACTCAGAAGGAGGCGGCGGAAAGGCTGCGTGAGGCAGACGCCAACGCGGGCCCTCTCCGTCGCCGAAGGGCGGGGCGCCGAAGACGGGCGCAGGACCGGCGACTTCCTCCCTGACGGGGGCTCCGGGCGGCCTGCCCGATGTCGTCGTCGTCGTCGTTGTCGCCCGTTGAGCCTCAGTCTCGGAGGAACCCAAGCGGGGCGGAGGCGCACCTTGTTGGTTCCCCTGAAAAGGGAAGTCGGGGCAGCATGCCCCCCGCAGGAGGGTCCGCGTGAGCGGATATCGCTGGCTGGGTCGCGGATGATTGCGCAAGTGTTCCCGTAATCCAGCCTTAAGGCGATGCGCAGGAGCGCCGCTGGGTTTTAGTGGGTATTCCGGAGTCCCGGTGAGTCCCACATACCCTCTCGAGGGCATTGCAGCCTTTACACTACCTTGCTCCCGAGAGGGATGCCTAAACGCATTTTCCAGCGATAAAAAAAAAAAAAAAAAAGGTTAGGTTGGGGTGGCGGGGGTGGCGGGCCAGGTAACCTCCAAGTGTGCCTGGGCACTGCTGGTCCCTCTGGATACGTCCGGAGGGAAGAGCAGTGTTTGGGCCGGTGCACCCCGGTAACATGGTTAACAATTTCCCTTTATGGGATATTGTTAGCCATGGCTAATAACCTGGCGGGGGGGGAAGGTTCTCCGCGTGTCCCTGATCAGCTGAGGGCACGGCGGAGGAACCTAAGGGGAAGGAAGGGGCGAGGAGGCCCAACGCGAGGAAGAAAACCTCGTTAAAAAATAACCGAAGGGGGCGGGAACGCCCAGGTGGGGCCAGGTGTGGCACGCAGAGGAAGAAAACCTAGTTAAAAAATTACCAAAGGGGGGTGGAAACGCCCAGTTGGGGCCGAGTCCGGCGAGTGTGGAGGAGGATCCTCTGGAGGAGGAGTCCTGAGGCGAGCTCGGAGTGCACTCACCCTGCCTCCGAGCGGGCTGCGTGGGAACTAGTCCTGCGCGGCCCTCGCCACCAAATCGTAATCCCATAGGAGTGACAGTTGTTGGTCATGTCTCATGCCTGACACTGGGACCGATGGTCTTGGCTTAACCGCCCGGACCACGAGGAAGAAAACCTCTCTAAAAAATCACCCCTAATCCTAAGCGGCGGCGCACCGCGAGGGGATGCATAGCTGGTGCGATGTCCAGTTCCTAGTGCGAACCCAGTCAGGGTACCGGCCGACACCCGTGACTTATTAGGCTTGCCCGGGTGCAGGGGGCACCGCCCGGGTCGACCGTTTTTCCCCCACACTCGTGGGACTCAAAATGGATATTGTCAAACAAAAAAACAAAAGGAGTGTGGAGGAGGAGGCTGTGTCTTCGGACTCAGACTCGAGTGTGATGAGCGTAGCATCAAGCACCGGGCGGAAAAGGCCGCTCAGTGAGGAAGATGAGGAAGTGGTCGTGGTGCAGAGAAGGGGCACCGCCAAACGCGGGCGAGGGAGGCCCCCCACGACTGGCAAATATGTCGGTCTGAGGAAAGCTCAACTCGAGCTCAAAGCCGCCCAGCGTGCGGCAGAGATGGAGGAAAGAGAGGCCTCGGATGAAAAGGAGGTTGCCGAGTTAATGGCTGGCATCCGTTCTGGCCGGGAGTGCCGGCTGTCGGAAACCTCCTCCGCGGCCTCGGAAGATGTGGATGCGGATGGCTTGACGGCAACAGAACTCAACGATAGAGTTCATTTTGCCGTCAACGCCATTAAGAGGGTGGCGAAAGCCTCGAAAGGGCTAAAGGGCACCTGCCAGAAGGCCCTCAAAGAGGCGGCGGCGGCGGCCATCGAGGAGACTGCGGAGGTCATGCTGAAGCGCACCTCCACCGAAGAGGTAAAGCGGCTGCGGGCGGTGAATGCTCGCCTAACAGGTGAAATGGCGGAGCTCCGCCACGAGCAGGAGAGAGAGATTGCGGGCGGATATCGACAAAATCCGACAGGAGAAGGAGGCGGCTGAACCCGCTCCAAAAGGCGACACAGAACAATTCAGCCTTCTCCTGAAGGAATTGTCGAGTCTGTCTGCCCGCTTCTCCGTCATTGAGGGGCGAGTGCTGCGTCCACCACTGGCCGCAGACAGAAGGGCGGGAGGGCGGAAGGGAGGGAGGCTAAGGCGGAAATTAGCCTTGGCGAGCTCGGCATTGCGGGCGTGCGGTGTAAGATGACCGTCACTGGCGCCCGCATGCTGGAGGTCACAGGCGCTGACAGCGACTCACAGGCTGACGCTCTCGCGGAAAAGCTGAGGGCGTCCTTGGAACCCGTGGGAGTCAAGGTCTCCAGGCCCACGAAGAGCGCTGAGTTGCGCATAGTGGGTCTGGACGACTCGGTGACCTCCGAGGAACTGGAGGCCGCCATCGCGAAGGTTGGAGGGTGCTCCCCGACGTTGGTAAAGTCGGGCTCCATTTCGTCGGGACTGACTGGGCTACGGACAGCGGTCGTCAGCTGTCCAGTAGTGGCGGCCAAAAAACTCGCCGAGGGTGGCCGGCTCATGGTGGGCTGGGTGTCGGCGCAGGTCAAGATCCTGCAGCCCAGGTCCTGGCGGTGCTACCGATGCCTAGTGGAGGGGCATGTCGGAGCCCAGTGTACTTCGGGGGTGGACCGCAGTGATCTGTGTTACCGCTGCGGTCAGCCGGGGCACAAGGCTGCCTCATGCGAGGCCGCGCCGCATTGCGTCTTGTGCGCGGCGGCGGACAAGCCGGCGAATCATCGGGTGGGCACCAAGACCTGTGCCGCGCCCAAAGAAAAAAGCAAATGTAAGCCTGCACCATCCCAGGCTCAGGAGGGCGAGAGAATGGATACCAAATAATGGGTACACCACCTCTTCGTTTCCTCCAAGCGAATATCAATCACTGCGCCAGAGCTCAGGATCTGCTCCTCCAGAGCATGGCGCAGTGGTTGATCAACGTCGCGGCGGTCGCCGAGCCATACTTTGTCCCTCAGAGGGGCGATTGGGCGAAGGATCTGTCCGGCTCGGTGGCCCTGATTGTGCGGGCTTCCATTGAGTCTCCGTCACTCGAAGGCGTCGTTCGGGGGCGGGGATTTGTGGCAGCAAAAGTGGGTAGAGTTGTGGTGGCGGGAGTTTACTCCTCGCCGAACAGCACTCTTGCTGACTTTGAAGGCCTGCTCGGGGATTTGGGCGTCATCGTCGGTCGGAGCCGTCCTACCCCCGTGATTGTCCTCGGGGACTTCAATGCCAAGTCATCGGCTTGGGGTTCCCCGACGACGGATGCGAGAGGAGCGGTGCTGGAGGAGTGGGCTGTTGAGCAAGGCCTGCTTCTCCTCAACCGAGGCACTGTCCACACGTGCGTGCGGCAGCGGGGTGGGTCCTGTATCAGCGCTATTGCAACCTTCCTATCGTTGGCCTCGATCATCAATTCTTGTGTGGCGAGCTCTTTCCTCTGGAGGTTTGTTTGGAATATAGAGTAGGGTTTTGGATCGTCTATTCCTTGGAATTTGGTCTGTGCTGTTGACTGAGTGAACTGTGAAGTTGCTTGTGGTGCCTTTAGCAATATGCTATACTGGCCCGAGCCAATGCGTCCCATTTACGCCTTACTGGGCATTCTTGACTGAACGCATTATGGTTGGTCTGCTCCAGCTTGGCTTGGGTGCAATTACAGCACGTGGGTGCCACGTTGGCGAGCCAGTCAGCACAGTCTGTCTTCATGTGAGAGCCCCCGCAGTGGCTGCACTTGGTAACTGTTCCCTTGCAGAACCTTCTTCCGTGCCCATAACCGAGGCAGAGAGAGCACTGCACAAGCGGCGAGTAGTCCGCCACACGGACCCTCTGTAGGTCAATGTGGACCGCTTCTGCCTCGACCATTCGTTGCCACAATTTGGGAGCCACTCTAATGACCGCATGACTTGCGTGGAGGTTCCTAGTTTTGCGTCTGAATCTAATTTCCAGGCGGTCTTCTTTGCCAATGCCCTCGAACAGACTCCTGTTCTGATTCCTCAAGGCGTTCTTGATATCGTCATCACTATTGTACTGGAGAACGTCCCTGAGTATCAGAAGAGGGTCCTTGTTCTGAATCTCTTCCACGTTAAGACTATCGCCGGCCCTTTTGAGTCGCTCCTTTATTTTTTGCCTCTCTTCTTCAGAGCTACACCCCACAATCACCTTTCTATCCTTGGCTTTGCGAACCCTGTCGACTTTGACCCATCCGTCTTTGGCGTTTACCGCCTCTCTTATTTGGGCCAGCACCTCCTCTCCAGTGGTGGTCTCGTCTTTCGCCGAGACACCACCGAATGCAGTGCGACTTCAGGGCCACGTCTCTTGGGAGCGCCGGCTGCCACATTCGCATATGTGGCAGTCCTTTCCTGTATATTCTCATTTAGCTTCATCATCTGCTCCTGTATGGCACCCACATCCTGACTGGATGTGACCGCTAACTCCCTCTGGTAACGCAGTTCAACCATGACTATTTTTTGATATTCGTCCAGTTTTTGGGCAAAATCAATTACGTTTACGTTTTCTTGTTTCTTTGGCGGCTCCTTGGGTTTAGCCTTGCTTTTATCAGTTCCGGTTGTGGCAGTCTGAGGCCTCGCCATCTCCGCCTCCTTCACAAGCCTGTACAGTTTTTCGATGGCCTGAAGTACCTCAGTCTTAATCTCGGCTTTTAGGTTGCGGGAGTTGTTAAGCTGGAGCTTGGCCTTTATCAGGCACGCCTTCGCTTCCGCAACCCTCCCTTTAGGATTTCTTGTGTCCGACCCCGGGGAGGTAAACGTCTGGTACGTCTGGTTCAACGACGCCTCCTTTTTCCGAGACGCAGGACGGTCGGCTTGCGGTGACGTGTCCCGCGCACTCGGTTTGGGGGGGCTCACTGCACCGTCTTCCGAAGGAGGCAGACCGGAGCCACTTGCAGCCACTTCCACTTCCGGTGTCTGCGTGGGCTGGAGCTCGGCCCTCTGTTCCGCAAGCGGTTCTTTCTCAGCTTCTGGGCCCTGTGTTATTGGTTTTGTGGGTGTTCTTAAGCCCAACATTTTGTATCGGGGGGATATGGATACTCACGGCACAAATTGTATACTAACCTAACCTATCGATGTCAAGTCACTTATTAGGTGTATAGAGCCTATGGTAATTGCAGCTAATTTTGAAGGTGTATAGTGCCTTTCTTAAGTCAACTAAAATTAATCTAAATGGGCAGTGTAAGGCTGCCCCAGTCTAAAATTCTTAAAACTAGTTAAAATAAGTGATCTATCTAGATAAGCAGTGTAAAGTCTGCCTAAGTCAAAGAATAATTTAACTAAATTAAGGTAGGCGCAACGTTTAGATTGGGCAGTGTAAAGTCTGCCCAGTTGTCAATGAATGAAAGTCTTATTTTAATATTTGGGCAGTGTATAGGCTGCCCAAGGTCAATCTTGCAGTTCTAAGGTGGTGGGGAGGTGTACACGTTCTCCCCCCGTCAGGTACAATTTTTCTGCAAACTTAGAATATCAATTTTCACGTTTTAAAATTAAACGGTTCTCCCTATGGGACTGCTCCCCGGCACCTTGTCTGCGACAATTTCCCGTTTTAGCGTTTTTCGCAGCGGAAAATCGCGGAAACTGGTCGCACGGTGCCGCGCGCGCGATCGCTCGCGTGCAGGCCTCGCCCGAGCCGGAAAATGCGGAAAATTTGGAAGATTTTACTACTTTTTAGTTTTTTGTTGAAATTTTTCTAAGTCGAAAATTTTGTGAAAATGGAAAAATTTAAAATTTTGGTTTTCTTTCGCAGGTCGCTAGTGCCGGTAGACAGCAACGCCCTGTGAAAGTTTGGCCGGAAAATGTGGAAATTTAGAAGGTTTGGTAAGTATGTTTAACTTTTTACTCGAAAAATTTTGACTTGGTACAGTGCGTGTCCTTCACCAATAGCATGCGAACACCCACCACCCAGCAATTCGCACCGGCACCGCACCACACCACACAAATCCTCCAAATCACTCTCAACGTACGTTTCACTCCGAAACCGGAGCATCTTCAGGAGATGTTGACTCGACAATGCACGATTGTAAACAACAATCGTTCATTCAACAACAATCTTGTTGTGTAATGTTGATTTTTTACTGTGTTTTTTAACCTGTGATATACATAAAAAGGCTAATCAATGTTGCTGTTTAGGAAATTATTTTATAATGTTTATAGTGTTGATTCTCTTTTTCTTAATATTATTTTTGTTCAAAAAATTAAAGCTGATTATAATATTCAAACTTTTTCATTTATAGGTAAAAAAACAAAAAAAAAATTGGCAGTCATCGGGACTGCCGATAGAAGTGAAAGCAAATATAAAAATATTTAAAATAATTAAAATATAAACCTTAAAACTAAGGCATTAAAGTTTAACAAATGTAGTATACCTATTTAAGAATGTCTTAGTAACAACGCGAGCATGTCGGTGTTCGCTAGCATGTCGCTGTTCGCGAGCACGTCGGTGCGAGATGTCGGTGACGCAAATCCACAAGTTTACCCCCTACCAAAAAGTCCTCAACGCGCCTAAAGAAGTTTTCACTTCAAGTTATTCGTAAGTTTCTTACGGAAGCGTAGCGGGGCAAATGGCACTTGATCGGTGTGAAAAAGTTTCATCTGCCCCGTTAAGCAACTACGCCGAGGCTAGCGGGGCCGATGGCACTATTTTTCCCAACTGCCCCGTTAGCGGGGCAGAGCCAGCGGGGCAGATGGGACCAAGTCCTTACAAAAATATCGTTTAGTACTCATTTAGTAGTCACAATACATTTTACTATAGTGGTTCAACGCTACACGACCTCAGCAGAGTTCCTCAACAGGTGGGCCTAAAAATGAATATGAGCAAGACAAAGATCATTTCTAATGCACACGTTCAGCCCCAACCTGTTTTAGTTGAGAACTCTGCACTCGAAATTGTTGATGAGTACATATACCTAGGACATACAGTCCAGTTAGGTAGGTCCAATTTCGAGAAAGAGGTCAACCGCCAAATCCAACTCGGCTGGGCAGCGTTAGGGAAACTCCGCGACATTTTCTCGTCCAAAATTCCTCAGTGCCTGAAGACGAAAGTTTTCGAACAGTTCGTGTTGCCAGTGATGACTTACGGCTCCGAAAAACGGTCGCTAACTTTGGGCCTGATAAGAAGGCTCAGGGTCACTCAGCGGGAGATGGAAAGAGGTATGCTTGGAGTATCCCTGCGTGATCAAATCAGATATGAGGAGATCCGTAGGTGAACCAGAGTAACCGACATAGCTCGAAGAGTCCAAGCTTAAGTGGCAATTGGGTGGGGCACATAGTTGGTAGAACCGATAGGCGTTGGGGTCCTAAAATGCTTGAATGGCGGCCTCACACCGGGAAGCGCAGTGTTGGACGACCCCCCACTAACTAGGTGGACTGACTATCTCAAGCGTGTCGCTGGGAACCGCTGGAAACAAGGGGCACAAGACCGTGCCTTGTGGCGATCCTTGCAGGAGACCTACCTACCTCCAGCAGTAGATGTCTATAGGTTAAAATGACGACGACGATAGTAGTTTAAATTATAATCATCGACACTAATTTCCACTCATTATTTAAAATTTCCAGCCATATTTATTTAATTTTGTGTGTACGTTGAGAAAGTGCGTCACAAATATACTTTATATTAAAAGTTCAAAATTCAATGGAGGTTAAAAATATATATTTCGTAAGAATTCATCCGACAATAGTTCTATTTTAAAAATCATACCTACAGTTGATATTCTGATTTATTAAGAAATTGATAAGTGAAGTATTAATAAGATTGTATTTAAAATGATGTGATGGAGTTTCAGAACGTTACGTGTAAAAAAAAACTCGCTGAGTGAAAAAAAACGGCTTTTCTTCACTGAGTTTATGCAGAAAAGGCACTTTTTTGAGTTAATTTGGTGAAAAAATTTTTTTATGAATAAACTGTTTGTTATGGTGCCGTTTGCTTCAGAAAAGACTAATTTCAAGTTAAAAAACATCTACCACATTTTAAATTTATTCCAATACCGGGATCCCGGGATCCCGGTATTGAAAAAAATCTTTCCGGTATTAATACCGGTATTGAGAAAAACCGGTATTCGAAAGCCCTAGTCAAGAGTGAGCCTTTCAAATACCTTGTCATTTTATTCTGCTTTATTATATTTAGTTACTAACGTCTGATTTTATTATTTTAAGTTATGAATATGTTGACTTTAATACTATTTTGGCTTAAATCATGAGTGAGCCCGCTTTATTTAAATACCTTGCCATATTTTTATAATATGAACTATATTTCAATCTTTACCGCCCACTCATGATTTACGTCTTATTTTTTATAATTACAATGTTAATTATTTTTAGTACAATTTTTAATATGTATATTTCTTTATTTGCTTTCAGGTACCATCTCACGTAATTTTCAAGTACATCCTCACGTCGATATACAACTCTGTATCATACTAACATCGCCATATATCGCACATTTAGATGTTGTCACCTGTAGTTTCGTTTGACCGACTTAACAGTACGCCACCCTCGACCTGGCCAGAGCGTCCCACTTTTTCCGGATCGGACAGCTTTCGTCGAAGCTGTTATGGTCCGTCCGGTCCAGTCGGGCGCTCTGGCAGTTGCAGCATGTGGGTCTGTCCCCAGCCTGCCACGCTGGACACGCACTGCGCAAATGTGAGCCTGCGCAGTGGCTGCAGGTGTCTACGGACTCCTGACATGTCTTACGACCATGTCCGTATCCGAGACACCTGGAGCACGTCACCAGCGGGGACTGGTCTGCGACCCCCACACGCTGGAGGTCGATGTGGACCTTGCCCACGTCTATGAGTCGTTTCCATACTGGCGGCGACACCTGCAGGACCACGTGGCACTCGAGTGGGTTCCTCGCCTTTCTTCGGAATCTCACACTCGCCCTGTAGTCCACCTCAGGTATCGCCCCCAGCATGTGCTCGTTTTGGCTCTTGAGAGCCCCCAGAATTTCCTCGTCCTTGTTATTGTTCAGGACCCCATACATAATAACAAGGGGGTCCCTGTTTGCCTTTTCCTCGAAAAGGAGTGTTGGGCTGTCAGATTTTAATCTTTCTGCCACTTTTGCCAGTTCGTCGCGAGTCTGGCAGCCCAACACTACCTTTTGGTCCCTAGCCTTCCTCAGCCTGTCCACCCGTATGCCCGATGTCCTCGCGTTGACCGCGGTGCGGATTTTGTTTAAAACGTCCTCGCTTGTGTCATGGGCGTCAACCGATGACACGAGCAACGAGTGGACAGGCAGAGGCTGAGATTTTGGCTTTAACGGCTCCTCGGTTCTTCTGGCCGCAGCCATCGCCGCATACGAGATGCCGTCTTGGACTCTATTGCTGTTGAGTTCCTCTTTTAATAGTGTGATTTCGTTTTTTACGGCATCCATACTCGACGTGGCCGCGGCCACAAGCTCCTTATGCTGCTCAGCGCTTCCGCAGCTCTGTCCGCTTTTTAGGGGCCTCGGAATCTGCTTGATGTCCGCAGATAGAGCGGTGGTATGTTTCTTGCACTCTGTTAGTACGTCTTTGTGCTCTTTGATGTTTTTGATGAGCTCTTTCATCAACTCCACCTGCGGTGCCTCGCTCACTTCGCTATCCACGGCCCGTTTGTCGTTTACCTGCGCGTTCTTCAGGGGATAGCTTATAGGTTGTTCCTTTGTCCCGGCCGCTTCAATAACCAGCCTGTAGAGCCTTTCCACCGCTTGCGTGACTCCAGATTTTATATCCGCTCTCAGGTTGCGTGACTCGCCAAGCAAGGTCTTTGCCCTTATCAGGCAGGCCTTTGCCTCAGCTGGTCTGCTGCCGTATTTAGGCTTCGGCGGTGGAGTTCTCGCCAGCTCATATGAGGCCCTACGAGCTGCTACCGGAACCTCTTGTGAGGGCTGCGTCCTATCTTTAGGGGGAGCGGCGGGTTTTTGGGGGGACACTGCCTTCGGTTTCGTCTTAGGAGGGGTTTCAGGAGCTGCTTGGGGAAGCACATAGGTCACATCACTTGAGGGTTTTGAGAGGTCAGCCAAGCTATCGGGGATTTTCTTCGTCGGTGACATAGCTGATTCCGACATATTATCCGGAGATTGCGATCGGCTCAAAGCCTTTTTCGGGGTTCTGAACATAACAAAGCTGCCACACCAGAGTTGCCAGCCCCTATCCAAGTGATACAACTATTCTAGTTCAATAGTTGCGACACTATGGATCCACGCTACAGCCTCTGGTAGCGCAACAGTGTTTTAATATATTTATGCCGATATTTATTTACCGACAAAGTAATGAAGCACACTCGACAGTAAACAAAAACCTAACCTAATTAATTAAGGGGTGTATAGTGCCACCGTATATAATAATAATACTTAACCAGCCTAACCTAAGCTGTTAGCTTGGGAGTGTATATGGCTCCCAAGGTCAAAAAATTTCAGTCTAATAAGTGGTGGGGAGTATGACGAATCTCCCCCCGTCAGGTACTATAATATCTGCCAAAGCAGGTTGTCGAATATCTGCTAATCAAAAGTTTTTAAAATTAATAAAATCTTAACCTAAATTACTTACTAACTTGGGAGTGTATATAGCTCCCAAGGTCAGTCTTACAGTCTAGGAGTGGTGGGGAGGTGTAAAAGTCTCCCCCCGTCGAGTACAAAATATCTGCACTGCAGATTATCAACTTATCCAATTTTTTAATTTGGGAGTTTAGATGGCTCCCAAAGTCTGTCTTACGGTCCTAAGGTGGTGGGGAGGTGTATAAAGTCTCCCCCCGTCAGGTACAATACTTCTGCGAACGCAGAAAGTCAAATTTCGCTTTATTAAATAAAACGGTCCTCCCTATGGGACTGCTCCCCGGCACCTTGTCTGCGACAATTGGGGGGGTGGGCGGGCCCGTTTTAGCCCGTTCCTACATACATAAAATCGACACCGAGGTTTGATACCCCGATATAATCTTCATACTATTTGATCAAAGGGGTTGTTTCAAATTTATATGGAGCCTGGGCCAGGTATTTGTACGGTATTTCAAAATGTTCGGGGTCATAAAATAGTAACATTTTTTTCTTTATTTCTTACTAAAAAGTTCAATTTACGAGGTACAATGCGAAATTATTTTGCAAAATAAAAGCGCAACAACATGCGTCCATTTTGACATTGACGTATATTACACGTGTCATGATGACATTTGACATAAAATTACCTGGGAAATGTGAATTAACCATAAAATATCCAACAGCAGTCAGATTGATGGATGGATGCGCTGCGAGAGTTGCTATTCTACAAATGTACCTAATTAAACATTTTATTTTTGTACCTCTTATTCACTGTAAAACTGCCAAAAAGCATATTTTATTTTGTTTTCTATGATTTTATACTATTTTTTGAAATACTGTACAAGTACCTGGCCCAAGATGAAACAACCCCTTTACAGCAAAAAATCCCAGAAATCGCGCGCCGTTGCCCGAATTTTCCAAATTTTCCGACCAAACTTTCACAGGGAGTTGCTGTCGACCGGCACTAGCGACCTGCGAAAGAAAAACAAAATTTTAAATTTTTCCATTTTCACAAAAATTTCGACTTAGAAAAATTTGAACAAAAAACTAAAAAGTAGTAAAAGCTTCCAAATTTTCCGCATTTTCCGGCTCGGGCGAGGCCTGCACGCGAGCGATCGCGCGCGCGGCACCGTGCGACCACTTTCCGCGATTTTCCGCTGCGAAAAACGCTAAAACAGGTTAGGTGGTTAGGTTAGGTTAGGTTTTTTTTTTTTTTTTAAGCCACTGGGAAATGCATTTACGCATCCCACCCCTATTGGATGGGTATGTGGGACTCACAGGCGAACCTGAATACCCACTAAAACCCAGTGGCGTGTAAAAGTCATAAATACCCGGTGCTAACGGTATACTCCGGGTAATTATGGTGTGTAGTCAGTAGTCTGTTGGTCTCTGTCGTGGGTGTGCAGTGGCGCATGAAGTGTAGTGTAGTGTGTAGAAAATATATAAACATATAAACATAATATAAATCATTATATAAATACTATACAATTTAATTAAGATACTAAAAGTAACATAGATCACGTAAGACAGAACATTAAGACACATTATTAACTTAAATCACCTCTTATTATTATTATTATTATTTTTTTTTTTTTTTTTTCCTTCCTTCCCTTCCGTATTTTTTATTTTTTTTTTAAATTACAGCAACAGAACAGGCTGATCCATAGTAATTTCACGTATTATCCTTACACACGTTATATTTACACAAGCTAGTTAGTACAGGTGTACAAGTTGACCCAGCAACAGAAGTATGTACATATTGATTGATCGATGAGATTGGCAAAGATCAATAAAAGACTAAACTAATGATACTTAATCGACACATTCATATTAAAATTAAAACTATCAGTTGTACAGTTGTACCAAGTATATAGACTAAGATTATCAGTTATACTTTTTTTTTTTTTTTTAAATTACAGCAACAGAACTGGCTTATCCATAGTAATTTCAAGTATTATCCTTACACACGTTATATTTACACAAGTTAGTTAATACAGGTGTACAAGTTGACACTTTTATATTCACTAATACATAACACAATAAATAGCAACAGAAGTATGTACATAATGATTGATCGATGAGATTGGCAAAAATCAATAAAAGACTGTAAACTAATGATACTTCACCCTCCTCTGATATGACAATTTGTGGGGCGTGAGTGAGTGAAGGAGGCGGCGATTGATGGGTTGGAGATTGATGGGCCTGGTCAGTCCGCTCCATCACGCATGCACAGGAGACCATACTATGCATATCATCCATTAAAATGTCTCTTGTATTAGGGTTTTTTATTTTTTCTCTTAATTTACTTGCCATCAACCTACCAAACATATCACATTCATCTTCGATTGACCCTTGTAATGCTCCCTGCATTTGCCTCCTCGCCCGTGGAGATGGTGGGGATGTTATCGCAGTTGGTGGGTTGACTACTTCAAGAGCGAATGTCGCCCGGCGGATCTCATCCGCCGTTGTTAAAATAAGCCGCTTATTAGCCGATGTCACGCTCCTGCCCTCTTGCACCGCCTTTATGATAGACGCCGTTAGAGCTATGATCAGTGCCTTGTAGGACTCTAGGTTACTAATTTGTTCTGCAGGTGCAAGGGTGGGCCCAGGGTCAGGAGGGGACAAAGTCACAGGTACAGGGGTGGGCTCAAGGTCGGGAGGCACAGGTGAGGAGTCAAAGTAGGCCAGGCCCGAGCGGGGACACCTAGAGCAGGGATTCATAGCGCAGGTCCTCCAGGTCACTCCAGTCACCCGATCCCAGAGCGCCCCAGGTAACACCGATGCCGAGGATGCCGAGGATATTCCGACGGTGCCGACGCCAGAGATGCAAAGGACGCCGGCACGGGCCACTCGCGATACGGCCGCTCTCGTACGGATCCCCAGTCGCCCAGGTCGCACAACTCACCCGGTCCCAGAGTCCCTGAAGACGCCTCACAACACCACACCAAAATCACCCCACATAAGTCACCATAAACATCCGCACCACGCTGGTTTACTACCGAAGATGATGCCGATGCCGACACAAATGGCCAATGATGCCGAGGATGCCGGCAGGATCACCACAAACTGCGACTGCTCCCGAGCGTGGATGCCGGCCAATGATGCCAAGGATGATGCCAATGATGCCGGCATAGGACCACCGCGAACCGCGTCCGCTCCCGAGCGCTACCGGTGAGAGACTGAAGCATTTTTAAACATCGAGCAGTGAGTTAATAATTGCTCCCATTATGCGTTCATATTAACAAAATCATTACATTTTTTATATTAATGAATAACGAAAAGATTAATTAAGAAAAAATAATATAACTGAGAATTATGAAACAGCTGATCCCACGGGATCACACTTTAAAAAGGGAACGGAAGAAAACACAACTAGCTTTAAACTGTTATAATCTAAATATGCTCGGGGTGACAATTGACACTAAATATTTAACCTACCCTCAATATACATTACACCCTCACACTTAAACTAATACACACACAAATAATCATAAACAATAAAAAATACTAATTACTACAGGTACTTAATCTATATCTAGGCCATATCTAGAAACAGGCTTCACGGTACGGCCCGAGCGAGTCACACGCAGAGGTGTCGAAACGCCCTCTGCCCCCGCCCTCGCGCTAATACCTTGTTCCTGCCCGCTTTCGTCCTCCTCCTGACCAACACTGGTCCTTGGAGTAACCGAATCACCACTTTCCTCAGCCGACCCCACTTCCGGATTAGGCCAAACCGGTTTCGAATTTTTTTTTCTTAATTTTAACTGATCCATGTGTTTTGTTACCAAAGTACCATCAGACCTCTTTACTAGATAACGACGAGACCCTAGAGGCTCCTGAATTCGACCCTGAAGCCACCGATCCGCACTAGCATGTTCACGAGCCCAAACTTGATCCCCCGAAACGAATGACCTATCAACCCCGCGCGCGTTTTCCACTTGCCGATGCTGTGCCCGCCTAACCTTATCCTCCAGCCCGCGATAACCTCGTAACAAATCAAGGCGAGAACGCAGAACGCGCCGCTGCAATAATTGTGCGGGTGCCTCACCCGTCGTGCTATGAGGCGTATTACGATAGGCCATAAGATAGGCCTGAAGGGCGGCATCTACGTCTACCTTTAATCGCTTGGCTTTTTTAATAGCCTTCTTGCACAATTTCACTGCATTTTCCGCCGCGCCATTTGAAGCGGGATGATACGGTGGCGAAAACGACTGCTTAATGCCATTTTGTTCTAAAAACTGTTTAACTTCCCCACACGAAAACGCCGCAAAATTGTCAGAGACCAGCTCCTTAGGCAGCCCAAACCGGGCAAAGGTTTCCCGCAGGACTCTAACAACCGCCGCAGATGTCATCCGGGCCATTCTAAATACCTCTATCCATTTAGTCGACGAGTCGACCAAAACTAAAAACGTCTCCCCATCCACGGGCCCCAAGAAGTCAATATGAACCCGGGTCCACGGCTCTGGAGAATACGGCCAGGGTTGAGGTGGCGCGGCCGGCGGGGCACTGGCCTCTGCTGCGCATGCGCTGCACTCACGACTGGTGTCTTCAATGTCCTGATCCAACCCCGGCCACCAGACATAGCTACGGGCGATACTCTTCATTTTCACCACTCCCATGTGTCCAACATGAAGCTCTTTTAAAATATATTTTCTTAAAATTTCTGGAATAACTACTCTATAACCCCATAATACACAGCCCTGCTCTAAGTATAACTCATGTTTTTTTAAAAAGAATGGACGCAGCTGCGCGTCGTTACATTGTGCCGGTCATCCCGATGTAACGTACATCAGCACCTTGGCTAATACACTATCCTTATGTGTGGCTTCCCTAACAGCTTCGCAAGTTACCGGCAAGAAATCTTGTATAAAATTTAGGTAAGTAATTTCCGGGCGCACCTTCGCTTGTTCCTCACTAGGCAACCGAGATAGGGCATCTGCCCCATTACTGGCACTAGCAACGTATTCTATATCGTAAGTGTACCCCGAAAGGAGAACTGCCCACCTTTGCAACCGGCCGGCCGCCATAACTGGAATTCCTTGTTTACTGCCAAAAATAGTGACTAGCGGTTTATGGTCCGTACGCAACGTAAACTTTCTGCCATATAAATACTGATGGAATTTTTTTATACCGTAAATGATAGCCAATGCTTCCTTCTCAATCTGCGAATAACCTTTCTCCGCGTCATTCAACACCCGCGACGCATACGCCAGGGGGCGCTCGATACCCGCCGGCGACCGGTGCGCGACGACCGCTCCGACCCCTACGTTGCTCGCGTCCGTCGTCAACACGAGCGGCAGTTCCGGCGAATAGTGCGCCAAGATATCACTAGAAGCCAATAAATTCTTAATATCAACGAATGACTTCTGACATTGTTCCGACCACTCAAACTTCGCATTTTTCTTTAACAATGCATATAATGGTGCCAACGTCGTCGTTATATTATTTATAAATTTCGCGTAATACATAATCATACCTATGAAAGCCCGCACTTCGGTAGTATTTTTAGGAACCGGTAGGCCTTGTATCGCTTGTACCTTTTTAGGACACGTTCCTATTCCCTCCTTGCTAATTACGTAACCTAGGTAGGTGACTGAATTTTGGAAAAATTCACATTTCTCTTTTTTTATTCTCAATCCATACTTTTGCAATCTTTGGAAAACTACATGTAAAACCTCCAAGTGTTCCTTGTCTGTCCTAGCTGTAATAATGACGTCATCCAAATAAACCCCTACAGTAGGCAAATCTCCGAATATCTGTTCCAATTTCCGCTGAAATATCCCCGGGCTTGAAGCTAGGCCATAAATAAGTCTATTATACTGAAATAACCCCTTATGTGTATTAATAGTGGTGTATTTCTTAGACTCATCCAACGGAAATTGCGCATACGCTTGACTTAGGTCGATTTTCGAAAACTTTTCTCCACCATTTAATTTAATAAGTAAATCGTCTATGCGCGGAACCGGATACCTATCGATCTCCAAATACTTATTTAAAGTGATCTTATAATCCCCGCAAATGCGAATGGTACCGTCAGACTTCACTACGGGAACAATCGGTGTGGCCCAATCGGAGGTCTCGACTGGAGTAATGATTCCGTCACTTACCATTTGGTCCAGAGCCCGCTCGACTGGCTCTCGCATCGCAAAAGGAAGCGGACGAGCGCGCATGAACACGGCCTGGGCACCCTCTCGCAACCGGAGCCCCACCGTGCCGCCCGTGAATCGCCCTAGGCCGTCCGCAAACACCTCAGCATATCTGCAACTGAATTTGTCTAAACTAAAACTTTCACTATCATACAATTCGTTTCCTAGCTTATTACACTGTGGTGACATAATTCCTAGTTCCTCTAACCATTCACGACCGATTAGAGAGGTCGCCGCATTCCGAATTACATACAAACTTAATTTACGCACAACCTTATTATATCGTATCGTCGGCGTTATCTTGCCCATGACCTTGACATTCTCCCCCGTGTAGTACCGCAGTTGCAAGTTACAGTCTTCTAATTTACAATGATTACTAAATAACTTAACATAACAGTCGTAACCGATACAAGAAATTGTACTGCCTGTATCAATCTCCATAGATAAAGGATTACCACAAACTTCGAGTGTCATCATATAAGGTTTATACTTAGAGAGATGCTGCAAATTAAAACACAGGGTAGTTACCTCGCTACTACTATTATCGCCTGAGTCTTCGCCGACATCCGCACCTATGTAATTGTTATATGACGACGACGTCACTCTAGGACACATCTTTTTCAGGTGGCCCCCTTGGTTACAAATTCGGCAGACATAGATTCTAAATTTGCAGGTCATGGGGTCATGCAACCCCCCACAAACTCCGCAGGGTCTACCGTTCAAATTATCAGTTATATTATTATTATTATTATTAATTTTTTTTTTTTTTTTTTTTTTTTTTTTTTTTTTTTTTTTTTTTTTTTTTTTTTTTTTTTTTTTTATTTTTTTTTTTTTTTTAAATCTGATACAGATAAGACTAAAACTAAACCAAAACAATCATACTTCAATAATAATAATATTACTACTATGTTACAAAATAGCCGTCTTAGAACCCTAGATCATCATAATTATACAATAATTGACTTATTTATATTAATTAAAACAGATACAACTAAAACTAGACTATCCTAATTTTCTGCAGTATTGCTAATCTACCATCTTCAAAACACACACGGAACACTCCATACCTCATTACCCTATGGCAAGTCGCCACTGCTACTACTACTGCCCACCCCATCCCCATAAATAAACGACATCCTAACATTAGACACCCCTACAACTGACCGCCTGTCCGGTCTGTGTGTTAACGGGCAGGACAGTTGTGGGGCAACTGTTTTGAAATAAAATAATCGAGGAAAATCGGGGTGTTCCTTATTCGCTCCGTTAAGATATAGAGGATGCTTGATTTTAAGGTGCCTCATGATATTTTTGGATACATAGAATTTTCCACACAGCACACATTGATAACCCCCTTTGGAGGCAACTCCCTGACCCATGTGCTGCGTAGAAATCTCCGATGTCCTTCTTCGATTAATGTTGCCAGGCGCGGACGATGGGCCGGCCATTTGCCCGGCGTGGCGAATAGCCGACCCATTTGAGGGGCCGAAGACCGGTCCCTCCCTCTCAGGCCGCGTTGATTCGCTTCCATAGCCGCTAATGGAATTTGAATCTATAATTTCTATGGAGGGGCCGGTCTCCAGAACCCCCGAGTCAGTAATGACAGTGTCCGCGCTATGGATGCTAATAGTTCGCAAGTTCCTAGACGTCGTCATATTTGTCCTGGTTGTTTCTTGTGCCGCCTCGAGCTCCGCTCCACCCACGCCCGTCCCCGTAATCCCTCCCCTCGCCTCCTCGCCCGTGGCCACCGTAGCCAATGCGCCAGCAGCCGAGGCATTTGTTATTGAGTTAACTCCGCCACCATTACTGCATTTGTAAAGCATTTCGGTAAGCCTGGCCACCGTTACCTGCATCTCCATCATAGCTTTGCGTAGGGATACAATCTCAGCACGCAAGGCAGGGCAATCGGGGCAGCCAATGGCCCCAGCATGGTGGGCCCAAGCATCCGCCCGAGCCTGCTGCTGCCATTCCCGACCCGACTGAGCAGGGGTGGTATAGACGCATTGTGCAGTATTCTGCGTGTTCTGCATGTTTATATTAAATTACTCAAAGAAGTGTGATATTTTGGTCTAAGAAAATGAAGGCCAAGGTGGCTCGGAGCAGTACCGTTGGGAGAGCCGCTTCATATTTTTTATCCTTATTGAATCCCCCAGGCATCTGAAGTCCCCTAGGCATCCGAGGTCCCACAGGCATCAAGTAACATCCAGGCATCCGAAGTCGCCTAAGCATCCGAGGTCCCCCCTGCACCCGGGATCACCCCAGGCGCCCGAGATCACCCAGGCATCCGAAGCATCCCAGGCATCAGAAGCATCCCAGGCATCTGAAACATCCCAGGCATCTGAAATCGCCCAGGCATCTAAATTCGCCCAGGCATCCGAAGGTCCCTCAGGCATCCAAGCCTCCCAGGCATCCGAGGTCACCCAGCATCCGAAGCATCCCAGGCATCTGAAACATCCCAGGCATCTGAAATCGCCCAGGCATCTAAATTCGCCCAGGCATCCGAAGGTCCCTCAGGCATCCAAGCCTCCCAGGCATCCGAGGTCACCCAGCATCCGAAGCATCCCAGGCATCTGAAACATCCCAGGCATCTGAAATCGCCCAGGCATCTAAATTCGCCCAGGCATCCGAAGGTCCCTCAGGCATGCGAGATCACCCCGTCATCCGAAGCCTCCCAAGCATCCAAGGTCACCAGGCATCCGAAGTCGCCTAAACATCCAAGGTCCTTCCAGCACCCAAGATCGCCCCGGCATCAAGAGTCTCCCAAGCATCCGAGGTCACCCAGGCATCCAAGGCCACCCAGGCATCCGAAGCATCCCAGGCATCCGTTGCATCCCAAGCATCGGAAGTCGCCCACACATCTGAAGTCGTCCAGGCCTCCGAAGGTCCCTCAGGCATCTAAGCTTCCCAGGCATCCGAGGTCACCCAGGCATTTTTGGTCACCCAGGCATCCGAAGCATCCCAGGCATCTGAAGCATCCCAGGCATCTTAAATCGCCCAGGCATCCGAAGGTCCCTCAGGCATCTGAGTTCACCCCGGCATCCAAGGCCACCCAGGCATCCGAAGCATCCCAGGCATCCGTAGCATCCCAAGCATCTGAGGTCGCCCACACATCTGAAGTCGTCCAGGCCTCCGAAGGTCCCTCAGGCATCCAAGCCTCCCAGGCATCCGAGGTCACCCAGGCATCCAAGGTCACCCAGGCATCCGAAGCATCCCAGGCATCTGAAGCATCCCAGGCATCTGAAGTCGCCCAGGCATCTGAAATCGCCCAGGCATCCAAAGGTCCCTCAGGCATCTGAGATCACCCCGGCATCCAAGGCCTCCCAAGCATCCGAGGTCACCCAGGCATCCGAAGTCGCCTAAGCATCTGAGGTCCCTCCGGCACCCAAGATCGCCCCGGCATCCAAGTCTCCAGGCATCCGAGGTCTCCAGGCATCCAAAGCGTCCCAGGCATCCAAAATCGCCCAGGCTTCCGAAGGTCCCTCAGGCATCCGAGATCACCCCAGCATACGAAGCCCCCCAAGCATCCGAGTTAACCCAGGCATCCGAAGTCGCCTAAGCATCCGAGGTCCCTCCGGCACCCAAGATCGCCCCAGCATCCAAAGGCTCCCAGGCATCCGAGGTCGCCAGGCATCCGAAGCATCCCAGGCATCAAAAGTCACCCAGGCATCCGAAGGTCCCTCAGGCATCTGAGATCGCCCAGGCATCCGAAGCGCTAAAGTCATTAGGCATCAACATAGCGACTTAGTAATTTCTAGTGTTCATCATTTCATCAAAATTGAAACATTAATATTCGTTAGTACATACCCCAATAGATAACAACAACAATATGTATATGTTGATCGATATTCAAGCGCATTACGTATATTCAAATTAGGCATAGCAGTCAGCATGCACCCATCACTAGTTTTGACGAAGCAACTAATGGCTTATGTGTGCATGCCGACGTCCACCCACTATTAAATTTGATTATATTTTGTTGAGTTGTAACATTCAACGAGCAATATATACATGTACAATATACATGAGAAAAACTCAAATTAAAAGTTAATGTAGTGTAGCAGTAAGTAAAGTAGTAATAAATCGAACCTAGTGAAGAACAGACGTGTCTCATTTAATCCCATCAACGCACACCACATGGCGACCCTGCCAGTCGGTGCGCGCGCTTGCACCATGCGCGTGCACCGGCTGGGCACCGAAATGAATTATGAAGTTGCGGACGATGCGAATTCCTGTGTGCCTCGATGCCTCAATTGAAGAAATAAGTTTTAAAAATGATTGAAGCCAGCCCTGAAGTTCTGATAAAAATAGATAAACCTAAAAGTCTAAAAGTATCAAGGTCAAAAAATAAATACCAAAAAAAAAAGAAAAATTTAATATTTCACCATGGGAAAACAGTGTTCGAAATGTGAATGCCAAAACAAAGAAGTGGTAATTCAAGACGGCAATAATTCGGAGATAAACATTAACAACGTGCTATTAGCTTCAATTTTGGCGATATGTGGTATTGCGCTAATATATGTGAGCATCACTAAATATAAAAAATGCCACCAAAATTGGGTCTCGGAAGGAGTCCGCGCTCATTTTAGAAGAAGGCTGCAGCAACGCTGGTCGGGTCGTGCAGGAGGAGGAAACCGAGGAGAAAAGGAACAGGAGAGAGTTTAAACTGAAGTCAAATTGTGCGGTTTAGTGTTTCGTAAATAAAGTGCGTGCGATAATAATTAATGTTAACAAGTGCAAAGTTCTTGCCTGAAGGATGAGTGAATTAAATAACTTTTAAAGGACTTTTCTTACGAACTGTTAAGTTTTCTTTTTTTTTTAAATATAAATATGTTTAATGGAAATACAATTAAAAAGATTTTATAATGAATTAGAAGATATTATAAGGGTAAGTCTTAGAAAATTAGGTCCTAATAGGAGATTAGAAGAAATAGGGAAAAATAAAAATAAAAAGAGGCATAGAAATATATGGAAAATATAAAATATATATTAATACGTTGCATGCTAAAGAATTATAAAGTGATTATTCAGAGTTAATTATAGAAAATTTATGTAAGAATATAGAAAGTAGTTATCGTAAAATATTACTTTATAGGGAGTCTACGGTATCATCAAACAACATGGCGAATTTTGATTTAAAAACAGCTAGTATTTTAATTCCTATAATGGATGGAAATGAAGTGACGACTGAAAAGATAATACAAGGAATAGAGATGTACGATTCTTGCTTATTAAAACCGGAAGACAAGAAATTGCTGATTTCTTTTGTACTCAAAACTAGATTAACTAAAATAGCTAAATTAAAATTACAACCTGATTACAAGACAGTAAATGATTTGACCTTAGATATCAAAAAGTTTTTACTAACGAAAAAATCAGCAAATTATTGATTCAATTGAATAAATTATCTCAAAATGAATTAACTATTGGAGATTTTGGTAATAAATTGGAGGAACTTTTTGTTGAGTTGACGATTTCCCAAGCAGATTCGAATGATACAGCGAGTGCAATTTTAAGACCGATTAATGAAAAATTAGCAGTAAAACGGTTTGCAGATGGACTTCGTAACAGAAGGCTAGGTACCATCATTGCAGCTCGAGACTACCAGGAGTTGAAGGACGCAATTCGTGCGGCAGAGGACGAAGAATCGTCTCTACCATCCGGTCAAGTAGTGATGAACATGAGAGGTAAGTCGAGAGGAATAAGAAGATACCAGCATTACCCAGTTCGTGGAAATTCTTCGAACAAAGGTCAGTACTATAATAATACTCGTATTTACCCAGGTACTACCTACTATAATAATTACCGTGGTAATAATAATTCGAATTACCGTGGAAGGTACAATACTGCTCCAAATCGTTACCATAACCACTACACCCGTGGCTATTCCCGTAGAATTCGAGGTCAAGGTCGTGGCGTAACGCAACATAAAGCATATGTTGGTGAAAATCAGATTGACTCAGAACAGAAAAATAGTGAGTTAAATGATAATTTTCAGTTTTTTCGAGTATAAGATATTAACTTCGTGTGAAGGTCTAGACTCTAGATATTTTAAGGTTTAGGTTAGGTAGTGTAGAGTGTTCATTTTTATTAGATACAGGTGCAACCCTATCTGTCATACATAAGGATAAAATACCTAGTAACATAAAGTTATATAGTAACGAAACCATAATTTGCGGTCTAGGAGGAAAAATAAGTTCACAAAAGGTAGCGTGGATAGATTTAGAAACACGTGCAAATGTATTATTCCATCATAAGTTCCATTGTATTGGACGAAATGCCGTGTCAGACGGACGGAATTATCGGATTAGATTTCTTGCGAGCTTATAATGCAAATATCAACTTACGAACGAATGAGCTAACTTTGTACACTCGAGGACAAAAGTGTTCGATACAAATAATTAAAAGTAGTGGAAGTCAAATTTATTTAACATTGCCAGCTAGAAGTGAATCGATACATTTTATTTCGATAGATAAATCATTTGTTTCAGGAAATGACTATGTTTTGAGCGCAAAACAGTTTTCAGAAAATATATATTTAGCAGGAGGTTTAGTAAAAGTTCTTGATAACAAGGTGCCAGTTAGTTTACTTAATACATCCGAAAAAGACGAAAAATTAAATATATTTAAACCAGAATTAAATTCATTAAACGATTACAAGATATGTACATTTGATAAGTCATACAGTTCAGTAGAACGAGTTAAAAAATTATTACAAACATTGAAGTTGAAACATTTAAATTCATACGAACGAAACCAGGTAGAATCCATATGTGCTAAATACGCCGATGTATTTTACTTAGAAGGCGATACGTTAGGTACAACTAACATAATGGAACAAAGTATCAGCATAAAGCCGAACACGAAACCTGTTTATGTTAAGCCATATAGAATTCCTGAGTCATTGAAATCGGAAGTGGATAGGCAAATTGAAAACATGTTGAAAGAAAATATTATAGAACCGACAAATAGCGATTGGAATAGTCCAGTACTTTTGGTTCCAAAAAAGTCTATAGATAATAACAAAAAATGGAGATTAGTTATTGATTACAGAAAAGTAAACAATGTAATTCAGGATGATAAATTTCCTTTACCAAACATAACCGAGATATTAGATTCCTTATCTGGTGCTATGTATTTTAGTCATTTAGATCTTCAATCTTCATACTACCAAGCGAGTTTAGAACCTAATAGTAGAAAAGTTACAGCTTTTTCAACGAATTCAAGACAATATCAAATGATGCGTCTTCCAATGGGACTTAAAATAAGCCCCAGTGCTTTTTCCCGTGTCATGTCTATAGCGTTATCAGGTCTTACGTGTTTACATGGACGATCTAATAGTATATGGGCGTAATTTAGAATCTCATAATAAAAATTTAATAGATATATTCGAAAGACTTCGAAAGGTAAATTTAAAGGTTAACCCACAAAAATGTGAATTTCTAAAGACCGAACTTTTATATTTAGGTCACTTTGTTACATCAGATGGTGTTTTACCAGATCCAGAAAAGGTTAAGGTGTTACAAAATTATCCAATTCCAAAAAGTACAGACGAGGTGAGACGTTTTGTAGCGTTCTGTAATTATTACCGAAAATTTATACCAAATTTTTCTGAAATAACTGTACCATTAAATAAACTTTGTAGGAAAACATCTCTTTTTGAATGGACAAATGAATGTCAAAAAGCTTTTGAAAAATTAAAACAAGGTCTAGTATCTCCACCTATTTTACAGTACCCAGATTTTTCTGAGAACAACGAGTTTATTTTACAAACCGACGCGTCCGGTATAGCTATCGGATCAGTTTTGTGTAACAGAAATATGAAACCCATAGCTTACGCGAGTAGGCCATTAAATAAAACGGAATTAAATTATCCGACTATAGAAAAAGAGTTGTTAGCATTTGTATGGAGTGTTAAATACTTTAGACCATATCTATTTGGCAGAAAATTTACGATTATGACAGATCATAAACCACTTATATATTTATTTAGCATGAAAGATCCCTCTAGCCGATTATTCAAGTTTAGATTAAAGCTTGAAGAGTATGATTACAATGTTGTTTACATTAAAGGAAAAAATAACGTAGTAGAGGATGCATTGAGTAGGGTAACCATTACTTCGAACGAATTAAAGGATATGAATCAAAAAATTATGGTAATGATGCGTGCACAGAGAAGAAAGTTAGATAATAATGTGGATAACAGTAGCTTAGGAAACCCAAGTATACCTAATGTTTCTGACAACGATAGGTTAGGCCAACCTAGAGTAGCGGAAATATTGCGTATTCCCAGTGGTTCCGTGGAAATGAAGTTTATCGAAGGTAAATGGATAGATAGATTACGAGCAAAAAGAGAAATAACTGAGGAAGATCGATGTTTAGCGTATATAGAAAGGCAATCAATTAGATACATTAACCTCAATTTTATGTCGCAATTCACGCGAGACGTATTTGCGAATATGTTGAGAGATTTTTGTAATAAAATAAATGTGAAAGAAATATGTATAATAAAAGACGCTATTTTTAAAAGAGTTGTGTGACGAGATAAAAAGTAGAAATATGTGGACCGGTACCCAAATTCATATATTAAGAAATGTTAAGAGAATTACGGATAAAGACAAGAAGAGAGTTATATTAAATGATTATCATTTATTACCTTCGAGCGGACATGCAGGTATTCGACGAATGGTAAATAATATTAAGAGTAAATATTACTGGCAAGGACTAGAAGTAGATGTTAGGAACTATGTAAGTAAGTGTATCAAGTGTCAAGTTATGAAGCACTCTCCAAGTCATAAGGAACCTATGGTAATAACAACAACTGCTAGTTCAGCGTTTGAGAAGATATTGTTAGATCTTGTTGGTCCATTAGATAAGGATGATGCAGGTAATCAATACATACTTACCATCCAGTGTGAGCTTACCAAGTATGTGGAAGCATACCCATTACCATCAAAGGAAACTAAGGTAGTAACCAGTGCATTAGTTAGTAATTTTATATTACGTTACGGCGTTCCTGACGTCATCGGTACAGACAAAGGAAAAGAGTTTGTATCGTCTACAATGGCAGAGACATGTAAGTTATTAGGAATAGAAAAAATCCATTCCACAGCTTACCATCATCAGAGTATAGGTGCGTTAGAAAATACCCATAAAAATCTAAGAAACTTTTGCGTATACAATGTGAGGAAAATACTTACACATGGAGTCATTGGCTACCATTTTGGTGTTTTGCTTTTAATACAACCATACATACAGCAACAAAGTATACTCCGTATGAATTAGTCTTTGGTAAACAGTGTCATATTCCAAGTCGATTGAAAAGTGATATTATAGAACCATTATATTGTGCAGACGATTATGCATTACAGTTGAAATATAGATTACAACTTGCACACAAAGATGCGAGAAAAAGGTTAATTGATAATAAGATAGATCGAAAATTAACTTATGATAAAAATAAAAAACCAGTTAATTACCAAAAAGACGATTTAATTTTGGTTAGAAGTGAAAGTATCAATAAGACGGATCCATTGTATAAAGGTCCATATTTAGTCATAAGAGATATTGAACCTAATGTTGAAATAATTAAAAATAACAAAATTGAAGTTATTCATAAAAATCGAACGAAACTTTATAAAACATAATTAAAATTATATAATATAATAGGTACAACAATAATGTTTGTTATACTCTTATTTACGTATTTTTTAATTGTCGTACAATTTATTGAACATTGAATTCATGTCAATAATTGTTAGAATACCTATTTACTATTCTATTTTTTTTAGTATATTAATAATATGTTCTTTATAGAATTTCATTTTCTATTACCATATAAGTAATTATTGTACACATTCAAAAAAAAACAAATAGATACCTTTTTGTTTTTTTTTTTCATTTAGGGGAATGATGTAGTGTAGCAGTAAGTAAAGTAGTAATAAATCGAACCTAGTGAAGAACAGACGTGTCTCATTTAATCCCATCAACGCACACCACATTAACGAGAATACGCAGCTAGAATATAGCAACAACATGCAGCTAATGACATATGTGTGCATGTTAATGCCTCATTATTGCAAAACTAAACTATGCTTTATTGAACTCTTTAAGCTGACGGGCAATATATAGCAAATGAGCATTAAAGGTTTTTATAAGCGCAGGTTTTTTTACAATGCTTTGAGGGTCGTAAGGGTTGACAATGCCCGCTGCAATCTCATGAATGAATGAATGAATGAATGAATGAATTTCTTTATTTGTCCACATTACTTTACAATACACAATACTTATAGTTAGTTTTCTATTTGCTATGATATTTTAATGTGGGGACTGGTGCTTGAGCTAAGCAGATGCTTGTGGTTCAAGTCACCAGGCCCTATCCCCGTAATACATCAAATTATACTTATTCGACACAATTTTTTAAGTAACGTTAAACAAGACTATTTGAAATCAGATTCATTTTTTAAAGTAGCATTATCATTCAATATTAATCATCTAATAGACGTAAGTTACATTTTATTTATTTTTATTGAATAAATTATATATCTTATAAGTAGATTTAATAAGTGTGTGTATGTTTGTGAGTTTAAGTGTAAGTGTAATTGTGTAAGTGTGTGTTTAATACTAATTCTTCAATGTTTGATTTCTAAGATTATAGTTCATTTTAGGATTTTTATTAGGTTCTCCGTTTCTTCGTAGTTTAGCTTAGCTAGCCAATCAAATAGTCGTATTTTACATTCGCGCGTACTCAGCTCATTGATACTCAGATTTTTGTTAGCATTATTATAAAGGTAGCTGCCAAGAAAACATGGAAAATTTTGCGTGAATGATTTTTTAAATTTGTTTATTGTGAATATTTGGTAATGACGTCTCTTCCCTGAATTATTCGCTTTGCCTTTTGTTTGAGCATGGTATTTCATTATAAGTTTGTGAATGAATAATTGTCTTACTGTTAAGACCTTGCTTTCGCGGTAGAGTGATACTGTGGGATACTGATAGGGTAAGAAGTGGCTCACTTTTAAAAGCAATCTCTGTGCTCTTTCGAGCTGTATCATGTGAGATTTTGCTGCACCCCCCCAGGTTTCAATGCCATACGTTAGCAAGGATTGACAAAGTGTTATGTATATTGTTTTTATTAATTTAGGATCTGCAACCTCCCTAACGTTCCTAAAAATGGCTATCAATTTTCTTATCCTACTGGTTAATGTTTTAATATGTTGTTCAAAGTTTAAATTTTTATCTATTTGTATGCCTAAGTATTTAATGTAAGGAACTCTTTCCAATGCTGGACACGAGCATGTTTGGTTTTTACATGATCCAGAATGGGCGTAAATATTAAATGTGTTTAAAGATGGTTGGGTTTTATTTGTTATAGAAAATGTAATATATTTAGTTTTATTTGCATTTAAACTAAGTCTATTTTGTCTTAACCACTGAGATACATAATCAAAATTCTTTTGTGGCTTAAAAAATACCTCATCCCAACTCTCTCCCCATACTATTAAAGCTGTATCATCTGCATCTCATGGTTCTCTCTGGTGTTTTTAAAATGTCAGGTAACTTGGACGTCGGCTAACTTGAACGTCGGCTAACCTGACCGACAACTAACCTGAACTTCTGCTAACCTGAACGTCGGCTAACCTGAACGTGGGCTAACCGGACGGGTATGATAACCTGAACGTGGGCTAACTTGAATGTCAGGTAACCTGAACGTGGGCTAACCGGAAGGTTATGATAACCTGAACGTGGGCTAATCTGAACGTGTGAACGTGGTAACGGTGAAACAAATGCGAGAAAAAGAGCATACTATCCCACAGGAACTGTTAGTTTTTCCATGATGAAAAGTGGCCTGTGTCACTCTCCAGGTCCTCAAATATACCCATGCAAAAAATCACGTCGATCCGTTGCGCCGTTGCCACCTAATTGAAGAAAAATGCGAGAAAAAGAGCATGCTATCCCACAGGAACTGTTTGTTTTTCCGGGATAAAAAGTGGCCTATGTCACTCTCCAGGTCCTCAAATATAGTCCTCGCCTTCGCTCTCGGTCGGTAATCACACCGACCGAGAGCGAAGGCGCCGAGAGACTGTCTGGAACTCGTAGCTGCTGCCGTATTTATAGTCTGGGGAGCGTGGCTTCCTCGGTGGCGGGATCGCTCGGCTGGAGTCGCGGGGCTCGCTGATTGGCCGTTCGGGTCGTGGAGTCGGTGGCGTGTTCGGCCGTGGAACATTCGAGAAGTTTCCGTGTTGGCTGGATGCGCGGTCTCCGGGCTTCCTCCTGTTTGTGACTTCTTCGTCACAACATTGTCCCTTAAAAAACTCTGAGCTGCGGTAGGTGAGGACTTAAGCGAGTCTGTCAACAAGACTGGAACATTCTGGAAAAACTCTTCGAAGGTTTTTGCAACCTCCTTATCAGAGGTTATTTTAGCATTACCAACAAAAATCTCGTAGTTGACATCACGAGATTTAGTTTTACCAGATTCCTCATTTACTACATTCCAAGTAGTTTTTATTTTGTTATCAGACTTCAAAATTTTTTTCTTTATGTGGAGTGCCTTAGCATGAATACAAATATTTTTGAAAATCTTGAGTCTTCACGCGTTCAACAAAACTTGGAGACCGGTTGTATTGTTTCTCATCGTACAACTCATACAACTTGTCTCTACTTTTATAAATACCTACAGTAACCCAATCACAGAACTTTAATTTCGCACTTATTTCTATTTGCTTAAAATTGAATACTTAATATAAGGTCACCTTTTTACTGTCTAAGCATAGTTTAAGTTTTATTATTGTTCTCATATAAGTGAACTTTGTTTTTCCTTGAGAAATAAATACGAAACCGCGTCCGAGGCTGGAGCTCCTGTGTTTTAGTGTTGCCGTTCGGGTTCGGGGCGGGTCACGGAGGCTCAAGATATTTTTGGGGTCTCTGTGGTTGCTCTACGACTGTAACGAGGCGTCTAAAGACGGGAGCGAGTTCGTCTCTTCTAGCGTATTTTTCGTAGTTTTCTTCATATACACAATTTTATTGTATTTAGAAATCGGCTGTTAAGCGAGCAATAATTATAAAGCGTGCGTACACATACACCGATAGGTGGCATACACCGACCGTGCACGACTTCAAATGTCCCTTTTCGAACGCGCAGCGCGTGGGATCTCTGCTATCGGGCTCACAGATACCGGGCGGTGATCTTTATATCGTTCCCGCTTCTGTTGTTTAATACAGACGAAACGCGATTTGTAGCGCCAATTATTGTGCGCGTGTGTGTATTTTGAGACCATCTCGTTTGTGAACATTCGAAATTGGGACCACCTGTGTCCATGCAAGTGGAGGCCTAGTGTGTGTGAACGGAGTTTTTAAAAGGATTCCATTCACCGACGACCGCCGCCACCTGACACTGGGTGCAATAAATAGGTTTTCTCGGGCACCGCGTCGCTTCCGTCGCTGGAGGCGCACGCGAGTCGCTTCGACTATAGACGGGCTATACACGTTTGTTTAAAACAAAGTATCTCTCTGGTAAATCCTGCTAGTAGTTATGAATGAATGAATAATTATATACTTTTATTGTACACTACAAAGGAAATTATACAATAGTAAACTTAGCTAATAACAAAGTAAGTATACAAGTTGGCGGCAATACAATATACAATATAAGTACAATAGTTAAATGCTCGACTCAAAGATTAAACGAATTAAACCATGCATGTCTCAGTGCAAGCCGTATTTAGTCGACACCGCAAATGGCTCAATATATCAGTTTTATTTCCTCAGATCTTACTCTGTTACTTGGATAACTGGTAATTCTAGAGCTAATACATGCAATCAGAACTCTGACCAGTGATGGGACGAGTGCTTATATTAGATCAAAATTTTGATGAATCTGGATGACTTGCCGATCGCATGGTACCTACAGGCGACGCATCTTTCAAATGTCTGCCTTATCAACTTTTGATGGTCGTTTCTGCGACTACCTAAGTTGCCACGGGTAACGGGGAACCAGGGTTCGATTCCGGAGAGGGAGCCTGAGAAACGGCTACCACATCCAAGGAAGGCAGCAGGCGCGCAAATTACCCACTCCCGGCACGGGGAGGTAGTGACGAAAAATAACAATACGGGACTCGAGGTCCTGTAATCGGATTGAGTACACTCTTTAAATATTTTAACGAGGAATAAATGGACGGCAAGTCTGGTGCCAGCAAGCAGCATATTACAAAGATTATTGCGACTAACAACCTCGTAGTTGCATTTGTGCGCCGCGCTGTTGGTGGGTTTTGCAATAAACAAGGAATTCCTAGTAAGCGCGAGTCATAAGCTCGCGTTGTGCCCTTTGTACACACCGCCCATCGCTACTACCGAATGAATGATTTAGTGAGGGCTTAGGCCCGACACTCGAGGGTTCACGACCGTCGACTTCATTACAGTATGGTCAATTATGGATCAAGGATATTAATTAAAACAGTAAATACATTTTATTATTTATTTACGATTTTTGAACACGAAATATTGTTTTAATGTGGTCAAATGAGTTTTCCTCCAAAACTGCCAGATTGAAAAACCTGATTAGATCAAAAGTATAAAATGGGAAAATTATGCATGTAACAAAACATAAAGTAATTGTAAAACTCGAATAATTAATGAGATATCACTGACCAATATAACGTGTAACTTAATGACTGCAAAATGTACTGAGAAAACGGCAAAGTTAAGTTTGTAAACGTGGTGACATAATACAACCGTTAGGTTAGGTAGTTAGGTTAGGTAGTTAGGTTAGGTAGTTAGGTTAGGTAGTTAGGTTAGGTAGTTAGGTTAGGTAGTTAGGTTAGGTAGTTAGGTTAGGTAGTTAGGTTAGGTAGTTAGGTTAGGTAGTTAGGTTAGGTAGTTAGGTTAGGTAGTTAGGTTAGGTAGTTAGGTTAGGTAGTTAGGTTAGGTAGTTAGGTTAGGTAGTTAGGTTAGGTAGTTAGGTTGGTGGTTAGGTTAGGTGGTTAGGTTAGGTGGTTAGGTTAGGTGGTTAGGTTAGGTGGTTAGGTTAGGTGGTTAGGTTAGGTGGTTAGGTTAGGTGGTTAGGTTAGGTGGTTAGGTTAGGTGGTTAGGTTAGGTGGTTAGGTTAGGTGGTTAGGTTAGGTGGTTAGGTTAGGTGGTTAGGTTAGGTGGTTAGGTTAGGTGGTTAGGTTAGGTGGTTAGGTTAGGTGGTTAGGTTAGGTGGTTAGGTTAGGTGGTTAGGTTAGGTGGTTAGGTTAGGTGGTTAGGTTAGGTGGTTAGGTTAGGTGGTTAGGTTAGGTGGTTAGGTTAGGTGGTTAGGTTAGGTGGTTAGGTTAGGTGGTTAGGTTAGGTGGTTAGGTTAGGTGGTTAGGTTAGGTGGTTAGGTTAGGTGGTTAGGTTAGGTGGTTAGGTTAGGTGGTTAGGTTAGGTGGTTAGGTTAGGTGGTTAGGTTAGGTGGTTAGGTTAGGTGGTTAGGTTAGGTGGTTAGGTTAGGTGGTTAGGTTAGGTGGTTAGGTTAGGTGGTTAGGTTAGGTGGTTAGGTTAGGTGGTTAGGTTAGGTGGTTAGGTTAGGTGGTTAGGTTAGGTGGTTAGGTTAGGTGGTTAGGTTAGGTGGTTAGGTTAGGTGGTTAGGTTAGGTGGTTAGGTTAGGTGGTTAGGTTAGGTGGTTAGGTTAGGTGGTTAGGTTAGGTGGTTAGGTTAGGTGGTTAGGTTAGGTGGTTAGGTTAGGTGGTTAGGTTAGGTGGTTAGGTTAGGTGGTTAGGTTAGGTGGTTAGGTTAGGTGGTTAGGTTAGGTGGTTAGGTTAGGTGGTTAGGTTAGGTGGTTAGGTTAGGTGGTTAGGTTAGGTGGTTAGGTTAGGTGGTTAGGTTAGGTGGTTAGGTTAGGTGGTTAGGTTAGGTGGTTAGGTTAGGTGGTTAGGTTAGGTGGTTAGGTTAGGTGGTTAGGTTAGGTGGTTAGGTTAGGTGGTTAGGTTAGGTGGTTAGGTTAGGTGGTTAGGTTAGGTGGTTAGGTTAGGTGGTTAGGTTAGGTGGTTAGGTTAGGTGGTTAGGTTAGGTGGTTAGGTTAGGTGGTTAGGTTAGGTGGTTAGGTTAGGTGGTTAGGTTAGGTGGTTAGGTTAGGTGGTTAGGTTAGGTGGTTAGGTTAGGTGGTTAGGTTAGGTGGTTAGGTTAGGTGGTTAGGTTAGGTGGTTAGGTTAGGTGGTTAGGTTAGGTGGTTAGGTTAGGTGGTTAGGTTAGGTGGTTAGGTTAGGTGGTTAGGTTAGGTGGTTAGGTTAGGTGGTTAGGTTAGGTGGTTAGGTTAGGTGGTTAGGTTAGGTGGTTAGGTTAGGTGGTTAGGTTAGGTGGTTAGGTTAGGTGGTTAGGTTAGGTGGTTAGGTTAGGTGGTTAGGTTAGGTGGTTAGGTTAGGTGGTTAGGTTAGGTGGTTAGGTTAGGTGGTTAGGTTAGGTGGTTAGGTTAGGTGGTTAGGTTAGGTGGTTAGGTTAGGTGGTTAGGTTAGGTGGTTAGGTTAGGTGGTTAGGTTAGGTGGTTAGGTTAGGTGGTTAGGTTAGGTGGTTAGGTTAGGTGGTTAGGTTAGGTGGTTAGGTTAGGTGGTTAGGTTAGGTGGTTAGGTTAGGTGGTTAGGTTAGGTGGTTAGGTTAGGTGGTTAGGTTAGGTGGTTAGGTTAGGTGGTTAGGTTAGGTGGTTAGGTTAGGTGGTTAGGTTAGGTGGTTAGGTTAGGTGGTTAGGTTAGGTGGTTAGGTTAGGTGGTTAGGTTAGGTGGTTAGGTTAGGTGGTTAGGTTAGGTGGTTAGGTTAGGTGGTTAGGTTAGGTTAGGTGGTTAGGTTAGGTGGTTAGGTTAGGTGGTTAGGTTAGGTGGTTAGGTTAGGTGGTTAGGTTAGGTGGTTAGGTTAGGTGGTTAGGTTAGGTGGTTAGGTTAGGTGGTTAGGTTAGGTGGTTAGGTTAGGTGGTTAGGTTAGGTGGTTAGGTTAGGTGGTTAGGTTAGGTGGTTAGGTTAGGTGGTTAGGTTAGGTGGTTAGGTTAGGTGGTTAGGTTAGGTGGTTAGGTTAGGTGGTTAGGTTAGGTGGTTAGGTTAGGTGGTTAGGTTAGGTGGTTAGGTTAGGTGGTTAGGTTAGGTGGTTAGGTTAGGTGGTTAGGTTAGGTGGTTAGGTTAGGTGGTTAGGTTAGGTGGTTAGGTTAGGTGGTTAGGTTAGGTGGTTAGGTTAGGTGGTTAGGTTAGGTGGTTAGGTTAGGTGGTTAGGTTAGGTGGTTAGGTTAGGTGGTTAGGTTAGGTGGTTAGGTTAGGTGGTTAGGTTAGGTGGTTAGGTTAGGTGGTTAGGTTAGGTGGTTAGGTTAGGTGGTTAGGTTAGGTGGTTAGGTTAGGTGGTTAGGTTAGGTGGTTAGGTTAGGTGGTTAGGTTAGGTGGTTAGGTTAGGTGGTTAGGTTAGGTGGTTAGGTTAGGTGGTTAGGTTAGGTGGTTAGGTTAGGTGGTTAGGTTAGGTGGTTAGGTTAGGTGGTTAGGTTAGGTGGTTAGGTTAGGTGGTTAGGTTAGGTGGTTAGGTTAGGTGGTTAGGTTAGGTGGTTAGGTTAGGTGGTTAGGTTAGGTGGTTAGGTTAGGTGGTTAGGTTAGGTGGTTAGGTTAGGTGGTTAGGTTAGGTGGTTAGGTTAGGTGGTTAGGTTAGGTGGTTAGGTTAGGTGGTTAGGTTAGGTGGTTAGGTTAGGTGGTTAGGTTAGGTGGTTAGGTTAGGTGGTTAGGTTAGGTGGTTAGGTTAGGTGGTTAGGTTAGGTGGTTAGGTTAGGTGGTTAGGTTAGGTGGTTAGGTTAGGTGGTTAGGTTAGGTGGTTAGGTTAGGTGGTTAGGTTAGGTGGTTAGGTTAGGTGGTTAGGTTAGGTGGTTAGGTTAGGTGGTTAGGTTAGGTGGTTAGGTTAGGTGGTTAGGTTAGGTGGTTAGGTTAGGTGGTTAGGTTAGGTGGTTAGGTTAGGTGGTTAGGTTAGGTGGTTAGGTTAGGTGGTTAGGTTAGGTGGTTAGGTTAGGTGGTTAGGTTAGGTGGTTAGGTTAGGTGGTTAGGTTAGGTGGTTAGGTTAGGTGGTTAGGTTAGGTGGTTAGGTTAGGTGGTTAGGTTAGGTGGTTAGGTTAGGTGGTTAGGTTAGGTGGTTAGGTTAGGTGGTTAGGTTAGGTGGTTAGGTTAGGTGGTTAGGTTAGGTGGTTAGGTTAGGTGGTTAGGTTAGGTGGTTAGGTTAGGTGGTTAGGTTAGGTGGTTAGGTTAGGTGGTTAGGTTAGGTGGTTAGGTTAGGTGGTTAGGTTAGGTGGTTAGGTTAGGTGGTTAGGTTAGGTGGTTAGGTTAGGTGGTTAGGTTAGGTGGTTAGGTTAGGTGGTTAGGTTAGGTGGTTAGGTTAGGTGGTTAGGTTAGGTGGTTAGGTTAGGTGGTTAGGTTAGGTGGTTAGGTTAGGTGGTTAGGTTAGGTGGTTAGGTTAGGTGGTTAGGTTAGGTGGTTAGGTTAGGTGGTTAGGTTAGGTGGTTAGGTTAGGTGGTTAGGTTAGGTGGTTAGGTTAGGTGGTTAGGTTAGGTGGTTAGGTTAGGTGGTTAGGTTAGGTGGTTAGGTTAGGTGGTTAGGTTAGGTGGTTAGGTTAGGTGGTTAGGTTAGGTGGTTAGGTTAGGTGGTTAGGTTAGGTGGTTAGGTTAGGTGGTTAGGTTAGGTGGTTAGGTTAGGTGGTTAGGTTAGGTGGTTAGGTTAGGTGGTTAGGTTAGGTGGTTAGGTTAGGTGGTTAGGTTAGGTGGTTAGGTTAGGTGGTTAGGTTAGGTGGTTAGGTTAGGTGGTTAGGTTAGGTGGTTAGGTTAGGTGGTTAGGTTAGGTGGTTAGGTTAGGTGGTTAGGTTAGGTGGTTAGGTTAGGTGGTTAGGTTAGGTGGTTAGGTTAGGTGGTTAGGTTAGGTGGTTAGGTTAGGTGGTTAGGTTAGGTGGTTAGGTTAGGTGGTTAGGTTAGGTGGTTAGGTTAGGTGGTTAGGTTAGGTGGTTAGGTTAGGTGGTTAGGTTAGGTGGTTAGGTTAGGTGGTTAGGTTAGGTGGTTAGGTTAGGTGGTTAGGTTAGGTGGTTAGGTTAGGTGGTTAGGTTAGGTGGTTAGGTTAGGTGGTTAGGTTAGGTGGTTAGGTTAGGTGGTTAGGTTAGGTGGTTAGGTTAGGTGGTTAGGTTAGGTGGTTAGGTTAGGTGGTTAGGTTAGGTGGTTAGGTTAGGTGGTTAGGTTAGGTGGTTAGGTTAGGTGGTTAGGTTAGGTGGTTAGGTTAGGTGGTTAGGTTAGGTGGTTAGGTTAGGTGGTTAGGTTAGGTGGTTAGGTTAGGTGGTTAGGTTAGGTGGTTAGGTTAGGTGGTTAGGTTAGGTGGTTAGGTTAGGTGGTTAGGTTAGGTGGTTAGGTTAGGTGGTTAGGTTAGGTGGTTAGGTTAGGTGGTTAGGTTAGGTGGTTAGGTTAGGTGGTTAGGTTAGGTGGTTAGGTTAGGTGGTTAGGTTAGGTGGTTAGGTTAGGTGGTTAGGTTAGGTGGTTAGGTTAGGTGGTTAGGTTAGGTGGTTAGGTTAGGTGGTTAGGTTAGGTGGTTAGGTTAGGTGGTTAGGTTAGGTGGTTAGGTTAGGTGGTTAGGTTAGGTGGTTAGGTTAGGTGGTTAGGTTAGGTGGTTAGGTTAGGTGGTTAGGTTAGGTGGTTAGGTTAGGTGGTTAGGTTAGGTGGTTAGGTTAGGTGGTTAGGTTAGGTGGTTAGGTTAGGTGGTTAGGTTAGGTGGTTAGGTTAGGTGGTTAGGTTAGGTGGTTAGGTTAGGTGGTTAGGTTAGGTGGTTAGGTTAGGTGGTTAGGTTAGGTGGTTAGGTTAGGTGGTTAGGTTAGGTGGTTAGGTTAGGTGGTTAGGTTAGGTGGTTAGGTTAGGTGGTTAGGTTAGGTGGTTAGGTTAGGTGGTTAGGTTAGGTGGTTAGGTTAGGTGGTTAGGTTAGGTGGTTAGGTTAGGTGGTTAGGTTAGGTGGTTAGGTTAGGTGGTTAGGTTAGGTGGTTAGGTTAGGTGGTTAGGTTAGGTGGTTAGGTTAGGTGGTTAGGTTAGGTGGTTAGGTTAGGTGGTTAGGTTAGGTGGTTAGGTTAGGTGGTTAGGTTAGGTGGTTAGGTTAGGTGGTTAGGTTAGGTGGTTAGGTTAGGTGGTTAGGTTAGGTGGTTAGGTTAGGTGGTTAGGTTAGGTGGTTAGGTTAGGTGGTTAGGTTAGGTGGTTAGGTTAGGTGGTTAGGTTAGGTGGTTAGGTTAGGTGGTTAGGTTAGGTGGTTAGGTTAGGTGGTTAGGTTAGGTGGTTAGGTTAGGTGGTTAGGTTAGGTTAGGTGGTTAGGTTAGGTGGTTAGGTTAGGTGGTTAGGTTAGGTGGTTAGGTTAGGTGGTTAGGTTAGGTGGTTAGGTTAGGTGGTTAGGTTAGGTGGTTAGGTTAGGTGGTTAGGTTAGGTGGTTAGGTTAGGTGGTTAGGTTAGGTGGTTAGGTTAGGTGGTTAGGTTAGGTGGTTAGGTTAGGTGGTTAGGTTAGGTGGTTAGGTTAGGTGGTTAGGTTAGGTGGTTAGGTTAGGTGGTTAGGTTAGGTGGTTAGGTTAGGTGGTTAGGTTAGGTGGTTAGGTTAGGTGGTTAGGTTAGGTGGTTAGGTTAGGTGGTTATTAGGTTAGGTGGTTAGGTTAGGTGGTTAGGTTAGGTGGTTAGGTTAGGTGGTTAGGTTAGGTGGTTAGGTTAGGTGGTTAGGTTAGGTGGTTAGGTTAGGTGGTTAGGTTAGGTGGTTAGGTTAGGTGGTTAGGTTAGGTGGTTAGGTTAGGTGGTTAGGTTAGGTGGTTAGGTTAGGTGGTTAGGTTAGGTGGTTAGGTTAGGTGGTTAGGTTAGGTGGTTAGGTTAGGTGGTTAGGTTAGGTGGTTAGGTTAGGTGGTTAGGTTAGGTGGTTAGGTTAGGTGGTTAGGTTAGGTGGTTAGGTTAGGTGGTTAGGTTAGGTGGTTAGGTTAGGTGGTTAGGTTAGGTGGTTAGGTTAGGTGGTTAGGTTAGGTGGTTAGGTTAGGTGGTTAGGTTAGGTGGTTAGGTTAGGTGGTTAGGTTAGGTGGTTAGGTTAGGTGGTTAGGTTAGGTGGTTAGGTTAGGTGGTTAGGTTAGGTGGTTAGGTTAGGTGGTTAGGTTAGGTGGTTAGGTTAGGTGGTTAGGTTAGGTGGTTAGGTTAGGTGGTTAGGTTAGGTGGTTAGGTTAGGTGGTTAGGTTAGGTGGTTAGGTTAGGTGGTTAGGTTAGGTGGTTAGGTTAGGTGGTTAGGTTAGGTGGTTAGGTTAGGTGGTTAGGTTAGGTGGTTAGGTTAGGTGGTTAGGTTAGGTGGTTAGGTTAGGTGGTTAGGTTAGGTGGTTAGGTTAGGTGGTTAGGTTAGGTGGTTAGGTTAGGTGGTTAGGTTAGGTGGTTAGGTTAGGTGGTTAGGTTAGGTGGTTAGGTTAGGTGGTTAGGTTAGGTGGTTAGGTTAGGTGGTTAGGTTAGGTGGTTAGGTTAGGTGGTTAGGTTAGGTGGTTAGGTTAGGTGGTTAGGTTAGGTGGTTAGGTTAGGTGGTTAGGTTAGGTGGTTAGGTTAGGTGGTTAGGTTAGGTGGTTAGGTTAGGTGGTTAGGTTAGGTGGTTAGGTTAGGTGGTTAGGTTAGGTGGTTAGGTTAGGTGGTTAGGTTAGGTGGTTAGGTTAGGTGGTTAGGTTAGGTGGTTAGGTGGTTAGGTTAGGTGGTTAGGTTAGGTGGTTAGGTTAGGTGGTTAGGTTAGGTGGTTAGGTTAGGTGGTTAGGTTAGGTGGTTAGGTTAGGTGGTTAGGTTAGGTGGTTAGGTTAGGTGGTTAGGTTAGGTGGTTAGGTTAGGTGGTTAGGTTAGGTGGTTAGGTTAGGTGGTTAGGTTAGGTGGTTAGGTTAGGTGGTTAGGTTAGGTGGTTAGGTTAGGTGGTTAGGTTAGGTGGTTAGGTTAGGTGGTTAGGTTAGGTGGTTAGGTTAGGTGGTTAGGTTAGGTGGTTAGGTTAGGTGGTTAGGTTAGGTGGTTAGGTTAGGTGGTTAGGTTAGGTGGTTAGGTTAGGTGGTTAGGTTAGGTGGTTAGGTTAGGTGGTTAGGTTAGGTGGTTAGGTTAGGTGGTTAGGTTAGGTGGTTAGGTTAGGTGGTTAGGTTAGGTGGTTAGGTTAGGTGGTTAGGTTAGGTGGTTAGGTTAGGTGGTTAGGTTAGGTGGTTAGGTTAGGTGGTTAGGTTAGGTGGTTAGGTTAGGTTAGGTTAGGTGGTTAGGTTAGGTGGTTAGGTTAGGTGGTTAGGTTAGGTGGTTAGGTTAGGTGGTTAGGTTAGGTGGTTAGGTTAGGTGGTTAGGTTAGGTGGTTAGGTTAGGTGGTTAGGTTAGGTGGTTAGGTTAGGTGGTTAGGTTAGGTGGTTAGGTTAGGTGGTTAGGTTAGGTGGGTAGGTTAGGTGGTTAGGTTAGGTGGTTAGGTTAGGTGGTTAGGTTAGGTGGTTAGGTTAGGTGGTTAGGTTAGGTGGTTAGGTTAGGTGGTTAGGTTAGGTGGTTAGGTTAGGTGGTTAGGTTAGGTGGTTAGGTTAGGTGGTTAGGTTAGGTGGTTAGGTTAGGTGGTTAGGTTAGGTGGTTAGGTTAGGTGGTTAGGTTAGGTGGTTAGGTTAGGTGGTTAGGTTAGGTGGTTAGGTTAGGTGGTTAGGTTAGGTGGTTAGGTTAGGTGGTTAGGTTAGGTGGTTAGGTTAGGTGGTTAGGTTAGGTGGTTAGGTTAGGTGGTTAGGTTAGGTGGTTAGGTTAGGTGGTTAGGTTAGGTGGTTAGGTTAGGTGGTTAGGTTAGGTGGTTAGGTTAGGTGGTTAGGTTAGGTGGTTAGGTTAGGTGGTTAGGTTAGGTGGTTAGGTTAGGTGGTTAGGTTAGGTGGTTAGGTTAGGTGGTTAGGTTAGGTGGTTAGGTTAGGTGGTTAGGTTAGGTGGTTAGGTTAGGTGGTTAGGTTAGGTGGTTAGGTTAGGTGGTTAGGTTAGGTGGTTAGGTTAGGTGGTTAGGTTAGGTGGTTAGGTTAGGTGGTTAGGTTAGGTGGTTAGGTTAGGTGGTTAGGTTAGGTGGTTAGGTTAGGTGGTTAGGTTAGGTGGTTAGGTTAGGTGGTTAGGTTAGGTGGTTAGGTTAGGTGGTTAGGTTAGGTGGTTAGGTTAGGTGGTTAGGTTAGGTGGTTAGGTTAGGTGGTTAGGTTAGGTGGTTAGGTTAGGTGGTTAGGTTAGGTGGTTAGGTTAGGTGGTTAGGTTAGGTGGTTAGGTTAGGTGGTTAGGTTAGGTGGTTAGGTTAGGTGGTTAGGTTAGGTGGTTAGGTTAGGTGGTTAGGTTAGGTGGTTAGGTTAGGTGGTTAGGTTAGGTGGTTAGGTTAGGTGGTTAGGTTAGGTGGTTAGGTTAGGTGGTTAGGTTAGGTGGTTAGGTTAGGTGGTTAGGTTAGGTGGTTAGGTTAGGTGGTTAGGTTAGGTGGTTAGGTTAGGTGGTTAGGTTAGGTGGTTAGGTTAGGTGGTTAGGTTAGGTGGTTAGGTTAGGTGGTTAGGTTAGGTGGTTAGGTTAGGTGGTTAGGTTAGGTGGTTAGGTTAGGTGGTTAGGTTAGGTGGTTAGGTTAGGTGGTTAGGTTAGGTGGTTAGGTTAGGTGGTTAGGTTAGGTGGTTAGGTTAGGTGGTTAGGTTAGGTGGTTAGGTTAGGTGGTTAGGTTAGGTGGTTAGGTTAGGTGGTTAGGTTAGGTGGTTAGGTTAGGTGGTTAGGTTAGGTGGTTAGGTTAGGTGGTTAGGTTAGGTGGTTAGGTTAGGTGGTTAGGTTAGGTGGTTAGGTTAGGTGGTTAGGTTAGGTGGTTAGGTTAGGTGGTTAGGTTAGGTGGTTAGGTTAGGTGGTTAGGTTAGGTGGTTAGGTTAGGTGGTTAGGTTAGGTGGTTAGGTTAGGTGGTTAGGTTAGGTGGTTAGGTTAGGTGGTTAGGTTAGGTGGTTAGGTTAGGTGGTTAGGTTAGGTGGTTAGGTTAGGTGGTTAGGTTAGGTGGTTAGGTTAGGTGGTTAGGTTAGGTGGTTAGGTTAGGTGGTTAGGTTAGGTGGTTAGGTTAGGTGGTTAGGTTAGGTGGTTAGGTTAGGTGGTTAGGTTAGGTGGTTAGGTTAGGTGGTTAGGTTAGGTGGTTAGGTTAGGTGGTTAGGTTAGGTGGTTAGGTTAGGTGGTTAGGTTAGGTGGTTAGGTTAGGTGGTTAGGTTAGGTGGTTAGGTTAGGTGGTTAGGTTAGGTGGTTAGGTTAGGTGGTTAGGTTAGGTGGTTAGGTTAGGTGGTTAGGTTAGGTGGTTAGGTTAGGTGGTTAGGTTAGGTGGTTAGGTTAGGTGGTTAGGTTAGGTGGTTAGGTTAGGTGGTTAGGTTAGGTGGTTAGGTTAGGTGGTTAGGTTAGGTGGTTAGGTTAGGTGGTTAGGTTAGGTGGTTAGGTTAGGTGGTTAGGTTAGGTGGTTAGGTTAGGTGGTTAGGTTAGGTGGTTAGGTTAGGTGGTTAGGTTAGGTGGTTAGGTTAGGTGGTTAGGTTAGGTGGTTAGGTTAGGTGGTTAGGTTAGGTGGTTAGGTTAGGTGGTTAGGTTAGGTGGTTAGGTTAGGTGGTTAGGTTAGGTGGTTAGGTTAGGTGGTTAGGTTAGGTGGTTAGGTTAGGTGGTTAGGTTAGGTGGTTAGGTTAGGTGGTTAGGTTAGGTGGTTAGGTTAGGTGGTTAGGTTAGGTGGTTAGGTTAGGTGGTTAGGTTAGGTGGTTAGGTTAGGTGGTTAGGTTAGGTGGTTAGGTTAGGTGGTTAGGTTAGGTGGTTAGGTTAGGTGGTTAGGTTAGGTGGTTAGGTTAGGTGGTTAGGTTAGGTGGTTAGGTTAGGTGGTTAGGTTAGGTGGTTAGGTTAGGTGGTTAGGTTAGGTGGTTAGGTTAGGTGGTTAGGTTAGGTGGTTAGGTTAGGTGGTTAGGTTAGGTGGTTAGGTTAGGTGGTTAGGTTAGGTGGTTAGGTTAGGTGGTTAGGTTAGGTGGTTAGGTTAGGTGGTTAGGTTAGGTGGTTAGGTTAGGTGGTTAGGTTAGGTGGTTAGGTTAGGTGGTTAGGTTAGGTGGTTAGGTTAGGTGGTTAGGTTAGGTGGTTAGGTGGTAGGTGGTTAGGTTAGGTGGTTAGGTTAGGTGGTTAGGTTAGGTGGTTAGGTTAGGTGGTTAGGTTAGGTGGTTAGGTTAGGTGGTTAGGTTAGGTGGTTAGGTTAGGTGGTTAGGTAGTTAGGTTAGGTAGTTAGGTTAGGTAGTTAGGTTAGGTAGTTAGGTTAGGTAGTTAGGTTAGGTAGTTAGGTTAGGTAGTTAGGTTAGGTAGTTAGGTTAGGTAGTTAGGTTAGGTAGTTAGGTTAGGTAGTTAGGTTAGGTAGTTAGGTTAGGTAGTTAGGTTAGGTAGTTAGGTTAGGTAGTTAGGTTAGGTAGTTAGGTTAGGTAGTTAGGTTAG